>CM060900.1:36974874-38292374 GCA_030762935.1 Hymenopus coronatus | reverse complement strand
ATTTCTTTTCCAACCAGTATTAGTTGTGATAATAGTTGTCCCATTTAAAGAATTAACAACATCAGAAATTAGAATAAGAATAAGTAATATAAATGTATGAATGGTTTAGTTTTATTTATTATAATAAGATGAAGTTTAAGCTAAATGAAAATTGGAAGTGCAAAAATTTCCGAAACATTTTCCCTGTAAATATTAGTTTGAGCAAGGATTTTTTATTTTAATATTCATGTCACAGTTTTGGTAGATATTGAACTTAAATACCAAGTTTGGTGTTTAACCGACATTTCGTTTTTGAGTTATGCTGCCCCCAAAGAGAAACACACACGGACCTTTGTCTGAACATGTTTTTTTTATTCATGGGACCTCAAAACATATTTACGATGAAATTTCGACTGCGAACTTTTAGGTAGAGCACAGAAATTGCTCTACCTACTACTTGTACACAATTAGAGAAAGTAAGAAAGAAGTTCAGTAATACAGTGGCGTTTTGAACAGAGATTTTACTGTGTGATATGATACAGTCGCCTTGCTCCCAAGTTTAACCCTTAAGCGCATGGTTTATTTTGCTACATATGCCGTGCTTCCTCTAATTCGCAGACCGGTATTTATATCCCTTTCGCTGGTACCACAACTGAAGCAACTTGAATATCTGTGATCGTTAGTGAGATACGAAGTGGCCTAGCCAATCTTTCAAAGCCGAACGTCGCGATTTCGAGTCCTAGTGACAAGTCCAATGTGACTGTGGTAAAGGATGGGGAGGGCCCAAGTAAAATAACCGGTGTGGTAGCACGCTTGGATGCTGACAGGGTTACATTTTATTGAATTAACTACAGTTTATTTCAAAAATACTAATAATTTTACAATATAGGTCAACCATAACTAGCCTAATTTTGTTGCTGAATGCTACTGTAATACGAAATCATAAAGTCCACTAAAAATACTAAAAGCTTTGATGAATCACCGTTGTTTCTTATATGCAACACCATGCGATTAAGGTTAAGCTATGCTATAGCTTATAGCTAAGAACTGGTTTTTCGTTAAATAATGCTAACAACAAAGACCTCTGCGTATGTATGTGGTTATTTTTGGCCTGGATTACCGCTTCCTAAGTCTGAGATGAGAGATCGTGGACCCGATAGCTTTGACTGCCCCACGTACGCTCCGGAAGGAACAATATACCCAGTCTTCACGCGTCTGTTTACTGCGTACCGAATTTGCATATGCGTACCGTCACGAATTTCTACTCGCCACATTCACAACTAGAGCAGATGTAATTAAAATAGCCAGTTAGGTTTGTTACGCTTTCGCAGCAAATCCTAATGACTTAGGGCGTCTTTTTCCTTTCTCAAGCACGTATGTACAATGAACATATCAGGTAGAGGCAGTATTGCATTCTAGCCGAAAATTCGATACCGAGATTTCACCGGAAATGCATGTGTTGAAGACCCTGAATCCAAAAATGCATTTTTAGGAAAAGGTATGTGAGTGTGTGCGTGCGTGTGCGTGCGTGCAAAAAGTCGGTTAAATACTGAACTTGGTATTTTAGTTCAGAATCTTCCAAGAATGTGACACGAACGAAGAGTTTTAGGAAGATCCCCCATCCCCAATATCTAGACCCGCAGGTCTTATACAGTCACTCAGTAAAGTATTCGCCTAACTAGACTTGTTGCGTTAAAACGAAAATAAAGGTTAGAGAATTAAAGACAAATGGTTGACCTGAGTGCTGGTATATTTATGATGTTTTAAGAATATATTATTTCATTTCTGTTTTAACAAAAATAAGAAAACTAAGCAAAATCACCTCAAAAAAATATATTCATCTCCAGTTTGGTGCTTAACCACCTTTTGGTTTTTAAGTTGTGCTGTCCGCAGACACACACTCACACAAGGAACTTTTTCTAAACATGCATTTTGGGATTTAGCGAACGCTAAAGCATGCATTTCGGGTGAAATATCGGTACCGAGTACGTTGGGAGAATATAATAGCTTCTCTACTTATATGTACATTGTACATACGTGATAGAGATGGCAATTAATATTAACAAAACTATTGAAGCTTAAAATTTCTATTTTATCTTTTGTGTTTATATGAGATAACTGAGACAAAATCTGATGTATTTCATTCACATGACTTATTTTGCCTGTTCTGCAAACAAATTTCGGCCACATGCGGAATTTTTGTGCGCAAAGTGGCGCTGGGGCGGGATTTCTCCGGGTTCTTGGTTTGCCCCGCCATCGCATTTCACCGGTGCTCCACCTTCATACCAAGTATCAGCAGTGTCATCGCCTGCAGTAGCATAGTAGTAAAAGCGGGCGCTAAACAGAAATAAACAAACTACTTCAATTAGTCTTCTATATATTCCATTCCAACCAAAATAATAATTAGCAGTATTGCCCTTTTCTTTAGTTCCTTATAAGTTTAAGGGAACTAATACACTAGGCTAAAGTTATAGTGAAATATTTTAAAAACTATCGCTATGCGATTAGCATCGAAATTTGCGTCTCTGTACACGGGCAAGAATAAAATAAAGGAAATACGGACTTTCTGTTTGAGAAAGGTGTAAGTATTTTAAAATTGAAACCATAAACAAGGAATATCTTGGAAACGGTTAATTCCACAAGAAAAATATACACGACATAAATTGTGTGTTTTGACGATATCTATAACTTTTGTGTAGCAATGCTTTACTCTGTTTTCTTATTTACCTGTTATGCAAAAGGTACACATTTGATTTGTTATATAAACATTTTAAATTATAGTATTTCAATGAAAACTGTTGGTCATGTTTAGAAAACCATAATTTTGGAAATATTTTAGTTTGAAGGACAGTTTGGTTGGGAAGATTTTCTTAAAAATGGCATCCTTGGGAGATATTAAACTTAAACACCAAGTTTGGTATTTAACTGTCGTTTGCTTTTGAGTTATGCCGCCCAAAGACACACAAAAACACACACAGAATAATTCAGACAGAAAAAGTGGCCTTTCTCTAAAAATTCTTTTTATGGATTCAGGGGACCTCAAATGGCCGCGCCGTGGTTGAGTGGTTAGACCACTCGTCTCTCACCTAGACGGCCCGGGTTCGATCCCAAGGGACCGCATGGGAGATTTGTGGTGGATCAAGCGACGCTGGGGCGGGATTTCTCCGGTTTCCCCAGCCATCGCATTACACTGGTGCGCCATCTTCATTCACGTATCATCAGTGTCACCGCCTGCGGTGCCATAAGTAGTTAAAGTGGACTATCAAAAAAAGGGGACCTCAAAAATTAACTTTGTTGTAATGTTGCCATCTAATTTTTGGGTCAAATACAATGCCTTCTCAATTTACTATGTACATTGTACAAGACGGTAGAGAATATAAAAATTAGAAGAAAATACAATGAAACTTTATGGGTTTCATTTTCCATTCATGCCTACTTCTTCTATAAAGTTACACTTATACTGGCCGCTTCAGCATTTTAAATAAGCAACAATGTAACTGAAGAGTTTTCGTAAGGACAATAGAGTATTTTCCGATAATCTATGGGGTAACAGAACTGCCGATCCCGCAACTGGCTTGGAAATTTGTGTATGATTTTATGCTTCATATTTTTGAAGATATTTCCTGGTAGGTGAAAGGTACAATAAACTTTGAAAAACACGGTTAAGACGTATATAATCAATTGTAAAACATGAAAACTTTCGAGGAAAATTGTTGCCGTACATGAAGAAATGTAAAAGGAAGTTAATACATCAGAATACACGGGTAATATAATGAAGTGGAGGTCCAAACAGAGTTATTTATTATCTCCTTTACATTTTAATTTGTTTTCTTCTGACATTTTTAACGTGAAGATGGAGGAAGACTTTGTTGCAACGATGGTCGAAGACCAAAAAATACAATTTCTGTTTTTTCCTTTTATACGCAGAAGGCATCGCACTTCTTTCAAAAACATTAAATGTCTGCAAACTTGTTTAAACGCGCTGTGAAAGTGTTATAGGAAATGGTGCACAGAAGTGAATGCTCTTAAAACCAAAGAACTGGCACTTAAAATGGATACTGCACGATCAGCATTAAAGGTGGAAATATGGTGAGGAAGGAATTCAAAATGTTAAATGTTTCGATTACAGGAGTAAGGTTTGGCATAGTTGTAGAGTGGAGTAGGAATACAAAGGGATTTGACATCTTTTTGAAGTACTGAGGTTATTGACCTGGGTAACAGCCTATCTATGGGGCAATGATCATGTTTTAATTTACACACGGAATGGAGAAATGTAGAATAGAGATTTTTAATAACGTAAATAAAATACAACTACTTTCTGGAAGCATTTTCCTAGATTGGACAGTAGTGCTTCAATTAATGGTATTCTTTGTGTTCTAGGATTATGGGAGGATGCCTAATCTAAATTAAATATGATTTGATATGGAATAATTAAAAGAAGTTTTCAAGTTTTTCCTCCGTCTTTTAAATGTCTCAATGTTTGGTTTGATTCAAAACCATAAAGAAGAAATTGCAACACTTCATTCGCGTTTCATTGAGATAACACGAGAACAAAAAATGCTGATAGCAAAATAATGGGCTACCGTCATGACATGCATAGCACTGAGCATCCAAAATGGTGGGCGGAGGAGCTTTAAAGAGCATTGTGAATATTACTTTTAAGGATGTTCGGCAAAGGGATAAGAAAAGCAGATACAGTGCCGCTAAAGAAGCCAAAAGGCGACTCTAGTCCGTATACAGGTAGTAAATAGAATTAAGGTAGACAAACAGCATTATTGGGTCTACAAAATGAAATAAAACCTGCACGGGTTAAGGTAACATATATTTTGGAATTGTGTATGCAACAAAATACGGAAGATAATTGCTTCTGCTGGGAAGGTGGAAAGCTCCTAAGTAGGAGGATTTGTCCGTTGTGCAGCGAATTGGAAGACTGAATGTATATTTTGGCATCTTCAGTGCGGACAGAGGACAGCTAGCCGTGTCTGGAATCAAAACAGCCAAAACTGATCATGCTTGAGTACATACTTAATGACATAATATGCTACTTGATTTTTTATGTGTGCAAATATTTTTGGACACATTTTGTATTGAATATTTATACATAATTTTTGCGTGTATGTAATTATGCGTGATTCAGAGTAATTTTCATTGTATTTATATATTTACGGTGTTGTGAATATTAAATGAGTGGAGTTAAGATTACCAAATGAAATATTTTTGAAATGAGCATTAGAGTCTTGTGACCTATGCACCGGTGTTACGCGGTTAACGTTATTTAAGTGAATAAAAATAACCTACTGTTACTACTACTATCGGTTTTACTTGCAGACAAATTGGATTATCTGGTATTACTTGTTTACTACATTACGCTTGTGGTTTACATGTGAAGTTAATCCTTGCTGAAGTCTACACAGAGCTTTGCAATCAGATCACTCATATATGCATTTTAAATCTATTATGGTGTTTTATATGGCCGCTACTAGTTACACAGTATTAAAATTACATTAGAGTTTGGGTAGCATCGATTCCGGTGATGTGACATTTATCTAATCTAGAGTACAGTGATGGGATATGATTATAGGGATATTCCGCGTAAACTGAGCACTTTGGGATGGTTTACAAGGGCTTAAAAATTCTTAATAATAATAATAACAGCTTACATGCGGTAAACCTGTGAAAATAGTGTAACGTTACTGAAAAAGGGGACACGGCGCGTGCATCAAGCGCAACATTCAAGTTTTCCCGGTTGGGGGTTGCCACTCTAAACCCGGTATTGACACTAAAAGTAACATTAAGGGTTTTAGTTAGATTATAAGGGAACGGATATTTAGAGAATGGGCGTAGTGAGAGGTATCGAGGGTTACAGTTATCTACAATTAACCTAAAAGTAAGAGACAGGACCAGGTGTAATACACCACTTGAAATGTGACGCTACGAGAGAGGCAACGCTAATGGATAGCTAAGTTGTATTTACATTACATTGCATATGAATTCTGGTAATGGTAGTGACTAACAAAATAGTGTGGATTTTATGTGATTCATAAAACCGGTTTCAGCATTACGATAGCATTACTCTCCGAATGCTGAGAAACTCACAACTGAGCTAAACAGAAAGATCCGCTTAATCACGTGAAGTGTGATATTTGTAAAGCTATCAGCCAAAGCACCAAACAAGGCTATCATACATTTAACGTCCTGTTTCGATGTACGGTATTAGTATAAGAAAAGTATAATTACAATAAAAATTAGAATTACCACAATTTCCTGTCACAATACCTAGTCAGCTTGTCCTAAATTAGAACCTCTTCAAAGGTACTGAAACGTTTTGTGTGATTTATAACTCCTTAAAAATCTGTAAGATCTGCAGCTTCTGTCTTAGGAACAAGACAAATCACGTAACCTGAATGTAAATGCAATACAGTTGCTTATTATTCCCGTGGTTCTTTCCGGGACCAAATGAGGCATGTAAAATTGAAGATTTTATTTGAAAATGTTTATTATTTATTTTATGGTAGAATCCTTTAAAGATCCTATTATTTTAGAAGTTATTGATTTCAACATACTTATATCTCCTTTCTAAATGTCTGTTAAACATTACTTTGGTTCTTATGTCCATTTGGCAAACGCAAGACTTCATTTTTCACATATTTTTCCATGGCCAGCCAGGGCTGGTACAAAACAAAACTATGATTTACTATATACGAAGCAGAGCAAGTAAAAGGTACCTCTCTTGTTCAATATATGTTGCAGAAGATATCTTTTATTACGGATAATAAAATTGATCGAGTGGTTAGACTGCCCTCCTCTCATCTAGGCGGCACGGGTCCGATCCCCAAGTGAGATATGTAGTGGGTGAAGCGACGTGTTTTCTCCGGGTCCATCAATTTCCCCTGATTTCTACCAATTGCTCCATCATCACCTTTTCTATCATTTATTTTGCTTGCGTTTCAAATCAACCACTTCCTTACGCTCATGCCTGGCTACGGGCCAACCACTCATTCCAGGTTCTCCATACTGTAATTTCGTACTGTTAGCTCCCCGTCAGGCTTCTGACTCTTAGGCATCCGCTTGTAACTCCTAGGGGGTATCAGATCTGATATATGGAGAGTAAACCGACTACGAAAAAATTAAAATTGATATAAATTAATTAATATCTCAAGAATGCAATCAGCAATTGGACTGAGATTTGTGTACGCACTTCTTTAATTGTTAGGGATTCCTTACAGGAAATTACATCTTCAGTTATAACCGTTTATAAAAGCATAATTATCACTTCGGTGTCCTTTCCAGGGGACACAAGTCCCTGTCCCGCCAATGTTTAACTTGCTAACTTCAGGATTATTTATCCCAGAAACTATTTAAGACATTAGGGTGAACCATACGCATTTGTTTTCATGGATTCTAGTTTTACGGGGCAGCGGGGACCAGGATAAGAAGAGAGAGCCAGCCCGCCGGTCCTTCCGCTCTGGCTCCTTTCTTATGTTTTACTTTCTCTACTCTGTAACTTTAAATACAAAACTTTGTATCTAAGTTCAGTATATTGTAACAATATGAATTCAGAAACGCAACTACCCTTTACATAGAATATTTTTCGAAAATTTTAATTTTCTCAAAAATAACTATAATGAGTTTGATTAAAATGCCATACGTTGAGGATATTCTGTAACAGACGAAATGTATATCTTTAATGTACTGGGAATTGTCTCTGAAGGCCTCATCGTTCTTGATAACTTTCGCATAATGGTAAACCGTAAGAGATAGGCAAAAATTTACTACACAAAAAAAGGTAGAATTTGTTAAAGCACACAATTATGTAATATACATTTTTTTAGAGCTAACCATTTTCTGAAAGTTCTTTGTTATTGGTATCAGGGTCACACTACTTAATTTTTTTTTACTTACCATGAACAAAGAGAACCGAATTTTAATTGCTTCACATAGCAATCAGGTTTTAAAATATTTGATTATCGCTTTAGCCCTTATCTATACTATTACCTTCTACTTGCAAGGAACTAAATAATAAGACCATTTCTGCAGATGTTTATTTCAATTAGTATGATGTTGTAAGAATTATTTGTTTGTAGATAAGCTAAAGAAAGTCATGTAACTGGGGTTTTCCACCATTTAGTCTCGCCTTAAGGGGGAAAGGGTTTGAAATTTAACTTCTAGAGTTTTAAAGCTAGGAGCTTAAGCTTCGTTACACATATGATGCAGGATCTATGTATAAGCTCACTGACGTTTCAACTCTGTAGCTTTAATAGCTTTTAGTTATTAATGCTTTTAAGTTTAAAAGATACAAGCACTCAAAATATATCTTCTCCTGCAATTGTAATGCAATGGGGCCGAAAATGTTACTGAATGTTCCAGAATGTGATTAATAGCACTGAGTGTCCGATTTTTTTACATCTGCTTCCTATGCAGAATAAAAAAAAATATTTAATATTATAATGACAAGCGTTTAGGTTTTTTTTTTTTTTTTTGGTCTCATGTAATATACTTTAATTTGTATTTAATGAACCATGTAATATATCAAATACCCAATAATATTTTTATTAGTTGTAATGTTTTGAATACCCAGTGCGATTTTCAGCCTCTTTGCAGAAAAATTTAAAATGGGGGGATATATTTTTACTGCCACATAGTGATGAAAAATTAAAGCTAATATTTATATATGAATGGCATTAGAAGGGGCAGGTCTTTAAAAATGGCGCATTTTGTTATATTACAAACGTCGCGGGGTCACAAGCTTATGAAATAAGTAAAATAAGATTAGTAGAATGGATTTTGCAACAACAACAAAAAAATACATTGACAACCATTTTCCTCCTTAAGTAAACGGTGGCATTTGCTAAAGTAATATTAGATTTTTCCTTTGCCAGCATTATTTTGTATTAGCCTTTTACCATTAGAATGAATATCGTATTATATGTGAGCTCATCCACAAGAAGGGATTTGGATACGCAGCCGTTTGGCGTCCAAGTACAAACTTTTGTACCACATTTAGATTGATGTGCCTATAGGGTCGTTTGGGTGATTTGGGTAGTTTTCGTAACATCACTAAAAGTTTGGTCATCGAAGTGAGCTTTTTCTCGACCCAAGCACGTCAAGTAGGCGGATTCAGTGCGGACTGTAGTGTAGCGACCCAGTTAGGGCGGGTCTGTGCAATAGCAACGGCGTTTTGGTCCAGAGTGATTCACTGAGTCATCACCCCCCAGAGTTACACTCTGGCAGCCGCCTCGTTGCCCTCGCTAGCCGAGTGTCTCGGGTGATTGATGGATTGCCTGGCTGGCACAATGGCACAAACGATCAGTTGCTCTCCCGGACTCCCCACCATCTCTCGCCTCTGATATGAATTCACGAGACACGAGGATAAGAGCCTGATGGGTAGGGAAGGTAGGATAAATATGAGGAGGGGAAAACCCCGTCATGTCATTATACCCCTTGATCATTTAGTTAGATATCGGTGTCAAGCACGTCAAGGGAAATCATTCATACGCTCATCCTGCGAACTTGTCTTTCTGGATATGTTCCTGCATTTGTACCAAGAGCAATTACAGATACCTTTCCCAAATCTTCTTACACTTTTAAAACTGGAGGTGTGCTACAGCAACCAATTATAGCTTGTAATGTATATTTTCATTTATTGGAACTCATTTTCTCCAAATCTTTAATTAATACGGAGAATCTCACGCTAAATCCAAGTAACGATTGGACAATGAGTTTCAAAATTGCCTTGTTGAGTATCTAAAGCTCCTAAAGCTCTTCAATACCAGGAATAATTGTATAAGTTGAGGTTGACTTCGTAAGTACCCGTGTACTTTCGTAATACCTCTGTTAGTTCCCCAAGTAAGAGGTTTTGTAAAAAAACGGGTTTTAGATAATCCTATCCAAGCGCTTTAAGTTCCAATAATGCATTTCATAAGAGCTGAAGCTTTTCTGACCACGTAGTAACTTTAAATGTTCTCGGGGGCCTCTAGCCGGGTAAGTAGATGTATTGGCTTCAACGTTTCGAAGATGATGCACGAAAATATAGAGTTAATACATTTAATATGTTAAACTTTCGGAGATAGCAAATTCAATGTGTTAACTGAGGGCCAAATCTAAGTTTTAGAACTGTTTCTATTATAATTCCTGTTCAAAGCTAGCTTCATTTCTCCAATTTAGAGATGGTATACGGTGAGGCAAACGCGAAATATAAAATGTTTGAGAAATAGAATTGACTAGAAAGAAATAACGTCATCACTAAATATTCTAAAATAAATTCTGTTAAATATTAAATGTATTGCCTATAGTTTGCATCCCATCTATAACGAGATTAATAAGTCAAGCGTTCGCTGTATAAGGAGCATAATGTGGTGGTACTGAATGTTTGCAAATATTTGTACTATAGGTCTAGTTTGGGGGTTGGGTAAGACTCCAGTACATCATTCAGAGGTAAAGTGAAGATTATTACAGAGGACAGTCAGATCTATTGGCGGTAAGAATACGGTTGTTGGGAACGCTTGCGCAGGTTTGGGTAATCACAATGTTTCCATTTCCACACGAATAGGTTAGAGCAAACAAGTCTGTGATACCGGTTATACACTTTTACTGAAAGCACATACACAGTACTGCCGCGCTTGCTGAAGTGTCTATCTATGGTGTATCGTAGTCTCAGTGTGTTTTTGTGTTTGTGTTCCATCTATGTCACGGTCTCTCCTATAATGGCAAATTAGTTTCACGCCTAACGATCAATGCTATGTAAAAATAATAAAATGCCTCTACCGCCATACACCGTACTCCACCACAAGTGGCATTATTGTCGGTAGCACAGCTTGGCTTGTGCACGTTTTAATAGCTTTTGCGCATGCGCGACTGGTATGACCTAATTGCCTTATGGGCCAAATACATATGCAACGTGCTGAGTCCAAAGTGTGCTCAGATGCTTCCGCGCTCTATCAGTACAATTTTACATTAATGAAAGCGGAGGTAGATCACCGGGAAATGTAAACGTCGCTAGAGGACAGATTTTTTAATGCTTCTTAGTATTATAGTTATTAATAATGTGGTGTAATAGTGTGCTAATCCTGCTTTCTTCCAAATTTGGTAAACGTAGGTAAGCTAAATGTGCGCGGAACTGGATATTTCTGAGCCTCCATATTCTCAACTCTCGTTTATTGTAACAAAAACTCTTTTTTTCCACAAAAATCACTGTTTACTTTTCCACAAACTCATTAAAATCTCCTGATAAATAGCTGTCTTTCGTAACAATTCCACCGTATATTTTCTTTTCGACGTTCGCTGCGGCGAAGATATAGCTCACTACGAAATACCCATCGAAATCGCTCAACTGCCATATCCGATGCATTTACAGTGAAAACTGAACACTGGACAGGGCTTCGTTGCCCATTTTATATCTGTTGGTCACGTCACTGGAAGTTCCCTGAAGCCGCCGCACGTGCAGTACACCGTATGAACTCGCTCAGGCTTAACAATGTGCGGCTTCGACGTCAAATAACCTTCAAATAACAATCACAGCTGCGATGTCAAAAAACTTTTCGCCGTCACAGGTATCCACTAACGCAGATGTGACAATGGATGCCAACAATTAGCTGTGGTTTACGAAGCAAGTCGCACACACCGTCCAGTGACTGCGGCCGCAAGGCGTAGTCATATTATTAATGTACACATTGCTTCGTTTTTGCCTTAGCACGCTGAACTTAATTATGTACACAATAAACATCCAGGAAAACTACCCTTTTTTCGTAAAACAACCTATGCTTTAGTAATGATAGTCGACTTCCTCTTTAAGGTTGCTGGGATTGGCTGCAGTTGCATAAATTTGTTCATAATTATAACTACGAGGGCCATCTAGAATGCAACGAACGATTTAGCATACCTAATTAATACCGAAACCTATCAACACATAACTTTATTTAAAAAGCTACAGTACCTTACTCTATTTCTCAACGTAATCTCCACTCTGTCAAGACATTTATTGGCACGTGATACCACTTTTTAATGCTGGTGTTCTACCGCGAAGAACTTATTTGTTTTTATCAATGCACAAAATGTTCGGCCAATTGAATTTTATAGGCAGATAACGCAAGTGTATTGTGATAATGCAATGGATGGCTCTTCAGTGAGAAAATGGCGCATAATTTAGAGTAATCAAGGAAGAGCCGGTGTGCCTGTCAAAGACGAGAGTGGAAGTTCATCAATCGTTTTGAAGGAATTGAAAGCAAATGTTGATGAAAAAATTCGGAAAGAATTCGGTGTTTCACTTTGGTCACCCTACACGACTTTTAGAGTGGAAAAGATTTTGCAACCGGTTTAAACCTCAATACGAGTATAACATAGGCATTGAAACACGGGGGAAAAGTGACAATAAATACCTTGATAGTAATGGCAATTACATTGGGAAATAGAGTAAGGTACTGTAACTTTGTTCATAGCTTTCGTTGTTATTTAGTTGTGGAAAACGTTCGTTACATGGTCTTAAGAAAGGCGAAGAGAATAAATGGGAGCCGCTAAAAGTTAGGCGTAAAACACATAGGTTAGTTAGAAGTATGCTGATCTAAATGCGTGGCTGGACCTTGGAAAGAGGTTAGAAAAACCGGCAGACTATGGATGAAAATATCACTTGTATAAACTTAATGGTAGAAGTTACAGAACAGCGGTAGGAAACTTTTCTTTTGTTAACAGAACCAATATAGAATGGAAGGAGCCTTCAGTACTGCCTTTTGGCCTTAAGAAAGCTTAGGAATAATTTAAAGAGAGTAAATGTTGGATAATTAAAGTAAATATTGTGAAGTAATTAAAGATATCAAAAACTATTCTGTAAATATTCATGTTGAGGTTTCATAGTAACTGCTTATAAACATACTGGTGATTGATATTAAGCATTGCTATACTGAATAATAAGTAGTTAAGTATTTCAAAATCCATTACTATTGTTCATTTGTATTAACTATTATTAGTTTGTATTGTTATTATTAACTATAACATTATTATTGTAAATGTATTTTGTGCATTTAACTGTGCCACAGAGCAGCACCCAATAGCAGAGAATAAATACGTACACACTTCCTGGATTGTCCTCGTATTTTTGCAGCACAAGCTGTTTCTAACCCTTAAGCTTTTGTGACATTCGAAAATGTGTGTTCACGAGCCGCCGCTGCTCCACTCAGAAGTGCAGCACCGTGGTATTGTATCACACAAAAACGAGCAGTTATTAATGAATGAAATGAATGGAAATATATGGCAGCGTAACTTGAAATTGTCAATGAGAGGGGAAAGTTGGAATTTCGAAAGCACGACAGTAGTGAGGTAAAGTGAAAGAGATTACAACAAGCAGACCCCCCCCCCCACAACTCGTAGAATTCCTAGAATATTAATTCAGTGCCTAGCGCGTCGATATTATCATCGTGAGAACCCGCCCTTGCAGTTAACAAGGGTCAGTGTACACAGGAATGGGAAATATGTGCTATTCTCGTACTTCCATTCACACAATGTTTAAAGCGGTTATCTTAGAATCATTTAATTCTGTCAGGAATTCAGTATTAAAGCAGAAGTGCATGAACGTGAAAATAATAAATAACTAGGTATTTGGGCAAGCACATTTTGAGACAAGCCGCTAATGCTTCCGTGTCTTAACCAGAGCGGCGCATGGCCGAGTGCTGAACCCGCTCACCTCTGACCCAGGCGGCTTGGGTTCGATCCTAGGTGTAACTGCTCATCTGCCGGCGTAGAAAGAAATTAAACGCTTTAATTGAGTAAATTATATGGGAATAAATGTTATAACCCACAGAATGCCGAGAATGTTCGGAGCTAGATGCGTTCCTGAGGAACAACAATAAATCCGGATACAATGGCGAAGGTCAGAAAAGCCCGTATACATGGGAGTAATGAAACCTCGGTTGTTTTCAAAGCATTTTAACCGAGAAGGGGATGGGGCCACACAAACACACGTCGTCGATTAGGATGGAGACACACGAAAGGTACGACAGCCTTAACGGTGGTAATTTAAATTGTGCGATAAAACTTTAATATGGTGCAAGGTTTAAATGCGATATTAAATTGAACTGAATCTCTGTAGAGTGGTGGCGAGTTTATATCATTACAGTGAAATAAAACACAGAAATCATTATTCCATCGGCGCATAATCCGTGAACCTGCACGAGACACATATACCCTGAGAATCCTTATATCATGCTCCACTGACGAGACGCGGCTATCAGAGCTAGGAAGTTCGTACCGTTCGACGTCCCGTCATACAGGTTGCGACCGACCGTCTCGCCGCAACAAAACAAGTCATAGATAAGATCGCGCTCTTGTGAGATAAACAAACCTGTTTTCAAGTGAACAGTACGTTTCCAGAGAACAAAACTGACTTGAGAGACATTCGTAAAAGCACACCTATTTACATAATTATATACAACATATAAATTATTGCATATATGCAAGCTGAATTACTGATTTCCTTCTTTACAATTGTACATTATGAAAACACCCAAGCAATTATAATATGCATTGTAATATTTAATGCATGAATATAAAATAATATTACAAATAATATAGTTAATTTCTTAAATAACTTACGACTCTTGCAGAAATAAAATGTATAATGCGAAAAAGTTCGTTCCACTTCGCATGATGTCATCAGGACATATTTGAAGTATTTTTTTCAGTTCCGTATCTGTACCACCAAGCAAATAGCATTTGTTGGGATTTGAAAGAACAGCTGATATGTGATAAATCACACTAAACCCTGCATTATTTTTAATTACATTTTTTTATTTTCATCTTTATTTGAAGTAGGATGCTCGTGGATTAGTAAATCCGTCTTGATTGTTCTTCTATATGCCGCACAGATTTAGTCAGCTCCATACTTCTGAACTGTAACAGCGTAATACTTGTGGGTGTTCTGAACAAATTTGCAATCAATAACATGTTTCTGTGAAGCCATTCTGCTACTAGACGTTTGGAGTTTCTGTACCAGAACTGTCATCGGTTTTTAAATAAGTACACAAAGAAATACACTGCTAGAAACTTACTATGGCTATAAAATAAATTTTGCTCACATTTGCGCAGAACAAAAATGTTATTCGAACGCCTTCCTTCCTACCGACGTGGTTCGGTGTTATGCAGTGATGGTTGTTTTGCAGTAATGGGTTTTGCTCTACGCTGACCGTTGTTCGCACAAGTAGCGCCGCATGGAATTGCCAAACCTGGCCGCTGTTACTCTGCACAAGGAAATCCGTACGAACTTGAGAGTCCTAAACACATTTCATTAATATGACCATTCCATGTTAATTTCAATTCCATGTTAATTTTATGTTGCAGAAAGCTGTATCTGGGTGAGATTTCTTCTGGTTTTCCAGATACCCCCGTCTTTCATGCCATTAGCACCTTTCCTTTCATCGCCGTCTTCCGTGATCTGGGGGTAACATGCTGGTTTCTGGTTCCCGAGGTCGCGGGTTCAAACCCAGCGTAAGGCGACATATTTTTTCGGTCCTAAAAGTACTTAGCATGGGCTCCTCCCGAAGGGAAGTAAAATTGTTGGCACGTGGCTTAGATTTATGACTTGATAAGACGTTTCTGAGCAAAATTATGCTATCTTTCATGCTTAATATCGAAAAACGCAGCAGCTAAAGAGAGTGCATACATAAAACTCAGTTTCTTTCCTTTCACCCGTTTTTCTTTCATTTCATATCAATTTCTACTTCACTGTCAAGCTTGTCTACGGGTCGATCCCCCGTTCTAGGTTCTTCGCTCCCTAAATAGAGTTCGTCTGCTCCTTAACGGACCACTGATTTGTAAATCTTGGGCGTGTAAGTCTTACATACGAGGAGGATACGCTAAGAACGTATCTTAGTCCATACTTTTGCAAACAACCATCTCGCTAGCTGGCTTCGGGCAAACAAGCAACTAACCTTGCAAGTGAGTTAATTAGCACCCCTGAAGCTTGAGCGAGCAGCTATGACAAGGTCAGACAGGTGTTCACCCCAAACAGCAACAAGGGAAAGACTAAGTTTTGTTCTAAACCTCTTTGCTCCGTATCTCTTAACTGTCACGTGACTAGTACATCTCTGTTGTTACAGAGCATTTCCTAATTTACACAAATGTATCTCAAGAGAATTGTCAAATTTACATTCTGAAAATGTGTAAATCATTTATTTTTGAAGTGCCATGATTGAGTGCATTTATCGCTCGCCACTCATCCAGGCGGCCCGGATTCGTTCCCAGGGGATCGTGTGCGGAATTTGTGGTGGACGAAGTGGCGTCTGGGCGGTTTTTATCCTGTTTCGCCGGCTTCTCCCGCCATAATATCCTCCAATTGCTCCGTAATCATATTCCCTAACATCGGTTTAACGTCTTCTCATATCAGTCACTTCTTCACTTTCATACAAGGCAACGGGCTGATCACCCGTCTTGGCTTCTCTCTAATTCAAGGCCTCTGCTCCTCAACAGGCGTCTGGCGCCAGGCGCGTTCTTGTAAGCTCTATTGGTGTAAATCTTAAATACGAGTAGGGTAAACAAATAAATAAAGTAGGAAAGAAAGACAAGAATCGGATATATTCTTTAATTAGAGTTGCTGCATCTTAATACAAAGACGTAAATCTCTATTAAACAAAAAGAAAAAGGAGTATCCTTCATTTTAAATCTGCTTCTCGGATGACAGAAGCACTTACATCTCTCATGCCAGAGTGTTTACATCGGCTTCGCGCTTCACCTTGCAATGCATAAAAATTGTATATCGCTATTCAATGGTGTAAATTGCCAATCAGGGGAAAGTAAATGGACATTTTGTGACGAAGGATTAGCAGGGATATCTTAGATTAAACAAGGATTAGTCTAAAATTCTCATAATAAACAAGTATATAAGCATAAAGTCAATTTAATGGGCTTTTCAAAACTAAACAAACGTATAAGCAATGGTGATTATTCAATATAATGATGATGATGATGATGATGATAATAATAACAACAATAATAATAATAATAATAATAATAATAATAGTAATAACTGCCACAGCCATAACATGCATAAATTGTGATTACCATAAAATGGAAACAAACGCTCGATATGTCCAATTTTAACACTTTAAACTAAGATAATTATTATATCAAAAATAGTTGCAAATTACATTTTAAATCACTAAATAAAAATAGTGTATAGATATTTTCGAGTTGAACACAAACTAAACTAAAATATTCCTATTTGAATAAAAAATTTTAATCTAATGAAAACATTAAAAATCTCTACCATTTTTAAAAAGAGAATGTTATTAAAGAAATGTATATATGCAAATAGTTTTATCTTTCAAATTTAAAAGAAATTCAATATTTTAAATACAACACAAATAAATGTTGGTAATTTTACTGAAAATCCTAATTTTCAATTTTTTATGTATTTCATGTCTTTGAAATATAAACTTGACACCTGATTGATTCTATTATTTTTGTTATGTCAGCAAAATTATTCAATGTAATTGAATGTGTAATACAGCTTTCGAAGGTGCGTTTGACATGCTTGATCTATTTTTGACTTATTCAACTTCGTTATTGAAAATGTTTTGTTGTAAACATATGGCGAGCCAAACATTGCATGAAATCAACAAAATGGACTATATCATATCATGCCGCGTGGCGGTGCTAGAGAATGAGACGGAGAGATGGAATGACTACTGAAGTGGAAGTGATGAGAAGTCGCCGCACCTCGACGTACACCAGTCGACAGGGCATGCCTTAACCAATATGTTGAAATATTTCGAATGTCAAAGCATTGTTACATCACGTTCTCAGATCAACTATATTTGCTGGGTACTTAAATCAGGAGTCCCGAGGCACCAAATACGCAACACGTGGTACACCACAATGTTTGAGCAACAATTGCACAGTCAGCTGTTGGCGAGTCCCTTCAGTACCACCTCTAACCAAAGGTAAACTTGTGGAATTTACACACCTAAATATTTAAAGGATGCTGGTGGTGAATTGTTACCACAATCGGCCATAAAATCGCAAATCGTTTAGTGGTAGTATCCCCTCGTTCTGGGCTCTACACCCAATTTGGTAGTATGTGATGGACAGAATCTTTAGACACCCACAGCATGTGGTATTTTATTGAAATGTTTTGCGCCTTAGTATATTAATAAAAATCTGTGACCAAACTAAAATATCTGATGTGCTCCATTCGTCATACATCTCTGTCACAAATTATTGTTAATAAGCTTATTCTTCTTTTTACTTCATGCTAATAAGATAAGCATTAGCAATAATGTTCTTGTTACTTAGTTCCTTATAGATAAAAGGGAAATAAGAAAATACAATGGGCTAAACCGAATGTTCTAAAATGTCGTTGCTATGGGGTTGAAATCCGTTTCTTTGCATGGCCAGGTGTTTTCAAGCTCCCGTATGAGAAAGGTATTTTAAAACTGAAACCGATGTTAAGGCATGTCAATTCTGATGTGTTATATTCACAAGACTTTCTCTAGCTGTTCTGCAAACTTCTTACAAAAGATTCTCCTTCTTTCCACACTTTGCCAATTGAGATAAACATTAGCAAAACTATGCTAAAGCGATAGTCAAAGCTATTAAAAGCTGGTTGACATGGAAATAATTGAATTTGCCAGTAAAACAAATGAGAAATGAAAAGAAATGTGACCCCGCTTGGAAGTTTAGGAAGTTTAAAATTGAAACCAACAACAAGAAATATTTCCGAAATGGTCAATTCTACAATAAAAATGTATATGACATTGATTGTGTGTTGTGACCAGATCTACATTTTTGAATTGGTCTTTAGAAACTATTCCCAGAAAATTCAAGATGTACGTTTTATTTGTCATTTAAATAACTTTAATATACGGTATTCAAAACCGTTATAGCCATTTTTGAGAAAACAAAATTTTCAAAATTTTTTCAATGTATAGGGTAAGCTGGTTTCGGGGTATTTTCTTAAAAATCTTCATGTCACATCCTTGTATAACACTCAACTCAAAAACCAAGTGGTACTTGGCGAACTTATAGTTTTTGAGCTATGCTATTCACAGACAGACACATGGACCTTTTTCTAAAAATGCTTATTTTGGACTCGGTGGACCTCAAAACGTATATTTCTGGCAAAATCTCGACATCGAAATTTTGGGAGGAATACATTAGCTTCTCTGTCCACTATGTGCATATTATGTGTAGAAGGATTTACAATTCAATGATGCGCCCGAAAGATGAGCCACACATCTTCGGCTTTCCGCGTCATTGATCTAACCTAGTAAGCTACCTTGGCAACATTTCAGCATATCTCTCAATTAACTCACATATTTCCCGGTTTTTAGACGTACCCCAGACGGGTACTTTATCATAAAAAGTAGTTGGTCATTACCTTAAGTGGCAAGTTTCATAGTTCCCACTTTACACTACATACGGTTTGTGTGTAAGAGTAATTAAATCATTAATATTCTTTATTCTTTGGAGATTCTCGCTACATAACACTTCTGCATGGTTCACAGGAAGCACCACAAATTACAAGTCACAGTAGTTGTCACACTTCCCTTGCACAAGAAACGTACTCATTAACCCACTCGCTACTCATAATCAAATCTCTCGTTGCTCACTCATTATTCATTAACTCTTTCGCAAAATAATGCTTGCTTACATAGTAACTGAGTTCAGAGATCTCCAGAGATCATTCTGGGGGCGTTCTAGTGTACGGTGGAATGGAAAATTCTAGAAAACTCCAGCTATCTCTCGATAGCATCGTGTTAACACTGAGCGAAGGTGCTGCGTATCCTTGTATTTCTCTCCAAATAGTGACGCCGACCTCTCGAAGCTTCGGCCATGGACTCTGCTTCACAACATGAAGATAAATCACGATAAGTTTACTGCTTTCCCAGAGCAAGCAGAACTGAATTTTGAATTGGTAGATTTTACCTAATGCCTTCTTCTATTTCAAGGATTAAACCTCATTTGGTTTGTTCCGGCTCCAATTATTAAAGTTGCTGTATCTATATTTTCCGTGGACGTCCTTGGTCGCTTTTTCCACTTCTCGGTGGATAGTTCAAACTTTTCCAGGGCATTCATTTGGAATCCCTTCTACAGACATGTTCACACAATTGTCTCCTATACTATTTTATCTGTAACATAAACTTTTCCAGTATTTATGAATATATTCATTTCGTTTTTGTTTTTTTTTTTTTTTTGTCCATTAATGTATAATCCTGCCACAAAGCGTAAATATTTCATTTCTGTAGCCTCTATTCTTTTAAAAGTTTGTTTACTAAAGAGTCCATATTTCTGAGCTATACAATAATGCAGGCACAGTCAATAATTTAAAAAATTTTATCCATAGGACTTATTTTATTCCTAAAAACAATCGGTATATATTTATTTAGAAGTTATATATTTTTAAAATTTTTATTTTCTTATGTTTTACTTCTAATTTATGGTTCCTTTCTTAATTTCTTTCCCAATGTTCTTTTCACAGTGCCAACAGATATTGAAATCTTTGTTACTTATTATTTTTGTCTGTTACTCTATTACACCTGAAAGAAACCCGTAGATAATTAAAATCTTCTACTTGTGCTAATGTTCTTTCATTCAGTACTATTTTATTCTTCGTATTTCTTTACCACGCAGGGCTATAAATTTAATTTTGTTGAATTTCCTAGCTGTAGTCTTTTGCAATCGTGCTTAGTTTACATAGTGTAATAAAGTGTTTTTATCTAGTATGAAAGCAAAATGCGAAAGTTGTCACCCTTTAACTAACCTGTAAATATGAAATTTATGACGACCCATACGTGGTAAATATTACACAGGGCGCCCTTCGTGGTGTAATGGTTACCATGCTAACTTCATATACCCAAGGTCGCGGGTTCAAACCCGGCGGAGGACGATGGAGTTTTTCGGGCGTAAAAATCCTTAGCATGGCTTCCTTCGGAAGGGAAGTAAAGCCGTTGGTCCCGTGTCGTAGATTTACGGCACGTAAAAGAACCTCAAGCCTGATAGAGAGGCCTCTGAGCAAAATTAAGCGGTCTTTCTCGCCCAGTATAGAATGGGACGCTGAGAACCACAGCAGTTAAAGAACGTCCATAAATAAAACGCCATTTTTTATTACACAGGGTTCCATAATAAATGTGAAATCTCTTGTAGTTAGGAACACCTGGCATCGCTGCCACTCAGGCGCACATGTAATTTTCTTTCCGGCGTACCGTTAGAAACAATGCAGACGATTTCCTGTAAATACTTGATGGTTCGACTACTCCTGGAAAGCATTAGCAATAGGTGCAAGGCATGAATTTAATCTTCTTAATTAAACATGGTCGAGAAAACGATAGCTGTGTACGTTAAGTAGGTATATTGATTTGCAAGCAGATGTAGCCAGTCCGTTGCGAGATACCCTTTATCACAATTCTGTAAATTTCCTGCAATGGATTGGCAAAGGTCCCAGAAATACATTTATAGAAACATATTGGCTGTACCGTGTGAATTATTAGTTTCTCTACACGTACTATGTACATAGTGTACAGAGAAGATATTGCACTCCACCCAAAAATTCGATACCGATATTTCATTGGAAATATATGTTTTAGGGTCCCCTGTGTCCAAAAAAAAGCATTTATAGAAAAAGGTACATGTGTGTGTGTGTATGTCTGTGAACACAATAACTCAAAAACGAAAAGTCGGTAAATGCCAAATTTGGTATTTCAGTTAAGTATCTTCCAGGGATGCGACACAAAGATTTTCAGAAAAATTCCTCCAGCCCGAACTACCTTTTACATGGAAAAATCTTTTCTCTAAAATAGCTCTAACCGTACTACATAAAGTATGTAGATCATGTTAAAAAACACAATTTAAGACATATACCTTTTTTTCTTGGAACTGGCCATTGAGATATTCCTTGTTATTTGTTTCAGATTCAAAATACTTAAAACTTTTCTCACACGGAAAGTTGTAAATTCCTGGCCATGCATAGAAACGGATTTTAACCACATACAAACCAGCTTTTAAGGGATTTGAGAATCGTTTAGCCTAGTGTATTCCCTTATTTTCCTTCTACTTGCAAGGCAGCAAGTAATAAAGACAATATGTGCTTATGTTTATCTCGATTATCATAAAGTAGACAGAAGAATATGCTTTTTAACAATAATTTGTTACAGCAATGTAGAGAAAGTCATGTGAATGTAAAACATTAAATATTTTAATTTTTCCAGCACGTATGTACAGTGTAGGCAGAGATGATAGTTAAAACATTCAAAAATTTTATACCAATATCTCATCATAAATACATGTTTTGAGATCCCATGTGCCCATAAAACCATAACGTGTGTGTGTAAATGTGTGCGCCTATGTTCACAGAATAACTCAAAACCGAGAAGTCCATTTAACACCAAACTTGGTATTTAAATTCAGTATCCCTCAAAGATGGTCGTCTCCTTACCGCGGTGGTAGCGCAGCTGCCTACCAAGCGGGAGACCTGGGTTCGATCCCCAGTACCGGCGTGGGGATTTTTCCCCCGCTGGGAGACCTGGACCGGGGTGCACTCAGCCTCGTGAGGTCCCTGGGGGGCCAATTGAGAAGCTACTTGATGGAGAAGTAGCGGCTCCAGGTCGTGAGGACCGCATTAAACGGCCGGGAGGGGCTCGAGGCGCTGACCACGTCCCACCCTCCAATACTGCACCCCATCCATGACGTCTGTAGTGGACCGAGATGGGGGACGCAGCGGCCGGGCGGTAGGCCAAGGCTCCCCGTGAGCTGTCGTGCCATGGAGTTAGTTAGTTATCCCTCAAAGATCTCTAAGGAAACCTCCTAACTTAAGTTAACCTTTAGAAGGAAACATTTTCAAAAAGTTTGATTTTCTCAGAAATTACTTTAACATTATGATAGAAATAGAGTATATTTGATATATTTAGATTATAAATAAAATATATAGAGTTTCTGAGAATAGCCTCTGAAGCACTTTTTTTTGAATGACTTTTGAAAAATTGGTAAACTATGAGAGATAGCCCAAAGGTACTAAACAATGAAATCACCTCAATTTATGTCCTATACATTTTTATTGCAAAGCTAACTATTTCTAAGATATTCTTTGTTATTGGTCTGGATTTTAAAATATGTATACTTTTCTCAAACAGGAATTCGTCCGTGTTTCTCTTGTTTTACTCCCTGGTCAAGAAATGTCAATGGTAATTGCAAAGCGACAGTTTTTAAAATATTTGAGCGTCGCCTTAACCTAGTGTATTCCCTTAATTCCCTTCTGCTTATAAATAAGTAAGGAATAAAGCAACTATTATATTGATTACCTTTATTAGCATGAAGTGGAAGCAAGAATAATCATTTGCAAGAAGTTAGTTTGCAGAACAGGTAAAGAAAGTAATGTGAATGGATCATATCAGATTGTTACTTTCTCTATCGCATATGTACACAGTAACATAGCAAATAAGGTATTGTATTACATCTGAAAAGTTGAGAACGAGATTTCACCGACAATACATGTTTTGAGGACCCCAATTTCAGAAAAACATTTTAGTTAAAGGTCCGCGCGCGCGTGTGTATGTGGTTGGGCTGTGGACAGCATAACTCAAAGATGTAAAGTCGCTTAAATAACAAAATTTACCAAACTTGGTACTTAGTTCAGTGTCTTTCAGGGATTCGACACGAAGATTTTTAGGAAAATCCCTCTGCATTCAACTACTCTTTAGATGGAACATTTTTCGAAGATTTTTATTTTTTTTCAAAATAATATATACTGAAGATATTTTTATTTCCAACGAAACCGTAGCTTGAGTTTTCTATGAATAACTTAACATAACTGATACATCCTAAGAGATAGACAAAAACTTACTACACAAAACAGGTAGATATCTTTAAAATATAAATTTACGTCATAATAAGTACATTGTTTTTAGAGTTAACGATTTCCGAGATATTCGTTGTTATTGGTTTCAACTCTGAATTACATAAACCTTCCTGAAACGTTCCATATCTCTTTTGTTTTACTCCTGGCCTTGAAAGAGCTATTTTTGTAAGAATAATTTGTTTACAGAGCAGATATATATATATATATATATTATATATTCTTTTTTTTTTTTGTGTGAATAGAACACATCATAATTTTTTTCTGCATTGTCTCACTCATATGTGATAGGAGAAGTTAAAAGCCGCTAAAGGGTTAAATTTTCTCTTTAGACTTAACCTTCATTTTTTCCTCCCCTTTTCTGGTTTGTCCTGACTACAATTTTATCAATAACAGTGGTATCCATCATTAGCCTGCAACACACAATTACCTCAGTTTTGCTTCCAAGATTAGGTTAACTGAATTCCAACATTAGTATAAATATTGATATGCTTCTCTGTTTAACAAATTGCCACAAATCTCAGATGTATGGGTACCTCATTGTCTGAGTACATAACTAATAACAACAACCAGTAGCGTTTCCCTGAAGATGACACACGAGAGTGTTAAATGCTAATTTCCCATAGAATGTGAAATTGATTATTTCTCCGTTGAGAATGGTAAAAAGGTTGAATGTTTATTGCTTTGCTACGTAGTTTTGTTATTTGAAAGATTATATATCGGCTAACATTTTAATTCTATGCATTCTAATCAAAATGGAAAATCTAAACTTTCGGGTATGATCATAATTAGTTGAACTATACTAAGAGTGATAACGCTCCAGTTTAAATGAAGATACACATTTATCAATACTGGATCTTTCTGTGCGTATCAATAAGTCTGACATTGATAAACTTGTGTCAAGAAAAAGTGTAGTGTTCTGTTATACGCCTGTAACTAGGTTTGTAAAAAAGAAAGACTACAAGATATTTTGAACCAGGCCACTCTGCTTTAAAATTGACTAGCCCCGCCACTTATGTACCTTACACACCGAACAACAGTATTAATGATAACTCCAGGTAAAATAGGAAGACGCCACACTTCTCATCCGTTTATCAGCTCCCCAAGAATAGAGTATTCCCTTGTTTTCCATCTATCTGTAAATAAGTATAAGATCATTTTTGCTAATGGCTATGTAGATGCAAAGATGAGTTTTTTAAGAATAGTTTTTTGTAGAGTGGTTAGAGAAAGTCATATGAATGTAACACGTCAGACTTTTCTTTCTCGCGATTGTACATGTATAAAAGCATGGATAGTGCTGTTTGTTTAGTGAGAGTGCATTCCTTCAGCTGTGGTTGAACTGTGCCAAACGATAGCTTTCTCTCGGTCTGTAACTTTAATACTGGTGCTAGGTTTTAAGTTTACTTTATTTGGTTTCCTGCGTGAGCAGTAAATGGGATTGGTTGTCGCGGCTCTGTTATTAGTGGAAGAAAGGCTAAAACCGTTGTTTTATGTTTATTCACAGCGAAGCAGGGGCGCTTCCGGCTGATTGGAACTGCAGAATGGCTTAAACTTTGTTACAAAGCGTCGGCGCACCGAAATTACGAGTGGATTCCCTTGAGATTTGTAATGTTGAGGGGATGAAGTGTTTGTAAAGAAGCCGCAAATCCTCGAGGGGCCTACTCGCAAGCATTTCGCGCCGTTTCAGAACTCCGTTTATGTTGTCAACATTCCATCGCAATCCTAAATTGCTTCTGCGTGCTAATTCTAATGCTTATTCATAATTCCTACTTCACAGTTAAAGGGGTCTTTTAGCTTGAATATTCATTAATCAGCGCCTTTTGGAATCTTTGAAAATTCTTTCTTCCTTTTACCTCTAGTTCCAGTATATAAAAAAAGGCAGCCAAAAGAATTTAAAAGATAACATTTCAAGATGTTCTTTCTTACTTTAAGGGTAGATTAAATACCCAATTCCTCCAGTCTTCTAAATTCATGACCCATTATCGCAAACTTATATAAGATATACAGGATGTAAATACAAATTTCCAACATCACTGATCCAATTTTGTGCAATCAGTTTGTTTATTAAGAAAGGTTGGATTATATCCTTAATATACGATCTTTTGACTAAAATGCATCAGACATTATTTTTTTCTTTGATAACCAACCATGTTAGTAAAATTGAATCAGATGCACAACAGTAGTTATAGATAGTTGGTATTATTATTCCAAAACATTACTTAATTTTAATAATTTCTGAGTAAATGAGCAGGTCATCTATACTTTAAAACAGAATTCCAAAACCAACTCTACCGAGCAAAATTGGAGGAAAACAAGTAGGGTCTTCATTTACGTGACTTTTTCTTCATATTTGGAACAAACCATTTCCTAGAACATATTTCATTTATTCAATTTTAATCAAGATACATTAGCAGATACACTTTTATTGCGTATTTCTTTGTAGATAAAATTCACTAGACTAAAAAGTAAGTCAGAACCTTTAAGAGCTCGTCTCTATATGATAACATAGATGCTATATTCTCCTTCCATGACTAGGATGGAAAAAGTGAACGACTTCCCGTTCTAGAATAGTATACTATAGGAAACTTTTAAACCAATAACAAAGCATATCATGGAAAAGGTCAACTCTACAAAAAAGAGATGTATATTTTTGTAGTACGGTTTACTAGTTATGCAGAAGTTCTCCAGAATAAAGAGGACTTGAAAGACTATTCCCATGTAATTCAAGACATAAATTTCGTTTGAAAGTATTTTACACATACATATGATATTTTGTACAACATTTTCCAAAAATTGTATATCTAAAGGGCAGCTTGGAGAGCTGAGAATTCTTGGAATAGGCTTAACTTAAACACCAAGTTTAGCATTTATCTTTTCATATTTTAATTATGCGTTCAGACACAGATACACGCTTACCTTTTTCTAAAACAGTTCTTCTTGATCCAGGGTATATGTATTTCGATTGAAATCTCAAAATAGAGTTTTTGGGTAAAATGCAATATTCCAGTAAAAATGAAATATATGTTCACGGATAGAATCAACAAGTGTTGAGCATACAAAAGTTTGCAAACGCAACACAAGTACCAATTTTAGGGCAAATCTTCCCCCAGAGAAGGGCTGAAGATTATCGCTCTACTTAAAAATTTGCAGAAGTATCTCGACTCGTTTAACCCACGAGGTATACGGCATACGGTTGAATTTGAATCTATGTTAATATTTTTAAAACTGCATCGCATGGCTCATTTTTACTATAACGATGAATCTGTACAATATAAAATTATTATTTTAAAAACAATCCAAGCTATGAGTTAGATATGTGACAAAAATATCACCCCTATTGTGTAAAATAACAAATATAAATTTCTGCAAGATATCTTGCATACTGATGATTCCCAAATTTCACAAGTCAAATAAGTATGTTATTTATTAGTTTAGAGATCAATCACTGCATAGAGAATCCATTGAGATTAAAGTTTTCATCGCCCCTGTGCTCATTAATAAGGTTTTATTCATAGCTGAATTCTGTGTGTTGAAGTTTACTTCGAAACAATAAGAGATTCATTAATTAAATTACCAGTATGAAATTGAAGTAATACCAGGTTCTGACAACTTTAGATAAAGTAAAACACTACACAAATTACTAAATTGCCTCATTTCCATTCATTCCAATGCAGATTTACTTGAGGTAGTACTTGCAAAAACGCTGCAAAGTCCTGGTTGTCTGAGTACTGCTTACATATTCAACGCTCTTAGCATTTTTTACCGAATTCATTATTTGGCCTAGGAAAATGAAATACCAAATCAGGGGCTTGCGTCCCTTTTTGGAATACGAAAATAGCGTGTAACGGTAGATATTCGTGGCACGACTTCGGCTTTCATAGGTGCTGAGAGAATTTGCACAAGACATTGAATGAAGCATAGCAAGCCAGGGCTTACATTGTCACACAGATTCAAGTAAACAGCAAGAAAATTCAAACATCGTTCTGGGTTGAAGGGATTTAGGGCTTCCTTGCGTTTTCCTCCCAACTCTCCCTGCATTCGGCATTATTCGAGCAGTCTACGTGAAAGCACATGGAGATGTGTGTATGCGGTCGGCATTCCATTGTCATTTTGCTTTACGTCTCCAGTCAGGTTTATGCTCACGTCTTAGCAGGTGCTAAATAGCTGTCTGAGTTACTGACATTGTCGCTAACGGAAATAACAACTCCTGTTTTGATTCAGTTAAACTACTGCCGTGCTGTGCTGCTGCCTCATACAATTTGATGCCAAAGAGAAAGTTGGGGCTGGTTTGCAAGAACGTGTTTGGTGATTTGATAAAGGCAGCATTATATATCTGATAAAAGCAGCGTAATAAATGCGCTCATAGCCTTGACTGGCGTTGCAAGAACCACCTTGTGAAGCATCTTCTAATTGGCTGTAGGATGTAGAACACGATCGGTAAGATAAGCGCCCGCAGTGTGAATTGCTCTACCCCTATAATAGCGACGAGTTTACGCGTGCAACTGTGGCGGTTGTTTACGATTTGGATGATTCGTCTTTTGCGACGTAATCAGATGCACACTTTTCAGCTCAAGAGTTTGTTAAGAAAGCTGAAAGATAGATTAGTGGCAACTAGAGAATATGGATGAATAACAAAATAAAACCTGTCCTCCCAGTCCCAGTTAAGATTCGCCGTTGACCGATATTGCCCATGTTAGTCACCACTGCACTGATAAGGCTGCCACGGGGCTAACACCGGAATAAACGGTTTCTTTGGCTCTACATGACTGTTGAAACAGAATAGTGGGTACGAGAGGGGGGGGGGGTAAGTTTACACCTCTTGCGCTTTGCATGCCAGGCGTAATGTAGGATATTGGAACACCTGGTCCACTTTCACACAAAGAGGAATCGAGTGCCCACAGCCCCTAGCAGGCAGAAGTGGCACGAAGGAGTTGGAGTAGGTCCCAGTCTCGTAGGTAAACGCCCACAAACACGCGTAGAGGTCTCTAGCATTTCTAAAATTATATTCTGTGTTATTTATGGACGCTCATTAACTGCTGTGGTTCTCAGCATTCCATTCTATATTGAAATACGTCTTAATTTTGTTCGTAGGCCTCTTTATCAGAATTCCTTTTACGTGCCGTAAATCTACGGCAAAGGGCCCACGGCTTTACTTTCCTTCGTAAGAAAGCCAAGCTAAGGATTCTGACGCCCGAAAAAAATCATTACCCTCCACCGGGTTTGAATCAGTGACTTCAGTTCAAATACCCGGACACTTTTAGAGAGCAATCCCAAGATGGCGACGTAGCGCCCTTAACAGACCAAATGTCTCACGGCCAGGGGAGAAATCTTTCCATTGCGCAAGCTACTGCAACAATCTGCCCATCATCGCCGACACTGCAACAGTAGATACGTGAAAAGCAAATGAAGGGAGAGAAAGGAGAATCGTCCCCAAGATTCGCATTAGTGACCAGGGGAAAACCAAGAAAACCCCCATATTAAAGTAAATGGCCGCCGGAAATTTAACCTGGGACTCTGCACACGTTTACGTGGAGCTATCTCGCTCGGCCATCTGGTTCTTAGATTCCAGCACGGAATTGTCAGCGTTGCATCAAGTTCAGTGACTGGCATCGCGCCGATATAGCGCGTAGTGATTTATGTTGATAACGAAGTAGCAAACCAGTTCACATCCTTTATCTGGTTCTAACGCTCTGTTGCGGGATTGGTGTCTCGTTCCAGCAGTGTCCTCAACTCCAGCGTTAATGAAGATTTCTCTCCTAATCTCCTAATTAAACTTATCCCAGGGGTTTGTGGGTGAAGCTAACATAAAAAACACTGTATATTCCCTTACGACTTGAATTTATTGTGTCGTAGATTTCAACGGGTGGCTAGCTTGTTTCCTTACAAAATGAGTTATAAATAAATACCATCCCACCACTTACATTATTATTCAGGAGTCTAATCAAACCATCTGCACATCACTCCCCCATCACTCAAGCACGTGGCCGTGCGTGCCACACAATGTGACGTGAATACAAGCCCAAGCGAGATAGTTATAGAGAATAACCACATAGACCAGACCAGAGCAATTGGCAGGCTGAGGGCAGCCCGAGGTGTGATAGACGTGTCCCTGTTCTCGGAGAGAACTTAACTACGTTCTGACGGGATTGTGGCTTTTTGCTGGATGGCGGGTGAGTGTTGGGATTGTGGAGTGACGGGAGGAGGCAAGTGTTGCCCCTCGGCGGTTGCTTATGATGGTGCAACGGCCCTTGTGCACCGCTGGTGTGTGTTTATCAATAACCACATAAGAGATTTGCGCTGCCTTAAATGCTGATCCTGGGTGACGCCAGCTTTCGCGCCATAAAATGTAACAGTATCTCTTATTGGTTCTTAGCATCACCTCATAAGTTATGAGCATAAATTGTGCCAAGTTCTGACGTCAGAGCTTGCACCTGACACGTTTGGAAAAACCCAATGTTTCCTCTCATTTTAACTTTATGCTTGCTTTGTTTTTCCAGTTCCCTGTTTACTTGGAAGACAAGTCACTATTCCTGTCTCACCTCTTTATATGTTTATTCTTTTCTATCTTACACTCTTTAACCTAAACCCTGTGTTCATTAGCAGGTGGTGGTTGGTGAACTGTTATTTGGAATTCCGCTAGCTCGCCTTGCCTTAATTACCTAAGGTACAACAACTTGCATTTATGCACATTTCTACCCTTAAATATACACAATTATTTTACCTGGCTTTCTATAAGCGAATAAGATATACAATTTCCCTTTTTATATATTTTGTGAGCATGTGGTATGTGATCCTACTGCTCCATGTACCTAAGTTTGTCTTGGTCCCTCGTTTTCCTTCACTCCGAGTCTAAAACCGATCTTTATTCTTAGGTTGAATTTTATCACTTATCATCAAACCAATACGAGAAGACTGATACAGGGGCCGGTGTGGACCGTTGCGAAGCATTCCTTCAAGCCATTTAGGCGGCTGTTTCCGCAGTCATTCACCAAGGCCCTGACCTATGCGAATGGGCTAAGTTTATTTGTGTTGGGTTTGAATTAAATTCAATAAGAGATTGGCTCACCAGGGTTGGTGTGGAACACAGTATTTTCTGTCACTATTAAATATAGAAGACACTACAGGAGACCGAAAGCACCCAAACATGTTCGTTTACTTGACTATATGTGATTATAGTTCCCTACTGCGTTTAGGTGTTAGCTGACAACCGTGGTAAATTTATGTCCTGGTTGTGAAAAATATGCTTTCTCTCTTTTAAAATTATAATCGTTTAGAGAACGTTATGAGAGTATGGCATAAATGCAAAATACTGCTATAGACAAATCCTGGGAGATTCTATTAATAAAATTTACAAAAATTCATAGCAAAATACTATATTACTATCTAAAAATAATAATTCCTTCTTCTGTGTATTATCAAACCACTTTAATTTGTTTTTGTTACAATAAGGAATAAATTACTAACTTTACATAAAAGTTCACAAAGAAAACCACAATATACTTTTTCGATCCCAAGCGACGTATGTGGAATGTATTGTGGACAAAGTGGCGCAGGGGCGGGTTTTCTCCGGGTTCTCCGATTTCCCCCTTCATCGCATTCCACCGGTGCTCCATGTTCATTCCATGCATCATCAGTTTCATCGCTGGCGGTCCCATTTGTAGTAAAATGGGGCGCTAAACACTATAAAGAAACAATATACTACTGTTTATGACAATATTTATCATGAATTCACTTCGACTATTATTAAGCTTATATAAATGTGAATCAAAAAAAATGTTTGTCCATTTCTTTTATGCTATGCTAAATAAAGTGTTGACACCTTCAAATTCACTGCTTAAAAGGAGAAGCATCGACACGAGCCGCCGAGATCGTGAAAATACTGGCTCGTGAAGGGAAGTTCCATAATACAAATCCTGACAGCACTTGAGATTTAACTGCAAAGTGCCGGGAGGTACCCTAAACTTAGGCCTGAAACGCTTCCTTCCTATATTTCCTTTCTCAAATATCATTTTATTTCATTAATTATCAGTGTCCACCACCTGTGGTGCCACATGTAGCAAAAACGGGCATTAAGCATTACCACAAGCGGCTTAGTATAGGCATATCGTTCAATAATAATAATAATAATAATAATAATAATAATAATAATAATAATACGCTAATCCACGTGTATTATCATTGAGCCAAACTAATTTCTTATATTCCTTCTCTGAAAGTAAACGTTAGTACTGTAGGTCACGTTTTCTTGGGCGCTTGGCACCTTAGTCTTCATTTGGTAGTTTCGCACAATTTTGGAAGAAAAGCCACGGTGATATCTTGTGCCTTCAATGTGCACAGAATTCTCATACTGTGTTTCGTTTAATAATTTAGCTAGTTTGCAATAAATTAGATAAACTATTCAGATAATGGCTGAGAGCCTTAAAGAAGGCAGCTGACTTTGGTTGACAACACTGCGGAAAGACGGGCGAGCAAGCCCAACCCCTTCCGTTCCTCTCACTTCCAGTAAAACTAAAGCCAAAGAAAATGTACGCGCATAGTACATACTAATTTACATCCATGAATCGTTTCCCTCTTATTTTTTGTATATATGCGTTAAACGTACCTCCATTTTTGTGTTATAAAATTAATTAAAATAAAAACCGTAAGTTCTTAGAATAGTGAGGTTATACTGCATAAATTAGTGACAACTTGTTTTATGGACATAAGGAGTGAAATTTCAAATTTCTAGGTTTCTGTATACATTGTTATGAATGCTTTACAGTGTAAAATATATTGCAAAATCAAAAGCCCCACGCGCCTCAAAGTTTGAGAAAATTAGTTAGCATTTTCTAAATTGGGGCTTTGAACTGCAAACAAAAACTTTAAACTGGAATATTTCAGAAACCTTGATTACTGAACTATTATATTTAAAAAAAAAATAGTAATGTTAATCTTTAAACTAAATAATTTATATACAAAGATATATTTTTTGTAAAATTACTAGGTATTTATGTTAGGATGCTTTTGTCATTGTTAACATTGCAATAGATGCTTTTGGACATCCTGGGAAATTTTAGCTGTATTTAAAGAAAACGTTTGAGATGCGTAGAACACTTTAAAGGTGTGAAAATGTAGTTTTGAGCAAAACTTGGTACAGTGAAATAATATCCAGGAAACAGGTGTATTGAGGGATTTTTAAATGACTGTCGAGCCCCAAGCAATGGGAGAACAGCTAATGTCTATTCGCATTGTTTTCGCTCAGCAGGTAGGAAAGAGAGGGAAAGACAGGTTACTGCATCTAGCGGCACCCTTCCCCCTCCTACAAGCCATAGCCGAAAAGAATATGAATTGGCTGTAAATGATGATTCTTTATAGGCATCCAAAGGTTACAACTATTGGTAAAAAATTCTCTCCCAGGGCCCCTTAAAATAAACGATCAGTGCATAAACATTTTGCGAAAGAAAGGTAACTTAAAAATGATGGTCAATCTGTCTATTTAAGGGTGTCAGTAGTAGCGAATAGGATAGCTGGAAAAATCAGAAGTTGATAGGAGATGACAGGATAAAGATTCAAACATGCAGGACTAGCAAGATGTCTGTCGCAGCATGACGTATAGTGATTGATGATTTCACCTGCCTTCACCTCCATAGCTGTGTCACTTAACTCTGGCTGAGTGGCCCGCTTTCGAGTGAGATGTGGTTAATGGTTGTCTGCTTGTGCATTAATTGAGTACTGTTATAACAAGACCTCCAGTTCACAGCTGAGTTACTGAAACACACTAAACTAATGTCACCAACACCGGGCATACAAACGCAAAGGCGTTAGGGTATTCTCTTTGAAGAGCATAAGAGAATGGAATATAAATATATTAATTTTCAGTGTTGTATTTTCTATAGTTTTGGAGTTACTAAAAGGTCCCGCAAAAGAAGCAAGCCGCCTATAAATTCTGCATATGGCTGTTTCTCCAGAGTAGGAGAGTGTTGAAAAAGTACTTACTATGTGTATACTTTTTCTTGGGCGATCTGCTCACTAGTATTCATTCGGTAGGTTTCGTGTGCAAGTTCGGAAGTATTTTTTTTTTCTTTTAATAAGCTGTTGATAGACTTAATTTTTCTCCCCATTTCTGTTTTTCCCTGTATGTTTTTTCTATTTGTTTTTCTTTGTTTTTACACATACACATATTTACAAGAATACAAACACCCATGCCTAAGGTGGGACTCGAATCCCTGATCCCCTGCGCCACGAAGCGCCAAAGCTAGACCATTTAGCGAGCTCGGCTATGGCGACCGGCGCATTGAGACATGAACTACCGATATCTAGTAACTTCAATGTCAAGGTTTAACTGGCTGGCCAGTAGCTCAGTCGGTAGAGCACCTACCTGTTGAGAGAGAGATTTGGGTGCGATTCCCAACCTAGATTATTCTTCATGGTCTCCAGAGTCTGGAAGTATGAATGTGTGTGTGTGTGCGTGTGTGTGTGAGAGAGAGAGACAATGTTTAATATTATCACAAATATAAATCCAACGACATCAGTGCACGAGTGAACGTCATTGGAGATAGACAATGCTTCTAAAGGAAATGTCGTCGATAGAACCATGCAGTTAAAGGCGAGGTACAACAACAAAATCTGATGTGCTCCATTCAGATGACTTTCTCTACATCTCTGCAGCCAATTATTGTTAAAAAACTTATTTCTCTATTTAATGGGTAAAAAAACTAACAGAAATGGTCTTATTACTTGCTTCCGTGTAAGTAGAAGGGAAATAAGAGAGTAGCATAGGCTAAAGCGATAATCAAATCTTCTAAACGTTGGTTGCTGTGTGTTTGAAGTTCCTTTGATTGTATGGTCAGGAGTTAACAAATCCCCATCATAGAAAAGTATAAGTATTTTAAAGCTGAAATCAATAAGAAGGAATGTCTCCAAAACGGCAAAATCCAGAGAAAAGTATATAACATAAATTGTGTATTGTTACGAGCTCTACGTTTTTTGTTAAGTGAGTTTTGGTCTACCTCTTACGGTTTACCAGTTATGCAAAATTTCGTAAAGTTCATCCAGAATAAAAATGTCTTCAGAGGCTATAGCCAGAAAATTCAGGATATACATATTATTTGTGATTTAAACAGCTTTAGTAAACGATATTTTAGTCAAAATCGTTGGAGCCATTTTTGAGAAAATGAAAACACGCAAATACACAGACACAATTGTCTGACATGTTCCAATCTCATAACTTTCTCTAACTGTTCCACAAACAAGTTTGACTTACAAAAGAGTAAACTTTTATCTACGTCATACTAATCTAGATAAACATTAGCAGAATTGATCTTATTACTTGGTTCATTTTAAGTAGAAGGTAAACAAGGAAATACACTAGGCTAAAGCGATAGTCAAACCTTTTAAAAGCTGGTCACTATGTGAAAAAATTGAAGTTCAATTCATTTTGCATGGTTCCGTTTGAGAAAATGTAATTAGTTTAAAATTGAAACAACTAGGTAACAATTAATGTAACGAAAGTGGTTAGCTCTACATGAAAAACGTATGTGATATAAATTATGCATTTTAACGGGATCTACTTTTCTGTATAGTAATTTTTTTGTCTCTCTTGCAGTTTAACTGTTATGCAAAATTCTACAAAACTCAACCAGAATAAAGATCTCTTCAGAGCTATTACCAAACAATTCAAAATATATATATTTTATTTGCGACGTAAATATCTTTAATGCACGGTGTTGTAATTGAAATCTTTAGAGCCATTTTTGAGAAACTCAAAAGTTTCAAAAAATGTTGCATAGGTGGGTAGTTGGGGTGAAGAGTTTTTCCTGCAAATCTTCGTGTCGCACCCTTGGATGATACTGAACTTACATACCAAGTTTTATATTTAACCGACTTTTTGTTTTTGAGCTATGCTGTCCACAGACACACACACACGGATCTTTCTCTTAAGATGCTTTTTTCGGGCTCAAGAGGCATATATGTCCATGAAATATCGGTATCGAATTTTTGGGTGGAATATAATACATTCTCTATCCACTGTTTACATTGCACTAGGGGTTATAGAAGTAAAAACTACTTTTTTATATTCAGGAGCTTTCAAAACATGTATTTCCAAATAAATCTAGGTATGGAATTTTAGGTGAAATACAATACGTTCTCTCTTTACTATGTATCTTGTGCATATGTGCTAGAGAGAGTAAACCTTCTCTTCCAATCGAAAGTCTTTCCCTGCTATCACATTCAAAATGGGTCGTAAATTTCGCTACGTTATCGGGGCCTTCATTTTAGCCCAACTAGTCAGTTTACTACAGACATCGCAGCTAATGCTTCAGTTGTTCCTCTATACACACACAACACAAATGCATTCCTGACTCGTTATCTGTTCTCTATTTGGAAATCAGGGCAACTCTTACCATCTTCCTTTACATTGTGATATTCTGGTTTTATTTCTGCTCTCTTCTTTCCTTTTCTTATTTTACTTCGAACTTGATCTAACGTCTGTGCATCATTCTTGCTCATTGAATATTCCTGTGCTTTCTGAAACTTCTCTCATCCAAACTAACCCTTGTTCCATCCTCTCCTTTGCTTATTTTTCCCCTTGTATTTCAGTAATGAGAAATCGGCATGAGGGAAAAAGAGCGAGGCAGAAGATGGTAAACAAAGAGAAAGAATAAGGCTGATATTGATTTCATATTTTTCCGGATCGGATAAGTCAGCATAGAGTGGTCGATGAAATCGTGGAATTGCATCTCGACAGAAAGCAGCACAATCCTTGTTAGGGCTGTCAGTGTTGTTTCCTCATTATAAGATAAAAACATGGTTGCATTTTCAAGGACGAAAGAGAAATGAAAGGAAAATATTTCCAACTGAACCAGAGTTTTCCTTTTCATGCAAGATCAAACTTTAATTTGCCTCATTCAAGTAAAGATGGATTATGTTCGCATTTGGTTTAAAAATAAATGAAGTTCAATACACGTGAAATAATCCTCTTGTTAAAACTCCTTTTCCTTTAAAACATACAGGATGGGAAGATAGAAAGTGCAAACATTTTATCCGCGTTAAAGGACGTTGCGATGATCCATTTATCGCCATTTTCTAAAGTTACGTTATTGAGGAAATTTTCACGATGTTTTTAGGATCGCTATTATTCCCTGTCTCATACATGCATTTGTTTACGTAACAGGGTGATGTATTGTATATAAACACAGCAAAAACGTAGCTCAGCCCCGTTCAAAGGACATTAGACCCTGAAATTTGTGCTTCGTTTATGATATGCTGTAAGTAAGCTGAAAAAATAAGATAGTGTGTGGTAGCGTGTCTGCCTCACATTCAACAGGTCGCGAGTTTGAATCTCGCTTAGGGTGAGTTATTCGGATAAGGTTTTATTGGGAGTTTGCCCTTATCCAGAGAAGACGAATGTTGAGTAACTTTAAGCTCCATGAACCACCAGATTATTTCATTATCATTTCACGAATTTCATGCATCGTCAGATAAAAGGACATTAAGCTACAAAAAAGAGACATATACACCTGTGTTATGTATTGTTCTCACCTAAATATCTAATTATTATCGCCTATTCACCTACCAACGTGTATGTATCCTCTGAGTATATAAGACATAGATAATAACAACCTGATGTGTTATGTTCACATGCCTTTCTTTGTTCACCTACTGCATTCCAAACAAGATGAATAGCTAATCTACAATGCCATTAAAATATAGAACGAATACTAGAGTAAAATGTTTAAGAACTGGACGTTATTTACTTGCCTTAAAATTACATACTCTTTTCATGCAATAGCTAGAAGTTAGTAAAAAGTAATGGTAAGTTTAAAGAATAACAAAGTATTGATCAATTCGCACCATTAATAACGTATATCTCGAAAATGGCTTATACACCAAAACGGGTTATTTGGAAAAATAGGTCTATATTTTGTGCAGTTCGCTTTCGTCTATAGGTGGTGTGATGTATGCAAACACAGTGTACTTCACAGGCTCTTTCCAGAAATGTCAAATTGTGCATTTTATTTGTAATATAAATATATTTATTATATGTGATTATAATTAAAAGTCATACTCCATTCTAACCTCTAAAACCCAAGGTTGCGGGTTCAAGCTTATGAGGGGTGATGCAACTTTTTGGTCGGACGTAAGGATTCTTAGTACGGCTTCCTTTGGAAGAGAAGGAAAGCCGTTTGTACAGAATCGTATTTATTTGCAGGTAAAAGAAACCCATACCTTGAAAGTCCTAGGTTATGGGCTAAATTCAATATGTTTAACGTCGGCAAGTTGTGGCTTCGTCCTATAATGCCATTTTGGCCGATAAGTTGATCCCTCGTCACCTTGCGAACACAGTGGGGAACTCGTTTACTAGAAATTCGCTGATAAAGAAACCACTGTAATGGTGGCCCAATATACGCTTGATGGAACTTGAATTGAACGTTAATTAGAATGCGCTACCCTAGCCTACTTCATCGTGGTCACATTTAATGGAATGGACAGCGAAATACGAGAGGTTTTGAGTTGCAGTTTCTAAAATATTTTTTAAGCAGCGCTTATACTCAAAGAACTTTCTCCATATCACCATCAATAACAACTGATAGCTCCAAACTAAATTCATTTCTATAGTATTTAAGCTCGGTTGAAAACTGAGGAAAAACTCAGAGTAGATAAGTTACGTCAACTCACCAGTCATGAGCGGACAGTGAGTACTGACCCCACTCCTGTCTCTGAACATCATTAAGCCCCCATTAAGCTGTTAACTTGCAATCCCACAAACGTTACTCCTCCTGCTCTTTCTACAAAGCGTTATCGTTAAACAAAAGTAGATGACCATCATGGAGAGTATAACAGCGCTGCCTTAGGTTTACAACGCGGTGCACTTGGTAAAGATATATTCTGAGAGCACGGCACTTTAGTATTTACTTACATGACATTAAAAAGAAGAATACGATCAAAAGAAATTAATTCTGATGTAACATTGCCAGTAGAAGAGGAAAACATCCCAATGAAAATGCTAATGGAAATAGATGATAACAGCGAGAAGATAGAGGAATGAGTGGAAGGGTTGGACAGCTTCAGATGGTTTTAACGTAAAATAGCAACAAGTCAAATGGTCAGTCAAATGGTCAGTAACGCGTTTGGTTCTCTTTCGTGCTTTTCTTTATTTAACATTGGTAGAAAACCTTCAGCAATATTCCGCACCAGCCTTTGGTCAGCCATTAATTCAGACACACGCTCATGAGCCTACGAACAAAGGCCAAACCTAGGTGAGCGGTGAAAAGGAAGCAGTAAAGTAACATTTGACCTAAGTGGCTGGAAGGCACGCTTCACGACTATCTCTGATTTAGTCCACCTCAAACATATTAGCTTTTTGTCAAAAAGTTTTATATTCAAACCGTTAAGCAATGGACAGAGCTCTGGTTCAGTCTCAGGAGTAAATAAAAGGGTGGAGTATTGTAAACATTCAGTAAAGTGCTGAAAGCATATAAACGATCAGGCTGGGCCTGACAGAGGCGGTTAAATACTTTCCTACCAACATAAATAACTGGGCATTATATGGGGACGTTTCCGTATACTCCATCGGTACATAATTGAAGAGCCATCATGATACAGTTGCTCAGCAATAAAATTTAATTTATAAGCTATTCAGAAGAAAAAAAATGGATTGAAACCGGCAGGTTGATGCGGTGTTCTCGATGTGGAGCCCCTAATTCTCAATCAAGTAGTTCCTTAATTGGCCTCCCCCAGGGACCTCACGAGGCTGGGTGCACCCCGGAGCAGGTCTCCCAGCAGGGGAAGATTCCCCACACCGATATGGGAGAACCGAACCCAGGTTTCCCGCTTGGCAAGCAGCCGTGGTACCACGGCGCTAAGGAGATAACTCATATCGAACGAAAACATTCTACACAAAGGAGGCAGTGTAGCAGTTGTAATTTTGCTCTCCCCGCTGCTTGCATAATTTCGTCTGGTTCAGCAGATTCCATGTTCATGACACTCATTTCATACCCCATTTTATGGATACGAGCTTTCATAGTCATAGCCTACCTGAATGAGGCTATGGACGCTTAAACCAAAGCTGGCTACATTGGAGTGTTATAATTTTATAACTGCTGCTACATGCTTCTGTTCGCCAGATATCCCACTGAAATGAAAGCGTGTCATTCATTATGCCCCCAAATGTTGATATAGTTTGTTAATGATATAATGGAAGGAACCGATCACTGTAGATGAGTCTCAGGTTCTCATGTGCACTTTCCATGTCTGTGGACGGACTGATGAGCCCGCCAAGCTTCCTGTGTGGCAATGTCGGAAGCGCATCGCGAAACAGAAACCTTTGTTATTCCTCACCTGGGAAACTGTCACTACTTAATTATAACTGCAGTTGCTTGTCTCTGCGGGAGGTATTTTATTTCTCGTATCTGCCTCCTTGGGGACAGGCGCTCCGGGGTTTACAAGCCTCCCTGAGGGGAACCATGCTCACAAATCCCTCTAAAGCAATAAATAGACGCTGTCATTAGAACGCCAGCCAAAAAACTGCAGAGAAGACATGTTGATAGGAATACCTAACAAAATGAAAAAAAAAAACATTTATATGAATTTCTCTATATGTTCTTCAAAGAAGCTATTCTTACAAAAAATTATTCTTTTATCATAAGTAATATAATGAGAGCGCCAATGTTTATTGCTTGCGAATATATCTAGACAAACGTTTTAGCGCGAGTTGTATTTAATAAGACTATTTCGTGAATAAAATAACAGTAATTGGCCTGTATGGACACGAAGAATAATATTCCTAAAATCCCATTTTTGTTTATGTATATTTGCACCAAAATCACTGCAACTTGATGTCCATATCATAAATTTCAGGTCTCTTTGTATTGCCACATTATATTATTTTGGCTTAGTAAAGCCTGATTGAAATTAGTATGTCCATTGGAACTTCCGCTAAAATGTAAGGGAATATCACCGCAAATTGATATTCAAAGAGAAAGCATATGCCCGTGGGTGCGATAAATTTAGAAAAACAATTGCACTTGCGTGTGTTTACAAAATAGGATTAAAATGTAGAGATAATGAGTTCCAATTGGTTGCAATTTTACACGCCAATGTACTGGATTTGCCGCTTCCTACGATCACGTGTCATGAACGAAACAGTCTACATAATAAAATAAGAAATTATCTTATTATTTAGTTCCTTATAAGATGATGGGAACTAAGGGAATACATTATGCTAAAGCGATAGTCAAATATTTTAAAAGTTGTTGCTATGCTGTGCTACTATCATTACCATTGACGTTTACGTTTTCGCATGGCAAGTACAGGGTTATTCAAAAGTCTCTGGATATTTTGCTCATATCGTTTAATTTGAGCATTCGTGTTAAAGGTAATTAGAAACTATGTTTATAATAAGGAATGATTATCCGTCATTTTCGCTCGTATACGAGGATTGATTTACGAGAAGGTTCAAGAAGAGTACACTAGAAAGTTCAGGAAACCAGGTCCTAGCAAACATGCTATTAGAGATCTTGTACTGAAACTGACACGTACGGGACCTGTTGCTGATGAAGCGAACATTGTTGGTGACCATCTCTACGTCATCCCTGGTAGGTGGATCGGTCGTAGTTCACCTAGAATTTGGGCGGCCCACTCTCCGGATCTGACAACACTAGACTTCTTTGTCTGGGGTTTCTTCAAGTCCAACGTGTATGCAGTGAAGATCAACTCCTTACAATAATTGAAAAACCGAATCGCTGCAGCGGTAGCTGCAATCACGCCAGCTGTGCTGCAAAGGAATTTCGAATCACAGAACAAAGATGGAGTATTTGGATGAAGGCCACCATTTTGAAATGTACTGTGTTTGTCATCCATATAGTCATTACTTTTTATATGTAATATAAGGTTTTACATAAAACATTGATTTGATGAAAGTGTCAAGAGACTTTTGAATCACCCAATAGTAAAATAAAAGAAATACTGACGCCTTCCTGTTTCAGAAATGTACTAGTATTTTAAAACTGAAACCAATAACAACGAATATCTAGAAAACTGTTAACAAATGTAAAGGACAGAAAAGGTGTGTTTTGACAAGGTCTACATTTCTATGTAGCAAGTTTTCGTCTCTCTCTCTTACGGCTATGCAAATTTCATTCTGAATGAAGTAGACTTCAGAGATTATTCCCAGAAAATTCAAGATATACACATTACTTTTCATGTAAATATTTTAATATTTAATATACGATATTTTAATAAAAATCGTTAGAGTATTTTTTCAGAGAATGGAAAATTTTGAAAAAATATTCCATGTAAAGGGTACTTAGAAATGGGGGGAGGGTTCCTGAAAAACTTCATGTCGCATCCTTGAAAGACGCTAAACATAAATAGCGAGTTTCATATTTCACAGATTTGAGTTATACAGGCAATAGACACTCAGAAACAAACAAGGACCTTTTTCATATGCTTTCTTTATTATTCAAGGGTCTTCCAAATCGGTATTGCCGGAGATATCTTTGGGTCGAAATTATGGGTGCAATACAATACCTTCTCTGCCTACTATTTATTTTGTATATACGTCCTAGAGAAAGTAATAACGTTAAAGTAATTAGAACATTCAGCTTTATTGGCTTTGGTACAGTATACATACTTGATACAGGAATATTTTTTTTGCAATTCTCAAACGGTTGACAATCTTCAAAATATATAAATAACTATGATAAACCTAAAGGATTTATTCATCCCGATTCACAGCTGACACTTACGTTAGAGCGTGTGGTTTCAGTAACGTCGTGATAGCAAACCGGATAAAGGTAAAGGTTTTGTAGACGGAAGGGGCCTCCGCAGCTAAGCACCACAAGTAGGTTCCAAGCTCTTTCTGCTTCTTCCATTGCCATTTGGGAGCAGGGTTGAGGTGTCCCGAAGGTGTCTCCAGCAAAATAGCATTACTCACCCATTTGAGGATGCCCGAAGGAAACCGGTACATCAATTGGACCACTACCAAGAAGCCCGGAAACCACGTCTTACTGCATAAACGCGGCCGTGAAGGACTAAGTATGCATATAGTTAGGGTATGTTTTTATGTACTATTGAAAATTATGTAATTTTAAGATTAGGCAGCGCCCGAAGCACTTATGATGCTCATTTACTCACATCTCAGAGAGTGTTCTTGTCAAGAATTTGTCTTGACAACAAATGGATTCCTCCTTGTGCTTTAACAGCAAACCTGTCCTAGACCCCAGGCTAGAGGGCAAAGTAAGTTTTAAGCTGGACAGTTTTGAGCTGGCAAAATGCGGAGCATGCGTATTGCGCCCCAATCACTAGTACCCTGTACTTATTATCCTAGTCGTTTTGTAACTATACGAATAGTAAACATCGACAACTTAACTAATCAATAAGCACTTAAATGTGCAAATGTTTCATTTGATATTTCGAGTTTAAGACAATAAATTAAACATCTTGTCTTAGTGCAAAAGGATTTTGTTCAACCTTATCTACAATCCTTTGGTTGTATTCTGATAGTGTTATTGCCTCTGTTGTTAATGTGCTCTTTGCCTCCCTCTTCAAGTTGACTAATGTCACGGGACACGGAATGAACTTTACCACCATAAGTCAAAAATTGATTTTTTGAAATAAATGTATGTTGGAATCTTTGGGCATCCATAGAGAGTCTACACTAACAAGTATCTCCTTTTTTGGCTTTACAGGTAGTTAAAGAAAGCACATAACATATGTTTCCTAGTGTACTATTTTATAAAACAACGTTTTCACAATTTCACACTTTTCAAGCGTTCCACGCGTCTCAGTTTTTTTAATTCCATTAAAATTACCCAGAAAGTGTGTAAGTAGCCATTGTAACATTCTAATATCAATAATAACTTTTCTTTGAAAATACGTTTACCTTAAATGATTATATTTTCTTATAGGTTTACAAACAATTTCACAACTCACTCTTCATATATATTTAAATATGTTTTCTTACTAATTTTGCCTGTGATCCAAAGCTCCAGTTGCAAAAATTGCAGCCAATTTTCTCAAACTATGATATACGTGAAATATTTCATTCAGCGACATTTAACATAATAAACTTTAACAGTCCTAGGAGTCCTATATTCACTAAGAATATAATTTGTATACATATATTAACCAACATTAATCTGACTGCAGCGACATTTTCAAAAGAATACATATAAACTTGTGGCACTTCGAAAAGTCATTCCCAGGTGCATGTCCTTTAAATTCTCTGCAAAACATAGCATTAGCGGTATATGTATCCTAGACTACGTTGCCGGCAATATACTTTTATTCATTATCTAACAGGATAAAAATATGCAGGAAGATTAAGAGGAGTCAAACGGAATTTTCATAACTTTTTTTTTGGTTTCATTTTCATATTTTAATTGGATATGAATATTGAAAATTCCCGCTCATATTGGTATTAATTTTATAGAGGTACGCTACTTGTAAACAGTTTTAAAATATTGTGGAAAATAATCTGGCGTAGTAGCTTTTTTAGAACATTTTGGTGCACTCACTTGGTAAAACATCAATAACTTTGTAAATATTAGTGTTAGAGAAGAGATTTCTTTAATTTGATCGGAAAGCTTTACTTTAGCTATTCGAATCCGGCTTATATTTCTTTCTTGTGAGTTTCGAAGTACTGCGAAGTTGTGTTTGGAAAGTTAGGCCGCATCTTTAAAGCAATTTCTGAAGAATTAAAATGTTCTATACAAATGTCATAAACTAATTGACACTAAGGGTTTAAATTTTTACTGCAAGTTTATATATGGATTAATTATTTTTAGTTTAAAAATCATCATTTTTAATAAAACTTTATGAGATTTGTTAAAAAAAAAAAAAAAAAAAACATCTTTTCCTTCTAATCAATGGACGTTTTCTATTTTTCATCAATTAATAGCAAGGTTATTGTTGAAGACACCTCGAAAAACTTAGTATATTATCTTAAATAGTTGCTGAGATAAGGGTTAAAACTTTAATATTGGCGAGATAGGGCATTTCGACTCCTCGTAAACATATAACTAAAGGTATAGGTCCATTAGCGGGGTTTAATAAGACAAGTAGCTTAATGTGAGCTAATCAGTGTGCAGGCTGTCGGTAGGTATGTTTACAAATACACTGCGAAAGCAAGTGATCCGGAGGCTCACAAACTGTGTTACTTCCGGTAGCGGGGCCAGGCGTGCGGCCATGCTCCTAGGTAACTGCCTAAGCCATCCCGAGTATGAAGTTTTTATTGATGTGCTTCCATTGGTGTTCAAAACTACATTTTCTTATGACATAGAACCTGAGCAACAACATCTACATCTTTGTTCGGTTTCTTTTCGATACAGCCTGTGTTGCCTAACATAAATATAATAATAGAACTCGGACTGATTAAACATTGAGCTGAATCTTCCTGGTGATGTAATAATTCTAGACTCGTTGATCTTCCAATCGCTGAGGAATAGGTTATGAACGGACATTTCGAAGAAGTTTATGTAGTCTGCTTTCAATTGTGTAGGCGCTGCTCTCCTGAGACCAAGTGCGCGGGTTGAAACCCGGTCCAGACCTAAATGTTTATAGTGTGCTTAAAAGCGACAGTCCCAAGCCAGTAGATGGAGCATGCAAAGTAGCTCCTGCGAACCGGAATTCTGGCACATCGATGGTTGATATGATAGTGAGAACTGACAGCGTCGAGAACAAACAAATAATAATTTATAATCGTATCTCCCTGCTAATCCGCCGCTCAATTTCCGGAATTGACACTGAACTTTTGAGGCAGACGCAACCTTTACAACCTTGTTCTACACATTGTAAGCTGTCAATGGGACATGCCATCTCAAAAGGATAAGTTGGGGAATTCAAGGGCGTGACGGCATGTTGTCATCGTGGGATCAAGGGTTAGAGCAACCGGACGAAAACGGGAAGGTATGTGGTTTATATGTTGGCTATGGCATTCATTCTTTCAGCCTGATTACCTTCCATAGCTTTTTATTTATTTTTCTTTTGCTAATATTATTTATGATACAATTAAGAACAAATATTTACAAAATTTATTCTAAATGCTCTTTTCGTGCTTCCTATCTTTGCCGTACTGTATAGACAACTCGAATTTCTATAGACTCCCTTAGAAAACGGGCATTAAAGTGTTGAATACACCACAGTCCATCGTTTCAGAAATGTTTTTTCGCAACGGGGCGAACTGAAGGCCAGGATAGTCTAGAGTCCTAAATGATTAGTGAAAACTATTTTCAACATAGAAGAAAACTCCTATGAAAGTGTGTGCACGTATCTGTGTTATTCCTTGGGGAGGTCCACATTGCAGCCACCTTGGGCGTATTTTGTCTGAGACCCCGGCGTAGGATAATATGAAGGTATTATAGACGTCGGCCGAAATTAGATCACGGGGAAAGAGTCACCGTGGAGGCTTCCTAGCATAGCTCAAGCTAGCAGTTCTTCATATCGATCCCGGGAGCGCTAGGTGCCCTCGCCTCGTGACTGACCGAATCCCCTTAGTCCTAAAGACGACTCCAACGCCATCCCGCCGCCGCTGGATGTATTTACAAGGCGTATTCATCGCCATGGAAGGGTCCACCACCTAAGCCTTCGCTGACACAGCCTATAAAGAGACCGGTTGGATGAAATGGGCAGGAAGTTCGGGGAATGAATAAACCACCTAGGATTCGCCTAGTGACTTATGAAATCCACCAAAAATACCCATAGGTTAGAGAGGTCACCCATGGACATCGAACCCCCGATTTCCCGAAACACCTGAGCCACCTAAATCGGTTCTATGAGAATATTTTTTGTCGATTACATATATTACAATATCTGGCAATTAAATCTACCTTTGAGCTTCTGGAACTTCTCTTTTCCAGAAAATGAGCTATATGTGTGAAATACAGTGCGATTAATATAAACCTGAACATTTTAATGGTCCATAATTTACATCTGAAAGCATTTAGAAATTTGAAATTTGCTTTAATGATCTCAGTGGCTCAGGGAGAATCGACAACAATCATTGTAATAATCGATCAGTGCCATCTGTTGACTATATTGATGATTTCGATGGAAATTACTAGAATGTTCATGGCATTGGAGACAGTGAATGCTCTTTGACATGTGCCATATGAATATGTGCCTGATTCCTGATTCTATCGACTCAGCGATTTGTTTGGAGAGTTCATTAGCCTTCCTTGAGCATTTGTAACAGTCTCTATACTGAACGGTGGTCTGTGTTTTCCACTCTCACTAGCGAATATACTAGTTGTCTCCAGCTTTGTTGCTAGTGATAAAATTGTTGCCTTTGTCGGAATATCCTGTACATTAAATTCTCTTCGAAATTCCCGTTATGTTGTTACCAAGGAATTTGTCTTCTGTTATTTTTTCACAATGAAAACGCGCTCTCTAAATGAGTACTGCTTATCGTTGTTATGACTGCAAACTAAAGACTGTCTACAATGCCATGAAAATGCTTGTAACTTCTATCGAAATCGTAATTTCCATGAGATCATTAAAACAAATTTCACATTTCTACGAGCTTTCAGAGAGAAATTATAGCCAATTAAAATGGTTCGCACTGTAGTTTCTTACGAATTAGCATTAAACATGTTGGATGTAATTGGATGAGAATTAAAATCGTAATTCTCAATATTGTATTGCAGTCTAGTGCATATTGACGAAAATTTCAACCAAACAGAATTTTTATCTCGCATATAAGGACTGTACATTTCACGTTTATAGCCGCCCCATGCGGAGGCACAAAAAGGGAAGCCCACATGCAATCAGTATGGACACTGTTACTGTAAATTGGTTTAAAACCTTGTTTAATACATTCGGATCTGAACTGGTCGGCAACTAATGAATATATTCTATCAGTTTTCACCCCAGGCGATCTAAAATGCACACCACATAATTATCCCGACACCACTGCACAAAACCAGGATAATATGACCTAGTTATCTGTTTGCAGCGAATTAAAAGAATAAAAGAATAGAGATTCTAAATGCTACATGAAAGTTATCATCCTCATCCATTTAATAAATCCTGATCGAGTGGTGCAATGGTGCATGGTGTGCCATGAATATCGCATCAATAAGGCACGTAGTGGCCCGATAACGTTTTCAGAGTTACTGCACTGCGCTTCTATGACCTTGGCATTAATGGAAGCTGCAGGCATGGGAAGAGTGTCTATTCTCCTGAATACCAGCAGTTTTGTTAACCACTATTATCTACTCACTCTAAGGTTTATCCGCACCGAAACGGACCCATGTGGTCAGTGTACCAAGGTGCAACAGTAGCCTTGTGGGCAGGAAAGTAAATCCAAGCTAATAATCTAAATTTCAGAATGAGTTTTTTTTTCTAAAATTATATTATGATCTATGCAAATACTTAAAGAGTTTAAGCTGATCAATTTTGAATATTTTTATTTTTACTATAAAGTTTTATGAATTCTAAGCTTTAAGAAAATATATAGGTTTTTCGAAACGGGATTTTCATAATTTTGCTCCTTTTTTATGTTTTAATTGCAAATAAACATTTCAAAATTCCCGCTCATTTTGGTATAACTTTCATAGAGATACGCTAATTGTAAATAGTTTAAAATATTTTTGAAAATAATCCTGCGTAGTAGCTTATTAGAACATTCTCGTACACTCAACTTGGTAAAACACCAATAAATTTGTAAATATTAGTGTTAGAGAAGAGATTTCTTTATCGGAAAGTTTTACTTTAGCTATTTGCAGCTGTGGTACACCGTTCAGATTTCCTTCATGTGTGAGTTTCGAATTACTGAAATGTGGTGTTTGTAAAGTTAGGTTTATTTGTTTTTTAATATTATGTTTGAGAGCAACTGAAGAAGTAAACTTGTCTATACAAATTCCCCATTATCTCAGAAACTAAGTGAGACTAAGGGCTGACATTTTTACCACGCTTTTGCACCTAAATGTGTTTTGTTTTAAGAAAACGTTTTCGGCATATGGATTAGATTTTATCTAAAACCATAAGTTTTCAATAACATTTTAAGAGTTTTATTTAAAGAAGCACATCTTTCCTTCTAATAAGCAGAAGTATTCTACTTTTCATCAATCAACATTAAAGGTATTGCTGAATATACGTTGAAAAATTTAGCTCATTGTCCTAAATAGTTGCTGAGATAATGGGTAAAACTTTAACATTAACAAGATAGGACATTTCGACTCCCCTTATGTGTCAGTTTAGTGAAGCTTTAGATGGATAAGTGTATGCTTATTAGTAAGCACTCTCAGCTTTAAATTTTATTTCCTCGCAAACTTTTTCAACACTTTTCTATACTCAGTATGTTCCAGACGATGCAACTTTTCATTACTTTATTTCAATTTACACTGCCTCTGCAAGTTACATTAAAGAAAATCTTCTCATACTTTTTCGAATGTTCCAATTTTGAGAAGTTATTGTATACGATAACTGGATATATTTGAATACTTTTAGGTTTTAGACTATTTTTTCCCTTATAGGTGTGTTAGGAAGTTTCAAGGTAAATTTATATTTCATACTGTTGGGGTGCTAATGTACGAATCTTATTAAAATAAAAAAAAGCTAAATGGGGCATTAAGACCTAAAACTCCATTAAATTTTTTTCTTCAACCTCAGTAGAAAATGTATATTTTCTTTTTCAATTCATTTGGATTACAGTTTTTGTTTAACAATACATTTAGTTTTGTTTTGAGTGTGCATGCGGGGTTAGCTAAGGAAATAATTTATCACGGTTTTTATCTTGGTATAGAAATTGCGTTTATGAAATACAAGCCAATGACATTTTGCGATGTTGAAAGATCTTTTTCTACCTATAGGGATACATTACACAACAACAGAAAATTTGGAAACCAGTACATGTCTTGTCCAGGGGCGAAGAACTATTTAGAAGGGAAATATAAATCTTAGCTAATAATATAAATTATATCAAGAAGAGAAAATATAGATGTACAGTGAAAATGGAAAGGGTAGAAACATTGTAACACGTATAAGTCACGAGCTCGGGGTACAAGATCCCGTTACTTCCGTGCATTGAACCGAGGGAAATGGGTGAATATACCCTCCCCGAGGGTAACGGGACAGCAAACAATGATTCTCGCTGTTCAGGTGACACTGTTTAAGTCACTTTGGGAAGAGAAGCGACTGAAGTAAGATGTGAAATTTAGGGTCCGTGGTGAAGCCAAACAGGCTACCTGTGAAAGAGAGGCAAATAGTTGTTTTAATACTGACCAGAATACAAAAACATATCATTGCATTATTCTAATAGATAAAAATAGTCGCGGGCGCGTCAAGTACAACTTCATAATAGAAAATTAAGAAGTATACGAGTGTGTTCTACGGCAGAAAAGGCCGAACTAAATTAATAAAGCACTTGTATCTCACCACACCCTGAAAGAGTTTCCCCTGAACTAATAAAAAACCCTGAGATAGGCCACCCACAAACCTACACCATTCCTAAAACCCCTAACAGGAACCGCACTCCGTACCCGCCCCAAAATGTAAATGGCTATGTATAACAGTGCTGAAATGTGAATTTTGCCTTATGTGAGTGCTATAAATTAAAAATACATACTTACTTTTTTAGTAAAAATGTTCTAAAACGAGTATACTATATAACAAATTGCCTTAAATTACAGTATGTATTAATAGCATGCTTTCGTGAAGTGAAATAAATGTCATACTTTTATCTGTATTATGTTATAAAAGGCGATTATCTTCGACTTCCTTAAATAGGTAGGAAACTTGTTTAAAGTCCTAAAAAAAAGAAGGCTGGCAACATTGTTAAAAAGCTACAAAAATTCTTTAAAAACCTAAATAGTAAAGAAGGTAGTAAAAGGCTAAAGCTGCATTTACAAAAAGCTAAGAATCCAGTCCCTAGTAATAACTCAAGATGACTTTTCGTTTAACAGTACATATATCCAAACGCGTTCACAGTAAACGCTTTGAATCAGCAATATTCATCATTAATGACATACCTATACTTTGTTTTGTTATTATAAACATGTTCAGATAACAACCCAAAATAGAATTACTTCCTGCAACATAAGTGTGGCTTCTATAAATTGCAAACATCTTTAAGCGTTCACCAACGAATGGTTAGCCTTCAGTTCACCATTAAAGTTCGACTATGAATTTGGCCCTAAAATTCCATCCCGTGAATCATTTAAAAACAGACTCTATGTCCATTTTGTTAGATTGATAGTATCATGAAATCCAATTTTATGCTCCAACTACCTATATAGAAAATGTGTCATAGAATGTGAGCATAATTTCAAGAAATTAGTATAAATTATCAATCTACAATACAGTAATATTAATAATCCATTAAAGAGAGTTTTATTACCGGTTTTGAAACCACAACATGGCAGAATAGTTGCAGAGAGCTTCAGAGAGGGGACCATAAAGTCAGACAGAGAAACGGAGTGAAAATTCATAGAAAGGAAGAGAGAGAAGAGAAGTGGAGGAAAGAAAGGAAGAAAGAGAGATAAGTAGGCAGAGAGTCAGGAGGAAGAAAGGCAAAATGATATGAAAGTGAAACTGAGAGACAGAAGAATCTCTGTGTTTAATGAAACTACGCGAACACAGCTGCGGATTAAGTAGAAGTAAGTAAATAGTTACAAAAAATTGACCTGGGTCCTGTGATTTTCCTCTCTAAGGTATTCTGTTGCAGAGAGGTTCTGTAGTAGATTGCGGAGCAGAATTCCGTGTGCACTACAATCCCCAGTTTCCTTCACAGAGTGCGAATCAAGGTTCAGATTACCGGAAAGGGGTGGGGGACTTCCTTCTCTCGTCAAGTAGTACCACCGGCTGGTAATGGAAAATTTTCTTCGCTGCCAGCGATAAATACTTCCTTCTTAACTGTTAAACCCAGGCACACCATGAATGTATCTCCCCAACTTCACCAAATAGCATTCCCTCATGGGAAAATGATCTCCATGTCAGCTTCAACAAATTTCCTAGAATATTCAAGCATTTATAATCACATGATGAATACACTAACCTACAAATAATTGAAATTGGTTAAAAAAAGTATTACTAGACACATGAGTATCGGAGTACTGTCTGATGAGATATACACACGTAACAGACAGTTATTAAATAAGTCTGGAACTGGAGCTGGATTCATGGCGTGGCATCAACGTTTCTCTTGGTCGCAATTTCAGTGAATTCCAAGATGAAGTACATGCAACTGAAATTCGCGTCAAGAGAAATCTAAATAACTGATACAAAGGACCTTTGGATATTCTCTGACAGTCAGGCTGCTTTGAAATTAATTGCAGCTATTTAATAACTACCAACTTAATCAGGGGATACCCAGGAAAACGTATAAAACTGGAAAAGCAAAACAAGGTGGGTGCCTTGACATAAAGGTATTTTGGGCAATGAAAAGATAAGATATATTGGTAGGAAATAGCGTGCTCAAATTTTAACTAGATTTGAACAAAACTGTGGCGTTCCCTTATATTCCGTTCAAAGAACCATTGCTGAGTGTATTATTCATCTTCAGCAATTACGGTGGGTTCAAACAAAGAGATGCAAGTACAATAAGTGAATGGTGAGAATAACATACATCTAACTCACTGGTGCGCTTAATTGCAACAGGTTCAAATAAACCGGGCTTTTTGCGGGAAATTACAAATTACGGAAACATGTCCTTATATTGGAATTTTGGACCAGCATGCAAGTTATGTAATGAAGAAGCCGAAGGAGGATCTTATGTAATCTTCAAATGTGAAATGCTGTGTAGGATAAAATATGAACTAATGGATAATTTACTAGATAATCAATTGTCCCTTACTAAACTGATAAGAGGATAAGAATGTGATAATCCATTTAGGTTTCAGTTATATGGACAATTTGTATTCCGTTTCCATCTTTACGTAAATCAAGTCATTGGACTGCACAGGCTATTATAATCGTTGAGGAGCTGTACTTATAGCTGATTTAGCAGGTTTTTAGCTATCTTAAAAGTATAGTTTTATTACCCAATTTGCTGGTGGTACACTGCTGTCGTTTAATCTCTGCACAGTACAGCAGGTCAGCAGCTTTCAGTGTACTTGTCAAACATTAATAGTCAGTTATTGTTACTTAACTGTCAAGGACACGGCGGTCGCATGCAGTGTCCAAAGCACCACCCATATTGCAAGCGTTATGACTGAAATCAGTTTCAGACTGCCTGCAGGTGTATGAGTGTGTTTTAAATTAACTTAAGCATGATTAAGTGCCACACATTCTGTTGGAGAATGTTTTAAGAAAACGTCTTTCGCTATTTCCCTACCTCGTATAAAAGATCTATATCCCCCAGGACTTAAAAACCAGCGTCTGGAGTCAGATGCTTGATGAGGGGCAGACGGACTCTAGATCAGAAACAGTGTCAGGATGAGTGATTAGCCGATTCGTGGTGCGAGATTGAGGAAAAATATGATATGAATAGACGATGAAATGGATGAAAGGAAATATTATTATGGAGGAACTAAGGGAATGAATCGGAAGAAAGCTGATAGCCTGGAGTAAAATCGCCCGCCACTTTGTCCACCACAAATGCCACATACGGTCCCCTGAGATTGAATTTTGGTCACATTGGTGAGTGGCGTGCGGTCTAACCACTCAGTCAAGCCGTTGTTCTCAGAGGAAAACTGAAAGAGGAATTTAAAGAGCAGTTTTCAAACTTCAGATAACCGTTTCGGGGTAACTATAACAATATAAAAAAGTCGTGTGACTAGAACAACTAGCATGTTCCGAATGTTTCCTTTGGGCAGTTTATAAAACTAATCCGAAAACAACCTATAAACTGAAATTGATGATAATAATAAATAGCACAATTCTGTGACAAGGTAAATTTAATCAAAATGATAAACAATAAAATTAAACTATGGATTTGTGGCTTAAGAATGGGGGAAATTTCTGTGAGTAAGTAACTCAGTCACTCTATTCATATATCTGACTTTCTTTACTGTGTTCTCCAAATTCATTCCAACCAGTCTATCATTATAGCATAGCAAAGGCTTTGAGTCAAGATTACCACCACAGTCACACCTCGCCTGCGGAGAGACTTCAAGTTCACACTGTATAAGCTAACCTTTTGCAATATGCTGTATTTGAGAGATATCCTCCTTTTTAAAATTTGCATTACAAAGACTGTTCGTAGCAGGGAAATGGTTTTATACAGACGTTTCGAAGGCTTCCGTCATCTCCGTCTTCAGGATAAATTGATGGAAATAAAAGTCCGGATCTCCATATTTATGGTGGAAGAGAAACAAGGCGTTCCAGCATCCATTACTCGCTCGCTGATTATTCTTAGAGTATTTATTTGAGTACACATTATCAATTTTATGGAATCCCACTGGTTATTTCCTAATCAATCTACATGCTTAATGCACAATTTTGTTCTATAATAATAATTAGGGACTTACATAATATTGTCAAATATGCTGACTACCAACGCCATGGTTCTGAGGTAAATAAAATACACTGTAATGCATTCGTTGTTTGCACAGTACATCAATCGTAAGTACATTCCTAGATGTACCTTTTGACACAAAATAAAATAAGTAATAATTCCAATTTTAACCGGTGCCTCAGAGAAATAGATGAAAAATAATACACGATACAGGTTTTCAGAAAGTGGTATGTACCAGTGCGATTAAAAATGCAATACCAGCACATGCTGTCACAGGACCAAAACTAAATACACTAATGTACCCTAATGATGTAGTTGCAATGAACACGTATACATAGAAATAAATTCCTTAGGAAATACAAAACAAGCATAAGTGCCAACACTCTTCTGTAGTTATTACCCTCACAGAGGTCCAAATTAAAGGGTTTATGCTTTTCATACATGCAGTTATTACACTTCTGTGTCCATATTTGCTTACTTTTTTTAGTTTGACAATTAGTAGTTTATTCCTCGGTTAGATTCTCTTCCTCCCGTATATGGTCAATGGTTGCTGGCGTTCTACTGTAGAAATTCTTATTAGCCTAAATACCTCAGGAGTAAAGTACTATCTCCTCCCTCAGCTTTCCCTTTTTGTATTTGCTTCCGTAGTGTACATATTTTATTTTAATTAGCGAAACCGAGTGGATTGGCTCAAGCGTTTTCGTCGATGGCCCTCATTCGGACTGTCGCGGATTTGATCCGTGGCCTGCCTGCTTGACCCATGGGTATTTTCAGTGGTTTTCCAGGTCACCAGGTAGATTTATTTCATCCCCCAAATTTTCCGTACCTATATATCGCTTCTATTGTCATTTCCTTCGTCCTAAATCCTGCTGGTGCTCGGTGCGGCGTGGCAAGAGAAAAAGGACGCTCAAAGTACCCGACTTCGGCTGCTTGCGGAATGAAGACCGCCCCTGCCTCGGGCGTTGAACTCTATGTGGGACAAAAACGTTACAGCTCTTTCTAAAGCATTATGAACATTTTTCAACGTGAAGATTCTCTTGCCTTTGTTGCATTCTAATAGTCTATTTACATCTCTTAGTATTCCCTTAAAGCAAGGCCTCTCAAACTCCTAAAATTGCACTGGTGTATTCTGATGTACAGAGCTCCTGTGCACCGTACATCGGCCCAAGTTAGCGTGACTCGGGACAATTCGCAATGAAGAAGATCTGAGGGCAGGTGGGAAAGCAGGAGACATGCGGAGCTAGCGTGACAAGCTGAAGGAAAGAGAGAGCGCTATTCCTAACAATCGGGGAGTTAGAGTTTACACTGTTGTCAACCTAGCCAAGGTATTTTGCATTCTGTACCGTGCAATGACCCGGTGCATGCATTCTGAGAGACCCTGCTTAAAACTCTAAGCTATAAAATGTAATCATGATGTGACTTGCCATTTATAGTAATACTCTTTGGAAAAGTACACAACTGCTTATACAAAAGTTCAAAACGATGTATTTTCAGCAAAATATCTATTTTGGTTTGCACGTAATATTTTCTATAGCTCTGCTTTGTGTCACACAGAATAATAACAAAAAGAATGCACTTTCAGAGTCATATTCCTGAAAAGGAAAGCAGAACAATCTTCAAAACGCAGGATTTAATTTCAGTAATCCTGAACAGCCTGCCTCGATAAAGTAGTGGTAGCGTGTCTGTCTCACATTTTAGAGGTCATGGGTTCGCATCTCGCTTAGAATGAGTTACCCTTATAAGGTTTTTTCGGGGTTTTCTATTATCCTGAGAAGACAAGTCGAGTAACTTTAAGCTCCATGGACCCCCGAAATCATTTCACAGATTTCATGCATTGTCCGACATGACCAGCCACGTTAAAAGATGTTAAGCCCACCCTTCCTGAAAAATATCCTGAATAGAAATAGAATCCATATATCATGTTAGCTATCATTTACTTAAAATTCACAGGTATTAAAATGTACTAATGCATGTGAAATATAGTTTTATTCTGGTCAAAGGGCTCTCATAGTAGATGACTCTGTAAGTACTATGCATTTCACAGAAGTTAAAATATAAGCAGAAAGGGTTCATTACCGACATAATAGACAATGTGCCCTTTCCACAAGCAGGATTATCGTGAGGGCATCTTCTGTCCCTCAGATCGACAAATCTCTCCATTAACGCTGCGGTCACATGTAAAAATGGATTTTTTTTTCTCTGAAAATTCCGGGAATTTTACGCAACGATAATTTTCAGTGAGGTAAAATCCAGAAAAAAAAATGTTGCATAAATTACACGTACAGATGGAAAATAAATGCTCCATTAGCGGCATTTGAACCACAGTGAGAGTGCTGCATGAAATATTTCACGAACATTCATTTCGGTTTCAAATGCTTCACCAGTGTAATACAGAAGTGGCATTAATTCTGGACACGTGTTTTCCTAAATTAACTTTCAAACTTGAAAATTGCATTTAACTCTAATTCAGCATCATTCTTATCTGATAAATTTTATCCAAGAAGTATTATCATAATACAGTATTGAACCTTTTACCATAAATTGGATACTAATTTGACGCTTAATGGGTTACTTTGACCTAACTTTGGAAAATATAATATATATATATATATATATATATATATATATATATATAAATACACACACACACACACACAGTTGTGGACTCCGTGCTGGTGAGTAATTCTGTGCGGTTGCGAGTCAGTTCCACCTTAGAGGAACGGAAGGTAGGTAGCAGGTGGTGTACTTCGCCTATCGGGCTCCACGGGGTGACATCGTACTATATTCATGCCCTCTTATATACTATGCTTTTCCGGCCTGGTCGGCCTTTGTCCAAAAATTTATGTGTGGTTGGTCACCGCAAACACATATATATACGGGCCACGCCGTGGCCGAGTGGTTAGACCATTCGCCTCTCACCTAGACGGCCGGGGTTAGATCCCAAGCGACCGCATGTGAGATTTGTGGTGGACAAAGCGGCGCAGAGGCGGGTTTTCTCCGGGTTCTCCGGTTTTCCCTGGCATCACATACCACCGGTGCTCAATCTTCATACAATATATCACCAGTGTCATCGCCTGCGGTGCCTTGGTAGTAAAAGCGGGCGTTAAAAACTATCAACAAAAAAAAACATATGTATGCAGGTGTTAATGAACTGCACCGAAATAATTTGCGAGATTCTGCACGTGACTGATATAAGTAATTTGAGATCGGCGATGCATGGTCCCCTGATAAACATAACGCAACTACATAGCGTTAAACGTGTGGGTATCAGGTGCTGATAAGTCGGTGTTAAAGCAAAGCAGGTTGAAAAAATGGCTTAGAATGTCTTTAAAACTGCTGCCCGGGTATAGAAATATCGATTTTTAGCAGCTCGTTACTAGCGTTCTCCAGATTTAATTTCGCAAAAATCTGTAAAATCTCGAACTGACCACTTGGCAGTGCGACACTGAGCATTCATTAACTACGTTTTTGAGGTAGCCTACTGTGGTGGCGTTTTTTCAACTACTCGGGTGGCTTAATGCGTAACGGGAAGCTGCTATCCCAGTGGTTACGAGTTCGATTGCTGTCATAGAGTAAATATTTTTTATTATTATTTTTTTTTTCATTCCAGACGAAGTGCCGCGATACGTGAACGCGACCGTAACTCGGAAACTATCTCTCACTTGAAAGCTAGTACCATAACCACTACGCTAGAGGTACGCTGTAATATGTCCCTTCGTTTTTCGTGTTATGCTCTCGAATGGTTGATAAATTAGCCAGTGGTGTACTAGCACTTCAGAAACTTATAGGCGTTACTTCGACATTTCAATAAACAGGCCATAAGTCTCCTATCTCAAATTACTTATTTAAGTAATATACATATTCTGTGAAAATATTTCGATATAGTTCATTAACATCCTGTATATATATTCTGTTCTATTTAATTTGAAAAGTGAATTACGGTTCTCATATTTCATAGAGGAGCTGAAATGTTGGGAAATATAGTAATTTTATGATTATAACATACTCAAAAACATGAGGAAAGCCATGAACACCATAATCTTAAATATACGGCTTTTCCCAAATTCGCAGTCCCCCTATTACCTATATGAGTGAAAAGATGTATGCACAATAAAATGAAAAGGATATTTGGGAATTATAATTTTTATTTTATAGTCTATCCAATTGAAATGTGATGATTTGTTGCTCTTAATTAGTAGGGGGACACAAAGTTGGGGAAATCTGATATTTTTATGATTATGGTGTTCATGATGTTGAAATTAAGTTAAACTGAGTTTTATTTGTGGACGTTCTTCAACTGCTGCGGTTCTTGGGGTACCATTCTATATTTGACGTGAAACACCGCTTAATTTTGCTCAGAGGCCTTTTTAGTAGGCCTGAGGTTCTTTTACGTATGTAAATCTATACCACGGGACAAACGGCTTTACTTCTAGTCTGAAATAAGCAATGTTAAGGGTTTTACGCCCGAAAAAAGCTATCGTCCTCCCCGTGTTTGAACTATAACATGTACCACTAAAACATGTGCGAAATTGTGTTCAATTGTCATAATCCAAATTAAATAGATTTATTCAAATTCTGAGCTCTAATTACCATTAAGGCTAGAAGGTAACTCTGGTAACACTCCTGTCTATATTTATCACAAAAGAATGAGTTGAATGCAATATTCAAGTTTGAAACTTAATTTAACAAAAAAGTATCCATAATTAATGCCATTATTGTACAGAAAAACAACAATAAAGGATGCTAATAGAGATTTATAATATCCTAGGCTTATATTCACATTGTTTTCTCTACCCTCTATCATTAATTAGTGGACAAACGATTCTTAGGAAAGCATAATTTTCTATCACCTATTTTAATTAGGATAAGCTAAATTACACATTTCCTTGTAGATACAAAGGGAATAGTGACAGTGAAGAAAGTGCTTAAGAGCAGTATCCTGTATGAAATTCTACACTCCTTCCATACAATCGCAAGAAATAAGTGCATATCGCAACAACTTCGAAAGAATAATAACTACTGGAAATCACCTATGGAACAAAACATTTAGTTGAATATAAGTAATCAGTAGTCGTAAGCTTTCACGGCCGGAGTTCAAATTATAACTAGAAGAATCTTCCGGGCCGAGAAGCCGTGGTCTGCTGGAGCTTTCAAGTCCAGACGTTTCGTTCACGACTGCGCTGAACATCTTCAGTGGCGTGGTCTAAGTCTTATAAGTAAGTTTTTTAAAAAAAAATCTACATGTGTAGTATGCTTTCGTCTATTACTTAACATTTACCAGTTATATAAGAGTCCAGAAGATTCAAGATATAAATCTTATTTTGCGTTAACTTTTCTTTAAAATATAGTATTAAAGGTATTTCAGAAAAAATCAAAATTGTAGAAAATCATTCATATGAAAGCAAATGTGCGATGGAGAGATATTTGGTAAACCTTTCCGTTGCATCCGTCGTTGATGCTAAGCTTAAATGCCAAATACTATTTATTTTAGTGTTCCATTTATGCTGCTCACAGAAAGATATCTACAGAACCTTCTTCGGAAAATGATATTTTTGGATTTATGGACCTCAAAAAACATCTTTCTGGTAGAGTATGAGCAGAAGCAGTTTGGAATCTTAGAAGAATTCCGAGAATGTTTAAGTGCGTATTCTGAAACAAGGAAAATTAAATAAACAAGAGCCTTCTGTGACGTAACATAACACACATCAGGCAGTGTAACAGTTCATTGCATAAATACAAAAAGAATGACTTCTGTTCATTTGATTTATGTGATGTTATAATTCTGCAACATAAAGCTTGGAAAACAGCTATACTGCCAACACCTTTATTACACACATTTTACCACAATTCTCGTTTTGAGTCTCTTCAACTCCTACTGCATATACATTTAATGCAACCATAAGTGGAATTGAATTTCAGGATTGTGGAGGCCATCATTTAGGATGGCCAAACATATCCATAATTCGCTGAATCGTCTGCTACGATATTTTTGAGCAAAGTGAGTGTAAGTACATAACGCTGTCAATAAATGTTGAGAGGCACCACATTTTCTGAACACCTAATGCAACATAAGCTGATAGGATTTTGTATTTAAGTACTCCATTTGATGTTTTCTAAAAATGCTTGGTGTTCACACTTATGAAGCGTCTACTGAGGGTAAAATGTACTAAAATCTGATGTGTTCCATTTACATGACTTTCTCTACATCTCTATAACAAATTATTGTAAATAAGCTTCTATGTACGTCAAGCTAATCTAGATATACATTAGCAGAGATCGTACTTCTTAGCTCCTTCTAAGTAGAAGGGACATAAGAGAATATAATAGGCTAAAGCGATAGATACATGTTTTAAAATCTGGTTGCTATGAGATTGAAATCCGTTTCTTTATATGGCCAGGAGTAGACAAGTTCCTGTATGAGTATTTTAAAAGTAAAAATAATTACAAGGAATACCTCGAAGAGGGCCAACTGCAGGAAAAAAATGTATATAACATAAATTGTGTGTTTTAAGGAGCTCTTCATTTATTGTGCAATATGTTTTTGTCTATCTATTACGGTTTACTATTTATACAAAATTGAAACAAAACCATCCAGAATAAAGAGGTCCTTAGAGACTATTCCCAGAAAATTAAAGATATACGCTTTTGTCATGTATATAATTTAAATATAAAAAGTTTTAATCAAAATTGTTATAGCCATTTTTTTATAAAATCAAACTTTTTTATTCTTTTTACATATAAAGGGTAGTTGGGGGTGGAAGATACTGAACTTAAATATCAAGTTAGGTATTTAACGGACTTTTCAGTTTTTAACTATGCTGCCAACAGACACTCACGCGGACGTTTTTCTAAAAATGCTTTTTTACATTCAGGAGGTCCCAAAACATGTATTTTCAGTGAAATCTCGGTATCGAATTTGTGGGTGCAATACAACACTTTCTCTATACACTATGTACATAGTACATATGGAGAAAGTAAAAACGAATTGTATATCCATGTATGCACTTAATTTATAAACTTGACGTATTCGTCAGATATTAAGAGTGTATAAGCTAAAGGGGAATAAAAAAATACATTTTAAAGGGTTATTAGCTACTTAAGGATTAGGTGCAGAAAAACAAATGAAGGTAATATCTCTAGTGGGAGACCCGCTGCGGCTAAGTTAAGAGAAAATCAAAGCATCCCCAGCATGTTTTGAGGGAGTGCTAGTGTGAGGGTGGGTGGGTGTGTGGATGCAAGTGCAGGTCAGAAAGAGAGAGGGAGGTAGAATAGATAAGGACTGCCTAGAGCTACCCTCTGCACCCATGAGTGTCGTCACCCCCGTTCTTATCGAGCAAGGCTTTGAAAATCAACAATAAAGGCTACTTCCGCCTAAAGTGGGTCGATTAAAGATTTTACTTGGAATCTCCTGGAATTGCACAACACTGCCACAGAACAAAAGTATAAAGGTGCAAAAATAGTTTTAATCTTAAACCCGGAAGAAGGTGCACCAGAATTAGCGAGACCTATTGCTATTCTGTTGCAAATGTATCTGATTAAAAAAAAAAATCAAAAATATCCCATTTTCATGACCTCTCCTAACTATTCTGTAGCAAATTATTGTTACAAAAAGTCGCCCTCCGTGGTGTAATGGTTACCATGCTAACTTCATATACCCAAGGTCGCGGGTTCAAACCCGGCGGAGGACGATGGATTTTTTCGGGCGTAAAAATCCTTAGCATGGCTGCCTTCGGAAGGGAAGTAAAGCTCTGGGTCCCGTGTCGTAGATTTACGGCACGTAAAAGAACCTCAAGCCTGATAAGAGAGGCCTCTGAGCAAAATTAAGCGATCTTTCACACCCAATTTAGAATGAGACGCTGAGAACCAAAGCAGTTAAAGAGCGTCCATAAATAACAGGCCATTTCATTTTTTGTTACGAAAGCTTAATCTTCTATCTACTCCACGGTAATCAGAATGAGCGTTAACCGAATGGTTTTATTTATTTCCTTGTAAGTACAAGAGAAATAAGGGAGTATACGAGACTAAAGGGGTAGTCAAACTTTTAAAAGTTGCTTGCTAAGTGATATCTTCGAAATTTCGTTCTTTTTGTATTGTCGGGAGGACAAAATTTATAAGAAAGAAATCTGATGATGGTGTACCATTTGAAAAAAAGTGTTGGAAAATATAAACCATTAACGATTAATACCTTGGAAATGGTTATTTACACAAACAAAAGTATTGCACATAAATTGTGTTTTAATGAAACCTCAATTTTCTGTGTAGTAATATTTTATATCACTTAAATTTTGAGAGTTTTATTGAAGTTTGCAACACGCATATATTGTATTATGGCTTAAAGCATATGAAAATGACATAAATCTATGACCAAAAATAAAGAAGTGAGGATTTTTTGTAATATACTGCATTTTAATTAATTCTCCCCATAAGGTACATGCTATGGTGTTATTTGGTTTACCAACGTATTCTTGGAGTAGTTAATGACCTCATGTTTTTACATATTATTTTTTTACACAGTGTTTAACGCCCGCTTTTACTGGTATGACACCTCAGGCGATGACATTGATGATTAGGGACCAATTAGCATCTTGGGGACCAACAGCGGGGCAGATCTGAAGTTAGTGCAGCCTGGTATATAGTTGTGATGTGCTGACAATGCAGTGTGTACGTAGTGGCACTATAGAAGGAAAATGGGGCAGTGGTTGCGTGGTAGACTGTGGTGTTTTCACTAGCAGTGGAAGGCGATTGAGGTTGGGTGGGTGGTAAATACAAATACCACTGAATTACGGGAACTAACAATTTTAATATTTACATACATTCCATTTCTGTCGTGTAACAAGTCATCAGCATCATTATCCGCTTCATTTTCTCTCAAGATACATAGATTACAATGCACAACAACATACCTTCGTAACGTCTCAAATGTGAATCGTCTCCCATTGGCACGTAAATAGGCTATATATTGTTAAAAACTTCGCTCCACATCACAAGATGTGATTGGAGCAAAACGGAAATAGGACACATCTTCGACTATTGGGTAGAATATTCCATCAGCAATTATTTCCGTAGCACAATTCGTATTTAACGCATTATTGAAGAAGCGACATTTTTTTTCCAAACACTGTATTTAGTTTATTTTTCACATGGTCTAAAACAGGTGTCACATTAGTTATGAGCGTTTAAGTGACGAAGATTACTAATTAATATCCGTTTATTAAATCTGATTAATTGCTTGCACAAGTTCATGGACAGTTTTCAGGGCCCGAGGCATTTCAATGTTTAATGTTTCCAAATATGTGTTATCGTAGATACATCTGCAAAGTTCTTCTGAATGAATTACAAATATTCATGCAATTCATTTAAAGCAAGAGATTTTACAATCTTCATTGAAGGGCATGCACTATCATAAAAGGCATTAATTACGTGTAAAACAGTATCGAACCCAAGATGCTATCCCTACATCAATGCATGGAATGAAGATGGAGCATCGGTGGAATGTGATGGCGGGGGATACCGGAAAAAATCCGCCCCTGGGTCGCTTTGTCCACCAAAAATCCCATACGCGGTCGCTTAGAATCGAACCCGGGCCGTCTAGTTGAGAGGCTAGTGGTCCAACCGGCCTAATCAAGTTCGATTGCAAGAGAAGAATGATAATGTAATTATAGAACATAAGGTTGTGAATCTGCTAAATGTTTTCTTACAAGGCAACAAGAATTTGGCTAAAGTATTTGACCAACTTACAGCGGCATTTGTCCTGCAACGTGCAGAACGCAGCTATCGACCGAGTTTCGATTCTTGTACGTACGCATGTGTGTGTGCGCGCGTGTGAGTGGACTGCGAGCATAGCTGCTAGCAAGGGCGTTTGGGAGCTATAGAGTTATCAGACACTTTCCCAGAGACGGACGAAAGAATAGCAGGATGGGTTTGACGATGGATCGATGCGGCGCAGTCATTGCATGAAAGAAAACATTTGGTAGTTCTTTTATCGCCAGCCTTCACAGGCTTTGCGTGTGTGTACGTGAAGGGTCGGGAGAGTATCAGGTGAAGAAAAGAGGTGTGGAAATGTAGAGGAAAGACGTTAACGTAGCGATACTACCTACAACCTGGCTCGAGGTGCCATGGGATCCTATTCTGCTACCTTCTTTCATCGCCTGCCATTGCCACCACTCCTTTGCGTATCTTTTCTCTGAGCTTTATCTTCTTTTCCCTCTCTACTGAATTTTCCTTTCTTTGCAAAACCGTAGGGAAGCACCCTTAAGACAAGTTTAGTTAAGAATGTTCACCACGTCCCGATTCCGATGGAACGAAGGTGTACCGGGTTTGGGTGCGAGTGTATTTGGAACAAGTGGGATTGAGAATAAGGGAAGGCAAGTTGAACGATTTCGGAATCTGCGGCTCAACTCGGTTTGAAATGGGCGAGGGGAGTAGTTCTCGAAGTTGGGTTTTCGCTTTGAGAGAATGGTAGAGCGAGAGAGAAACCACACTTGCCCGTCTAGCCTATTCCCCCCCCCCCTCTCTCTCTCTCTCTCTCTCTCTCTCTCTCGCGGAACATCCGACAACCGTCGATAGACTTGAGACTTGTAACGCTTGTAATTTACGGCATCCATAGTGACAGAACTCATTTCAGAAATGCAAGGGGTGATATTGGAGCATGTCCGTCGGTTTGTATGGCGAAAGATGGAGGCGAAGGAGATTGGTTGATGTTTCGTTTGGAAGGTGGCAAGAAAAAGAATGAAATGGGGCCTTTGTTACTCTCACATTCGATTCGTGGAAAATAGATGCAACCATTCTAACCTAGACACCTATGGTCCAATAAATAATTATCCATTCTAACGGGATATCCAACGAAGAGAGGGTAGACCTTTGTTTGCATTCAGCGGAAAAATGAGTGTAGCCTAATTTAGGGCAGGCAACTGTTGTGAATATAAAAAATAAAATAGGCAATACTATATGCAACAAATAACATACCGTGTTAAAGTGCAATGCATGTTAAATCAGATTCAGTAGAAATACAGTAGATTGTGTGTACGAATGCACCTGACTTACCAATGTCATCCTCCGTGGTGTAGGGTGAATATTGTAGTCTCTGGCTCTCAAAGTTGCAGGTTCAAAGCCGGCGGAGGGCGATGGATTTTTTCGGACATATAGGATGTTAATGAACTTCACCGAATAATTTGCGAGATTGTGCACGTGACTGATAAAGTCATTTGAGATCGGCGATGCATGGTCCCCAGATAAACCTAAAGCAGCTACATAACGTCAAACGTGTGGATATCAGGTGCTGATAAGTCGGTGTTAAAGCAAAGCAGGTTGTAAAAATGGCTTAGAATGTCTTTAAAATTGCTGCCGGAGTATAGAAATATATATTTTTAGCAGTTCGCTACTAGCGTTCTCAAGATTTAATGTCGCAAAAACCTGTAAAATCTCGAACTAATCACTTGACAGTGCGACACTGATCATTCATTAAATATGGTCTTGAGTTATGTAGCCTACGCTGGAGGCGTTTTTTCAACTGCTCTGGTAGCTTAATGTGTAACGCGGAAGCTGATATTCCAAAGGTTACGAGTTCGATTCTTGTCTTAGTGTAAATGTTTTATTCATATTTTTTCTCATTCCAGACGAGGTGCCGCGATACACGGCGTACTGGCACTTCAAAAACGTATAGCCGTTACTTCGAAATGTCAATAAACAGGCCATAAGTCACCTATCTCAAATTACTTATTTAATTAATCTACATATTCTGTGAAAATATTTCGGTATAGCTAATTAACATCCTGTATAAGTCTTTCGGATGGGAAGTAAAGCAGTTGGTCCCGAATCATAGATTTAATAACACCATGGCACGACAGCTCACAGGGAACCTTGGCCTACCGCCCGGCCGCTGCGTCTCCCATCTCGGTCCACTACAGACGTCATGGATGGGGTGCAGTATTGGAGGGTGAGACGTAGTCAGCGCCTCGAGTCCCCCCGGCCGGTTAATGCGGTCCTCATGACCTGGAGCCGCTACTTCTCCATCAAGTAGCTCCTCAATTGGCCCCCCAGGGACCTTACGAGGCTGAGTGCACCCCGGGCAAGGTCTCCCAGCGGGGGAAAAATCACCACGCCGGTACTGGGGATCGAACCCAGGTCTCCCGCTTGGTAAGCAGCTGCGCTACCACCGCGCTAACGAGATGACCGAATCATAGATTTATGGCACGTAAAAAATCCTCCAGCCTGATAAAGAGGTATCTGAGCTAAATTGAGCGGTTTTTCACGTCCAGTATAAAATGCTGAGAACTACAGTTAAAGACGTTCCATAAATAAAACACCATCGTCCTCCGGGTTTGAACCGCGACTTTGGGTATACGAAGAAGTAACAGTAAATTACCTGTCTTCCTCCAGGGTAGCTGACCAGTGCTAAGGTCCTCCCCTTTTTGTTTGGCTCATGTACCGGAAGAGGTGAATAAACCTTTTCTTCGCTTGTCTTTCGGAGCAGTTATATTTCTGTACTCGTTTAACATTAATACGAATAACAGCTTTAATATTGCCCTCAATTAATTTTGTTGTGAAACGAAGTGTCTCAACTCGTGATGGGTTGAGGTTAAAGGAAATCGAGAGCTTATTGTGTTAGACCACGTTTGAAAGGCGAAAAGAGTCTCTAATCGCTTTTCCAGCTTTGGTGCACGAGGATACACGTTTTTCCTCAATGCCAGTAAACCGAAAAAAGGAACCACCGTAACTCCTTGAGATTGCTTCCCTTCTTCCAATCATCTTCACTCGGTTCATTTCCTGCAACTGAGTGCAATAGCATAACCTGATTTCCGGTTTCAAATCTTGTTTACTGTATTTGTTTCCCCTGCCTATTCGGGAAAGCGGGAAAGCAGCCGATGGTACAGTCCGCAGCTTCTACCAAGACTCACAATGGGAACATATGACGGTAAATTTATTTGCTTACTAAAATTAACGTCATTGCGATGTGTGTATGTGTTCTCCAGGTACATGTATATTAATTAGTTAACGTGTTATTTTGCCTCGGCTGTGGAATCTTATTTTCTAGCTCAGTCGGTCGAAACATATGTCTGGTCTGGGTGTGACCCTGATGTGTTGACGGGATATTAAGGATAGTATGACTGAAAGTTTGAAATTCCAAGCTAACTTTATATCACAGAGCAATATAATGCAACTAATTTACAATGAAAATGCCATCCATTTTGCTCTAAAGGTTTAGAGGTTATGGTCAAATTCATCCCTTGCGACAATGGGATTAAAATCTTGGTCCAATATTTTAACTTCAGGTTCACAATGCATCTACTTTTTGAAATTGCCCCAGTTTCTATGGGTCTCCTTTGGTTTAGACTTTTAAAGCTATGAAGGTGCACTTTTTGGGTATAAAAATTATAATTTTTATGTTTGAAAATTTAAAAACCCATGCTTAATTAATACACCTGACAGTAAAACCTAGGGAAATTCTTATTCATTGTACCTTTGTAAGTATGTACAACAAATTTTATTTGTGTAACAGAAAACCTGCTTCTCAAGGAACATTTTACAGGAAGAAAAATGGTTGAAAATATCAATAGTGAAAAAACAAGGGAATATTTCAATCCACTGCACACATTGAAATCCAAAACTTGGTAGGTTTAATCCTCAGCTTTCGTTTTTCTCTTCTCTGCTGCTGCCATTTCTGTCCTTTTCCTCTTGCATTTCTGCTTTTCTTCTCCACAACTTCGTTTATTACTTTGCATGATACGAATGAGGTCTCATTTAACTGAAGTTGTTTTTCATGTTGTGTCCAGCACAGTTTTATATCTAATTATTTGCTGTAGCTCCAGTTAGGCATTTACAATACCACCTGGTCTCCAATTATACCTTTTTGTGTTCAGAAATGTTTAAATTATTGTATGGAGTTAAAAATGTGGATTTTTTTTTATATTACATGAAATTTCAGTCATACATACCCTTAAAAGGGTTCAAATGAGACTAAGTAATCGTGTTCCTTTCACTGTATTTCTGAATCGACAACATTTAACAATATATACGATACAGAACTTAAAAAGCTGTCCGTGGATTTTTTGTATTTCCCTAACGAACGCAGTAACGAACATTTTTATCTTATGTATGCCTAACAAATCATATTTACTAACTATTTCCGCTTAACTATCTCCAATATTTGTCAGCCGCGTAATCCCTATCGTTTCTTAATTCCTATAATTTGTTATTTCCAGCGCCCATCCGTCCGTCCTTCATGCTCGCCGTGGTTAGAATTTCCTAAAGCTTAGATCGTTACTCTGACTTACAAATCCAACGTCAAAATGCTATTTTCAAAAGCCTACCTTCTGATTGGCTCGCTTCATTCTGAGTTACTTAAACCATTTTCAGAAACTGCCCTTAAAAGAAACATATCTTGTTGTGTTCGCTGTCAACTTCCCCCGCAGTGACTCCTGATTGGCAACCAAGAAAACCGTCCCTGTGATCCGTTTCCGCATATTCCATCTCTTCCGTTTTAAACTCGTCCTACACTTAACTTATTTTAATAAAGCACATATGCCTGATTCTGCCATTTTAAACAATTAATATTATCGTTATCAGAGTGTAAAGAGATAAACACTTGGAGAAAAGAAATTTGGGTAAACAAATGCAATAGTATGCCAGGAGACATAGCAACAAAAATGCCCAATGCTAAGAGAAAGAGAAGCATTAAAGAAATAATTTAATATATGAGAAATGTAAAAGAAAAGTGGATAAGAAAGAGAGACATAGAGAGAACAGGAGAGAAAACGCAGAGACTGGTATGGAATAAGTAGCACACACCACAGGACTACACTTGCTAACAGTCAGGGAGCTAGACAGCGCCGTGGCCGAGTGGTTAAACCACTCGCCTCTCACCTAGGCGGCCCGGGTTCGATTTCAGGCGACCGCATGGGCAAAGCGGCGCAGGGGCGTGTTTTCTCCGGGTTCTCCGGTTTTCCCCGCTATCCCATTCCACCGGTGCTCTATATTCATTCCATGTATCAGCAGTGTCATCGCCTGCGGTGCCATAGTATTAAAAGCGGGCGTTAAACACTATAAAATTGCCCGAGGGCTAAGCCGATATATTGGTACTCAAACCTTTGTACATAAGATAAGTGAGCTGGTTAAGTAAGGGGACATGATTTTGAAAATAGTTCTAAATGTAACCAAAGTACAATAAATGCATGTTTGCTGTTACATTAACAAATAATGATATAGGATATGTTATAATTCTATAAAACGAATTAAAATGCTACGTTGACTGAATATTTATTTAATATTTCATTACTCTATCTCCGTCATAAACATTACTTATGAGTTTGTGTTCAAGACATAAATTTAAACTTCAGCGTACGTTTTGCTCTGTCTAATTAAAAACGTTTCTGTCTTCTACTCACTCTACTGTCTAGGTTTACCTGCTAAGTGACTGGAACATTATCGCCTAAGACCCCAAAGATACCATTTCCACATTGATGTTACCGATCGTGCTGAGATACCTTTTAGGGAAAGTAGATCGGAAATAAAACCGCCTGCTTCTCGGCTTTCTCAACCATAGGAGCAGGTGTTTAAAAAAATAGTTATTTATTATGTAAGAACGTAAAGTTACGGTTTTTGAATGGAGCGGAAATATTGCGAAACGAAATGCACGCGAGAGTCAAAAATAAACTTTACGGTCGCCTATCACACAATGTTTCTTTCCTCAAGAATTTTCTCATATTAAAAGAAAAGCAATGAAAAATGAAATAAATTTGAGTTTAAGTTTAAGCCATTCACCTATGGTTATAGTTTGCTTTTTTTTCCAAATTTCTCACACTGTACCAAATAAACTTTACGGGATTTACCAGGAAGGAAATTTGATTTTACCTCTTTCGCAGCTCTTAAGGATATCATAATTCTGAAAATCTGTCATTTTCTCAAAACATATCAGAGAACAACAATAATATTGGTTTGTCACGGTTTGAATTCTTAGCATTGGTAAGCATACTGTCCATATCTGTTTATTTTGGCGAGCGTTAAGTTGCAACAAAACTACTTTACGCTTGCATTGTACGTTTGCTGTACTTTTACGCGTGGATTCCGTAAGAATCAAGTTTGCGATCTGAAATTATCTCGAAAACTATTCAAATACCCTTGGTCGTAAAAAACATTATTTACAGACCAGAAAGATTCACCAATTCTATAAAATTCCTTCAGGGTGTCAGCCTTAAAATAAACGAGGGAAACAGCAAAAATAATACATTTTTAACTTTTCAATATTTTTTCTTTGAGAAATGCTTAGCTGGGGGGGGGTCCGATGTGTTCCATTCTCATGACTTTCTCTATCTGTTCTGTAAACAAACTATTCTTGCAAAACAAATGCCAACAAGGATAAACACACCAGAAATGGTCTTGTTACTCATTTCCATGTAAGTAGAAAGTAAATAAGAGAATACACTAGTCTAAATTGTGTGTAGTGTAATGTGCCGGAGGGGATTCGACACTCAGCCATTGATTGGATTTTTGTACGTCAGATACCAAGAGGATGGTATGAGACTAGCGGAATTACAGCGGGCAGCCGGAACCTGACGAGAGAGAGCCACCGTGAGGGTCCCTAACAATTCCACAGCAGTTCTTCATCTCAACGCGGGCAGAGCTATTAGCTCGTGCTTTTTTTTTTTTTTCTTTTTTTTTAAATACGGTACCGGTGTCTGATCAGGACTCCGGCACTGTATGCCCTACTTTTATTTACTTTTTTTTTTACCTTGTTTTTCTGTATTATTACTGGGTTGCTGTTTTCTTACTGTTACAACACAAACATATAACACCCATGCCCAAGGCGGGACTGGAACCCACGATCCCCAGCGCTACGAAGCACCAAAGCGGGACACCTTGTCGAGCGCGGCCATGGGGACCGGCTTGCTTTAGGCCTAGTTGCGCCCCTGAGTCTACAGGCGACCCCCAACGCCCAACGTCGCCGAGATCTGAATTTCTAAAGCGCAGTCACCTCCATGACAGTTAACCACCAACACAGTTCCCGCCGATACTTACAACCCTGAAAGGGGACTGAAATTTCAGAGGCATCTAGAAACCTCCCCAGCGTTGGCCTATGACCCCGGAAACCCCCGAAAAACCATTGAGTCAGAGAGGTCTGTCGTGGGGAACCGATCCCATAATTTCCCGAATGCCAGACCCAGACGAAACGCCTGAGCCACTTGACTTGGTTAGACTAATGTGACAGTCAAATCTTTTAAAAACTGTGACAACGCGATCAACATTAAAATTCGGTTATCTTTCCATAGCCAGGAGGAAAACAAAACAGATGCAAAACGAATGATACTTCCCGTTTGAGAAAAGTGTAAGTGTTTTATAATTGAAACTAATAACAGGGAATATCTTTGAAACTGTTAGCTGTACTAAAGAACTCTATATGAAATGAATTGTGTGTTTTAACTAGATCTATATATTTGTGCAGTAAGCTTTTTCTCTCTATCTTACGATTTACCAGTTATGCAAAACTCATTCAGAGTGAAGAGGACTTCAGGACAATTCCCAAGGAATTCAGGGTATATATTTAATTTTTCATGTAAACATATTTGATGTAGGACATTTTAATCAAAATCATCAGAGCCATGTTTTAAAAAATCGAGCATTTCGGAAAGTTTTCTATATAAGGGATAGTTTAGAATGGGAGATTTTCCTGAAAATCTTCGTGTCGTATCCTTGGAAGATACAGAACTTGGACACCAAATTCGGTACTTAGCCGACTGTTCGCTGCCCAAAACACACACATAATTTTTTTTAAAACTGTACTTTTATTCGGGTGTCCTCAAAACATGTTTCCATTGAAATATTAGAATCTAATTTGATTGGTATTTATAAATATGCATTTTTATCGACAGATTTCTAGGGTTTTCTGCTGGTGAAATTTAACAGAAGGTGTTGTCTCATAGTAATAAGATTTTGACATCAACAATTGCTTGACCCTAAAAGTGAATTCTCTTAAAATTAAGTTTTCTAAATGATCCAAACACAAACCTTAGTAATGAAACATACAAGATTTTGATAGCGTTTAACGCCCGCTTTTACTAATGGCACCGCAGGCGATGACGCTGGTGATGCACGGAATGAAGACGGAGCACGGGTGGATGCGATGGCGGGGGAAACCGGAGAACCTGCGCTGCTTTATCCACTACAAATCGCACATGCGGTCACCTGGGATCGAACTCGGCCCGCCTGGGTGAGAGGATAGTGGTCTAAACACTCGGCAACGGCGCAGCCCACATATAATTTAGCTAGGAAGTTAATCGATATATCAAATTTAAGAGAAAAAAATGACGCAATTTCTCACTTACCCCATAATACTGGGTCTTCGAATTTATTCGGCCTTTAGTGCCAGTAGGTTTAAATGTATGACGTCATTATTAGTTCAGCGAGTCTCTTGTTTCAAAGTGGAGGTGCGGAATTGAACCTTGGGTTACATCCACTGCCCACTTCGTAAATAGGTTGGTTTTGTCTGCTTTTTAACTTATATTATGTAGGTCCGTTTTCATTTGCTAGTAAAGAGTATGAACAAGTGATTATTGTAATGGGGAATTTGCGCCATTAAAGCCCTCCACATTGACATAACCGCCCAATTATTTGAGTTACATATGGCCATAAAGCTGCGATTGCGAGCTCATGAGATGCAAATGAGTGTTCCAAATATACATATTGGAAAGGTACGATATAAGTCACATTTCACTAAGGTGACCTCGAAAATGTTGATATCCACACCTTCTATACATCGTTCGCTAGTCCTCTGCAAGAGTCAGTGCGTGATAAATTTGCGTCCTGGTATTGATGCCTTGCGCGGACAAACGGCTGATGGCAAAGTCCGAAAAAATCTGGAGCCGGTGCCCATGGCCACGCTCGCTAAAGCGTTTCAGTTTGATGCTTCGTGGGCAGGGGATCGTGAGTTCGAGTCCCGCCTTGGGCATGGGTGTTATATGTTTGTGTAATGTGTATATGTTTGTGTAAAGGAACAGTAAATTTAGGTGGGGGAATGCAAACAGAGGATACAGCGCCGGAGTACTGACCAGACTCCGGTACTGTTTTAATATAAAAAATAATAAATCTGAGGATCCTATATTACGCTTCCGCTAAGTTTGAAATTATATTTTTAAAATAAATGTCCTTAATTTAACACTTCTACACAATTATTCTTAAGTTGTTACGTGAAAACGTAATAAGAAGCCACCACACCTAAGTATTAACAGTAAATGAAAAATAGAATGTCAACATTAACTTTAGCAGTTTTAAGATATTTTTACAACATAGCTTCTTTCATTTGAAAAATAGATTATAATGCTACAAAACATCTTTATAGTTTAGGCACCTTTGCCTTTGCTGTAATATTTTCAAAATATTGCATTTAAACGTTTAATTTTAAAGCCTATAAACACCTTAATATCCAGGTTTAAAACCTTGCTCAGAGCAAATTATGTCCCAGTAACAGGTAATTTAGTCACGCTACAGACATGTTTAGGCCTAAAAATGAAAGTACCCTTTGAATTACTGGTGTTAACGTAATAACTGCTATGATAATCTGATTTTATTACGTTATAAATTACGTTTCTACTACTTTACTAAACACACCTCTATGCAACAACGAATCCAATGTGCCGACCTGTGTTTCTGCCACCATAATTGTGCTTTTTACAATCCTGCTAAATAAATTCTTTATGTCTGATTGTTATGTTTCATGAAGCGTTTAATTAAATTGGCTAATAACATCCGTACTGCACATTAGCTACCTACAATGAATGAAACCCTGAATCTGCAAATTTAAAAACAGTATTTGTTTTTATACTTTATTGCTCGTTTATTTGTACCCCCAGTTTGGATTGTTGACCGCGCGCATCAAATGAACTCTGAACACGTCTTTGAAAACGTATAATCTTGACAGAATGTTCACTCTAAAATGTTACAAAATATATATTTTCTGAAGGCCTGTTTAAAATCTTCATTTGCATATCTTTAATAGAAGAATGTTAGCTTTAATATCGAAAAATTTAGGATTTATGATGCTTATTCCTATAGAACTTAATGTTGTTTAAATATTATATTTTCATATTATTACAAATCTTCACTTTTATTTGTTAAAATCTTAATTTGCATATATATAGTCATATACATATATCATAATAGTGCAAATTGAAATGATTGAACTTATACATAACAGAAGTAAAGACATTTCAGCAAATTTGAGTCCGCAAACAAGCAGTTTGCAAGATTTATTATTGCAGTGTTTTTCTGCACGGTCGTAACTACGCCGCAAAAAGAACACCTATCAGTATAGAATATGCGTTTTTATTTCATATGTTCACACTTTAATACATCACGCTGGGCCAGACAGATGGCATTAGTATTGCAGGAAGCATCTGAAATAAGTTACGCATTAAAATAAGCAAAGAATGCATTAGGCATGCAAGCCTAAGCAATAAATCCTGCATTAAACGTATTTAGACTTCCATTCTCGTTTCTTTCTCTAAGAAAATATAGATTTTAGATAATGCAAATAAGCGTTACGCTCCTTACCAGTTTCCCAGTATATGCATTAGAACAGCTGAGTGTGACGTCACACAGCTATACCAATATAATGTGGCCGCTGCTCGTCTAACCGCTAACTGCCAGTTTCCCAGTATGTGTACTACAACAAAGTGGACTGTCACATCACACACCTATGCCAATGGAATGTGCTCGCTGCTCGTGTAACTGCTCGCTGCCAGTTTCCCAGTATATGTACTACAACAAAGTGGACTGTGACGTCACACAGCTATGCCAATGCAATGTGCCCGCTGCTCGTTTAACTGCTCGGGGCAGACTCCCAGTCTATGCACTAGAGCATAGTGGACTGTGACGTCACACAGCTATGGCAATGCAATGTGCCCGCTGCTCGTGTAACTGCTCGGGGCAGATTCTTAGTATGAGCTAAATTATACAGGTTTGAAATGTTAACAGACACTACTCTCAGTTTTACGCTTGGAAACCAGCAGCAGACTTCCAGTGGTTTATTTTACACAAACATTTGATGTCACCGCCTGCGATCTTTCACCCCACAAAGCGTCTGTCGCCGAGGCACTGGAAGGGCGGAATTGTGCTGAGAAAGCTCCGCTGTGTAGGTGTGGGTTTAATGAAAGATTATGAGGATTAATTCTAAAGCTCAGAAATGTGGAGAGGTGGCAGATGTGGATTTCACAGACAATGACGCTAGATAGATCTCATCCTGAGAAATGTTGCACCTACTCTGGAAGGGCATTAGATGGAACTCAAATAATGACGTCAAATAACTTTGTCGCTCTAGTTACTAAGTCAGCGATGTTAAAACCTTCACTCTATTCAGATTACATAGTTACAGGTATCATGGCCTGTTTTGAATGTATACAGTAGCTTTATAACAATACCTTATAAAGATAAGCTAATCGTAAGACATGTCAAAGGCGATATAAAAATAATTGTAGTTTTTTGTAAATAATGCGCTTATTCTGGACATAAAAGCGTAAAGTTGATCCCAAGGATGATACATATTTTTACTTTTTTTTCATATACTATGTCGTACATAGTAGGCAGAGAAGGTATTGTATTCCACCGAAAAATTCATACCGAGTTTTCACCGGAAAATGCATACATTGAGGTCGCCTGAATACAAAAAGCACCTTTGGTGAAAGGTCTGTGTATGTATCTGTCTGTATGTCTGTAGAGAGCATAACTAAAAAGAAAATCGAGGTCCCTGAAATACCAACCTTAGTAGTTTCTTTTAAGGATGCGACGAGAAAATTTTCAGAGAAACCATCTATCCTGAACTATCCGTTACTGGTGAGATTTTTCTATCTTTTTTATTTTATCTAATGATTTTGATTAAAATTCCATATAGTAATAATATTTACATGGAAAACAAAATTTATATCCTGAATCTGTTAAAAATAGCCTCTGAAATCCTCCTCATTCTGGATGACCCTTATATATCTGATAAACCGCAAGGAATAGAAAAAAGCTTACTTCACAAAGTATATAGATCTGCTAAAAAGCACAACTTATGTCATAAAAACGTTTATGTAGAGCGTACCATTTCCAAGATATTCCTTGTTTTTGGTTTTAGCTTTAAAATACTATGCACAATGTACATAGGGATAGAGAAATATTGTATTCGACCCAAAATTTCAATGTCGAGGTTTCACCGGAAATACATGTTTTAGGACCCTCTGAGTCGAAAAAAACACATTTTCAGAAACAGGTTCGTGTGTGTGTGTATGTCTGTGGACAGCATAGCTCAAAAATGAAAAGAGGATTAAATACCAAAATTGGTATTTAAATTTGGTATCTTCCAAGGATGGGACACGAAGATTTCAGGAAGAGCCCCGCACCCCTAGCTACTCTTTACACGGAAACATTTTTTAAAAATTTGTGTTTCTTAAAAATGACTAACGATTTTGATTAAAATACCACATATTAAAGCCATTTCTATCACAAATAAAATGTATATCTTGAATTTTCTGGGAATAGCTTCTAAAGACCTGTTTGCTCTAGATGAATTTTGTTTAAATTGGAATAACTAGTAAACCGTAAGAAATAAGCAAAAACTTAAAATACACAAAACGTATATCTTGATAAAATACACAAGTTATGTCATATGCATTTTTTTCATGGGACTTACAGTTTTCGAGGTATTCCTTGTTATTGGTTTCAGTTGTGAAGTCTTACACATTTCTCAGCGGGAAGTGTCCGTTTTTCTTTTGTTCTACTCCTGGTCAAGCAAAGAAGCGATTTGCAATGCCAATCGCATAACGATAGCTTAAAAAATTTGACTATATCTTTAGCCTAGTGCATTCCCTTAGTTCCCTTTTACTTATATGAAACTAAGTAATACAATTCTGCTAATGTGCATCTCAATTAGAATGGTATTGAAAGAAGAGTTCTCTTTCGTAGAATTTTGTTTGTAGAGTAGCTAGAGAAAGTCATTCCAACTTCATTGCATAACAACACTTTTTAAAAGATTTGACTATCGCTTTAACCTAATGTATTCCCTGTATTTTCCTCATGTTTGCAAGGGACTAAGTAATACAACCATTTCTGTTTCTCTTGATTAGCATGAAGCGGATAGAAGAATAATCCTTAGTAATAGTTCGTTTGTAGGGCAGGTAGAGAAAACCATGTGAATGGAGCACGTACAATTTTTTAGGTATATACTTCAAACATCTTTCAGACTGTTATTCTCTAATGTCTTATTATGAATTTCATAGATATCATTCTTAAGATTGTAAACATAAGTTTTCTATGCAGTGTAAAATGATTGAAGCAATACATTGCATTTTAACATGATAAATTAACATTTTTATTAGTTACTTTCCTCAGTTGCGGGCTGCCATGTAGACAAAGTATAACTACACAATTAACATTTTTAAAAATAATTTACAATGCTAAAAATAAATTTTATAACTAAGTACAGGTAACATATAAAATAAGAAATGATAAACTTCAAATCTAATACAAATAGCACGTACAAATTTTGTCAAAAAACACTTAAGTAACTTCAAAATTACACAACAAAGTTTAATGATTTTTTATAGCACCAGCATTAAAACGAATACAAATGATTTATGAGGATGAGAATAGATCCTCTGATTGCCATAATTGCTATTGTATGCAGTAGACGCTTATCCAAAGCATAATCTTAACAAAATTTGTGTTATTTTTTGGGTATTGTCCCTCTGGCCCCTATCATTAATCCGGTGACTGATATAGCGGAGCATAAAGACTGATTTTAATGAACACATTTAATTGCAGGCTGCTCCATTCTATGTTATAATAATGTAGAAATGGGTTATAAACAGAATCAACACACTCTATTACGGTTTTAATTGCCTTTTTTCACACAAGCCGTGTGTAGGACAGGAGTTGGATAGGTGGAATCTGACTAAAAAATGGTACAGCTAAATGGCTAAACCATGGAGCTATGGAGCCAGAGACTTAAAGTACTTACAATATTATAAGTCGCCATTGGGGTGGTCATCTCAAAATAACTTGAGATCACCTTGTGGTTTACTGGGAAATATGCGAGTCAGTTGAGAAATTAAATGCTATACCGGCATGTTGCCATGTTAGCTCAGTGGTAGAGCAACCGTCTAGAGACCCGGAGATCCGTGGTTAAAATCCCGGCTATGGCATTGAATTTTTCAATCTGACTGCCCATCAAACTCTATTACCTTTTATGTAACACTATTTTGGAGTTAAGTAGGCGAAGGAAAGGGAGGGGCAGATTTCGTATCTTACAATCAAAAGTACGAAGATCAACATGCATTCATCTTAGCAAGTTGGTGCTTGTGCTTCCCTCAACCAGTCTAGTCTTCTGACAGTTCCCAGTGGAGAGTTGGGAGTAACAATATACGTATTCATTTACTTCACACAGCATTCAGTTGTTTGGTTTCGCTCCTGAAAATTTCAACATCATAAGCTATAAACTACGGTCCAAGGTGCATTTTCAAAGTGAAACTTTCCGATAAAAAGTAACTGAGATGAATGTGGTTTTCAGTGTGGTGATTCACCTAAATGGTATAGGACAAATTAAATAGCCATTTCTGACTTTGAAATAATTGATATTTATGGGAGACTGAAATCCCTATCCCGTCAATATTAAGTTTGCGAACTTATTCACCCTTTGTCCCAGAAATTATTTCGCACGTCACCGTGAAATTGTTATTTCTATTAGATACATATCTTAAAAGATGACTGAAACCATTCCTTAATTTTTTTTACTTTCTCTACACATAATATATTCGTATTCGGCTTACCCTCCCCGTATTTACGACTGATACCCCCGAGGACCTACCAGCGGATGCCTAGGGGTTAGAAGCCTGTCGGGGAGCCAACGGCACGAAACCACAGAATGGAGAACCTGGAACGATTGGTCGGCATGAGCGTGATATGAAGTGGATGATATGAAATGCAAGCGAAATGGATTAAGGAAAGGTGATGATGGAGCACTTGGTGGAATGAGTGGTGGGGAAAACCGGAGGTCCCGGAGAAAACCTGCCGAGACGCCGCTTCATTCACTTAGATAAGAATGTATTGTATTCCACCCGAAACTTCGAGTCAAGATTTCGCCGGAAAATGTTTTCAGGTCCGTTGAGTCAAAAAACATTTAGAAAAAGTTCCGTGTGTGTGCGTGTGTGTCTGCTTCCCATAGCTGTAAAAGATAAATACCGATAAATACCAACCTTCTTATTTAAATATAGTAAGTTTCGTGGATGCAACACGAAGATTTTCAAGAAAATCTGCCACCCCAACCTAATCTTTACACTGGAAAAATTTGAAAATTTTGTTTTTCTCAAAAATAATTCGATTAAAATAACCTATATTAAAGATATTTACGTCACAAAAAATATATATCTTGAATGTTCTAGGAATATCTTTTGAAGACCTGTTCATTCTAGATGAATGTGGCATACTTACAAAACTACCAGAAATATAGAAAACTTACTACACAAGAAATGAAGATATCGTTAAAACATAATTTTGTCATATACTACAATTTAGTTGTAGAGTTGAACTTTTCCGAGATATTTCGTGTTATTTGTTTCAGTTTCTAACTACATAACCTTACTCAAACAGGGTCACCTTTCTTTGCATTTCTCTTATGTTTTATTCGCAGTGCAAAGCGAACCGAACTTCAAATGTTCATATATCGACCGATTTTCAACTGATGATGATAGAACGTATCAGATTTTTGTTAAGGATGTTATGTTTATTTTTGATTGTATGTTTCTCGGAAATGTATCAATGGTTGCTGTTAAAAAATAAACAGGAACCTTTTAATTCCATTGTAGTTTGCTAAAAGTATCGATAAGTTTTTGTTACTATTTCAAAATGTCTTTGAGCTCTTCTACATAGTTTATGATAAACGGATCATTTATATTAAAAACTTTATTTTTTGTTTTTTTCATTTTGGATCAAGTTTCACCAATACAGTGTCTTAAGGGGATGATGGGTAAAATGTCGGTTTTCCGAAATTTTAAGGTACTATACTTAATTTCTCTTCACACACATTAGGAGTATAATAAACGTTCTACAGAGTTCCATTTGTCTAATGTTTTTGAGGTTCTGGATAATAGAGCGCGGAGTTTTAAAAATGTATAGTCCCATAGCTTTTACTAAAATGACTAAAATATTTTAATAATAACATAACAAAATATGGAAAGCTTCATTTTCAATATTTGTACTATAAAGGGAGAAAATATAAACATCCATCGCAAAACCAAATTTATAAAATGTTTACTGCTTCTGCATAATATTAAAATTTTTGTTTCTAATGAGAAATAAGGGAAAAGGAAATATTCCATGCTTATTTTATTACGAAAATTTTTCAGAAGATGCAGTAGGTCTCCCAGCTATCAGGCATGTATTTATTGAATTACATTTACTTCTACATATGCATATCTGCATATGCATATCTGGATATTCAAAGCTTAAAGTCTCGAAAAATTACTGTAAGTGCCCCACCAAGGGATATTCAGATAACATAAACATTTAAATATGATGTGATTAAGGCAATTTGCAGACGTCAAAGGTCTTTGTAAGTTTACAAATATTTACGTTCATGTCTTCAGCATTTCCCAGGAAAAATAGCCTGAAATTTTATCCAACAAACCCGAGCCTTGATGTGTAAAATAAACGGTTAAAGAATTCAGTGTATAATGTAAATGATTCTGATGGGACAGTCCGAAGTTTCTATACAATGTATTGCATAGTAATGCATGCAGGATGACTGAAACAGTAACGTCTGTGACCTGCATCCGGGTGGCTTTAAATTCGATGCCCGGCAACCGTCTACTCTGACTCATTGTTTTTTTTTTATGGTTTCTCGTATCATCAGGCGAATATTGGTGAGGTTCATCTTATATCACATGTATTGCATCACTTCCTTGTCACCTGTTTCGGGATTGAAATACCAAAGGATGATGTTCGGCGGGTTGCGGATGGGCGTTGGCTGTGGGTTCTTAAAAGTTTCTTCCTGGCATTATTGCGCTACACCTCCATCATGTTTTGCTAGTGTTTAATGCCCGGTTTTTCTACTTACGGCACGCAGGCGATTACACTGGTGACACATGAAATGAAAATGGAGCACCGGTGGAAAGTAATGGCGGGGGAAACCACAGAACCCAGAGAAAACCCGTTCCTGCGCCGCTTTGTCCACCTTAAATATCACATGTGGTTGCCTGGGATCGAATCTTTGTGAGAGGTGAGTGGTCTAATCACTTGGCCACGGCGCGGCTACAGCTCCATCAGTTAACACCGGTGCTTTTGGGTGGAGAGGCTTTCGGGAAACCTACGCAGATTGTGGTTTTATGGCTGGGGTCGGATGCCTTTGATCTTCAAATGTTAGGGACCCCATCCATACTTGCGACCGTCCTAATTCGGCTTTGGTCTCTCTCCTTATCCCTCTCAGGGTCACGTACGTCGCAAAGACCGGCGACAACTCTAATCGTAACTGCTTAGTAAATTTTGTTTCTTTGACTTTGCTATAACAAGTTTAGCTTTTTTCGCAAATAAAGTATCCTTCTATAAAACTTCCCCAAGGTTTCCAAAACAAAATTGCATTCTCTTCTCTTGGAAATGCTGTTGGGGTCGGGAAAACGAAAAGAGAGTTCCATCGCCGATTTGCTATTAATCCATTGCGTACACCTCACTTCATCTTATTACGTAGCGATGAATGAATCGCGCTTACGGCGAAGTTATTTATGGACATGGCAAGCAAGGCAGAAGAACTAGCTGTTTGATATTCGGAGTAAGGCTGCGTAACACATCATTCCGCATACCCGACATGAAAGCCGTGTGGTCTGGCGGACTAAATCCAGGTGTGTTTAAATGCCTCTCAAACTTCAATAGCTCGACACGCTACTTTGACAGCTAAACCAATAAACCGAATTACATTCATAATGGCGTTATGATTGCTCAGGGGTACATATATTATTACTCATTACTCTTTCGCAACGATTGGCATTAATGTTTCATGGTCCATGCTTCTTGCCATGCGCAGAGCATATGTTTACCTCATCGCTCGATTTAGCATCAGGCTGCATCGTGCTCCATCTCTTAGCAAGAACCTCAATTTCACTAAGCACGGTCTATTTTATATGAATTTGAATGCATTTTAGTACAAATCAAACATAATTTGGGCTGTCCTTTGAGCTTGGGGCCCTTGACAGCCCTCTAGATATTTGACACACAATTTCAATGTACACATTCCCATTGTCGTCCTATTTGTTCAGTCATTGATTTGCATTTAATATCTCGTTTAGCATTGTTTGTTCCTGTTCCTGTCTCTGTCTGCTGTTTTTTATTCTACTAAACATTTGTTTAGTATATATTACTCCCCTTAGGATGGATAACATAGTATATGTTAGGACTCAGCACCGCACCTAGGGAAATTGTACTCAAGCTCCATGAAAGGGTGCCCCAGGAAGGATGAGGTGAAAGGATTCACCGGGTGGCCGCGACCAGGAGCAAGCTTACATCAATGACAAGGCCCCTACAGTTTCCAGATAGAAACACCCCGACAGTCGGACAGGCCCCCTCCCCATATAGGGTCCAGTGCCGTGGCCAGCAGCGGTCCTCGGCCCCGCAACTAGCTTAACGGAAATATACACGTTGAACATCCTTTTTCCATGGCACGCCGCAAGGAGCACTATCACAAACTCTTCCAACCCTGGAACAAATCAACGAGATGAAGGATGAATGAAACGACAATGGAAACGACATGGAGGGACTGGAAATGTGGGGGATGAAAGAAAACAACCGAGACAACCCCGAAAATAAACTAATGTGCCACGGAAAGCTGGCCCTCGACCTCCCAAATGAGAGCCACTGAGGAAACTGCTTGGGCCATCCCCCTTTGTAATCTCCCCTTTCACCCCTTCACTTAACATTTTCCACCTACCTTTCCCCTTGTCTCCACTTTGTTCACGCTTCACTTGACTTGGATCTTACTTCTACTCTCCTTATCTATGCCTTCCTACTTTTTGCTATACCTAGTCATTCGCCTTCGAGTCTATTTTCTCTTTGCTCTTTTGATTCTATCACAATACACAATTCTGCGCGCCTTCTATGTACCATTTACCCGCTACTTCGTATTTCCATACCCGCATGTTACCTCTCCGATCAGTTTTTTTTCTTTTTTGCACGAAACAAACAAATTCCAACCATGAGTATTTGTCCACCCAATCCAACATGTATTATATTCCTCCCTTTCTTTCTCTTGTAAATGTTTCTCTATCTTCCTCTGTTACTCCTATGACCTTCGGTATTGCCCCCTTCTGTTCTTGTCCACTGACCTCGTGCTTCTCTCCTAGTTCCACTGCCTCTCTCAAAGATGCTTTCTTCACCCGTTTTAGTATAAATTTAAGGAATGTCTACTTGTGATAGCAAACGTAATCTTCAGAATAAGCTTTAACCGCATATAAACGTAATCGAAGAATATTAGAAAATATAAGGCGCTGTCACTTGGTATAAGCTTGCTCATTACACAAGCCCAGAGGACATATCAACTATCTCTGTTATTGTATTAGTCTCATTAAGAGTGCAAGAAAAGAACAAAGTCTTCGTTTTACTTGTTTATGGCAATGTAATTTGAAGGTTAAAAATACCTACAAAAATAAACTCATTAGATTATATATACTTTTATAATTCTTAAGTTTTTCTAACATACCCCTTCCTTGAAGTGACTATCATGTGTTATTTGGTCATGTTAATGCCACTCAGTATTCTTTCTCAAAACGCTATATATAAAAGTCTAAGAGGACACAAGATGGAGACAAATATCATATGTGTAGTAAACGGCATTATGAAGATTGTACGCGTTATGCTTGATTCGAGAAAGTCGGGCAGTGAACGCCAGAAGAGCACGTGGCCAACACGGGCAGTCTAGTGACTTAATTTCCCGAGTATTTTACTCATAAACAGCCATAAATTTATTAGCAACTGTAAATTAGTAGCCATATGGACTAAAGTTTTTGAAACGGCTACTTCTTGTGCTATCTAACGCAAAGAATTGCTTGAAGAACTTTACAGTTATGCTCCATTTCATTAAGCGTTTCTTCTGTTAGAACCCTATGCTTAGGTCTGCGAATTTGAGTACAACGACACCATTGCTTTAAATATTTTAGGAAGATTTCTAAATGTTCTCTATTGAAATTTGAATACTAGGGAATCTGTTTAAAAATGATTGACACACTTGCCGGCATGTGGACATAAGCACGCTTAGATTAGTATTCGCTGCTGTAATGACTTCAGCAAGCATTTCAGTTAACTAAATAACTATGTAATTAAATGCACATACACAGTACACGCACTTTAAATTGATTTCGAGTGAGGTACACAGCAAACCCATCTTCTAACTCAAGAAAACACCTCACGCTGTACATAAACACGAGTTTTATTGGCTACACTTCATCCTGTACTAAGCATTGACCGGAAACAATTCGGCTCCAACAGAAATAAACTGTACTACGTACTTAGTGGTAGGGAGTTTCCACCCTGGATGGAGCAAACCAGACTTAAACGCTCTTTATTAGGTAAAATATAGAAGTCTTCCATTAAGAATGAATCCGTAAATGTCCCTGCACATGGGAAGCGTTGCGACTCTGTGTTGCAAATCATATACGCTGTCTAAAGGATGTTATTGATCGGAAATCACCGACACAACCTGCAGATTTTGGGCCCCGAATACCCTTTCCTTCCTTCTTGCCTTTAACTTTACTGTAGAGTGGCCAGACACAATTGAATATTTTCATATAGTTCTTTTCGGATACCAAGCTTGAGTTTAATTAAGCAATTACATCTAAAGCATGAACATAATATGTCCCACATAATTAGTGTACTGAAGTAAGTAACTGTAGCAATGTGTATTTGAATTAAAAATTTCTCTTATTTGGAATTAAAATAAGGTAATTTAAAATTAATAGATAATTTTATCTGGATGTGTTTCGAAGAATTATTACATATGTTCAAAACCTGGCATAGATACGTTGATCATTGCACCTGGCTTGAAGCCCGAGAACGTCTAGAATATGTTCGTCGTCAAGAAAGCTTCAGATCCTGTTACCCAAATTATTTATAGCATATGCCACCCAAAAGAAACATCCACTTCTCTACGTACATAGAAGAAAACAGCTTACGTTTCCTAGATTTAAGATAATCATGAAACAGATGTACCTAACCGTTAGAATTTACCATTAATCAATACAAGTGAACAACTATATAAAAACAAAAGTTAAAATCCCATAATACACAAACTGGCTCCATTGAACAGCCTATTCCAAAAACTAGTTTTAACACCGTTAAAGGAAGGAAATTGTGTGATTGACTATGAACGCAAAATATCTTCAGCATTTAATAATGGTTTCAGCCCCAACTGATTGGCAGTAAAACAGAAAAGTTTAGACAGTAAAATAAAATCACAGACATCACAAAGTTAAGCAAAAAAAAAAAAAGGATAAAAACCCATTTGCAAGAAAGTTACATACAATACACGATTACATCGTACATTAAAAAGAAACATATAAATAGAGAACAAAACAATATTACATTGGCTCCTCAAAACTAGCCTTAGCCTACAAAAACACTGTGCAACAAACTAAAAGATTCCATTCCAAAACGCCAAAAATCTGATATTTACAAAATACAATATGCCGACTGCAACTTCCACGCAGAAAAATACTGAGAGAAATAGGATCGAAAAGACGGTTTAAACACAGACAGGAAAATTTGCAATTAACCACCATTTCTAGTCATCAAACCTTAAAATAAATAAAAAATAACCCCGTTTGAAACGCAGCCGAATTACCATTTAGGAAAAAAAATCACAGCATAAAAGTTATGGAACTTATTTAAAGCACCAATTACATCAAAATCAACGAGAAAAATACCGCACCGGATGGAGAATGCTGGCGAAGCAAACAAACTTCGGAGCATGTCTGATCACATATTAGAATATCTGAATATTATTAATTGCCTCTCAAAAATATTTAGAATTCATTATCTGGTTAGACTGCATTATCCGCTTGACCAGTTAAACGACCTAGAAATAATACTGAGAGTTAAAATCGGCTCATCTTTTTTAGGATGGCTAAAATGTATGCGCAGTGTGATTCTGTAATCACCATCAAAATTTTAAAATGCAATTAACTAAATTTACACTTCCTACATTCTTGCAAACACAATTCACTATGAATATATAAGAACATTTTAGTTGTATTCACCAAACATGATATGAAGTACTTTCAAATAAAATGCTGAGAGAAGTGACACATGTAAAATATTGCTTTATGTCCACTGTGACATCAGGTCAAATAATACGTATTCTATTTATAGCCTGGAAATAATAAAATATAACACTGTTTAAATATATCTAAATAATATGGATAAAAGAAATATCAAATAAAACTTTACTTAGTTGTAAAATATACCTGGTATGAGTAAGTATTAAAGAAATATAAGAATAGTTAAATAAAATTAACTACTTATAACATAATAAATATAAAATGCTAATTTGTATAAATAAGAAACTGAAGTGTAACTTAGTTAAATATAAATAAACTATATTATTTATACATGTATATAAGAATAAGTGTATGTAGTAGAATAAACTTCTTTTAATTAATATTATACAGTGCATTATTTTGGACCATCGGCCGCACGATACACCTTTCCGCTGGAGTTTAGCACCGCCGGCATGCCGCTTGCAGGTGGTCACCGGCCGATGGTCAAAAATAAGGCACTGTAGTTTAGTTAGATCTGGATAACAGTGACCTGGTTTGTAGTGTAGTGCCAGGAGTAGCTGGATACTGGCTTTCAATTAACATTTTTGTTTTAGAATAGTATGCTTTTTCTTAATTTTAATTACATTACACCTAAACTCTTTTTATGTTTCAGATCTCTTCTTACTAAGTTTAATATTAAATTTAATTTGTAGTTTAGTTAATCATCTGAAAAATAAATAATAGGTAAAAATTGTAATGTTTGATTTTGGCAATAAATTTAAAGTTTGAATATATGTCCCGGTATAGCGTATTCGGGTTGTATATATTTATATTTATTCACTTTATTTATTTTTCTGGAAACAAGACCACAAGAGAACACACCTACTTTACCATAAACGGATTCTGTTATAGAATAGAGTAAATGCACAAATACCAGAGAGAGAAAGAAGCCATGGGGAATAGAAAAAATTGAACAATTGGAACAAAAACGAAACAGATGGGAACTAGAAATTTAGGAGAAATGACAAGGAAATCCCTTAGAGGCATTAGAAAATATTGTAACACATTTCACATTTTCCCTTGCGGATATGTTTGTGTTCCAGGCTCATGACGATTGTAAATTAATGCATAATTTAATTTATGTCAACGCTAAATGAAACATTCTAACTATGATTTGCACAGAGAGTCTCTGGATTTTGTTTATGTTTGTTTAACATTACCAGGATATCCAGAACAAACAGCAGTGTAACATTTATTGTCACTCAGATTAGCTAACAATTTTGCCCATGCTATTTCCCCTTAGAGCATGGACCTGTGTCATGCACAATAGAATAAGCACGTAATGGATATGAAGTGAGGGCGCCGCGGAAATGGTACGCCGGGGACGTATTCATTTTGTTAATGTGATGAGCAGGGGGGTGCAGCAAGTATAAACCCGCACCTGCGGGAAGGCTCTTGCTTGCAGTAATAGAATGCACAAGAATTCGTCTAAGATTGCTGTGCGCTCATGTAATTACTCTATGGAGCCAAATATAACTACGTATACTGGATCTGAAGTGCATAAACTACTTCAATGTTCGAAATCTTCACTAGCCGCGAGAAAAACTATACTATAATATTCTTTTAGCCTTCTCTAGCGCATATGCACAACGTACACATTAGATAGAGAAGGTATTGCATTCCACCCAAAGTTTGATACCCATATTTCACTGGAGAAATATACTATATGAGACCCCATGAGCCAAAAAGAAAACTTTTAGAAAAATGGCAGTGTCTGTGTGTGACTGTGGACCGCATAGCTCAAAAACGAATAGTCCGTTAAGTAACAAAATTGATATTTAAGTTTAGTATCTCCCAAGGATGCGACAAAATGATTTTCAAGAAAATCCCCCGAACCTACACTACCCTTTGCATTGAACATTTTTCGAAAATTATGATTTTCACAAAAATGACTAACGATTTTGATTAAATCAAAACATTAGTTAGAGATATTTATATAGCAAATAGAATGCATATTCTGAATTTTCTGGGAATAGCCTCTGATGACTTGTTCAGTATGGATGAATTTTGTATATTTTTCGTGTAATTGGTTAACTATAAGGGATAGACAAAAGACCTACTACACAAAATTTTAGACCACCAATATGTGTCATAAATTATTTGTAAAGTTAACCTTTCTTGAGATATTCTATATTATAAGTTTCAATTTTGAGCACCTTGTACTTTTCTCAAACAGGAAGACGCCTTTCTTTTCGTCTCCGTTTTTTTTTTTTTTTTTTTTTTTTTTGACTCCAAATAAACAAAGAGAATGGAATTTCAATTGCTTCATTTAGTGGCCGGATTTTAAAAGATATTACTCGCTTTTGCCTAGTGCATTCCCTTATTTCCCTTCTACTTACAAAGAAGCAAGTAAAAAGACCAATACAAAAAAAGACAAGAACAATATTTGGTTAGAAAGGTTTGTTTGTGGAATAGCTTCAGAAACTCATGTGAATGAAACTCATAATATTTTTTTTTAAAATTGCAGATTACTACTTGGTACTCCAACGGCACCATTTTTCGACGGTTTATTAGTAACTTATATTCTGAGGAACCAAGTTCATCTGTAAGAAAATGTATATCTGTATACTTCCCCATTTTAGGGGGACACCCAAGTGCCACAAGTGGTTTCCTAAAGTATTGAAGCTAGAGCTCTAAATGTGTGTGCACGCATTACCTGCAGCAAATGAAGCATTCATAGCAAGTTTCACTCAAATATTATTTGTATACTGGATATATTCATTAGTATAATCCATTTAATTAGCTAAAATCAAAATCGGTTCTTCTTCTACAAATACCATACAACCATTTTTACTTCCCCTATAGTACTATCTAAATAGTGTATAAAGAAGGTATTGTATTACACCTAAAATTTAATACTGAGATATCACCAGAAATATATGCTTTGAGACCACCCTGAATCCAAAACAGCATTTTGAGAGAAAAGTCCGTGTGTGTCTTTCGACCGCATAGCTCAAAAACTAAAAGACCATTAAATACGAAACTTGGTATTTAAATTTACCATCTTCCAAAGACGCGACTCGAACATTTTCAAGCTACCGTTTACGTGCATGTAAAAGTTTTGAAAATGTCGCTTCTCTCAAAAATGACTCTAATGATTTTGATTAAAATATCGTATATTAAAATTATTTACTACACAAATAAAATGCTATTTTGAATTTTCCGGGACTACCCATTGAAGAGCATCTTATTCTGGTTGATTTTTGCAGAATTTTTTATAACGGTTGAACCATAAAAGAGAAACAAAAATTGACTACACAAAAATGTAGATTGTATTAGAACACACAATTTATCTCCCGTGCATTTTTGTTGTTGAGTTGACCGTTACCAAGATATTCCTTGTTATTAGTTTCAATTTTAAAATAGTTTCTCAGATACGAAGTGTCCGTTTTTCTTTTGTTCTACTCCTGGCCAAGCAAAGAAGCGAATTTCAACGACAATCGCAAAAATAGCTTTTAAAACATTTGACTATCGCATTAGCATGTCACATTCCTTTAGTTCCCTTCTACTTATAAGGAACTAAGTAAAAAGGATATTCTGTTAATGTTTGTCTCGATTAGCATGAAGCAGAAAACAGAATAATCTTTTGTAAGAAGTCTGTTTGTAGAACAGTTAGAGAAAGTCTGTCTGTCCGAAGTCGGTTTTTTTATTTATTTTACTTATGGACGTACTTTAACTGCTGTGGTTCTCAGCGTCGCATTCTATACCGGGCGAGAAAGACCGCTTAATTTTACTCGTATGCCCCTTTATCAGCCTTGGAGGTTTTTTTCGTGCTGTAAATCTGCGACACAAGACCAAGGGCTTTACTTCCCTTCAAAAGGAAGCCATGCTAAGGATTTTTACGCCCGAAAAAATCCATCCTCCACCGCCGGGTTTGAACCCGCGATCTTGGGTATATGAAGTTAGCATGGTAACCATTACATCCCGTAGGGAGACTTCCATAGTCAGTTAGTCTCTATTTGGTAACTGTAGGGACCCTCTCACTGTTGTGTCGTCGCTCCTGGTTCCAGGTCCCGGAGTCTCTTTTCTTTCACTTCACCCATCCCACCCGGGGTGTCCCCTAGTAGGGGTAGATATAAAAACCGCACTGGTTCGATGCCGAGTCCCTTTCTTATGTATCATATGCCACTATGCTGGTTTTAAATCTGTGGGTGAGGTGTTTTCCAAAAATATGACACACCATTATATGAAATATAATGAAGATTTCTGGTAGTCGGAAGTATATTAAAATGGAAGATGATGTGTGGTGCTGCATAAAGGCATGACGCAACTTCCGTGCTCATAGCTTCTCAATTGGTCTCACATACCCTGGATTTTGTTAAAAAGTAAATTAGCATTAAATGCCCTCTAAAAGCTCGTGCTCTTTTTGCCCAACGATCTGTGATCATTTAATTACCCCCTATACTGGGAGTCATTTGAGTTCATGATACCTCCTAATCAGATGAGCCTCAGGTACATTATGCCCCCTACAGCTTGTTTACGTGTTTAGATAGATCAAAGCTCCCCTCAGTGGCAAAGCGGTTCCATGGACACAAGTTATTCCGGCTTGAAAATTGTTTCGCAGCCAACTTACCCTGCCCGTATGTAGGATTGACAGCCCTCTAGGTCTTACAAGCGGACGCTTAGGGGTCAGAAGCCTGTCGGGGAGCCAACGGCACGAAAGCTCAGAATGGAGAACCTGGAAAGAGTGATCGGCCGTAGCCAGGTACGAGTGCGAGGACATGGATGATATGAAATGCAAGCAAAATGGATGATGGAGCAATTGGTGGAATGAGTGGAGGGGGAAACCGGAGAACCCGGAGGAAACCCGCCCAGACGCTGCTTTGTCCACCAGAAATCCCACACGGGCCGCCTAGGTAGTAGGCGAGTGGTCTAACCACTCAGCCACGGTGCCGCCTTCCGGCTTGAAATAAATCTGTCATTATAATCTTCTAATTTAGCTATATCAGGTTTTGGGCCGATTTTATTAACTTTGAATACACTCATGTGCATAAAAGCTGGCCCATTTCCCTAGTTAAGCCTGGGAAGTTGGTAAATTGAGGGGAAGTGTGACGTTTCCTCATTCCATCTGTTCAGCATCTAAAGTACACCAATGGTGGAGCTAGACAGATTTAAGGGCCAGTGATTTCGTAGAAAAGCATATCTTGCAGTGTTTCTTGCACAATAGAGGATTTATGAACCTTTTCTCGACAGAAAATTATCAGTATCAGGATTAATGGAAGACGCAGAGACACCCAGCATTGGTAGAATTTTATCTTCATTTAGACTAAAGCGTTATCACTCTTACTATAGTTCAACGCTTATAATTAAATCTAAACTTTTAATTTTTCAATGCTGATTGGCATGTGCAGAATTAAAATATCGGCTGCTGTTATAATTTTTCACGTAGCACAATTGCTTAGAACAAAATAAACATTCACTTTTTACCACTCTGAACGCAGAAGTAATCAACTACCATTCTGCGCGAAATGTATACCTATTATACTCGTGCGCCGTCCTCAATGAAACGCCACTATCTTTGCTACTCGTCATGTGCGCAGCTAAGAGTGGGTAAGGAACGGGTGCAAATGCTTGCGCACAATTATGAGCAAGCTCCTTTTACTTCTTTTCACATAGCACCAAGTTTTTAAAATATGTGACTTTTACTGTATCCTAGTTTATTTCCTTATTTCCCTATTTCTGCTAATATACTGGTGGCTGCTTCCGGTATTGACCGCGTTGTCTTGTAGCTAATAAGCCCACGAGCTTACATCAATTTCTTCTAATGCTTATCCCAACTAGCATGATGTAGATAAAAGAATAATATTTTGGAACAATAATGGAACACATAAAATTTTCGCCACAATTTCTTATACGTTCTCTGTGAATCACAAGCTTTCATTATACGTGAATAAGATGCTAGTTAGTGGTCTAGATGTTCAGTTGTAATTTCGCTTAAGTAACAGTTCTACAGTATCTTGTGCTATCATTTATGGTAGTGATAAATGTATGATTCATTATATCACTGAATAGGCGTTTAGTGTCAGATATGTTTTATATGATCTAGGAAAGCTATCCAATCCGAACTATCACGCATGTAAATTACATTAAGAGTTAAGCTTTTGGACTCTAATGGACGTTTTCAGGCTCAATGGGTAAAAATTAGGATGTAAGAAAAACCAAAGAAGACGTGTTCTGTACTCATTGAAAATATCTAAAAGCTAACATAACCTTGATAGTTATATTACTAATTACTATTAGTATTACGATGCATCACAGTATACTTAATTGAATTTATACCACGATATAACGATATTTATTTGAAATGTATCAAAATTCTAGCTTTCATAGTTATCTAAATATGTAGTACTTCTGTTGTCCAAATTAATTGCTATAATAAAATGATCAACTTGATGGATTTTTTAAAATACTCACGTAAAATAATCCAGTTTTACGGCAAATGGGTTTACAAATAGATCTGTTATATGATATTTTATATTATTTGTATTTATTGTAGAAAGATTATTACATTTCATACTCTCAAAAGTTTTGATTTGCTTCAAAACCACTTCAGCATTCACCTAACGATCCTGGAAAATTCTCGGGGCTCACCGTGAATCAAACCCGGAACCTCCCGAGTGGAAGTTGCACTAGTTGCTGCGGCGCCACTATCCTGGATATGTTTCAAATATAGTTGAGTTATCTGTCGGTGAATGCTTGTTTTTTTTTTTCATTTATATAGCCCCCTTTAACATCCAAGGTCATATCGGGGGCTTCGAATTAGAAACAACTCGTTGTCTGTAGGTTTACGTTGGGTTTAAACCATTTCATTTCCTCAAACATGCGCACATTCACACTCACATACATAATTCCAGACTCTGTGGGGGATAGGGAATAATTCTGGTTAAAGAAAAATTCCCCGCCCCAGCCGGGAATCGAACCCTGAACTGAGAAGTCAGCTCGCTGACCACTCGGCCTCGGAGGCAGTCTTAGTGAATGCTTGAATCCTTCGTTAGAGTTCGATAGGTCTTTAGAAGTGACCTAATTGGCCATCAGGGAAGAGAGAATTATTATGGTTAGATACCTGTATGGCATTACCGTAATCGACAACTGACAACTGCTCTGATTTTCGAAGCTTCAGAACTAATTTATGCACCTTAATATTTGGGTTTTCGTAGCAACAAATATTTCTTTGGAAATATAATTTACTCTGAGACAGAAATAAGTTATTTAAACTTGCTAAATAGCTAATAGAATATATGCACTGAGAAAGAGGATAAGTAATTAAGCATGCGTATCATACGCACTTCTTATCTAGAGTTCAGAAATTTAAGGAAATGCTAAAGTGTTTAACTACAGGAATTTACTCGTGTATAGTAAAAAAATTGCACAGTAAGTAATGACATAAAAACATCATGCTATTTTCACAACTGTCCAGGTGTGTTAAATTTAGCAAATATCGGTAGCAGTTGAATCAATGAAAGTTATCAGTATTTTATGAGCTGGTGAACCAAGCTGTCACCCTTTCACATAATTTGATATGCGGGAGTAATTCCTCGCCGGTAATTGATTTGCCTTTCATATGAACTCTATGTTGTGTAACAGATATTCATGATAATTATTATTATTGTTTAAGGACGCTCGTCTTCTGGGTCTTTAGCGTCGTATAAACAAATATTTTTAGAGCTCAAAAGAACAAATTCAATAAAAAATAATCATAACATAATAGCCAAAGAGAGACAAAAGCCCGAGAGAGACGTATTTATAAATATATAATAAAATACGCCAACGTCAGATAGAAAAAGACCCAGCGTAAACAAAACTATACATGTCAAACCACAGAGGAGTGTAAAAGCTATGTCGAGCAATATAAGGGGGAAAAATGTATTTAGATAACTCAATCTAAATTCGCATCTCTAAAAGTCACTGGTGATAAAAAGTTTAAAGCCTCGTTAGGAGAAATAAAACTACAACTTAAACCTTACTGGAAAAGTCACTGGCTATCGCCAGTGACCGATCCACGGTTAAGCGTAACACTGTTATAAGGCGTTGACAAGTTGGTTTCAAATGTAGATAAGTGGATGTTAAATCAAAGTCAGGCTTGGAACGTATTTATAACTGATACGCGAGTTTATACCTTTTGATTTCCAGCAGCTCCATATTCACTTCTGAAGATCTACTGCCATAAAGTTCCCTCTAATCTTGAAAAAAGTACTTGATCGTACGACATTGACAATGATTAGTTTCCTTCTTGCGTTATGTAGCCTACTCTAGAGGTATTTATTTAATCATTTCCTGCCATGGATTTAATGAAGAAGTGCTGCTTAGTGGAGAGATTCGAATAAAAAAATACTGCCTATTGTGTGAAGTAAATGTCATAACCATTACACCAGAAAATGCACTTCGCTTTTGTGTGGCCGTCGCCCTCCGTGGTCTAATGGTTACCATGCCAGCTTCATATACCCAAGGAGGACGATGGATTTTTTCGGGCGTAAAAGTTCTTACCATGGCTTCCTTCGGAAGAGAAGTAAGCCGTTGATCTTGTGTTGTAGATTTACGGCACGTAAAAGAACCTTAAACCTGGTAGAGAGGCCTCTGAGCAAAATTAAGCCGTCTTCCACGCGCAGTATAAAATGTGACGCTGAGAGCCGCAGTAGTTAAAGAGCGTCCATAAATAAAACGTCATTTCTATTTTTTGTGTGGCCAAAGATTCTTAACCGTAACTTCGAATTTTGAACAGACAGACCGGAGGTCTCCCATCTCTAATTACTTATTCTCTGAAAATATTTCGGAGTAGTTTATTAATATATTGATATTAATAGAAATAAGGTTTTCTTTCTCGGGTAATAGAAAGTATAATTATTATCATAATAATATTATTAATATTTAGGTCTATTTATAGATGCTTGAAAGAACAAAAGCAAAGCATATTACATATGTTCAGCTGCATACGAAATGCAAATCCTCATGCAGATTATAAAATATTCGCAGGTGTAAGACTTTTTGTTTATAACGATAAATGAGAAAGTGTTGGAATTATAAAAACAATATATCTGTATGCATTTGGCGTAATTTATAAATTGTATAAAGACTATTTTTTCGCAAATGACTGAACATTTTTCATATTTAGTTTCATATTTGTGTCTTCATATCATGCAACTAGAAGCTGTGAAGTAACTGTCTAGAATTTCAACGAAAAGAAGTTAACAGTCCTAATACAAAATACCAGAATAAGAACCAATCAGCACAAGATTCATTTCGGAACATTGCAGGTTGGTAACAGGTCCAATATTAGAATTTAGTTCAAAATAAAAACTTGTAACTCACCTTGTTTTATCCTGAATTAATTTGCTAAGAGCCAAATATAAGATATTAGAGTGGTCACTTTGGAGGCAAATTAAGTGAAGTTGCGGGACGCGCGGTTCTCAAAATTAGAGATACGCAGAAAACCATTTAAAATTTTGCTGTCGTATGAATTTAAATTGGACTCCATTATGGCAAAATAAGCTGACGATACAGTAACAATCAGTTGTTTTTGAGTATTCAAGTTTAGTTACTAAATCAACTGTCGTGATTTCAATATTTTAACGGCAGCATTTAGCAAACAACATTTAAAATTTATTGCATTAATTCTGATGTGCTTACTTGTTACAAAGAACTTTGTGTCCTTATTAAACAGTTAAACTATGGAGGCCACAGTAACAAATTAGATGTAGCAACATTATTCTTGGCCAAAGGTAGGTCTTACTACGTTTTCTGAAAAAAAGTTCCTACAATACCTTTGGATAGATATATCAAATGTTGACAGAAAGATATTTTTTCTATGTATAACTTCGAAAAACGTGTATGTTACAGTTTGGTTCTGTCTGATATGTGATATTTAATTCTATTCTTGATATTGATTTGAAATAAGATGTTTTGAATTGCGAAATTAGGAGTTTTAACTTACTGTTACTTTAGTTGCCAGTTAATTATAATTTGTCACGTCATTAGTCATTAATTCTGTTAGAAAATTACACGAAATTGATGCAAAATTATGTAGCATATCCAATATAAGTAGCGATAATTAACATTTTAATGTGAATTTTAAAAATAATTTTCAACACAAATCTTGCCTTTAGATATATGGTATGAGAGGCAAAGAGTTCTGACACCAACCGGTCCTTAGCAAGAGTTGTGGGTTAGTATCTCGGCAAGATGTAGAGGTGCAGAGGAATGGAGAAAAAGCATTTCCACCTCGAATGGGGAGCTAGGTGTCTGTTGGAAGCTACTGGCAGGCACGGAAGACGCAGAGGGATAAAGCGAGGCAGCTGAGATCCGAGAAGTCTTGACAGTAGGGAAGAGGTAGTGGGTTAAGAAGAGTTTAACTAATGATAGTGCTTTATATTTTGTCACTTTTTACTATCATTGTTAATGCTGCGGTTATTTCTTTCTTTTAGAGTTACTTGTTTATAATAATAGGGCACAGTAATGTATCGAAATACGGTTTACCGTTGCTCTGCGTGTTGTCTAAATTTAAGATGCTATTTGAATGCGTTTATTCTTTTATTTTTCGTGTTCACTCATTTTTACTTATTTTAATATTGCTTATTATTTTATGAATTACAGAAGTATATAAGGTCTAGGGACCCGTAGAATTGACGGAGATCAGTGTATATATATATATATACTGATATTTAAATAAACAGGCTCACTGATTTTTACGACTGTCTTGAAATAAATTCCAAGAGACGTACATGACCTGATACACGATGCTGCATTCTCTGAATTCTACCACGATTGGTGTAAATATCTAGAGCTTCATTATCTCAAGGCAATATAATTTGAAACTCGGCCTTAGATGTAAATGTGGATGAGAATGGATCCTGTGTACCATTAGTATGGAGAAATATATTTCTATAAAATCTTGTTATTCGAATTAATATAAAATTAATGTCGCTGTCAATAGAAATGTAATAATAAACTGAGGTAATTTTACGTGCCGTAAATCTACGGCACGGGACCAACAACTTTACTTTACTTCCGAAGGAAGCCATGCTACGCCTGAAAGAAATCTATCGTCCTCCGCCCGGTTTGAACCCACATAATAACTCTGTATCCCCCAGCTCGGTCCATTACAGACGTCATGGATGAGGTGCAGAATTGGAGGGTGAGACGTGGTCAGCGCCTCGAGCCCCCCGGCCGGTGAATGCGGTTCTCATGACCTGGAGCCGCTACTTCTCCATCAAGTAGCTCCTCAATTGGCCCCCCCAGGGACCTTACGAGGCTGAGTGCACCCTGGGCCAGTTCTCCCCCCGCCGGTACTGGGGATCGAACCCAGGTCTCCCGCTTGGTAAGCAGCTGCGCTACCACTGCGCTAAGGAGACGACCTTTGAACCCGCAACTTTGGGTATATATGAAGTTAGCATGGCTATCATAACACCTCGGAGGGCGTCTAAACTGAATGACATTCCTTTAAAATTCATTTTCGCTTAGTGAAAAATTATCGAGAAAGAAGCTGTTTAGCTGTCAAGTTGTCCGTTACCGTGTGATATATTATTAATTTGGTGCCAAAAAGATGACGATGATGATGATAAGAGTGATAAAATACAGTATAATGACACAGTTATACCACTCCTATTTATTATTAACAGGGACAGCATCTTGGGGACCAATAGCGGGACACATGCGAGTACCAGTTGCATACTTAACGAGTACAGACTGACCTGCATTGGCGACTGCACCCGCCGCATGTAAACAATCTGTAGTAGCGCGTTGGGGAACGTGGTTCGACGCAACAGTATATTGCTGTGTATTACAGTTCTGCTTTACAGGTAATTAATGCCTTTGGTGGAGTATATGCTCTTCAACCAAGATTATAAAATCTACTGTTTCAAATGAATTGCATGAAGATTTGCAATTGATACAGAAGAACTTTGCAGATATATCTAAGACAATGACACACATTTGGAAACATCGAATATTGAAATGCCTCGAGCTCTGAAAGCTGTCGAGGAATTTGTGCAAACATTTAATCAGAGCAAGAAAGTGTTTGGAAAAAAATGTCGGATTTTCAATAATGCGTTAAAATACGAAATGTGCTACGAGGTGTTGTTAGGGAAATAATTGCTGAGAGTATTTTACCCAATATACGATGATGTGTCCCATTTCCATTTTGCTCCAATCACTTCTTGTGATATGAAGCAAAGTTTTTCACATTATAAAATCTATTTACGTGCCAATCGGAGACGATTCACATTTGAGACGTTATGAATTGCATGTTTCGCATTGTAATCTATGTATTTTGAGAAAAAATGAAAAGGATCAGTGGTATTTATATTTACCATCCACCCAACCTCAATCGCCTTCCACTGCTAGTGAAAACGTCACAGTCTACCACGCAACCACTGTCCCATTTTCCTTCTATTAGTACCATTACGTATACACTGCAATATCAACACATCACAACTATATAGCATGCTGCGGTAACCTCGATTCGGTCGCGCTATTGGTCCCCAAGATGTAATCCTTAATCATTAATATCCCATAATCATGCTTACTTGAGTCTAGTAGTCAAATATGATTTTCAAGAAAATTCGTATCCCCAATTACTCTTTACATGTAAAAATGTTTCGCAAATTTTGATTTTCTCAAAAATGACTAACAATTTTGATTAAAATCTCGTATATTTAAGATATTTACATGAAAAATAAAATGTAGATCTTGAATTTTCTAGAAATAGTCTATAAAGAGCTCTTTATTTTGGATGATTTTTTTTTTTTTTTTTTTTTAGTTTTCCTGGCCGCGTAAAGAAACGGATTTCAATCCATATCAACCACATTTTAAAAAATGTGACTGTCGGTTTAGCCTAGTGTATTCCCTTATTCTACTTCTACTTATAATGAACTAAGTAATAAGGTCATTTCTGCTAACGTTTACCTCGATTAGCATGAAGTGATATAAAAATAAGCTTATTAACAAGAATTTGTTTCGGAGATATAGAGAAAGTCATGTGAATGGAACACACCAGATTTTTCCCCTTGAGTATGTTAGCCATATAATATGGCCTTAATCTTGGTTTTACCGAGTAATATAACTACTCTCTAGTGCTCAAATAATCTCTTTCACGTTGATGAACAGTGATTGGATGCCCTTCCAATATGAACTTTCCCAAGAGGTATTTCATCCTCTTCTCATAGAAGCAGCTCAAGTGAAGTGCAAATATTAGAAACGTTTACTTAGTTGTACCACGCCATTTTCACCAGAGGTCACGAGTTAGATGTTCCAAAATACTGTTAACGTCATTATACGCCAGAACTTCTCGTAAAATAGTATTTTCAGTTCTCATTTATTATGCTTTATAAACAGTTTTTCCAAATTCAACGATTTTGCCCTAACAGCTGCTGCTATGTTTTCTCAGCTTTGAAACAGGTAGCTTAGGATTACGATCAGGATTATCTAGTATGGGGCCTCCAGTCACGGAGGAAGACCACCGCACATGGACCATAGTGGCCCTTTGTGTCTTAAGTGACTCCTTGTTGGGAGGGATGAGCGGAGAGATCGTAAGAACGACAATATCCGGATATCGATAGGCGCAAACGTGGACAGGTCTGTAATGTTTCCAGATCAAGGCTATTAATTGTAGCTTGGGACCAACCAACATGTACCGAGGCTCCAGGAGTTCCCCAAAAGAGCACTTGCTCGAAAGCGGATCCTAAAAGAGTAGTACTATTCTGTAACAAGTTGCACTTCAACAGTATATTCCTGTATCTTTTTCATGCTAATCAGGATAAACATTATTATTATTATTATTATTATTATTATTATTATTATTACTATTATTATTATTATTTTTATTTCCTTCTAAGTGGAAGGGAAATAAGGAAATACAGTAGGCTAGAGAAATAATCAAATCTTTTGAAAGGTGGTTGCTATGTGAATCAATTGAAATTTGGTTCTTTTACATGACCAGGAGTAAAACAAAAAACAGATATGAAACGAAGCCGATTTCCCGTTTGATAGAACTATAACTATTTTAAAATTGAAATCATGACTCTGAAATGTTTAACTCCACAAAAACAAAAATGGGTGTGTTTTAACTATACTAGATTTGTGTGTGGTCTCTATCTTACGGCTTACCAGATATGCAAAACTCATCCACAATTATAAGGTCTTCAGAGGCTATTCCCAAAAACTCCAGAATATGCATTTCATGTGTCATGAAAATACCTATATTACAAATATTATTTTTTAATAAAATCGTTAGAACCGTTCTTGAAAGGATCCGAACTTTGAAAAAAAAATTGACATGTAAAGGATAGTTAAAAATTAGGGACTGTCCTGAAAATACCCATTTCTCATCCTTGGAAGATGCTGGATTTAAATACCAAGGCTGATACTTAACGGAGTATCTGTTTCTAAGTTGTGCTATTCACACACACATACGTCTCTCACTTATGCGGCCCGGGTCCGATCCCAAGCAACTGCTGGGCAAAGCGGCGCAGGGCGGGTTTCCCCCGGCAGCATATTACATCGGTACTCCATCTTCATTCCATGTATCATCAGTGTCATCGCCTACAGTGCCTTAGTAGTAAAAGTGGGCGTTAAACGCTATCAAAAAATACATACACACACGGGCACAAACACGGACCTTTTTCTAAAACAACTTTTATGGATTCAGGGGGCCTACAAAACATTTATTTGTGGTGAAATCCTGATGCCAATTTTTATTTGGAAAACCAGATTTCTCTACTTCATATATACTTTGTTTGCAGGTGGTAGGGAAAGTATAACTTACACGATACTGGTCGAAACCTTGAATATTTGGCACGAAAAACTCTCTCACTTTGGAGAAACTTAATGTAAACATAGGAACTGAAATACAAAACATTACATGGCCGAGCTAAATCTGGCGATCTGCTTTTGGCTCAAATTGATATTGAATCTTTGGGTAGAGTACAACAGCTTCTCTAGGCGGCCCCGTGGCCGAATGGTTAGACCAGTCGCCCCTCACCTTCAATCCCAAGTGACCGCATATAAGATTTGTGGTGGACAAATCGACAATGGTTCTCCTGTTTCCCCCGCCATCACATTCCACCGGTGTTCCATCTTCATTCCATGCATCACCATGGTCATCACCTGCGGTACCATGGTAGTAAAAGCGGGCGTTAAACACTATCCAAAAAAAACAGCTTCTCTGCCATTTACATAGTACATGCAGAGAAAGTAATTCATATTTAATATAGATAGTACAGGGCTTTGAAGTAATTAATACACTTAAATATATGTTTTGCTGCACGGCAAAGAATACCAGTAAAAGAAAATCTGATCTGTTACACTCGCATGACTTTCTCTAGCTGTTCTACAAACAAAATTCTTACGAAAGATTTTTCTTCCTTCCACACCATTCTAATCGAGTTAAACATTAACAGAATTGTCTTATTATTTAGTTCTTTATCAGTAGAAGGAAGGGAGTACACTAGGCTAAAGTGAGAGTCAAATGTTTTAAAAGGAGTCGTTATCTGATTGTCGTTGCACCTGGCTTCTTTGCTTGGCAGGAGTACAACAAAAGAAAAACGGACACTTCTTGTCTGAGAAAAGTATAAGTACTTTATAACTGAAACCAATAATAAAGAATATATCAGAAACGGTTACCTTCAGAACAAAAATGTAGAGCACATACATTGTGCGTTTTGACGAGCTGTATATTTTTTGTGCTGCAACTTTTTGTCTATCTATTACGGTTTAGTAGTTAAGCCAAATTCGGCAAAATTCGTCCAGAATAGAGAAGTCTTTAGAGACTATTCCCAGAAAATTCAAGATATACATTTTGTTTGAGATTAAATGTGTTCAATTTATAGTATTTTAATCAAAATCATCGTCATTTTTTGGAAAATCAGAATTTTCTGAACTTTTTCCTCGTAAATGTTAGTTTGTGGTGGGGCATATTTCTTGAAAATCTTCGTGTCATATCCTTTAAAGACACAAAACCTAAATAGCAAGTTTGGTATTTAGGTATTTACGTTTTTGAGCTATTCTGTCCAAAGACACACACACGCACCAATACGGCCCTTTTTCTAAAAAATGCTTTTTTAGGACACGGGGGACTCCAAGGCATATATGTCCGATTAAATCTCGACATCAAATTTTTGGATGAAATACATTAGGTACCTTTTCTATCCACTATGTACATTTTACTTGCGGGCTGGAGAAAGTAAGAAAGTGTTATGAAGCTTTTAAAAACTACACTGTTTATATGTGACAACAGGTAGGCTTTGCTTAGGAAAATACCTTCTTCAGAATGAAATTCTTCTTCAGCTCAGATTCTGAATTACACTGAACACAACTTTGCTTCATTTACGTACGCTATGACTCTTTAGCTCCTTTCTTTTTTCATTGATTTTATTGAATACAAGAACGGTATAAAGTAGTTTAGCAGTGATTATACAGAAATGAACTGGTGTAGCTAAGCTGTAAAACCAACTGAAGAATAAACCAGGGACCCGAATGTAAATTTCAACCAGGCTGCTTTATTTCAGCAGGTTTTTAACCCAGGCCTGGACGGTGAACGACTAAAACGTTACGTCTTTTATGTGTTCGGAGCTACAATGGGTAACAGTAAAACAATATAATCTGCCAAACAATTCCTTCATATACCCCAACAATAACGAAAAAAGGTTTTTTTTTTAACTAATTAAAAAACTGATCAAAAGGTCTAAACAATGAAGCTTTCTTGCTGCACGGTATCCTATTACACAGTTTTACATCAATTATGTATCCAGCATCGAAAATCGCCAGAAAATATTTTGATAGCGTTTATTATGATAACATTGTATGTTGTATTGTACTTGGCAGATAACTTTAGAAAGAGACAGTAGTACTCACTCTCTGCCTACTGATCGAGATGGAGCTCTATGGTAACGTGTGCAATTCGCGTTTAAGTAGGTTCTATTCCCCTTGCCAGTTTTCCCTGACACGGGTATTGCTAGAAAGGTTCATTACATCCCCAGATTTTTTCTGTTCATCATTTTCTGTTCGTATCATCTGTTTCGGGGATGAAGGATCAGGACGGTGTGCGGCGCGTTGCGGCTGGGCGTTGCTTTCCGCACTTTGGAGGTTTATTTCTAATGTTGCGGGACCACTCTCTCGGAGCCCATCTTCTGTGCGAGCTAGGTCCCTTTCGGGAAATCTCTGCAGGTTCGTGGCTTGTGGGAAACTGAAACTGGACACTCTTTAACTACTGTGGTTCTCTGCATTCAATTTATTTTATACTGGCTGCTTAATTTTGCTCACAGACCTCTTAATCAGGCTTGAGGTTTTTTATGTGCCACAAATCTACAACCAACGGCGTTACTTCCCTTCCGAAGGAAGCCATGCTAAGAACTTTCTCCTGAAAATATCCTCCGCACTCCGTCGGGTTTGAACCCACGATCATGGGAACCAAAGTCTAACATGTCACCCCTAGACAACGGAGGGCGATAGGGCTTGTGGGATGGACTCGGAGGCATTCAATTGGGAACGTTAAGGACCCAGTTCATGGCTGCACCCGTCGTCCGCCGTATATGGTTGGCTTTCCGGGCTCTTTCCCCCTCACTCCCTGGGGTCACGTAAGTCACAAAGGGCTCACAGGGCCTACGTGCGGTGCTCTGCCCCAGTGTCTGGGGTCCCCGTCCGTGAGTCAATCCAATCAAATCCCCCCTCTTGCTCGCACGCAGTGTTGTGACGAATCTCTCAGGGGGGACCTGGAAGGGAATTTACTCCAGAAATCTGACATTTTCAGGAGCAATGGCGGTAGTCTCGTACTCCTGCGCATATTCATTTTCATCTTCCTTGCATTCTGAGGTCTTCTCGTCCCTTAATAATATTTATGTTTTTTGCTCAAAATCTAAATTCAAATTAATCTCAGTTTAATTTGGAATTTCGTCTTCCTAGCATCTTTCTCTCAATAGCACTTTTCCAGGTCCTTTTTATGCTTACAACTGCTTAGCACATGTTCAACAGTAACATTTAACACTACATTAAGAAATAAATTTCCAAATAGCCCTCTGAATTATCACACACATTAGTTCGATGATGTTAAGGTGACAATAATACGGCTGTCTTTAGCTATTTCATATTGTTTACATTATACTAATTCAGTTTTGTCATTCTATAGAACACGAGTTTTATTGAACAAGGATGGTACTCAATCTTACTTTCTCTTGCACGTACGGGCAATGTAATTAGTAGATACAGAAGGTATTGCATTCCAACCAAAAATACGACACTGAGATTTCACCGGAAATATAATGCACTAAGATCCTCTGAATCAAAAAAGTAAAGAAAACAGAGGCAGATCTAGAAAAAGGTCCACAAATATGTATGTAGGGGGTAGCATAATTAAAAAACCTAAACGTTTTTAAATACCAATCTTGTTATTTAAGTGAAGTACTTCCAAGGATACGACGCAAAGATTTTCAGAAAAATCCCCCACCTCCAACTGCATGGAATATTTTTTAAAAAGTTATATACCTTATATACTGTGGATTTTTCAAATTTTACAGCTGCCACTCCTGGATGGAACTGTTGTCTGAGGCGTTCTGGCTGGCCAAGGAGTTTTCAATAGTGTTCCGCTAGGTGCACTCGCTTCTTCTCGTTTATGAAACCACCAACTATGCTAGTAGATATTTGCATTAAAAAACCAGCTGCCGCAGCAGCAGTTCTTCCTATTACATCACAGACGAATATAGCAGAATTTCCAGAGTTTAAAGTCAACTTCATCAGAAAAAAACTATGTACTTTATAAACAATGTCCCTCAGAGGTTTGTCTCGTTTACCAACAAAGGCTGAAAACGTCACATACACTAGAGATAATACAAATACTCTGCAAATAAAAGCATACCACATTTTGAAAACAAATGTGTTCTCGTTATTTCATTCCTAATGTGATTATTTTGAAAGTTACAGCAACAGAAAGGTTTAGATTATCTTAGTGCTTGCAACACACTATTCCACCGCCAACTTACCAACTGTGATAAGTAGCTATTATAAAGCACGTCTCACCCTTAAAAGACAGCACTGTTTCCACATGAACTATAATCAACGCTAGCAACTTAAGCGTTCAGCTATAATCAGTCTACAAATTCAATATCAACTTGTGAATTATACTTCACCAAATAGTGCACTGCTATTTGAGTGTATTGTAAGACATTGTTTTCCCCTGCATTTTATCTTTCGTATTTATATTTTAGTACTTCTTAATACGATTTTACAGGCACACAAATAGATCAAATACGCAGATATAAATTAGTAATATGCACTACTTCTGAGAACATTCTCATAGTTTACACTTAACGAAATTATTTTCAGATGCATGGAATGTTTAAACCAGCAAAAAAATGAGCGAGCACTGCACTGTTTTTGCGCTATTTCATTGTAATGCATTAACCTACCGTGTTTTTCTTTCTCAAAATGTTTGCCTTTTATTTTAGTAGCGTTCTTACAGGTATTTTATTCCATTTTCTTTTCTATCCTAAATGGTCACCTTAACTGTTTCATTTATTCCCTCACTAACAATAATTGTACTTAAAAAATCATACTCATTCATAGTTATGCGTTTCTTTTATCAACATTTCGTCACTATCAAGATTTTGCTTCCATAACTATAAATACTTATGTAAAACACAAAATAAATTACTTTAAAACTTCAGTGCTCCAAACAATATTAACAATTCCTTAAAAACTGGTGCTAACATTTATCAAAGGCACATCATCTGTATTTTGCCTCGCGCCTTGAGATAAATAGATGGATCACTATTTTTTGGAATAGATAATGATTCCCAGGAGTTACAGGATTCCGGCTTATTTTACAAACTTACTTAAACCCTGTAAACATGTTCTCTTGCTTGCTCCTCTTTGTAACACCAATAACAAAAATGTTTTCCTTTGCTTGACTGTTCTGCTGCATGGATATTGAATTTTTCGAAACTCTTTAATTTGCAAATCATTGCGTTCATCTTATTAAAGATAGAGTTAAAACTAAGCATATATCAGTATTCTAGTTTACTATAGCTAAGAAACAAATATTCTTGGCTTCTGGATTTTAGTTTATTAGTTATTGAGTGATAAGCATAGAAACAGCAAATATAGAATTTTTACTGAAAAAAAAATCTTTAGAAATTTGGACCCGTTGAAATCTAAAATCCCCTAAAATATTGTACTCTGATAGAGAAAAATATTCGCAGCGGTCATACCATTTGTTTAATTTGTCACAAAAGGTTACAAGAGCTGGAACGATTTAATCTATGTTTCATTTGAACACACTAGTGACCATTCAGCTCATAAAAATTAATTGTCTTCACAGTTTATGTCCCTTTTCATTTGATGTCATCTTTATAACATCACTACTGCTCAGAAAGTTTGTTTTGCTGTTTTATATTCGTGCAACACTTCCGGAATGAAACGTATTAATTTCCATTAACAGAGTACTGTTTGGTTCTTATAGTAAAATATATTACATATATATGCTACTATTTGGTTCTAATGGGTCGTTGTCTATAATCTAATGCCCAAATCAGGAGGAACAATAAACCACGTACGAGGGTAATCCAGAAAGTCCCAGACGTTTTGGCCTATCATGACGATGAGTAGAGCTAGAGTCACCATCTTGGTCTGAGAACGTTCCTACATTTAATACGCATCCAGCTGTGGTAGCCACCTGCGAAGTGCGGTCTGTGACTACGTAACAATAATTAAATTCTTTACCACATGTTCCATTAAGATGTTGAATATGGTAGGTGATAGAAATGATCCCTGTTGTACCCCCTCTGAGTTCTACTTTCATTGACATACCTTCCCCAATCCTGATTCTAAGAAAGGTTTCATATAAAGTTTATACAAGAATTTTCTTTCCCGTTAACATCAGCTTTTTCCAATGTCCAGAGATTAGTAATGGACTCTTGTTAACTGCCTCTACCAAATCCTATATTTCCTAAGTACTGTTCGTCAAATACTGTTACACTTAAAGTACTATACCCTGTTGCTTTCACTTTTTTATGCCTAAAAATGTGCTCTTGCTATTTGCCTTTTATGTTAGTGTTGGCGTCGATTCGGTATTTCCGATTAAATTGAGGATCAAATAGTTTTAGAACCAGTATAGTGTCTGCAGTGGTGCACAGTTAGAGTGAATTAACTCTCAATGCGTATGACATATTATTCCTTGCATTAAAACTGAAGAAGCTTGATTTAGGGCATAGAAAGAAAACGTTAAACCGAAAATTGAGCCAAGTGAGCTTTGACCATGTCCATGTTTAGGAGATGCACACACTACTTCTGTTTCGGAGCGATGCCATTATATTTTCTAAGGCAATAACATTATAGTTGAATTCATTACAACTAATGCTGGCTTCACCAGGATTCTTAGATATGAATTTCGCATTAAACATCCCTCTTTGCCGACTTAATGAAACTAACGCCCTTCTCATTTGGTCAGATGTAGAGCCCAAGTATAACTAGCGGTATAAATGTTTAGTGAGAAACCCATGTGTGATTTCCATTATAACGGCGCTCTTACTGTGCAGGCTTAATGGCTCACATTGTAACTTGGCCCTTAATACCATACATCCCTAGCGTCCCAATGAGGATATTCAAATTACTTTCCTATGATATATACCCGCATCTAAACGGTAGGGGAAGTAATGAAAAGGCGACTGGAAAGCCAAATATGTGTAGAGCGAAAATGGAAAGCTTAGAATCCTGCATTTATGGTCAGTATTAAAAATGAGGTGACGCAGTATTAGAACATAAAGAATCCATAGATATTTATTTACCTTAAGAAACTTGGTAAACTAACATTATGTAAGATATACTATGAAATGTACACCAGTTATTACACACAATACAAGTGAAATGTTTGCCATGTTATTTAAATATTATTAACTTTTATATTCAATATTAATAACTTTCATTGTATAAATTCGTTTATGTAACAAAAATTAGCCACGTGAAAATATTCATATAAAATTCAAGCTTTACAACTAAAATGTTTTCTAATAGATTTCATATTATGGTTTTTATACTAACACTAATTACTGTAGAAAAATTTTAATTTGTTATAATTTAATAACTTATTTCTTAAAATTGAGGAATTATTTCGAAAAGCTACATGATCACTTTCTTTATTGTACTTTTGAGAGGCAGTTTAACACTTTAAAACAAATTAGTGAAATATTGCTTAATTTCGAGCATTTTGGGCATGGACAAGTGTTGGAAAGGGTTTGCCAGAAAACAAGGTTTACTGTTTAGACTGCCTTTTAATAAGTATACACCTGTCCATTTAAAGCTTAATTAATTTGTAGCTAAAGTGAGCCAAATAGGAAATATGGCACATCTGCTTAAGGTTTAGTATTTGTGTTATTTAATTATGAAACAAATTAATTTGTTATTATATTTGGTAAAATTTCACATATCATAGGTAAATAAAATATTTAAACCTGTAAAATGAAGGGATGCACATAAATTTAAATTTGATTTCGGATAATAGTTTTTTAAAGTTATTTAAAAATTTCCACCCACAATTTTAAATAGTGCCTAGGCTAAAAATTCTAGAAAGACGCAAAATGTTGAGTTTTATGAATTTCCTTTAAAATGTAGCACGACTGGTGTTCAGTTATGGCAGTGCAGAAAAGTTTTGCCAAAGGCTAAGTGGAAAATATGACAGGTGATATATATCGGGTGGAAGGAAAGTAATCACATTAGGTTGAGTTAGTTACAGACCCCATTATGTGCAATATATTATTTTGTATCTATAAGTTTTTTCTATGATCACTTTCTGCGGAGGTATTTTAGGGTTTTCGGCAGCCTAAAGCGCACACGATGCTAACGTAGCAGCGGCAGCCGACAGGTAGCATGCAGTGGGAGTGTGACTCTCGCTTTTAAACCCAGAAATAGGTCAGCGTGTAAACTTTCGCTTGCCTATTTGTTTGGATTTAGGGTCATGTGAAAAACAAATCTCTAGTCCCCGCCAGTTTAAGTATGCTGCTTTGTTTCCTCTAGGAGCCGTTTTGATACCGTTTTACCTTGACTAAGCAAAGTTGCGTATGTTTGCAGTCACTTTACATCTTCGAAACTGTATTCCGAAAATGATTAAATAATTAAAACCCTCTATGATGTCCCTAGCTACTACCAAAGCTAGGTCTTCTCTACCCAGAGTACGAGTGTAAAACTATTGAAGAAATCATATATTTTGGAGAAAAAAACTGTTTTTTTTCGAAAACGGCTGATCAAGAACCAAATGCTACAATAGTATTTATTTTAACACCTCTATGAGTTACATATTAGAAAGAATGTAATAAGTTTCTTTCCACTGTGTATATAGTGCAGAGTTTTCCCATTTATCTGTAAAACAGGAACGTAGTAAAAATATTTAAAGATGATTATAACCGCGTCCTTATATTTTACTTCTTCAGAGACCATAAATTAGAAAGTAAAATTACATGTCACGTTTCGCTTATATAAAAAAGCCGTAGCACTAAGAACTTTAAAATTAGAATGATTTATGACTGTACAGAGACATAGGGAATATCGGGATAAAATATGGGAATTTACAACTTTATATTCCATTATTCCCTCGTCCTTAGGCGATGATTTCAATAATTCGGAAAACATGTATTCAGGAAAGTTGAAATGAGAAAGTGCACATTGCCTACAATCTTTCGCACGTAAATTGAAAATATCCTTGACAAAAGATTAGAAATATAACAAATATTAAACGATTAGGATAATTGCTGATGGGGCTGCAGTCACATGGGCAGAGCAACGCACCGACGCCGTTGTAGCTGTTTATGACCTACGTGACCCGAGGGGGAGGGAGGAAGGAATGTTAGGAGAGTCCCGAAAAGCAACCATTTCGGATGGTAACGGGTGCAAGTGTGGAAGGGGCACCTAGCATTTCAAGATCGAACGCACCCATTACCCCGGGGACTATTCACACTACTCCCGGGTCTCTTGGATTCCTCAGAAAGGACATCTGCCTTTATAGAGCCTATCCACCGACCAGCCGAAACCAGCAAAACACCGTCGCCATGACCTTCAACCCTGAAACAAATGATAAAGAAGTGATGGGAACAGGGAATGATGTTCAGGAAATTCGTGACAGAAGATGAACGATTTCAGCAATTGCCTGCTGACTAAGGGATCTCACTAAAATCCTTAGGCCAGATTGCGCGGCTGCCGGGGATCAAATCCGGGACTTCCCCAATACGGGCGACAGACGTTACCCCCTAATCCACCTCGCTTGGTATTTATTGACTTAAATTGGTAAAACATTCATCGTCAATAGCTGAATATGTCTAGAATAAGCAATGAAACATTCAGCTTTTGAGGTGAAAATTACTGCAGTTATAGAAATTAAATATCTCCTATCTTTTGTACTAAGTTTAATAATAATCTGCTAGAAAAAGAAAATTCATATTTTGTTATACCTTCATTGAGCTACCCATGTTGCACCCTGAAAGCATGAAAATGTATTTGCAGGATATAATAATACAAAATATAATTTTAAAATAATTTCATTCCAGGAAAACAAAGCAAATTAGCATTAATTTTTCCATGTCAAACCGCTTACAAAACGGTAATAATGCATGCATATTATAATTTAACATGTTTGTTTTTAATGTGCTTTCTAGTTGATCGAGTGAACTCTGTAGTTGAATTTATAAAGTGTATTTTATTCCCTTAAGCACTTTGTTTATACAGCGCTTTTTCGTAACAACGTTCCATTCTCTAGGGAATACTCTAATTTTTATTATCATATAGGATATTTAGTAAAAAATACATAGTTCTCTCTGTTCCATTATAAGAGAGAATTATTGTCTTTTATTGCATTTGTTTAGTAATATAGTTTTAAACTGGTAGAAAATAGTGTACTTTTGATATAATTTGTTTTATAGTAAACTTCCAGCTCTGAATTACAATACTTTTTGTAAACTCTGGTGAAGTAACACGCAAGACTGTTTCCAAACGTCTTTCTCGCTGAGTCATAATATCTAATTTTCAGTATTATACATTGACATTATTACAGATTAAGCACTACACTAATGTCTTCATGACTTTTTTCATTAGGGATACACAGAACGCTCCTTTTGCTATTAAAGTAACCTTTACAATTGATATAGTGCTTATTTTTATTACCATACGTATAGAAAAACTTTGCAAAAGTGTATTTAGAAAAATAAATTTTCCAATCAAACACCTAGACTTCTTATTGTTTAATTTGTTTCCTCATTATAGCATAGAACTTCATGACAGTGTTCAGTATTCTTCCGGTTGTACCTACAGGTTGTTATGTATATAGGTACAGATATTTTGATAAACAGCGCCTATATATGTGTATTTGTCTCCTAACTTTTCCACAAACCAATTACATGATTCACTACTTGATAGTTTTACCTGATTGTAACTGCGCCGCTTGTTTTGCTTCCCCGTGTTACATTTCAATATGGGACCTGCTGAACTAGGTTATGTGTCGTGACTGGCCATGCAAAAAGGATTCAGGCTCGGTTCCGATACCACATTCGAATGCCCACACTGCGTTACACCTTCCGTCCAACGTCCTCCGGGAAAATAAACGCACATGAGTTTGTGTGCCAAGCCTACTTGGAGGTACTCACCAACCTGAAAACATACTACTGTTAGTAAGTGAAATTATTAGTCCTGAAATGAAGTAAATGTTCACGTAATGTTCATTACACTGTCCTTAAATAGTATTTAAAATATGTGCAATTAGCATTAGCTTCATGAAGTATATAATTAACTGTACAAAATACCCAAAATTCAACTTTTAAGAATGAGGAAAAACATTGGTTCTACTTTATATACTTTTAGTTATTCTTATACTCATAAGATTCCATTTTTATAAGACTACTATATTTGATTAATTCGCTCTAGCTATACATATATAACCTATGTAAAGTATTTATACTTTAAATATATCTAAAGAATTAAATGTGTCCTTTTTTTTTTGTAGTTTTGGTTATTTAGCCAATTCTTAAGAATTTGTTTGAATTTTCGTGATTTAGCACAACAAAAAATTAATCAACGTCCTTTATTCACCAAACTAAGGAGCATCAAACAGCAAATAATCTTTTGCTGCCTAATCGTGAAAACTATAACTAAATTGAAAAAGCACTCTCTACGTATTCTGCATCAAACTCTTATTACAGAAGCTTACTCTAGCGTCTGTTTCGTGCTAATTGAGATAAATATTAGCAGAAGTGATGGTATTACTTATATGCTTTTAGATACAGGAGAAAGAAGAAGGAAATAAAGCGATAGTCGCCCCTTTTAAGATCTCTCCGCTGTGTGGTATGTAAAATCCAGTTCTCTTATATGACCTGAAATTGAAAGCATTTGAATGTGTTACATTCACGTCACTTTCTCTACCAATGATGCAACAAACTGTTCTTCCAAAAAGGTTAGTCGACAGTCTTCTTCATACAATAAGTAATTCACCCTACGCTATATTCAAACTCAGGACCTGTTGAACGTGAGGCAGACACGCTAACCTTACACTACCCAGTCGGGAAAAATTGTTTTATTGCATATTTTTTGTAAGTAAGGGAGATTAGGGAATGCACTAGTTAGCCAAATAAAATTAAAGGCCCCCCTATGTGCTGACAGTGAAATTCCGTTCTCCCTGCATGACCAACATCAAAAGAGAAGAAATGGAAAAATGAATGAAATAAATAAGAAAAAGAATAATGACTTCTCCTTTAATAAAAGTATTACTTTGTCAAGTTGAAACCGAAAACTATGAATACCTCGGAAATGATCAAATCCACAAGAGTTGTGTGTTTGATATGATTTGGGTGTCTCAACAAGTTCTCTATTTAATGTATAATACGTCTTAGACTCTCTCTCTCTCTCTCTCTCTCTCTCTCTCTTGTGGTTTACTGTTACTCAAAAGTCATCCAGATTGAAGAGAACCCCAAAACGTATTTCGAGAAATATACTCATTATGTGTGTGTGATGTAAATCACTCACTTGAGCCGTTGTCAAGAAAACCGAAATTATACAAAAATGGTCAATATAAAAGGTAGTTCGGGGTTGAGGAATTTTGCTGAAAATTTTCTTGTCACACCCTTAAAAGATACTGAAGTTAAATATCAAGTTCGGTATTTAAGGGACTTTTAAACTTATGGTCCTCGGTGAAGCAAATACATGGAGCCCGCCTGGATAGTATGGTGGTAGCGTGTCTGCCTCACATTCAAAAGTCGTGAGTTCGAATCTCCCTTAAGCTGAGTTACCCGGATAAGGCTTTTTTTCGGGGTTTTCCCTTGTCCTGAGAAGACGAATGTCGAGTAACTTTAAGCTCCATGGACCCCGAGATCATCTGAGCATCATTTCATCAATTTTATTCATTCTCTGATATGACCAACTAGGTTAAAGGACGTTAAACTACAATATATATGGACCTTTTTTCAAAAAAAAAAAAATTATTGTGGGGTCCTCATAACATAAATTTCCTATAAAATTTCGGTTACATGCTTTTGTGGAACATTGTAAATGGAACAGAATGTAAAAATGGTAAATAAAAGCTTCGGCTTACTCCGGAATATAGAAAATCGCAGCAATTTATGGAAGCTATTATAATTATACGAGTTTATAGAAATTTGCAAGGTTTAACTCTTAGTGAAGCTAGAGCCACAAAATGCATATTAGTGAAACATGTAGTTGAGGGATTGTAGGTGTTTCAGGACGTGCATAAAAGCGGTAAACAGGCATGGTCTAGGATGCTGGAGTGAATCTAGCGTACCTCTTTAAAATGAGACTGTGGGAGGAGGAGGATAGAAGATTCACTAGCGCATGTGCATTACACCACATCCTCTTGTAACGACCGTGTCTACGTCTCTGGAGAAATAGCGGTGCAACATAGTGGAAAACGAAACATGATGCTAGTGTAACAAAGGTCAGACTGCCCCACGATTCATTCGCGTCACAGCTCAGTAAACATGCACTTTCACATAGCTCCGTTAAACAGTGAATCCAAAAATGATGTTTGATTTCCTTGTCTTCGATTTGCGGATTGAAACTCTGTACAGGATGCAAGATACTGTAAGCCTCTGACGAGAATACGTTTGCAGGGCGTTGTGTTCACCTATGTATGGGGTTTCTCACAGCTTACAGCATCTTGCATCCTGTATAGAATTTCAATCCGCAAATCGAAGACAAAGAAATCGTCAGCTCAATACTGCGCTTTCAGAGCAGAGTCAGCACCATAAACTGTCATCTGTGTTTTTACCTGTCCCCATGAGCGCAGTGGAAAAACACTGCGCAGCGGTTCGAATATTGAGTCGCACTGTAGATCTACTATCTATATTAAATCCATCGCTCAGCTTTAGTATTCCATAATATGTTAAGCATTGCTAGCCAAGAGTACTATGTTTTCTAAGATCCTAGTAGTTCATGTTGATATCTTGAAAGTAGAGCCGCGGGCTGTCTCAGGTAACGTTAGAGTTGTTGGTTTCAAGACGTTTCTTATAGTCGCATTCTACTGAGTGGAACACAGTACTTGAAGCAACATACGTTAAGAGAATATTGTACATGGTAAGTATAACAAATAGCTCTATTGCAGTTTTATTAGCGCGCCAATGGCTCAATATGATTGTTGCACAAACGAAATCGTATCATTTGTCACAAAAAGCTTCACCTTTTACTCGCAAGTAAAGGAGGTCAGCAAGAAATTAAGATTGAAATCTTAAACGTTAAAAGTTGCTTTTCAGATCAACTTAGCTACGGTGCAAGCCAGCGTGCGTGCCAACATATCGCGGTGTTAAAAAGGGGGTAACACATGGCAGGGCTGCCACTGCCAACCAGTCAACGTAAGCAAGCGACATAAGCAAAGGTTCAAACGTGTTTCCCCAATAATCACGCGTAGGTAGGTGTCGACACTTTCAGAGCTCTTATAAGCGAGCACGTGACCTTTCTTCCCACATAATTAGAATTTCCGACCCTCTGGTGTGTCGGTGGTGTAAATTTAAAGGTTTTTTTCCTTTCGTTGTAAAAATTACCAATACAAGGAGACCACTCACATAAAAAATTTTACCTGCCTCACCGATATAATATATACATATTTCAGAGTGTACACTTATGTACCCTATTCTGAAACAAATATGGAATTATATCCATTCAAAGAATTAAGAAAGAATTGTATAATTTGGGTTCCGTTCAGGACATTTTAATATCGTAAGTATCGCTTATGTAGTATAAAATAAAAGGTAAAGACCAGACAATGATGGTGAGGGGACATATAGAAATCTAGTGCGATACCATCACCTAACGAGTGAGAGAGCCGCAGGTGGTCTTAGGCCGCAAGCAGGTAGGTCACAGAGACGTGCGGAAGTCCCTAACTCAGTGGCTGAAGGTTGTTCATCCAGGCACTAGGATCCGTCTTTCAGTTGCCAACCCACAATTCCGGGTCTTGTCAGACATCTCCACCGATGCGAGGACGGCGACCAACACGCGAATTTATCTGCCAGCACTGCCACACATCATGAGCCTAGAAGCGCACCTGAAAGGTAATAGATAAATGCCATGAAGGAGAATGATAGAATGTAAATCGTGGAGAATAGGCACATCATTCTTCTAAGTGACAAGTGGGAACCACTATAAACCCTAAGGCGGAGTCCGTTTTCAGCGGGGTTCGAACCCGCGACCTTCCGAATTCGAGTCGCACACGTTGCCGCGGTACCACCTGTTCGTTAATATAGTATAAATTTAGGCATAAAATAATGCAATGTGTGAAATAGCGCTTATTTTACACGAAAACAAAATATTATCCAATGTCAAATTTACGTTTTAAATCGCCACCAGCTACACAAGTGATACTAAAACTACACATACGCGGTGGCTCAGCTGCCTCCTATTTGGCTCTGCAGATATCTTTTCTTGTGTAAACAGAGTTGCAAAACTCAACGGAGCTATTTCAATTAAAACCAACAAGTGGGGAGCTGTCTGAGAGAGTTTCGTTTTACCCCTTTTGCTTACCAGCGGAAACTGTGGAAGAGTCGCACTCATTGAGAGGGCCAAAACGAAGATCTCACTCACCAGTTCTCCACTGGCCGGTTTTAATTTAAAATATACCCGTTAAGTTCTGTAGCCCATTTAACGCACTAAATATGGAGCACTTGGGCCATCTGTTACAATCAGTTACAAACATCGAGTGGCCGCGCCGTGGCCGAGTGGTTAAACCATTCGCCCGTCACCTAGGCGGCCCGGGTTCGATCCCAAGCAAAGTGGAATTTGTGGTGAACAAAGCGGCGCAGGTGCGGGTTTTCTCAATATTATCTGTTTTCCCCCGCCAACACATTCCACCGATGCTCCATCTTCATTCCATGTATCAATAGTGTCATCGCCTGCGGTGCCATAATAGCAAAAGCGAGCGTTAAACACCATAAAAATGGACATCGAATATTTGACTGTTTTGTTTTTTTAATTGTTTCATTTGTATAGCCTCCTTTAACTTTTATGGGCATACCGAGGGCTTCGACTTGAGAAAAAAGCTGCTGAACTGTAGGTTTCTTAATGCTGGCTTTTCGGTTTTATACTATTAAACACACATTTGTCCACTCTCACAGTCTTACTTCCAGACTCTGTGGGGAATATGTATTCTGGTTAAAAAAAAAACTTTCCTCCCCCAGCCGGGAAACGAACCCGGGACCTCTGGATGAGAAGCCAGAACGCTGACCGCTCGGTTTGACTATTCTGTTCTAAACAGGCGTCCTAGCTATTCTCAAAGCGGATATTAGTATGGTTAAAATGTAAAATATAGTCGAAATATACTAGAAACACATACCTTAAATACTTTATGCAGGCGAAAAGTGGTGCCCATATCGATCAAATAGGTCACGTGTTATTCAATATGGTTTGTAGAATCCACGAAAGCATTGCAAGTGCAATGTTAACTTGGGGTGGGGGGTGTACGAGTCACAGCTTCATGAATAGATTACATTTACGTCTGGGAAGGTCAGGAAATGCCATGCAGCGATAATTAACGTATGAAACATGTGTCACTTTTCACTCTTTCAACAGACTTGTTTGGACCATTTATGGCGATGATATAGCTATGTGATCTCTTTAATCCTAGTAGCAGTATTTGAGCTAGTGAAAAGTAGATTTTAGCTAATGCGAGACTCCGTGGTTACTCAGTCTGCTTCGCGGTCATCATGGTGGTGATGCGGAAATGTTTGCTTCCTCTGTGGTGTGAGGTTTGTGGTATATGCCACCAGAAGCTGCGATGGCCCTACATAAATAAATACACACAAGAGTGTAACAGATGTAAATTACGGTTAATGGATTTCGGATTTCCTCTCCTGCCTTGCCCAGCTAACCTCTATGTTTCTTTCTTTCCCTCTCTTCACCCTCTATCTCTCCCTCCATGTTGCGGCGCCTGTTCGCCCCATTACCGTCTGTTGCTGCAACTTGTTCCACGATGTTTTGTTGTTTCCATCAGCCGTAATATGCAGTTCAGTGAATTTTGTACGTTAGAAATTAGTGTTCCCTCGTACCCCACACTGTTCATTTTCGCTTTTAGTAATAACATTAAGCGGAAGTGGATATCAAAATGTAATAATCATGATTTTGTAACCGATTCCAGCAGTGCTGGAATTAAAATAGCTTCACAAATTTACAGAAGAAAGACGCCTTCACAAATAGCCTAATTATCTTCAAAATAATGACCCGGCCCCAGTTCTACTGCAAATTTGCAGCTTTTTATAGACGATACGGATAAATGCATAGCGTATATGGTATTATAGGCGTTATGACAAACCAGGTTAAAGGACGTTAAGCTGAAAAAAAAATGTTGAATAATATTCTGTATTGATGTTCCTGCGTTCTTGGAGTATATCAATTGTATGGGATTTTTTATGTTCGCCCTCGACGATTATTATTTAGTCCCTTATAAGCAGAAGGGGAATATGGGAATATGCTAGGCTAAAACGACAGTTAAATCTTTTATAAGCTGTCCCTATTGGGGTGGTATTGTTCGTGTCCCGGTCGCAGGTTATGGTTATTGGAAATTGTGTGGAATTATGGTTGGATTTTCTCAGGGTTTTTATTAGCATGGAAACTCTTTCAGGTAGTGGTGAGATGCAAGTGCTTTATTAATTGAGTCCGGCCTTTTTCCGCCGTAGAACACACGCGTATACTTCTTAATTTTCTACTGTGACGTTACACTTTACTCGCCCGCTAATGTTATTGTTTATTAATGTTGAGGCCGTGATTTATTAGTACTATGATCGGTCTTAAAATCACTTACTTCCGTCACAACTAACGGTTACACCAAGGGCTGAAATATCACATCTTGGTCGTGCGGAGGTTCTTCGTCAAGTGCCTCACAATTAAAATGTCGCCTATTCGGCTCCATCACGAATTCTAAATTTCACATCTTGGTTGTTCGCAGGTCCTTCACCAAGTGCCTTACACTGTCGCCTGACCAGCGGGAATCATTGTCTTGTGTCCCGTTAGTTTTCCTTGGGCAGGGCATTCTCACCCCTTTCTGTCGGGTCAATGCACGGCAGGTAACGGATCTTGTACCCCGAGCTCGTGACTTATACGTGTTAAAAGACTTTCTACCCTTCCCATTTTCACTCTACATTTATATTTTATCTTCGTGATATTCTTGGCTATGGTTTATATTTCTCTTCTTGATAATTCTTTCCCCCGGGACCAGACATGTACTGTCTCACTATGTATTTGTCATTGCAATTCGGTTCTCTTTCCAAGACCAGGAGTAAACCAAAAGATATATGAAACAATAGATGGCTTTCTGTTTGAGAAAAGTTTAAGTAGTTTAAAATTGAAACAAGTAACAAGAAATATCTCGGAAACGGTTAACTCTATAAAAAAGAAATGTATAATATGGCATAAATTTTGTGTTTAAGGAGATTTCCATTTTTGGTAGTAAGTCTGTGCCTATCCCTTACGGTTTACCAGTTATGGAAAAGTTATCCAGAATTAAGAGGTCTTCGGAGGCAATACCCAAAAAATTTCTTCGTAGTTGGCGTACCCTCCATGTATTTAGGAATGACACCGCCCTAGGACTTACAAGCGAATGTTAAGGGGTCAGAAGCCTGTCGGGAAACCAACGGCACAAAACTACAGAATGGAGAACCTGGAACGAGTGGTCGGCCCGTAGCCCGGCATGGGCACGAGAAAGTGGATGATATGAAATGCAAGCGAAATGGATGATAGGAAAGGTGATTATGGAGGAATTGGTGGAATGAATGGCGTGGAAAACCGAAGGACCCGGAAAAAGCCCGCCCATACGCCGCTTTGTCTGCCACAAATCCAACATGCAGGCCTTGGTATCCCACAAAATGTAATACAGAAATTTTGTTTGCGATAAAATATAATAAGCATACGTTATTCTAATCAAATCCGTTAGAACCATTTTTGAGAAAATCAAAATTTTCGAAGAGTTTCTATGAAAAGTATAATTTGGGCAGGGGTATTTTCTTGAACATTTTCAAGTCACATGCTTGGAAGATACTAAACGTATATGCACAGTTTGGTATTTAACGGACGTTTAGTTTTTGAAGAATTCTGACCAAACATACATGCACACATAGATACACAGACTGACATTTTTGTAAAAATGCGTTTTTGGATACAGGCGTCTCAAAACATGTTTCCGATGAAATCTCAGTATCAGGCTATTGAGTGGAATACAATACTTTCTCTACGTACTACGCACGTTGTACATACGTGCTAGAGAAAATAATTAGTCCTGTTCATATTTGAAGAATCCTGTAGCATTGCAGAATTTTGAACTGAAAAAACAAAGTGTTTTCCATAAAAGAGAAACATAAAAGAATATATTGCCTTGAAATGTATGACTGGCAGAGAACATGAACAGTCAATCGGAATTAGCTTCGCTGCTTGTTTCATTAGTCTGGTGCTGCAATCGACTAAGCCTGTCATTCAAAAGTGAAAACAACATTTTGCTTTTATTTACCTCGAAATATTCCATGTGTTTAAAGGGTAGTGATTAAGCTCTACCTCTAGAGTGAAGGGTTTAATTTTTATTACGTTCGATACCACGATTGTTCGATGAATTGCACGAAAGCTTTGCATTTTTTTAGGATATATCCGCGTTTGTAGAGGCTTCAAATGTTTGCATCACAAATTACTTTTGTGCACTTTTCCACTGTATAACCTCTAAATGCGAAATTATTACCTACAGAGAATAACTAGAACTATACGTCACTTTTAACCCAATTCTCGCTTATACCATTAATTTTTTCTTCATTGTTGCAAATCTACACCTAGTAGAAATGCTGTTCAGCAAAATCTCTCATTGCAAACCATTTTACTTGAAACATTTTCCAAAATGTTTTTTTTTTTTAAATGGCTCTAGAGCTGCACATCGCAGTTGGATGCGTAAACAACACGGAACAATAGCTAGATGTAACCTTCAGAAACGCGACTCTCGATTGTTCTCCAAGCTTCGGCTTCCTGTGTCTTCCGCTGGTTTCCGGAGGGTATGTGACGCCATTTTCTAGCTATAAAAGCAGGAGGAATTATTGCAGTGCAGCGTTGTGTTCTACTGTGAATTGTACTGAGTCATGATTGACGGTGTTAGCGCGCAGTGGGGTTGCGTACCATAGATGGCGTGCGGCGTTAACTATCTACGCGTCGCAACGACGAGTGAATTATTAGAAGAGTGGATCAAAGACGCTGTCTGTAAACAATTTGTGAGTCAATAAAGACATTTCTTACAAAATGTTCATATCTTAAGTGTCGTTACTAGTTCAGTGGGCATACCGGAGCAATTGTTCTACCAATCCTGAAGCTACAATTGGGGTGTTAACCGCCGGTCCCTGTGGCCCACACCCACTGAAAAGTGGCTAGCTTTGGTGCTTCATGGCGCAGGGGATCGTGGGTACGGGTGCCACCTTGGGCATGGGTGTTTGTGTGTTTGTAACTGTGCATATGCATTTATAAGTAGAAAGAAATAAGGGAAGCAAATAGCTCAACAAAGGAAATGTAGGAAAAATAAAAAGGAATATAACCCAGGAGTCCCACTATATGCTTATAAAAAAAATCTATGAAAGGTGGAATGCGTATATCAAACGAATAAAGAAGCATACTGCCACCACACTGAAGGAGTCTCTTCTTTATTTACGTGCAGTGCGCAGTAGGTGATTCGCAGGAACGGTGAGCAAACTTGCTCTCTTTGCATAGCTCAATTTGAAATTTGTTATTTGAAACCCGAGAATAGTGAGATCAATAATTACAGCACCTGTTTCTGACTTGTCCTGTTCAAAAACAATCTGATGTGTGTCATTCATTTAACTTGCTTTATCTGTTCTGCAAACAAAACTATGCTTACAAAAGATTACCCTTTTATTGGTTTTATTATTAAGTTCCTTATAATTATAAGGGACTACACTAGGTTAAAGCGACAGTCTAATCTCTTAAAAGCTATCTAGGCATTTGTTATTTAAATTCGGTTGTCTTTCTAAGGCCAGGGGTAAAACAACAAATATGGAACGAAAAATAACTTTCCGTCTGAGGGAAATTTAAGTACTTTAAAATTGAAACCAATATCAAGGAATATCTCATAAACGGTAAACTCCACAAAACAATGCATATGCCATAAATTGTGTATATTAACGAGAGCTATATTTTCTGTGTAGTAGATAAGTTTTTGCTTATCTCTTACTGCTTACTAGATAGACAAAACGCTCAGAATGAAGAGATGTTCAGAAGCTGTTCTCAGAAAATTCAAGATTTACATTTCGTTTGTAGTAAAAAATATCTTAAACATATTGTATTGTAATCGAAATTGTTACAGGCATATTTCAGGAAATCAAAATTATCGAAAAATTTTCCAGGTAAAGGGTAATTGAAGGTCGGGGGATTTTCCTGTAATTCTTCGATCTTTATAGTGTTTAACGCCCGCTTTTGCCTTTCGTGGCATCGCAGTCAATGACGTTGCTGATACATGGAATGAAGATGGAGCACCGGTGGAATGCAAAGACGGGGAAACCGGAGAAAACCAGCCCCTGCGCCGCTTTGTCCTCCACAAATATCACAAGCGGTCGCTTGGGATAGAACCCGGGCCGTCTAGGTGAGAGGCGAGTGGTCTAACCACTCGGCCACGGCGCAGCCTGTAAATCTTTGTTTCACATCCTTGGAAGACACTGAACGTAATACTAAGATTGGTATTTAACCGACTAATGTTTTTTTGAGTTATGTATCTACACATACGCAGACTTCTTTCTAAAAATGCTATTTTTTTTAATTCAGAGACACTCGAAACATGCATTTCCGATGAAATCTTGGTGTGTAATTTTTGGGTGGAATACAGTATATTCTCTATCTATTATGTCCATTGTACATATGTGATAGAGAAGGTAATAATTTAACAGATATACAGCTATTTAGAGTTCCAAGATCCCTGAGGACTCTCTTGAATAATATGTTCACTTTAATTTCATTGAAACTAACTTTTGTTTGTACAGTTTTATACAAAGCTATACTTTCAGGCAAACAATTAACAATGCACCATGACATGCTGTAAAACGTGGTACATCCATGAAAGTTTTATAGAAGCTTTGTAGTGTCTGGATTGTTAAAACCAATATTTATAAAGCTCTTAAATGTCTTCCCCTTTATTTTCAAAGACGGGCATCCTTAATCTCAAAACACTATTTTTGTAATTGTTATTTTATAATTGTTGCACAATTTAAAGGTTCCGTTCTTTACGACAGCAAGAGGCAGTACACTTGCATTTAATTTCGATTCCTAAATAACAAAATTACTACAAAATGTGTAATATTTATATGCCCGTTGCCTTAACTCCCTCTTCTGCAAAAGGCAAGGCTTATTCTTCTGGTCCTTGAAATTAATCAAGATAAATATCACTAGACAATCTTTCATTTTGTATCCATTGTAGGTACAAGGAAAGTAAGGCAGTATACTAAGGTAAAATGAAATCTTTTAAAACCTTGTCACTATGTGTTTTTCTTGCGTGACCAGAATAACGACTTTCCGTTTAAGAACAGTATAAGTATTGGAAAGTTTAAACCAATAACAAGAAAAATATAGGAATTGGTCAAGTCCACTAAAAATGATTCACACATAAATTGCTTTAACGGGATTTCCATTTTTTGTATTGTAAGATTTTGTGTATCTCTTAAGGTTTACCACTAACCCAGATTTAAGAGAAATGCAGGGGCTATTCTCACAAAGTTCAAGATATAAATTTCATTTGTCATGATACTACCTTAAACATATTATATGTTAATAAAAATTGTTATAGTCAGTTTGAGAAAATCAAAATTTACCTAAAATGTTGCATGTAAAGGGCAGTTTGAGGTCGGTGGACCTCTTGAAAATATTCCTGTCGTATTCTAGAAACTTATATATGAAGTTTTGTATTTAACGAGCTTTTCGTTTTACAGTCATGCTGTTCAACGTCAGAAAGACACGCGTACCTTTTTTATAAGACTCCATGTATTTAATTTAACAGTCCTTAAAACACGTATTTCCGATGAAATTTCGGTAATGAGTTTTTGGTTAGAATCAATATTTCATTTATTTAAAGGCGCGGATTCCAGAACCATAGAGCTTTCGTTGTTAATGCACTGAAAATGCACGTAAACTCAAGAAAAAGCCCGTATAGTACATCTCTAGAAATATATGTAATAGATGAATACGTTTTAGAATAAAAGGAAACAGAAGACTCAGGAAAACGAAAGACACTCGAGTCTAATAATAATGATATATTACGTAATATTTGTTTTTATTTTATATTAAATTCATAAGATAATGTATACAGAGGAAGTTAGGGGTATAAGTTCACGCATTTAGATTGGCATATACGTATAGTGTAATGAAAAACATATCAATATCTGCTTTAAATTAATCATTTTATTTACTAAGAGTAATATGTTTTCAGGTTGGTAATACCTTCAAACAGGCGTCACACATACAAGCCAGACGTTGATATCTCCCCGAAACCGCGGGGCGGAAGGCGTACTCACATATTGGGTAGGCCTCGCGATAGCGAATGTTGTATGGAACTGAGTTTGAATGCTTTTTCAAAGGCAATTGACTCTACTCTATGTAGACCAGCAGAACGTGTGAACACCTGGAAGTATAACGGGTAGTCTATAAGGACCAGCTTTCATAACTTAGCTGCACAGTTATGACGTTGCAAAGAACGTGAGGTAGTAACTTACGTTTTTGGTTTGTGAGAAACTGCTAAGCGAAGAGAAAAACAACTAATATACCAAGGTGATACATACCATAGTACCATGTCTCAAAGTATGTACATCCATACCTCTAACACCCTGTGTGTATTGTGTTCATATAAGGTATATTTATTACCCAATATAATACCTACAGTCACACAATATTATCAAGTGGATTAATAGAGTATGTTAATTTAATTATATAAAGAAAAATTGTGCACAGCGGAGTATTATAAATTCCTAAATTAGTATTATATTGTAATTGCTACTGAAGATATTGCATTTTGGATGGTGTAGATATAGATTATATATAAAAGCGCGCACCTCCCGCACTGCGACCTATATAGATCTATTTTGGCTACCTTTCCCAGGAGGAAGGTATAAGGTGAGGAAGCTATAGACCACAGATAGACAGACCACAGACACCGCGGAAGTCTGTAACACTTCTCGGTTCGAAGACCCATACCATGGTGGAGTTGTCTAAACGATCCGTCGACCAAGCAGCCCTTTCGTTTGAATAAGTAGTACTCTGTCCTTTGAAAACATATGCATGCCATCTGTCCAACACGGCTGTACGACATGAACCTAGAATAAAATCTGAAAGATTACAAGGAAACGGAATGAAACAAAAATAATGGAAAATAAATCGTGGTAGATGAGAAATCACCTCAGTATTTGCAGGACCAGGACTAACGACTAACCGAGGTTCTTTGTGGGTGGCTCATAGGAATCGAACCCAGGACCTCCCGATTACAAGCTTCACACGTTAATGCGGAGCCATCTCATTCGGTTTTGGATGGTTACATGATATTTGGTCATTTACAACATTTTTCAATTAATGGTTTAAGTTTGGAATCCTTATATTGAATAGTGCCACCCCTCTATTGATGAATTACTTATTTCAGAGATATTATATGAAAATTATGGAGCCTTTTTGATATTAAATGACTATGGGAACCAAAGCTTAAAATGTTATTCGCTGTGATATCTAAAATGTCATGTTATGAATAAGCCAAATCAAAAAGTGCTCTAATTTTGGAACTACTGTTTCCAATTTCAGCATTCAAAACATTTAAGGGATAAATCTTGTGAAAATAAAAAGTTATCCTCTTTTTAAGCAAACTACTTCAGTTTTTCCACATACTCTTATCGTTGATGAGCAGCAGGAGCAATCCGTAGATTGGTATTTTGATAGTGTTTCACGCCAGTTTTTACTATAAATGGCACCGCAGGCGATGACACTAATGATACATGGAATGAAAATGGAGCTAGGTGGAATGTGATATGTGATGGCGGGGGAAATCGGAGCATTCGGAGGAAATCCACCCCTGCGCCGCTTTGTCCACCACAAATACCACATGCGGTTTGCTTGGGATCGAACCTGGGCCGTCTAGGTGAGAGGGGAGTGGTCTAAACTCTTGGGCCCCCATACGTTAGTTGGAACCGAGACCGCATAATGAGAGAGACTACAATTCTACCGTGGCGACTAGGCAGAATGATACCGCAGTGGTTTGCTAGTGCCTTCCGCGGGATGGAGGTGAAGGGACAACACCAATACCTGGGAAACAACGGCTTATACTCCTGGTCTGGGAAAATTCCTCATGCCCCCATCGAGAATGGAAACTAGATCCTCCGTGCCAAAGATAAATGCGCCACCACTGTGCTAAAGGGATGGTCATTACTACCATTTTATGAATTTCGCAATTTTTTAGAGAAATACATGAAATGGGCCAGTGCTTTCATTTCAAAACCTGCCAATCTAACTTAAATATTGAGAGGGACGCTTAAAACGGGTCTTAACTGTATTTTAGGTTTTACCACCTCAACTCCTAATCGTCACCACTTCGAAATTTAAAAAAAAAAAAACTCTATATTCTAATATCTAAACCGAAATGCCCCACAACTGAATCAATAATTTGACTGATTATAATATTTATTCCGAAAAATGAGCACCATAAAAAACGTTTTGTAAACCGAATTGTCTTGCACACTTCATTTGGTGGGAAAAGAATATTAAACTGTAATAGGAATTTTTTAATACTTTTAGGAAACCAAACAAATGTCATAACAAGCTCATACCTATCAAAACTTCAGATTTCTTAAACTTTTTTTTAACATGTTTAAGTTAATTGAACAAAAATTGCATCACATGAAACATTTTGAATGTCCAAAATGTAGAGAAATCAGAAACTGAATAAATCAGCTTGGAAGTTTTAGGGGAGTTGCTTGTCTACGTCCGCAGTAATTTTTAAAACGGCATTGCTGAGCAATAAAAATTAAGATTATGAAACCAGAAAATTCTAAGGTAATTTTAAGCATGAAATAAAAAAAACATCAACTTGCTAATGAATTATGGTTAATTTTCATCCGTACATACTTACTTTTAAAAGTAAGTGAAATGTTCGTCTCGGAGGAACGTAAACATACTCTGCGTTCCAAGGGATTGAAATATTCTGAGAAACAAGACAAAAGATAAGGCACTGTTGATGGTGTTCCTCTAGAACTGAGGGAGATGACTTTTGAAGACTTTAGCGAGTCGGGAATTCTTGACTACACTTGGAACAACCTAGTATCACTCCATATACCTGGGTGAAATGAGATGTCCGAGTGGAATCTAGGCTAATCATCTTAACCACGTAATTTGGATGCTCTCTTGTTGATTCTACAGATGGCGTAGCGTGCTTTTTCCCAAAGGAGGCATGCATGTTTTTTTCTTCTAAAAATGTCTACAGTACCTAAAACAAAATCGAAATTTTCACCCTATGTCTTTAGATTTATAACACCAATATTCATCAACGTATGCCTCTGAAGTTTTAATGTGTGTACGGGTATAGGTTGTTCATTATAACATGTCGTCGCCCTCCGTGGTGTAATGGTTACCATGCTAACCTCGTACACCCAAGGTCGTGAACCCGGCGGAGGACGATGGATTTCTTCGGGTGTAAAAATCCTTCGGAAGGGAAGTAAAGCCGTTGGTCCCGTGTCGTAAATTTACGGCACGTAAAAGAACCTCAAGCCTGACAGAGAGGCCTCTGAGCAAAATTAAGCGGTCTTTCACGCCCAATATAGAATAGGACGCTAAGATCCATAGCAGATAAACAGCGTCCATAAATAACACACCATTTCCATTATAATATGTCACATTTAAATTCACCACTTCACCACAATCATGTTCCAAGTTTTAATCATAAATTGCCATTTCCTTTGCATAAAAACGCTACTATCGAAAAAGTCATTCATATTTTAAACATATTATGTTTTTCAAATGAGAATAGTTCTATGCTGCAGCGAATGAGATGCGTTATCGTGCTCTGCGTTGCCAGGTGGCTACCCCTACTCTTTTCATATTTCCCTCTCACTCGCACACTGAGCATGCAAATCTGCCTGGCGACATAATGTTTATTCATGTGTATTATGAGAACTATTTGAGCTAAGACTCTAGCTTTTACGGTTCTGCTACGAACATTATTCTCTATCTTCCTCGTGAATTATTTTTTGGAACATTTGATTATTTTGCCTCAGCGCAAGGGGTATTTATGAGAGACGGAATCACTATTCCCAATTAAGCGCAAATGCAGTATGTCAACACAGCAGCACTCTTAATTGGCTGCCGGCCTGGTGGCGCTCAAACACAAACCTCATCCCATTTAAAAGATACTGTAATTCAAGAGCATGAACCAGGTGTTTTCAATGAATTGCGTCCAGACACTGTTGAACGACTCTGACAAAACTCCTAAATACTTCTCAATACTTGATTCGTGTATCTCTCTGAGGCATTCTCATTATTTTGCAATACATTTAAGTATCTTATGCAGTGTTTAACACTGGATTAATTGCCTGGCTGGCATGATACTCAGCCGTTTCTGTTGATACTTCTTCATTGTTTTATATAAATTTTCACATGTTTGCTTTCAGATCTTCCTAAACTGTTATTTTGGCAGTTAAATGGGTAATTTCATACCAACAAAACATGTACGTACATACACGGGAGTTTACAGTTATACCCCATGCGGTTTCACAGGTAACGATCGATAAATGATTAAGTAGTGTCTATTGTAAGTCTCTGGAATTCTGACTGAAGAGCTGTAACTGAGTTTGCTCTGATAAATGTTTCTTTCTAATATGTGCGCTCCGGTACAGACTGACGGTCCGTCGCAACTGACCTCACAGAACATAGATAACCATAACTGTCAACTCTATCACCACTAAAAATAATTTGATGTATTGCATTGACATGACTTTCTGCCTATTTTCCAACAAATTGTTCTTACGAAAGCTGTTTCTTCTAAACAATTCATGCTAATCGTGATAAAAATTAGCTTAATTATTTTCTTACAGGTTTAAGAGGAATAAGCGAATAAACTGGCTAAATCAATAGCAAAATATTTTAAAAGTTCAGCACTGTGAAACTGGCTTTGAAATTTTGTTCTCTTTGCTTGACTGGAAAAAACTAATAACGACTTCCAATTTAAGAAATTATTCATATAGAAAAATTAAAATGTTCAGCTACACAAAAAATATATTTCACATGAATTGCTTGATGTAGTGCGATCTAAATCTTTTGTGTAGTAAGTTTGTCTATTTTTATGGTTTATCAGTCATGGAAAAGTCATCCAGAATGAACAGTACCTCAGAGGCTATTCCTAGGAAGATATATATTTCACTTGTCATGAAAATAGCCATATCTTTTGAGGCATGCTCTAAGAAATCAAAATGTTAATGTAGTTTTTGTACCTATGCCCCAGTAAAGGGTTCCCCCCGAAGGGAAGAGTGAGGTGAGAGGATACATCGGGCGGCCGGAATCAGGAGCGCCGGTACAGCAATGAGTTTCCAGATAGAAGCTCAGCGAGATCCGGAAAGGCAGATCGGAGACACCGCCTCTTAGAGGGTCCAACGAACTCCCCAAGGGGCGCTCCTCATCCAGGCAACCAACAGAAGCTGTGTGGCGGAGAGATTTACTATGAGCGTCCTTTTACCCTGTCACGCTGCACCGAACACCATTGCAAATACTTCAAACTCTGTAAAAAACTAACGAAATGAAGGATGATTGAAGTCGCAACGGAAATGACATGCAGTAATCTGAAATATGGTGGATGAATCGAATTGAATTTATATTGAATTTTATTTATGGACGTCATTTAACCGCTGTGGTTCTCAGCGTCCCATTCTATATGGGGCATGAGGACCACTTAATTTGATTCAAAGGGGTTTTTATCAAGCTAGAGGCTCTTTTACGTGCCGTGAATTAACGACATGAGACCAACGGCTTTACTTCTCTTCCGAAGGAAGCAGTACTAAGGAGTTTTACTTCCGCCTGTCCAACATTCGCCTGGCAGGCCGCGCCTTGACAGAGTGATTAAACCTCTTAGCCCGGGTTCGATCCTTGGTGATCACATGTGGGATTTGTGATGGACAAAGTGGCGTAGGGACGGGTTTTCTCCGGGTTTCCCCGCCATCACATTCCACCGGTGCTCCATCTTCATTCCATGTATTATCAGTGTCATCGCCTGCTATGTCATTGTAGTAAAAGTGGGCGTTAAACACTATTAAAAAACCATTCGCCTGGCGACCCAGGCAACCACGAAAAAAACTAATAGGTCAAGTAGACCGACCACGGTAAGCGAACCTGTGGGCCACAGACGAAACCACCTGAGCCATATCGAATGGTTTTGTGACGTAATCTGGGCATCTCAGTATCCGTACAGCTTGTGTTGGATAAAGCAAAGAAACAGAAGGAAAATCAGGACACGTACTGGCATATGTTTAACTTTTTCGCACACTCTGGAGTTTAACGAAGCGCACTTTTACTCTGTAGACGATTTTTTGTTTCTTTCTTGCTGCGTACTAAATCGGCGAGTTACTCTACTCTGTAGAGTAGAGGAGACAGCGTACTGCAGAAAACAAATGACGAGGTTCTGTAGTACATGAAACTCGTTGCGCATCGCTTAAAGTAGAAGGAAATTAGCTAGTCACAGCACGGAAAAAGGGAATGCTGCACTATCCGGCGAAGCACTATGAGAATAATTGCGTTTCTTCGGTTACTTCTCTTAAAGACGATTGCTTGTGTAACTTCAGACAGCGCTGCTATAACTGAGCAGTGGAGGTTACAAATGTTGCATATTACTTTCTTCAACAAACTAGAGTCTGACACGCCATTACTCGGATGCATTTCATCAGCAATCCCGGGAATACGACGAGCTTTACTTGTGGTGATGCATCTGTGAAATTTAATAGAAGTTTGTGAAAAATTAAATAATATATCAGTATATGAGTTCAGCTGTTTTAAGAAATTATATTACTTGAGACACTTTAACCAGCACTTAATTGAAGCTATAATGGGTAGCAGTATGCTTATTAATAGACACTCCTAAACTTATTTTCTTGCAAAGCCCTTTTCAAAATGTTTTCATAGTCAAAATGTTCCACAAGATCCAGTTTTTCACTGATAATTAAAAAAATGATATTGATTTTCAAAGGTACATCAAAGAAATGGTCTTATAATTTTCGAATTAATGCTCTAATTTTGGGTAACAAATTATTATATTTTGAAAACTAAAGCATTTTCAAGTCTATGAGGAGTAATAATTATTCTGCACCAATTAGGGCTAGTGTAACAAAATATAAGGTTTCCCTTCCGAACCCAGAAGTAATTGTTTTACCAACTAAAGCTTAGGGATTCTGGTGATTGTTGTATCCAGCGTAATACTGAAGAAGCAAGGAACACATTTGGCTGATTATGTAGCTCGGACAAAGATATTTCACACATCCACGTTTGCAAGTTTACTAATATACGGCATTACCAACTACATCGTGTGTTATGAGCGCCAAAAATACCTGTAAATCACTGTTACCAACCTATGATAACGTCACTGAAATGAAAATTCACAGTTTTTGGTAACTCGTGCGGCCTCGTACACCCTACGGCTACGCCAAGGTTCATTGGGTTTTAGCTTTCCAGATCCATTGGCTAAGATAAGAGCAGATTATTTGCTTTAAATGGTTCTAGAATTATTCCAGATGGTACAAAAATTATTTTCGACCCCTATATTTAAATGTGTTCATTTCCTGTTAGAAATCTCTATGGAAATGAGATCCATTTCGATACAGATTTTCATTTTGTTACAGATTTCGGTGCTTGCGCGCTGTCCTACTCAGAGCCACTTAAAATAGTTACATATACATATTGTCAGGTCTTTCATCAATGAAGGTTTTAATTTCATTTGTCGAAAATGTTTCTGCATTTTTCCCTCAATACGCTTTTAATTTCTATTTTAACAGTTAGTAGAACCTTTTATACTTGGTTATGAGTACTCTTCAATACGGAATAATTTGTCCACAGGGTTGGGGATTGGAATGCTTTTGAAATTCCTTCAAAGTAAACTATTAGCACATCTTCTGCCAATGAAGGTGAATTTCTTGTTCCTCGCCCAATCATGAACTTGCTATACAAATTTTCAAATGTTTTCTTTGATTTTTCAGGAAGTAAATTTTTGTTTATATTCCTTGCCTCCTCCAGGATATCAGGAGGTATAGAAGTCAATCCAATAATATACATGACAGCTTCCATTTTGTAAAATCAATACCTGGAACTTTGAATCGATACTCACTTGTTATCGAGGCGCATATAAAATAGGTATCGAGAAACTGATTCATCAAATTCTTATTTTCTTTCGTCTGCATCAAAATATTAAAAATGTATTGTATATATAAGTTTCGCAGAAAAAACCATTTCATACAGCTTCCATATAATGGGTATTAAGGCTTACGCCACTCGCAACGTTATAACTTCCATTATGGGATGCTTGCATGAATAATTTAGTACGGGTAGTGTAACTTATACCTAGCCTCTCATGGATGGTGCCTCTCAGATAAATTCCGTTTGTAGGCTTCGTGATTTTTATTATAACGTACAGATTGTATCTAAAGAACGTAATGCAGCACATACACTATAGTTTCAAACATTAAAGTTATACGACATTTGTAGGTACTATTATGTTTATAATGCCGAAAAAATAGTGTTTTGAACACACTGTGTTTTATTTTAATTTACCTATACCGTTTGAGAGGAACTTCTTGAAATTTTAATCCACAAATGCATTAATTGACTCATTCATATTGCACGCTAAAACCTTTCATGAATAATTCAGACTTAGAAATAGTATTTCAATATCGTGGTACTATTTCGACAAATAATTTCCCTCTTGTTATATAAATTTGAGTTTGAAAACCCTGATTCTAATTCGTCATTAACAGTTATGACAGAAATACAAAAAATAGACAGTCTTAGAAGTTTCCGAAACGAAGAAATAAGATGTTCAAAATACATTTGCATTCACGTTGATGTGTTTTGCCAAACTAAGTGGGCCTCGCCGTGGCCGAGTCGTCAGACCACTCGCCTCTCATTTAGACGGTCCGGGTTCGATCCTAAGCGACAAAGCGGGGCAGGGGCCGGTTTTCTCCGGGTTCTCCGGTCTCCCACCCCATTACATTCCACCGGGGCTCCATCTTCATGTATCATCTGTGTCATCGCCTGCGGTGCCAGAGCAGTAAATGCGGGCGTTAAACACTGTAAGAGAAAACAAAACAAAACCAAACAAGTGGCTCAAGGATTCGTCTGCGATTTGCATTCGGAGGGTCGTGGGTTTGATTCCCGCGGCGGACCGCTCTGAACCATGGATTTTATTCGGTGTTTTCCCAGGCAAATGCTGCAAAGGTTTTTTCATTCCTCCCAATTTTCCGTCCCCTCATTCCATCTCTATTTCATCCAACTGGTCTCTTTCAGGGGGAGAACTGTTCTGGTGACACTTCCGTGGTAGTGAATGCGCTTTGGAAATAATGCCTTGGCGGCGGGATGGCGTTGGAGTCGTTTGTAGGACACAGGGGTTCAGTCGGACTTGGGGCGCGGTTTTCTAGTGCTCCTCGTGTCGAAATGCAGAACTCTTTGGACTGTTAGGGACTCTCCACAGTTGCTTTTTCCCCGCGGTCCGGGTTTGGACATCCTTCATTGATGACATATCATCCTACCCTCCTGGGATCTAAAGCACAATAGGCCCAAAGGCGGCTGCAGTGTGGAACCCCCTCCGATATGGCGCCCACGTACACACTGAGCCATACATTGATGTTTGTAGAGTAAACGTCAAACTGCATTGCTTGAGGACTTTTTTTTTTTTTTTTTTTTACTTCGAATATTTCGAACAGAGTTGCACTGAAGGGCTGGTGGGTTCAACCTATCCTCTGTTTTGTTCTTTAGTATGCCTACCGTCCAAAGAGTTTCTATCAGCATTGAGTCACCGTAAACTCCAACGGCTCTATTACAAAATGATATGCCCAATTTAGGCTCTAACATTTTATTTTAATAGTTTGTCACATGTTTCAAAGTAGACTACACATAATATTGATTAGAGGACGCAAACGGGGTAGTATTTGAAGGATTGCAAGTTATCAGCGATGTAGGGATTAAGAACGTCGGAGACAAGTTGGTACACACACACACACACACACACATTGTCCACTTACGGCTGGTAAGACTTCCCCTGCCGCCGCCTGTATTCTGTGTTCTCTGTTCAAGAATTAGCATGAGCTGCTTGCGTGTAAATTAAATGTGCAGTGAACTTCAGTCTTACCCCAAATGGTAGAGTGGGATGGCTCAGGCGCGATGTGGCCCGCATTCGGCAGGTCAGGGTTCGCTTCCCGTAGCCGGCCTAAGTGACCTGGGGTCTCTTCTGTACCTCCATGTCGTTTCCATTGTTATTTCATTCATTTTTTTTTTGTAGTGTTTAACGCCCGCTTTAACTACTTATGGCACCGCAGGCGGTGACACTGATGATACATGAATGAAGATGGAGCACCAGTGGAATGCAATGGCGGGGGAAACCGGAGACCCCGGAGAAAACCCGCCCTAGCGCCGCTTTGTCCACCACAAATCTCACATGCGGTCGCTTGGGATCGAACCCGGGCCGTCTAGGTGAGAGGCGAGTGGTCTAACCACTCGGCCACGGCGCGGCCCTTATTTCATTCAGCCATCATCCTATTGATTTATTTCAGAGTTCGAAGCGTTGACGGTTGTGGTTGGTGTGATATGGCATGGCATGAAAACGGATGCTCAAAGTGACTATTTCCGTCCCTGAATTCGGCTGCTTGCTGAGATGTGGGTAGATCCTGCCGGGGCATTGAACTCTGTTTGCCTGTTTTGAGGTCGCGAGTTCAAACCCAGCGGAGAACAATGGATTTTTTCGGGCGTACAAATTCTTAGTATGGCAAAGCCGTTGGTCCCGTGTTGCAGATTTACGACACGTAAAAGAACCCCAAGCCTTATAAAAACAAGCGTTCTTTCACGCCCAGGATTGAATGGGACGCTGAAAACCACAGCAGTTAAAGAGCGTCCATAAATAAAACTCAATTTCCATTTTTCTGCCTCTGCGGCTATTACTCTGCTTCTATATGGAAACTGTAGGAACCGTCATTGCTATAGCGGCGCTCCTAATTCCGGCCGCCCGGTGTATCTTCTCATCTCATCCCTCCTCTCGTGGAGTGTAGGTACAATAACTCGGATTCGTTGCCAAGTCCCCTCCGACCGTATCCTATTCTACCCAGGATGCACTCCCTAACGATGCAGCATATCTCCAATCGTTCTGCAGGGTTCGGAATATAAGGAAGAAGACGCAAACTCGAAAATATTATATTGTCATTTCTTCCCTTCTTAAGACTTTTCTTTGCCATCTGTCTCAATGAAAGAGCAAGCTATAATTTCGCTCTTCCCCAGCCCCAGAAATCAATTCAATGAAAGTTGCTCACCTTTTATCATCATCCGAAACTTTGTGTCCCATCTTGAAAGCGGTGTTTACTCCCCTGATGTTTTCATTCTAAATTCTATTTCCTTCCACCAGCGAAATAATTTCACTTTCGCTATTCGCGTTCAGCTACCACACAATACTCATCTTACCCCTCCTCTATTTTTTCTTTTTTTGTTTATGCACAATCCGTCTTCTGGCTCGTCGTGCGGCGATTTATGAATAACGTGCTCAGGAACATAGCTACGCTTGTACTCCCCTACAAAGTTTCTCCTGTTTTGCTTCATTTCTTCCACCTCCATCCAGAGCCGCGGTGTATGCTATCTTTCTCCCTCTTTCTCGTCACATCTATCCAATAGTCATTCTGTTTTTCTCCTTCCAACAGATTCTGTCATTTCCATTCCGCTCCGGTCTTTCATTTCTCCTTCTCCCCCTTTTGCTCATTTGCTTTTTCAGTTACTGTAAATGTCACATTTCATCCTGCTTTTCCCTGCACCCTACCACAGCTTCCGTCTCTTTGCCATCTTCCACCGTTCTGTTTAGTTTGTTCCGCGCTGGGGCTAATGTAATTACCAAATAGTCTGAGGGAGACCTCACTCTTAGTGAAGCAAGGGAGTAGAAGGAATGGCTCTTTGCGTAGCTTTTCGTGCCCGAGAAATTCAATGGCAAAGAAGAAACAGAAAAACGCAGAAATAAAACGGATCAGCAATGAAAGGAAGGCTATACGGTGACCGTTACATAATCCAAAACCTTGTATTAACATATGAGGCAGCAGCAAAAGAGAACGACATCTGCAGAAATGTAGGTTCACTGGATTGCTAATGAAAGGAACATCGTTACATTGCCGAATCCTCTGCATTAACATATAACGGTGTACCGAAACAGTATGACGCATGTAGGTATGTGGGTTGACTGGAATTGAAAACGGGAGTCCTCCAGGGAATTCTCAATTTAAAAACACAAACAACGGGCTACATTACTAAAACAAAGCTTAATGCATATGTTCAAAACCTGCATGGGATATGTTATTGATTGCTATTTTCTGATTAAGAGAGTAAACGAATTTAGTTTAACTAAAATGTGCTTGTTTTAGTTTTATGTATAAAATATCCTTCTTAAAGCATTCAATACCATCATCCATGTTTCGTATGTTATACCCTTTCTAGTTTTTAAATTCGCTGGTCGATAAGGCTGAATTATTACTTCACTTAGTTAAATGACCTATTATAGCAGTTTTAATATACTTTTAGGGAACATTCTCTGCATAGGCATTGTTTATTCACCAATTTTCTTAGGCTCTTTCTATCAGCAACTAAGACAAATACGTCCTGTGTGAAAAAACAATATCCAGAAACCTGTAGAGTCGAAAGGCATAGGGTTTCGAGAGCACTGCACGAATATGCCTTACACTTCCGCAGATAATACTATAGGTATAGGGGAATTATAAAAGATGTCCCCCAACATGTGGTGCTACAGACTTCTTCTTTAGCCAAACAGCGATTAGGCCAATGGACCTGCTCCGGTCTCTATTCATCTAGGGGACACCAAAGTACTAAAAGTGATTTTCGAATGTATTAAAGCTGGAGCTTTAATACTATCTACAGACGTTTCCGGTAACAAGAAAAAAATTCATGCCAAGTTTCATTCAAATGTGTCTTTCCATTCTGGATATATTAATCTATTTAATTTAATTTCTAAAATCAAAATCAATGGATCTTCTACAGCTATTGAGCTAAATGCACCCTGACATGCATCTGACCACTAGTCATTCGTTGTAAGTCCTAAAAAAATACAGGGAAGGTAAGCCGACTACAAGCGAACTACAGATTTATACTTAAGCTTTGTTCCACATAATTTGGCCCGTACTCTGAAATGTTATAAATAAATCAAATTTTTACATAGGATACAATTTAAAAATATATGTAAACGGATCTTTGTGGGTATTTATAAAATAATATATTTTACAAAGTTAGGTCAAAGTAACCTATTAAGGGTCAAATTATCTCTAGTTTATGTTAGAAGGTTCAATATTGTATTATGGTAACACTCCCTGGCTACAATTTATCAGATAATAAATATCTTGAATGAGAGCTCAGTGCAGTATTCCTTGAAAGTTAATTTAAAATCTGGGTTACCTCCGATACAGATAGTTTCAGTTGTACCAACAGATGTTCGTTAGTCAAACAAGTACTGTATATTGACTTGTCATTTGTCTCTGAAAACAGTTGCTAACATAAATATGTAGAATCAGACATAGCCAAAGTATTAGCTACGAATAAGTTTAACTTCGTGTGCTTTGCAACAACGTGTTTACCGTGACAAAAATATTTCAAAAACTATAACTATTACGTATATTAGTTGAAGATGCAAATCCAGCCTTACCTTTAGGTATGACATGCATAGGATTTACGAAACGATCAAAATGATTTCCCAGAGATTTCTGGTAACGAAGTATATTTTTTTTTTCATTTGTATTTTGGAGGAATTTGAAGAGTAACCCTTGCCCTCATGTGATTGTCCCTTCCATAGTTCCAACTGCGTGGTAAAGATTTTAATTACATCTCTCATCACTGAGTCCACAGAAGCTAATAGGACGAATCCAACATTGGAATAGTTTACTACGTTATATTGCACCTTTTGCAATATAACGGTACATCTATGTCAGATTTGTTGTACACCCTGAGTAAATTGCAATTCCTTCCAGTTTTTCGAAATTGAAAGAGAAGACCTTCCTGAAAATTCTATCCTGATAATAAATAACGTGAGCTACCATAAACAAGCCACCTAGGCCCACCTCCTTAAAAATGGATATAAAAACATGGCTACAAAAAATAAATTGTTTTCGATGAATCCTTTTCAAAGGTAAAACGTTGTGATTTAATCAGGATTAATAAAAACAACAAAAATCCTATGCAATAAACTAGATATTGCCAGAATCGACACACTAAACTCAGGATCCCTCAGATTTGAATCCTATTGAACTTGTCTCTTAAGATTTTTAACAGGCAGGTCGTAGAAAAACAACTTTCAAGATGCAAGATTAAACATGTGGAAAATCTGTACAGTGAAAGAGTTGGTGAATTTGGTCTCGTGAAATGAGAAGAAGCCTGTCAGCACGTGGAAACAGCTGAGCAACATTATTTTGGAAAATATGGCATCGTCAAAAATACGATAGGGTAAATTCTTATTGAGGATAAAGGGGCTACATTTACACTAGCGAGAATGAGTTGGTAGACATCACTGGTATAGAAGAAGAAAAAACAGGTAATGGTAGTTTGTCAGGAGTAGAACTTCAAGATAATAAGTTCACCAGGGTGGTGTTATTTCAATGTTTGTTTACGTGGAAACACCATTAAAAATATATAATCGTTGCATTTCACTGATCATGTGTGTGAATGTCCGAAGGTTTACAATGTTTTTAGGGACTGTCAGCGTTGCCAACACAATTTGTTTCCGTTAAGCTGAGGTTAAATTCCGCTAAAATCCGCGAAATGTTTATTATTATTTCAATACACTGATAACTTAGAAGTAAATTTTGTGGTATCGTCATTATTATTATTATTATTATTGACAAGGTACGCGACTCGCACCACAACTTTCCATCAAAATTCGTTTCGTTTCGCACTCGGCTTACCCTCCCCGTATTTGTAGGACTGACATCCCCTAGGACTTACAAGCCAATGCCTAGGGTCGGGGAGCCAACGGCACAAAACCACAGAACGGAGAACCTGGAAAGAGTGTTTCGGCCCATAGCCAGGCATGAACATGAGGAAGTGGATGATATGAAATTGATGATTGGAAAGGGATGTTGGAGCAATTGGTGAAATGGGTGGCGGGGGAAACCGGAGAACCCGGATAAAACCCGCCTAGACGCCGCTTCACCCACCATAAATCCCACATGCGGGGGCTTGGGATCGAACCCGGGCGACCTAAATTGGAGACGAGCGATTTAACCACTCACCCACGGCACCCCGTTTCCATCAAAATTACCTCGCCAAAATACCTGTAGCGACCTGTACACCTGTCATATGCGGGAAGGTAAAAGACCATTTCTGTTTCGTCAACCAATAAATACCCATGCCTGGTGCAGACAGCGCAGCTTTCTGTGCATCATTTACTGAACTAGCAGACTGCTTAAGTGTTCATGCAAAGATTGAACGGCTCGTGCTGGAAAATCTACAACTTGAACGAAATCGATAAAGTATCTCGTTTCGATTCTTAGTAACCATAGCAGTGGTACTTTAGTCCTCCTCTTATGCTGTTTTACGTGCTGTCAGTTGACTGCAATAGAGCTGAAGTGCAAAGAGATATATTTACGTGACAGCATAGATGCCCTCTACTTGCATCTATGAGACCCTTTCTGGTTTTAATCAGAATGTCGTTGGTTACGGTGCCCTAGAGACATCTGATGCTGTCACAACAGGTTCCTGACCCTTATACACTCACAGCCTGAAGTAAGTTACCTATACTCCATAGTTCTCTTAGAGGTGTAACTGTGACTAATGATATCACCTTTATCCAAGAACATATTACAGTGTACATCATGATTAGTGGTTTGCAATAGATATAAACAGGTGTAAAGATTTTGGAACAGACTTTTCTGCACAGCATTTTCACTACTTACTTTGATTTCACTGTTGCTGTTCCGAAAACCCCTTAATTTCCATAATGAGCATGATCTCAGAAAGACTATTAATTACGAGAGTTTTACTAATTACCATAGGTACCCTAAAGGCACATTGATACAAAAGATAAAATCTGCTCTCTTCTCTTCTCCACTTTTCATTTCCCTACATTCCAGCATAACATATACTGCAATTTCACCATTCTTCAATTAAATGAGAAAAAATATGAATAAATCCCCTTAAACTTTCGAACCATATCAAACAGCGTAAAACTCCTTTCAGCTCATTTTAATATACCTACCTAAGTAGAACTCTCTTAGTGCCCTCATTCAGCTTCCTATAAACTGGTCTGGTCATTAATTAATAAAATTAGGCTTCCGTATTTTTTTAAGGATACAGGCAATCGCCCCTCTATACAGGGTGTTTCGAAACGACTCCGAACGAATATAGCTAATACGTGAACTAGTCCAAAGTGTAGTGTCACAATTTCGTAACCCTTTTAGGTATGGTTTTATGCAACATTAAAGACATCATTTTGAGATTATGCATAGCAAAAAAACACTTGTAATAATACCCACGTATTCACATTCAAAGGGTGTTCTTTTCAAGCACTAATGTTTTTGATTTACTGTCCTTAACTGCAAAGATTAAATCAAACATTTTATGGTTTAACAGCAAATCTGTGTTGATTACCTCAAGTTGTTTAGTTTACAAATAAAGATACTGCAAAAGAGATTTATTTTTTAAGCTGCATCTGCAATCCCGGTACTATTTTCATTGTATTCTTGGCTCTGCTGTCTTTACGAGTACTTTGGCTCGATCCTCAAGGTCACCCACGTTAAGGGACGCAAAGTGAATTTATGTCCACAATCTACGACAACGGACCAACGGCTTTACTTCCCTTTCGAGGGAAGCCATGCTAAGGATTTTGTACACCCGAAAAAAATCCATCGTCCTCTGCCGGGTTTGAACCGCGACCTTGGGTATATGAAGTTAGCATGGTAACCATTACATCACGGAGGGCGACATCCATAGGTAAAGAATGTTTAGGTGTACCTCCATTAAATTTTGGCTCTACAACCATTTAAAGATAGTAATATAGCTCTGTTTTCTACACACTGCTTTAAAAAACACCGTTTTTCTCTAAATTACGTTTTTAGAATTTCATCTTCCACGCACCTCAGTTTTTGTTTAAATTCCATTACGATTTCCTAAAAACTGCGTATGTGTCCTTAGTAACATTCTGAATGACAAATTACTGTGTAATGGCAAAAATAATTTCTGAAAACATGGTTAATTTTTAGTTTTAACGAGGTTAATTTTTATGCTTCATTTAGGTTTATAAACAATTTGGCAATTTCTCAACATATTTAAAGTATCTTTTCATACTATATTTGTTTGTGATTCAAGGCTCCAGTTGCAAAAATTGCAACAAATTCTGTAAAACGTTTAAACGCGTGGGAAATTTTATTATGTGACGTATTCAGATAATGAACTTTATAGACTAATTTATAGCCCTAGGAGAATTTATCCAATGTCAATGAAATTTGGTATACGTATTAAATAACCAGTTTTTCACAGTGAAGTTTTCAGAAGAACACATACAAAAGTGTGGAACTTCGGGAAGTTATTCCCATGTACATGACCTGTAAAATATACCATTAGCAGCTTATGTATCGCAGCCTATTTTTCCCAGTAATGTACTTTCATTCACTGTCTGTTATGATGAAATTGTATTTTCGAAGAGTAAACAAATAATTAAAGGTACAGGTTCCTTACCGGGATTTTGTAAGACAGGGAGTTTGATGCGAGCTAACCGATGTGGAGTCTGTCGGTATGTTTACGAATACACTGTGGGGGAAGTAACGAGATGCTTCCCAAGGTAACGTTCGTCTTGTTCAGTACAAAGAGTAGAGTAGGGTACACACACGTAATGGTTAGTTTCTCATTGTGTACCAGTAGTCATTATTTGAGACAGTACGTACACACTTGGCGTGCGAGATACATTTAATTTTGACTGGCACATGAAGATGTTTCATAAAGTCTAATTTCAATTATTACGGTCATTTAACACTGTTGTTCCTGTAAAACATCTCTGACTCCTCAAAATAGTTTTTCGGTGTTGACTTTCTAAACAACAATTTTCACAATATTGTTTTACCATCCCCTTAGATTGAACTGAGATTTTGCAATGTAGATTTTGGCACATAAAGTTATATTTTAGGTTCTAAGTTTGTTTTAAAAGTGAATATTAATTGGCCAGCGTACTCTAATTGCTTATAAATGTGTTAGAACAGCCTCTATATGTGCCTATACCATCACAGCGTTTGTCCTCCAACACCATCAAGCATGACCGAGTTGCGTTTGATGGTTGAAAACCATATATTCAGGCTATCAGCTACTCCACTGGTGTGGAATGTTCTACGAATTTGACTGCTAGAGTTTGTGTTCATCATTGCGGAAATGTGATGTGGCTTCATCTTGCTAGAACGGTATGATTTTGTGTACACAAGCGTCTGCCAATCAGTTACGTAAATGTAAATAGTGCACCCTACCGCAGAGACATCCAAAGAAGGCAGGAAGTGTTAAGCACAAACACCTAGTGTCGGGCCAAAAATAATGTGCGTCGTGAGGAACACCAAACAAGATGATGCAGTGCCGATCGCAAAGAAGTGAGTGAATTTTAGTGCTAAGAGCGGAAGAAAGAACGCAACGAAAGGCACTACTTATGCGGAGAAGACCTTAGCCCTTCTTGGACAATTCGGCTATTCATTATTCAATACGCTGATCTAATAAGCATAGTAACTTCACAGATTGTAGCAGATAAATAACCACATGCAGTAGAAAAGAGGTTTTTAAGAGAGTATGCGCGGTGAATTGCGCGGCGCAAGGTGCAAAATACGACTTAACTGTGTCGAGGACAGTGCAAGCCCCTACTCCTCGATGTTGAGCAATGGCGCAGTCACTTTCTTTCCTTACGCTTGGCTCGCTCCGCTCCTCTTCTTCAACTCTCCCATTGCTTCTTCCACACCAGGAAATGTCCGAGCCGTGCTGAGTCGATATGATGCAACGGGCTACAGTATCTCTGTAGCTCAGTTTGCACCCGTGTAATTTTGTAAGAGGCCATGTGTTGGAGCAAGTTCCAGCATTGTGTTTTCATTTTTAACATCTACAGTTTGGAGCACAAAACCCTATATGGGCGTGTCAGAAAACGTATGCTCCTTAGCATGTGACCTATTACTTCTCAACGTTTTTCAGAGTTACTCCCTGTGCAGAAGATGATACTGTCTTCAGCACTGACTTGGATGTGTGCTCATATAATTTAGGGCGTAAAATTCAGGAGAAAATTATGTTATAAATTATAAAAAAACTGATGTGTTCCATTCTCATGACTTTCTCTGTATCTCTGTAAAAATTATAGTTAAAAAGCTTATTCTTCTATTTATTTCATGCTAATCGAGATAAAATTAGCAGAAATGGTCTTACTACTTGCTTCCTTGTAAGTAGAAGGGAAATAAGGAAGTATTATAGGCTAAAGCGATGTAAAATCCTTTAAAAATTGGTTGAAGTGTGATTGAAGTTTCTTTGTTTGTATGGCCAGGAGTTGACAAGTTTCTGTATCAGAGAAGTACAAATATTTTAACACTGAAACCAATAACAAGGAATATCTTCTCAAAAACGGTCAACTCCATTAAAAACGTTTATAATATAAATCGTGTGTTTTAACGAGCTCTACATTTTTGTAAAGTAAAGTTTTGTCCATCTCCTTTGGTTTACCAGTTATGCAGAATTTCGCAAAATTCATCCAGAAGATACTTAAATTAAATACAAAGTTTTGTATTTAACGGACCTTTTTTGAGCTATGACAGGCAGGGGGACACACACACGCGGACATGTTTTTAAAAATGCTTTTTTGAATTTACGGGATCTCAAAACGTATATTTCTGGTGAAATCTCGGTGTCGAATTGTTGGATGCAATGCAATATTCTCTCTATACACTATGTACATAGTACATGCAGCGAAAGTAGAAATGAAAATATATTGAGAAGTAACTTGAAAATAATGATATCCATCGCTAAATATTGGTGCAACGCCAACAATTTAAGTAGTAACAGCGCATAAACTAATCTCATTCAATATGAACTTTGTGCTGGTTTTGAATCTATCCGTATTGATTCAGATCTAAAGCATGTTACTAAAGTTGTATGTACTAACCTTGGTCTATTATGCTTATGTTTACTCGCATTTTAATTATCGTATTGTATTTGGGGCAATCATGCTTTAGGAGCAAAGACTTACTTTTTTACAGAAATAAGGTCTTAGATTAATAGTTAAATATGTTTGCGGTGTAAGCTATTTTATCTTGGCTTGGAAATTTTGACTTTGACATTGATACCTGTACTGAATTACCTCTTATATATTAAAACTGAATTTAAATAGTATTACAGTTTGATTAAATTTTCATAAATACCCAACACTAAACTCCTAATCAGTTATATATTAATCAATTTAAACACAATAAAATTCACGATAGTTATATTGTTCTTTCGGTTATTTAATACTCTCTCTAAAATGAAGAGGACTCCGTAACTTAAATATTCAAGAGGACAATGTCCCATTCATTTTTGGATGATCCGTTGTACTGGTTACTATTATTATAATTATTATTATTATAATTATTATAATTATTATTATTATTATTATTAATCATTATCTTTATATACTTGTAGGTTATATTTAATAGATTGTGTTGCTGTACTGTAATAATTTCTGGCAATCAATTCAGTCCCGCCATTCATCCATTCACCATGATAGAACATGTATCCATTATGTTAATGTTACATGTAAATTAAACCTTTTCTTTGAAATTGCAATAGTTACAATAAGGCTTAGAAACACTTTTTGGAATTAAGAACATACATTTGTGTAATTTCTGAAAATCAGGAGGATTCATTTAAAGATTGAATTCCACAAACTAAGTTTAATGTGAAGTATATACAGAATCATTTTCCCCGTTATTGACAAAAAGGTAAATGGTTAAATCTATCTCTAAATGAGACTTTATCACATTGATGAAAGAGAGTTTAAAGCTAAAAACGGATTTTATCCGTTAAAACCCATTAGTGCACATATACAGGCCCTGCATCGTCTTTTCTGCTCTTCTGTAGCTAATTCAGTATCTGGAGATTCTTGAGGTCGCTGTTGAATAGCTCGATTACGTTAATTTAGGAAAAAATGATCGAGTAATAAAGTTGTTTAGGAAGCTAGTCTTATAGGCAGACACTTAAATAAAAATATGGTGTGACTGAAAAGCCCGTCAACTGTAACAGCTACACATAACTGAATAAAACTCTCTTAATGTTTTATTTACATTTTAGATACAGGTGGTCCAATTGCGATGTATTTGGGATGTACAGATATACCTTAATGGGTTAAAGGAGCTGCAGAACTCAACGGGTCTATTTCAAGTTAAAGCCGATAGGTGGGGAATTAGGTGAGCGATCTTTTCGCCGCTCTTGCTTATCGCGGAGACAGTGAAGCGGGTCATGTTCATTCAGAGGAGTAAAACAAAGGTATGTCTTCCCCCCAAATAGGGACAGTTGGACCACCTGGTACAAAGGAGGGGAGCACCTCAGGCACTGTGATCTATGTACATATATTATGGCTCACGCCCTCCAAGAGCAAAACATGAGGTTAAGGGGTCACAGGAGGCTGCAGGTTTGTTTGACACAAAGACATACAGAAATCCTTGACATTTCCAGACTCCAAGCTTCGTTTCAGTGCTGGAGTTGCCAAGAGAGGGCAGTTATCTACCAGTCGACCAAGAAGACTTTTAGTGTACCCTTTACTTTATGCAATCTTCCGCGCCAGCTGTCCGGTAATGCCATACACCACGAAATCTAAAGCACGCCTGAAATTTGAGAATAAAACTGAATGACAGGATAATGATGGGAAGGAAATCATGGTAAAGAAAAACCACCGTAGGTTGCCGATACTGGCCTGAGAAAACCACAGAACAGAAGATGCAGCGTGGGCGTAGACCAGAATTGAACCCCGGACCTTACGAATGTCAACCTCACTTTTCTGCGTAGCCATGCCCCTGAGGATTCTCACTAAACTCTTAGGCTTAATATGATAAGGGACACCTGGGCAGTCTTAGAGGGTGATTCTCCTGTATTTTACTGAATTAGAAGAGTTTTAATTTCCATTTCATTTGTCTGTTTGCAGTGCCCGACGGGAAACCCACCATCGCGACTGCTCACAATACTAGCTCTACTTCCCTGTTCGTCAGCTGGCATCCTCCACCTCGCGATACAATCCATGGCGAGTTCCTGGGATACAGGATTGAATACCGACCACGTGACCGCGGACCTGAGGCCATCAAGGAAATCTACATCCGAGATGCCAATATTCTGGTGAGTCAATGTTTAATTCCTTTGTTTTTTGTTGTATGGGAAAGTTTATACCTCGAGAATACAAGTAATATTGGATGTTGTGTGTGTATTTCTTATGGGAATAAATACCTAACAGATACAGTTTATGAATTATTAATTTATAGAGTGCATGCCTCTAAATACAAATGATATTAGAAGCAACGGATACTAATTTATGAAGAACGTGTGTCAAATGTAGCAACTTTAGGAAGCTCATAATAGACAACTCTATTACTATGATCAAAATCAAAATGTGTAGGTGTGTTTCTTAGAATGTGCTAATTGTATTAGCCATGCGATAATTCCAGTCTGGTTGATAAGAATTATGAAGTAATAAATACACCACAGGAAAAGAGAAAAAAATCGTGCCATTTCTACAATACATACTTTCTCAATCACGTATGTAGACCGTACATAGTAGGTAGAGAAGCTGTTGTACCCCATTCAAAAATTCCATACTAAGATTTCACCGGAAATACACGTTTTGAAGCCTCTGAATAAAAAAAAAGTTCTACGGAAAGGTCTGCCGGTGTGTGTGTGTGTGTTTGTGTGTGTATGTATGTGTGCGTAGGACTATGGACAGCATTCTCAAAAACGAAAACTCGGTTGAATAAGAAACTTGGTATTTAAGTTCATTAACTCCCAAGGATACGACATAAGATTTTCAAGAAAATGACTTACCCCCAATTACACTTTCCAAAGGAACATTTTTCGAAAATTGTTAGTTTCTTAAAAATGTGTATAAAGAGTGCTATTAAAATACCATATATTTTAAGATGTTTTCATAACAAACGAATCGTTTAGCTTGAATTTTCGCGGAATAGCCTCTGAAGACTTTTCAATCAGGATGACTTTTATATTACTGGTACATTATATAAAATATATAGATCTCACTAATACACAAAATTTATGGGCTATATATCATTTCCTAAGTTAACTGTTTCCAAGACATTCCGTTTTATTGGTTTCAATTTTAAAGTACTTAACTTCCCGTTTGAGAAAAGTTTGTCATTCGTTTCTTATCTCTTTTGTTTTACTCTTAGCCTTGGAAAGAGGATATAGTTTCAATGACAGACGCATAAATAGCTTTTAAACAATTTGACTATCGCTTTTCTCTAGTGTATTCTCTTATTTCCCTTCTACTTACAAGGAAGCAAATAATAAGGCAATCTCTGCTAATTCTAACCTTGATTAGCATTATATAGATTAAAGAATAATATTTTGTAAGAATAGCTTGTTCGCAGTATAGGTAGGAAAAGTCATGTGAATGGAACACATCCATTTTCCTTTTATTCTAGTTACTTTCTGTCGCTTTGAATTACTTGGCGGCGGATCTGATATGTGAGATGCACGCTGACAGCAGTCTTCAAGGTCTCACCTCCATACCATACCACTCACGCTTCGCGTCAGGTAGATGGTATTCAAGGCTATTTAGTCCAGCCGTTTCACTATCTGTAGTCAGACGAAGAACATATAGCTTTCGAGGTCTCTTCCCGTCATACCATACCACTTACGCTTCACGTCAAGTAGATGGTATTCGAGGCTATTTAGTCCAGCCGTTTCACTATCTGTAGTCAGACGAAGAACATATAGCTTTCGAGGTCTCTTCCCGTCATACCATACCACTTTGCTCCGCGAGAAGTACATAACGTAAGGGTTCCGTCCAGCCTAACTGCTTTTGCTATCTTTGGATAGATGGAAGAACAATCGCAATTACCATCTATTTATAAGTTTACTGTTGTTTTTGACTGGAGTCGTGCTGTAATGGTTACCATGCTAACTTCATATACCCAAGGTCGCGGGTTCAAACCCGGCGAAGAACGATGGATTTTTTCGGGTGCAAAAATCCTTAGCATTGCTTCCTTCGGAAGGGAAGTAAAGCCGTTGGTCCCGTGTCGTAAATTTATGACACGTTAAAGAACCTCAAGCCTGATAGAAAGTCTTCTGGGCAAAATTAAGCGGTCTTTCAAGCCCAATTTAGAATGGGACGCTGAGAACCACAGTAGTTAAAGAGCGTCCATAAATAACAATCCATTTACATTTTTATCCGTTCCGGCAATTATCTTGGCGTCTGAGAGAAGGCACGTAAATATCCCAGGCAAATCGTTCGGTCCACAGAATTGAAACTAATGACCTCTAAATGTGAGCCATCCGTTCGGTATCTATACAACTTTGTGAGGACAGGACAGATCACTTGTCAGGAACATCAGCTTATTGTACCTACGCCTCCGGGAGGAAGGGATGAGGTTAGAGGATACACAAGAACCTGGGGCGACGTCACAGCAATGGGAGGACCCCTACAGTTTCCTGAACAGGCAGACCGGAGACTTAGCCCACATAGCGTCCAACGCTCCCGGCAAGCAGAAGTCAGGGGACGGTGATAGTCAAGTTTAACGGCCTTTTGTCCTGCCACGCCGCACCTAGCACATCGACGATACTTCCAACTCTGAAAGAAACCAACGGCATGAAGGATGAATGAAATGAAAATCATATGGAAGGACAGGACATTTTGGGGATGAAAGAAACCTATCCAGCATTCGCTTGGTGGGCCAGGAAAAGCCCCAAAAACACCCATGGGTCAGGTAGGCCAGCCACGAGAAGCGACCCCGTGTCCTCCCGAATACGGGCCACAAAAGAAACCGCCTGAGCCAAGAAAGCATTGCAATCGTGATATTTTGTACTTACTTATTTACGAAGACAAATCAAAATACAGTAATTCACTTTTTGAATGACCATTATAGCAGAAAAAGTAGTTTTGCAGCCTTTTTTACATTACAATTCACACACGAACAGTGAATAAAATGCTATTGAGGTTTATAATATCACAGAAAGTTAATTTTTCATTATCTAGACTTTCCTTTAGTGGTTACTTTATCACATTAAACATTAAACATTTTCGGTTTGTACACACACACACACACACACACACACACACACAAAACTAATCCAAAAACGGGGTGGAGACGTGTTACTAGACCTCGTGTTAAAAGAAGTTAAACAGCATTGGGCGTGGACAACACCTGGTTGGATGACCGCAACGACACCAGGAGCGGACTTTAGATAAAGTTACACGGGAAGCCGCGTGTGGACCTGTTCCCAGATCTTGTGCTTAGAGAAAGTTAAACAGTATGGGCGTGGTCAACACCTGGATGAAAGAACACTACATATCATTACCGGGTTCTCCGGTTTCCCCCGCCACTCATTCCAAAACCTGTTCCATATTGAGTTTTCTTTTCATCCATTGAACCGTCACTTCACATCACCATTTTCCTCACTTTCATACCAGGCATCCTGTCCACTCTCTCCGATTCAGAATCCGTCTGCTCCTCAACAGGCATCTGACCCGAGGCGCTAGCTTGTTATTGCCCTATGCGAGGATGGTTGGTAGCGGAAAAGGAGAAGATAAAAAGCCTAAGCAATCGCTAGAAAACTGGAGAAGTGCATCAATAGTTTATAAGCTACGCAAAACCATTTGTTTAGGTTAATTCATAATTTTTTTTTTTTCATTTCAGTGACATGTTTTCCTAGCTTCATATTTAAGTGATGTTGATTTAAAAATATACAGCCATTCTCAATATTGATTTGTTTTGTTTATTCCAATTCCGTTTAAACGGAACAACATTCTGATGTGTCCGTTTCACATTACCCTCTCTACCTATTCTGTAACAAACTATTTTACTAAAGCATATTCTTCTATCTACTTCATGCTAAACGTCACCAGAAATGTTCTTTTTAAACTGAAGGGCAAAAGGAGTGTGCCTGGCTAAACCTTTTAAAAGGTTACCTCATCGAAAAAGCTGTAAATCACATAAATTATGTTTTTAGCGTGATCTACATTTTCTGGATAGTAAGTTTTTGTCTTTCTTGCGGTTTACCAGTTACAAAAAGTAATTCAGAATGAAGAGGATATTACCTCCAAAAAATCAGGGTATACATTCTATTTGCCATGCAAATACCTTTTATATATGGCATATTATTAAAAATTGTTAGATCCATTTTTATAAAGTCGAAAATTTCTAAAAATGTCCCATGTAAAAGTAAGTTTGAGGTGGGAGGTTTTCCTGAAAATCTTTGTATCACATCCTTGGAAGATACTGAACTTAAATACCAAATTTAGTGTTTAATTGAATTTTCATTTTTAAGTTATGCTATCCACAAACACGCACACACATAGACTCACAGATTTTTGTATAAAAATCTCATGTGTTCTATTCACATGAATTTCGCTACCTGTTCCATAACAAATTATTCTTACAAAGGCTTATTCTTCTATATGCTTCATGCTAATGGAAATAACTGTAGCAGAAATTGCTTTATTATATATTTCCTTGTATGTAGAAGGCAAAGATGCGAATACATTAGGCTAAAGCAGTGGCCAACATGTTTAAAAGCTATCGCTCTATGATTATTTTTGAATGGACATAAGTAAAACCAAAGACATATGAAACGATTAAAGGAGTCCCATTTGAGAAAGATATAAGTAACTGATATTTAACTCCACAAGAAAAATTCATATGACATAAACTGCGTGTTTTAAGGATATCTACATTTTAGTGCCATAAGTTATTATCTACCAAGCGGGAGACCTGGGTTCGATCCCCAGTACCGGCGTGGGGATTTTTCCCCCGCTGGGAGACCTTGACCGGGGTGCACTCAGCCTCGTGAGGTCCCTGGAGGGCCAATTGAGGAGCTACTTGATGGAGAAGTAGCGGCTCCAGGTCGTGAGGACCGCATTAACCGGCCGGGAGGGGCTCGAGGCGCTGACCACGTCTCACCCTCCAATACTGCACCTCATCCATGACGTCTTTAGTGGACCGAGATGGGGGACGCAGCGGCCGGGCGGTAGGCCAAGGCTCCCCGTGAGCTGTCGTGCCATGGAGTTAAGTTATTATCTATATCTTACAGTTTATCAGTTATACCAAAGTCATTCAGAATGAATTTTGAACAGTGCTTCAGAGGCTATTCCCAGGGAATATGATATTTTAATCGAAAAATCTTTCATGAAAATGCTAGTTGGAGGTGGGGGATTTTCTTGAAAGTATTTGTGTGCCATCCTTCCAAGATTCTGAAACTAAACACCAAGTTTGCTATTTAACGGAATTTAAATTTGTTCACGGACTGTAGCTCTCGCACACATACACACGGAGCTTTTTCTAAATATGCTTTTTCTTTATTCAGAATACCCTAAAACGTGTAGTTTCAGTGAAATTTTGGCACTAATTTTTAGGTGGAATGCAATACCTTCTCTACCTATTTACTATGCAGGTGCAGGCGTATTTTGTTCACATTCAAAGGTCCTCAAAACTTGTATTTTCGGTGAAATTTCGGTATCTAATTTTATATGGCACACAATGCGCTGTCTACCTACTATGTACATTGTAAATATGTGCTAGAGAAAATAAAAACTGCTTCCTCCCTTTAAAACTCTGATCTACTACGTCCATTCAATTAGCAGAAAGAAGTGACAAATATTCAATTGAAGAACGTGTGGCAGGTTTCAAGTTGTGAAAGTAAATTATTCATATGTATTTAAAGCAGATCTTAGTTTTGTAGAATTTCCTTATGTGGATTCACATAAAGCATAAACACATAATTTTTCTTCCTATTGAACTAGGTAAGTTCTGAAAGTTTGCCGAATTAGACAACCAATAAATCATTTTGCTTGCACTGAAGGCCTGCTTGGAGTTTACGAAAAGTTTCTACCCCTTTATGCCTCGAAGTTCAGATATTGACGTTTAGGGATGGCAGTTATTGCTTTTGTAAGGGATCCCATAGGTGGACAAAACATATTTTGTAAAGAAGAGAGCCGTGCTTGGAAGATGAGATGAGCCAAAATCAATATGATGCGAGGCCGCCGCCATCCTTTGGCCTCTAAGATCGTCTCTTTTGAGGATGAAAAACGTCCGCTTTTGAAGTAAAAGTTTAACTCTGTGTCCGCTGCGTTACCAAAAGATATACAAAGAGAGAAAGTTGTGATGTCAACGAAAAATAAACTGTATTCATCTTCTTCTATACTATTTTCAGGAGCCACCCGCGTTCTCCGCGACAAGAAGTGTCTCAAATATAAATATTTGGTGTGAATTTTTCTCTTAATGTTAATCAGTAGGACCGTGAAAAGTACTAGGAATCAGATATACAAACACTTAAAATGAGTTTTTTTATGGAGGCTGTTTAACAGCTGTAGTTCTCTGCATCTCATTCTATATCGGGTGTCAAAGACTGTTTAATTTTGCTCAGAGGCCTTTTTATCAGGCTTGATCATGGTTTACGTGCCGTAGAGCTACCAACGGCTTTACTTCCCTTCTGTAGGAAGCCATGCCAAGGACTTTTACGCCCGAAAAAAAATGATTGCTCTCCGCCAAGTTTGAACTCATGACCTTGGAAACCAGAGGCTAGCATGTTATCCCTAGACCACGGTGAGCAAAGGACCCAGATACGTTTCTGTATCTCAGGTTAATTAAGGGTTTTCAGAGAGAAAATTGCTAATTTCCATAATTATGTACATATTTGCATCAAATTTATACCAATAATTATATAGGGTGGCGCATAAACACCGGATGGTTTATAAGTCAATCGGTGCATTATATGCGTAGTCAAATACAGCTTTATTCATATTGCAATGTACACAATACCAGAGTTTCATATGACATAGTTCACTGATAATTTGTGTTCATTTCTGTTATTAGCTTGGTAACACAATTGAACGTGTGGTTATAGCCTGAAGGTGCACTGCTTCCAGTTCAATTGGGATAGAGCATTGGCCTGTACCGGAGCGTATTTATTCCGTGGAAACGATTATCGGAACAAACTCATAATCTATTGAAATGTCTCCGGAATTCCCGCTGATCAGCGGGTGATAACCTAATAAAGGAGTGAAAACCGCTAGATTGGCAAGGTTTTTTAACTTCTTATATTCTTTGGGGTTTAGCTCCACACACCAATCTTGTTAACTAAAACCATTTGGTACAGTGCAACTTAACTGAACCATAGCTTAGTAAGTTTACTGTTTATTCAAAAACAAGTAAACATCAAATATAACAACAATATTGGAAACATATTTAATACCACTTAACTTTTGCGGAAAAATAATTAGCTTTGCAAAAACAAAAGTTTCAATAATTTTAGGCATCTAGGCAAATATAATATTTAATGGGCCTGTAAACATAAACATTTAAAATATCGCTTCCAAATTTTTATTTGTGCTATTTAGATTTTTCTTTAAAATTTCTATGCAAATTTAGGAAAAATTCCATAATGTGAAGCATTTGTCTCCAAAAGTGTAGAGAAAACAGAAAATGAGAAAATCAGCGTTGAAGTTTTAGAAGGGCTGTTTCTCCAAGAGCAGTGGCCTGTCACATGGTAGCACTTCTGCCAACAAATACAGATTATGAAACTATAAAGTTTTTATATAGGTGTAAACAGAAAATAAACAAACACGTATGTATATGTTATATAATAAGATATGTTGGTTAACTTTCAGCTATGCGTACTCTTAAGAGAAGATGGTCCCTTCTACTTAATCCGTATTTTTTAACGCCCACTTTCACTACAAATGGCAGCGCAGGCGCTGACACAGGTGATGTATAGAATGAATTAGCAGAGCTTAGGCATGCGATAGTCGCTTGGAATGGAACCCGGGCCACCTAAGTAAGAGGTGAGTGGTCTAACCACTCGGACATAGGTTATAATGCCACATTAACAGTAAATCAATGATTTCTACACACCAGGTGACCCAAATTTTCCTATTAGACGTGTGCAGATATGCCTTCATGCGTTCAAATAGTTGCAGAACTCAACGGTGATATTTCAAGTTAAGTGGGAAACTGACCTGAGCGACTATATTTCACCCCTCTCCGCTGAAGCACACACATCAATGGTAAAAACCTTCAAGTATACATATCCTGAATGTTTTGTTTTTCTCTCGTCACTGATAGAACACAGACACATATTTTTTTGAACTGAGTGTTCTATGTTTGATCCAATAGTACAGCTAGCAAAGCGCTACATAGAGAGCAGATAATTGTCATGTAAATTACACAAACGGATTGTTTTATTTTTGTTCATCGTTGAAAATAACTGTTCCCATCTATGTGTGGGACTACACATAGACTCTATGCTTCCTACAAATTGCTTCAAGTTAGTATATGTGTCCATGGTTGCAAACAGATAATTTTAATCTTTAGCATGCTCGTTTATTAAGCACTGCACCTCCAATACTCACTCGAGGTTGAGAATAGTGGAGTAGATAAAGGAGGTGTAGGTTCTACTGCCTCCAAAGAGACGGACCTCCTCGTGTCTTATCTACTTTACATTAGATTGTAGGTTCATGATGGCCAAACAGGCCTTGAATATAGAACATGTCAAAACATACACAACTAAATATACCAAGTATACAACAATTTAGGTCCTCGCGTTACAACTTATAATAAACATCGTAAACTTTCAAGTGCATTAAAACTTAAGAAATGTTTTAAACATTAAAATTCATCACTGGCTTTTACAGCTTGTGCCACCATACAGAGCTTACATACTTATATACGAAGGTGTCTAAATTAAATGTTAACATTTATATTCTGAAACTATGAACATAATTATGTACATAAAAATTGCTAGTTATTACTCTCAGAACTAAATATACAAGGTATATATTTCAATTACATTACTACAATGCACACATGCAATAAATATTAATTTTCTAGTCTATTGAAGGTAACAATTACTAAACAAAGAAACAAAAAAACTTCACTTGACTTTTAGTCTGCGTCAACTCACTTGGTGTTTACATTTTTATTTATGCGTACGGGTGTCAAAATTTGGCATTAAAATATACGTTTTTAGATTAAAATATGGGCACATTGACATATTAAACGCTCTTAATATTTTTAGAACGTATATCTTAATATCAAATTTTGACACTTTTTATATACAAATAATAATGTAAACATTAATTATGTGCATTGAGCATAAAATCGCTTCACTTGGCTTTAATAGCCTGTCTCTCTTCACTTAATGCTGGCAGTACAAGAAAATAATTAGTATCGATTATTGATTTAAGTAACCTTCTACAGAATAAAATAACTTATCATAAAGGTGCTGTTTAAAAGAAACTTTAAAAATATTGTAATTGCCAAGTTTTTCCTTAGGATTCCTTGGGAGAGCATTTAATATTTTTATTGTTTGATAGTATACACCTATGGGGAAGTAAGAGAGTTTTGCATTAGGATGATGTGTATTTCCTTTTTGTCTGTTGTTAAAACAATGCGTTTCCATGTTTGTTTTAAAGCTATGTCGGTTACTGGCTTGTACTTTTAAATGGGCAATATGTATGCAAACGTAATGTTAGAATACACAGTTTACGAGAGAGGTTTCTTTTTATGATTATTTACTGTGAGTAGTGTTGCACATTATTAGTATAGCTTTCTTTTGTATTAGAAATGTGCGTTTACTGTCCACGGAATTACCCCAGTAAATTACTCCACACTCCACATGGAATTAAAATACGCTAAATAAACTAACTTGAATGAAAGTTAACCAGCGCTCGAATGGCATAACGTACTCCATTAAGCTTAGGTGAGAAATAATTAATATGTGACTTCCAGTCTAAGTATTTGTCTACTAGAAGACAATTGGCTTTATTGGGTTCTTGTTATAACACATCGCTGGTCCATATCTCTAGATGGGTTCTGATGAACGGTTAGTTATGAATTTAACAACTTTTGTCTCTTCAAGGTTTTCTGAAGGTTTGATTGCTTTAAACCAATCCGAAATACCGATTAGAACATAATTTAATTTTATAACACATTTGCTTGTTACTAGAACACTGGTGCCATCCGCAAATAGATAGATACTAGCAATGTTGTTTATATACAGATCGAGGTCACTTAAATAATTTAAAAAAAAGACAAAGGACATAAACTTAAGCCTTGGAGAACGCCATGTTTTATTAATTTCCAATCTGAGATTCCATTGCTATGTTAATTGTGGTTGCTAATTTCGACCCGACCCTTTGTTTTCTTTCTTATAGGTATGATTTAAACGTATTTAAATGTTAGTGTTGTACTTTATAAAACTGTGATTTCGCTATCAAAATCTCACGATTTACACATTCAAAAGCCTTTGCTAAGTAACAGAAAATCCTCTCACATGTAAAGTGTCATTTATAGCTTTTATTACTTCAAGCGTAAGTTTGCGAATTGCATTGTTTGTTGAATTTTTTTTTCTATATTCAAATTGTTCTCGGATAAATAGAATGCTATTTTCCATGTAACTTTTGAGAATATTGGTAAGAGAATTGGTCTGTAGTTCGCAACAATCTCCTTTTTGTCTTTTTGAAAAGGGACTTGACAACTCCATCCTATCGGGAACTATTCCAGTATGAAATGATTCATTACATAAATATCTAATAGGAATGCTTGTTTGGTACGAATGTGCTTCTAAAACTTTGCTTCTTATTTCGTCACATTCGGAATAATATAGTATTCAATATCCCAAGAAAGACTATGGAACGACGGGAGGGAAACTGCCAACGTCTCAAAAGCACCAATGGGATTAGATGGAAATTTAAGCAAAGAAAATAAAGAGGAGCTCGTGATACACATTAAATAAATGCAAAAATATGATTTCCCGCTAACAGGAGATGATATTTGCACTCTAACATACGATTTTGTCGAAAATATTTCGTGGAACACTATAACAAAACAATTAAATCACATTTATTATATAGTTTTCCCAATATTTCTTTTGCAGGGACTGTTACTTGCAAGAGCTTGATTGCTTACTCATCAAGAAAAGTATAAAACATGCACTTAATATTATTTTCATTTTAATAGATCACTGACCATGCTCCTTTGAATATGAAAAATACGCAGCCTTTATAACAATACCATCTCTATTCCCGGTCACAGGGAGAAATTTTAATCTTAGAAGGAATCCATTTAGTTATTCAAACACACACACACACACATATATATATATATATATATATATATATATATATATAATTTTCAATTAACTTGTTTATTTGGAATATTCAATTAAAAATTCTCACGCCCTTTAGAGTCCAGATCAAATTGTGGTTTTGTTCTAGCAATTTACATGTCGTAGCAATGGTCTTTCAGAATAATCGTATTTTCTTATACATTTACCAACTCAAAACGTGTCTTACTCAAATATTGATAAATGACTTCTGTTTTAATAATAAAATAGAGTCCAAAATTTGTGCATGATATTGCTAATTAGTGGATTTGGTGATGAATACTGTCACTTTGCCCTTCCGCAATAGTTCACAATAGATATGACCACGTAATTTCCTTAAATTTTCATTGTACTTTTTTTTTAATTTGGGTCCAGAAATAAAAAGGGTGTTCTTGATATGCACAGTTCTGATTTCGAGCTTTCATAATTTAGCATATGATTGATTTCTAGAAAATTAAAATCCTTCATGAGTTATTATTTCTTTAGGGCATACTTTAATGTAACGCAAAATTAAATGTATTATTCTAAAGTAAAGTATACAAATCAGATTATAAATGTTCAACACGTGGGCCATTTTAAATGTACTATATCACTCGAATTTTCTTTTACGATAATATCTCTGTTAAGTATATTTATATTCGATTATAATAATTTGAAACAAGTTATAAGTATTTAAAAGAATAATTTAAAGTACTATAAATTAGCATTTCAGAGCAGAATACCCTTAATACTGGAAAAGTATGTTTGCATTTTATCAATCTCTCTTATAATAATAAAGAATGCTAACTGAATGTAAAACTGCTTATGTGCATGAAACCAAGGAGCTGCAAAAATGTTAATCCAGTGAGTGATAAATTTCAAAGAAACGTGTCTAATTCCACAAAAACACAGGATGCAAATCGCTTTTAAAGCAATCACATTCGTTTTAAACACAATAAGGATTACCATTTAATCCTATATTTAGGACCATTAACGCGACAGGTTATCAAAAAGGCACTGTAATATCAATCAACTATATACCTTAAAATATTTCAGCCATCATTTTGGAATCTCTTAAAGTAAGTGCGGATGATATATTGTGGTTTCGAACGTAAGGAATGCTTCCTACTGACTATCAACAGGTATGCATTTGATAATCTCTAGATTTCTCTGTGTGTGTTTCTGAGCGTTTGAAAATATACCTCATTTTTCCCTGTAATATACCCTATATGGGTGATTTACTGCGTTTAAAATATTCCTCCACCACAGCGAAATCTATTGAATTCACTCACACGAAGAGGTATGCAAACAAAACTTTTTCATTAGCTAATGGGTAAACATAAGCAACACGTTTCGGTTTGCATGTTCCTAATTCATTTTTAGAAAACGTTTCTTAAACCAAACATTTGCAGAGGTATATAATTTTAGTCACAAATCACTTTTAAATGTTTAAACGTTCCATGAAATTCAGTGGAGAAAATGATGCATGCCAGTTATGGCTTTTTGGATACTCCAGAAAAAATGCATGCCAATGTATAAAGGACCAAAACTACTGCAAGTCTGTCACTCATATCTCACCTACAACACTCATGTATCTTGACTAAATTTAAATATCAAGTTTAACCAAAATGAAATAATTCTAAGAAAAAAAATTAAAAACCAAACAATAAAAACTTTACAATTGTCTAGATAAAAATAAACCTTCGCTTTTGAGTTGAAACTTGTGTTTTAATACGTTAACGTGTCATCGTATGGATATAAAGAGAGTAAACTTTGTTTTGAAAAACTTGATATCTTTTAAAGACTTTTAAACTTAGTTATTGAAGACAACACGATTTAAAATTCCTTAAACTTATGAAAGTCATATGATACATTCAAAGGTGAACACCATCCGGTTAGAGCTGATCCAATATGGTCTATTGGAACCAATTTTATTTTCTACACTGTTTATCCGCTTTTGCAGCTGATTTATCCTAATAAGAGCATAAAAATAAACCATGGTCTTAAAATGTTTTGCTGTTAGGATTCTAATTTTGCCAAGTAAAACAACTTCACAAATATTACATAAAAGTAAAACGTTGATATATTATGAAAGTAATGTCAAACTAGATTCATATATATATGAAATATATATAGAATACATATACATCTTTAGTCTGATCACACGTTAATGAATGAATAGGGTATTTTGTTTTTCTGTCTTTTAACTGTGTGGGATGCGAGTCATTATAGTTCTTGCATGAACTTTCTAATAATAATAATAATAATAATAATAATAATAACAACAACAACAATTCCGCTTCCCAATAATGTGCCACTGCTCTAGGTTATATAACTTTGAGCTCTGGACTATTTGAATATAATGTTACCAGTTTCAATCATCATTTGAATTCATTTTCTAGGTTAAAGGACGTTAGACTTAAAAACATACGGGTGTGTGTGTGTGTCTTTGTGTTTATGTGTATGTGTGAGAAAGATCACGTGTTAGAGTTGTAGTACTTTAAATTACTTGCAAAATGCTTTCAATTCCACCTGGAAAAGCTTAACGCTTTATGGCATGGTGCTTCATATAAGCAACAAAGATGATTAATCAAAGCTTTTGCTATTTTCAGTGGAGTTTCTTTCTAACTTCGTTTTACACTAACCTTCAACTATAAAATTAGGCTAGTTATAGTTGTTATTATAATGAAGAAATGTTATTTTTGCAATAAAACAGTAATTTTTATAATAAAAAGAACAAAATCCTAGCAACTGCAGCCAAACGTAGCCCCGTCCGCATCCAAGCGTGCTTTCACACCGGTTATTTTACTTGGGCCCTCCTTATCTTTTACCACTGCAGTCGCTGGAAATCGAACTCGCGACGTTCGGCTTTGAATGGATGACCAGTCCATTTGGTATCGCACTAACGATCACGGCTATACAAGTCGCTTTAGTTGTGCTGCCGGTGAAAAGGATATAAATGCCGGATTGTGAATTAGAGGAAGAACGGCAAATGCAGTAAAATAATTCATGCAATTAAGAATTAACCCAAAAAATAACTCGATGCATTCACATGTCTTTCTCTACCCTTTGTTTCATAAGCTATCCTTGTAATAAGTTGTTATTATTATTGTTGTTGTTGTTATTGTTCTTATTAGTATTATTGTTATTATTAGTATTATTATTCTCTATTTCCTGTTGATCCAGATAAATGTTAGCAGAAATGATTTTATTACGCATGTTGTTGAAGCTACAAGGGAAATTAAGGAGGCTTAAGTTACATCCAAATATCTAGAAAGTGAGTCTGTGTTTGATGGCTTTGGAATTCCAATCTATGCATAACAACGATAAAAATATATGTTAGATCCACAGAACTTTTGCTAATCAGTATCGTTTATTTCCATAAGGCCTCTAAAAGTTAAGATTACAAATGCTTACTCTTGTCAGTTGAGATAAGCGTCTGTAGATATAATATGACACATTCCATTGTAGAATCAAGAGAATACCGGAAACCAGAGCAGAGTCAAATGCTTGAAAGCTGATTGCTTTATGTTGACCTTGAAAATTCATACTCTTTCCATCTTTCCATAACCTCGAGGTAGACCAGGCAATGTCATTAGCACTTCCGAAATAACGAATAAAGGTCTCAGGGAATATATATATATATATATGTGTGTGTGTGTGTGTGTGTGCGCGCGTGCGTGCCACAACTACTAATAGATGCTATGGAATCTAAAAGCATACTACTTTTGATATTCATAAGTTCGCAATTGAAGCAAATATTGATGTAATGTTCATTAATTACCAATACAAATATCTGCATTTACACCTACAATAGCCTGATTACTCACAGACCTTTTCTAAAACTGTTTTGAGCCTCAAAATTTGAGCGGTCAAATTTGTTTCATAGTGAATTTTCAAAGCGATGTTTGCTTACTGGAATGAATGGCCTTCCTTGATTTTCTGACGTTACATGCGATGTAGCTCATTCAGAGCTGAGTAAACCATTGTTTGCAAAATATGACACAGAAAGTTAAATACATTTTATTTATTTATAAAAATTACGATAATCAGCAAATATTGCGTAACTGGTTCCCACTTAGTAGTAACATCTCTGCTCTATTTATTTTCCTTTGGGTATGATGCTGACTAAGCAGGACAATCTTTATTTATTTTTAAGTGTTTGTTTATGCTTACGTGGTATAACGACTTGTGAATTTGTAGATCATTACTTCCGGGTTCATGAATAGTGGTTATTTTTCATAATCCTAGATTCACTAACTTATACGTGTGCTTATATAAAATCTTCTTTGTGATGGCCAGTATGGAAATATATAGTTTATAAACATAAAATAACATAATAATGTGTATTTATTTCACATACCTAGAACTAATAAGATGTATTAGCCATAAATGAAGTACACGTGAGAGCTCCTGTGTTTCATTACCCATTTCTCTGACAGCCGAACAGACATTCAACATTTCTGAGATATTGTGTAAAGAAACGAGAGAGAAGCAAGGTCAAACGATCGTAGCTTGCTTCTCCTCTGGGAAGAAATTTAGGTAGTGGCCACATTCAATATATGAAAGTAACAGCGTGTTTAGTGTCAGACTTTTAGGAATAGCATGAAGTAAATGGAAAACAAAAGTTAAGTTAAAATCTTATTTTCGCCATGTTTCAGTATTCATCTGGGGGTTTGTTATAATAAATTGTGACGCATTTCAATTTATCTATCGTTGTAGAAAACGTATTTCTAATGTTATACGTCTGTGGCTTTCAACAATAAGGAATGCTGAGTTTAGATTATTTTCCTGAATTGAAGCTCTTGAAATGCTGGAGCTTCCCATATATGTTTTTCATTTTTAGAGTCCTTTACATCGAAATTTCGTGGTGTTCTCTATTATCATTCCCTGTTTTGAATTCATGACCAAAACTGTTCCATGTGTATAGGTTTCGAAGAGTTAGCTGCAGATTCGCCACATTCAAGCTTTTAACATGCATACATATTCAACGGAATATCGTCGGAATATATGGACATTTCATTCATTTTACTTTTGCCACCTTATACGTAGAGCACACAACCCTGCGTTAATTCTAAGGTACGATACATAGCTGTAGAATTATTCAATACAGGAAAGTAATCCACACAGAAATGGAAACAAGAAGCACAAACAAATTCCAAAATTCTGATCTCAGGAAAATCATCTGATACCTTCAATCCACCATTTCAAAGGCTGGTAAGAAATGTGTGGGTACTAAGGTTAAATGCTACGAGGATATAAAAGATACAAATCTTATTCACGTGACCTTTCTCTTCTTCCGTTTTATTATTGCGTGTACAAACTGTTCTTATAAAACTTTGTCTCTATGTAATTCACTTTAGTGATATAAACCAGTACATAAATAGCCATAATGCACATTTCATAATAGATAAAAAGGGAATAACAGTGGTCTAAATATAAAGAACTAGATGGGCTTTAAAATTCCACCCACTTTGAATTCAATCGCAAGAAAAAAAACTGAAACTCAAAGATCTTCGAAAGAATCGCCAAGTATTGAAAAACTGGAATATAATTTTCGTCAATGAACTTTTCCTGATAATGCTATGATCTATGGCACTTTGTAATTTGTGGCCTTTTATGTGACCAGTGTCTTAAATATCCTGGTCGAAGATGTAGCGAAAATCCATAAAATCATGGCGTTGCATATCATAAATAATTATTTGAAGCATATTTACAAAAAGAAAGCACAACTGGGAGAAGCAATGAATGCATTCGTACAATTATTAGTACACTTTCAAGAATGTTAAGATATAGTAAATGCACATATATTAGAATTCGTTAACCTAACTGTAGGTCAGTAATTCGCAACATGGTATGGGGTTAGCGTGTGCATGCCGTATTCATATTTTCTGTCTTTGTGTCTGTCGTTCTCTCTCTCACTCTCTTTTCTCTATCTCTCTCTCTTTCAGAAGACGAATGTCAACTAAGGTGAATAGAACTTTAATGGGCGTTGAAAGAAGGGGGAAAAGCTTCGTAATTTTCAAGTATGTTATTCTTTACTTCAGTGTCCATCTTTGAGTTTTTCTCTCTATCTCCATTCTTTCTATCACTTATTCAAAATACCATGTTTAATTAATTCATAAATCCATTACTTTAATAAAGTATCTACTTAGTTTTAGAGAAACTTGGGTCAGTTTTGGCTTTCCTCCATCGTGCGCTAAATCAAAAATGTGCTTCAGCACCGAGTTAGAACAATGAAAACACAAAACGGCGCAATGTTGCTGGAGTAAAGTTAACGCAACGAGCTGTGCGCTCAACCAAGATGAGCGCCTGTAAACTAACCACGGTAAGCTAAACATTGTTGCACTGCCGTGTGATGATTTACGCTAAGCTCCCGTGGAGCCTGAGCCTACCAGCTCGTCTACCGATCTCATGCTCGCGTATCACTGTCAGATGTGGGCGACAATACAAACGGTACAGGGAGGCCAGGATCACGCTTCCAGCAGTCGGAAAGGACTTTTTTGGCTGCGACCACTGCCTATCGCAGCTCCTCACTTTATTTGCGGTTTTGAGTGGGCACTCTACCCCATATGTAGGGTTGAACCCGGGCACATTTCGTTGCTTGGAACCACAGTACACTCTAGGGAAATATATATGTGCGAATACACTGATCAAATTCTTAGTGCAGTAAGGTGAACATTCTTAAAGAGGTTGTTTATAGCAGAATGGTGCACACGGACATTAGTGATTCAAAAAACATACCGCATACTCGTTAGCTATACCTGTATTTCCATGAAACCGAAGTTTATGACCTCACTATGATTTCAGCCTTTAAAGGGGCGAATGGGTTTTAAATCACACTTTAAGAGATTTAAGCCTGGGAACTTAAATTGATGTGCATTTGTGCTACATAATTTTTGTATAAACCCGGTAAAGTTTCAACACTGTAACTTTAATAGTGTTTCAGTTTTTAATGTTTTTCTGTTTAACAACACGTGTTTTCTCCTATAATTTTAATTTACCGTACCATCTAGTAAACTTCAAAGGGTGTGCCGTGACCGAGTAGTTAGACTACTCACCTCTCATCAATGCGGCCCGGGTTTGCTTCCAGATGACCGCATGTGGTGATAAAAGCGAAGCAGGGTCGGGTTTTCTCCGGGTTCTCAGGTTTCCCTCGCCATCGCATTCCACTTAGCTCCGTCTTCATTCCATATATCATCAGTGTCATTACCTGCCGTGCCTATGTAGTAAAAGCGGTTGTTAAACACTGTAAAAAAGTAAGTTTCACATAACAGGTATAGCATTGAACATCAGTCATACTCAGTGACAGTGACTAGTACTGTATAAGAGTACATTTTGTTTACCTCTAAAACTCTACAAACAGGTTTCACAATAGGAGGCTCTTAACGTGATGGATTTAATATTATACGATACCCGGTGGAAATTACCCCTATCACTGTGCATCTCTAGGGGTAATGGGATCTGAGATAAAGCTGGTGCTCATGCACACAAGAGGGAAGCAAATGGCTTCAGGATTTAAGGTGCAAGGTGGTGTAAATTTTGGGAGACATTGGGAGCCATAAAGAAATCGTCAAAGGTGCGAGAAGACACGGTGCATTTACTATTAATTAAAAACTTTTAAGAAGTGAGGGATCAAAGGAGTAATCCAAGATTTTACTCAAATTTCGCACAAAACTCACCTGTACATTTTAATGTTCTTGAAGTCAAAACCTTTAAATAACAGTATGGTCTTTCTATCGACGTTGATTCGGAGCCCGTCCGACAGTGTCAGTAGTGGAAATGTAAGGGAACTCCTTGGCCTAGTTAACGCAGACTTTATAGTTAAGACCATGCTTATTCCAGTATTGCTTTATGAGGATAGGACTATGTCAGTAATTACAACATCTTGTTCCCGATATCGATTGCTGAAACCGGTGCAATATTACTTCTTGCTAAATCAAAAATTATTCATTCAAAAGAATTATCGGATATCCTGCAATATTCACCCAGTAAACACGCTTCTGCAACCCCTTGGCTTATTTTGACAATGTCATTCTACGCTACAGTTTTCCGCTGATTGCCGGACCTGTCTTATGAAAAATGCCCATTCAGACTAAGAGAGACGTAACACACACACACACACACACACACACACACACACACACACACACAGAAAATATATCTCCCTACCGATCGCATATACATATGCTAATTGCTCAGGTGCTATATATATATATATATATATATATATATATGTGTGTGTGTGTGTGTGTGTGTGTGTGTGTGGAAATGAAATTGCATTCTATTGTGTTTTTATATTTTTATGTATTTCCTGCTAGGAGAATTATATTTGAATACCACATGGTATTTATCCCAGACATTTTCTCAAGCTGAGAAACGCAGCAGATAAACAGCGTCCATGATTAAAACTCAATATAAGTTTTTGGGGTCCTTCACATCGGAATGGCTCCGTCACCGCTTGGTGGATTGAGGTAACTCCCAAAGAACAGTAATCAAATAAGAAGCGTTGGAAGCAAGTAAATGTTAGCTGTTATTGCCAATAGAGTAGGGGCACCAGACACAATTATTCCGTGTTACTGCAAATTGCTTTACGTTAATTTTGTATATTAGGAAATATATAATTTGTATACACCAATTTCCAAAATCCATAATTGCGACCACTTTCTGGTAATATATTTGATTTCCAGGAAATTCGATTTAGCACATCACACTTTAAAGGTAATTGGTAGTGGACTTCAAACATTTCCTTTTACTGTGCTATATTCGCTCGCCATTGCACTGGAAAATGACGCACACTAATTCCCATCACTAGCATCACTGGCGTTCAATTTGGCACTAAATTATGTCAAAAAGGTAATCAATCTCACACAGCTAGATATAAGCCAAATATGTTTAGCTTAGAAAGCTACCAGATTTAGTTTTCGCAAACACTACCTACATACTTCCCGGTAGTTTATAACCGCATTTAGCTGTATATGCAAGTAGTATGCTCTTCAAACCGGTTTTGATCACAGAAGATAATTCACGGGAGGCAGGAACTGTAACCTCACATGTCGTAAGCGGGTAGTGAGTGTACCGAACCCGCCCCCTCCTCTGGCGTCACCAATCCCCATAGCATTGTTAACTTCCATCCCTCTAACGTTACCCCTTCTGCGCTCTCTATTTAAAGCTATTTCTTTTATCCGTAATCGCCCGAGTTTCAATGTTACTTCTTGAAATACAACTTTTCATGCACATCTGTTACAGGTTCATTAAGAAGTTTAAAGAATTTAATAATAGCCAATTGACAATAGAAAACTATTAAGTTACGATATATATATATATATATATATATATATATATATATATATATTGATGTGCATGAAATAAGGCCCATAATGAAACGCGGTTGATCAAGGTGGTCCCCGATAGCTTGACCACCACCGTTCCTTGTGTATAATACCAATCATTGTAATGGCCGGTTGCTCTAACTCTAAATTTCAGCGCACTGCCAAAGAGTAAAATCATAAGACCGTTGTTTAAGCCTTTAGCTACGGAGTACCATTATGATAATTCTCCGTTGAAATGTTATGCGGAAATAAAATCTAATGCAATAACATCAAAGAAACACTGTCAGGAAAGCTCTCATATAATCTACGAGCTTTCGTGCAGTTTAGCAAATAATTCTTAACCCCTTCCTCTAAAATGCGAATTATGTTGTAATTGATAAATCATAAAAGTGGTATCTGAATTTGCCCCACCTTTCACATGGTAATAATGTCACTCATTGGTTCTCTTCTGTGCTCCTAAATTGTTTTTGAGGACATTCACACAGAAAACTGAAAAGGGGCTTGTGGAGTCAAAGGTTGACTATCCGTAACTACAAATCTTACGTTAGTTAACACAACTGTAATTTAGTGGAATGGGCCATCTTTTACGTACCCAAGTGCACTAGAAGAAGAGCTACACAGGAATGGATGCTATGACTGCAAAGCTGGTTGTCGTCCTCCGTGTTTTAGGTGTAACATACTAGCTTCTGGTCTCCAAGGTTGTGGGTTCAAGTACGACGGATGGCAATGGATTTTTCGGGGGTAAAAATCACTAGCATGGCTTCTTTCGGAAGGCAAGTAAGCCTGTTGTAGATTTACGTGCGTAAAGGAACCTCAAGTCTGATAATGAGACCTCTGAGCCAAATAAGCTGTCTTTAACGCCCAATATAGAATGGGATGCTAAGAACCACAAGGAGTTAAAGAGCGTCAATAACTGATACTAAATCTATTTTTGCAAAACTGGTTGAAATGTACGACTCTACCATGCTATTTTGAGGAACACAGCATTATGGCATTTACAATATCCAGCAAAAAATAAAAAATAAATAAATAAGCAGGGAGCACATTTGGAGTACTTAAAGCCTGAAGTTCACCACACATTTAATCAGCACGTGCTCTACGAACCGGTTGTTGAACAGAAAAGACAAAACAGTAAGGCGGGAGCAGTATTAGCCTCACTAATCATGAGCGGACAATGAGTGTAAAGACCTCATTCCCTGAATCTGACGTCATCAATCCTGGTAGCGCTGTTAATTTGCAATCCCTTAAACGCTACCCTGTCTGTGCTGTTTAATAATAGCTTCTAGGAGGTCAGAGTATACTTGGGGAACTTACAGAGTATTTATGAACTACGTCGTGTGTAAAGAAGATCATTTATGTTCTGTGAATGAAATTGTACATTAACTCTTCTTGTTTTCATTAAAACCTGAGCTGGAATATTGCACCGTTGCTTGAAATTGATTCACCTCTATTTGCTTTTGACTGGCGCAGCAATATTTATTGCGAAACTTCACATAGAAATACGAGCAATATCAGCATATTGATAATATAGCAGTAATAAAGTTGTAATCTCTTGGTGGAACTGCTTGATGTTTTAAATGGGCACAGGTAATTCCTCCCGCATTAATAGGGGCAGTGGATTACTTTACAAACATCAGGAAAGCTAAAAAAAAAAAAAATGTTGCAAGGTAAATATACATGCTGTTTATTTAAACAGAAGCCTGGGTAATACCAGCTTTAGAACATTATTTCTTTTTCTTAGAGGGCAAAATGCGGTGTAATTCCGTGAGAATATATCAGCAACTCGTATAGTGCATCTGGGTTTGAGTGAACAAAAATTATCATTTTCTGATACTTCTTCAGCTTCCACATACTTCAAACTCAACACCTCACATCACCTAACGAGTACTTCATCAATGTATTTTAACTTTAGGGGTGTTAGAATACGTGCATGTAACAATATGAGAGTTTACATGTTATGGGGAAATCGAAGTGACAGAAATGATGATATATTATTGTTAAAGCTTGAGTTGTAATTTTTGTACGGCACTACATGCAACAAAATAAGCATTCGTACTTACAATTATTTTTTTTTTCATTCTGGGTGTATTAATTAATTTTTTTATTCAATTAGCAAAATTATCCTACCGATATTTAAGGCATGCACCATTCTGTTAAATTACTTCCTTAATACTTTTGCAAGAAATTGTATTTTTGAAATTTTGCTAAAGTGGTTAGGCTATTAAACGCATGTTTTATATCTTAAAGTGGAAAAATCTGCAAAAAGTAGGGCATGATTATGCTAATCAAGTTAACAAAAAATCTCTAATATCAAAACTATAACCAACATTTTTATTACAGACATTGTACACCACTTTTTCTTACACTTTTCGTACCTCTTGCTCTATTTTTGTGGGAGAAGATAGAATTTGACTTTGGAAAAATAACAAAAAAAAAAATGAGCTTTAAAAATAGCTTTAAAATTTCAGATAGTCATTCATTCAGCTCAATGCTTTAAAATGGCGTTCAAAGCATGCGCTTTAAAAGAATCAAACATTGTAAACATGTACTTTAAAGTATAATGCATATTTTCTTTGTCTAGCTGGTATGCAGAATGTACAAAGTGAACACAAAAAGTATTGTATTCCACCCAAAAATTCGATATTATAGGAGAATCAAACATTGTAAACATGTACTTTAAAGTATAGTGTATTTTTACTTTATCTAGCCCGTATGCACAGTGTACATAGCGAACAGAGTAGCTATTGTATACCACCCAAAAATTCGGTACAGAGATCTCACAGAAATATATCTTTGAAGTGCTCTGAGTCCAAAAAACAGCATTTTTAGAAAAACAAAACCGCCTGTGTGTGTGTGTGTGTCTGTGAACACCATAGCTCAAAAACGAAAAGTCAGTTAAATATGCCAAACTTAATATTTAAGTTCAATATCTTCCAGGGGCGCGACACAAAGATTTTTAAGAAAATATCCCCACCCCAACTACCCTTTAAATGTTTATTTTCTCAAAAATGCCTCTAACGGCTTTGATTAAAATACCGTATATTAAAGACATTTACATCCCAAATAGAATATGTATTTAAATTTTCTGACATTAGCCTCTAAAGAGTTCTTTATTCTGGTTGAGTTTTTCAAAATTATGCATAACGGTTAAATCGTAAGGGATAGATAAAAACTTACTTTACAAAAAATTTAGATGTCGTTAAAATACATAATTTATGTCATATACGTTTTTCTTTTGGATGTAATTCTTTTCCAGATATCTATTGTTATTGGTTTCAATTTTAAAATACTTATACCTACTAATTAACGTTTTTCAAACGGGACCATGCAAAGCGAACCGAACCTGAATTGTTTCACATAGCGACCAGCGTTTAAAGGATTTGACTATCGCCTTAGCCTAGTGTATTCGCTTATTTCCCTTCTACTTATAAAGAAGCCAGTAATACGACCAATTCTGCTAATGTTTATCGATATTACCATCACGTAGATAAAAAAAAATATTTTGTAAGAAAAATTTGTTTGTATAATAGCTAGAGAAAGCTATGTATGATTTTTTGCATAAAAATCTAAAAATTAGTGTTTATTAGTAAAATCTCTAAAGAAGCATTTCTGTGTGCCTTAAGGAATCTGATGTTTTCAAAACAGATGATAAAAAGTAGCTTTGCGGCTTAAGAATGCAGATTATCTCGCTGTTGTATGATAACTGTGAGAGAGAGCCTTTAGAAACCACGAACCCGCATGCATTGTACATGAGATCGCGCACGGTCTGGTCGTAAATTTCTGAACAGGACGGACGAGCCAGACAGGGATGCAAACACAGACGAGAGCAACCAGATCCATTTGATCAACTTGTTAACTGAATGATACATTGTACTGGACATAGCTACTGATGTAACTCCGGTCTACGATAGGTAAACACATATTTATTCATGCCTTTTTGATGAAATTTACACTCACTCCTCTTTCCAAATGAACTAGTTGTAGCACTCTCAAATCAATGTTGCTATTAATCAGCATTACATTAGTGAACACTTGAGGTATTCATCTTCCCTCTTGCAATGTGGTGGGGTTTATAACTGATGAATTATAGTCTCAGTAGTACTTTGAAATTTGTCTCATGCATTGAGATGAGTAGACTCAGGAACTGATGATTCAGACACCTGGAACTGGTGGTTAGGTTTTTCCAGCTAACTTGAAAGTTAGAAGTAAAGGAAACCTAAGTGCAGTTCACAGTGGGTGGATGGGACAGGTCCTCTAAGGACATCAACACATCTAGGAAAAGGAGTCTAGAACAAACCTGGGTAGTCACTCAATATCCCAGAAGGCAATATGACTAGAAGTAGGATACTGGTAAGACAAACCTCTCCCTCTATGATTTGGAAGTTGTGCGAGGGACAGGTAACCCATAATTTTTTATTCTTTCTTTACTTCTCTGTTTATCCTCCGCATATATAGGACTTACATGCATTAGGACTTACAAGCCAGCGCCTGGGATCAGATGCTATTAAGGAACAATTGTTTTGGATTAGAGAGAAGCCAAGATGGGGATCAGACCGATACCTGGTATGAAAGCGAGGAAGTGGGTGATATGAGATGATGGTAAACTGGATGACAGAAAAATGTTGGTGAACTGGGTGATAGGAAAATTATTATGGAGCAATTGGTGTAATGAATGACGGGGGAAACCGGAGGTCCCGAAGAAAACACGCCCAGATGCCGCTTCGTCCACCACAAATCCCGTATGTGCTCCCTGGAATCGGACCCGGGCCACCTAGGTGAAAGCTGAGTGGTCTAACCGACGGCTATCTAATCTACAGCTCCAAAATAAAAACCGTGTTCTGTTCATGGAGTAGGAGAGTCTTCTGTTCTGTCCCAACTTCCCACCTTGCTCTTGGTCTACCAACATCTCTTTTCACTTGTGGCTTATAATCAGATACCTGTTTCGAGAGCCATTCCTTGTTCATTCTTCTTAGATGGTTAGACCAACAAATTCTGTATTACTTTATTTTACCTTTAATTGGGAGCAGGTTTAATTCATTTCTTATATCATCATTTCTATATCTATTCAATCTTGTGCATCCTTTTACTCTTCTGAGAAACTTCTTTAATGACATATTTAATAACCTTTTTACTGTTTAAAGGTTATTCTTTATAAAATATTTCTGTAAAAAGGTATTATTTGATAAAATATATGGATAGAGGGTTGCCTTTCATAAAACATTATTGGCTACTGAAGCAATGTAGTGGACAATAAATAGATTATTAATGTAACCAAAATTTTAATTTCCAACCACGAAGTTAACGAATTCTAGCGAAACATAATGCATAGGGGTCACAAAAACCGAAATACAAGACAAGAAACGTACAACAATTCCAGAATCAGTAATTGCTATCCAGGAAGGCTGCACAGCATTGAATATCAAGAAGAATAAGCTGAACGGATTGCATCGATTTATCATAATTATACTTATATATTCATATACTTTAATGGAAAGTTTAATTCGTAGCTTCGTTTAATTTTGACATGACTGATTTAAAGCCATGGGCCACTCTTTGTACTCAACATTGTACGTGGTAGAGAAAGTAAAATGGAGCGTTTGCCAAGTTTTAAGAGGGCGATCTCAGAAAATAGATGCACGCCCGTGAGTCACTGCTGTGAGTATGGCAAGTTTGATGTTTACAGTGTGAATGCTTCTGGACAAAACCCAGCAGTTTTCACCTGATGTTTAAAAGTTATTTGCTAAAAAACTGTATAAATGGTACATGTCACTTTTCGGCTCAAAGGTTCTTCAATAAAGTTAAACGTTTGCGAAGATATTTACCAACAGAAGTTCACAAATCAGATTGAGTGGTAAGTGGTTAGTCTAAAATGGACTGTAATACCCAAGAGTGCAGGTCAGCAGGAGAAGACAAATAATTGGTTCCCCAGTAGATCACAATCGGAGATCTAATGTGATAAGGATTGAGCCACTGAAATTGGAAAACACTCTCCAGCTTACTCTATAGTCCACATTAGAGTTAACTGATTATTGCTTTTCCCTCAATCTAAAAAATTCAATTAGGTGGTCACCGAAACGACCTACGCTGTGACGTGCCCAAAGATAAACTTCAAAGAGGAATTAAACTCTTCAGTAGCCACGATACCATTGCATACAACAGTTAAAATATGTTTTTAGCTATAAAGTTCCAAATTATGAAAAATAGTTCATGTAGTAACTGAATAACTTGCTACATTATATCTGGAATCACCCTGTTAACACACTCTCTGTATATAACCTCATAATGACACCAGATTCAAAGAGAAATCCAGAAATTTGATAAGAAAATATAACGATGTAAATTCTATCTCTCTGTGGTGCAAAACTAAAAGGAAGAACTGATACTCATAAGAGGATAAGATGACGGTGTTTGTAAAGTGTAGATTTCCTTGTCCAGGACTTGATATTTATTTTCTTAACTCATAATTCTCAGGTGTTTGAGCTTTTTATCCCCAGGATACATAACTATCCAGTTTAGTAAGTTTGAATTTGAGATGGATGATTCTATAAATGTTACTGATGTACACTCAAGAGAAAAAGAGAGAGAGAGAGGAAAAAAAATATTCCGAGAGTTATAAGGTGTGAGATAAGTTGATAAGAATTCGGTAAAGCAACTCATAGCTCCAACTGATTCTAGGAATAAAGTTGATTGCTTCATATTTTTATTCTCGATGGCAAATTGCACCAGAGGCTAGGATCCAAGACACTTTTAGTTACGTTGTTAAAACACGTTCAATTCATTACTTTTTCTTGCGTAGGCTGGAAAGATAGAGTCACGATGAAAAACTGTGTAAATTGACAATGGGTACGTTATCTCAATATTTTTTTTTGACAGGGATATTTAAATCACATCGAAGATTTTATGACATGCAAATATCGAGTTTGAGCTCAGATGGGAGTGCAGTGGACGTAAACTGAACATTGCTGAGGATCCCGACATAATAATATTCAATTTTTTAATCTAATCATTCTTCTTCCTCCTCTGTTTACCCTCCCGTATGGAGGACAAGCCAATGCCTGGGGTCATTACCTAATTCCAACTTTCCTAATTTTCGTAATTAGAATTATCTGAAATATATTTACTGTTGGAATTTTTCTGGAAAATAAGACTAAAGAGCATCGTAAACTTGTTCAACTAATTCGAAATTGCGACATTTTCGTAAAAATTTTTTTCGTTTTACGAAGTTCATTTAATTATAACTCACTTTGTTACTATTAATTTTTTTTTGTTCGTAAGACGAAACTGTCCGTTCGTAGTATTTCCTTTACCAGTTTAGCGATGTTGTTGGAGATACCGAATATAACTCCGCAGCGCTATACTCTTGCTCAGTAAGGTCACTAGAATTTGGTTTGTAGCCCATGTCCTTTGCTCCTTTCAAATGAGTGTATAACACAGTACAATTTTTATGAGGAAATTCAATTAAACCCGTCCATATAATGCTTGCTTACACCTCTTTTCCTAGCTCCTGAGCAGGAAAACGGCTGCTGCACATTGGCTAGGGTTTGCGTGGCATACTTTTGACGTCAAATTAACAATGTGTTCTTTCAGCCACTTAACTAACCTTTTTATGCACGCGGATATAATGGGGTATGGAGCAATAAGTTTTGTCTGGAAATAGAGTCAGCAAACAACGGCTTTCTTGTCTTAATCTGCGATTATGGTGGGCTATCCGTTATGTAAATGAAGCACTCATGAGAATCTGTGCCTGGTATACAGCGAAATGAACCCGAATTCATATTCTTGCTTACTGTAAAAAACTAAAGGAATAAGGACAAAACATCTGCTGCAATTTCTTGTTTTTAACTCAAGGGGAGGGTTAGAAGTCAGTTGGACCTTGCTGATTGGGAAGGGGAGTGGGCAGTTATTGGTATTTTTGATAAAAGAGTATGCAACTCAGGTCGGAGAGTAAGGAAGATGGACAAGCTTGGTTAGAGGAAGGGGTAGGGTCTTAACGGCGGGCATTGAGTTGGTTTGTAACCAATGATGTCAGCATGTGCACAAGGGCGGTTCTTTTTTTTTATGAAATGCTTTTGTACCTTTAGTTTATGCTTTTCTTTTCTTTTTCGGCTATAAATTATGATTAATTTACTAAATTTAAACTTCAGAGTGACAAATGTACGTAAGTGTATTGTGCAAGCACGTTCAAAATAACCGACCCTGCGATGTGCGAGTCTGCAGATGAAACATGTTTAAGACCAATAGTTACATCACTCTATTGTACATTCCATAATCTAGACTGCGTTGCACGTTGTTGGTCTCTTAAATTGGAAGCCTACTTACGGCACTCTATTGTTTCACGTAATAGACATAATTAATGCAAAAACAGCTTTTAACACTAGCTTTAATGTTTAGTTAGAGTTAGTTGTGATTAAATAAACAAATTCATTACTTTCCCAGTTGTGAAAATCAATGGAGCTTTCCTACTAATTTCAATATATAGGGTGATTAAAAAGTCTCTTGATATTTTCGTCAAAACGATGTTTTATGTCAAGCCTTTTATTACATATGGAATGTTCACAATGAACGGAAAATGGACAAAACACATTGACATTACGAAACACAAGGCAAGGGTAAAAGCGACGGAAGCTCTCTGGATACGCTACAGAATACCGAATATATCCATAACCTTAATGGAAACTGTATACGGAGCGACAGTTGGATCCACGATGACATACGGAGGAGAAATATGGGGTTGGGAACAAACAGGGAATTTGGGTCAAGTGAGGACCCAATTTTTGAAAGGAATTCTGGGTGTAGGGAGGGGTACGGCAAACTGCGGAATAATGAGGGAATTTGGGTCACATAGTGAAACGATAGAGTGCAAAATCAAAGCACTTAAATATTGGTTGAGAATCGTTCACGGAAACCAATCTCTAATTAGGGCAGTCTGCTACCGTGAACAGTTGCGAATGGAAGGTAATTCGACGTGGGCATCAAAATTAAAGAAAGGGTTGGAAACCATTGGAATGGGAGACATTTGGATGGCGGGGCAGGAAAACAGGCGAAGTATTTGGAGAAAAATTAAGAACCGCCTCTGTGATATTGACAGACAGAAAATAATTGCGCAATGCACAGAGAAGGTGTCATTAGAAGTACAGTCTGGGCTGAAATCGGAGTGGGGTATGGAGCAATACATCAAAACAGGTACCAAACTCATTAGAGAGGGGCTCGCGTGGGTTAGACTAGGAGCATGGAGGAGCACGAAAATTTCTGACGAGAATGGTACGAGAATCTGTCCCATTTGCGAGGAGGAAGAGTCGTGGACTCACATCTTGGCAAGATGTAGGGGTACGGAGGAATGGCGGGAAAAATATTTGCCGCGATTTTTTACCACTGCGAATGTAGGGCTAGAAGCATGTTGGACGCTACTGGCAGGCACGGAAAACATGGACGGGCTAGGTAAATTTATACTTAAGGCAAGACAGCTGAGATCTGAGGAGGCTGCCAATAGAGAAGGGGGGGGGGGAATGAGATCAACTAAACAAAAGTGACTACATTGTTCTACATACATATATATTATGTCATACTTAGGTCACTGTTGTGCTATGGTTTTATATATGTTGTATATATTATGTGTATATATGTCTTTTAAGTGTAATTTTCTATTATAAGAGGGTGCATTTATGAAGATGTACTCTATGCTGTAAATTTAAATTGCTATATTTGAGTATCTTTGTATTTTTATTTTCGGTTTCACTCTTAATTCTTTATTGTTGTTTAATAATGCTTTGGACTGTGTATTTCCTTTGTCTTTTTATTTTCGTTTTTACTCTTTTAATTCTTTGTTGTTGTTTTAATATTGCTTGTAATGTGTATTACAAAAGCACGTACGGTCTGTGGACCCGTGCGATTGTTGAAATTCTATGTATGATATTGCTATGTCAATAAATACACTTATTCATTCATACCAATGGAATGTAATGACTACTGGATGATAAACTCAATACATTTCAATATGGTAACCCTCTAAGTCACAGCACAGACTCTATCTTTGTTGTGTAGATCAGTGTTTCCCAACCTTTTGAAGTTCACGGCACCCTTGGGAATAACATTAAACACTAGGAGCACCCTTCCTTGAATTAAAAGAAAATTGAGCTTAATATGTTAATTTATTGAAATATTATATAATAATAACGTACACCATAACATAATGCAGTAAACTTTACTACAATCACTGAGTAAAAATACATCAATAAATTTTGTTCGATTAATGATTAATGTGAAACTTGTGATTGATGCTTAGAGCACAGATATTGGATGTCGGGTGTTACAGTTGACAGTGAAACACGCAAATCATCCTCAACGTTATTCAGTCTATTTCTTGCTTTGCATTTTATTGTCACCATAGCAGAGAAGGCTTGTTCGCATAGATAGGATGTTGAAAAGGGTAAAAGTGCGTTTATTGCTTTCTTCATTAGGTTAGGGTACTCCTCTCTCCGTTGAAGCCAAAAACTAGCCACCGACGCCTCACTCTTGTTGAACTTACCTTTGAGTGTGGAATCAGCGCAAAAATCAATAAATTCATCTCGTTCACAAGCAGTGAAATCTATTTCCTCTGCACTATCCACGAAATCAAATGGTGAGACAACCCAGTCGAGATTCGTAGTGGAAATAGTTGGAAAGTACGCATCTATTGCATCTTGCAATCCTGATAAGTGATCACAAATGCGGTCTTTCAGCTTACCCCGATCTTTATCTCCTGCCACATTAAGAAGAGATGGAAAGTTCGACAAATCTCCTTTTTGAACTGCAGACTTCCAAGAACTAAGTTTTCTTTTAAAACCTTTCATTTTATTGGTTGAGGAAATTATTGTATCATGTCGACCCTGCATCGAAACATTCAGTTCATTCAGCTTATGAAAAATATCTGCCAGATACGACAGTTCAAAACACCAAGAATCTTTTAGTAAGAGCTCATGAAATGTGTCTTGATTTTCATCCTTAAAAAAGTTTTTAGCTGTTCTTTAAGTTCGAGAAACCAGTTCAATACACGACCCCGCGACAACAACCTTACTTCTGTGTGAAGTAACAAAGAGGTATGAGCTGCATCCGTTGCGCGACATAACTGTTCAAAAATTCTGAACTTTAAAGGTCGAGACTTCATATAGTTCACCATTTTCACAACTTGGTTAAACACTTCAGCAAAATCTTTATTACACGCTTTCACGACTAATGCCTCTCTATGCAGAAAACAGTGAGTTATAATAATGGATGGATTTTCATTGACAGCTCTGGCAGTAAAACCTTTAATTTTCCCAGACATAGATGGTGCACCATCTGTACATATACCACAACAGTCTTTCCATGAAAGATCATGGTCATTGAGATAGGAATTGATAGAAACGAAAATATCATGGCCTGTGGTTGTAGTCTCCAGCGGTCTACAGAACAGAAACTGTTCACTAATATCTTTTTCACCAATATATCTGATAAAACCAAGGAGTTGCGGTTTGTCACCAATATCGAGACTCTCATCTACTTGCAAAGCAAATGTTCTATAAGTTTTTATTTTCTCCGTGACTTGTTCGTTGATATTGCATGACATTTCATTTATCCTGCGGCTGATTGTGTTGTTGGACAGAGGAACTTTCGAAATTTGATTAGCTGCTCCTTCGCCAAGTATTGTTGAAACTATAACTTGACATGCAGGGCCAATGATTTCCTCTCCAAGAGTATGAGGTTTCTTTTTTTAGCTATCCGTTCTACTACTTTAAATAAGGCTTCAAGAGCAGTATCACCTATGGCCATTCTCTTTACCATTCGCACAGTTGTTTTCTCCTCCCCTTCTAATATATGTGAAAAATACATTACACTTTTCTGTGACACACTAGGATGCTTTGTTGTAAGATGCCGCTTCAGTTTGCTAGGTACCATGGCGTCGTTGCTAAGTGTTTCGCCACAAACTAAACACACAGGGATAGGGCTTTCCTCGTTGTTATTCCACTTAAATCCATACGCTAAGTAACTGTCCTGGTACGTTCTTTTCTTTCGTTTGTCTTCTTTATGTGGTGAATTCGACGGTCCGGGAGAAACTGTAAGATTTGGCTTCTTAAAGCAAGCAGTAGGAGCCGACTGTTCACTTTCACTGTCCTGGCGTTTACGTTTAACAATGAACTTATCCATAGCTAAACACTGTGAATCAACGCGAGGAAGACAACTGAAAGCGCCAAGCGGCGTACACTTTTATATATTCATCTCGAAGTCTCGGGAATGTTCGGCAGAGTATAGCTGTAACTGAATTATTGAAATGAATCGACCACTATCACCATCTGCCGTGCATGAGAGTAATTGATTTGACTTATTTTATTTCAAGACCTTACAAGACTTAAGGCTTCAGTAGAAGGTATTTTTTTTTGTTTATCTCAATATCTCGCGGCACCCTTTAGCCAATCACACGGCACCCTAGGGTGCCGGGGCACACCGGTTGGGAACCGTTGGTGTAGATCGAAACTTTTGCCAGCAGAGCTGGCGTGATTGCAGATATTCGGTTTCTCAATTGCTGCAAGGTGTTGATCTTCACTGCATATACTTTGAACTTGACGAAACTCAAGAAAAAGAGGTCTAGTGGTGTCAGAACGGAAGAAAGGGCAGCCCAAACTCTCGGTGAACCACGACCGATCCACCTACCAGGGAAGACTTCGTTGAGATGGTCACGAACAATGACCGTCTCATCAGCAATAGATCTCGTCCGTTTTAGTTTCAGTACCAGATCTCTAATAGCCTGCCTGCTAAGACCTGGTTTTCTGAACTTTATACTGAATGCTTCTTGGACCTGCTCGTAAGTCAATCCTCGTAAACGACAGTTAATCTTTCCTGTATTGTAAGCATAGTTTCCAATTACCTATAACACAAATACACCAATTAACGGTATGAGCAAATGTCCAAATACTTTTGAATCACCATGTATTTAGGACCATGTTGAGTACCCAAAAACCAGTCTTAACTATGACATGCTGATCATCGTCATTGTGAAGGACAAAAGCAGCAATCGCTGTCAATTTATCATAATCATCTAGGTTTTCACTAACTTAAATTATAAACAAATTAAAAACATTGCTTGGCAGTCCTGCTATTTCAGCATAGCTATTTCTTCCCTTTGTCGTTCCGCGCAAGTATAATGTCCATTACCGTTGAGCACAAGTAAAAGTTTATTTCTTATTTGTTATGTGCTTCATAAAATGCGAACACATTCTTTATTTAATATATTGTAACACAAACTGTTCTTTAATACTCAAACAACTAGTTATTACTCCAACTGATTACAATCAAAACCTGTTTACAAATAAACGTCTTTATTCGATGCCTTCGTAACAATTGTGCTATAGAGCTTCCTGTCGACGCTCGAGGCGGCTGCTGCTACTACTTCACGCTCAAACTATGACTCAACTGCTGCACGCTGTGCATTTCCAGTTGAAACTCACTCTCATGTTTATACCTGTCGATAACGTGGTAACAAACTTCCAGAAGTACTCGCACGCGCAAACCACTGTAGGTATCACAAATTCACACGACAGTAACAATCATAACTTCGACGTAAAGTACTCTCCGACGCCACGCAGGTGTAACAATACACTGTAACAATTACCTATAACTTCCAAAGCAAGCCGTGCACATGTGTACGGCGGCTATGACCGAAAGGCATAATCACACTATTGTGGTGTTTTTCAGAAGTCGCGTCAAGCTTTTCAAAGTATTATAATATTTAACATCCTAATGAAACTAATACCGTTATTTTGGACAAACAGTGGATTTGATTTTAACAAAACTTTGGGAAGTGCAACACTTTGCACAGAATTTTGCAAATGTTGTTTTGAAACATTGGCAATCTCTTGTGATGTAACATTTTTACTTTCTGTAGCCCGTGTGTACAATGTATAGAGTGAATACAGAAGGTATTGTATTCCAGCCAAAAATTTCATGCCGAGATTTCACCAGAAATATATATTTTGAGGTCCTCTGATTCCGAAAAGAACATTTTTAGAAAAAGCCAGTGTGTGCCAGTGGTCAGCATAGCTCAAAAACGAAAAGTCGGTTAAATACAAAACTTAACATTTAAGCTCGTTGTCTCCCAAACATACCACACAAAGATTTTCAAGAAGATCCTGCCACACCCAACTATCCTTTACATGGAAAATTTTTGTCGCCCTCCGAAGTGTAATGATTACTATGCTAACTTCATATACCCAAGGTCGCGGATTCAAAGCCGGCGGAGGACAATGGATTTTTTCGAACGTAAAAATCCTTAGCATGGCTTCCTTCGGAAAGGAAGTAAAGGCGTTGGTCCCGTGTCGTAGATTTACGACACGTAAAAAGACCTCAAGCCTGATAGAGAGGCCTCTGAGCAAAATTAAGTGATTTTTCACGCCCAGTATAGAATGGGACGCTGAGAATCACAGGAGTTAGAGAGCGTCAATAAATAACACTCCATTTACATTTATATGGAAAATTGTTCGAACATTTTGATTTTTCCAAAGACGACTCTATCGATTTTGATTAAAATACCGTATGTTAAAGATATTTACATCACAAATGAAATGTATATTTTGAATTTTCTTGGAATAGCCCCTAAAGAGCTCTTTATTCTGGTTTAGTTTTGCACAATTTTGCATAACGCTTAAATGGTAAGCGATAGACAAAAACTTTCTACATAAAAATGTAGATCTTGTTAAATCAAATAATTCATGTTATATAAGCCTATTTTATAGAACTCACCGTTTTTAAGATATTACTTGCTATTGGTTGCAGCTTTAAAATACTTATACTTTTCTCAAACAGGACCATACAAAGCGAAGCGAACCTCAATTGTTTCAAATAGCGACAAGCTTTTAAAGGATTTGACTATCGCTTTAGGCCAACGCATTTCCTTACACTTAAAAGCAAAACAAATATTAAGGACAATTGTGCAAATATTTATCTCGATAAGCATGATGTCCATTAAAGAATAATTTTTGTAACAATAGTTTGTATTTGGAACAACTAAAGAAAGTTATGTGAATTGAACACATCAGATTTTTCAGCTGTGATAGGATTTTGAGTACCTTGAACTCTTTTTAAAGTAACCGCAGCCAAAATTCCACCGCGTGAATTTTGGGTATTGCAGAGGTCATTATGTTGCAAAATGTTTATCTGATTGATGGTCGATGGCAAAAGCTCTTTTCCTCATGGCAATTGGTTTAAAATCCATAATTAAAAACTGAATATTATGACCGAAAATCGTTAAGCTCCTATTCTTTTTTTAGATATGAGAAAACTGCTTCACATAACAGAATTGCGCCAACTGTATTCAAACATGCGGTGATAGTCGTGTGTTACAGTGCATATTATTAAAAATGTTTTGTCAAAATAATAGTGATATATTTATATTTGCTCCTAATCAAATGTAACAATTGAATTAATTGTTTTTTCACACAAGCCGTGTGTAGGACAGGAGTTGGATATGTAGAGTCAGACTGAAAAAGTCAATGCCATAGCCGGGATTTGAACCACAGATCTTCAGATATCTAGCCGGTTGCTCTGCCACTGAGCTACCATGGCAACATGCCGGCATAGTATTGAAGTAAATACTTACAACATTGTAAGTCGCCATTGGTCTTGTCCTCTTAAAAATAATTTGAGAACACCTTGTGGTTTACCGGGAAACATGCGAGCCAGTTGAGAAATTCAATGCTATTCCTCCAGGCTGCCATGGTAGGTCAGTGGCAGAGCAACCGGCTAGAGATCTTGAGATCTGTGGTTCAAATCCTGGCTACGGCATTGAGTTTTTCAATCTGACTCTACCTATCCAAATTAACAATATTTGTAACACTTTAAACCTTGAGGTTATTTTAAACGTAGTATATGTTCCTTTTTTATGCCGATTAAAGTCGTTTGAAATGCTTCTATCCTTTTGCTTCGCACACCTTCAACCCTCCCTTCGTGTCAATCAATCCCCAACCGAAGCTGATCATCTGTCTTTCTCTCTTGTACTGCTACATTATTTAGCTACGGCCGAGGGATAAAGCACCTGTCATTGGGCCTTATTTCAAATGTCAATTCAATAACATATGAGACTTGTGCTACAGAGCATCATATTAATAAATAAAGCATCATGTTTAAGTTGTTGGGATATTCAGAATGAAAACTCTTAAAAACTACATGCAAAAACTGCTTGCAGGGTATTGAACGGACAGGAACATTTCTGTCAGATCTATTATTACTCTGTTTTAACTGGTGAAGACCCTTCTCAACAGCGAAGCAAAAACTACGGTTTTGAAATGGCATTAACCCTTGGAGAAAATTGGGAACTACAAGTTTGCAGAAAAGTGTTAATGAATACGGCATGGTATACGCTTGTGTATATCATAGGGTCTATGAGCTAATCTTTCAGTCGTCTCGCAATATGAGTTAATACAATCCCGTAATTGAATTCCGCAGAACACATAATTCAGTTGCCAAAACTGAATTAGTGCTCCACTTCTGTGCCCCCACTCCTTCTGTGCCTACCAACGCCCACGTTTTTAATCAGTTCGTTTCCCCTCTGAATTCTATTCTGTCTTCCGTTGATTTATTTGTGCGAAAGCTTACGTTAACGTACTGCATATATATTTCCTATGGTGATAAGGCACAAGGGAGTGAATTTATATAATTAAGCAGGTCTCTGTTCTGTCAGGGCCTTGGTGAGCCAACGAAAATGTTGGGTACAATTCTTTATTACGTAGAAAAATATTGACACTGAAAAGCTTCGTGAAGTAGAACATGGTGCTTAACATGAGGAAAAAGTTAAAATTAATAAATGCTGGTGGGCTTTTTGCTAACAAAAAAAAAGCAGAAGAAAAAGAAATATACCCTGCAGTTTTGTATAGCCAAGTTATATTTATTAATGTGAACTTAAGGGGAAAACTGCTGTCAGTGTCTCATTTTTTTTTGTCAAGAAATCACTTTTTCGTCGTTGTTGTTTTTTTCAAACATCAAGTCTATCAACCATAATTTATATGTATTTCTGAAGTTTTGTGGCCCTATGCTTTTTGTAACGTTTACGGTTAAAACGCATCACTTTAAAAGCTTGCACCCTTTAAATGTCTTTCACGTGTAAACTTTAATCTTAATTTTCTCCCATTTCGTTTCTTTTTCTTTTCATTTTTCATAGCTAAAGCTAAGGTCATCTTCTCTTACAGCTTTTGTGCAAAGAAGCTGAAAATTACACGGATGTTTAAGAAACTATTACTAGTAAAATAAGTATTGGAGTATTTATATATTGCATGGTTCATGAAATAAGAAATAATGCACATGACATGAGAGCAAAAGCCCCACACTTTTGTCGTGAGTATTTTAAATATTTGTATTCTGAACGGGAAGCAGATATAAAAAGTAGTACTTAGTTCTATCAACCACAGTTTCTAGTGTATTTATTAATGTTTTTGTTCTAGCTGCACTAAATTTTAGAGTGTAGATTTTGAATACACATGTTTTAAACCAAAAACGTTAATAACTAAAAAACTATTGAAGCCAGAGAATTGAAACTTAAATGGGTTTATACTTTTGTAATGCAGCACAAGTGTAAAAATCTTACGCTCCTAGCTTTAAAAGTATAGAAGAAGCTACTGCAAAGCTTTGCGCTGGTTAAGTGATTATCTATGTCAGACATTAAGCCATTTTGCCAGGTTCGATTTTTTTTTTCCGAAATTTAAAGTCCATCTTCTCCCCAAACAAGCCAACTAGACTTTTGAAGATTCTTCCCAAAACACTGCAGAGCATTTTTAGTAAAATTTCTGTTTGGAGTTTTAATATTAGCTATCAATTAGTTTTAAAAAGTTAATTAGTATAGTTATGCGCTGTTTTTTGTTTCTCCCCTTGTGATGTAAATAACTTTTTAAAGAATACTATTCATTTTATGCAAAATTTCAAGTAGATAATTTTTTACAAATAAAGAAACGTACTTTTAAAAGATTTAGTTCAATATCTGTAGAAAAAATAGATTTTGATTTTAGCTAATTAAATTGAATAAACTAATTACATATATATTCAGAATGAAAAGAAATACTTGAATTCTACTTGGAAGAAATGCTTATTTTGCTGTCTGTAAGTCTCTACAAAATATTACAGTTCTAGTTTTAATTCTGTAGAAAATCACTTTTATCACTTGGATATTCCTTCGGGTATTCACACACTTAACCATGATATTTGTTAAGTCCTGTTTTAAACACATTCCCCCTTACACGTTAAAACACTATTGTTAATGAAACTCCCCTCGAGCAACCAATCACTAAATAGTGATGATCCTGCTGCTAAGCTTACGAAACTATGGTTTCACTATTCCTATCAGCAAGGCTATGTGCTATGATTCTACTCAGCTTCGAGAGCAATCCTGAATTCTTGGTAGTGCTTAGTTGATTTTCCTAGAAGGTCAATGAATGATGTAGCCAAGACTATAAATTAAATTCACTGTGTTCCTATTCATCAAAGTTAGTAGTATTGAAACAGTTATGCCATCATCTGCAGCATGAATGGGTAAACAACCCTATGTGGGCCTTGACCGTCTTCGAAAGCTTATGCCAGACTTCTCTTTCTGAATTTTATTTTTCTAGTCATTAATGCCTACAGCCTAACTTCTTGCGTATGCTGCCTTTCCATCTCAATTAGATCTTCCAATATTTTTAGTTGATAGAGGTTGCAAATTATAAGGGTCGTTAAGGTAACCCCTGTTGCAGCCTCTCTCCACTGCGCAAGAAATCCAAGATTGCCGGGTAAGTGGTGCTGGCAAAGACGCACTAAAATACGTATCTAATGATAAATAATACAGAAATGTTGACCATCTGCTCACACACGGAAGCACAATTTGCGATAATACTCTCGCTCACTCGTCTAAGCTTAGCAGCAGGAATCCTTATAATTTCCTGCGATTTCACATCGCTAAGTTTCTGTAGATTACACATAGAATTCTGCTGCTGAGCTTAGGTGAATGAGCAAAAACCTCTTTAATTTGTTATACTGCCAGTTTGGGAGCAGATGGTCTATATTTTAAGCATTTGTTTAAGTTACAGACTCCAGTGCGCCTTTGCGAACACCACTTTCTCGGTAACTCTCGGATCTCTCGCGCAGTGCAGAGAAGCCGCGAGAGGGGTTACCTTATACAGGATGTTTCAAAAATACGGGGCATAATATCAGGTATGTATTTCCCACATGTAGACAATCAAATTAGTTCATTATAACATGTGTCCGGAAATGCTTCATTTCCGAGTTATGGCCTTCACAACATTGGAATTCACTGGAACGTTTTTCTTTCCGCAGGTTGTTGTCATGACAGAAGATGTTAAAAATGTCCACCTCCTGCTTGAATACAGACCTCACATCGATGTCTCATTGACCTGCGAACACGATCCCAAACTCCAGGAGTATTGCGTATGTCCTCACAACTTGCCACAATTCGATTCCGAAGGGATTCCAAATCCGGCACCGGAGACGAATAAACCAGTGATTTTTAAATGGCCCCACAAGTAGAAATCGAGACGGTTCAGATCAGGTGAGCGTGGAGGCCAAGCAATTGGGCCACCTCTACCTATCCATCGATCAGGAAACCTTCGATCCAAGTACCGGCGAGCCGTAAGACTGAAGTGTGCAGGAGCGCCATCATGCAAGAAGTGAATGTGTGGATGATTGATCAGTGGAGTGTCTTCGAAAACGTCAGGTATGGTGTTTTCCAGGAAGTTTGTGTACCCCTGCCCCGTAAGTCTGTTTTCAAGTACATGGGGTCCAACTAATCGATCACCAATGATACCGGCCCACATGTTGAGGGAGAACCGCACCTGGTGATGAGATACAACAGTTGCACGTGGGTTTTCATGCGCCCATACATGCTGATTGTGGAAATTTGTTATGCCATCTCTTGTGAACTGTGCTTCATCTGTAAATAATACGACGGCAGAAAAGTTCGGATTTACACCACACTGCTGCAAGAACCACTGACAGAACCTAACTCGTGCAGGGTAATCTGCTGGTGACAGGGCCTGTACACGTTGCAAATGATAAGGATACAATAATTAATACTCGTTCAACAGTCTCCAGACAGTTGTATGAGGAACATTGACTTGCAACGCTAACCGTCGTGTGCTGATAGAAGGAGTCCTGTCCACAGCCTCCAGAATCTCCTCCTGCACTTCTGGAGTTGTAGATCTTGGTCGTCCCCTTCCCAAACCAGGAGAGGTGAATGTTCTATACTCACACAGACGGGAATGGAGACGTACAAATGTCTTCCGATCCGGACATTGTCGCTGTGGGTACCTCTCCTGGTACAAACGACGAGACAGCGCAGCATTGCCGTCCGCCTTACCGTACATGAAGTGTATCTCTGCCAGCTCTTGATTTGAATACATGCCGCATAGTCTTAACGCCTAAAGAACACTGAATGTAACCTTCCTCTGAATGAACCATCAGAGCGCCCTCCTAATGTCTCCTTTGACGGCAAAGACCTGCGGAAAGAAAAACGTTCAGTGAATTCCAATGCTGTGAAGCCCATAACTCGGAAATGAAGCATTTCCGGACATGAACTATTTTGATTGTCTACAGGTGGGACTTTCAATGTCGTAAAGGCCATAACTCGGAAATGAAGCATTTCCGGACACATGTTATGATGAACCATTTTGATTGTCTTCATGTGGGAAATACATACCTGAAATTATGCCCCGTATTTTTGAAACATCCTGTATATTCACGACTCTTTTATTGCTCATACGACTAACATACCCAGTCCAGCCAGCTTCTTGATATTAACAACCGTTACAAAGTCTGGTTCGTTATCTGTTGTAAATACACAAATCATCTAATTATAAATCTATTGCAACAGTTTTTGTTTGAATTATAATGGAAAATGTGATAAAAAACATTTGTATGAGAGCTGAAATGCCACATTTGGTGGAGAATCGAATAATCGTAATAAAGTATATGTAGTCATAAGGCATATGCGGAAATGCAATCTCATACCTGTTTTACCATAACTTAATTTCTATGAGGGATACCCTTACCAAATTCTGCACCGGTTACAAATATATTTACAAAATATAGCTAAGAAGCTTTTAAATACTTCATTAATTTTTATTTAATCTATGAAATACCATCTTGGACATACAGGGTCAAACTGAGGTACGTTGATTTTAAAAACTACTAAAGCAATTCTTTTAAGAATTTTTTTCAGAAGGTATAAGCAGATAAATGAGACAAGGCGTGGAAGAGAATTTTTCTAAAGTTCTTAGTATTTTTTAAAAATATTTTATTATTTTGAGGAAATTTTAGAACATTTTACCACATATATTTCTATGTATCTTACGTTTTATAAGAGTTGTGAAAGTTCTGTTCCACAGGAGACCTCATTCTTGTATCAAGAACAACCATGGAAAGTTTCATTGCAACACCTTACGTACGTTTGGAGAAACATGTACCTTACTTAATGAAAATGTAAGTTTCGGAAAACTGAAAGAGTAAAGTGAGCACATTGTGCACCTGGGGGAAATTGTTTAATGTTGGTCATAGCCATACTCCTATTACAGCCATTGTTTCTTCATTATTTTTCTTCTATAGTGGCTATTACTAAGTCTCTTGTAAGCTTTTAGAAGCTGTCTTGGTATTTTTGCCAATAAAGAACAAGCTAAAATTTTGGCTAGCAAAAATAAATTCCAGACAAAAACTATGATAACGTTTCTAGCACGTGTGTTTACAAACAGAACATGCATGCCGCCATCTTATTACAGCTTTCTTGAACCATGTATCAGAGTTTTCTGAAAGATTTTCCTGCCTAAAAAGGAAGGAACGTGAGTGACTTTCCTTTGGAAATACTCTGACGGAAAGTGGGCATAACCCAGTGCAGCCCTTTATGCAACCATATTTTGACGCTTCAAGACGGAATTTGAATCTTTAGAATTTCATTGTTATGATGTCAAACTAATGTATAAGCTAATAAACAAAAATGACTTGTTTCTTCTGCATTTTTCTTCTTCTTCAGTGGTTCAGCACAGCTTTTACTAACTCTCTCGTGAGCTTTTAGAAGCTGTCTTGACATTTTTGACAATTAATCAAGAACAAGCTAAAAATGTTACTAGAGAAAACAAAGTACAAGGAAAAACTTTGATACTTTTCTAGCACGTGTGTCCTCAAACTGAACATATATACCGCCATCTTGTTACAGCTTTCTTGAACCATGTATCCGAGTTTTACGAAAGATTTGCCAACCTAAATAGGAAAGAATGTTGAGTGACTGTTCTTTAGAAATGCTCTCTGACAGAAAGTGGGTGTATCAAAGTGCAGCCCTTTATATAAACACATTTTAACACAGATCTAGATGGAAGATAAATCTGAAACTTTAGGTTAATGTTCTTATTATGTGAAATTAATTTATAATCTTATAAAGAGAAAATTGATTTTTTTTTACCCCAACCACGTACATCCTCCCTTAAATTGATTAAATATTAGTATAAGTAGCCCGCATGGTCTAAGAGCCAGACGGAAATAGCGGGATGAGAAAACAGACCTTTTAGAAATACAGCGCTTTAAATGGGCTTCGGTGATTCGGTATAAGAACGCTTTTGTAAATAAAGGTAGAGAAGCCCGAAACAAAAAGCGAGGATTTTAAGTGTATACTTACGGTTCTGGTTGAAACCTTCTTTACAGCGAGATCGCAATGTTTTTCAAACTCATGAGAAAACCAAGTGCGTAAATTTTCTGTAATATTTCCCCACCAATAAAATTAAAGAAAGCTTGTCAGCAAATGGCAGCAAAGCACAGCCGAAACGCGATAGTGATACGTCGAGGTTCAGTGACGATGAAGGATGACTTGGAACTCGCGCTTGGAACTGCGCAGAAACAGTCAATAGTTTATAAAGTGGAAATACGTAATGTTGCATTAATATTTTAAGTGACCGTAAAGCAATTTTACCGCAAACATATCGCGAAATAGGACGAGGATTGCGGTAGTTCACGTTATAGGTCGCTTAAAATGGGATTCTGGGTTCAAATCCCAGTGATGGTTCAGGAGATTAAGAAACGGTTTGAAAGTATAAACGGTCCAGCTAGTATATGTCAGCATGGAATCTTGCTCAGGGGTGGCGTTAAGAGACAAGTGGTTTCCATTCAGTTCACGATTATTGTTGACTCTTTTATTCCCTTTCTTTGAATGCGTCGAACACGCATTCCTCTTAAGTTCTCCCCCTTTTCAGCTACTATTCATGTGACCGCGCCTACCATCCCTCTTACTTGTGACACTTATTGTAGTGCATTACTGTTTCTTTAACGGCCATACATAGCCCGTTTGTCTCCACTACTCAATCAAATAGCGCGTCTCAACTCACCGCGTATCCCATAGCAAGTGAAGTCGCTTCTCTCGACCAACAAGATATCCGTTGCTTTTCCTTTTGTCATGTCCACCTTCGGTAATGGACCTTCTACCCCCTATAATTCATTGTCCCACCAATTACGGTAAATGTTTACCTGGGTCGCTTGCCAGCCCGTGTACTAGGCAGATTCACACATTAGTAACATCCGTCTTTACACTTTTTGACGTGTTTCACAATACTTCTTCCCTGGCCATTTCAAATGCATGTTTATCCCTTTTTAATGTTATATTTTATATATCTCTTTTAAATAATCTCTTCTAACTCCATTATATGACATGTATTTCTTAGGATGCAAAGGTGTTTTTTGATCAGAATAAAAATTGCGAGAGGAAAACTGACAAGAATAATTAAAGTGTATATAAATAAATTTCTTTACGCATAACGCCCCTTTTTGTTGAGCATCAGAGAGACAGGGCCTGAGATAAAAGGTCCATCATTCAACCCGCGTACCTTTTCAGCCTTTCTTTCCCGCAGTTTCCCGATAAGAAGACGAATCTGGCCCCAGAGTGAGAAAGGGGGAAGGGAGATAAAGACAGAGCTTAATAAGAGAGTAAAAAAAAGTTGGGAGCCAGAAACAGAGAAAAAATAACACAGTAGTGGACATCGAAGATGGCCAAGATAAATATATTTCTTCAGAGCATTTGATATGTTCACTAGCAAATTTTAATTACTGATGCTTGAACTTCATTGCGCTGAATATGCTTACGCGAAAATAGAATACCCAACTGGGAATATGAAATATTTTTCACGAATGACTGCCGAACGAAAGTTAGCTACAAGTAAAATCAATGTTACATACCCAAAGTCTAATTACAGAGTTGCATTACCTGCTTCAGATTACCTACATATCGCAACTCATGATAACATTTTTATGATAACGTTTTAATTAACTTTTGCTCTTTCATCCTCGTAACGAATCCGTTGCCAAGTTGCTACCTTCACCAATCAAATGTAACAGAACTGTTCTCTTAATTAACTTTTTTTTTTTTTTAACTCCGGCTGTACTTTTTGAAATCGTTGTGTGAACGAAAACTTGTTTTGCCTAATGGATGAACCAAACTCTAGTAAAGGTAGTTCTTGCTAGTTAATTCATTTTTAATGGTAGGAAATATTATCAATTTCTGCAGATTGTGTAAATAGAATATATGGCGTGGATTACTGGATTTAATTTTATTAAATTAATACTTATTAGGCCTTAGCTTACATGTTCGCTTTTGTTTTTTAAGAAAACGTCTTCTACAGTCCCCACGCTAACTTGTGAGGTTCGAATTCGAAGTGTCCCGGGATTTGATTCCCGTCGAGCCAGCCACTCTTGCCATGGTTTTTATTTTTTAATTTTTTTTTTTTTTTTTTTTTTGTGGTTTTCTCTGGTTGGAGGGCGAATATTGGGGCGTTTCGTCTTCTACGACGAATTTCCAGTCCATTATTTCCTTTCATCTGTTTCAGAGTTGAAGTACAAGACAACGACGTTCGCTGAATTGCGGCAGGACAGTGGGTTGTGCGCTTTGAAAAGGTTTCTTCTTGGTAATTTGGGGGTCTACTGATGTGATCTTCCTAGTGAAGGTGACTTAACGCTTGGTTAGTCGGTGGAAGCATGGGCTACAGTTAGAATAGTTTGAGACTCCATTCTTGCTGGGCATATCGTCGTCACATTTTGGTCGCTCTACAGGTTTCCCCCTCATTGCTTCCTCCTGAGGTCAAGTTAGAATCAAAAAGGACGTTGCTGCCCACTTGCGGCCACATTGCGTCGTGGTATATCTTCTTCTTTTTGAACATTAAGGAGTGAGTTCTTAAATACCCGTTCCAAAGCACTTAAATCAATAAAACTGATGTCCACAACTAATGCCCTCAACATCCCGTCTTCCCTGTGCTTTACCAATGTAAGCTTAGCAGTGTAGGCGATAAGGGGTCACTTTAATTAACCATTTCTTCTGATATATTTGGGTATTCTCTCCTGTGGTAATATTAGTGTCCTGTCTCTTAGTGTTACTCTCAAAGCGGATCTCAAGAATCTCTTTTCTGACTATCATTTTTCATTTTATCTCTTTCTCTTAGAACCCACCCCTGTTTCACTGTCATGAAACGTTGATTTGGAAACAATATTATGTGGACTTATCTCTTTTTCACTTTTCATTGATTTCTATAAATGTCTTCGTTTAGATACTTAGTTATATTTCTGTAGATTTCCTTCTAAGCCTTCGTTCACCTTGTTTATTGAGATTTTGCATTCTGTATATCTAATGGCCTACTTGTTATAAAACGCCCTTTACTGTTATTTTGACCCTTCCGTTGAATTTACCTTACATTGCTTTCACCACGACTTTCTCAGTTGAAATGTTTATACTATAAGTATAGTGCTCTAATTTTTTACCTCTACTATTTTATGCAGGTCGTTCTCTGTTTTTGCTGCTATGACCTTAGTTCTGCAAAAGAATAGTATTAATGAAGATGCACCAATACTTGTGCAGGAAGCTTGGAATGCTTTACAATAGTATTCAGGTAAATCAGCGGAATCCTCCATTAAACTTCACTAACACATATCAGTAAAAGTTTAGATTCGCATATTCGGCTATAAATAATGGCAGTAAAACATTTCAAATTGAATTAAATTTCATATGAAATCCCTGCATTCAACTGCATGTTTGTGTTACCCTGCACCGAACCCAGAGAAATGGCGCCGTCGTAATATATGAAGCGCGCATTCTGGAGGCCCCAGGTTCGATTCCTGTAAATCCCTACTCTGACTCATGTGTTTTTCGTGGTATTCCTGATGTCGGCAGACAAATGTTTGGGTTTTTTTTTCTCATCTACTAGGATTTTCTTTTCATCATTTTCTTTCATTCATTTTCCTTTTCATCTTTCAGCGTGTGCTTCCAGGTTCCTTATGTATGGTGGAGAAGGAAGATGGTGCGAAAATATGTTCAATGGAAAGAGTAATCCCCGTGGACACTAGAGGGGTGCCAGGTCATTTCCTGATCGCTCTCCCTCTTTTTCTCTCTCTCTCGCGGCTTCTGTTGTGGGATGGATCAACGAGCTTGAAAATGTTACAGACTTCTGCGCGTCTCTGTGTTCTATCTGCTTGCGGCCTCTGGACTCCTTTGGTTCCTTCTCCCCACTTTTTCCTTTTGAAGGGCGTTATTTATTGAATATACAAGTACATAAACCCTATTTAACCCGAAGGTATATAAGGCTTAGTTACAATACAAATGAATGCTCAACATTAACCACACAGCGTCACTAACCTATGTTAATACAGAATATAACATTATCTTATAAATAGGACGTAACAGCCTTTGGAATTCCCTATGCCAGCATTTTTTTCTAAAAATCTCTTATAGTGGTTTGTGAAAATCAGTATTATAAAATATTAAGTTAAACTGCCCAGTTCTGCACCATAAAAGAAAAATCTTCGATGCACATTTAAATATTTAAGGTATTAGTCACAAAAATCTGTGTATGTCGCAGTGCGCGAGGTGCCCCCTTCCTTGTTTATTCTATACCCTTTATATTATAGCCGGCTAGTTTTCTTCACAGCTTAGTGTTAGTTTCCTGCAAGTTTTACTACTAGAATATGACATTCTGAAAAGCAATGCCATTAACGCAGTTATACAATCTTATATTTTTTTCCAGAAACCTTGGAAAACTTTATAATAGGAAGAATACCTTTTTACATACCACAAATCACTAATAAAAGAACATCATGATAATAATTGTTATACTTACATGTTTTACTATACATAACGGCACGAAAACATTTTCATTTCAAACATGTCAGCAGTCCTTGCGTTGCGCAGTGCACTGTAAGTTGTTGTTATCCTGAACAGAACCGAGCGAGATGGTGCTGTGGCAACTTGTAAGAATCGCATTCAGAAGGTCTCAGGTTCGATCCCCGTCGACTACTCATTCTTGACACACAGAATTTTCGTGGTTTCCTGAGGTCGACAGGAGAATGCTGGGGCGTTTGCTCATCTACCACGTATCCTTGGTATAGAGCGTATTCAGAAAAGCCATACTTGCTACGCTTCTGTGATGGTGCATCTGTGAAATTTGAAGAAAAAAAGTGAAAAATTAAGAAATACCCTATTTTTATACAAAGAGTAAGAATTGTAAGCTTTAAGAAAACACTGTTTTTTCACTTGGTGCATTTGAACTACCAATTAACTGAAACTATAAATGGACAGGCGTAAGCTCATTAATAGGCACGCCCGAATTTAAAACTTGTTTTCTCGTAAACGTTTGATCAGCATTTTTTCCTTCTCAAAGTCCTCCACATGATGCAATTGTTTACTATTTTACTCAGTGTCTGCGCTGCCTCTCAAAAGAACATTAAGGAAAATTTCCATAATTATACTCTCTTCGGTACTACTCAAATTTTAATAACTACAATATTAAGTGTTGCGGAGAATACAATATTAATAATAATAATAATAATAATAATTATTATTATTATTATTATTATTATTATTATTGTTGTTTTTATTAATATTATTATTAAGAGTTAATAAAATCCTATAAATTAGATATGTTTGTAAACTCAATGCAAAAGTTGAATTTTTTATGTGAATACTTTTGCACTTCAATGTGTAGCATTCTTACTTGAACAAGAATACAGTCAAACATTTCCTTTAAATAACTAAACAAGCTAGAATTTTGAAGCTTTGCAAATATATCACTGTTATTGTGTGTTTAACTGGTATAACTTTCAGCAAAACATATTAATAGGTTCTGGGAATTTTCCAGAATTCTTAGATGCTTTATCTTCCTCCTAAATTAACAATAACTTTGTTTTATTGTTCACATTAAGTGTGAGTGAAATGTATCTCGCTTTTGCTAGAAAGGGCTGCCTCGTGGATGCTCTAGGCATGATCAAACTTTGAACCCATGTGCGCAGGTTAATAGCGGTTTCCGACATGATGTCCATATTGTATATGGGAGAGGCATAATTCATATCCGATAAATTACAACCTTTAGCCTAGATGCAGCGGCAGTTCACGATAAAGCACTTGATAGTCTCCCTCTACATATTCACGAGCAGCAGAGTCAATGGATTTATTGTGATATCGGTGCTACGTCACTTTGAATATGACCAGCCTGATGGATGAAATGTGTCTTCCCTGGCTATAGGAAAATTCGCTCAAATCTGGGGTAGCTATCGAGAAAAAAAAATTCTTACCAAACGCATGTAGTACAAAATCGAATCTGCAATTGTAATTCACAATACGGATATAAAACCTAGACAACCGTTTACATTAGTAATTTGTTACAATATATTTCCAAGAGCTGCCCAGAATATTATTTCTATCAGCCAACTTGTGGGATACCCAAGAGTATTCTATTGTGCTATCGTTTCTGCATTTTAGATGTTGTAGAGGTTGCAATGATTTTGGACACTCCATCAGGAAGTAATTGTCTAAACACAAACATAAAAGCGATTGCTGTACCTGACCTAGGTCAACTCCTGTGACGCAATTTTAGCTTTGTAGCCCGATGTCACTTAAGAGATTAGGATTAGGGTGAGGATTCCCGCGGATGGGACCCCAGTCACTGGAGCAGAGCACTTCACCTATACTACTCTGGTCCTTTGTGACTTATGTCACCACTGAGAGGGAGGGATGAGGGAATATATCCGGATGAGATGTCTGGACGAAGTTCCTCATGTTTCCAATTGAAACGGGAATCCAATGCCGCCGGGACACTATTGACAAGCTCTGAGCATCCAGGGGTCCCCGAAAGAGCGCTCGCCCGAAAGCACCAGAAGATGGGTCCCTATAAAGTGGACCCGCAACATCGCTAGGACAGAAACTTTTACAAAACGCACATCCACCGCACAGTCACGTCGCGCCGAACACCTTCCCCTCGTCCTTCAACTCTGAAACAGATGAAGAGCAGGCGAAGGATACAGGAAGTGATGGACAGGAAATTCGTAATGGTAGATGAATTCCCAGAATTCACCTGCCGACACGGAGAAACCATGAAAAGCCCATGGATCAAACAGAGTGCGCGGTCACTGGGAATCAAGTATGTAGGCCACAAACCTCACCGCTTGAGTCATCCCGCTCACTAAACTTAAAGAGATACTACTGACCTAATAACAAGTTTGGGGTAAAGTTAAATAAGGCTGCATTAAGGTTTTTAATGTTGACATTTCTCTATCTTTAGTGTTACATCCTTCGGTGTTTCTTTTTTGTGTGAGGCCTTCGAGGAGCCGAAGTTGCCCTCTTTGATCGGGTAGTGCCCTTCGTGGATCTTTCCATTTGGGCAATATATTGAGAGGAAGCTTTGCAGAGCACACATAGACAGAAGTGCGTCAATCCCAAACGGAAGACTACCCGAAAACCCCGTTGGAGTCGACATCTAGCATGCCGTCTATTAGTTATCCAGGCTAGTACCAGAGGACATTAAGGCGTCTCACTGCCCCGCCCAAGAGTCATTGCCCAGTTGTACCCAATTTCCCTCGGATATCGAGACTACCGTCCCCTTGAGACCAACCCAATCCAAACAACTCCCCTGCGGGAGGGGCTCGAAACGTTAGGACCAATGTACTTCTAGTAAAGTCAGAGGTACAAGGGGTGCTAGTGATTCACAGCGCGAACACCAAGGCAGCTGAAGTAGTCGGAATCCTTCCCCTATAGTATCCTTCCCTTATAGTATGATTTCTAAGGCTTTATTTATCTATAGTATATGTGGTATGGAACAATTAACGTGAAGACAATATTGAGTACTACCTGCCTGACGAAAGAATGTAATTTTCAGGCGAGATTACTAGAGTGCCACGGCTAATTGATTAGGTTTAGACAGAAGTGAATCCACTCGAACGAACTACATTGAGCATCAATTCCTGAATAAACATACGTTACATTAACTGTTTCTGTAATACCTAGTAAAAGATGTCCTTAATCCACAACTGACCGAATTCACAGTCTGACTTGTTTACGAGACCATCGACTAAGACAAAGACTCAACAGCTACATTCCCTTAATGGAGACTATCTGCTCATAATGATGATGAGTATTCAACACGAAGGTCGGTCAATGGCTGACACCACAGGTGATGAACTGATAAAGGATGAAATGAAGATGGAGCACCGTTGGGATGCGATGGCGGGGGAAACCTGAGAACCCGGAATAAAAGCCGCCACTCTAACTACTCGGCTACAGCGCGGCTCTCAGTCAATGGATGTTACCGCGGTGATGTTGGCAATTCGCATCCGTGGGATGCTAATGATGAAAGGCGCACACCCAGAACTCCCCACCCTAGTACCGGATACGCCGCACCGGAGACAGACTGTAAATACTACTCACCGGGAATTTTGACGCAATGTGCTAGTCACTGTCCCTAGGTGTGTCTGTTTTGCTTATACGCGAGCACCCTGAAACATACGAGAAAGGTAATACTAAAATAAGCAGTTCTAGGATTAGGTTAAGTAGCCCTAAAAGAGTTGTTATTCCAGCATATGCGTTTAATTACTGTCTACGATTGTAAAACTTATTTGTGACGAGTAAAGCGCTAAACACTGCCCTTAAGTGAATCTATTTGTTTATTTCCACATTTCCACATGTTAATACCGATTTAGACTTGTTCCGTACAAAGAGTACAGTATTAATCACTATCTATAGATATGTCTGATATTCGATGTAATATTTGTGTTGTGAGGTCTGCTGGGTGGTACGGTAATACCAAAAGTGCGCCGTTTTGAGTACAAAGAATACAGTACAGTACTAGTCACTAGGTGTGTCTGATGTGAAGCTACTGGATGGTACAGCTGGTCTTGTTCAGTACAAAGAGTACAGTACAGTACCAGTCACTGTCACTAGGTGTGTCTAATGTGAAGCTACTGGATGGTACGGAAATACTGAACACTCGCCTTGTTCAGTACAAAGAGTAGAGTACAGCACTAGTCACTGTCACTAGTTGTGTCTGATGTGGAGCTACTGGATGGTACGGTAATACCGAACACTCTTCTTGTTCAGTACAAAGAGTACAGTACAGCACTAGTCACTGTCACTAGCTGTGTCTGATGTGAAGCTACTGGATGGTACGGTAATACTGAACACTCGTCATGTTCAGTACAAAGAGTACAGTACAGCACTAGTCACTGTCACTAGCTGTGTCTGATGTGAAGCTACTGGATGGTACGGTAATACTGAACACTCGTCTTGTTTAGTACAAAGAGTACAGTACAGTACTGTCACTGTCACTAGGTGTGTCTGATGTGAAGCTACTGGATGGTACGGTAATACTGAACACTCGTCTTGTTCAGTACAAAGAGTACAGTACAGCACTAGTCACTATCACTAGGCGTGTCTGATGTGAAGCTACTGGATGGTACGGTAATACTGAACACTCGTCATGTTCAGCACAAAGAGTACAGTACAGTACAGCACTAGTCACTGTCACTAGGTGTGTCTGATGTGAAGCTACTGGATGGTACGGTAATACTGAACACTCGTCATGTTCAGTACAAAGAGTACAGTACAGCACTAGTCACTATCACTAGGCGTGTCTGATGTGAAGCTAATGGATGGTACGGTAATACTGAACACTCGTCATGTTCAGTACAAAGAGTACAGTACAGTACTAGTCACTGTCACTAGGCGTGTCTGATGTGAAGCTACTGGACGGTACAGATGGTCTTGTTCAGTACAAAGAGTACAGTAGGATACACACATGTACTGGTTAGTTTGTCATGGTGTACCAGTACACATTAGTTGAGACAGTATGTACACACTTGACGTGCGAGTTAAATTTAATTTTTACTAGGAAACGCTGATGTTTCATAAATTTAAGTTATGTTCAGTCACCCTCCGTGGTGTAATGGTTACCATATTAACTTTGTATATCCAATGTCGTGGGTTCAAATCTGGCGGAGGACGATGGATTTTTTCGGGCATAAGAATTTTTAGTATGGCTTCCTTCGGAAGGGAAGTAAAGCCGTTGGTCCCGTGTCATAGATTTACATCACGTAAAAGAACCTCAAGCCTGATAGAGAGGCCTCTGAGCAAAATTAAGCGGCCTTTCACGCCCAGTATAGAATGGGACTCTGAGAACCACAGCATAACCACACCATTTCATTTTAAGTTATGTTCAGATAGCGCATTTGTTATTACACTGCATTTGCGACTTCGTGTTCCTAACATAGTGCTTTCTGCTCTACAAGTTCCTATACGTTATGGGAAATGAGCAGTTTTACGTTGTCTATTTCCAATGCCAATTTGGCTCAACAATTAAAGCGCCAATACAATGGCCGAGATTAAGCAATTTCAACCAATCGCGGTCATCTCACTGGACGTAACTTCTTATCGCAGCTAATGTTCATTTCTCTGAAATCTTGTCGCACCTGGCGTTCGTTTGTTTAATCTCCTGTTTTGGTTATTGGTAACAAAGTGACAACCCAGTCAGCCAACCTTCACTTTTATTAACTGTCTGTTTCACAATTTTACTTTCAATTAATTCAGTTACAATGTTAATTTAAAGTTTTATCCAGTCCATAATGTATTTAGCTAAAAAAAGGAATGAAAATAATCATTATTTGTCTTTCTTATGTATGAGATGAGTGCAATAGCCTCAAATAAAATAATGTTGGTTTCCATTTCATTTATAGGCTATTAAAAGCTGAAATAAAATAACTGTTCCCTATTTCTATTGTTGCTGTTGATATTCGTACATTGGGCGTAGGTACCGTCGTCCATATCATAATTCAGGAGGCTGTGAAGAAAGAAGAAAGAAAATATGCGGTAAATAAATATGGTCGAATGCGTGATCTACTACTTGAGAACTAATGCATTACAATCATAGCTTGATAAAATCTCCCTTCCTATATATTATAAATTATGAATAGTCTAATTCACTGAATTCTTTTATCAAATACAACACGTGTTTTCATCGCGTAGGTCAATTCACTCCCGTCGCTTCATCTAGGTCGTGAATTATCGACAAGATGGAAACACTCGTACTATTGCTTATAATAAAACGCTCGATGTGCTAGTAGCTACAGGCTCTGTAGTGCATATTTAACTACACGAAGCAGATTTTCTCATTTGGCGGTTACCTGCGCTGTTTTGTCGTCCCCAGTATCAAACGCTGGTCATATGTATTTGCGTAGTAACTTATGAATCGATTAGTATATCCTATAAATTCTATAATGGTTTTTCGGCCGTATTTACGACTTTAAATTTTGACAAAATGGGTGGGTTAAATAGAAATTTATACGGTAAAAGCTTGTTTGCCAACGGTAAGCTGATTTAATCTTTATGAATGCAAGCTAACTTGAAATTATTTTACCAGCCGTGTTGTGAGGGGCGGAATTTTATAATCAATATCGTTTTCCACTAACTCACACGAAAAAACATTAAACAATGCAAACAAACTATGTAATTCGTAATAAGTTGGTATTGGAAAATAACAACTTCAATGCCCACATGCCTGATGGCCTAACTGCCCTGTATTTGACGTGTGCAGATATCCCTTCGTACGTTAAAGGATTTGCAGAACTCAAAGGGGCTATTTCAATCTGAAACTGGTCAGTGAAGAACTGGCATGAGCGAGTGTCGCTTTACACCTCTCAATGAGCCCCACTCACCGTCTTCGGTGATAAGGAAAGAGGGGTTAACGAAGGTCGCTCATCCCAATGCCCCCTGGTCAGGATTTACTTGAAATATCTCCGATGATTTTAGTAATGTGATTCAGTGCGTACCTGACCTATACAACCTATTGTGGCTAGCAATCCCCAGGAAGACGAGATGAGGTGTAGGAACCACACCATCTGCCCGTACAGCCATACACCATGAACCTCAAACTACATGTGAAAGAAATAAGGAGATGGAATGAAGAACAGATAATACAAGGAAAGTATGGTAGAGAGAAACCACCCCAGCATTCGCCAAAACCGAGGGGAAACCACAAAACAACCATGGGTTAGAGTGGCACACATTACTAAGGCAACAAGACAGAGAGAGAGATAGTAAAACTAATATACAGCTCCTCTAAAACCTGAAATAGAAGACTGTTACACATTTTGGGGATGCACAGTATTACGCGTAAGCATTCATTGTTTTCATGTTTTCATGCCTTGTATGTTTGCTTGTCCTGTTGTTAACGACGAGCTGTTAATATTAGAGACATTGTTGGTATGATCGTAATGAAAGGAATTATATTTTCTCTAATTTAAAAACTTTTCAGGAAATTGAAAAAATACATTTTCATGTCGTAGTGGGAGTTTAGTTGTTATCCATCAAAAATGAGCTCCAGGGACAAAAGAAAGATGGGGGGGGGGAAGTTTACTGTACGACCCTCGCCCCGTTATAACTTTGTTCAACTTCCCACGGTTTAACAGTTTGAAAGGAATATGCCACTTCAACTCAAATGACTCCTGACGCGTAAGTATCGGTCGATGGTGACCCCAGCGGCATCTGTTGGCGGCGGTGTCTGAGGTGGAATTATAAAATACAATCGCCAGTCAAGAATACAACTATTTCTGCTATATGACCACAAAAATACCCTGTCACGAGACACCCGAGCAAGCACAAGACTCTTAAACTCCAATTAGAAGTATTTATAATTGTTTGAAAAAAAAATTGTTTATACAGGTGTAAATGAACTGCACCGAAATAATTTGATAGATTGTGCACGTGACTGATATAAGTAATTTGAGAACGGCGATGCATGGTCCCCGGATAAACATAACGCAACTACATAGCGTTAAACGTGTGGGTATCAGGTGCTGATAAGTCGGTGTTAAAGCAAAGCAGGTTGAAAAAATGGCTTAGAATGTCTTAAAAACTGCTGCCCGAGTGAAGAAATATCGATTTTTAGCAGCTCGTTACGTGCGTTCTCAAGATTTAATGTCGCAAAAGTCTGTAAAATCTCGAACTAATCACTTGACAGTACGACACTGAGCATTCATTAACTACTCTCTTGAGTTAGGTAGCCTACTATAGAGGCGTTTTTTTTTTTCTTCAAGTGCTCTGGTGGCTTAATGCGTACTGTGGCAAGCTGCTATCCCAAAGGTTATAAGTTCGATTACTGTCATAGAGTAAATCTTCTTCTTATTATTTTTTTCATTCCAGACGAAGTGCCGCGATACGTGAACGAGACCCGAACTCGGAAAATATCTTTCACTTGAAAGCCAGTATCATAACCACTACGCTAGAGAGGTACGCTATGTCCCTTCGTTTTTCGTGTTATGTTCTCGAATGGTTGATAAATTAGCCAGTGGCGTACTGCCACTTCAGAAACTTATATCCGTTATTTCGACATTTCAATAAACAGGCCATAAGTCTCCTATCCCAAATTACTTATTTAAGTAATCTCATATTCTGTGAAAATATTTCGGTATAGTTCATTAACACCCCGTATAAGTTTAAATTTAATAAAACAATTTAAGAGTAGCTGGGAGTAAAATTTCAAATCTCTATATTCCTGTATAGATTCTTTCTGAAAGCTTTACCTTCATGGCATTGTTGTTACAAGGGTCATCCAGAAAGTGACAGACCATTTGGTGTAACTAAAACATAACGAAAGATTAAAATTCGAAGGCTGTCACGGCCGGTGTTAGAATCACTTATAGAAAACAAAACCGGGCTTGTAGGCCGTGGTCCACTGGGCTTCTCCCCTCGTTCCCCAGACGTTTCGCCTGCGTCTGCGGCAGGTATCATCAGTGGCGTGTACATCTCCGTGGTCTCTCAGTAGCGACTGAGGAACTGGGGAACGAGGGGAGAAGCCCAGTGGATCACGGCCTACAAGCCCGGTTTTGTTTTCTATAAGTGATTATAACGAAAGATATCAACATAAAACTTTATTTACAAAAATGACAGTACCTTACCTTACTCTGTTTCTGCAATCTCCATTCTGTCGAGATATTTATTGTCACCTGGTTTCAGTTTTTCAATGCCGATATTATACTTTTCTACCGTCAAAGAACGTGTTTTTGAATGCACAATAGATTTGGCCAATCGAATTATATCGACAAATAACGCAAGCGTACGGTGATAATGTAATGGAGGAGTCTTCAGTGAGGAAATGGCGCATAATTTACGAGTAATCAAGTGTGTGCAAAAAAGGACTGAGTGGAAATTCATCAATCTTTATTGAGGGGTTGAAAGCAAATGTTGATAAAGAATTCAGAAACCCCGGTGTTTCGCTTTGGACGACGTACATGATAAAAAAATTAAGAATTTGTAAAACACACAATTTATGTGGAACACGTTTTTTGTTTTAGTGTGTTTTTGTTGGGTTAAACGTATCCGAGATATTTCTTGTTGTTTGTTTCAATTTTAAAATACATATACGTTCCTAAAATGGAGTGTCATTTGTTTTCTTGCCTTTGGTCAAGCAAAGAGAAGGGAATTTCAAAACCATCACATAACGATCAGTTTTTAAAAAAATTGACTATCCCTCAAGAGGAGTGTAATCTTTCCTTTTTATATATAGATAAGGAAATATGTAATAAAATAGTTTTTGCGAATTTTCATATGGATTAACATGATTTAGTTAGGAGAATATAGTTCTTTAAGAACAGTTCGCTGAACAATGTATAGAGAAGGGCATGTGAATGTAACACATCTGTTGTTTTAAGGTAGCTAAATATCAATGAAGAGCATGGTGAATAGAGATTATTTGAAATCTGGGTGGTGAAATCAATAATAAGCTATTTTATAAAATTTCATAGGCTAGTCTGAACCGCAGAAAAAATTAAGTAGTGAGATGTTATGACCTGATATTTGGATTTTGAAAATGTATCAAGAGAACCACTTTGGGGGAGAGTGGGTATTAAAATTCAAAATTAATGTAAAATTATACTAGTATTCTAGCTTTGTTAGCCCAAAATATTTCTGTTGTAATTAATAATAATAGTAATAATAATAATAAATATATAAAATATAAAATTATACAAGTTGGGAAACGCATGAGTGCAAATAATTTGTTCCACAGTATGAAACACCATTTTAAACTCTACAAATACGGAGCATACTTTACCTCACTTATTTCTTAAATTATCATCAATTATGGTTTTTAGAACAAAAATATTGTCAGTGATCGAAAAGCCTTCTCTGAATCCCGCTTGAAATTTTGAAATCTTATCATATGTCTAGACCCAGCATTAGAAACGTATTCTGGGATTGGGGAGGGGTGCTTCTAACTACGGTGTTCTTCGTGAGGTAGGATGCTGGGAAGATGCTGTATATGTTGAATTAAATGTAGTTAGATATTGACTGCTAATAATTAAAGATGATCAAACTACTCTAAGAGCAACATGTTATCGGCATCAGATAAATAACATGGAACATCCAAAATGGTGGGCGGCGGGGCTACAGCGGGGATTATCAAAGATTTGCTTAAATGATATTTGGCAGAGAGGTAACGAAAATAGTTATAACGTGGTGAATAAAGTAAAAAGACGACTATTCGATATAAACAGGCAGGAAATAGAATATGAATGTAAAAAAATCTCCATTGCAGCTACAAAACGAAATAAAATTTGGGTGGGGTAAAGAAACAAATATGTTAAAATTGGGTATGAAACAAAGGTCGGGAATAGCGTGGCTGAGGTTGGGAGGGTGGAAAACACGTAAGGTAGTTGGTGAAGCTGGTAGGCGGATTTGCCCATTATGCGGGTATCAGGAAGACTGGACGCATATTTTGGCAGAGTGCGTGCAGATGGAGAATATTAGGAAAAGATTACTGCCAGAAGTATTTTTAGCTTCAAACAGAGGAAGGACAGCATTCTGGGATTTGATTCGAAACAGCCTAAATTGGTCAAGCCTGGGCACATACTTCAAGTTCGTGCACTAAGAGATAAAATATTTGTGTAAATATTGTATAGAATTATTTGGTGTTTGAGAAATCAATATGTATGAATACGTGGTGTAGTTGTGAGTGCAAGTGTGTGTGTGTGTGTGTCTGTGTGTGTGTGTGTCTGTCTGTGTGTGTGATATCAGAGTGTTCTTTCTTTTATTGTTCTATGGTTCTGTTGTCTTTGCGCGCGAGTATATGCATGTCTGTATTCGTTTGTGTGTGTATTTCTAATGTTGTTAAGATATATAAAATAGATATGTAGCTAATATTCTAAATTCAAGTAATTTTAGACAGCATGTGAGTGCACTCAAGAGTGTTAAAGTTTATCTTCCTCACATTCAGTGGGTTCGTAACGTTGGCTCTCCGAGGAGCTTCTGACCCCTAGGCATTCGGTTGTAAGTCCTTGAACGGGTCAGTCCTAGCTAGGGGGAGGATAAGCCGATGAAAAAAAAAAAATTACTATTACTGTTATTATTATTATAATTATCATTATTAGTAGTAGTATTATTTATTATTATTATTATTATTATTATTATTATTAAATCACAACTTTATTTCTTATTTTTTTAACTTGAGCGTTTGTTACATAACCAATAATTCTGTACAACTTAACATTCTCCTTTATTTTTTTTTTTTTTTTTGCCGTCACAATACGCATTTAGTTCATCATTATTATTTGCTTAAGTTGGCGTGCTGTTGTAAATTAACATTTATTAGGTACTTTTTTGTTTAGAACCTTTATAGAATAGCTTAGAATGCAAAAACCTCTTTAAATTTGCGTATTTAGAACACTATTATTTATTCCTGCCGAAAGACTGTTTGGCAATTCCTTTTAACAGGATCGTAATTAACAAAAGGTAAGTTCTCTTACGTTTTAAGGAATTCATAAAAAAAAAAAAAAAAAAAAAAAAAAAAAAAAAAAAAAAAACATGACATTGCTTATTCTTAAACACGGTTAGCTCATTTTTACTTCATAGTCTTGCTATAATCGTTTAATATCAAACACGGATTTATACTTCATAGCTGAAGTGACAGCTAGATTACAGCATGTATTAGGGAGATTGATTCAGGTGCTAAAAAATTAAATCCATTTCCACTGCCATAAATAGTCAATTTAACAAGAGGACATCAAATATTTGTTTCAGGATCCAAAAACTGCATTCATGTTCACTGTTCGGGCACATATGAGAAGTGCTGCGACATTTAGCCTGTCTAGCCTACGCAATCAAATAATGGAGTTAGCGAGTAATTATAAAAGAATTATTTCCAGCTTGCTAGTTTTTCTCTGCAGCCTTCGGTAATACAGCTAACGGGATATATAATTAATTTTATTGTATTATTCGCTAAATATATTTTGGACACGGAATTGGTTCATTATACCCGGTTTATCATGAATAACGCAACTGAAAATCTTCAGGTTTGACTTATGTCAGATATCGGGTTCAACAACTTCTTTGTGCCGTAGTCTTGATATTGCCTACGTATGATGGTGGAATTTATAGTTCATTCTAAATGTATTATGAATGTTTTACAGTGGGAATAACCTTACATGTAACTATTTTGATTGCATTTAATATGTTTAGTTATCATGGCATATGTTACAGAGCAAGTATTGTTATTGTATTAAGCTTTGTTCTAGCGAAGTGATCACATGTGAACTGTCAGCTTGAATTTATATAGATAGTCCTGTCATTAGAGTTTCTAAAATTTCACAGCTTATAGGTTGTTAGAAATGTTCAAACATACTGGTAAGGGAGTACTGCCCCATAGATGTTAGATAAATCTGGAACTTTTGTACTGAAAACACATCGAAAATAAAAATATACGTGGCTTGGTTTTCTCTCCCAATGGCACAAGTCCGACAAAAACATATTTACAAAATAGAACAATGCATTAACATATCTAATTCCTTGCACAAATCATTGTATACAAGTTATTAAACGGGAGCGCTTTGGAAAATGTGCAAATTTTATTTCTTATTTTTACCTTCCATACAGATACTACGCACATAATAAGTAAAGCAGGTATTGTATTCGACCCAAAAACACAATACCAAGGTTTCACTGGAGTCCAAAAAGGCGCATTTTTAATAGATCCGTGTGTGTGTATGTGAATAGCATAGCTCAAAAACCAAAATACCGTTAAATACCAAAGGAGCAAACCTCAAATTACTCATTACATGGAATGTATTTTCAAATTCTTTTCTCGAAAATGTTTCTAATGATACTGATTAAAATATCGTATATTAAGGATGTTCACATCTTGAATTTTCCGGGAATAGACTCTGAAATCCTTTTCCTTCGAAATGCAATTTTCATAATTGTAAGAGATATTCAAAACTTACTGTAAAAATGTGGAGCTTGTTAAAAACATAATTTATCATAAACATTTTTTTTGTGGGGGGGGGGTTCACCGTATTTGAGATATTCCTTCCTATTGGCTTCAATTTTAATTTACACAACTTTTCTCCAACGGGAAATCACCTTTCGTTTAATCTCTCATTTATTTTACTGCTGGACGTGCAAAGCGAATCGAAGTTCATTTGTTCAAATAGCTACCGGCTTTTAAACGATTTGACTATCGCATTAGCCTAGTGTATTTCCCAATTTCCCTTCTACCTAGAAGTAAGCAAATAATAAGACAAGTTCTGTTAATATTTATATCGATTGGCTTAATAAATTCATCGATTAGCTTAGATAAAATAATAATTAGTAAGAATAGTTTGTTTATACAAGAGGTAGATCAGCCATGTGAACGGAACATATCAAAAACATTTCTTGCAAACATTTATTGTTGTGAAAGAAAAGGAAACTTAATTGTAGCCGATTTTATCTTTGGCGCTAGAAATCTTTGTTATAAGTTATTTTAATGCCATCTTGCTCGCAGATTTGTATGCTCGTTGCGGGCAAAGTTCATCTTCAGTAGCTGGCATAGTACCCGGCAATTAAACGTTTAGCGGAAGACAGACCTAAGGCCAGCCGTTTCAACTTGGTTTTATACAGTTTTTTTTTTTTCCGCCAAACAGACACAACGAAAGACAAAGTTGGGTCACTGGTATTTTTGTTTTCAATGTGTTTTCATTATAGAATCATAGATCTATCTGCGACATGGATGTGACTTTGGACTTTTGTGATATCATGTCAGATAATACAAGATATACGATCAGTCCCTGCTATCGAGAAAACATTATGTGAGATAAGAGCTGTCATGGAAAGAGCTCCAGAATGCCTGAAGAGGGCGGCGCCGTGAACGAGTAGTTAGAGAGCTCGCCTCTCAGCAAGGCGATCAGGTTAGATTCCAGTAGACCGCACTTGGTACTTGTGGGGGACAAAGCAGCCTCTGGGCGGGTTTCTTCGTTTTTTCTCGGTTGCATAGGCGTTCATTCCACCACCTGCTCTATATCACCTTTCCTTTTATCCATTCACTGCCGTTTCAGATCATTTTCTTCTGCCTCTGATATCAGGCATCGGACTGATAACCCAGCTTGGCTACTCTCTGTGATACAGAGTCCATCTGCTGCTGAACATACGTCTGACCCCAGGCGCTGGCTTGTAAGTCCTTTCGAGAAGGATAAACAGCGAAAGAAGAAGAAGAATACCTGAGTGCCCTGTTCAGGCCCAAGATAAAAGTGCATGTGATTATTGTCTTTGGGAAATGCTTAAAATTCCTGCAACAAATCACAGTATGTTTAATGAGTCAGAAGAAGGAATCGCGCACACGTTTTCCAATATTTTAGTTACGGAAAATTGCCGACGAGTTCAATAATGCGTACAGTAGGTGATAATTTGTACTGAAAAATAGGGGCATCATTTCGAACACTTTTTATTTAGCCCTCCGTGGTGTAATGGTTATCATGCTAGCTTCATGTATCCAAGGTCGCGGGTTCAACTCCGGCGGAGGACGATTTGGGCGTAAAACCCCTTATAATGACTTCATTCCGAAGGGAAGTAAAGCCGTTGATCCCATGTCTTAGAATTACCTCACGAAAAAGAACCTCAAGCCGGATAAAAAGGCCTCTGAGCAAAATTAAACTTTCTTTCACATCCATTATAGAATGGGACGCTGAAAACCACAGTTGTTAAAGAGCGTCCATAAATAAAAAAATAAATAAAATCGCACAGCTTTTATAACGAAATTTAATTGCAAAACATTCATGTTGTGACTCATCGCTAAGATGACTTGCGTGAGACCGGAAACCCTACAACACGAACCGTTTCTAAAAGTAGTGCCTTGGGAGGGGTGAGCTTTCAGTTGCGTCATTCAACAAACACTAGGTAGAATATATATAAGAAATTACATTAGTAAACATAAGCATGGACTCTATACTTTAGTGCACCCTCCTCATATAACGGACTTACAGCCCCATGTGTTACAAGCCAATACCTGCGGTCAGACGCCCATTGAGGAATAGAGGGGCTATGATCAGATAGAGCATCCAGGGATGGGAGATCAGCCCAATTCTTGTTATGAACGCGAGGAAGTGGAAGATATGAAGCGAAGACGAAATGGATTATATGAAAAGTGATCATGGAGCCATTGATCTAATGACTGGCGAGGGAAATCGAAGGACTTGTAGAAACACTGCAAAGACGCCACTTCGTCCACCACATATCTGACATGCGGCCTCTTGGCCGTGGTAGGCGAGCGGTCTAGCCACTCTGCCGCGGGGCCTCCTGTTCCTAAATATAACAAATGAAAATGAAGCACTCTCAGATTGTATCTAACGCCTAACTACCACCATACATCTCATTCCAGTTCCGTACACCGAGCAGGGTGGCTCAGGCTGTAACATTTGTGATCCGCATTAGGGAGGTTTCGGGTTCGATCCCAGTCGAACATACATGCTGACTGTGGGTTTTTGTGGTTTCTTCGGGTGGGCAGACGAAAGGGTGGTTCCGCTCCTACGGCGACTTTCCTGTCTATCATTTCCTGTATCCCTCAACTCCTTGTCATCCCTTTCAGGATTGCAAGATCGGGCAGAGGTGTCTTGCGCGTTGTGGCTGGGCGGTGACTTGCGCTCTACAAAGATTTCCTCCTGGCATTGTGGAATCAGTCTTTCAGAATCACCTTCGGGAACATACGGGCAAGGAATAAGACCCGAATGGCGGCGGATACGCTCTAATTGGGGGTGATAGGGACACCTTCCATGTTTGTGTCCGTCGTCATCTGGATTTGGTTGCCCTTCGGAACTCTACCCTCATCCCTCACTCACAGGGGCCACGTAAGTTGCAAAGCGGTATATTGGCGGTGCTTTGTTCCAGTGACAAGGGGCCCCATTTCCATAGTTCTTATCTTTTCTCTTTTTTCAATAGAGAATCGGATACTTTTACATGGCGTAAAAATACGACACGAAACCAACGACTTTACTTCCCTTTCGAAAGAAGCCATGCTAAATTTTTTTCCGGTGTAAAAGAACTCAATCTTGATAAAGAGGCCCCTGAACACATAACTTCACGCCCAATATAGAAAGAGACACCGAGAACGATAGCAGTTAAAGAGCGTCCATAAATACCATTGAATTTAATTTGTTTTCATATAAACATACACATTGACATACCAAGTTTTTTTACCCAGCATTTCCATAAGTTCAGGTAAAGCCTGATAACAGAGTTGCTGCTCTCAAACAATTACATTACCAGTCTCACTAGACCGTTAGTACATGTCCCAGTTCTGCTATTTTATAGAGAGGGCGTTATGTTCCAACTGATAAGTCAAGTGGCGAGCTGGAATTGGAGCGCACATATCTCCACACCAAGATGAACGAAATGAGAAAGCTTCGAATTAGTTCTGATAGCAGCTCCCATTCACTTAACCGGGTTACTACCACGACTGATAAAATTAATTTACAGCCAGCAGAAAACCGCGTTTCATTTTCTAACTGGTTTCATTGAGCTTTGCCACATCCTCTCTATGCACGAACATGGAAAACTCCATTAAAATAATATGTAAGCCAACGCTTCCATTCCATTCCTTAAATCATTAACGACCACAGCCAGTAATGCATTCCAACAACCGGAGAAGTGGACGCAGTATTGAAATCCAATATCTGATGAGCATGGAAACGTGTTATTCTCTTCTATACGGCTTAAAATATTTACTTTTTTATATTTTTAGAGAATTACATTCCCTTTATGTCAACGTGTCCTATATTCCCAAACTACCTTTTTCACCTTCTCTAGTCCGTATGTACAACGGTCATTCAGAAACTGACAGACGACTTGGCATAACTAAATAATAACGAAATGTATTAACACAAAACTTTATTTACAATGTAACAGTACCTTACTCTATTTATCAGCGTAATCGTCATTGCTATCAATGTATTTATTGTCACGTGATACCGGTTTTTCAACGCAGATGTGGTACCCTTTCACCGCTAAAGATCTGAGCCAAGATGTCCCTGCCAATTTGAGGTCTTCATGACTGGTAAATCTTTTCCATCCAAAAAGGCATGTACTGTGTACAAAACGAAACACCAGTTTTTCTGAATTATTTTATTAATCTTTTCTTTCAACCCCTTCATAACTATTCATGACCTTCCACTCAGGTATTTTTCGTACTCACTGGTTCATCCTTCATTACTCGTAAATTATGCGCATTTCTTCACTGAAGATTCGCTCATTGCATTATCACTATACACCTCCGGTATTTGCCTATAAAATTCGATTGGCCGAACATTTTGTGCATTAAAAAAGCGAATAAATTCTTTGGCGGTAGAAAAGTAAATTAACTTTTAAATTATAATATTGCATTCAGCTATCATTCAAGATAATTCTTCTCTGATAAAGCTACCATAAAGTGGAGCTAGTCTGGCCATTCAGTGTTACTTTGACGCAAATTTGGAAAATATGTTATTTTATATATTTACATATATATTATTTATATTGTATCCAATGTGAAAATTAGATTCATTGTTTCATATTACATAGAGGTGGTAAACATTTGAAGATATGTATTAATTTTTGGTTTATGGCAATTCAACACCATGAAAGAATTGGGCAAATATTTCGCGCAACTTTTTATTAGAAACATGGTTAATTAAATCTTTTAAATTCGAGATAAACAAAAATTATACCATTATCTTAAAATATCATAGATATTTCCCCAATTTTGGACATCCTATTATATCTGAGTAATAATTCAATACATTTCACATTGAATGCAGTATAAAATAAAAAGTATCACTTCCAAATATACTTATTTTATTGTGCATCCAATATTAAATATAATATATTATTACTCTCGTCTTATATAATAGGGGACTCAACATTAGGGAAAATATGCTATTTTTAAGATTACGGTGTTCATGATGTTGAATTTTCATAGTCCCAACGTTATTAGATTTCTTGAAATGTTGAGCTTCTCTATGTAATATATCAGTAAATCTTATTTGCATATTGGATAGAATAGAAAATAATATATGTGTGTGCGTGTATTTATAAAATAGCATACTTTCCAAAGTTGGGTCAGTAACCCATTAAGAGCCAAACTAGCTCCAGTTTATGATAAAAGACTCAATACTGCATTATGGTAACATTTTCTGGATAAAATTTATTAGATAGATATGGTCCTGAATAAGAGTTGGATGCAATATTCAAAGTTGATAGTTTAATAAATAAGTGTCCAAAATTATGCCACTACTGTATAACAAGAAACATGTTTAGTTGGATTGACCTTGTTTCTGAGCTAAAATTTTGTTTTCTGTGCAGTCTATTTTGCTTTCTAAATTGTCCAAAGGTTTTACTGAGAATACAAATGTAGCGTTTGTCGCTGAGTTGTATTATCTGCTTTCCTGAAATCTCTGTGGCATAGGAGAAGCCTTATTCATAGTATAGCTACCTTACGGAGTTCTTATACCACTGTAATACTTATTCCAAAATTAGTAGTCTCTTAGCGGTAAGGGAGCTTCAGAAAAGTAAACCTAGAGGAGTACCATATTTTCTGTCTATTTTAGAAACTTAGCCCGTTTCAGGGTACAACTGGTACTCCAAAGTTGGCATCAAGGAAAGAGAGAGATTGTTTTTGTCACGGGCTCAAACGTCCTCCAGTAAGATATACCATTCATTTCCAATCAGACTGTGCCATTTCCCAAATGCTGTCGTTTTACTTGAGTCATCCCAAAGTTTTACACAGCTTGCAGTTTGTTCCCTTCTTGGGGGCGAGCTGATATTTTCCAGAAGTTATTCCCTTAGTTATTCTTTCCCATGGTTTCCATAGTTTCGTATTTGCTCACTTGCACGTTTTGTTACTTTTTACTTATGTTGCAGGTTCAGTTTTAATATTATTGCTGCACTATGCTCCATCTTTTCGAAGATACATATTGTGTTGCACTTTTATGTATCTGCTTGCCATTCCCCTGAGCTGCACTGCTGGCAATACATAGCATTCCAAAGGACTCAGCTGTACACAAAGTGGCCATAGCTGGACTGTCTGACGTACCAGGTAGAAGAGGATTATTGAATAAAAATATTTATTAAATGACGTTTTTATGGCCTATGTCAAAGTACTGTATATAAAAAAACACATGAATTGTTATGTTATATGCGGTCGTCCTTGGTGTAATAGTTAGCATGCTATATTCATATACACAAGGTCGCGGGTTCAAACCCGGTGGAGGACGATGCAGTTTTCGGGCGTAAAAATCCTTAGCATGACTTCCTTCGGCAGGGAAGTAAAGCCGTTGGTCTTGTGTTGTAGATTTATGGCACATGAAAGAACCTCAAGCCTGATAAAGAGACTTCTGAGCAAAATTAAGCCGTCTTTCACGCCCAGTATAGAATGGGACGCTGAGAATCACAGCAGTTAATGAACGTTCTTAAATAAAACTCAATTTCCATTCCTACGTTATATCTATTGTAATAAAAAGGGTTCTCTGACTGCTTATCGCAAACTCTTAAAAAACTATTTAGCATACCTAAATCCACCAAGTCGTCCTTCGTGATCTAGGAGTAAAAGCCTAGCCTCTGGTTCCCAAGGTCGTGATGGATTTTCTTTGGGCGTAAAAATCCTTAGCATGGCTTCTTTCGGAAATGAACTAAACCGGTTGGTAGCGTGCTGTAGATTTAGGGCACGTAAAAGAACCTCAAACCTGATAGAGAGTCCCCTGAGCAAAATTAGGCGGTCTTTCACGCCTATATATGTTAGACTGAGAACCGCAACAGTTAAAGGGCATTCTTAAGAAAAATTCAGTTCGAACCCCACCAAGTCCGTCCCGTTAGCGCATTAGTAGAGGACCAGCCTCTAGCACGGGGGGGGGATTTAGTTTTATTTAATAACACTTATTAACTGCTGTGGTTCTCAGCATCCCATTTTACATTGGGCGTGAAAAACCGCATAATTTTGCTCCGAGGCCTCTTTTATCTAGCTTGAGATTCTCTTACGTGTCGTAAGTCTACTAGGTAACATGACATGAAGTGGGCTTTTCCTGGTGATCTTTGAGGGACACCTATAATATTTTTTCAATGAAATACCCTATTTTAGAGTATTTAGCACTCAGTGTGGCCGCGATATGCAAACCGTTGTTTCCCTCCCGCAAAATATCAGGCAGGTCGTATGAAATGTGCCAGTGTTCCTCAGTTTTTTCTACTTTACCTACAGGGTATGCTTTTCAATATTTGCTTTAATTGATAGTTTATTGGAGAATTATATTCCGCAGTTTTATTGAACATTCTAGCTCTCTTTCACAAAGAACGTTATTACTGAAATAGTTGTTCTTTAACCGCTTCATGTGGAGGTTTAGCTCGACATTACCGACTTTACCTTAGAAAACAAAATACATTACCAACAAAACATTTAGATGCTACACCCATAGAGCCACGATTCAAATTTTACGCTACGCTTTAGCATTAATATGCCCCAGACATGTTTAATGTTACATTTAGAAAATGTCTTGGCTTATGCTTAAACAATATTTTCTTTTGGAGTAAAACTAAAACTTGTCTCGTCTTCAGTATGTTGATTGCACAACAGTAGGATTTCATATTCCATACACTTGGCTTCCTCGAGATGGCGACTTTGTTTACAATATGTGCTTCCCACGTGGTGCCGCATAGTGATGTGTTTTAGTCGTATACATACTCTGCTCTCATTTACATGGTGTATTTTTTCTCACGCGTTCACTCACAATTGCCGTCCAGAATGCAGCATGGTCTAATCTAATAGGTTCACCAGAAGTTCAAAGTACGAAATTAACATCCACCTTTAAGAAGAAAGTTAACTTTAAACCGCTTAACTGTATCAACTAAGATATATTTTGCCTTGTTACATCTACCGCGTGCGCAAATCGTTAGACGAAACTCGTGTGCCGTGAAGGAAGTCCATCTGATCTTTTTCCATGACCGGTGTGATACGCTGAATAGAATTTCTGGAAGATCCGTTGTCCAAAGCGTACTCTTCAACAGCAATTATGGCAATAACCATTCGCCTCTCAGCAATATGGTCCAGGTTTGATCTCAGGCATCCGTATGTGGAATTTGTGATGGACATAGCGACTCAGCGGTGGGTTTTCTCTGGCTTCTCCGGTCTCCCCCGCTATCATATTCCACCGGTTATTTATCTTCATTTCGTGTATCATCAGTGTCATCGTCTGTGGTGCCATTATAGTAAAAGCGGGAGTTAAACACTATCAAAACAAAACAAAAAACAAACATTATATCAATAGGATTAATACAGTGGAAAATTGCTGAGTAAAGTGCTAGGGTATGTAATTCATCTCCAACATCTATTGAGCCTACATAACTGACGTATGAATAAACGTTTTTAGAGGAACGTGTGTTGCAATTGAGCAAACTAAAACCTAAAACTTCCTGTATCGTCATCAATGTCGCCATTTTGCGAATAGTCCTCCTCCGTGGTATAGGGGTACCGTGCTAGACTCTGGTACCCAATGTCGCGGATTCAAACCCGGTGGACACGATGGATTTTTTTGGATGTAACAATCTAAGAATGGTTTCGTTCGTTCGGAAGGTGGTCCCATGTCGAGATTTGTGGCACGTGAAAGAACCTCCAGCCTGATAGAGGCCTCTGAGCAAAATTAAACGGGCTTTCACCCCTATTGGGGTCTCTTAGAACCACAACAAAGAGCGACCTTAAATAAAACTCAATTTATTTTGCAATTACTCCTACATTTCGTTCAAAGAATATCTGTTTTCTATGTCATATCAAAAGCTTTCATTCTATGTGTTATTCTGACAGTCCTGTTTTATTTTACTGGCGTGAGGTTATTTAAGTTATCCCATTTTCAGCTTTTGTCGGAAAAGTATTGCTTTGATAAAAGAAAATCACTTACCGGCACATCGGCAAGTAATCAAACAAAAATCTCTTTCATGATTTTTTTTTCAATTGACTCTGAATATGTTTTTATTCCCTTTCCTCTCGTTCTCTTTGTGCTTGCTTTTTCTTTGTTCCATGTTTCTTTACATTTTTTACTTTGTTATAAATACAAGAATCTCGAAGGTTACCAACGAAACGAGGACATGTAACAAGACGAATCTAAAGCAGCCCCCCCCCATCGACGTTCTTCTGTTTCTTTCATGCTCTAAGTGGTCGCTTTTGATACAGAATAAACAGAGTATGGGAGAGATCGTACTGCGAGCCCATCTCATTCGCATATGCCTACTTTTATCATTTCATTTACAAAGAAAAATCTCAAATCCTTTGCCAGGAGTTACATTTGACGAGGCTTTAATGAAGCAAAGCCTCTTGGTGCTCCCCCCCCTGCACTTTTTCCGTTACATTTAGCAGAATGCTTTCAGTGTTTCCAAATTTCGTGCTTGCCTGGAAACGATAACCACCATCCATCCCGGTAATTAATCTTCAAGCAGAAACACAATAATGTACTCCGTTTTTCAATTATCTCTCACACGGACGCGAAACTCGGCAGCCTGAAATTATAAACTCCGATTTATTTGACACACACCTTTGCATTAAGCTCCACTGGAGCCTAAAGGGGGAAACGAAATACTCTTCAAAATTGGATCTGCATTGCAATCTATACCCCGGCAATAATTACCTATGTTAATGCCTTAAAAACCTTCGAGAACAATTTACGTGTAGATGTTACCTCTAGCGGTCCGAAGAAGCAAATGTGACTCATTTGTGTTACTTCTCGCTTCCATATCCAACATTTATTCTCACAAAATTAACAAAATAAAAATGTTTGGTGTATTCCCTTCACATGACTTTCTCTGTCTTCTTGTATACGTACTTTTTATCAAAGATTATTTTTATTTTCCCAATATATACTATGCACCCGAAAATTCGATACGGAGATTTCACCGAAAATATACGTTTTGAGGTCCCTGAGTATAAAAAGGTAATTTCTAGAAAAATATCCTAGTTGTATGTGTCAAACTTAAATATTAAACTTGGTATTTAAGTTTGGTATCTTCCAGGATGCGACACAAAGATTTTCAAGAGAATCCCTCCAACCCAAATTACCATTTATTAGGACAGTTTTTGAAAATTTGTTTTACTCAAAAATGGCTTAACGATTTTGATTAAAATACCGCATATTGAAACTATTTACTCCACAAATAAAATGTCTATCTTGAAATTTCTGGAAATGGCTTCTGAATACCTATTCATTCTGGATGAAATTTGCATAACTGGTAAGCCGTAAGTGATACACAAAAACTTACCACACACAAAAAATGTAGATTTCATTAAAACACATAATGTATGTTATACACACATGTATGTAGTAGCATTGACCGTTTCCGAGATATTCCTTTTTATTGGTTTGAATTGTGCACATCTTCTCAAACGGGGTCACCCTAGCCGAACTTCAATTGCTCATATCTCGATCTGCTATATTTCCGCATTTTCCTTCTGCATATGAGAAACTAAGTAATTAGACAATTGTTAATGTTTATCTTGTTTAGCATGATGTAAATATAATAATAATGATTTGTGAGAACGTTTGTTTGTAGAACAGGTAGAGAAAGTTACGTAAATGCAACACACCAGATTTGTTCTACTTCACGCTAATCGAGAGTTATATAAAAGAGGAATAGGAATTAAAATTGGGTGTTTTTATCGGCGCTTTTTAACTGCGATGGTTCTCAGGATTCCAGTCCATATTGGGTGTAAAGACTACTTAAATTTGCTCAGAGGACGGACCAACGGCTGTACTTTCCTTCCGAAGGAGGCCATACTAAGGATGTTTACGCCTGAAAAAATTCCATCGCCCACCGCCGTTTTGAACTCGCGACCTCGTGAACCAAAGACAGTAAAGAAAATACACTAAACTAAGTGATAGACAAATGGTTCAAAAGCTTTCGCTGCGCGCTGTTATTGAAAGTGGCTTTCCTGCATGGCTTAGAAGTAAAACAATAGAAACACGGACGATTTCCTCTTTGTGAAAACTTTTAAAACAAACCAATAACAAGGAATATCTCGGAACAGGTTAGCTCTACAGCAAAAATGTACAGGACATGAGTCGTGTGTCTCAAAGAGATCTACATTTTTGTCTGGTAATTGTGCCTTTCTGCTGCGTTTACTAGTTTTGCAAAAGTCATTCAGACACCCTCCCTGGCAAATTCAAAATACAAATATTATTATTCATGTAAATATCTTTAATATACTATTTTAATCAAAACGTGTTAGAGCAATTTTTGAGAAAATCAACATTTTCAAACGTATTCCATGTAAAGGTGGGGATTTTCTTGAAAACCTTTGTGTCGCTTCACTGGAGTCGCTTATCTTAAATATCCAGTTTCATATTAAAGGATCTTTCATTTTTTAGTTATGTTGCCCTCTAAATACACACACCCACACACCAACACAGAGGCATCTTTTCCTAAAAATATGTTTTTCTTATTCAGGGGTCTCAAAACGTATATTTCCGGTAAAATATCGGTATCGAGTTTTATCTACTGTGTAATAACTCCATGTCACGACAGCTCACAAGAAACCTTGGCCTACCGCCCGGCCGCTGCGTCATCCATCTCTGTCCAGGACAGACATCAAGGATGGGGTGCAGTATTGGCGGGTGAGACGCTTCAATCCCTCCCGGCTGGTTAATGCGGCCCTCATGACCTGGAGCCGCTACTTCTCCATCAAGTAGCACCTCAGTTGGCCCTCCAGGGACCTCACGAGACTTAATACACCCCGGACCAGGACTCTCAGCGGGTAAACATCCCCACGCCGGTACCGGGAATCGACCCAGGTCTCCCGCTTGGCAAACATCTGCGCTACCACCGCGCAAAGGAGACGATCTCTATCTACTGTGTGCATTGTGCTATATTCACATGGGTTTCTCTTCCTCTGTTCTGCAAACTACTTTTACAAAATATAATTCCTTTACAAAATGATAATCAAAATAAACGTTACCAGAAATGGTCTTGGTAGTTAGTTCTTTATAAGCAAGAGAATCCATTAGGCTAAAGCGACATTCAAATATTTTGAAAGAAGTCGCTTTGCGATTGTCATAGTCAGTAGATGTGAAACCTCCCGTTTGGGAATGGAATAAGTATTTTAAAATTAAAACCAATAATCTCGAATATCTCTGGAATGGCTGACTCTAGCAAAACTGTATGTGACCTAAATTGTACATTTTAACGAGATCTACATTTTTATGTTCCTAGTATGCTTTTGTCTATTTCTTAGGTTTACCACTATACAAAAGTCATTCAGAACGAAGAGAATTACATGGCCTATACCCAAGAAATTCAGGACATACATTTTATTTTTCGTGTAAACATCTTTAATATACGGCACTTTAACCAAACAGTTTGAGCCATTTTTTAGAAAAACTAAAATTTCGAAAAATATCCCACAGTTTTTGGGATAGATTGGGATCAAGAGATTTGAAGTTACTAAACTTAAATACCAATTTTTCGTTTTTGAGTTATGCTGTCCACAGGCACAAACACATACATGAACACGCAGACACAGACGGACGTTTTTCTAAAAACAAATTTTTAAGGATTTATGGTCCTCAAAACATGTATTTACAGTGAAATCCCAGTACCGAATTTCTGGGTGAAATACAATACTTTCTCTAAATGCTACGTACATTGTACATATGTGCTAGAGAAAGTAAAATATTTGAAGTGTTCCCTTCACATGACTTTTTCCACCTGATCTGCAAACAATCTATTTTCTTACAAAAGATTACTCATTTATCTGCATCGTGCCATTCAAGGCATACATTAGCAGAAATTATCTCATCACATGCTTCCTTGTATGTAGAAGGTAAATTGGGAAATACATTAACGAGGTGCATTCTCACCGTTATTGAAATAAAATGATGGAAACGGCAGGTATAATCAATATTTACTGCACCAACCTTAGCTGACAATAACGGTAATTATACATGTTTGTGAGATTTATAGATAGCGGTGAATAATGAATAGGACAGGAAACACAGGTATAACATAATAAGTATTCTATTCTATTTAGCTGTAGGTACCGATTATCAAGCATGTTTGAATCTTGGTATAGAGATCTGTTAAACACAAATGTAAAGGACAATATGCGCATTTTTATCCGCAATACGGAAGATTCAAGTTCCTCAACACACAACTGCATCATTTATCCGATTTGTGTTTCTCTAACAGTTTGCTGGTTAAACAAAAATCATATGGATGCAGAGGTTTTCTGAGGCTCTTCCCAGAAATTTCAAGATATACTATTTATTTCTTATGAAAGTGTCTTAAAATGTGGTATTTTAATAAACATTTCAGAGATAGTTTTGGAGAAATGAAACATTTAGAAAAATGTTCCATGTTCCCAGAGCACACAGACATAGGCGGAGTTTTCCTAAACATGCTTTTTATATTTAGCAGGTCTCAAAATATATATTTCCATTGAAATCTTGGTTTCGAACGTTTGGGTGGAATACAAAATGTCTGTACCTACTATCTACATTGCACATACGTGGTCGAGAAAGTAATAAAAGAGTGATCAAATTAATGCGGAACATCTTGCACAAAATTTAATCTTTTATCTACCGAATTCAGTTCTCATTAGAAAGTTTGGAATTTTGATGTCGTTTTATACTGGAGATCAGAAGTAATTAAATTCCTAGAAAACTATTTCCCCCTCTTTTTTCACATTTAGAGAACGTTTTTAATAAATTATTTAATTAATTCTCGAAATTATACAAGTAATGCACCTCTTTACATACAGTGTCTAAAATATAGTTTGAAATAAAAAATAAGCTATATTTAGTGTAAAACCTGAATACCTACACTACAGTGCTGAAAATAAAATGTATTACATTTAACAAATATCACCTTTTAAACAACTCTAGCATTATAACTGTCCATGGTACCAGGGTAAACAACGAAGGCGCGTTTCCATGACCTTGCAGGCGAGCATTGTTGCTACATACATTGTCTGCCTTGTTTTGACTCCATAAATAATAACCCTCAATCTTTCTAATTGAACTGAGTGTTTTTGTCAATAGCTGATCTAGTAAGTACTCTCAGCCAAGAAATAATTGTTTCCTCCACAAAGACCAATGTGTAGAACAAGAGTTGAAAAAGTAGAGTCAGGCTGAAAAATGCAATGACATAGTCGAGATTTGAACCACGGATCTGTGGCAACATGCCGATACAGAATCAAATTCCCTAACTAACACCATTTTGTCCCTGTATACCACACAAGCAAATCTAAAATTATTTTGAGATGACATACCCCAATGGCATTCTGTATTCTGATATTTTGACAGAAAAATGTTATAGCTCCTATACTCTCAGTAGTAATTAGGGAAATTTTAGCTCGTTTTAGGGAACATTTCTTTATAGGAATTGGCACCCACACTTAATATAGCAGCTTCTGCTTTTAAAAACAATATTATTTCTTTGCTCCTTCAAATGTATGGGAGTTTGTTTCCAAGTTTTTACTTTAAACAGAGCTTTCTCCAATTAACATTTTCTAATATAAATTTACAGTTTTCATAGAAAGTATATAGTAAAGTTCAAGTAAATTTTGGGATAGTAAAAACAACACCCTGATGCTTTTATGCAACTTCACTGGCATTAATAAGATGGTTAGTTACTTTTTAGAAAGGTAATTAATAATCATTTAACCAAAACTAACCACCAAAAAAAGAGTTATATTTCCGTTAATGAAAGTCATATGTTTATAGTTTAAGATATATAGTTTAAAATATGTAATTCTATTCTATACAAGTTTAACAAGAATCTCAAATGAATTTTGAGATAAAAGGGTCATCGTTTGTAACTTAGGTCATAAGTCAATTTCGAACGCTGTAGCTGAATTATAACAACAATCGGAGAAATTATCGACTGTGATAGTCAACTGAAATGTGATATTCGATGTTCAGCTGAAATGAGCGCTGCCACTAAGAGGAACGTGAGCTCATAGCATTTAACATTATACAACTTGTTATACGATGTGCTTGACCGCCACTGATGTATAATAATTGTGAAATCCAACCTTTTTGAACCAGAAAATAAAAAGTCAAGTAATATTACTGAGCCGGATTAAACCAATGCTTAAAATGTCCATAAACATCGATACAGTCAATTGTCGTTTTACGAACACCACTTTAACATGTATTACAGTTCAGCGAATAAAACTGAATCCCACATCTATAGCTCCATAAGCGCCTGTGTTAAATTATTTCAATTGTACGAACGTTAGTACAATGAAAATGGCGATATTACCGAAATAATATATTCCCCATAATGAATGTATGAACGGTCGTCTCCTAACGCGGTGGTATCGCGGCTGCTTGCCACACGGTAGACCTCTATTCCATTCGCGGTACCGACGTGGGGGAATTTACCCCCGCTAGGAGACCTGGTTCGGGGTGCACTCAGCCTCGTGAGGCCCCTGGGGGCCAATTGTGGAGCTACTTGGTTGAGAAGTAGCGGCTCCGAATCAAGAAGCCGCATCAACCGGCCGGGAGGGATTTGAGGCGCTGATCACGTCTCACCCTCCAGCACTGCACCCCATTCGTGACGCCTTAGGCCGAGATGGGAGATACAGCAGTAGGCCATAGTCCCTTGTGGACAGTCGTGCCTTGGAGCTACATATGTATGAGCGGTTGAACGACTTTTTAAAACATTTTCCAGACTAACTGGACAATTACAGTGTCGTCTCCTGACCCTGAGAATGGTTTGGTAAGCCTCGACTATAAACCACGTCACAGGAAGTGCTCTGCTTATCCCTTAGCATACCATGCCTCAATTTAAAGCCATAAAAATACTAAAGGTGCACCAATTTCGTATTCCAGCAGTGTGTTAAAAAGGGTTTGTTGTATGTCATACTTTTACTTCGATTGCTTACTGTAATCTCATATGGTTTAACCTACATACAGAGTTTGGGGACAGGTTCCTTACATCAAAACAAAACAAAAATGCTCATATAAACACCTGTCACAAAACCCTTCGTTCTCGATTTATTAAGGTTCAAAATTCTATTAATAACAAAAATTTAAAATGACATAGTATTCTATTTTTGACATTTTCAGCTTGTTTGGAGGTATACCTGAAAAACACCAGTTATAGCAAATTATCCAAATGTCCTCCTCTTACGTCTACACATGCATGCACTCGTCGAAGCATAGCATGTGAAACAATCCCAGTCGATGTATGATTTTGCCGGCTTCAATGACACGTAGAGTGAGATTTTCTTCATCAGGAATGTCTGCTGCATGAACCAATCGTTTAAGGTACCCCCAAAAGATAACAATACAAAGGATTAAGGTCGAGAGAAAGTGCAGGCCATGGAACTGGCTCCCCTTTACCTATCCATTTGTCATGCTCGGTACCAGCCAATGCATCTTGAACAGTGACACCAAAATGTGCTACAGCATCATGCATAAACCACATGTTTCTTCTTATCTACAGTGACATTTTCTAATAAGTGTGGGAGAGTGTTCTGAATGAAGCTCCTGTAGACAGAACTTTTAAGGCGTGCTGGGAGAATGTATTACACATATGATAAATGCCAAATGTTGACAAGTAGCCATGGCAACACAAGGCCAACTCCGCAGGGTAAACTGGCTCAAAAACTTCTATGAATAAGTGCATAAATAAATTAAGTTATTAGGTTGGAACCGGAACACATTTTCTTGTTTCGACTTCAGGAGTAATTCTCAACCGTTATTAAAGTACTGTTAAATCAGCCTGTATAATACGGGGATTTCAGTAGGCTCAGAGCAGAACTGATTTAAAGTGTCAACTAATGGAGTAGGGAAAGATAAGGAAAGCAGTTTTCCCTGAAGGAAAGGTTAGAAATCTGAATTTGAGAAAGATCTATTAATATCGTATATATGCAAGAAATACACAATCAGTGCATCTACGATTTCAAAATGCATTAAGCACGAAAGGAAATAGAGGAAAGTGTCGAGTCAGATTCTATCGTTCCGTAACGCAAAAACATAGAGCTGCTGAATAATGAAGAAACCGATAAAGCTGTTTATGCGTGGTTGTAGTCCATGTGAGAGTAGATATATACATAAGTTTACTGATATTCATCAATTATGTATTCGTACGAAGTATATGGAGTTACTTTAGTAGCCAATTTCGAACTGCATTGTTTTCTTCTATGCACATTCCTAATGTTTAAATACATACTTACTGTAAACTTAGATATAGTGTTTTCGTATTATATTTAAGATTTGTAATTTTGCCTCTTTAAGATAATAATATGAAATAATCCATTTAAAATTTTTCTTTATATCAAAATTAAATTCAGAGTCCCCAGAAATTTGTTATAACAACATTTGGCTTTACGTTGATCGTCATTCGTAACAATGCCTTGGAACGAAAATTCTATTGCCGTTCCTCTTTACGTGGAGTAAGGATGGAAAGCAACTCGGGTGGAATTAAAGTCGCCAAAAGTTTATTCATAGAAACGAAAGGAAGATAATAACTTAAATAACATACGCTCAATCTTTACTCTCTTTCAATATTTCGAAACATATTCTACTACAAAATTTATGTGAAATGTAGAATTATGTATAAGAAGGATATCTTTAGAATTAAAATATTTGAAATGTTTAAAAGTAAGTTAAACAGAAATCGTAAATCTCTAAACTGTAAAAAAGTACATACGTCTAAATGAAATGTGTGAAATACCTTAATAAATCTTAAAATGTTTTCAGGCATTACATCTATAACGTTTTACTTTCTCTAGACGTACTATGTACATAGTATAAAGATGAAGTATTGTATTCCATCCAAAACTTCTATACCGAGATTTCATTGGAAATATACGTTTTGAGATCCCCCAAGTCCGAAAAAAACATTTTTAGAAAAAGGTCAGTGTGAATGTGTCGCTTTGCACAGCATACCTCAAAAACGAAAAGTCGGTTAAATATCCAACTTGACATTTAAGTTTCGTATCTTTAAAGGATGCGACGCAAAGATCTTCAACAAAATCCCCCACCCCAATTACCCTTTACATGGAACATTTTTCGAAGTTTTTGAGTTTCTCAAAAATGGCTAACGATTTTTATTAAAATACCACATATTAACGGTATTTACATCACAAAAAATGTATATCTTGAATTTTCTGGGAATGGCTTCTGAACACCTGTTCATTCAAGATGAATTTTCCTGAATTTTATATAACTGGTAAACCATAATAGATAGACAAAAATTTACTACACAAATGTCCTTAAAACACACAATTTATGTTATAATAATTTTTTTCCTGCAGTTGACCGTTTTCGAGATATTCCTTGTTATTGGTTTCAGTTTAAAATACTTAAAATGTTCTCATTTGGGAACGTGTCAATACCTGGCCACATAAAGAAACGGATTTCAATTCCATAGTAACCACATTTTAAAACATTTGTCTGTCGGTTTAGTCTAGCGTGTTCCATTATTTCCCTTCTCTTATAAGGAACTAAGTAACTGGATCGTTTCTTGTATTGTTTATTTTGATTAGTATGAAATAAATAGAAGAATAAACCTATTAAAATAATGTGTTACGAGATGTAGAAAAAGATTTGTAAATGGTGAACGTCAGACCTTTTTTTTTATTCCACACGTATATTTTATACGCTGGCGCTTAAAAAAATAGGTTTCTAAATTCTGCCAAAACACGCATATTGAGAATAAATAGCAGCACACTTTTTCAGCTGATGCCTTAAGCCAATAACATGGCCACCTTTGGCTAACCCCTTTCATACAGAAACGAATTGCAGTTAACCAGCGGAAAGGGGGATACAATTCGATAATCAAATTTCGTAATCAAATATGCAATGGGAAGTTTCTGGTAGTTAGCCGAAATTATTAGGTAATCAAATAACCTTTCAACGTTGTTACAATGAGTAATGGCAAAATTGCAGCTAATTTTTGATCTGCTGAAACTAAAAACATTAATGAAAAACAATGGTTGTAGCCAGTTTAGAAGGAATGTTATTGATTTCTGGCTGGTGGTCTAATGCGAATGAAAATTAAAAATAAAAGGTTTTGCGGATTTTTCAGCTGTGCTAGCTCATGTTTATATATGCATAAAGCCCTTTGTATAACATTGGTAAAATTAATGTGATAATGCAGGCAATGAAGCATGGGACACAGGTCTGCTGCTAAAATAAAAACCAACACTGTCAAAACGCGTGATAATGCAATATTCGTTCACTAGGGTGCCCAACCTCTGCTCTTATGAGTTAATTGCGTCACCTAGTCGTGTTACCCCGCTTCCTTCACTTTTTGCATAGCTAGATAGGAAGCATTTCCCCTTCAATGATTCAGTGGCGTTTAACTGGGTTCGACTCTAGACACAGTGACAGGTTTCAAGTAAAAAAAAATATATTCCAGAAGGAATGGGAGGAAGAATATTTTTGGTTAAATGTGAAATACCTTACTTGTAGGCAGTATTTATCTTGTGGTTTCGATGTAGTATTAAACGGCACCTTCAAAAATATGATCACAATGATTATGGCAAACCCTTTTTATCAGGTATGCAATAATTAACACACTTGAATTTGAATGGACGCTTCCCACGATATTCAAATGTGGCTAGTTGCTTTACAAAATGCAACAGCTGTTAAATATTCTCAGAAAAAATACGGGGGTTTATTTAAGTCTTTACCCAATGAAAAAGTTCCCAAATTGCGAAATTTTGCTGGAAAGCATATATCAATATTTGGTTTACATATATTTGTGTACAGATGTTTTCGAAAATGAACCAAGTAAATCACATAAAAGTCAGATATTGTAGTGGGGAAGGAAGGGCAGAATCATTTTGGTCTCATTGTAAGTTTCTGTTGTTCATCCCAGTCAGCAAACATTGACGAACTGGTTACAAGTAAACAGAGCCACAAGTCAGAAACAAGAATGGGGTTCAAGAAGTTTTTTTAGTATTTGTACCATCTGATATAGCATTAACGTTGCTGAAGCTCCCATCATAGATAAATAGGTTTTTGCTTGCCGCTACCAAACAAATAAGTGGAGGTAAATCTGACCTCCCCCCAACGCTGTATGTTGGGCACTACTGTTCGTTCACGTCCAGAGCTCGTTTTGCTCCGGAATAATCTCAGCCAGTCCTGCGGTGATTGGCAGGACCAAACATCGGCTTCCTAATTAAACTTTGACATGTCATATATCATCATCAATAGCGCTAAACTTTGGAAACCAAAACGCAATTGTTAGGAAACGACTAATTGATGTATAATGCTTAATGTTTAAGCTAGAATAAGATGTGTGCAGCTCTATGTTCATGAATTCAGCTTTTATGTTCCAAACTTTCACCGCCAGAACCATTCTTTGTTTACACTATACGCCTTCAATTATCCCTTCATTTTGCTACATTCAGCATTTTGAATTTATAATATATTATAATCATATTGGTTTCGTTTCGTTTCATAATCGGCTTACCGTCCCAGTATTTGTAGGAATGACAGCCCTTTAGGACTTACAACCCAATGCCTAGGGATCAGAAGCCTATCGGGCAGCCAACGGCACGAAACTACAGAATGGAGAATATGTTACGAGGGGTCAGCCCGTAGCCAGGTATGAACATGAAAAAGTTGATGATATGAAATGTAAGCGAATTTGGTTATTGAAAAGGTGATGATGGGGCAATTTGTAATAATAATAATAATAATAATAATAATAATAATAATAACAACAACTCAAGTTCTCCTTACGCGCATTATTGTATTGAACGACTCGCAAATAAGCCTATTCTCTCACAGGTGTGTCGGATACAAGACTCCCTCTCTCTCTCTCTCTCTCTCTCTCTCTCTCTCTCTCTCTCTCTCTCTCTAATGCCAAATAACGCGTCGAACACAGTTCTCCTCACGGAGATAGCACTGATCACCCCGCAACCTTGTTTTAAAACCAGTAGAGGCCACTTTATAGAAGTGCCAAAAATTAAAGATATTGTATTAACAATGGGATCCAACGCTATTATTAAATTGCTGCTGAAAAACAACTATACGTAGAAGCCCAATAATCACACGCCAGAAGAATGACTTTTTATTGTAGCGTATGAGAATTTGTTTCGGTGTATTATCAAATTGGAAAGATGGTCACGTTCGGTTTTAAACACTGAGATCTGTAATGCTTAACAATATTATAAACATGAGTAGTTCTATTCACTTGACTTTCTCTAGCTTTTACACATATAAACTGTTATTACAAAAGACTTTTCTTATCAACATAATGCTAATCGAGATAAACATTACCAGAATTTGCCTTATTACTTTGTTTTTTGTCAGTAGAAAGGACATAAGGGAATATAATAAGCTAAAGAGATAATCAAATATTCTATACGCTGGTCGGTATGTGTAACAATTGAAGTTCGGTTCGCTTTGCATGGCTATCAGTAAAATAAGAGAGACGAAACGAAAGGTGTCTTCCCGTTTGGGAAAAGTTACTTAGCTTAAAGTTGAAACAAATTACAAGTAATATCTCTAAAATGGTACAATCTACAAGAGAGACATATATGACATAAATTATGTGTTTTAATCAGATCTATATTTTTGTGCCGTAAGCTTTTGTGTAACTCTGACGGTTTATAAGTTCAAATTAAAGAGCTCTTCAGAAGTTACACCCAGGGTTTAATATACTGTACGTATTTTAACCAAATTGATAGTCATTTTTGAGATAATTACAATTTTAGAACTTTTTTCCATGTAAATAGTAGTTTGGGATGGGGGAATTTTCTTTAAAATCTTCGTGTCACATCCTTAGAAAATACTAAACTTGAAAACCAAAGTTGGTTCTATTTGTTTTGAACTAAGCTGTCCAAAGACATGCAAATACACTCAGAAACACACACACGTACTCACACACATACACACACGCACACACGAAAGTTTTCTAACTTTTTTATTCAAGGGACCTCAAATATATTTTTCCTGTGAAATCTTCACATAGAATTTTGGAGTGGAATACAATCCTTTCTCAACCTACTACATGTATAGTACGTGCAAAGAAAGCATGGTAATCTAGATGTAGGAGCAATACCAACATGATAGGGGCGGCACCATGGCTGAGTGGTTAGACCGCTCGCCTCCTACCTAGGTGGCCCGGGTTCGATTCCAAGCGCCCGGAAGAGGGATTTGTGGCGGACGAAACGGCGATTGGGCGGGTTTTCTCGGGGTTTCTCGGTTTCCCCTGCCACGCATTCCACCAATTGCTCCATCATCACTTTTCCTATCATCCATTTCGTTTGCTTTTCACATCATCCAGTTCCTCACCCTCATGCCTGGTTCTCCATTCTGTGGTTTCGTGCCATTGGCTGCCCGACAGACTTTTGACCCCTAGGCATCCGCTTGTATGTCCTAAGGGGGTGTCAGTCCTAAATACGGGGAGGGTACGCAGGCTACCAAGAAATTATTTTATTGTTGTTATTATTATTATTATTATTATTATTATTATTATTATTATTATTATTATTATTTTTATTATTGGTCTTAATCTACCCTTGCAACTCCTGTCCTACACACGGCTTGTGTGGAAGACACAAATAATTCACATTATTGTCCTAATAGTTGGTTAAACTACGAAGCTCAGGACCTAAACACTTATCTTATTTTAAGTTGCCATTGGGGTATGTTATCTCCAAATAATTAGTTCTGCTTGTGGTTTCAACGCTAGTCAGTCGAAGAATTTAATGTCGTGTCGGCATCTTACCATGGTAGCCCAGTGGCTAGAGCAGCTGAGTAGAGACCTTGGGATTCAAATCCCGGCTATGGCATTGAATTGTTCAGTCTGATTCTACCTCCAATACCTGTCTACACACAAATAGTGGGAAAGAGAGAATTAACAATAATAAATAAACGTAAAATAAAACATTATTACGTTTTACTGACTACTACAGTGCTTCTCACATATAATCTTAAATGCAAGGATAATGCCAAACTTTGAAGTGTTTTAGATATAATTTTAATGCGTGCAATTTTTCACTTAATTTTACAAGTACGGATAGTGATGCTATCTGCCTATTTTGAAGTTTTCTCTCAGAGACACCATTTCTTCTGTACATATTCAGCCAACAAAAATATCGAATATTACGTTAACTCACAAATCGGAGAATATCCTAATACAGTTATATCCAATGTAATCGAATTCTACTACTTTTGAACACCAGAGTTTGAATTTCTGCGTCCTCTCTCGTTCTGCTGGAAAGTTTCCAAGAGCAGTATAAACATTCGAGAATCAATGCCCGCATAAAAAGCCTCAACTAAACGTCTTTTATTTTCCTTTCTTTTCCTTTTTAGCTTTGATCAACGTTTAAACAAATTAATCAGCTCTGTGAATGTAAACATTTGTAACGGGAAGAAAAAGCATTCCTCATTGAATTTAGCGGAAACAATACTGTCACTATAACTGAGCTATGCTACACTACACTATGTTTACTTTTCTATAACTCGTTTAGCTTTGAATGAATTTGCTTGCAATTTTAGTGGGTAGTACGTGCATTCTAATATAGCATTTTAGTTCTAGTGGGTCTTATGCGTAAAACAATTATTATTATTATTATTATTATTGTTGTTGTTGTTGTTATTAAGATGGGACAGTAGTACATCTTCCATCCCTTCATTTTTACATTCTCTAGCCCCGGATGTACAATGTACATAGTCGATAGAGAAGGTACTGTATTCCACCCTAAGTTTGATGTTGAGATTTTACCGGAAAATTAAGTTTTGGTGTCCACTGATCCGAAAGAAGCATTTCAGAAAAAGCTCTGCGTGTGTATGTGTCTGTGGACAGCATAGCTCAAAAACGAAAAGACCGTTAAATACCAAACTTGGTATTTAGGTTTAGAATTTTCCAAGGATGCGACACAAAGATGTTCAAGAAAATGTCCCCACCATAAACTGTCCTTTACATGGAAAAATGCTCTAAAAATTTTGATTTTCTCAAAAATGGCTGTAATGATTTTGATTAAAGTACCGTATATTAAAGATATTTATATCCCAAATAAAATGTAGATCTTGAATTTTCTGCGAATAGCTTCTTAAGACCTCTTTATTCTGCATGAATTTTGCCAAATTTTGCTTAACTGCTAATTCGTAAGAAATAGACAAAACTTAATAAACTAAAAATATAGATCTCATCAAAACACACAATTTAGTTCCTTTACATTTTTGTTGTGAAGGTAACCGCTTCCGAGATATTCCTTGTTATTGGTTTCAATTGTAAAATAGCTATACTTACCTCAGATAGGAATTGTCTGTTTTTCTTTTGTTCTACTTCTGGCCAAGTACATAAGTGACTTGCAATGACAATCTAATGACGACAGCTTTAAAAACATTTGAATGTCGGTTTAGCCTAATGGATTCTCTTAGTTCCTTCCTACTTATAAGGGACTAAGTAATAAGAACATTCTGCTAATAATTATCTCGCTTAGAAGAGCTAGAGTACGTCATGTAAATTTCTTTTATCCTTTTACTCAACAATACTGGAGGCATGAACTCAAAATTGATATAATTGTGAAGGCAACCATGTTGAGAGTGTAGCTCCTTAGGTGTATTTAATGTCCTCATAAATACTCTTTAGAAGGAAAAAGCCATACAACTTTAATTATAATGCGTTCATTAGCTCTTGAGAAAAGGGATCACAGGCGGCGCCGTGGTTGACTGAATACAGCGCTCGTCTCCCACCAAGGCAGCCCGGGTTCCATCCCAGCGAAGCGAATGTGGTGTTTGTGGTGGACCGAGAGCGTCAAATCGTCTTTTCTCTGGGTCATTAGGTTTCCCCACCGTTCAGTATACCACCTGCTCCATAATCATCTTTCTTTCCATCCATTTCACCGTCATTTCATATCATCCTTTTTCTCGACCCCATACCTGTCGTCGGAATGATCACCTACCCTGGCTGATTTCTCTGATCCAGAGGTCCCCTACTCCTCAGCAGTCATCTCACCCCCGGCGCTGGAATTTAAATTATCCATAAGGGAAGGGTAAATAGAGAAAGAAGAAGAAGGGCCACGAGGTTTTAAGTTGCAGCAGATATGAAATATGTCTACGGCAGGGCCCCCTCATACAACGTTGCATTTTACGGTGCAGTGTTCAAAAAGACTTCGCTAAGTTGACCACTGTGCAAACCCTACCCCTCGATTTTGAGCAATAGCACTGTTTTTCTCTCTATCTTTTCTTATGCTTCTCTCGATCCCTCCGCATTTCTCTCCCTCCCGCGCCCTCACAGCTGTTTCTTTCTCACAGCGAAATATATAGGCCGAGTTGTGCTGACCACGGTGCACACATTTGCACTTGATAACGCACATAACATTTTAAGTCCTTAGAGTCTCTGGCTTACAGTTTTACGTTACAGGAATCGACTTTCTACCAATATGCTTTAATGGCAATCACATCATCATGTAAGCAATATTCAGGACATTTCCCTAACCAAACCCCAGTGTTTGTGTATTCTTGTAACAGCACTAAACGTAGAAGAAAAATATTAATAAAATGTCATAAAATTGCAATGACTCTGTCATTAAACTACTTTTCGTCCCTGCCCCCGTTTAGCACAGCATGTTTTATTACTCTTGTGATGACCATGGAAATAGTAATAGGTTTCGGATAGAAGGGACATGGCCACTAATCCAAGTGGCTGTTGAGTCTACGTCCCATGGGGGTACGCTCCCGGGAGGGAGGGATGAGTGAGAAGTTACACCAGGCTGCCAGAACCACGAGAGATGGACCTCTCGGTTTCAAGTTTAAAGCACCCTGCAGATAGTTCTTTGAGCATCCTTTTTCCCTGTCGCGGCGCACCGAGCACCTTCGCCGACATTTCCAAACCTGAAAGAAACCAGGAGGATGAAGGATGAATGAGATGCCATTGGAAACGATTTGGAGGGACAGGACAATCGGGAAATGAAAGAAAGCCATACAGCATCCGCCTGGTGATCCTGGGAAACCTCCGAAAAAAATCCTTCGAACCCGCGACCTTCCGGGCCACAGAAAAAACCGACGGAGCTATCACGCTCGATATGTAGACTATACATTCATAAAAAGTTTCAAAACTTTAACCCTTGGTTGCCTCCACTGGTATACTGCATATGCCGGCTTTCTTTAATTCAAGTTTAAAACTAGAGTTATAGTAAAAATATTTGGGAATAAACCTATAACATTATTATATAGAATAATAAAGGAAATAGAAATGAAAATAATTGTAGATCCTTTATTAATCTTTTTTTTTTTCCAATGAAAAGTTTAAATTCTTCTAAACCAGTTTTCATAATATTAACAAAGGCACTATCAAAAAGTAATTCAAGTGGCCATGAGTGTTGGATGATAGGTAATGGACTGGCCATCCATTCAAAGCCAAATGTTGCAAGTTCAAATCCCAGTGATTGTGGTAAATGACGGGGAGAGCCCAAGTAAAATAATCGGTGTGATGCTTGGAAGTTAATGGGATTACATTTGGCTGTAGTTATGTCGGTTTTCTCTTTTATTTATTTAAAAAAATCACTGCAATTTTAGGGCAAAAATGGTATACATTTTTACAATATAAAACAGCCTTGATTATTTGTTTATGGTTGAAGGTTAGTATAGCATGAAACTAATCATAGAGTAGAACCCTATTTGTACAGTTACGCTTAAAACAAGCGGAACTTAAGGGTACCGACAGGCAACAAGGGGTTAATATTTACAGGTTCCTAGAAAAAAGTACACTTTTGTGCAAAAAGTGATCGCAATGGAAACAGAGCCGTTTAAGCTGGTATCAGAATGTTTACCCCGCACTGTCCAAGGGTCATTCTTTGCATACTTTAGCCACTTGAAAGACATGTTGCTTACTCACACCAAAAGATACACGGAATGTAAATCAGCTGTATATTCTGGCTAGTTAATAATGATTATGATAATATTAGTTAGGAAATCTCCATTTGGAACCGAAATGTTGTTCTCCGTGCTAGCATCTGTTCGCAAAGTCGCTGGCGCAACCCAGTAGGTTTCTTCGGGCACAAAAATCCTTATCACGGCCTCCTTCGGAAGAGAAGTTAAGCCGGTGCTCCCGTGTTATAGACTTAAACTTTGAGTTTGATAAAGAGACCTCTGAACAAAATTAAGCCTTTATTTAATGCCCAAATAGGATGCAACTCTTGGAACTATAGCAATTAAAGAAGGTACATATGCGAGGGCCAACCAGAAAATGACAGACGATTTCGCATAACTAAATAATAACGAAAGATATCAACACAAAACGTTATTTGCAAAGTTACAGTACCTTACTCTATTTCTCTACGTAACCTTTATTGTCTCAAGACATTTACTGTCACGTGTTACCAGTTTTTAATGCCGATTTTATACTTTTTTACGGCTAAAGGACTTATTCGTGTTATGTTTTGTTTTTTTAATGCACAAAATGCTAGGTCAATCGAATGCTATAGGCAGATAGCGCAAGTATATGGTGATAATGCAGTGAATGACTCTTCAATTAGGAAATGGCGCATAATTTAGAGTAACCAGTATGCACGACAAAAACCGGAGTGGAAGTTCATCAGTTGTTATGGAGGAGTTGCAAGTAGATGTTAATAAAAGAATTCAGAAAAACAGGTCTTATAGAAAAATCTGATGTGTTTCATTCACATGACTGTCTTTTCCTTTATCTAAATCATACTAATTGAGACAAAAATTCGCTGAAATTATTTTATTACTTGCTTTCACATAAGTAAAAGAGAAATAAGGGAATACGAATAAATTAGGCTAAAGTGATAGTCAAATCCTATAAAAGTCGGTAGCTATGTGAAACAATTGAAATTCGATTCTCTTTGCATAGGAATAAGTGAAACAAAAGAGATAAAACATAAATGACATCCCGTTTGAGAAAAGTTTTAAGTAGTTTCAAAATTGACACCAATAACAAGGAATATCTCGGAAACCGTTAACCCTACAAAATGAAAAAAAAAAAAAAAAAAAAAAAAAAAAAACCTACAATATATGAGAAAATGTGAGCTTTGACAAACTGTATATATTTTTGTAGTAAGTTGTCTGTCGCTTACGGCTTACCAGTTAATATAAAAATTATCCAATGCAGAGGTCTTCAGAACCAATTCTCAGAAAATTCAATATATACATTTTATGTGTCCTGTAATATACGTTATTGTAATCAACATCATTAAAACCATTTTTGAGAAAAACATTTTCCAATTTTTCTCCAAGTAAAGGGTAGTTTGGGACAGAAATTTTCTTGAAAATCTTCGTGTAGCATCCTTGAAGGATATTAAACGTAAATACCAAGTTTGGTATTTAACGGATTTTTAGTTTTTGAGCTATGCTGCCCAAAGTCACACACACGCGCACGCGCGCACACACACACCCACACACACGCACACACATCAGAGAGACTCTGGCAAAGGGACCTTTTTCTAAAGAGGAACTTCTTTGGATTAAGGGGTAATTCAAACATGCATTACCGGTGAAACCTCTTGGGTGAAATACAAGACCTTCTATCTACTATATACATTGTGCATAGTACAATGAGAATATAGAAAGTAAATACAAGCAGAATTACTACTGCGCATGTCCATAAAGGCCAAGGAGTACGACAATTTGCCTGGCTGACTTCAAGAGTGTAAACAGGAGGATGTGTGTATTTTATTGGAAATAGGACGATTGCACGCTAACTGGTTTAATCATTATGGAAGAGCCTTCAAAGGGGAAAGTTTTCCTGCTCTGTCGCACACAGTAGTTCTGAGTGGCAACAACCCAATAATTTATTAGTTATTCTCCTCAGAAACTTTGTTGGACGACGTGAAACAACTGTCTGGAGCTTACGTTTAAATGAATAAACACCAGCTTCCTTTAATCTTCCACTGTCTAGAAAGGTACTAGTTTTTTAACCACCACCATGACATTCACCGTACAAAACAAAACGCCTGCTCATTTCATACAAATTTACTAAATATGAACACAAACATAACAACACTGTACTAATCCCAGTGACACCTTTGAGTTTTGATATGCATGTATAACTTCAACAATTAACACGGCGTTTTTCTTTACACACCAGTCTACGGGATGAATTGTTCCCATATGGCGTTCTGCTCTTATTGCAGAGAATTGGTGTTGGCCTTCGTGGTCTAGGGGTACCAATCTCTCTGGGTCCCAACATCATGGGTTCAAACCCGGCGGAGGGTGATGGATTTTTTCGTGCTTAAAAACCCTTAGCATGGCTTCCTTCGCAAGGGAAGTAAATCTGTTGGTCCCATGTGGTAGATTAACGGCACATAAAAGAACCAGAAGCATGATATAAAGAGGCCGCTGAACAAAATTAAGCTATCTTTCACGCCTAATATAAAATGGGAAGCTGAGAACTGCCTAGTTAAAGACCATCTATAAATAACATAATTCATGTTTTGAGTGGGCAGACCTCACTCCAGTGAATGCTGTATAGCAACTGAGTTTGAATGAATTCTGCAAGGCCAATAACCGCACAGTAATTAGGCAATTAGTTTACGTTTCGAGGTGTGAAAACGTGGAAGCAAAATGACAGACCTTGCTCATTTCAAGGCGCAGCTGGGACCACTCAAAAACATCAGGTGTTAAGACTGTGATTGGGTTGTGGGAAAACAATTAGAGGAAGAGGAAAATACAACTAATACACCAGCGTGGATAACCATTAAGCTACCATTTATCAAAATATTTGCATCTATACACCTAATAAACTGTATGTTTATTTTTTAGGTAAAAAAATAGGCATAAAACCTAAAATCCGATGTTGGTGATTGCATTTATTTACAAGCACACGCTACTGCTTGTGTGGTTTTTATTCCACTTAAATAAACAACAATTAAACTGCTACACAAGTATACATTATACTTGACAGGACCACTTTGCAATTCCTCTCACACAGGATTTGAAAGCAGAACTCTTGAAAATCAGAATTGGCAGAGCGTTTGTCGGAAGCGTCCACTTCTTTTATTCTGCCAGAAAAATGTTAGTTTTCCCACTGACAAGTGTACTTGAAAATGAAATCATTAGTGTATGTTTCTCTAGAAAAACCTGGTTACTCCGGGCATTCCGAGCTGTTTCTGTCTCTTTTTAGTATTACCTATCTCACTCGTTCAGCCTCCACACTTGCTTGCTCCTCAGTCACCTAGTCTTTCTTACGATGGGTTTTTCCGAGCTTCCTTGTGTGGTCGGATTATTAATTGCCTTTCTAGTTTTGGCGGTCTCTGTACAAATTATATCCCTTAAAATAATATGCTCTGCATAAATACACAATGTCCTTATACCAATTATTCACATATTTATACAGAGTGCCCCGCTACCGAACCCAAAATTAATTTTAATAATTACAATACTAAGGAGGCTATTGCAATGAAACTTGAAGGCGATTTACCGCATTCTGCGAGAAATGTAGTGACAGAACAGACGCTGGAAGTGACCGCGATTTGCCATTAGACAAATCGCTGGACCGTATTATCGGATGTCTTCGTTAGGATAATTGCGTTTATTGCACGGATCGCTGTAATTCTATTTTCTATCTAAGCGTCTTTAGTCCGTAGCTTATTCTTATAAACGTTTTCTTGCAGATGTCCCCATAAAAATCCTTGTGTTGTCAGCTGGAGACGAGCGCGGTGGCCAAAGGCTGTTGTAAATTACATGCTCGCCCAAAAATGACTTAATATATATCAGCTGTGGTTATTACAGAACTATTCTCGAAATGTTGTGATTATATCTAGTGTCTAGCTAGCAGGCTTTTCGGTCTTATCTTTTCATAGAGCGAAATTGCATATTTATAACGGAAAATTTAATTGTGGAGCGAAAGATGAGAGGAAAAGGCAAAGAAACCTATAAGCCTTAGTGAGATATTATGGAGTACCTGCGAAGCGTAAAATATTTCCTCCTCCACTCATCTTGGTCCTTCTACCAAGCCTCTGTAGAAGAAGAGGAGTAAAGACATTATAAGCATTGGAGTGAGATGGCGAAGAAAGTAAGAAAGAAAATTATTTGTGCACTTTACAGACAAAATGTAATTGGTGCTTCTTGACTCTCCAGAAGAGCGAGTGATGAGAAAAGAAGTAAGCCAAAGGAGGAGGAGGAAGGGAGGTATTCGAAATAGTACGAGTGATGGCAAGAGACGAAATGTAATCCAGTAAACACGCCTCTTTCTGTAGTGACGTAAAAGCGAAGAACGTATGTAAGAGAAAACTTGTGCCGGCGTTACTGCTTTCAAAAGCTTCGCTTCACTTCCAGTATTTACTGAGAGTGATGACTGCCATGGAGAATGAGAAAAGTTATAATATTATTTTTGGAATATTATACGCCCTCCTCGTCCATACATTTTCCATTTCTTTTGGAAAAAGAGCTGGTAATAATTTGCCACCCAACCCTTTGGTTCGTTACTTTCCAGCAAGTAATTATATTTCTAATACACTGCACTTTCGATACATTACTCATTATTAGAGAGCCTAGATAGGGTAGCGTTTCAGGGATTGCAGGTTAACAGCGCTACGAGGATTGGTGACGTCAGAGACAGGGGCGGGGTCGGCACATTCACTGTCCGCTCACGACTGGTGAGACTACCACTCCGGTCTCCTGTGCTATGTATTCTGTATTCAAAACCGATTCGCAGTGAACTTCGATCTTTACATAATCCAAATACGTTCCCTACATATTACACTATATTTTTTATTGGGACTTTCATTTTCAAATGTTCAGTGTGCACTTGGAAAATACATAAGAAATACAATACTCGCATGTCCCTCATGACTGCATACCTTTTCTGTCCTTGGAATTTTTAAGTAAGGTTTCTCTAAAGTTATATATACACAAATTTTGTTACTGCATGTATGTATATGTATGTAAACTTAGGAATAGAACACTGAATTTGAATTATTTGTGCAAAAACGAAGACGAGGCTATACAGACACAGCCAGGATAAACGTAATACCTACTTTAAATTGAAACAAATCTGAAGTTATCCATCTCAGATAGACATTTCTAGTTAGGTCTACCCTGCCTAAGTCCACTAAAGAAAGCTGCAAAGTCAGCAGATATGGAAGTGCTTTAACCTTCTGTACATACTTTCACTGCGGACCAGCTCTGTATGCTTTAGAGCTGGGAGTGAAATAACATTGTCAATTGTGTACCACAAGCAATGCTCAGTGTGATTAGGGAATCCCCATCTTTACCCTTGTCCTAACGTCCAGTATCGATCTGTCTATGCCTATTGTGCATTTACTTTAACTTGAAACATGGTAAGTAGAAAGAGAGAGCATTAAATCCTTAACTGCCTAATGTCAAAACCTGGGATAAATTAAACATGAAATTAGAAAGAGAATATGACTCGCTTTTCTGGCTTCCCTCGTTTTCCAACACCGACTTGGAACAATACGAAAACCAGCAAAGTAAGAACGGCAAAGATATCAGCATATTTTCCATATTTCACTGCCAAAAGCAAGTACAACTAGTAAAGACACAATTTCAACTGATACTGAAGAGTAATAGGCAGTGAAAGATGACTGTGGCAGAGTTTTCCTGCCCCCTGACCATCATAATGGCCCACCACCTCCTAGGCCGGTCAGGTAGCAGAAAAATTATCATGTTGTAACATAACCGTCGCATATAAAAGGGTAGACACATCCATGGAGGATGAAACGTGCAAAACAAGAATACAGTGGTAATTGTAGCTATAATAAATAAATGCTCGCTCCGACGGATTGCGAATAATGTTACAACAGCACCGTAGCTGTAAATTCCGCCTCCCTCTGTCCTCGTAGAGCATCCTGGGGGCAGTGCATAAAAGAGCGACATGTGATCAATAGTGCAATAAGCCGTCAACATGACGCTTAGTGCATGAGCGTTCCAGGACCCAGGCCGCCATATTCCTATAAATGAATCCTAAATTGGGCATAAGGAACTGTATGTATCTTATAATGCAACCCAGAAGTTGACACATTTCCGTATGTAAAAAGAAGTATTTTAAAACTGAAACCAATAACAATGAATATCTCAAAAATTCTCATCTGCACCAAAAAAGTATATGATAAAAATTGTGAGATTCAATTCGTTCAAATATGACTCATCGTTCTGGATATATTATTTATTCAATTTAATTAGCTAATATGATAAAATTCCATATTCTTCTACAGATATTGAGCTAAATGTTCCATTTTTAAAACTTCATTCTTTATTATTTTGTAACAAATTGCTTGAAATGTTCCAAAAATGGATAGTATTTTGTAAAACTCAAAGTAGACAAATAAATAAAAATCCCACACAATTACACTGATTAGCTTTTGAAAACTAATCTACAACCAATATCAAAATTCTAACCACACATTGGGAAAAAATTCAGCTCTATCAGTGCTTTTGTGGGAGAATATGGATTTTCAATTTGAACAAAACAACAACAAACAAAATGACTTTAAATTTTGGCATTGAGTTATTTAAGCAGCGCAACGCAATGTCTTCAAAAACATGTATTACAACCGCCCTAAGAGCATCAAACATTGAAAATACGTACATTAAGATATGGTGTATTTTTACACCAAAATTTCAAACATCTATATTTCTAACCAAATTCGATAAAAATACCTTATTACCGTGGAGGGGAAAAATGCATTACGCTTTCAACCCCCAGCCGAAGTGCAATGACTGTGAGAATATGTGGGGCTCTCCGCCCTGCTGCGGCATACCCACTAGAAAAGCTTTCTACGTTAAAACACGTAGTTTGCTGAATTTCACCGTGCTCGAAGTTTTGTGCAGTCCCGCATTAGCATCCGCGGTAGTACGTGGAATCTAGATGCTGCCGCACTATGTTATTCAATACATTTTATTATGTAAATATTTCTCAAAATAAAAATGCCCTACACGTCTCATAATTGAATATTATTTTCACTTTTTTCAAAATGGAGATTTCAAACACAAAAAAAAATATATGGAAAATATTTTAGATAAATATGAGCGAATTGTGAAATTTTATAAACCTATGTTGCAATTTAATGCTTAAAACTAGGTATATTTTCATAAATGTTTTTAAAACTTATTATTGGTATTAGCATGCATTTTATCATATATATTTATATAACATATTAGGCTAGGAAACAGATGCATTGTAGGATCTTTAAATGTTGAAGAATCCCCGAATCGAGCGGGCGAGGAACATGTAGATGTTGACCCTCTAAGGTTACATAAAGGTTCTTACAACCGATTGCTTGAACAAAACGATACTCGAATTTTTAACCTATTCACTGCTGATATTCCTTAAATTAATACGCGCAATCATTCCTTCAGCGTCTGCAGACAACACTCAACATGTTGTGTTTTTCTGCCGTCAGTGATTTAGGGCCACTGTTGTTTATATCTCTTGTACCATGTATTTGGTGTAGACAACTACAAGCCAATTGCTTAAGAATTCCCACGCCAGGTAATTACACATCTCGTAACCTCTAGTCCGGTAAATACTAATGACAGGGTTTACAGAAAATATTATCCACCTCCAAACCAAATGCACTTCACTTTATGGTTATGCTTACATGACACTGCTTTAGACACAATAATCACCTTCACTAGAACATACACAAATCAAGGAGTTAATTTAAAATGTCGCAAAGCTAATTAATGCAGATATATAAGTTTTCTTTCAACTGGGTCACGCAGATAGAAACTTTATTTATACGGATAGTGGAATATAGCAGAAACTGTAAATATGAGAATTTTTAAAAGGTTATCTTGTATGGATACACATGGAAATTGGTGAAGACTTCAAAGCATTATTTTTCTGTTCTGTGATGTAATATACTTCAAAATATGTCAACAGAGTACTGCGATGGAGAAACGTTTGCCTCAACCGTGTCATTTAAAGACAAGCTTGTTATTTTTAATTGCCTGTTTGACATCAGCTGTTCCTCCTCTACCAATCATGTGTGAACGTTTCAGTCGCAACTCTCAAATAAAACTTTTAGGAGTATTCGTTGGCTAGATAAATAACTGTCTCGTCTGTGATTACATTTGTCTGCTTCTACAGTGCCTTATTATTATTTTATAAATGCTGCAAATATTTTCGGAAACCGTAATGTATGGTTTCTTTCAACTGCATATACATTCTAAAAAGTCAGTAGCTCCATATAATGCAGCACTCATCTTCATTCTAATTTAACATTTGGCAATAAAAGTGCTTCTAGTACTACCACCGTCACCATCAACTTCGGGCCCGCGCTCTTGGGCAAAATAAATGCTATGGACCGTGTGTGCCACGGCTGCTGGGAGGTACTAACATGCCTCACAATATACAACTCTTAATAAGTAAAATTATTAGTCCTCAAATGAGCAAATATTGATGTAATGTTGTTCCCTGCACTGTTTTTAATCAGAAATACAGATATCCCCCTGACAGCTTGTATTTCTGAATAGCTTGTCAGTATTTCATAATTAAATATTTAGTTCAGACTCGATGAGTATTACTTATTTAAACTGGCGATGCCTTTTGTCTTACTCTGACGAATTCAAAGTTTGAAGCAAGGTGAATTAAAATCTCTCACAAAGTGCAGTTTTCTGTCCAAATTTTCTATTTATAATGAGCTAGTAAACCTTCGTAATCTTATGCTTGAAGTCAAAAGCTCTATATCTCTGACTAGTAATTTTCCTTTCTGCTATGTTTACTCGAACCTTATCGGTTACCCTGAAATCTTTAACTGTCACCCACATCAAGGGGTTAGGGACGCTTAGAAATTTACAAAATTCGGGACTTAACCTAAGAGGAATAAAGGATCACATAAGGGACTTCCCACCTTTGGGTTTAAAAGTATTCAATGGTTTAATAGGTTTATTTTCTGTTCAAACTGTGCATAATACGAAGTGTGTTACTCGTGCTATTTATTAACATATAGTTATGAAGCTTGTAGGATTACAATCGTCTTTCTGGTATTTCTAATAATATGTGCTTCATTTTACGGGGATATTATTATGGAATTTGTTTTTTTTTTTCTTTTTGTAATTTATTATTTTCATATTCTCATTAGTTAATTAATTAATTAACCAGAATTACCACCTCGATTTGCGCTTGAGGCTGTAAGGCACAATAATCTGAGTAATTGTAATGCCGGGACTACGATGAACTTAATATAACGTGAATTGACTTAACGCGACGTAACGAAAATCTGACACATGTATTAAATGTAACTATTTAGGATCGACTTAACGCGACGTAACTTAGGAGTTTGGCAGTGTCAAAATTATCCTTCCTGTTATATTAAGTGATGTCACATGATCATTAGAACCAATCAACGTGAAGCAGTAGCATGAAGTAATAAAACTGTCAATCAAAGGTATTTCATATAACGTTAAATTAAAGGGAACCTAATAGATCTTCAGTTTAGCACAGTTTCTTAACTTCACGCTACGTCCCGTACGTTAAGTAACGTTCATCGTAGTCCTTAAGCCAATAAATACAAATTCCTATTCCACATCTTAATTCTTGCACAGCCTAACAGTTTCTTCACAAACACTAAGCAGTGAAAGAATTTTACTTCACTTTATCGCACCCTAATTATTGCAATAATATATCGATGATTTCAAAAACGTTGAATGTTAGAAGTTCGTTAGAAGTTAACTCCTGTTTATATAGTTTCACTTAGTTTATTCTGCAAGCATACGCTTTTATCACTTTCTCTACCAAGTACTGAGTATGTACATAGTAGGCAGGAGAGGTATTGTATTCCACCCCACAATTCGATACCGAGATTTCATCGGATATGCATGTCATGAAATACCATGAATAAAGTATTTAGAAAAAGAAAATGGTTGGCGTGTGCGTTAAATATCAAACTTGAAGTGCTCTTAATTCTGAATGACTTCTGCATAACTGGTAAACCGTAGGATATAGAGAAAAAATACTACACAAAACTGTGTGCGCTATATATTTTTGTAGCGCTATTTCCAAAATATTTCTTTTTATTTGTTTTGAAGTTTAATACAATTTTTTCTCAAATGGGAAGTCGTTATTCATTTTTTTCATTATATTCGTGCAAAGATTAACTTAATTTCTGTTGCACCACAAAGATTTGACTGACACTTTAGCCCAGTGTGTCTCCTTATTTGTCTTCTACTTGCAGAGAATTAAGTAATACGACCATATCTGCTAATGTTTATGTCGATTAGTACGAAATAAAGAGAAGACTAAGCGCTTGCAAGCATAATTTGTTATAGAATAGGTAGATAAAGGCAAGTGAATGGAACACATCAGATACTTTTGCCATATTACTTTCTTATTTTCAGCTATAAATTATTTCCCCGTGACATAATTCAAGTACGGAAGCAACGAACAGGAAAGACTTTTATAATTGTGCTGACGTATTTCAGGTTACCACCATTAGAGGATTCTAACTGATCGTTAAACATATATAACTATGTGAGTATAAATTTAAATATACTGTTAATTACATTTCACAAAGAAATCAGAATAAAATGTGCTTCGGATCTCCCAGAAAACATTTCCATTAAATAAATGAAAAACGGAGGAAAGGAATATGAAAATTAGCTGTCGTATCAGACGCTAGAAATTAAACCTGTATATGATTTTAACGAAAATTAAAAGATATTTTGTTGCATAGCTGATAGTAAAATAAAATTCATGTTAGAATTTTCGATGCAAGATGGATTTAGAGAAACGCTGCATCATTATTTCTAATAATTTTTATTTTAAGATAAACTAGCGACTGTCCAAAATGGGAAGGGCGCAATTATGCATATAATGTATATATTTAAATGTCACAGAGGATGATTCTTGAGCCAAGTTCTCATGCTCACATTATCAGGGTTTGTCTTTGTTCATATATATTAATATATTTGGAATTTTTACTTTCTTTGTCAACGCTGCTCACAAAAACTAATACTGAAATAAACAACAGAAATAATTATATTCCTGTTTCTTAGCCCTATTCGGTACAGCTGAAATATTAATAGATGACATAAAACTTACCCGAAAATTAATATATTTTAATATAAATTGGGCAGTTTTATACGTTTCGCTTCCGGATAAAGTCACCTCAAATGGAAAACTCGGCTTTTATTGTAGATGGGTTGATGTGCCTCTGCCTCAAAAGCAGGTATTCTTATACATCTAAACTTGTGCGTAAAAATAGGCAAATTTAGACTCGGGTCTATTTAGATCGATAAGTTCTTCCTGGCCCGCGTGGCTAGTGTGGTGGTACCATGTCTGTTTCACGTGCAAAAGGTCGTGAGTTCAAATCTTGCTTAGGGTGAGTTACCTGGATAAGGTTTTTTTTTTTTTAGGGGTTTTCCCCTTAACCTGAGAAGACGAATGTTGAGTAGCTTTAAGCTCCCGAAATCATTTGAGCATCATTTCACCAATTTTATTCATCGTCCGGTATGACCAACCAGGTTAAAGGACGTTAAACATTATAAAAAAAAATGTCCTTCGTTTGTCCCAAAAGTTGGGCGGGGAGGAAAAAGTCAGGTTGTTGTTGTTATTATTATTATTATCACTATTATTATTTTTATCATAAAAATGCTTAAAATAGCCTAATATAGTTGCTGAAACTGACAAATGTACTTAAATAAAACTCTTATATTGCCTTTTCTTGATATTTTTTTCACCAATGGGTTTCGGTTCCCTGGGGTTGCGTTAAACAATTCAGCGGCACCTGTAATACATTGGACGAGTCCGCTTAGCCTTGTTTTCACCAATCGCAGCATAATTCAGTATAAGATACTATTTCTGAACGCCTCTTAGTTGCATACCGCATGCAACATCGCCCAATAGTTTATTTTGTTTTCTTCGAATTTGTTTCAAGTCTGTTGACCAGAGAGAGTAAGTTGGGTGAAGTGCAGTGTTAGATCAATGTTGAAGCTTTATAGAACAAGAAGAAGAGGAAGAAGAAGAAGAAGAAATAAAATATAAATAACATTGAGACCTAGGGAACTGTACACCTTTCTACACCCAAGAGAATGAAACCATTACGAGATGTTATACGGGTCTTACTGAGTAGTATTTACCTTGGATTAGTTGGCACGGCGTGACATATTGGTATTGATTTGTGAATAGGGAAGCAAACAATACTGTAAACAGACAGCCTCCGTGGTCGAGTGGCCCGTGAGCTGACTTCTTTCCCGGAGGTCCCGGGTTCGACTCCCGGCTGGGGCGGGAATTTTTTTTTTTTATCCAGAATTATTCCCTGACCCCACAGAGTCTGGAAATATGTATCTGAGAGTGAATGATTGTATGTTTGAGGAAAAAAAATGATTTAAACTAGACGTAAATAAAACATACAGACAACGAGTTGCTTCAAGTGCAAAGTCCCCGATATAACCTTAGATATTAAAGGGGGCTATATAAATGAAGCAATAAACAAATACTGAAAATAAATGTTTGTACCAACAAAATCCAAAGTTTCGTTTTTATTCCTGTGTGGTTAAAGTTAAATTTCAAGCCAAACGCCTTAAAATGACAATGTTAAGGCAATAAAAATTTCGTGTGTTCCTAGAAAATGCGTTCTATTAAAATCAGATAAAAGCAAGTCGTTAGAGCCGTAGCAAAATTAAAACTGAGGATAGTTTAACTTAACAGCTGTAAAAACAAGCTGGAGTAAATTGTAGAGTAGAAAGTCGTTGCTACTAACACTCAGCAAAATGCTTTTAGCTTACAATTTGTGTTGGTTTACACTATTGCAACTGCACAGTTTCTCATATATAGTAAGGTTAACTTGGATTGTGTGTACACAGTTTGTTTAAATAACAATACTCGCCAAACAGCTGCCGCTTTATACCACTTCCACAAAAACAAAATAAGGCGCCGCGATTCCGAATTCTTGCCGTATTATAATCACTTGGTGGAGCATCTCAGGGTTTCTACAGAATTCCAGGTTTTCGTACGTTCACCAGAAATAACACCCACTTTATTTACATATATATGATATTAAGAACAATGTATTTAACCATCCAGTTCTTGAGATATTCCGGTTATTTTAAAATTATTCTAAATTTGCTAATCACAAAATCAGTTATACAATACGAATATTATATTCTAAATCTTATATGGTGGTATAAATAGAAATAGTGAGTGTAAAAGTTATATATACATAAACGGTACATACTACTCGACCACGACATGATTGCACTTGGAGGAGGGCGCCAGTGCTTTGTTGATAACCTCAAGACCTGGGATCCGGGCGAACTGAGAGGAAGGCGATAGTGGGAATGTACAGCTTCACAATTAAAATGTTACAAACCTGCTGCTGTCTTCACATTAGTTTTCTTGGAAGCAGCACTTCTGTGTATGTTTTCACTACTTGACTGTATTTCCGATGCTCCGTCCACTTGTTCCGTAGCTGTTTTGATCCTCTTATTAGCAGCACATGCATTCATATCGCGGTTGACTAGTGTGTACACATTTGGAAGAATTATTTACACCTAATAGTAAAATAAAATATATTTTTATCTGTTCTACAAATAAATGTTTTACAAAAGATTAATATTCTTTCTACTCCATGCTAATCTAAATAAGCATTAGCAGAATAATCGTATTGCTTAGACCCATATAAGTAGAAGAAGGCTAAGGGAATACACTATTCTAATCCGATAGTCAAATGTTTTAACAGCTGAATTTCATTGAAATTCGCTTCTTGCATTACCAGGAGTAAAGCAAAAGAAACGCTGACGGCGTCCTCTTTGAGAAAACTGTAAGCATTTTAAAATTGAAGCAAATAACAAGGAATATCTCTGAAACAGCTCCAACATAACAGAAATGTAAAGAGCATAAATTGTGTGATTTGGCGAGATCTACATTTTTGTGTTGCAGATCTTTGTATATCTGCTACCGTTTACTAGATATGTAGAAGTCAATCAGAATGAAGGACACTTTAGTTGTCTTTAATATAGGGTATCTTAATTAAAGTCGTTGCAACCATTTTAGAGAAACTCAATTTTGTTTTAAAAACTGTTCCATTCAATAAGTAGATTAGGGTGTGGGGAATTTCTTGAAAATATTTGTGTCTCATCCTTGGGAGATACTAAACTTAAATACCAAGTTCAGTGTTTATCGAAATTTTCGTTTTTGAGTTATGCTGTCCACACCCACGTGCGCACACATACACACACATACCGGCGTTATTCTACGAATTTTTTTTTTAATTCGGGAGTTCACAAATGATATATTTCCGGTAAAATTTTTGTATCGAACTTCTGGATACAATGAAATACCTTCTCTACCTACAATGTACTTAGAACACACTTGCTAGAGAAAGTAATAATAAAAGTTCTAAGGTAGAGGGGTGTTAGGGAATATTTAGATAAGGTTACTCCGATGCTTACATATTACACGAAAATAAACGTTAATTGAGCTTTAGGTTAATGTTAATATATTAAATTAACAATGATTCACAGTTTGGAAGGGAAATTTATACATACTTGATTAAGTAGTAAATAAAATAGGCATTACAATTCATAATAAATGAAGGCTACTAAGGATAAATGAAGAAACAGCAGTGAAAAGGTTGTACTGATTAAAGTGCAGTTTCCGCTATATAAGAATGGTGTAGTTTTAATAGTAATTGATTTATTTTATAGTTATCGTAGTTTTCTTGACAGGTTTGATAAATTTGTTAGAATGCGATATTGCATTTCTGGGTAATAAAGATACTTAAAAGATAAAAACATGTTGTGGCTGGCTTCCAGTTACCGTAATAGGGTAGTCTTAGTGGACTTATTGCTTTTTTTTTCTTAAGTCGGCTTACCCTCCCCACCCTAGGGGTGCCGGGGAGCCAACGGCACGAAACCACAGAGTGTAGAGCCTAGAACGAGTGGTCGGTCCATAGCCAGGCATGAGGAAGCTGATACGAAATGCAAGCGAAATGTATGACAGGCAAGATGTTGATGGAGTAATTGGTAGAATGAGTGGCGGGGGAAATCGGAGGACCAAGAGTAAACCCGCTCAGACTCCTCTTCGTCTACCACAAATCCCTTATGCGAGCGCTTGGGATCGAATCCGGGCCGCCTAGATGAGAGGCAAGCCGTCTAATCACTTGGCACTGGTGCCGCCCGGACTTATTACTTATTCATGCTAAAAAGTCTCTGAACTTATTTTCTTATTATTTTATTCCCTTATAGTTAATAAGGGTTTAGGTAACATCCGTAAAGTTATGATGTATTATAAAACTTAAAATAAGTTAAATAAATATTAGGTCTCCAACGTATGTCCTGGTAAAGCGTACTAGATGCCGGAACGGCGTAGTACAGATTTTATGTACGAGGGCTGTAAATAAAGTAGTGGCAACATTGTTAGAACACAATATTTATTGAACTCATAATTACAATTGCATTACATTCCTTCAATGTAGTCACCGGCAAACACCCTGACCTTTTGCCAAATGTAGGGCAGCCGTTGGGGACCGTTGTCAAGGCGATCTCTGTTGATGACTGCGACGGAGTGCCCTACTGCGCGGACTACAGAAGCCACGTCAAGAAATCGGCGGCCTCGGAGGGGTTCCTTTAACTTCGGAAACAGGTCGAAGTCACAAGGACTCATGTCTGGTGAGTACGGAGGATGTTCCAAAACCTCCTGTGTGGTGATCGTCTCGCAATAAACGTGGACGTTTGCGCCGCATAGCCGGATGAAGATGTCGCTCCAGAAATCGGCAATAGTAGTCACTGTTGAAGGTTTGTCCCTCAGGCACAGCATGCGTAAGAATAAACCCCTCGTAGTCGTAGGCCACAATCAGTATCAGCTTCACCCGACTGGTTCCTGTCGAACTTTCTGTGGACGTGGTGAACCTGGGGGACGCCATTCATTCGACTGGCGCTTCAATTCCGGCTCATAGGCTCGTGCCCACTTCTCATCAATGGCGACAATACGCTGCAGAAATGCGTCTCCTTCGTTGCGGTATCTGTCCAGCTGGATGCCAGCCAGTGCATACCGGTGTTATTGCTGTACCTCAGTGAGTCGATGTGGAACCTAAAGGGACGTAATTTTCCTCAAGTGAAGACATTTCGTCAGTATATACCACACAGTTTGATGACTGAGACCAACCTCTACGGATAACTCCCGGAGAGTTCATCGATGGTCCATGGCAACGAGACCACTCACGATGTCAATTTGATCTTGCGGAATGGACGGCCGACATGTGCGGTGCAAATCCGCAGTCTCAGTCCGACCTGCACGAAACGCCTTGAACCATCGTGCAACCGTCCTGTACGGCAATGTACTCCCGCCACAGGCTTTACGTAATCCTAGATAACATGCTGATGCATTTTTTCCACGGACAACCTCGATGTTAATCCACGAACGCTGATTGCCTTTAGTAAACATGCTTTAGAGCGATGCACTTTACACTGTTCACTTCAACGCTACACAGCAACAATACCCTCTTAACTGGCAGCCCGACCAAAGCACACTACACATTGATACTAGTCACCTGATCGCTCCCATATCCTATTGGCTCATACCCGTTCTCCTGTGAATGTGGGTCCATGTTGCCACTACTTTCTTTGCAGCCCTCGTAGTTATACTATTTTACATTTTTCCGTACCAGGAGTGCTAATATATGTATCACAATACCTACTGTTCAGTGGTTTAACATATTTGAAACCATAATATACTCAATCTAGTGCGTCTGGGCTATCCTGAAACATGACCTATTTCTCGCCTACCTCACTCTGTAAGAGGAAAGGGGTGGCTAAATTCGCGCTCAGCTATCCGCTCCTGTCTAGTCTCAGTCAGACAGTGAAACGTGTTGCGACCGTTCCGGATCTGTTGATTAGACAGTGATTTTTATTGACAGAGACATTTGTGTGACTAACCCTGTTGACTTTGACATGGTTTCAAGCCGGTTTTGGAAAAGGAGGATCTCAATTCTGATGCAAGAGATTGGTACATGAGCTCTTCACTGATGAGCAGAAGCGTTGAAATTTGAAAACCGTTACACAGATCATGGAAATAACTGTCGTAGCCACTGGTGTACCTCGCATTTCGAATTCCAAGAAACCCCTGATGGACGGCGTATCTATATCACCGTCATCCATCAACAGAGTGTAAAATCCTACGTTTGAAAGAATTGAAGAAATAATTTTTATTTAAGTAGAGATAGAATTGCTAATTGTATAATTTTAATTTAAGTACTATGACATGTTTATTTTTAGGTTCTAATGCAGGTATATGGTTTATGCCTTTAATTTTTACTAGAAACGTAAAAAAATATAAAATTCCTATTTGATAGTAAAAAGCAAGAAATATAAAACTTCTATTTATAACAAGACAGTTACAGTATGTTAACGGAAGGTGACTCAGAGGGTTGCATGGAATTGGGACGGCTTGGAATTAAGGCAATCAAAGGCTAGCTACAAAGGAACGAACAACAGCCCACCCACTCTTTCCAAATCCCATGTTTCAGCATTAGCTAGACATGTACATTTCATTTAATTCAATTAGCACACATTTTAAGACTTTGGGGTGCTTTTATTGAACCTGTATACCATGTAGTGTGTTATTAAAGATTTGAAGCTTTCTCGGTGTTGATTATTACAGATGACTTCACGGGATAGCAACCGAGTTAGACCGGAATAAGAGAAATCCAAGCTTTCGAACATCTTGACCCTGTGGTCTTTGTCAGGGAAATTCGTATGTTACCTAATGGTGATAGCATAAGATAACGGAGGGGCCATATCGTACCTCTCGACTCAACGCGGATCTTTTGTGATTACTACCCCCGGAAGGAAAAGTTGAAGTGAAGGAAGTCAAGGAGACTATAGGCCGCAGGTAGGCCGGCCAACGGGTAGAATCTGGCAGAGGTCCCTAACGATTTCAAACTTAATGATCTAATCACACCGGCGGGCTGCTCCGAGAAGACCTTCCTCTGGAAGAATGGGAGAGAACTCGACACATCTAAGACGCATCAGAGAAAGCTGCCATGTATTAGTGTCGAGAAGAACTTTTCTACAAACAAACATCTATTCCATCCGTCCGATTGCGACCGAAACTAAACACCATTCAAGTCTATCTGAATCATGAAAGTGCAAACCAAATTATAGAAAATCAGGGTCAAGAAATTTATGTTAGAAGAAAAGACACACAAGCATTCGCTTTGACAACCACGGGAAATCACGAAGAGTCCATGATCACTGTGGCCAACTCCTTGAATCCAGGATCCTTAAATGTCTCTTTGCACGTTACCACCGAGAGATCTTGATCGGTTGCTCTACCTGGTGAAAGTGAAGCCATCACATTAATTTAAACCAGTTATAGACCTCATTCTTTGGAATATTTCATATGTATGAGTTGTTTTTATGGCCATTTTCTGCGAAGATGCTTTATGATTTTGCGAAGATAAAATGTACATGCTGGCAAAGTTGCAATCGCAAACAACCGCTAGCTAGGAGCGGGGTGACACTCTCCCTTTTAAACCAGAAGTAGGTCAAGGCGTGAACTGGTTTTACTTCAGCTTGTCATGTTTGTTTGGATTAAACGTCTTGAGGGGGGAAAAACGCTGATCCCCCTCCCCCACTACCCAGTTCGTTATACTGTTTTATATACGTTCTTGAGCCGGCTGCCACACTGACCTTACCTTGGGCTTCCGACGTTGCACATGCCTGCTCCCATAGTTCGTGATCAAAACGACATTCGGAAACTTATTAATAATGAAATAGGCTATACCATCCAACTTAAATATTTTCGTCGTACATTCTGTTGGAGCAAGCCATTTAATTTAGTAAAACAACTATTTCTTTTTAATTGTGCATGTTCTTAATCCGATTAAAATTAGTGATTGGCATATCCAAAAGGGCACAAAATTGTTACTTTTGTCAGGATTTAGAAAAACGGACTATAAAAGTTCGCAATATAGGTGAAGGCAAGAAATACAAGAAAAATATAAACCTACGTATTTCCAAAACTATGTGAAATACTACGACATTAGGATATATGGACGTGCTCATTTTACTGATATTTCTACAGGGACAACTTGTGTTTCTGTTTTACTCCAGAAACATCGTGATAATTGTGCAGTTCAAAAGATACTCAAGCCGGAAAATTGAAAGCTGGGAAGCGCCTTCCACTAATGTACAGCATTCAGTTAATTAATCAACAGCTCGGCTGCTAAAAACATTTAGAGCGAATATTGGCGAATTTCCCTGGCGAGAGCGCGAGCGTGACTCTGAATCAATAATTCAATATCGCCAACATTAGCGTCATTAAGTCTCAGCAAGCCTTTTCCTCATTTGCAAGGTTAAGGTGTATGCTCTCTCGTCCATCATCCCTTACTTTAGTGCGTATCAACAGATAATTCTGCTCCAGGAGCTGAAATATATTACTGAGAATTATTTACTTCAAGCTTTCAACAACCCAAGACGACTCCAAATCATGCAAATGAATCTCGAGTAGACTTCCTTCCAAGCAAGGAACGTCTCCGAAAATCGGATTCAGTCGAAGTATCTACACCTTCTGTAATTTACATTTGGCGTAATAGTTACTTAAAACACAAAATGTGCTTCTGAACAGGGTACCTAAACTTTGCAGGCAACAACGCCTTCAGAAAAACCCTACAAAGTATATTTGCAAACAAAGGAAAAATACATTAAGAAATCAAAAAGACTGTGACCCTTTTCTCTCTCGTTGACGGTTAGCTGATCCAGTGTAAGGCTGTGGGAGCTTTATTTTAGGGTTTGCGTAGGTGGGCCGAGAAGAGACCACTCCGCTTAAATTTTGCTAAGAATGTTTATTGAAGTCTAATAATTGATCAATTTTGAACAGGTTCTGCATTCTTTTAGGATGAATAATTGGTTGTTCTTTAATATTACCACGAACAATTATAGCTGCATCGTATTAAATCTGCTAACTACCAGAATATTAAGTAGTTTGCGTTCTAGACGGCATTTGTTTTCGTTGCAGAGTAATAATTTTAAGTTACCGTACGGCACTAAACTGCAATACGGTGAATCCCTTAGCAATCACCACCAAATGAGTGAAGAGAGCCGCCCTGTGCTTAAGCAAGCAGTAATTTCTAACAACTGTGAGACAAAGAAGCCAAAGACACAATAGAATGCATAATAGATTAATTACTTTTCGAAATAAACGCTCTTTTGTTAATCAAAGCTCCGTTTAGATCCTAACCATCCCACCAGAGCTCCTACATTACTCATTGAAAAATATTACACTTCATATTAGCACCTGAGGCTAACCAATTTCACAAAATTCGTTTCCTCTATAATTCCCAAAAATGGTCGATGTGACATTTACAGCCCCTTTTTACATTATTATTCTCATGAATTGACCCTGAGCTAAAGGATTTTTTCTTGGACTGAGTTCATTGGAACATCTAATTACCCTTGTGATTCTGACTTTCTTCCTAAATTTTTCTCCACGTAACCTGTCTATTAATGATTCTCGCCTGGTACCAGGGTTGTTGTACAACATGCGATCCTTATACTAGGCATGGATTTTAATATATAAAACTATTTATCGCAATAATTTATTATTTGTTTATTTCTCATTTTCTGTACAACATAATATTAATGTAATACGACAATAATCAGTGGACAAATTCGTACATTTTTGATATTAAGTTATAAACAAAATTTGTATTCGTTGCTTAAACGACCTTCTCTACTCATTACAAAGCCAAATCATTCACCTAGAATGTGATTCTTCTAGCTACATTGACCCATTTTAAAATGAAACCATTATTTTTATAACAACATATAATTTGGGAAAACTACATGATATCGTATGTCATACTTAGGATTCAAGCAAAGAAACTTAATCACAAACTTCAGAACATGTTCCATTAGATCACGCATATAGAAATTAAAATTGAATTTTATTTATTATCTGCCGCGGTTCTTAACGTCTGGTTCTATACCGGGCATGAAAGACCGCTTAATTTTGCTCAGATGCTTCTTTATCAGGCTTGAGGCTCTTTTACGGGCCGTATGTCCACGGCAAGGGGCCAATGGCCATACTTGCCCTCCAAAGGAAGCCATGCTAAAAATTTTTACGTCCGAAAAGCAGCCACCATGGAGGATGACCCGTTATTTTTAGAGGTTGCATATGAATTGAATATGGCAATCACTTCTGAAGCTATTGCAGCCATCGATTAGGGTAGCGAGGGCAGAATTTTGAAGGACTGCTTAATTTGCCATTTTCAAGTAATAATTAATATGTGAATAAACTTATAGTGCTAACAATAACAATATAATAATATAATAATGATTTTTCATATAATAGTATATTAAATATATTAATTTTATCATCCTCAGTATAGGGATAGTTTCATAGAAACGTCGTTAAATAGATTGCCATTTATTGTCACAGTTAATATTGCTAAAAATGTTAACCTATTAGTATTGAACCAGCAATAACATTCATAGCTCAGTGGCAATGATATCCTTCACCAATCTTTGGGGGGAGATAAACAAACAACTTGTCAGTCAAGTGGTTAGTGTTACGTCGGAGTTACAGAATTCGTCACCAACCTAAATCGCAACGTTCCATATGCGTCCACCTTTCCATTCCTTTTTACTTTCTCCATACGCACTATGTACATAGTGTATAGAGAAAGTATTGCACTCCACTCAAAAATTGATACCGAGATTTCACCGGAAATATATGTTTTAGGGTCCCCAATATCCATAAAAAGCATTTTCACAAAAAGATCCGTGTGTGTGTGTGTCCGTGTGTCCGTGTGTCTTTGAACACGATAACTCAAAAACGAAAAGTTGGTAAAGTACCAAACTTGGTATTTAAGTTTAGTATCTTCCAGGGATGCAACACGAAGATTTTGAGAAAAATCCCTACACCCCCAACTCCCTTTACATGGAGCTTTTTCCGAAAATTTTGTTTTTCTCAAAAATGGCTCTAACAATTTTGATTAAAATTTGGGATCTTAAACATATTTACGTGATAAATGAAATGTATATCTTGACTTCTCTGGGAATAGCCTCTGAAGAGTAGTTTATTCTGGATGAATTTTACTAAATTTTGAATAACTGCTAAACCGTAAGAGATGGAAAAACTTACTCTGCAAAAAATGTAGAGCACATTAAAACACACAATTTATGTTACGTACATTTTTTTCGTGGAGTTCGTCGTTTTTGTGATATTGCTTATTTTTGGTTTCTGCTATGAAAAACGTATACTTTTCTCATACTGGAACTTGTCAACTCCTATCCATATAAACAAAGGAACTTCATTAACATAGCAACCAGCTTTTGACTATCACTTTAACCAACGGTTGTCCCTTATTTCGCTTCTAATTACAAGGATGCGAGTAATAAGACTATTTCTGCTAATTTGTAGCATAAAGTAAATAGAAGTATAAGCTTTTTAAGAATTATTTGTTGCAGGGATATGGAAAAAGTCATGTGAATGGTACACATCAATTTTTTTATTTTCCTTCTTTTCTTTTGCGGCACACAATACAAATTGTTTAGATCTTATATCCAGAGTAGAATGATTTATATATATATATATATATATATATATATATATATATATATATATATATATATTAACATATAGTTACATTTAGAGCAAAATATACGTTATATTTACAACCTGCGAAAATATGCATCGCTTAGAGTTATATCGCAAAACATTCTTAATGAGTAATAACAATTTACAAGGTAGAAGGGAAATTATTACATTCCTTCTAATATGTTTCTCGCAGAGAAATTACAACATAAACGTATGCTAGTACTTTGTTTTCTGAACACCCGTTCACAAAAAAATGGCTGTTCTGCCAAACTAGATGGTTTATTCCACAAGAAAACATAAAGATAACACTTTTTACCGTTCGACGTGTATGGTATTGTGTTTATAACCTGGTTGTGGTATTAACTATATGATATTTTACAACGTTTTCAAATAAATAATATTTTTCAAAACAGTTTTGCATAGTGTGGTTACATAGTCAATGTTGCTAGCCAAATAGGCCAGTGTGGTTACCGGCTTCCGGAGAGAGAAAACCAAAAATGCAGCATACCTCAACTGGAAGGTGGGGGGATTAGTGGTTTTGTTTTTCACACGACCCTTAATCTAAAGACACACGGGAAAACGAAATTTTTTATTCTGTGATCTGCTTCTAAGATTGAAAGGGAGAGTGCCCCCCCCGCAACCAGCTTTTCTATTGCTTTCCGCTCATATAAAAAGGGAAAGTTACAGAATATTTCATATAATGAGGTATGTAGTTAGTTTTAAACAATGTAGTGACCTCCCTCCCACATAGTATATTATTTCCGCTAAAATAGCGAATAGGCCTGGATGCGTACTATTAAAATGTTGTCTTCCTTGGAAAATCCAGCTGTGTGACGATCCAGGGGACCTGTGTATACTGTGGAATTGGCAAATTAAAGAGTATGAAGTGAACATTAATTTCATTTCTGAAAAAAGTAATGCAGAACAGGATTGGAAATCGTTACAAATAAACGCAGTGTATGAGGTCACAAGCTTGTAACGATTTCAAGCTAAACAAACAAGAGTTCTCTGCAATAAGACTTACTTAACAGGACGCTACGTGACATTTAAGATAGATATGCCTTGCAGTTATAAACATATTCCACTGTACGCTCAGTAACTGAAATACTAATGAGAAATTTTCCACAAATGTTTACTCTGCACCGGTAAACAAAACAGTTGAAGTGCTGCTAATGGACAAGAGAGGGAATGATAACAAAGTAATACTAACAAACATCTACTGCTGAAATTTATTTCTCAAATGAAATATTTCCACTGTACCAATGCTCACCACCTTGCTGCCTATCTTCTATAGAACATTATAAAAAAATTCTTTGCTATGCAGTCATATGACTTTCTTTACTCAGACATTTAAGGCTATTCTCACAAACATTTGGTCCTCTATCTACTACATATTATTCTAGATAAAAGTTTGCAGAGCTTACCTTATTTTATATCTTCTTACAGGCAAAAAGAGAATGGGGGAATACAGTAGACTTCAAGCGATAGTCAAATATTTTAAGAACGCGTCGCTATATAATGCATTTGAAATGCCGATTGCCAAGAATAAGTTGAATAACGATGTCCCATTTGGTAAAAGTATAAAAAACTCAATTGAATAACAGAGTATTTTGGAAATGTTTAATTCTTCAATAGCGAATATCGCTATCTACACTTGTTTTGTATAGTAAGATTTTGTCTATCTCTTACTGTTTACCAACTAAGCAAAAGTCATTCAGAATGAAGGCACCTCAGACGGCTTTTTTAATAAAATTCAAAATATACATCTAATTTGTCGTAAAAATAGCTTTATGGTATTTATACAAATTGTTGCAATCATTTTTGAGAGCATCAAGAATTTTTAAAATTATATGATGGGCAGCCATAAGATGACATATAAAAAAAAGCATGATAGGTGTCAAATGTCAGCATTTGGCTTTTACTATTCTGTTCACAAATCAGATATCTTATACATCAAGGTTTGCTCAGGTAACCGTGTTGCTCTATTTCATATCACGCACATATAAAGTTCAATTTTACCATTATAACAAATCATATCAATAAATAGGCAAAGCTCCCCTAAATGCACTTAGTGATTTATGGCTCTTCACCACAGAATTTTCCATTTAAATTGTATTTTAGGGTGACGGACTTTTGCGAAAACTTTGGTGTCAAAGTATTGGAAAATGCTGGACTTGAATATCAGGTTGATGATGAACCAACTTTTGAGTTATGCTGTCCATAAATACACAAACGCACACGCGCGCGTGCGCGCAGAGAGTCATCAAATATTTTATTTGCAGCGTATCGACCTGGAATTTCTAGTGCATTGCAACACTTTCTCTACCTATTATGCACTTGATAGAATAAGTAATATGACTGTTATAAAATGGAAATGTAAGTATGTTTTAAAAATTAATTCTCCGTATTAATATAAGACTAAATTAAAGATTATTGGATAGGTAGTCAGACAGAAAAATTCAACACCACAGCTGACATTTGAACCACGGATCCCTCGGTCTCCAGCCAGTTGTTCTAGCCACTAAGCTACTTTCCGTCACGGCATTAAATTGCTCAATTGATTCGTATGCTTCTCAATAAAGCACAAGGTGAACTCAAATAGTTTAGCCAACTATTAGGTCAATTAGTGTTAATTATTGTTTGTTCTTTTTTAACTCAAGCCGTGTATAAGACAGGAGTTGGATTGGAAAAGTTAGACTGAAAAATTCACTACCATAGCCGGAATTTGAACCACGGATCTCCCGTTCCTTAGCCGGTTGCTCTAACCACTGAACTAACATAGTAACTTTCCGGCAGATGATCTCAAATTATTCTGAGATAACATAATGCAACGTCGACTTACAGTGTCGTAAGTACTTTTAAGCCCCGTGCTTGATAGTTTATACAAATGTATTGGTGCGCCGGCATGTTGCCATGGTAGCTTTGTGATTAGAGTAATCGGCTATTGACCAGGAGATCCATGGTTCAAATCGTAGCTATGGCATTGCATTTTTCAGTCAGAGCTTGCCAATCCAACTCCTGTCCTATACACGGCTTGTGTGAAGTATCAGCTAAATTAAAGTGTGTTGGTTATGTATTCCTGTTTATTTCCTGTATAAATAAATATAAATTCGCAGCGATTGCAAATTCCTCACTATGTATGTCTGGGAGAAGATGCAGTGGAAGCCTGGCTTCTGACGCAAGATACAATTTTGTTACATCTCTACATGTCTGCTTTAGCATCTCGCAAATGCTGTTACAAATCTTAGGAACGCTAAACGAAATGAATAACTTTTTTCACGTAGAAGAAATTAAATAACCAGTGAATGCTTCGTTACTACAGTTCATTTATTTCGGGATACGTTTTAGTCCCTGCTTCAGTTCCGGTGGAATTGTTCTCTGAAGGATCACCATTACAGAGAACTTCTTAATTCTTTAGATAGTAAATGCAGTCATTCTTTGTGAAAACAGATATCTGCCGCTAAATAGCAGGTTGTGAGCTTCAAAACTGCAATTCCAACTAGACATGGATCATTCCATTTCTTTTCGAAATATATGTTCTTATATAGAGCGTGTTAATGAACTACACTGAAATAATTTGCAAGATTGCGCACGTGACTGTAATAAGTAATTTGAGATCGGCGATGCATGGTCCCCGGATAAACATAACGCAACTACATAGTGTTAAACGTGTGGGTATCAGGTGCTGATAAGTCGGTGTTAAAGCAAAGCAGGTTGATAAAATGGCTTAGAATGTCTTTAAAACTGCTGCCCGAGTATGGAAATATCGATTTTTAGCAGCTCGTTACTAGCGTTCTCAAGATTTAATGTCGCAAAAATCAGTAAAATCTCGAGCTAATCGCTTGATAGAGCGACACTGAACATTCATTAACTAAGTTCTTGAGTTATGCAGCCTACTCTGGATTCGTTTTTACAACCTCTCTGTTGGTTTAATGCGCAACGCGGGAAGCTGCTATCCCAAAGCTCATGAGTTCTTTTATAGAGTAAATGTTTTTTTTTTATCATTCCAGACGAAGTGCCGCGATACGTGAACGAGACCCGAACTCGGAAACTATGTTTCTTTTGAAAGCCAGTCTCATAACCACTACGATAGATAGGTACGCTGTAATATGTCCCTTAATTTTTCGTGTTATGCTCTCGAATGGTTGATAAATTAACTAGTGGCGTACTAGCACTTCAGAAACTTATAGCCGTTACTTCGACATTTAAGTAAGTCTCCTATCTCAAATTACTTATTTAATACATATTTCGGTATAGTGCATCAACATCCAGTATAATCCAGAGAGAAGAGTTTTATTATTTCAGTTTGGAGGTTGAATTAGTTACGCTTATTAATATCTAGCAATATGTACACTGAAAAACAATAAAAAATCTGATGTGTTCCATTCATATGACTTTCTCTACTTCTTTGTAACACATTATGTTAATAAGCTTATGCTTCCATCTACTTCATGCTAACAGAGATAAACATTAGCAGAAACGGACTTATTACTTAGCTCCTTGTATGTAGAAGGGAAATAAGGGAATACACTAGTCTAAACCGACAGTCAAATGTTTTAAAATGTGGTTGCTGTGGGATTGAAATCCGTTTCTTTGCGTGGCTAGGAGTTGACAAGTTCCCATATAAGAAAAGTATAAGTCTTTTTTAAAACTGAAACAAATAAAAGGGAATATCTCAACAACCGTAAACTCGGCGAAAATGTGTGTTTTAACGTGATCTAGGCTTCTTTGTTGTGTAAGGTTTATTTGTCTCTCATGGTTTACCAGTTAATACAAAATTCTGTAGAACTCATCCGGAATAAAGATGTCTTCAGAGGCTATTACCAGAAAATTCAAGATAATACATTCTATTTGGCATGTAAATAACTTTAATATACGATATTTTAATCAAAATCGTTAGAGCCTTTTTTTGAGGAATCAAAGTTTTAAAAAATTGTTCCATGTAAAGGCTAGTTCAGGGTGGGCGGGGGTTTTTCTTCAAAATCTGCGTGTCGTATCCTTGTAAGGTATTGAACGAAAATACCAAGTTGGGTATTTAACGGCCTTATCGTTTTTGAGCTATGCAGCCCAAAGACACACACACACTGACAGACAGACACATACACACACAGATATTTTTCAAAAACACTTCTTTTCTGGATTGAGGGAATTCTCAAAACATATATTTATGGTGAAATGTCAGTATAGAATTTTTGCGTGCAATACAATACCTTTTCTTTGGCTGCCTCCGTGGTCGAGTGATCAGTGAGCTGACTTCTCACCGGAAATCCCGTATTCGATTCCCGTCTGGAGTGGGGAATTTTTCGTTAAATTACATTATTCCCTTTCCGCACTGAGTCTGGAAGGATGTATTTGAGAGTGCGTATATGTGTGTTTGAGTAAAATAAAACGATTTAAACCCTATGCAAAGAACCTACAGACGAGTTGTTTCTAATGCATGTATGACCTTAGATGTCAATAAAAAACTAAATAAAAATCCTTCTCTATACACTAATTACATAGTACGTGTAGAGAAAGTAATAGGCTTGGCGCTGTGATTTTTCTGAAAAAGTGAATATTTGAGGAGACTCGGTTCTTTCCACGATTTCCATTTGTACAACTCTGGTACAATATGCCACGCGAGTAAGAAAATACAACACCAATTAGGCAATACACCCATTTATCCTTCAACTCCGGTTAACACTGCCTCAGAACAGAATTGACTTGTATAAGCAGTGCATTAAGTTTGTTCTCCACGTGCGCGAATTACCTTGGCATTAGAACTTCAGTATGTGGTATGTGTATCACCTGGTAAGAGGTCCAATATTGTCCAAGGATCAATAGTTCGCAACTCAGATCTTCATTTGTCGCAAGTTACGTTTCATGCCTATCTGCTTCTCTTTGGTAACGTGGCCTATCCAATACGCTTTTAAGAGCATAGTGTACAGGAGGAAGACATGGGCGGAGTCACAGACCCCGTCTTACGATAAGTATTTCCAAGCACATTTGTAATGTTTTGAGTTTAAGTACAAGGTAGATACAGAAGGTATTGTATTTCAGCAAAACTTCGATGCCAAGATTTAATCGGAAATACAAGTTTTGAGACTTCCTGAATCCAAAGAAAAGAATTTCTAAAAAAAGGTCAGTGTGTGTATGTGAACAATATAGCTAAAAAATGAAAGTTCATAACTTCCAAGGATTTGACACAAAGATTTTCAGAAAAATTGCCCAGCTCAACTAAACCTTTACTTGGAACATTTTTTCAAAAATTGTGATGTTCTCAAAAAATGCCTCTAATGATTTCTATTAAACTATCATACGATTAAAATATTTCCAAAACATCAAAAGTATATCTTGTATTTTCTGGGAACACCTCTGAAAAACCTCCGCATTCTGGAAGACTTTTGTAAATCGTAAGAGATAGATAAAACACTACTACACAAATTATAGACTTCCTTAAAACACACACTTTATATTATATACATATTTTTGTAGAGTGATTCACGATATCTATATTTTTTGTGTAGTGAGTTTTTGTCAAGCTCTTACGGTTTATAAAAATACTCCATGGCACGACAGCTCACAAGGAAAATTGGCCTACCGCCCGGCCGCAGTGTTCCCCATCTCGGCCCATGACAGACGTCATGAATGGATTGCAGGGCGGGACATGGTCAGCGCCTCGAACCCCCAGGCCGGGTATTGCGGTCCTCATGACCTGGAGCCGCTACTTCTCAATCAAGTAGCTCCTCAATTGATCCCCTCCAGGGATATCACGAGGCTGAGTGTACCCCGAACCAGGTCTCCCAGGGGGGAAAAATCCCCACGCTGGTACCGGGAATCGAACCAGGTCTCCCGCTTGGTAAGCAGGTGCGCTATCACCGCGCTTAGGAGACGACCTCTTACGGTCTACCAGTTACCTAAAAGTCATTAAGAGTGAAGAGGGCTTCAGAGGCTATTCTCAGAAAATTCGAGACACACATTTTATCGGTCATTTGAATATCTTTAGTATACAGTATTTTAATCAAAATCGTTAGAGCCATATTTAAAAATATCAAAATTGTCAAAATAGTTTACATATAAATGGTATTTTGGGGTGGAGTATTTTTTTGAAAATGTCCGTGGTATTTTGGTAGGTATTACACTTAAATAGCTATTTTACTATTTAACGGTATTTTCATTTAGTTAGGCTATCCATAGACACACACACACACACACAGACTTTTACAAAAAATGTTTTTTTATTCAGGGGATCTCAAAACATATATTTCCGAATAATCTCGGTATCGCTTTAGAGCTGGTATACAGTACCTTATCTACCTGCTATATATAGTGTGCATATGTGCTAGAGAAAGTAATATGAGCGTTGTACGTTGCCGCCTTGCAGTATACAAGTTGCTCGAAAGCAACTTCAATAATTGTATAGGAGATTGGCCTTAAATTAATAGCGTCTGAGATATGAGCAAATGTTTACCTTTAATACAAAATTAACATGTGTTGTTCTGTGGCAAGGAAACACAATCAGCCGCTTGTTACTATGTATTACTCTGTCGTGGTTGTGTTTTGCCATTGTGTTTGTCACGTCTAAGAAACTTCATTGCACACTCATATTTTATCGTCGTAGTTGCTGAATTAGTTCATGTTTCTTGCAGTATGTTGTTATTATTACTACTACTAGTAGTAGTAGTATTATCATGAACAGGACAGTGTCGTGTGTGGTCGTTCTCACGCTCGCAGAAGCCTGGTATGCGGTGGGGCAGTAACTAGACGCCTTGGAATGGGATAAACACAGAAAAAGCGACTGCAATAACTTGAAGTCCCTTGAAATGTGGCACATCGCCAGAATCTTCGTAACCAGTAGTTTCCAGTAATTGCTATTTTGGCTTTTTATCTATTTTTCACTACCCTTACGGTATATTAATTATAGGTGGATTAAAAGAACTCCATTACGTATCCATGGTAACAACTGCATTATACTCCCTAATGTGTTTTGTCAAAGATCGCACAAGTAAGGGTATAGATACAGATATTTTTATAATTAATCCCTTAATATGTATCTGCTTCCTGTGTCAGTTGTTTTCTCTATTCGTCTAACAGTTTCTCCAAAAACACATTATGTTCGTTTTCTACACGGTCGTAACTTTGCTACAAAATAAATAACAACTGTTCGTATAGACTATCCGTTTTGCGTTCACGTGTTTACACTTTAATACCTGATGCCGGCCCAGACAGAATGGGGTCATTAGTCTTCCAGAAAGCATTCGAATTCCTTTATACATTTAAATAAGCATTAAGTATATAGGAAATGCAAATATAAGCATTAAAGGCTCAATTAAACAAATTTTAAACCATCTCCGTCTCTATGAATACTCCTGTTAATTATTTATTATTAGATAGCACACGTTATGAATATTTGACCATGTAAGAATCGTGACTGATTCCTTCATTTGTTATTAGTTTCTTGTAAGTTACTTAAGCATTCGTTATCGCGAGGTCTGCCCGCTATGCTTTGCCCTTCCAAAAAATATTTTCGGGCTATCGAGAAAAATAAAACAGCTAAGCTTTCTGCAAGTCACGTCTCTTTGGACATACAAATCAACCTTAATACTAATAGTAATAAATAAAATTATTAGTCTCCAAAAAAGAGAACACCAATTCAGTACGGTTCAACACCTATCCTCAAACACAGTATAAATAATTGCTCATATACTCCTAACACTCTTATATTAATGGAAAACGCTTGCTTATATTTTAGAAGATATTTAGTAGAAAAAAGATCCTGTTTAGTCTCTATTAAAGCATACTGCCTCCTCTTAAGTCAATACAGTCGCATTTTTATTTTCAGAACACCGCATGTATCTCAATTAAGCTTATCCTATTTTACGATAGATAATTGGTGTATCATTCATGCAGCACAACCAACAAATCTTGTCCGGAAACTGGTTCATACACTGACTTACCCTGACCTAGCAACGTTGCCTTTGTCTCCAATTGCATTACGTGTACAAAACGGTGATCGAAAATGATTAATTATCTCTAATGGTGTCACATGCTTACTACCGAAGCTCTCAGAAGTAATTTATTCTACCCATCTTACAGGCAACAAACTGTTATCTCCATACATTCTCGTTGAATAAACCATCTAATTTAGAAAAACGTTCTTTTTTCAAAACGAGTTCACCGCAGGAAAAAAAAAAAAAAAAAAGCTGTGATACCCTTTGGTTTGTAATACATTATGAAGTACATATTATAACTAACTTAATATGTTCTCTTACACCCTGTATTTTTAAGAAGTACTAATTTGCTTTGATTGTAATGTAAATGTTGGTTTTGTAGGTTAGCTGTTTTCCCTATATTAAACACACAAATGAAAACACTCCACGAAATATTCTAATCTCAGTCCTGTATGACATGAAACGTCAACGTATGACCTTGAGAACCGCCTCTCTATGTTAACTAAGCGTTAAAAGCGTGTTATGCGCTTGAAAGGATGTCTATTCGGTTATGGATGGACGGATGGATGGTTTTATTTACACTCATTTGGTTTCTAAATCAGCTTTTCATTTTTCATTATATTAAGGAATTCTGCGACTGAAATTCATACCTTTTGTTTTCTCTAGCAAATACTGTGTACGTGCTTAGTAGGTAGAGAAGGTATTGTATTCCACCCAAAAATTCTGTATCGAAACTTAACCGAAAATACGTGTTTTGCGGCCCCTGAATCGAAAGTTTTTTTTTAGAAAAGTTCCATGTATGTGAGTCTTTGGACAGCATAGCTCTAAATGAAAAGTCCGTTAAATACCAAACTTGGTACTTAAGATCAGTATCTTCCAAGGATACGACACGAAGATTTTTAATATAATCCCTTCGTTGATAATTTTGTTTTTCTCAAAAATTGCTCTTACGACTTTAATTAAAATATTGTATATTATAGATATTTACTTGACAAATAAAATGTATAGCTTTAATTTTCTGGGAAGTCTCTGAAGACCTCTTCATTCCGAATGAATTTTCCATAACTGGTAAAACGTAAGAGAGAGACAAAACTTACTACATAAAACTGTACATCTTGTTAAAACGTACAAATTATGTTATTTATGTTGATATTCAGAGATATTCCTTACTGGTGGTTTCAATTTTAAAATGCTGTAATATTTGTCTATTCTTTTTCCGTTGTTTTACTCCTGGCCAAGCAAAGAAGAATCGAATTTCAAACATTTAGCAACGAGCTGTTGACCATTGCTTTACTAATTTGTCCCCCTATTCCACTTCTCCATATAAGGAAGTAAATAGTAGAACCGTTGCTGCTAAGGTTTATCTTGACTAGGATGTAGTAGAGGGAAGAGAGTGCTTTTCTAAAAATAGTTTCTTACAAAATAGCTGGAGAAAATAATGTAAATGGAACACATCAATTTTTAATTTTTAAGCTAATTTCTTGAAGATCTACCTCTCCCCTCTCACCGGGTTTGATGCCAGGGTCGCGCATGTGGGATTTGTGGTGGATAAAGTGGTGTGTAGGTGCGAGTTGTCCACTTCTCCCAGTTTTTATTTCACTAATTACACCATTATCGCCTTTTCTTTAATATATTTCGCCTTCATTTCATATCATCTTCTTCCTCAATCCCATTCCTGGCTAAGGGCCGATCCTTCGTTTCAGGCTCTTCGTTCAGATTAAATATATTCCTGTGCTCCTCGAAAGGACTCTGGTCTTAGTCAGTCACATGTAAGCCCTACAACAAGGAGGGTAAACTAAGTAACAATTGGCACAATTAATACGACTAAATAAAGAAGTGACTGCAAAAGCTGAAAGCTATTGCTCAATTATAGTTTTATTTAAAGCATCTATCTAACATAACATTTTAGCAAAAATATCCAGATTACATAAAATGAATAAAACAGAAGAAATTACATAAAATGAAGTTTTACTGAATAGTTACATCTAAACGAAACAAAATTAGTATATATGAATATTTTAAATAGTAAATAAAATGTAAGTAATTCATTCTATTGAAGAGAAATGAAACTTTTGGTACCGCCCATTTCTCTCATGCCAGGGTCCCCTGGGTTCGATTTCCGGGAACCAGATGCGGGTTTCTGATGGACAAAGTGATGTCTGAGCTTTCTTCGGGTTCTCCATTAATTAATTCCATGGCATTCATTCCAAAACCTGCACCATAATTAACTTTCCTTTTATTCATTTTACCATCATTGCATCTCAATTACTTCTTCATTATCTTACTAGAATTGCGCTGATCACCCACGTTGGCTACCTTTTCTGAACAAGAATCCATCTGCTCCTCGATGTATATGATCTCAGATGCTGGCTTGTAAGTCCACCTTACGAGGAGGGTAAATAGCAAACTGAGGATATGTAGTGGTTTATGTTAAATGCACCCTTGTTTTTTCAGTATAAATTAATTTTTTGACAAAATGAGTAAAGAAAATATAATACACATCCTTAAATCTCAGAATGATTCAAAAATACTTTTACAACCTTTGAGGATAGATTCCTTACATGGAAACAAGAAAATAGGTACATATAAACATATGCTCTAAAACACTTCATTTTTGTGTTATCAATTATTTAATGAAAGTTTACGTTCCTGGACCAACCCAACAGCTTCATTTATCTCATTTATAGAATGTTTTGATACATTTTACCCTGCGGTGTTGGTCTTGTGTTGTTTACATTGGTCAGTTGCATGATAGATTATCCCAGCACGCCTTACATGTGCTGTCTACAGAGACTCTCCCAGACATACTAGAAGATGTGCTCTGAAAATAAGAAGAAACATGTGGTTTGTGCATGATGGAGCCCCAACACATTTTATTTCCATTGTTCGAAATGCACTGGCTGGTATCTACCAAGACAGGTGGATAGGTAGAGGAGGACCAGTCCCATGGCATGCATGTTTCCCTGGCCTAATCCTTTGAATTTCTATCTTTGGAGACACCTTAAACAATTACTTAATGGAGCTGACATCCCTGATGAAGAAACTCTTAATCTACGTGCCATGGAACCTTGCGAAACCATACGACGCCGACATTGAGTATTTGATGGTATATACTTTGAAGAATACATGTGTGTCTAGGAGCACAAGGCGGACATTTCGAGCACTTACTATGAATGATGTTTGTGTTGTACACCTCCTAATGGGCTAACATCAAAACTAGAAACATGCGTCGCTTTAAAGTATTTTGATTAATAACATTTGGAATCTCAATAAATCGAAAACGAAGGGTTTTGGGACGTCTAATTATGTGAACAGTATTTCTTGTTTAGCTGTAAGGAACCAGTACCCAATCTTTGAAAAGATGTTTTTGAATCACCCTGTATTACAGAAAGAGGTATTCTATGACTTGCTAACAACAACTGTACAACTGATATTCAAGGGCAACGGTACCATTCAGAGAACAATGATCTTCAGAGGAATAGCACTTATCTCTATTGGGGAAAATATATTCTAAAATTAATTATCTATGACCAATTATCGAACTGAGCCTAAGGGTTTGATATCATGTCCACGTTTTTGGCGGGTTTCAATGAAGAGTTCTCTACAGCACACAATACTACTGTAGCTCGAAATCACAACTTGCGAACATGAAACTTGGGAAATTTAGCACAAGGAGTTTTTCTTTCAAGGTATAGGGCTCCTTTACTTGCATGTAAACATTACGGGTCCAACGACTTTTCTTCCCTTCCGTTGGAAGGGATCTTAAGGATCTTAAGGTCAGAAAGAAGCCATCGCCCTTCGCCAGGTTTGAACCCGCAGCCTTGGGTATTAGAGAAACCACTACAGTACACGATGGAGGGCGACCACTCGACTAATACCGGCATTTATTAATTTCAAAGTTTTGAAGAATTTGTTGCTTAAACCATGTCTGCAAGATTTGATCATACTGATTCCTTAACCGTAGCTTATTTGGCCATGGTGCAGTTAGACCACTCGCCCGTCACCTAGACCGTATGTTGGATTTGTGTTGGATAGCGCTGCGCAGGGGTTCTCCGGCTTCTCCCGCCAACACATTCCACCGGTGCTCCATCTTCATTCCATGTAACATCAGTGTCATCGCCTGCGGTGGGAAAAGCGAGCGTTAAAGACATAAAAAATGCCTGTGTACATATCCGTTCTTGCGTTAAAAGCATCACAGAAGTAAACGAAACTACTTCAAGTTAAAGCTGTCTAGTGGGGAAATGGCGAGAGCGACAATCAGTTTACTGTTTTCAATGAGCGCAACCCACTCACCGTCTCCGCTGATAAGCAGGAGGGATAGGCGCTCACTTCCTCGTTTTAAACAATCCGCTTAGATTCTGAAATACTTATAACGTACGAAGGGTTATCTGCACACGTCAAATATGTGGCAGTTGGGCCACCTGGAAGTTTTAATGATGAACAACAGTGGGCACAAACACTGCACAGTGTTGTATGCGTAATAAATTTGTTATAGATCAATGAGTGCAATAGTCTGTTATTAGAAGTTGTAACAGAATTTCCCTCCGACTATCCCAGTGGGGAGCGCAAGGGAATAGCAAATACTCTAGAAGCTGAGGTAGAGACTGATGTCGTGGATTATTGTTAGCATATAAATGTGTCCCCTTTGCGCACTGATTTAAGACGTTGAGTAGCAAAACAAGCTTGCTTTGCTTGGTGCTAGAGAGAAAGGGTCTTGCTGGGGTAATAATTAACAACCCAGTTAATTAACAAGGTCGATTGCCTGATGTGCAGCCAACTTTATCTCCATACCACAGCATCGGTGTTGATAAACTGTGTCACAAATCACTGGCTTATGGGATATTCACCAATCAAGATTTATTGTTCAAGTAACTGAGAGAAGGTCAGGGCTGGTACTGAAGCAGTCTTTATTTCTGATACTCTCCAACAATTTTTCAGCTTACAGGAGAAGCATTTGAAGTGTCCACACCCGAGTTCCTGAAAATTGGGATTTAAGCTTATATTTAGTTCGTAAGAAGCACGATAACTTTGGCAATTGTTTTTGGCTTACGTTTGCTGAGCTTTAATATTAAAATTTGAGTACTTTCATTTTGGATCCCCCCAATTGATTTTGTTTTAGATAAAGCAAGAATCTTCAAGTGAGTGGCTAGACCGCTCGCTTCTCAGGTAGGCATCCCAGGTTGGATCACGGGTGGGATGTTTGTTGAACAAAACGGATTTTATGCGACTTTTCTGCGGTTCTTGGGTTTCCCCCACCATTCATTCATTGCCCATAATCATCTTTCTTTTCATCCCTTTCAACGTCATTTTATATCATCCGCTTCACTTTTATACCAGACATCGGGCTTGTTTATCTGATCCAGAGCCTCTGCTCCTCAACAGGCGTGTGACCCAGGTACTGACTTCTAAACCCTGTGGGGTGTACGTCCAGAATACGAGGAAGTATCTCTAAGCAGGTCATGATCGTTTAAAGAATATTTAGAGTTATCATATATGTGTGACTTCGAGGCTTGAATTTATTTTCAAAATTGTAATAGAATATTCAAAAGTATTAGGCATATGAATTTCTTTGAATAGCCTAGTTGAAACGGGCTGATCACCCTTCGGACATCGGCAATCACTCATCCGACTTGTTTCTCTGATCCAGAGCCTCCACTCCTCAGCAGGTGTCTGACCCTAAGTACACGTGTGTAATTCCTGTGGTATGTAAGTCCTACATGCGAGGAGGGTAAACAGAGAAATAAGAGGTACCTCTAAGCAGGTCGTGACTGCTTGAGGAATCTTTATAGATAACATATACATGTGAGTTGGAGACTTGAATTTATTTTCAAAATTGTAATAGAAATTTCAACAAGTTTTAGTCACTTTAATTTCTTTGAATAGCCCAGTTGAAACGTATTGCATCAGTATGAGCTTCACATCGTACTCTGTGCGATGTCTATATCTTGATGCAGTTAAGGTTAAAGTACAACTTAAGGTTTCGCGTCTCACATGTCTACGTAAACTATTACGATGTAACTCTCGTACATTGATCTGAGCAACTTGCACTGCATCTGTTGCACTTAGAATTCACCATTATTCCTGAATCTGCCAAAGCCTTAAAACTGACCACTGATTGGCTTCACTTTGGTGCGTTTGTTAGTGTGTTATTTATTTTTCCAATCACTATGTTTTTAGCATCCACCTTACGGTATTGAACTTCGAGTTAATTTTCAAAAGCTCTATATCGCCGCAATTCTGCACGCCTGCTGTCATTTAAAGTCAGGGAGATCCATAGTGGTCCCTGACAGCCAAGTGCACTGTCTAAGCTGATAAGAGGTGTGTGTGTCCTCTTATCTGCCAATAGATAGACTTATGCTACGTAAACAATGATGTAATCTTTGTTGCCAGATGTAACAGACATTCTTCAATCCAGTTTCAGTTGATGCGAGGATCCGCTTGTAATGTGTTATTTTGCTTTGCACAGATTATTTTGCATGTTTTAATGTACTGCTGAACTGTGTGCTAGTGTTTTAGTGTTTGTTTGAAATTGGCTTATTGTCCTGCTGAAGCCGTGGGACGGGGCGAAATGGCAACAGTACGACGGAGCGGCAACTGTCAGGGATCATTATGGATCTCTCCGACCTCAGCTTGTTATACTCCTTTGCAACTTCCTTGAACTCCCTTGAATTCACACAGTTTGAACGACCTTGCCCAATTTCTCTTTGCCTTCAGTTTCAGCTGTGACCTTGTCGTTTACAAATAAACAAATAATTTTACAACTAGAGTAGAAAAGATTAGATAACGGGGGACTAAGTGGAGTCTGTTGACCTCCTGTACGTCAGCCTAAAACACCATTGGAGCTTCCATTCTCATTGTCTTCAAAGATTCGTTCCTCGAACAAGTTTCAGTGTTTTGGCTGCAATATGTCTGTATGTAAGATGACTTCAACAACATCAGTGGTATTTCTAAAATATGTAAAACTTTCACACTAACGGATTCGCTTTTCTTGATTCCCATCTTTCAATTCTCTGCTTCGCTGCCACTTTATGCAGCTGCAATTTAAATTGTTCCTTACTGGTTTATACGCAATTCCAAGCCTAATATGGTTTTCTTGTGGCAACTCACCCAGTTATTTTGATGGGATCTGCAACATAAGGTCAGAAATATCCAATAATTTCTCTTAGTAATGGATTTTATAGTCTTCCAGATTTTTGGCCTTTAACACTAAACTCGCCTATCAAGATTTCTCTATGTTGTCAAAGCACTTATAAAATTGTACAGCTGTTTCTGGGAGTTTTTCACCAAATGTCTCCTGCACTAAATCTGTGTATTTATCGCTTTGTTTGAGATAAATGAATTCTTCAATTGAAATCACTATAATTTGGAAATAAGTTAAACATATAAACACTTCTCAATGATTTAAATACCTTTTTATCAGCTTGTAATTGAGCTAATGTCTTAAATGTTGAACAGATATAGTTAAAATGAAAAATGCAGACATATCTGGTTTTAAACCACAGATTGCCTGGTATCTATCCAGTTGGTCTTACCACTGACGTACCGAGGCAACATGACGGTGCAGCATTGAATTCTCCAGCTGACCTTTACGGCTAGCGTGGAAGAAAAAGTAATTTATTAAATGTTATGCAGCAACGAAACGAATTAAAAGCAACTACGCATCTATGAAAAATCAATTATGCCAATTTGTGTTAAGATCCTATGCAGAAGAAACCTAACATTGGCTTCATATTCCAAAGTAGTCTATCTCCTTTGTCTAAATCCAGGATTATGATGAAGTTTACTTAATTTTACGGCGTTTAATTTAAAGTTAAGAAATTCTGCTAAACTGAATACCTATTAGGATGCACTTTAATTTAACGTTACAGCAATTCCCCTTGATTGGTAGTTGTTACTTTATGCTAGTGCTTCACTCCGACTGGTTTTGTCATGTGACAACACTTACCGTAACGGGAAGGAAAAATTTTACATTGCCGGATGTTAAGTTACGTCACGAGAAGTTAACTCACTCTAAGTCGCGTTAAGTCAATCCTAAATACCTCCGTTTAATACAATATGTTAGACTTTCATGTTACATTAAGTTCGTCATAATCCACCATAAGGTGCACAGGAATTACCGAACGTACTGTGTTTAAAACCCAGTTCTTAGCCTACAAGTCTTCTGTGTTCAGCTGGTTTCTCTTTAGAATAACAGCGCAGTGTACTGTATTCTTCAAAACATGATGACCCTGCCCCACTCTTCTTCCAAAATTGGTCTGAATTTAAAGTTTAGGTTTAGGCTGTGTGCGGCTGGAAACCAACCCTCGCTGATGCCATGTCTTCAGCTTGCTGGTCCCTTAACTGAGGCGGAATTTTACTATGTTGTCTCTCGCTCCTAGTACAGGGTAGTCTTTTGTTTGCTAATAGTTATTGCCCAGTGGTGGGAGGAGCGTTCCCGTTTGAGGGTCATCATGCTTTGGAGAAAACTAAATTTCAATTCCAGTTCCTAACTCAAATCTTCTGTGTTCAGCTGGTTTTACTTTAGAATGACAGCAAGGAATAGAAAGGAGAGTAAAGGTTTCATTTTCACAATGTTTGTAGGATTTGTGTTCCTCTCTCTGCTGTAGTTTTTGTTTCCACTTTGATGAAAGTGACAATATGTTGGAGCAAGCTGCTTTTTAGGTGCAGATTTTGCACTTGCAGGGCAATTCACTATGTTGTGGGAGCGGGAATGCAAGTATTGAGGAAACTGAAATATTTTCCGTGCTGTAACTCGATCGTTTCCATAAATTTTGCGCGTTCTTTACGACAGTGGAACGTCATCATCGCTCATGTGTTCTTCCTCTTCTGCATATTGTTCACTTTTACTATTCTTACTATGTCAAGTTTGTCTTTCGTTTTGCTGCCTTCACCACAAAACATTTCTTCTGCTTTATTTCTTTCTTTTCCTTATTAGAGCTAATAACTGTTGACTTATATCCAAAGTATTTCATAATCGGCTATAAAACAATACTAGAATTATGTGGCCGCGCCGTGGCCGAGTGATTAGACCACTCGCCTCTCACCTAGACGACCCGGGTTCGATCTCTAGCGGCCGCAGGAGAGATTTATGGTGGACAAAGCGGCGCAGGGAGGGTTTTATTCGAGTTCTCCGGTTTCCCGTGCCATCGCATTCTACCGGTGCTCCATCTTCATATCATGTATCACCAGTGTCATTGCCTGCGGTTGCTAAAACGGGCGATAAACACTATCAAAAAGTAATGGTATAATCACATCTTCCCATAGTAAAGCTGGAGGCACACAATAAGTACAGAAAAAATCTGATTTGTTACATTGACATGACCTTCTCTACCTATTCTGTAACAAGCTATTCCTCTTCTACTTGTAATGACTATCAAGATAAACTGTAGTACTAATGCTTCTATTCACATTTTTTTAGGTTCAAGTGGAATAACGGACTACTCTACGTTAAAGCTATACTTATATTGTAGCAACCTAGACGTAAATGCTACATATTAATGGGGATGGGGGTAGAGTATAGTATCACAGTACCAGATTCGCCGTAAACCTAAATTGCTTACAATTTATGTATTAAGCTGGAAAGAAAAGTAAAATTGGCTATAAGAGAAACATGGGAATTCTATATTTCTTAAAGATTTACTGAGAATATATTATCACGTTATTTTTACCTTTCTACATTGTACTAGCTGAGAGGAAATTAAAATTTCAGTGTGTGAAGCTCCTTTTTGGCGCTGAGATGCCGCCTTCTACAGCGTCATTTTCCAAGAATTTACACCATAATTATCTATCCCAGAACTTTCTTGGCGAGAGCCTCATGAGTGACTCGGATGTCTAGCCGAACTCTGAAAGCTTTCAGGCAACGTGCTACTCGACATACGTTGCTAACGACTGTCACTAAGGGAAACTTGCACATGCGCAGAGACAACGATTCCATCTAAGATACTACAATATCTCTTAGGATCTGTCCGCTATCTTATGGTTTAAAATTACGTACTCTTTGCATGTTTAGGGTGAAAAAAATAGTAAAAGGAGTGACATCTTCGCATTTGAGAAAATATTGGAGAATTTAAATAAAATCAAGAGATATATCCGAAATAGTTAACTTGACAAAAAAGGTATTCCAACATAAATTTTCGTTTTAATGAGAAGAGAGCTTTGGTGTAGTAACAATTTATCTATATTTTACGGTTTACCAGTTATACAGAAATCATTCAGAATAAGGACGTTTTAGAGATGTTATTTCCAGAAAATCCAAGATATCATTTTATTCTTCTTATAGATATGTTTAGTACATGACAATTTTATCAAAACCGTTAGAACTATTCTTTTTTTTAAATTGATAGTTTGCGTTGGAGAATTTTCCATGAAAAGCTTTGTATTGTATTCTTGGAATATACTGAACTATATGTATATCAGTTCTGGTATTTAATTGACTTTTCGTTTTGGAATTACGCTGTTGACATACACTTTTAAACTGCTTTTTTATGAGGGGTAGCAAAAACATGTATTTCCGGTGGAATCTCGGTATCAAAATTATGTGCTTTATGCACTATGCACATGTGGTGGAAGATGCAACGGGGAGGGTTATTTCCTGCATCATTTCTGCTGAAAAAGTCAAATAACATTAATTTCTCTATCACATGCATAGTAGGTAGAAATGGTCAACAAAATTTTACCGGAAATACAACTTTTGAGACCCCATGAATCCCCCCCCCAAAAAAAGCATTTTTATAAAAAGATAGGAATGTTTGTGTGTGTAGACAGAATAACTCAAAACCGAAAAGTCGGTTAAACACTAAACTTGGTATCAAAGTTTAACCCTTCCAAGGGTGCGACACGACAAATTTCACACCCGGGTTCGATCCCAAGCGACCGCATGTGAGATTTGTGGTGGACAAAGCGGCGCAGGGGCGGGTTTCCTCCGGGTTCTCCGGTTTCCCCCGCTATCTCATTCCACCGGGGCTCCATCTTCATGTGTCATCAGTGTCATCGCCTGCGGTGCCAAAGCAGTAAAGTGGGCGTTAAACACTACCAAAAAAAAAAACAAAAAAAAACGACAAATATCAGGAAAATACTCATTCCCAACAATAGTTTATGTGGAACATTTTTCGACAATGTTGACTTTATCAAAACAGCCCTAACAATTTGTATTAAAATACCATATTTTAAATATGTTTATATGACAACCGAAATGTATATTTTCAATTTTCAGCAAAAAGCCTCTGAAGACATATTCATTTTAGATGGCTGTGTATAGCCGATAAACCATAAGCGATAGACTAATACTTATATATACTTATACAAAATACAGATCTCGATAAACACATAATCTATGCTATATACATTTTTTGTAGAGCTAACCGTTTTTTAGATATTCCCCATTATTATTGGTTTCATTTTTAAACTGCTTTAACTGTACTCATTTTTAAACTGCTTAAACTTTTCTCAAACGGGAGTTAATCTTTTTTTCATATCTGTATTGCTTTACTACCAGCCAGATAAGGAACCGGATTTCAATTGTTTCAGTTAGCGAGCAGCTTTTACAAGTTCTGTTATCGCTTTATTGCTCTATTTCCCTTTTATCTATAAGGAAGCAGTCATAGAACCATTTCTGCTAAAGTTTACCATAATTAGTATGAGGTAAATAAAAGAATAAATAGTTTGTTTGTAGAGGAGGTCGAGAAAGTCGCGTGAATGGAACACATCAAATTTGTCTTCCAGGAATGCACTGCCTGTACTCCAATGAATCTCTAACAAAGGCTAAGGGACTCAGCGATATGATTGAATGGCAGGATGTAGGAATTCCGAATTTTTACTTCCTCTAGCCCCGTATGTACAATGTACATACATAGAGAAGGTATTGTATACCACCCAAAATGTTGACGTCGAGATTTCACCAGAAATAAATGTTTTGGGGTCCCCTGTGTGCGAAAGAAAACATTTTTAGAAAAAGCCCGTGTGTGTGTGTGTGTGTGTGTGTGTGTGTGTGTGTGTGTGTGTGTGTCAGTGGACAGCATAGCTCCAAAACGAAAAGACCTTTAAATACTAAACTTGGTATTTAGGTTTAGTATCTTTCAAGGATACGACACAAAGATTTTCCTGAAAATTCCCCCACCATATACTGCCCTTTACATGGAAGAATTTCCGAAAATTTTGATTTTCTCAAAAATTGCTTTAACGATTTTGATTAAAATACTGTAGATTAAAGGTATTTACACCCCAAAAAATGCATATCTTGAATTTTTTGGGAATAGTCTCTGAAGACCTGTTTATTCTGGATGAACTTTGCCAAATTTCGCTTAACTGTTAAACCGTAAGAAATAGACAAACACTCACTGCACAGAAAAGTAGATTTCGTCAAAATTCACAATTTATGTCCTCTACACTTTTGTTGTGGAAGTAACCTTTTCCAAGCTGTTCCTTGTTACTGGTTTAGGTCATAAAGCACTTATACTTTTCTCAGACAGTAGGTGTCCGTTATTCTTTTGTTCTACCCCTGGCCAAGCAAAGAAGCGATTTGCGAGGACAATTGCATAACGACAACTTTTAAAACATTTGACTATCGCGTTAGCCTAGCGTATTCCTTCAGTTCCCTTCCTCTCATAAGGAACTAAGTAACAAGAACATTCTGTTAATACTTATATCGATTAGCATTGTGTAGAAAGAACAATAATCTTTTGTAAGAAGTTTGTAGAGCAGCTAGAGAAGGTCATGTGGATGTAACATGTCAGAATTTTATTCATAGTTATGAAATAAAACTGACGTGGGTTAGAAAACACCCCTCTCCCCTCTCTAGCGTCTACATGAATCGTGAAACTGGTAGTTAGATGTTCGGATTAACACAATCGCTAACCCTCGTTTTCAGAAATGTTCTGCGGCTTTGTTTCTCTTCGGTGAATACTGTTTAAACAATGGTTTACCTCAAAGGATTATTTAACTGTAAAATGATTTGAGAAGTGTTCGAGGCCCTTAAGGGTATTTCAAAAGCGAGATCATTGTGCGGTAAAAGTGGATGTCAGTAACAGATGACACGCTGTTAGAACTCCACTGCTTTAGTTTCACTTCACGGTTTTGGATAAAATGGCACCGCTGGCAAAAATTAAAATCCTCTGTCCGTTCTGCTCGAATTGTGCACGCGCGCACGGGTGCTAGCACAAGAAATCCTATCGATGAGCGCCCTTAGTCTGCAGGGGCTTCTGCTACGCCCATCACAATATGCGTTATATCTTCCTGCACAACTCACCTGGAGGTTGGTGTGACTCCTGACCGAATGCATTGATCATTAAACATATTATTAAAATCATGCATCTGTGACATTTAATAAAAGTTTGTGAAAAATTAAACGATGATGTTTGTCACAGCAAGTCATTTTAATTCTAAACATTAAGAAAATACTGTGGAACAATTTGAGTATGCAAAAGTGTTGGAACAAATATTTTGCAAGAAAATAAATTTTAAAGTTTGGAGTACCCGTTAATGAGCATTTGCCTACCCAACTATAGCTTCGTGGCCGAGTGGTTAGATCAATCGCCTCTCATCCAGGCGGACCGGGTTCGTTCGCAGACCACCGCATATGGGACAAAGCGGCGTAGGGGTGGGTTTACTCCGGGTTCTCCGGTTTCCCCCGCCATCACATTCCACCAGTGCTGCATCTTGGTTCCATGTAGCATCAACGTTATCGCTTGCGGGGCCATAGTATAAAAGCGAGCGTTAAGCACTACAAAAATAAAACCACCCTGGTTACTCTCCAGGTACCAGCGTGGGGATTGCTTCTCTAGACAGAGATGCGACATGGGGTGCACTTAATTTCCAAAGCCAACCTTCGTGGTCTAGGGTGAGAATCTAGTCTCTGGGTCCTAAGGTCCCGGGTTCATTTTTTGTAAAAATCCTCAGCGAGGTTTCCTTCGGAAGGGAAATATAGCCGTTGGTCCTGTGTTGTAGATTTACACCAATAATCTAAAGCCTGATAAAGTGACCTCTGAGCAAAAGTAAGTGATCTTTCACACTCAGTATAGAATGGAACGCTAAGACCTATAGCACTCCATAAATAAAACACGATTTATTTTCAGCCTCGTGAGCAGCGGAAATGGAACTGTAAGCGACTGGGAAGAGCGATATGCTCTCCACATGACTCTCGAAGTACTGCTTTTCTATGTGGACGAAGGCAGAGGATGCAACGCTGCTGCAGGAAACCTTGGCTTGTCACACAATTTGCATGTTTAGTAAGAAGCGGATTTGTAATCAAAATTTAATCACAGCTTAATGAAATTTGAATGTTATACAGTTCATGAAATAATGCAACATAGATTATACTTCGATCATAGCTATTTTGTAAGGTTTTCTAAATGTTTGCCTTACTGTGCACTGTATTTATGAAAGCTAAAATTGTCACCCATGACGTTTCTTGTATCCTGACCAAATTGGGAATACACTTTCATTTTAACATCCATAATCATTATTGAAATACAAAACGATAAAAGTGTTCCTGCACAAAAACGAAGCTAACAATGATAGTAGTTCACTGTGCTGCTTTTGAACAAATTCCATGCAATAATTTCTGCAATTCGGGCTTATGGTTATTTTGTATATATTTTTCTTTGTAAGATCATATTTAATGTAATAACTGAGTGTTTATTATTTATGTAAGCAATGTAGAATACGGGACCTTAGTAATGAAACTGGAAGTTTTCAATGAAATAATACTATTGAAGTGTGTATGATAGAACAGAATAAAGTTAGAACTGCAAAATACCTGCAGGATTTAAATGTGTGAAGCTATATTATAATTTTACCGTTGAATTTTAATAAGAAATAATCCATAAATCATTAAATATTTGTTTTGTGTTGTATATTTCTTCTTATTTTATGAAAATGATTCCAATAATGAATGTTATAGTCATCGACTGCGGTGCCCGCATGTATTTCTCTATTTTCTCTTAAATTAAATATGATATAATTATTAAATTCCCTTCAAAAATAAAAATAAATGTTAATTATTTAATACACAAAGATTCAATAAATTATGAAAATAAAACATTATAATAATAAGATATAAAATAGCTTTAACTTAACTTAAATTTGTTAAATTTCTTAATGCATTTGTGCAGTAGTTATTTTGTATGTTTCTGATATCTAGTAAAACGGAAAAGAGATATACAAGGTAAATGTGCCAGTAAATAAAACACATTCATGGTAAATAAATACTGACAAATATGGATGGCAGGAAGAGCAAATTTGGGCTATGAGTTTCCAGTAACTAATAGTAAGCGTTTCTTGAGTCAGCAGGAAATAAAACAGCTTTATTCCATTTGTGATTGGTTTGTTCCATACAACCTCCTTGTTAAATACACAGCAAAGAAACAAGTGAGTCTGCAGTAACTAAAACATCTTCAACGACCTTTCACAAAAGTTGACGCCCACTCTTCAGGGAACCACAATATTTTAATGAAATGAAATTAATAATTATGAAAGTATTTACACTGACACATCAAAGGGTTAAGACCGCATGCGATATCTTTTCGTTTCCAAAGAGCAGCACAACAAATACTATTGGAAAATGTTTGCACATTACACGATGAGTCAAAATTCATTAATTCCAGAGCAATTCATGAAAGATTAGCATTTTAAGTTCTTCGGATTGTGTTTTAGAGTAGGGAGTCACTAAATTCATGTAGTTCTGTGTACAAAAGCAAAATTCCTAAGGTTTTCTGCGCCCTAAGGACCAAACTTGGAAATTGAGTTTGTTGGATTCTTTGACGCTTTGCAATTTTTTTTTTTTTTGGTAGTGTTTATCGCCCGCTTTAACTACTTGTGGCACCGCAGGCGGTGACGCTTTGCAATGAAATGCGAAGATTCCAGCAATGGTGGAGAAAGGGTCCACCTTCTCTTAAGGAATTTTTAGCTTGTATTTTCCACGGATAGCAGATAAGAAAGTTTTACAACACGTGATTTTGCTGCATTCTTGAAGCAACGATCCAACCTACTGTCCAAAAATAGTCTTCGAGCCTCCTTGTTCCATTTATGTTGTCTACGCACGTGGAGTCACGAAAGCTCTAGATTTAGGCAAGTACCACCTGGTATTTTAACTAGGTATCTGTTAGAAATCCAGATAACACTATAGAAACCCAGTTTCTATTCTTGTGCTTCAGTTGTTTGCGACTATATAAGCAAATAGATTAGGCCATATAATGAATTGGCTATATTCGATTAGAGAAGGAAAGACTAGAATTGGTTTTGTTCACGGACGGGGTCACCAGTCACTGGGGCAGAGCACTGTACGTCGGCTCTTGGGGTCCTTTTGCCATTTGCTTGACCACAGGAAGAGAATCGTGAGCACAAACTTGAACGGGACCACTAACGGTACGAGTATGGACACCTATGATGCCTCCCGGGCCCAACCAACAAGTCCTGAGTGTCCGGGGGTTCCCTGAAAGCTCACGAAGGCCCTAGCCCGAAAGCACATGAAGGAGGGTCCCGTAGATTGGATCTGCAACGACGGAAGAAATAAACTTCTACACTGCGCAAAGTCACCAGCCAGCCGCAACCTGCCGAATACCGTCGCCAGGTCCTTCAACCTTGAAACAGATGAGAAGTAGATGATGGAAACAAGAAAAGAATTGACAGGAAATTGGGGAGATGCAATAAACATTTTCAATATTCGCCTGTTGACCTGGGGAAATCTTAGACAAAAGCCATGTTCAGGAAAGGCAGCAAAGGGAATCGAATCCACAACCTCCTGAATACGAGTCACACACGCTATCGTGGCGCCACTTCGCTCGGTACATGGAGAAAAAACCAAATATTTTATACTTGAGAGAGACTAAAACCGTTGCAGATGGTAGCGTATTCTTTGATATAGTTACCTGTGTAAGAGGGTAAAGATTGAAGTTTACTTGCATTATCCGCAGACGCACGGAGCATATGCTCTATGAACCAATTTTTGAAGAGCAAAGACAAACTAAAGGCAGACGGGACCAATACTAGTCGTGTGAGCGGGCAGTGAGTGTACAGACATCAATCCCAGAAGCGAAGTTGGCTTGCAATTTCTCAAAAAATATCCCGTCTGCGCCCTCTAATCATTCCAAATTCCCAAGACCACTGAGGGACTCTTAAGTACAATAACTTGTTGAGGTTCTAAAGGAATTATTTTCAATATTATTATAAGCGAGTTCCGAGTGATTGAGCTGGCGCCTTGGTAACGTTTGAGGTTTCATTCGGCAGGTTCTGGGTTTCCTTATCATTAAGACTGTGAAGTTGACATCGCAGAAGATGCAAAACTTGACCAAAATGTTTGAAAGATTAAATTAAATATGTTTTTGCATAAAATCATATAAATTCTAAACTTTAAGAAAATGTTCAGTTTTCTCAACCTTGTGTACTTTAAATACCAATTAACTAAAGCTATAAATGGGTAGGGCGAGTGCTTACTAAGAGGCAGTCCCAACTTTTTTCTATCATTTTTCCACGCTCAAAATATTCCACCCAATGCAAATTTTCATTAATTTGTTTCAAAAATTTTATACTGCCTCTCAAAAGCGTATTAAATAAAATGATAAAATTTTTTCTTCAAAAGAATGTTCGAGTTTTGAGACATAATATTTAATTTTTAAAAAGCAAGAGTTTTGCGAGTACGAAAAGTTATAACTTGTCTACACTAATTAGGGTTAATATAAAAAAATAGTATGACATGTATTTGAAAACTCATTTTCCAGGTTTTTCGTGTGACTATTTTTAAAATGCATCATGTGGCTAATTTTTATTAGAACAAAAGAATTATTATTATTATTATTATTATTATTATTATTATTATTATTATTATTATTATTATTATTATTATTATTATTATTATTATAAATATAAATTACTATATAAACTAGAAGTTGGATGCATGGCAAAAATATAACTGTTACAACAGGTATAAACTTCAATTGAATATTTGTATGGATTTTCCAAATTGAACAGATGCATCACCTTAAATAAATTACAAATACAATCAAGTATTTGGGATTAATTGGTGTTAGATAAATTACCAAATGAGCCCTGTATCAATACATGTCAGTGCATTTTAGATTTGAATGTATGCTCAAAAGTGATGACAGAAGCCTTGAACATATTTTCCTTTCAATTTGCGCGCTGGAAGATAAGATTATCTGCAAGTGATACAACCATTGTGAAGTCGTGCTGTCAGATGTAACGAGGGCTGAAGCGAAATGATAACGCACCAATCAAGGCACTCTACGAGCTGCTTTGTTCACCCACGACAAGAGTGCATTGTGTTCTGTGCTGTGTTTGTTGTAACGGTGGTAATCCGCTTGTTCTACTCCGTCCCCTTAATATCAACATTTCCATCACTTCTTAATCTTCCTCGAACAGAATTTTCCAGAGCTCTTGAAGTAAAAAGCAATCTGATGTGTTCCGTTCACATGCCTTTCTCTAAATCACTGTAACAAATTATACTTCTGTCTACATCATGGTAAACATTAGCAGAATTGGTCCCTTGTAAGTAGAAGGGCCATAATCTAATGGTTCCATCCACATGATGTCCTCTAGCTGTTGGCAAACATAGGCATAATTAGTCTTATTACTAGCTCCTTGTAAGTATAAAGGAAATAAGAAAATGCACAGGCTAAAACAATAGTTTTATCCTCTGAAAGCCGGTCGCTATGTGAAACAATTGAAATTCCAATCTCTTTGCTTTCCAGGAATACAAACGAGAAATGAGAAGAAAGATGTCTTCCTGTTTGAGAAAACTTTAAGTGGCTAAAATTGAAACCAACATTCAGAAATATCTTAAAAAGGCTACTCTACAAAAACATGTATATGACAATGGCGTTTTTAATGTATTCTACATTATATGTGTAGTAAATTTTTGTATCTCTCTTACGGTTTGCCTGAGATGCAAAAGTCATCCAGAATGAAGAGGTCTTCAGAGGCTATTCCCAGAAAAACCAAGATATGCATTTCGTTTGTCTTAAACATATCTTAAACATACGGTATTTTAATGAAAATATTTAGAACCATTATTAAGAAAATTAATTTTTTCTAAAAAAGCTCCCTGTAAAGGGTAGTTGGGGTAGGGGGATTTTCTTAAAAATATTCATGTAGCATCCTTGGAAGATATCAAACATAAATACCATGTTTGGTATTTAACGGTCTTTTCGTTTTCGAGCTATGCTGTCCACAGACACACACACACATAATACACTCACACGGAGATTTTTATAACATTTTTTTGTATTCAAGGGGTCTCAAAACATGTTTTCCGGTGAAATCACGACATCGAATCTTTACAATCAATACAATACCATCTCTATACACCATGTGCATAGTACGTGTAGAGAAAGTAATATGATATGCTCCATTCACATAACTTTCTCCAGCTGTTTCACAAATAAATTGTTCTTACAATTGATTACTATTTTATCTAGGTAAACATTATCAGAATTGGTCTTATTACACCGGAAATAAGGGAATATCTAGGCTAAAACGATAATCAAATCTTTTAAAAGCTGGTCGCAATGTGTAACAATACAGGTTCGGTTCGTTTTGCATAGTCCCGTTTCAGAAAAGTTAATTAGTTTAAAATTGAAACCAGCACCAATCAAGGCAGTTAACCCTACAAGAAAAATGTTTATGACATAAATTATGTGTCTACATTTTTTGCATATGTCTTAAGGTTTAACCGTTATGCAAATGTCTGCAAAACTCAACCAGAGTAAAGAGCCCTTCAGAAACTATTCAAAATATAAATTTTATTTGTGACGTAAATACCTTTTGTGTACGGTATTTTAATCAATATCTACCATCTTTGAGAAAATCAAAATTTTCGAAAAGTGTTCCACGTAAAGGGTAGTTTGGAGTGACGGATTTTTCTTGAAAATCTTCGTATCGCATCCTTGGAACATACTAAACTTAAATTCTAAGTTAGGTATTTTACCAACTTTTAGTTTTTTGAGCTATGATGTTCACTGACACACACATACCTTTTCCTAAAATGTTTTTTCGTACTCAGTGGACCCCAGAACAAATAGTTCCTGTGAAATCTCGGTATCGAGTTCTTGGGTGGAATACAATACTTTCTATATCCACTATGTGCATTGTACATATGGGCCTGTCCGACTGTCGGGGTGCTTCAATGTGGAAGCTGTAGGGATCGTGTCATCGCTGTGCCGTCGCACCTGCGCCGGCCGCCCAGTGTGTCCTCTCACCACCCTCCATTCCATTCCAAGCTCTGTGCCGAGCCCCGCCGACTGTATCCTATCCTATCCTACCTATCCTATCCTATCCTATCCTATCCTACCTATCCTATCCTATCCTATCCTATCCTATCCTATCCTATCCTACCTATCCTATCCTATCCTATCCTATCCTATCCTATCCTACCTATCCTATCCTATCCTATCCTACCTATCCTATCCTATCCTATCCTATCCTATGATAGACCCAAAAGGCATTCTATTGGGCCGTAGAACACCGTCGTGTGTGTCTTAGTGTCCAGCATAACTCAGAAATGAGAAAGTGAAAGTTGTTTCTGGCATCTTTAAAGGGTGCAAGACAACATTTTCACTAAAACTGCATCAGCAATCAACCCCTATATATAAATTTAACGTTATTCTTTATTTTTTAAACGTATTTTACTTCCCAAACATACTTGAGCTTCTCTTTAAATATCTATTTATTATCATTGAATTTAAGTAGTTGGGAAATCATAATAGTCTAAAGCTTAAGTCAGAAAAGTTGAAGAAATTAAAATGTGCAGTTTTTGATTTGAAAATATTTAAGTTTTAACAATTTTAAGTTTGTTGTACTTTAACGTGTTTGAGAATGAACTTGATTATACATGGTAGCCGGTCTTGTAGGCCGTGGCCCAAATGATTTAATTACCGACGTTTCGCCGAAATCTACATCTGGCATCTTCAGGGAACAAAGCTATTAGTCCAGCTCCGGAGTCCAACAAGACTTTGTTCCCTGAAGATGCCGGACGCAGATTTTGGCAAAACGTGGGTAATTAAATCATTTTGATCACAACCTACAAACCCGGCTATCATTTGTAATCAAGTTGACAACGCCGGCCGTGAAACCCTTGTTATTTGTGTTTGAGAATTCCTATATATGATTTTATTTCCGTTGGATGATGAGGTTGCCAAAAAAAATTTTTTTTCATATGTGGATTTCTTTTATGGTCAGTATAGGAATTGGATCGTTCAGGCTGATAAGAAATATCTAACTATTCCCGTTCAAACGTCACTTCCCTGTGTACAATAATCTAGGTATAATCTAGGCAATGGATTGAGTGTCATTCAAAAGGCGAGCTGTTTACGTAATTGCTAATAATTTCTCTAAGTAAATAGTAATCATGATAATATTAATTAGGATGAGGAAAATGCTATGTTATTTAAACATGCTTCTTAGCTGTAAGGGAAAAGTAATTTATTATAGATATGATTATTATTACTGCTTTACACTATTGTTTTTGTTCCTACTTGGTTCTATATGGGTGTGTAAATAGTTATAAACCAAACGACTACAATGCTCAGTACGTTGAAATACTTTCAGTTTTCTTGATCATGTTTTTATCAACGGGATTTAGTTCTTTGAGTTGTGTCAGAAACGTTGGCAGTACTTGCACACTATATCTCTTTTCAGTGGCTGGTTTCCAAGTTTGAAGTATTGTTTTACACACACATTTAGCTGTTGTGCATGTTAACGCTACTAACAACTAATTTCTCATCAATCCACCCTTTATAAGGTCAAATTGATATCCTATTACATTGGCCTTGCTCGTTTACACCAATCAGAGTGGAAATCATTAAGAGGGACATTTATGATCTTCACTTTATTTCACATCGAGTATAATGATCCTTGGAACTGAATTAAGGCAGTTACAGAGAGAGGTGATAAGGGCTGTTCGAAATCTGGTGGCAGATAAATGCGGAAACTACGGAAAAGAAGAAAGACACTATTGAAATCTAGGACAATGGGCCACCTTTCTGCGCCCTAAAGTGTAACAGAAAAAATGCTGCTTTCTGGTAAGGAGGAGGAACCTCAGATGTGCAATTTGTTGCGCTTAACATCCCCTTAACAAAATATCTCCATGTGCATTGCAGCTCTTTCATGAGAGCAACACATACTGTCTATTTGTATGGGTACAATGCGCAACAGCACTAACAAGAAGAGTCCATTACATCAGTGGAGTTATGAAAACCCATGAAAATGAACCAGTAACCCTTTTACTCGTGTTTCACATAAAAGCCTTGTTATTTTTCATGATGAGAAGCAAATCCTTTCTTTTGTATATACTTGCATTCGTAGTCCTGAAAAACACCTCGCTGAAATACATAAGGCACAAAAGAAACACGTAATGGCTTAATGTCAGTGTTACAAAATATAACACGATGGATTAGAATGGTTGTAAACTAACACAATTGTAACCTTGCTAGAGCATGTATATAGCTTACCGCCACGTTCCCCGCCGTTTGAGAACGTGCCCTGTTTGGTCCCACATAGATAAAAGATGCCCTTTAACATAAGAGGAATTGTCCGCTTGCAGTACCGTAAGCAATCGCTACTGGAACACTGTTCATACATAATTGTAAGGAATATTATAGCAATATGGAGGCATGAAGTTATTCATTGTGCGCTTGAAGTACCGTAATCAATCGCTATTGAACCATTGTTCAAACATCATTGTAAGGAATATTACAGCAATATGGAGGCATGAAGTTATTCATTGTCCGCTTGCAGTACCGTGATCAATCGCTACTGGAACACCGCTCATACACCATTGTAAGGATTATTATGGCAATATGGAAGCATGAAGTTATTGATCTTACACGTCAATAATAATAATAATAATAATAATAATAATATATTTTAAAGAACGCTCAACGGACGCAGTACCTCTAAACACAAGCCATAATAAATGCAGTGGCTAGACCCGTAGCTCCGCCAATAGAGCTCCTGCTTACTGTGCGGGGATGCAGGATTCAATTCCCACTTCGATAGGCAATTTCTTCTAAAGGAAGTGCCGGCGATAGGATCATGCAGTTAAAGGCGGGATATAAATTCAACAATAAAATATCTGATATTTTCCATTCACACAACTTTCTCTAGCTGCTCTATAAATACTACATTCCCATCTAAGTTATTCTTTCACTTACATCGTACTAATCAAGATAAACATTACCAGATATGGTCTTATTACTTATTCTTTATGAATAGAAGAGAAATAAGGGAATGCAATATGCTAAAGCTGCAGTCAAAGCTTTTAAAAGCTCTCGCTATGCGATTCCCATTGAAATGAAGTTCTCTTTCTTGGCCAGGAGTAAAACATAAGAGAGCTAAAACAGATGAGAGAAAAGCTTAAGTATTTTAAAATTTAAACTAAAAACAGGGAGCATCTCAAAAATGGTTAGCCCCATCAAAAATAAATTAATAAAACTGCATAAGACACAAGCCTTGTGTTTTACGGAGATCTATATTTTTGTCTGCCTTTTACGGTTTACCAATTATCCAGAAATCTTTCAGAATGAAGAGAGATTCAGGGGCTATTCCAAATAAATTCAGGATATATGGTTCGCTTATCATGAAAATGTCTTATATGTACGGCATTTACTCAAAATCGTTAGAGCAATTTTTTAGAAAGTTGAAAATTTCGAAAAATGATCCATGTAAAGGGTAGTTTGAGATAAGGATTTTCCTGAAGACCATTTGTTACATTCTAGGAAGATGCTAAACTCAAATACAAAGTTTTGTATTTAAACGACTTTTCGTTATTGAGTTATGCTGTCCAGGTTTTGAATTTTTGGGTGGAATACAATACTTTTTCTACATACATATATTATACGTACGCGATAGAGAAAGTGATAACGCGGTGCAATAAAACACGTTGATTGTGAGGATTCCAATGCCTCATATGCGAGAATTCTGGCAAGCAATTGAGGTTACTTTTCAGTGGTTTAGGGCAGGTATACGCATTCTTGATCCCGAGGGTCAAGCGACCTTCAACCTGTTTTCTCTTTACATGACTTGAACACGAGCACGAGATATATTCCAAGATATTCGGAAATTTAGAGCTACAAGAATACATTCATATATAGGTAAATAGAATTTATTACCAAATTGAGCTTCTGGAAATTTTACTGCCATTGAGCTGCAAATCACTTTTGACAAATTTGCACATATTTAAAACACAACCGTATAATAATTATTTGCAAACATATATTATATATTTACATGGAACAAATTTAGAAAATCTTGGTATTCTCAAAACTGACTAAAAAAACTATTTTTATTAAAATGTCATATGTTTAGTATATTCTCATGACAAATGCAATGTAATCTTGAAATATTTTGGTAATAGGCTTCGATATATATATTAGTCCCTCTCTTATTGGTTTCAAATTTTTACCTCAACTTTCTCTCGCAAATCGTTTCATATCCCTTTTGTTTTACTTCTATGCAAATAGAACCTAATTTCAATATAAATGACATAGTGACAGTTTTTAAAATACACAATGGTAAAGCGATAGTCCAATATTTCCTCATTTTTCTTCTACTTCCTTCTGCTTAATGATGTTAATGCTTGTCTAGAATATACTTCTATCGAATATGAACTATATAGAAGAATAATCTTTTATAATAACATCTTTTTTGCAGAGCAGGTGGAGAGAAACTTCTGATTGCAACACATAATATATTTTTTCCATATTAATGGCCTCTAAGCCTTAGCAAGTTTTGTGTAGCTTAACATCGTTTAATCTGGTTGGTCATATCGGACGGTGAATGTAATTGATGAAGTGACGCTCAAATGATTTCGGGGTCCATGGAGCTTAAAGTTACTTGAAATTCGTCTTCTCAGGATAAAGAAAAATCCAAAAAATACTCAATCTGGGTAACTCACCCTCAGTGAGATAAGAACTTGCTACCTGTTGAATGTGAGGCAGACACGCTACCACCACACTACAGAAGAATTCTTAGCTGCCTTAGTTGGAGCTTTTCCTTAAGCGCAATCCATTTCTACTTATATGCTACACTGCATGGCCTTCGTAAGCAAAACCCATCTTTATGGTACAAGGTTTTCCACTTTACAAGATCCTCTGGTCCTTGAATATGGGTTTCTAAGTGGAATGAGCACAAGTGTGCGCCGAATTGCAGAACTTACCTAGAGATTGCATTAGGTGGAAAAATAGAGACATAAGTTAGGGAGCAATTACCAAAAATTAGTCAGGAGTACATTCAAAACCGGTGAATACCTTTAATTATACGATTGGCTTGCTGTCCTTTTCCTGTATCTCTTGGAACTGGCTGGGTGTTCTCATTTCTAAACGCTAGGTCATGGAATGGATTACCAAGCTCGACAGATTGGTTCTTTCCAGAGCGTGTTGAACGGCTCTGCTGCACATCGCATGGCACCGTGAATCGCGGGCTTTCCAAATGAATTCGCCTATCTGTCTCCCTATCCGATGTATGGCTACCCCTCCCGCCTGTCCTCGCACCAGAATTGGAATTGCCAATTTACAATTTAAGCCCAAACAACAAACACGGTCAAGTGGGATGGTTGACGACCACGTTTTGTAAATGGGTGCTGTAAATCATGGTTTGGCCGCTCGGGGCGCCACTACAACTGCTACTTCATCTGAGTTGCGAACGTACTATCACACCCTCGCACTCCACCCCCCGAACATGACACAGTCAGCAGGGGATGTCCAGCAAAGAGTCGGTTGGCCATGGCGGGTCAGTGGGCGTTTGCCGTCCAATTATCGGACCAGAAATGAGAGTTGGAGCGTGCACAGCTACAAGATTGAGCAAAGCTCGTCAACTGTGTTCATTACTGACTTGGCATATTAAACTGCGCCTCCCTGCTCAGCTTCGAAACATTATTGGGCTAATTCATAGTCCGCTTCAAGTACTTATCACTCTGGGTAGTATTTTAACAAGGAAAGGACCTTGTTAGCTTCTAACGTAATATATTACTTTTCAGAATTTTTACAAATTATATCGCTGGTCAGAAGCAGGAACATCTTCGTCATCATCAGTGAAGTCTTTCAGGACATGAACAAAGTATTCATTTAATTTTAGTATCTCTACCAAGCACTATGAACATATATAGTAGGTAGAGAAGACATTGTATTCCACCCAGAATTCGATGTGGAAGTTTTACCGGAAGTATACGCTTTGAGGATTCCGGAATCCAAAAGGCGTTTCTAGAAAAAGTTTCCTGCGTGCATGTGTCTGTCCCTATCTAAATAGCATAACTCAAAAACAAAAGGTCAGTTGACTACCAAACTTGTTATTTAAGTTTTGTATCTTCCAATGATACGACTTAAAGATTTTCAGTAAAATTCCCCATTCCAAACTACTCTTTATATAGAAGATTTTACGGAATGTTTCATTTTTTGAAAACGATTTTAATTAAAATGCCTTATATTGAAGATATTCACATGACAAAGGAAAATGCACATCTTGAATTTCTCGGGAATAGCCTTTGAAATTCTCTTGCATGGCTTTTTCATAAATAGTGAGTCATAAGAGACAGACAAAGTAGATCTCGTTAAAACCATAATTTATATAACATAGATACATACATTTTCTTGTAGAATTACATATTTATGAGATATTCCTTGTTTTTGGTTTCAATTTTGTAGTACTCATAGTTCACTCAAATGGAAAGTAGCCATTTGTGTTTCACGACTCTTTTGTTCTACTTCTGGGCGTGCAGACAAAATCTAATTTCAATTGTTTCGCACAGCGACTTGATTATCTCTTTAGCCCAGTCTAATTCCTTATTTCCCTTCTACTTACAAGGAAACAAGTAATAAGATCATTTTGTTGATATTTATCTCGATTAGCATGCTGTAGATAAAGGAATAAGCTTTTATAAGAATAGTTTATTTTTAGAACAAATAGAGAATGTAATGTTCATGAAACACATCAGATTTCTGTACTTATTTTTTGTGGAATATAACATAGTTTTCTGCTGTTGTTATTGAAACTAGTCAGATAATAGTAGAAATAATGCCTCTGCTTATCATCAATACGTTCATATAACCCCACAGCTTTGCTAAGCTGTTCTTCCAATTAATCTCGAAACTTGCTATAATATTTTAGTACATGGCTATGTGAACCTTGAAAAGAACATTGTAGCCCACCTCCGTGGTGTGGAGGTAGCATGTCTGCGTCACATTCAAATGAACCCGAGATTGAATTCCCGTTAGAATGTGTTACCTCGAATAAGGCTTTTAGGAGTATTATTCTAAAAATATGAAGTTTGGGTAACTCTTAACTATAAGAAGTCTGGCTCATTGAGTAATATTCTAACAATTCCGTCACCCAATATGACCGAGACGGTTAAGGGACTCTGGAGTGAAATTTTGACTACAATATTCAAAAAGTCGAAAATTGATTTTATAGCAAATAGTGTTGGAACCTTTGAACTTCTATAAAGGATCAACATGTATTTGTGCTCTACAACCATTTTAAACTTCATACACTAAACCTGTTTCCGAGTATACTAATTCATACGGAACTACATTTTTAAGCATTCAGCATGTTCCACGCCTCTCAGTTTTTGTTAAATATTACAAAGGACAAAACTACTCTATCACTAATAGTACTTTTTACAAAAATATATTTATGAAAATGATTAATTTTAGAGATTCAAATTTCAAACCTATTTAGAAAAATATAACAATTCAGTAATCAAAGCTATTGAAATATCGCCGTTTTAAATTTTTTGTGTGGTTTAAAGCTCCAAATCAGGAAATACCAACCAATTTCCTCAACTTTCGAGGCACGTGGAGTTTTTTGAGTATGTAATATATTTAAATAATAACATATATTATACAATGTATCTTTTAAAATGTTTATTCATTTTGAATGAAATTTGGTATTCGTATTAACACAATAGCAAGGCAGTTACAGTAAACGTTTCATAAAAGTATATTCAGAAATATCCAAATTTGAAATTTCACTCCCAGAGTGCCTTAAAGAACATTAAACTTAAGGAAAGAGAATCTGCGTTGCGTACATAGTAATGAGTACTTTAGGTAAGAGTATGCAGTGAACACAATTCAAAGTAAGGAGAAAGTTCCATTAAGGCTTTAGGAACAAAAGCAAAATTAGTACTGAGTCGTGATTTTATATCGAAGTATGAATATAAAAATGTCTTAACGCCACTTTTTTAAATTATGTATTTTAGCTAATGTGGGAGGTTTAAAAAACAACGCTGCACCAACTAATTTTCATGCCACAATCCTGCAATAGTGAACGGCAGAAAAGGCGCTATTAAGGCACTCAAATCATTCCTATTGGATTGTACAAACCGTTGTATTGTTGGGTTATTATATATAATTACTTAAAATGTCAGTAAAAATTTTCATTCTAGTTTTAAACAAACTTAAATTTTATAGGTAAATCTCATACCAAAATTATAAGTTTATAGTTAGAATTTTTATCTCGTGCAGTACTATGGAAGAGCAACATAAAAAGCTGATGTGCCAGTTTCATATAGCTTTCTCTGCCTATTCGGCAATAAACTATTCTCAAAAGTTATTCTTTTATGCACTTCATGCATTGAATTAAACTTTAGTATAAATGCTGTACTACATGTTTTCTTTAAGGTTCTAGGGATAAGAAACAAACCAGTTTAAAGCGATAGTTAAACCCTTAAGAGCTCGTCGCAATGCGACATCTATTTATAATGTGACATAACGAGGATGAAGAAAAAGACTGACTACATCTCACTTGAGAAAAGTACAAGTATTGGGAAATTCGGAATTGTTTTTGACATATTTGTGTGTTGTACATTATTATTAAGTTTTTTGTCTAATTCTTACTGATTACCAGTTATACGAAAGTCATCCAGAATGAAGAGGACTTCAGAGGATATTTCAAGAAAATTTAAATATTCACTTTAGTTGTGTTGTAAATGTCTTTAATATGTCTTCAAAGCCGTAAGAGCCACTTTTGAGAAGACCAAAAATTTCAAAAAATCTGTGTTAAGCATAGTTCGTAGTGGATGAGATTTCCTAAAAATCTTCTTGTCGTATTCTAGAAAGATATATATACCAAGTTTGATATACAATCGACTTCTGTTTTTGAGTTATGCTATTCACAAGCACACATGGACCTTTTCTTAAAAATCCATTTTTATTCAAGGGTGTTTCAAACATGTATTTTCAATTAAATATCGGTGCCGAGTCTTTTTGGTGGAATGATGTACCTACTATGTATACTGTAAGTTATAGAGAAAGTAAAAATACAACTAAGTGTTTTTAATCAGTTTTATTTTGGGGTACTCATTTTTTATCTTGACGCAAGATAAATTGGAACTTTCCTGCTCTAGAGGAAAAATTTCATTATGAGTTTTACTGAGATGCAATTCTTGGTACGAACTTTCTTTTCATGTTATAAAAACGAATTTTCAAGAAAAGGGTGTCTAAGATGTTTTGCCTCACAAATATTGATATCAGATATCTCTACTAGCCAACGGCACTGGTTTGAAATACACTGAAGCAAACATGTGAGAAGGACTCAATTTTATTGTTTAAGCTTCAAACATGGTTGAATTTGGCCGAGTAAAAACAGCACAGCGAACTGCATATGGGAATATACAATAGGATAGGATACTGTAAACTTGGAAACTTGGCAACGGACCTAAGGTTATTGTACTTAGGCCACGGGAGGGAGAGATGACATGAGTGGATAACTAGGACGGCCGGAACCAGGAGCGACGGTACAGCAATGACAGCGTCCCTACAGTTTCCAAATTGAAGCACCTCCTCAGTCGGACAGGTAGACCGGGGCTCGAACTGCAGTTTCTGATGTGACTATGCAGTAGGATAGGATACGGTCGGAGGGGATTTGGCGACGGACCCGATGTTATTCTACCTAGGTCCCACTAGGGGACGCCCCCGCGAGAGACGAATACGATGGGAGGATACACCGGCCGTCCGGAAGCAGGAGCGACGGTAAAACAATGACGGGATCCCTACAATTTCTAAATTGAAGCATTCCGTCAGCCGAACAGGCAGACTGGGGCTCCCAGGCCACATAGGGCTTAACGCCCTCGGTTAGAGCGGTCCTCAACCTCAACCGAATTCAGAGGATGGAGATAGTCACCTTGAGCATCCTTTTTCTCTGTCACGCCACACCGAGCACCAACGCCGACATTTCCAACCCTGAAAGAAACAACTGGGATGAAGGATGAATAAAATATCATTAGATACGACATGGAGGGATAGGAAATTTCGGAAATGAAATACCCAGCATTCGCCAGGTGACCCAGGAACCTCATCGGTCAGGTAGGCCAGCCACGGGAAGCGAACCCGCAACCTCACGAATGCAGGCCATAGACGAAACCGCCTGAGCCATTTCGTCCGGCAATTTTGTATATTACTTGCATTACTCCAAAAGTAGAATAAGGGCATAAACTTCACCATTTATTATCATACAAACAGGGATTAGATACTGGCAATCTGCTCCAACTCTAAACTAAAGTTGCTCCATCCATCTTCTAACAGGTCTTTCCGGACTTCGTTGTCCTCTTGGTTTTAAATATTCCCAGTTGTTCTGTGATATCTTCTCTTCTTTGTTTGTCCAATAGAGTATAACCTGCTATGAACCTTAAAAATGTCATTTCCACAACTTCTATCAGTCTTAAAGAATCTTTGCTTAAGAGTCCAACATAATTATACCAGTATAGTCGAGTTTCTTCCTTGGTAAAAGTCTTCCTCATACACGTTGGAGTAAATTTAGTTCTCTGTTTATATATTTTCTTCTATCCTTGCCAATGAAAACCTCTAGATAATCAAAGTCCATAATTTATTCAGCAGGAGCATTATCAATCACATTTTGGCTCTGATAAGAGCATTGTCTTTTTATTCTTTAGTGGTGGTTTTTACCTTAAGAATATGTTGTCTATTGGAAATGGTGTTAGCTCGTGTACTTATGTCGTTAGATTTTCTGTATGTCTTTATCTTTAATCATCAGATCACTCACACACAGACATACACACACATTCACATTCATATTCATTCTTCCAGACTCTGGGGAGGGTAGAGAATAATATTGGCTAGTAAATACTACTCCTCACTCCGAAATCGAACCCTGGACTTCTCGCACAGCAAGTAACTGCCCTACCCAATGAGCTGCGGGTACAGCCTCATTGTTTTGGTTTTCTGAGCTGATCTTCCAGATTATTTTCAGCAGCCATTTATCTGTTAAATTATTACTCGCATGTCACTTGGTAAGTGCTTTCTTAAGTCACTCATAACCAAGCGAGGTGGCGCCGAATTAACGTGTGCGACTTGCGTTCCTGAGAGCCCAGGTTCCAACCGCGTTAACCACTCACTCTCATCCATGGGCTTTTTTAATATTCCCCCGAGCTCGCAGAACAAATATTAGGGAGGTTTCTCATCTACCAGGATTTTCTATCCATTCCACTCCTTCTCATCTTCCAGATTCGTACTGAATGGCAATGCGGGCAAATGGCGCAGACGCATACTCAATGTAAATATTACTTCTCGTAGACACTAGGTGGCTGCCAGGTTGACAGATCCTAGGATAATGATGGTATAATTCTGGTGGATTGGCTCCTCTAAATACGACCATCAACAGCAATCGACACTGCAATCCACTGCATCAACTCCGCCGAAATTTTCAACAACGCTACCACGGAAAATGAGGTCGTGGTGTTCTCTAACAAGATAATGCGCGACTGCATGTCAGCCGCCAAACCATTTCTCCATTCCTGAACTAGGGTTTACTGTGTTGCCACATCCTCCATATTACATTTTTTAAACTTGATCTTTTTTGACAATAGGAAAATTGGAGCTAATATAAAAACATAATATGACGGATGTTTTTATAAACTGAGTTACTGTAAAACTGGACTATTATATTTGAATACTTTGCAATAAATTGTTATTATTTAAATAACCCTAAAACTAGTATTGGCAAAAATATTATTAACATTGTTTATAATAACTGGTGTACATTTCAATATGATACCTTACATATTGTGGATTATCCAAATTTCACAGATGCATTACCTTAAATGGAATTTTTACTTTCTCTACACGTACTATGTGCACAGTGTATAGAGAAGGTATTGCATTTCACCCAAAAATTCGATACCGAGATTTCACTGGAAAAACATGTTTTGGGTCCCCCCTGAATCCAAAAAAAGCATTTTCAGGAAAAGGTCCGTGTGTGTGTGTGTGTGTGTGTGTGTGTGTGTGTGTGTGTCTGTGGACAGCATAGCACAAAAACGAAAAGAAGTTGAATACCAAACTTGGTATTTAAGTTTGGTATCTTCCAAGGATGCGACACGAAGATTTTCAGGAAAATCCCCCCACCCCTAACTACCTTTACATGGAACTTTTTTCGAACATTTTGATTTTTTCTTAAAAATGGCTTTAACGATTTTGATTAAAATATCGTATATTAGAGATATTTACCTGAAAAATAAAATGTATATCTTGAATTTTCTGGGAATAGCCTCTGAAGACTACTTTATTCCAGATCAATTTTACAGAATTTTGCATAACTGCTAAACCATAAGAGATGGACGAAAACTTACCACACGAAAAATGTAGAGCAGGTCAAAATCACAATTTATGTTATATAAATCTTTTTCGTAGAGTTGGCCGATTTTTAGATATTCCTTGTTTTTGGATTCAGCTTTGAAAAACTCCTGTCAACTCCTGTCCATACAAACAAAGGAACTTCAGTCACATAGAAACCAGCTTTTGACTATCACTTTAACTTATGGTATTCCCTTATTTCGCTTCTGCTTACAAAGAAGCGAGTAAGAAGGCTTTTTCTGCTATTTTTTCTGGATTAGAATGAAGTAAATAGTAGCATAAGATTTTAACAATAATTTGTTACTGAGATGTAGAGAAGGTCATGTGAATGAAACACATCAGATGTTTAAATAAAAGCTCTCACAAGATAATTATACAGTAACAGTAAATGGTCTAAAGAAGGGCTTTATTCTGCAGTAGGTATATAAAATTAAATTGAAGTTGCATGACAAAAGCTTTTCTATATCGTATATGATAATCAGAGAAGACTATAAACGATAATCAGAAGACTATAAACACACGTTTATAACTTAAATATCACATTACAAGAGACACAGCCTATTTTCAGCCATTGGCCTTTAGTTACCTTAAAAGGAAACAGAAGTATCTTTTTTTTTTTTTTTTTTTTTTATCGATTTGGTGAAAAGGTGTCTTTTATTTCGGTGTAAAACATGTACCATACTTTAGAGTACATATTTTCAATGTCTGATTCGCCTAACATGCGTGTCAAACATGTTTTGGACGATATTTTAAAAAAAATGACCTTATATCAAACTTTAAAACTATTTTTCGCAGTTTCAATTTATTGCTATTTCCCCACACTAAGCGGGATCTTATTCCGCAAAAATAGATCTACAGGTCTGAAAATGTTGCCGAAAGCAGTGCGAATGTGCGTAATATCATGTCGGGTTGGATTTTTGATATTGCTAGTTGATTAGTTTTAAAAAATGAATTATAAATATAGGACAATTTTTGCAATATTTTTGCAATTTGTGTTATAACTTTTTTTAAAGTTTGTAGATAAATATGAGTACAATTTTACAAAGTGATTAAGGAATTTCTTTTAAAAATGGTGCATATACCTTAATATCCGTAGGAGATTTTAGCTCATTAAATCGAATGGATTAAATTAAAATATCCAGCACGAAAACATACTCGAATGAAACTTAGTATGAAAGCTTCTTTTGTTACCGCTAATGAATTTACAAAAACTTACTGTTACAGCTTTAATACTTCAGAAAAAAAATTATCACTTCGGTGTCTACTTTGTTTAAAATATGTAGAGTAACTCAAACAGAATAGGATTGCTTATTTGGAAAGCTCGGGAGTTAAAATCATTAATATGGCTTTTTATAAGCAAAGGCTGACTTGGTATATTTAAAAAATTACCATTAGCTCATTATACAAACCGGATGTGTTCCATTCTCATGACTTTCTCTGGCTGTTACAAACTCTTACAACAACTATTCTTTTATATAGATCATTCTAGATAAACATTAGCAGAATTGGTCTAATTACTCCGTTCCTAATAGGTAGACGGGAAATAAGGGAATATGCTAGAATAAAGTGATAGTCAAATCCTTTAAAAGCTGGTCGCCATGCGAAACAATTGGAATGCGGTTTCTCTTTGCAACGCCAGCAGTGAAACAAAAGAAAAATGAAAGCGAAGATGACTTTCCGTTTGAGAAAAGTTTCAGTAAACTGTATATGGCATAAATTGTGTACTTCAAAGAGATTTAATTTATGTGTTGTAACCTTTTTCTATCTTTTACGGTTTACCGATTAGACAAAAGTCATCCGCAATAAAGAGGTCTTCAGCGGCTATTTCCGGAAAATTTAAGATATACTTTTGTTTCTCATAAAAATATATAAAACATATGGTCTTTTAAGTAAAAGTATTAAAGCCATTTTTAAGAAAATAAAAATTTTCGAAAATTTTTCCATGTAAAGGGTAGTTTAGTGAGGGCGGATTTTCCAGAAATGCTTCGTGTAGTATCTTTGGAAGATAATTTGTTTCTGAGATATGCTGTCAACCCCCCCCCCCCCCCCCCACACACACACACACATACACAATGACATTTATCTTAAAGTGCTCCTTTTTTTACTCAGCAGTCCCTGAAAGAGGTATTTCCGATGAAATATCAGTATCTAAATTTTGGGTGATATACATTATCTACTCTATGCAATTATGTACATTGTATGTGCGTACGTACCAGAAAAAGTAAAAAAAAATTAAAATTTGAACACATGTGCCTCATAAAACTTAGTATTTAAAATGAAGGAAATATATCCTTATGCAGATTGGACAACGATTAAAACTAATTCTTAGAGATTATATTCTTCTATCTCATTAATTTGTGAAGCAATTTCTCTGAATAGTCCTTTAGCTCTTTAATTAGTCAAACAATTTCTCTGATTTTTTTTCTAAACCTCTGCTACGATTTGGTAAGGTATAATGTTTTGGGATAATTACTTACTACAATATAAGAAAACACGTGTTTTAAAGTGTTAGATAATCTCAGTGTAAACAGCTAACATGGACGTGGTTCCAATATTCCATTTAAACTGCTGCCTAGAGAAAAAGCTTCAATATTGAGTTATACAAATGTCATAAAAGTTGCACAGCAATAATGCTGAGGTCGCTTCGAAAAAATGAACTTATATAATGAAAAATATATGTTGCAGAAGTTAGCAACTAAAGTTTACTTTTAAGTGTATGCGCAAAAATCGTTACTTTCTGAAGCCAGCAATGCTCATTGAGTAGTGTATAAATATTACACAGCATCTTCTTCTTAGTTTGCAACTATTTGCATAATCATGTGTTACATAATCCTTGTTATAGCGTTTAAGATGGCAAGTTCAAGCATTGTTTATATTTTATTCCAAAATATTTATTTTATGTAAAATATGGCATATAGCTGTGTTTTTATTGACAAAGTAACAATTTTTGTTGTATTTCATTTTCTAAAATGATAAAATCTGATTTTCTCAAATAAAAAAGTTTAATTGCATTATTTTTTGCTAACATATAGTTTATTTACTTTCTGAAAGCAGTGCTAAAATTGTAATTAAAGTATACCTGGCAGCTATTTGGTGTTTTAGGATCGGGAGGGCTCAGGTTAAATAATCGGTGAGACGGCAGGACTGGCTGATGACGGGGAAAGTAGAAGCACCCAGTTTGATACCTGCTTTGTAAATTTTGGAAACATACTTCTACACTAATGTTAGCAAATATATTCTTAACAGCGATTTTTGCATTATCTAAAACAAGTTACTATTTTATAGGAAGAAATAACATACACAAATAACCACACTACAGGTACCTTTTGGTAGAGTTGCGCAATTTTAAATGCGCCTACAGTTTGGGAAGCTCACAAAATACCATTTAAGTGTGTGAAAAAAAAAAGTATAATAAAGCAAATGCAACATAAGAAACAAGTTGCTTTTTTTCAAATTTCTATCGTATTTCAAAATGTTCCTCCGAAAATGTGTGATGAAACGCATGCATTTCAAAACAAGCAGAGCTGTCGATGCACAAGAATAGACAACTCACTGAAATGATCAGATATTTTTTAAGATAAAAGCTAATATTTCGTTGTCTGTTGAACGAAACTCAATATTCAATTTCACTGTAGGTCTGTAAAAACAAAAGCATATGTCATTAATGAGTTCTATTGAATAAAATGATCTGGCAATTTTTTGTGATAGAAATGCTGTGAAAAGAGAAAACGTAATGATCATTAGTCTACTGGTAAGAGCTTTAAATTAAGATAACTGAATTAAACTAGATAATTTATATCAGTCGTTTTAATTAAGAAAAGTAAGGTTAATTGAACTTACTAGATGGAAGGGATCAAGTTTAGACAAAGAGGCTTAATTATTTTCCGCCTTGAAAATTAAAATCCCACTGCTGCATTTCTTCGACTCTAGTGCTTACTTAAAATCAACAGAGATCCCGGAATATGCCTAAAACTAGAATAATTTACTGTTAATTCTCGATTTGATGCTTCTGAATTATCCAGATGTTGGCAGCTAACACTAAAAGTTGTAACATACATATAAATAAATGTTTAGTTTAATAAGAAGATTGTCGATTGATAGAGATATCCTAGTGCTCTCATAAAAATATCGGCCTGGATGGCTTGAGTTGGTTGGGTGCTAGTATTCTGATCCCAAGGTATCGGGTTCAAACTCGGCTATAAGATTTTAATTGTGCTTTTAAGTGACAGCCCCATGACAGCAGGCCTACTGGCATATAAAGAAACTCCTGCGGGACGAAATTCCGACACACCGGCGCTCTGATGTGATCGTGACAAATGGCCCCTTCGTTAACAAACAAATAATGTAATTTAATTTCCTGTAAAATGTAATATACACTGTTTAAAATAAGAAATACAAACTGATAATAAATTGTATTTTTCTTTGTTTTCTAGGTGAGTACCAGTTACTTTCGGAAGCAGAAGTTGAATGTTGAAGTGGTAAGTAATTATATGTTGTATCCATTATTCTACAGACATGTTATTCTGCAATAAATTTGAAGCTACAAAACTGCGCTAAATTATACTGTCTCAATTTTGAATAGTCTAACGTTAAGGCTTTACGTTACGGGTTTGGGGGACGAAATGCTTATGGATAAGCGTACTCAGGGGTATCGAGGTCTTCAGTTGTCTTACTCTTAACCTAAATGTGCGACACAGGACCAGGTGTGGTATTTTCTGTTAAACAAAAGATATATGAAACGATGGATGACTTCCCCATTTAAAAATGTTTGCGCGTTCAAGAGTATTTTAAAAAATAGACACCAAAAACAAAGAGTATCTCGGAAAATAATCTACAAAAAATTGTATTCCATAAATTCTGTCTTCCATCAAAATCTACATTTATGTGTTTTAAGTTTTGTCTATGTCTTACGGTTTACCAGCTATACTAAGGGCATGAATAGAAATTTAGTGCCCATTCTCAGAAAATTCAGAATATGCACTACGTCTGTCCTAAAAATATCTTAAAGATATAGTATTTTAATCAAAATCCTTGGAGCTATTTGGGATTTTCATGAAAATCTCCGTGTCACATCGTTGGAAGATACTGAATTTAAATACGAAGTTTGGTATTTAACCGACATTTCCTTTTTGAGTAACACTGTCCACACATTCACACACATACGCACACATGTTTGTATATATACAGGGTATTAATGAACTACACCGAAATAATTTGCGAGATTGTGCACGTGATTGATATAAGTAATTTGAGATGGGCGATGCATGGTCCCCGGATAAATATAACGCAACTACATAGCGTTAAACGTGTGGGTATCAGGTGCTGATAAGTCGGTGTTAAAGCAAAGCAGGTTGAAAAAATGGTTTTTTAAAACTGCTGCCCGAGTATAGAAATATCAATTTTTAGCAGATTGTTACTAGCGTTCTCAAGATTTAAAGTCGCAAAAATCTATAAAATCTCAAAATAATCACTTGACAATGCGACACTGAACATTTATTAACTACGTTCTTGAGTTATGCAGCATACTCTGGACGAGTTCTTTCAACTGCTCTAGTGGCTTAATGCGTAACGTGGGAAGTTGCTATTCTATAGGTCATAACTTCGATTACTGTCGTAGAGTAAATGTTTTTTATTATTATTATTTTCATTCCAGACGAAGTGCTGCGATACGTGGCGTACTGGCACTTCAGAAACGTATAGCCGTTACTTCGAAATTTCAATAAACAGGCAATAAGTCTCCTATCTCAAATTACTTATTTAAGTAATCTACATATTCTGTGAAAATATTTAGGTATTGTTCATTAACATCCAGTATATAATTTATTTATTTATATATATATATATATATATATATATATTCGATTTTATTTTATTCCGGAGCCCTTAAACAGGTATTTTCGGTGACTTCTCGGTATCAAATTTTGGGGTAGAATACAATACGCTCTTTATCCATTATGCACTTTGTAACATACATGCTAAAAACTTACTCGGGAGTTCACTATAAGCGAGATTCGATCTAAAGAACTCTTGAATGTGAGGTAGGCAAGCATGAGGATTGACAGCAAAGTAGGGAGGGAGGCTTTCTCCATACCCTGTTTTCGAGTGACGAATAGCAACGCATGGTTATCTACAAGTCAGGTGCATTAGTGGATTTTCCGACTCTGGGCTTCAGTAATATCTTCTCCTCTGGTGTTTAAAGCATTTCGTATACCTTAAGCATATGTTTCATACAATATGTATTACACCCTCTACTGTGGTTAGCCAAGTTATAACCTACATCTTTATCTTACTCTACTTTGTAATCAACATAATAAATTGTTTCTCTTTAACAACGAAGTAACAAAGCTCCATTTCCATTCAACGTTAAAATATATTTTAAAGATAGATGTAAAACTCCGGGCCAAGGCTTACCGCTCGACCACTACGTCCACCATCTCTGCCCATTATAGTCGTCATGAATGTGTGAAGCACTGGAAGGTGGGACGTGGTTAGCGCCCGGAGTCCCTCTCGGCCGGTTAATGCGGTCTATGCAACCCGGACTCGCTAATTTTTCCTCAAGTAGCTCCTCTATTGGCCACCACAGAGACTTCACGATGCTAGATGCACCCCGGACCAGGTCTTCTGGCGGGAGTAAATCCCCACGCCGGTACCAGGAATCGAACTGCTGGTAAGCAGCCCGGTATCGCCGTGCTAAAGAGACGACCCTTTAAAGATAAATAACCAGCATAATACATTGTTTGGTTTTAGAATCAATAAATATAGTAATTAGGCAAGCTACATTGTTTTTAACGGTTACAACACATTCAGTAATAACTGATATATAGCAGGAGACCCAACTGCTCCGTATTTAACGCGTACAGATATCCCTTCGTGTATTAAAAGAGCTGCAGATGGTCTACTTCAAGTTAAAACCGGTAAGTGGTGAACCGGCTGAGCGACCTTCGTTTTACCCCTCTTGTTTACCATGAGAGATGGTGAGCAGTTAAAACGAAGGTCGCTCTCGCCGATTCTCCACAGACCAGTTCTAACTTGAAATAGCCCCGTTGCGTTCTGCAACTCTTTTAACGCAAGATGAGATTTCTGCCTGCGTCGAATATGGGACACTTGTGCCTCCTGGTACTACAGTAGGCTTATTCTACTTGTTTACATTTTTGTTCCTGATGTCCCTCGGAGTTCCTTTTTATTTACTAAATAGGACACACTGTTCTGAAATAGAACATCTTTATCGTAATTTATTCCTGAAATTTTCTTCCCGAGTTCGAATGACACGATTCTAAAACACAAGTGAAGATGGTTGAAGAAAAGGAGGGAATGGGTGGTGCAATGAGGCAAGGGCACCTGTCAGAGCAGTCAACCATTAAGCTGCGTGTTTACCGTATGATTGCAGAAGAAAGCAAAACGACGACAGCCTCCGCGGTCGAGTGGTCAGCGATCTGACTTCTCACCCGCAGGTCCCGGTTCGATTCCCAGCTGGGGCGAGGAAATTTTCTTTAACCAAAATGATTCGCTATCCCTACAGAGTCTGGAAATATGCATGTGAAAGTGAATGTGCATATGTTTAATGATATAAAAATGATAAATATAATGCCAAAAACCTGCTGTGATCATATTACATATTATTTACTACTCCATATTATTCAAAAGTTTGGGGCTATGTTTGATTCACATACCTGTCTAAATTACACACATTATCGCGACTATTTATAGTAGTATGTTTTATGGTATGCTTTGGTTTCCCCCCAATCGCGATTATTTTAGTGCTTAACGCCCGCTTTTACTTCTATGACACCAAAGGCGATGACACTGATAATGCATGGAATGAAGATAGAGCAGTGGTGGAATGCGATTGCGGAGGAAACCGGAGGACCCGGAGAAAACCCGTCACTCCGCCGCTTTGTTCACCACAAATCCCACATGCGGTCGCTTGGGAGAGGCGACCGCCTTAGTGAGTGGCGAGGGGTCTAACTACTCGGCCACGGCGCGGCCTGAGCTGGTGTAATGTCATATGTTTACATCAGTTTTAGCTCTTAGAATGGTAAGTAAAAGCACATTGTCTAGCGTTTCACCTGCGGATGGAAATTCAATATTGTCAATACATCGATATTCTTGATATTCGGAGGTGTTGAAGTGTCTCTAATACTTTGAGTTAACTTTTTTTATTGTTCCATGTACACAACGCCTCTTAACCACATGGTCCTGTCGGCAGCTTTTAGCTTTGGAACATATTGCCTATTGGTAATGGTTGTAACTCGTATACTAATTTTGAGTTTCTATTCATTTTAATTTCTGTCCCACACACACACACACACACACACGTTCACACTTACATTCATACTTCCAGCCTCTGGGGCGAATAGCAATAACTTGGTCTAGAGAAATATGTCCACCCCCAGCGGGAATCAAACTCGAAACCCCTTGCACTGCAGGGAGCTGCTCTACCCATGAGATACGGTGCCAGTCTTTGAGATAACTCTTCAATGGTTTTTCGATGCTTTATCATTTTTACTTTCTCCACTTCCTACATAATACATAAGTAGAGAAGGTATTGCATTCCACTAAAAAGTTCGATTCTGAGATTACAATGTTTTAAGGTCCTGTATCCCAAAAATCACTTTTAGAAAAAGGTGCGCGCGTATGTGTCCGTGTATGTGCGTCTGTGAACAATATAGCTAAAACTGAAGAGTCCGTAAATACAAAACTTAGTAGTTATGTTTAGTATCTTCTAAGAATGAAACACAAAGATTTTCAAGAAAATCCCCCATACCATAAACAAGCCTTTAGATGAGAAACATTCTAAAACTTTTGAGTTTCATAAAAACTGCTATTGGGGTTTTGATTAAAATATGTGTACTAAAGATATTTATTTACGTGAACAAATAAAATGTATATACAGAGTTTTCTGGGAATAGCCTCAGATGACCTCTACATCCTGGATGACTTTTACATAGATGGTAAACCTAAGATATACAAAAATCTTACTACACAAAAATGTAGATCTCTTTAAAACACACAGATTATGTATGCCCTATACATTTTTCTTGTAGTAAACCATTTCCGAAATATTCCTTTTTGTTCATTTCAATTTTAAAATACTTAGAAACCTTTCTCAAATGGGAATTAGATATTTCTGTTTCTTCTATTTTACTCCTGGCCATTGCAAAGAGAACCGAGCAACCAGTTTTTTAAATATTTGACAATCAGTTTAGCTTAATATATCCTTATTTCTCTGCTGCTTACAAAGATTTAAGTAAAAATACCAATACTGCAAACGTTTATCTTGATTTGCATGAAGTAAACAGAAGAATAAGCTTTTGTAAGAATAGTTCGTTGCAAAGGAGGTAGAGAAGATCATGTCAATGGAATATATCAGATTATTATTATTATTATTATTATTATTATTATTATTATTAGCAGTAGTATTATTTATTAAAAGTTGTTGTGCTCAACTTTATGCTAGATAAGGAATGAAATGAGTCGAGGCCTAGTTATTGTCTCGCGTGAGCCTCCAAAGAGCAGCTGAACTTTAGTTTTAATACACCTTGACGTTGTTTCCTGTGTGTCAATGAATACAATTCATAGATTCCTGTGCCTAAATAAAAAAGCATGTAAAACAATGTGAGAGTGAGTAGAAGTGCCCATATAACATGCTGCCTTACCTCAGCTATGAATGAATCTCATCTAGCTAACGCACTAAATCAATCTCTGCAGCAGCCTGGATTGGTGACTCATTCTCAGCAATTACATTTACCTACTGCTGTTGCCAAAATATATGAATTTAGCATAAACAATCCATAACCTAAGGTGTTAAATAGTACAAGGCATGGAAAAGTGTGTTCGTTCTCTCCTTTCAACTGTTAATGTTTACTCAACTCAAACTCGGGTCATGAGCATGGATTGCAGGAACACGTATGATCATTAACATAAATATTTTATTTCGTCACTTTTAAAACTGTGATATTTAAAAAACATCTGACTCTGGAAGCATTTGAAGTAGACAGTACTAATAACAACCTGGCAGTGTGTAAAATATACAGAACAACATTTTCGCGCGGTGGGAAGTGGCACAATACAACACATTTAATTAAACATGTTAACAGAACCTCTATTGAAAAAGCAGTGTATGAGATTCGCGTTACTGTCCATAATGTCGCCGCGACATCTGAAAATGATTACAAAGCGAAAGTTTTGTTAACATGTAGTTATGTAACTTCAGTATCAGCCATACAAAATAAAATAGTGCAAAGCACTCAGCAATATTAGTTACATGCGTTTATAAAGAGAAAACTACTAATAAGAACAAAATTCAGTGCAGATGCTCTCATCTATACAGCTTTTACTTCCACTAACACGTATGCACAATGTACATAGTAGGTAGAGAATATATTGTATTTCACCAAAATACTCCACACCGAGATTTCACCAGAAATACATGTTTTCAGGACCAATGAGAATGTTATCAGTACATGCGTTCGTGTGTGTACCTGTGGATAGCATAACTCAGAAACGAAAAGTCAGTTAAAATACCAAACTTGATATTTAAGTTTAGTGTCTTCCAAAGATGCAACACGAAGATTTTTAGAAATACCCTCCCCCCCCCCATCCCAAACTACCCTTTGTATGGAACACTTTTAGAAATGTTCGATTTTATAATAAACATTACTAACGATTTTGGTTAAAAAGCCGTATAATAAAGATGTCTATGACTAATAAAACGTATATCCTGAATTTTGTAGGAATAGCCTCTGAAGTTCTCATTATTCTGAACGACTTTTACGTAACTCATAAACCGTAAGAGATCCAGAAAAACTTAACAGTACAAAGCTGTGTTTCTTGTTAAAACACACAGTTTTTTGTTGAGATAATCTTTTCCGAGATATTTGCTATTATTCGTTTCAATTCTGTTTCATATATGTTTTGCTTTACTCCTTCCCATGAAAACAGAACCGAATCTCAATGATAATCGCAAGTGATTTGAGCATCACGGTAGCATAGTGTATTCCCCATTTCCCTTATATTTATAACTAAGGAGCAAGAAGAATCCTGGTAACGTTTATCTTGATTCGTTATGTAGACCGTTAGGTGATCGGAACGTTGACTTTTTTTATAATGTGATTTTCGATTATCGAATATCGCTGATCAAAAATCCGTATTGCTATCTGATGCCGAGAAATAATGGTATCGCTCCATCACTAATTTTAATGAATTTTTATAAATGATTTCTAAAAGCTATGAATTTGTAATCCTTCGTCCTTCATGGGGTATCAATTAATTAGTTAATCATTCATTCGTGATAAATCAATCATCCTGCACACCGATTGGCAAAATTCTCTCTTGAAAAGCTTTAGAGAAAGAAGTATCCAAATTACGACCTTGAATGGAAATGAAATATCAATATCTATTCACAATAAGCTTTACGCATGAGCGTAAAGTAAACATTAAACATCATCCGGCCGAGGGGTTAGACTGCTCGCCTCACACCAAGGAATTTGTGGTGGACAAAGCGACGTGAGGGCGTGTTTTCTCTGGACTATCCTGTGTCCCCCTCCATTCATTTCACCGTCTGCTTCATAGTCACCTTTCATCCGCTTTACCTTCATTTCATATCATCTTCTTTATAATTCCCATTCCAGTCCTCGGGCTCATCAACAATACACTGATCTTCACCAACCGCAAGGGTTCACAGACCAAACGTACTTTTATAATAGACAAAATAGTAAGCAATATTAAAAACACAAAAATTAAAAAGATAAACACGAAAATAAAAGGACAAAGATATTCAAATACATCAACTTAAAATGTTACAACACAGAATAAACCGTATTCCGACATATTAATGTACCCTATTATAGTAGATAAATACATACACTTAAGAGAGATCTATACACGCAATACTAGCACCACAACAAAACAGTGATATAAAAAAAATGTAAAACATAATCACTTTTTTTTATTTTTTATTTATTTATTTTTTTTTTTTTTTTAGCTCTTCTTACCGCCGCTCTTCCCTATTATTTATCAGCCTTCTCAGACCTCATCTCTCTCGCCTTAAGTAGAAATTTACCTATCCCGTCCGTGTCCATCTAACGTGCAGGACTCTTAACAAATTTAACACTAGAAGTATAAATATCTACTGATTTACACTCTAATGGCCCTCACTACTCACTATCGTTTAGTTGTTTCCACAAAAACCATTCATTTAGAAAAATCTTCAATGTAAAGAATAGTCGGGAATGGAGGTATTTTCAATGTAATCCTCGTGTTGCATCCTTATAAGATAAAAAACTTAAATAACAAGTTTAACATTTATTCGTACTTTCGTTTTTGTGACATTTTAAAAAGTATTTTTCATTCAGAGCTCCTCAAAATCTCGAATTTTTTGGTGGAATGCCATAGCTTCTCTTACTAAGTATATACATGGTAGACCGCAAATGGAGAGTTAGAAGCATGTTGGACGCTACTGGCAGGTACGGAAGACGCGCATGTTATAGCACAATTTTTACTTAAGGCGAGACAGCTAAGCTATGAGAAGGCTGATGATAGGGAAGAGAGGGCGGGGCAATAATAGATACAAATTTATTATTTTGTTTTAGATATATTTTAAGTCATACTTTTCGGTCATTAATTTTTGGTGGTGTTAGTATTTGTGCATATATTTTCTTTAAGTGTGTTTGTCCACTATACTAGGTCACATTAATGAATGACAATAAGGTTTTTTTGTGTTGCAAATTGAATTTGCTGTATTTGAATATCTTTGTTCTTTTTATTTTCGTGTTTACCCTTTTAATTTTTGTTTTGTATTATTGCTTACTATTTGGCGTATTGCAAAAGCACATATGATCTTTGAACCCATGGTATTGATGAAGATCAATTTATGCTTATTGGAATTTCAATAAAACACGCTTATTTATTCATTCATTCATTCATTCATATACATGACTGAGTAAAACCCATTGTGCCTATCAGTGTTAATGAGTGACGTTTGGAGATTTTGGTTATATTAGAAACCGAAGACTTTCTGAAGCCGAGGCCAGTTTTTGCTAAAAACATGTATTCCTAAAATAAACGAAACTATTGACAAATTACATTTAAAACATTTACTCCTAAAATAAACGAAAATATTGACAAATGATTGCATGCAGCTATCCGCCAATATTGCAGCAAGACCTTCACACCCCTGGACCGCTTGTGCATTCAGTAATTTTGGATCGCTGTGAAAGAGGGCGATCAAATGGATTACGGCAATGTTTATATCGGGATGATTTTTGAAACCGTTCGTCCATTTAAACTTTCTCTTTTAATCTTTCGTTATGTTTGCGTCGTTTTCCACTACGTTCCGGTTTTATAGCTGAACTAGTTATTTGTAATACAAAGTAACATTTTTACTGGTTATGGGTATGTTGTTTGTTTCTAAATCATTTAAGTGATTCGCTTCTGTGAATAAATCGTAACTATAGTAAATAAAACCTAGAAATGTTACTTATCAGTTTTAATTTTAACAGAGGACTGCATGTAGGATTTGTGGTGGATGAGGCTGCGGCTAGACGGGCATCTCCGGTTTCCTCCGCCATTTATTCCTCCATAATTATCTTCCCTGTCATCCATTTCATGTCGCCCACTCCCTTACTTTGGTGCCAGGCATCCTGACTTCTCTCTGATCCAGAGCAACTGCTCCTCAAAAGACATCTGATCCAAGGACCTTTGTAACTACCGTGGTTCTCAGCAACCCATTCTCGCTTGGGCGTGAAAGACATCTTAATTGAGCCCCTTTATCAGGCTAGAGGTTGTTTTACGTGCCGAATATCTACGACACGGGACCAATAGCTTTACTTTCCTTCCGAAGGAAACCACACTAAGGATTTTTATGCCTGAAAAAAAAGTCAGCGTCCTCTATCGGGTTTTAACCCGCGACCTGGGGCACATGAGGCTAGCATGGTAACCACTTCTCCACGGAGGGTAACACCAAGGCTCTGGTGTGTAGGTCCTGGGGGCATAAGTGCTACATGCGAGGAGGGAAAGAAAGAAAGAAATACGAAAGGAAAAAAGAAAGGAAGGAAGAAGGGAAGAAAGGAAGAAAGTGAGGGAGGGTGAGAAAAGGGAGAGAGGGGAAGAGTGGGAGGGTGAAGGATGGGAAAGGAGGGAGAAGTAGAGAGAAATAAAGGGAGGAGGAAGGAAGAGAGTTTTAATTATAATTAGTGGTTTATTCTTGAGGGTCGTTAGGGTGGAATATAGTGCATGTTTATATTACTCAGGGATAGGAGGATAGGATACGGTCAGAGAGGACGCAGCACCGAACTTGAGGTTATTATACCTACGCCCCCTCGAGGGAACGCCCCCGGGAGGGACGGACGAGTTGAGAGGGAACACCGGGTGGCTACAACCAGGAGCGACGGCACAGTAATGACAGGGTCCCTACAGTTTCCAGATTGCAGCCTCCCGACAGTCGGACAGGCAGATCGGTGCCCCCGCCCTACACAGGATCCAACGCCGCTGGCAGTAACGGTCCTCCTCTTGGCAACCAGCCGAAGTCGGGGGACGCAGATAACCACTCTGAGCATCCTTCTTCTCTGCCACGCTGCACCGGACACCGTTGAAGAGATTTCCACACTGAATGAAGCCAACGGGATGAAGGATAAATAAAATGACAGTGGAAATGATATGGAACAGGAAGTTGAAGGGATGAAATGAATCTACCCAGTGACCCTGGGAAACCCTGAAAGAAACCACGCCCACGGGAAGGAAACCTGCGAGCTCTCGAATGCGGGCCACAGACGAAACCGCTTGAGTCGGATAAGGTGTCTCTATTGGTGTCACTGTTGTAAAACACAACATACGATTTATATGTCAATGACGGAGTTTTGGGGCGAAAATGACAAAGTTGTCAATGTTTTAATTATATCACATAAATATTCCCTGGGCATCTGTGAATCATTTCGGCCGAAATTTTTTCACCAGCCGCCATTTATCAAATCTCAGCAACCACGCTATTTATTACACCTACATCTCATTTTTGTTTGTGGCTTTTTCTCAGTTTTACATTTTTGCGCATAAAATTCTTCCTTGCGTTTCAGATTTGCTTTGATTTGCATGCAACTTTACATAATAATATAAAGTATGTTGTCTAAAGATTTAAGTATGAATTTTAGGAATACTTTATTCATTTTCCTCAAAAAATTGATTTAATCTGAAAAAGCAGAAGTATAATATCAATAGGCAACTTCATAAAACAAAAATAATATTTTTCCCCAACTAATAACTTAAACTTAAACCAGATAGATAGATACATATATCTATTTTCACTGTACTGAAGCATCATAAAATGTCACCATTATATTGTCAAATTATTTAGTGATATTATCTCAGTAACTATTTGAGCTAAGCCTTTCAGTTTTTGCACAGTCACTTCCTGGTTTGCTCGTATTAAGCGTCCCATTTTTTTCCAGCAACTAGGTTTAAAACTAAAGTTAAAAACTTAGACCTAATTTAGTTTAAAATTGACAAACATAAAGAAAAATAAATAACAAATAAACATATATTTTCGCTGACCAACTGAACAAATGTGATTAAACTTTCAGACATTCACTAAGAATTGCCCATGTTTTGGCAGTAATCTTAATCAGCTAGTTAATCTTAACATGCCGCTCTTTCAGTTGAGTATAAGACATTGTGAATTTAGTGTTTCTCCTGTTGCACACTCCACCAATACACCTTAAAGTCTTCATCACTACTGTAAAGTAAACAGATTCTCCTGCCAGAATATATCCCTTCCACTGGAGTCAACGAGATGCTTGCACTGTTACAAGATTAAGTCCGCAGCGGCAGCCAACTCGTGCTACCGGCTTAAAATATCAACCACCTCAATGTCAACAGTTGCGTGTTTGTTTAGAACAGAAGCCTTGAAAACTTTAGCACATTATTGGATTCCATTGCACATTCCCAAACTTGCTTTAAGCTCGGCGTTTTAAGTTACTGTTGAGATATATCATCTTGAGATTATTTGAAATTCCCTTGTAGAGTTTACCAGGGGGGGGGGGGGGCTCACAAGTCAATTGGGGAATTTAATGTTTCGTTGGCATATTCCCATGGTAGCTCAGTGGTTAGAGTAACTGAGAGGAGACCAGGAGATCAGTGGTACACATTCTAAAAGGCTATGCCATTGAACCTTTCCAATCTGACTCTGTGTTTCCAAATCCTACATTACTCCATTTACCCACCTTGGAAGCATTTACACTACAGGTCTGTATGAGTAAATAACTGGTATTAAGTGGGCGCTGGGATAATTTAGTAGTTTCATGACTCCGTTCTGAGATTCCATTTCCAGCTCTGGTTTGGGGATTCTAGGTTTCCCTCTACCAGATTCCATCTTGCTCTAAGGGGTTACCAATCTGAGGACCGTGTAAACATCTTAGGGGGGGATTTGGAATCAGTAAAAGGTTTTAAACAAGTCGAAAATATGTATGATTTAAAATCTTAGAATGTTGTCAAGTTATGAAATTAAAAATGGTAGCTCGTTGAATGCCATTCCAAGGCAGAAACTGGAAAATTATTTCATTCAGTGCCTGAAATTTCTGTAGTTACGGTGATGCATTTGTAAAATTTGGAAAATTAACAATGTGTAAGATAACTTGTTGAAATGTCTAAGTTGTTGTTGTTATTATTATTATTTCATGCACAAAATTCCAACTTATTATTTAAGTATAATTTTTAGTGTGTAAATACATGAGCCACGTGGTGTGTTTTTAAAGTATATTCTTATAAAAAATCCAGTTTTACAGCAAATGAGCTTACAAACAATCCGTTCGTTGGATTACAATAGCTGTAATTAGTGAAGAAAGAGGGTTATTTTCCAAAACCCATGATTTTTCAAAATGTAATAATTTATTTCTATAAATTTGGAGCTTTATTTCGAAAATGTGTATGACCATTTCCTTTAGTGTACATTTTAAAGGCAATATCATAATTTTGAAACATATTACTGAAAAATTGGATCCCATTGAACATTTTAGGTATGGAAAAGTGTTAGAAAAACATCTACGAGAAAAGAAGGTTTAAAATTAGGAGTGCCTGTTAACAGTCATGTGCCTGCCCGTTTCTAGCTTCAGTTAATCTGTAGCTAAAATATTTCAAGTGAAGAAAATTACATGCATTTTTTTTATAATTGATATCATTTTATTATGAAAAAACCAGATGTTTAATTTTTCACAATTTGTCAAATTTCACAAATGAAATTAAATAGTGTTTAATTTATGGACACTCTCTAACTGCTGCGGTTCTCAGCGTCTATTCTATACTAGGCGCTTGATTTTGCTCAGAGGCCTCTCTATCAGGCTTGAGGTTCTTTTATGTGCCGTGCATCTACGATACGGGACCAACGGCTTTACTTCCCCTTTGAAGGAAGCCATGCTAAGGATTTTTACGCTCGGAAAAAAGCCATCGTCTTCCGCCGGGTTTCAACCCGCGACCCCGGGTAGTGTGGTAACCGCAGTAACACCACGGAGGGCGACTCAAATTTCACAGTTGACCTTAATGATGACGGAATGCATATGCCACGAATAATGGGGTTTTGGGGATCATAGGACACAGAAGAGGTGATCTGTATTGAAGAAAGGGGTGTGCTCATATGCGGTAATAGATCGATGTGCTGCAGCGGCTCTCATATGCATTTAATGAAAATTCCTTGGTTGTCACACAGATGTGTGTTGCGCAAACATGGTTCCATGCAGGGCGAAATGTTCCTGTGATTAAAGTTTATGAGCTCCTGTGCGGTAACGACACTTCTACTGTTATTTGTTATTCGTTACCAAAGCTTATCAGCATATTGCTAAACTAGGTGAGCATCTCGTCTACAAATATACACGTTCACGCTAGGATAAATTAAATGAACAATGTCAAAGTGCCACTTTAACTTCTTCTACATCCAATTAAAGCATTTATAATACTGTAAAATTACGAGAGCAATCCATAAGGTAACATGCCAACATACCATTGAATTTCTCAACTGACTCGCATGTTTACTGGTAAACCACAAGGTGACCTCAAATTATTTTGAGATGACAACCCCAATGGTAACTTACAATGTTGTAAGTACTTTAGGCCCAGGATTCATGTTGCCATGGTAGCTCAGTGGCAGAGTAACCGGCTAGAGATCGGGAGATCCGTGGTTCAAATCCCGGCTGTGGCATTGAATTCTTCTGTCTGACTTTATCTATCTAACCCCTGTGCTACACACGGCTTGTGTGAAAAAAACAATTACAGTACTTTGCTCTACTTTTCAACGTAATCTCCATCATCTCAAGACACTTATTGTTACCGGTTTTTCATTGCCGTTATTATACTTTTCTACAGCCAAAGGACTTCTTCGTATTTTGTAATGCACAAAATGTTCAGTCAATCGAATGTTATAAGCAGATAGCACAAGTGTATGGTGATAATGCAATGAATGAGTCCTCAGTGAAGAAATTGCCATAATTTAGAGTAATCAAGCATGAACCAGTGTGCACGAAAAAGACCGGAGTGGAAGTCCATCAATCGTTGTGGGGAACTTGAAAGTAAATGCTGATAGAATAATTCAGAAATCTCGGTGTTTCATTTTGGACACCATACATGGCTCAGATCTTTGGCGTTACAACATCTGCATTGAAAAACCGATAACACCCAACAATTAATACCTTGATAGCAATGGCGATTACTTTAAGAAATAATGTAAGGCTCTGTAACTTTCTAAATAAAGTTTTGTGTTGATATCCTTCGTTTTTATTTAGTTATGCCAAGCGGTCTTTTACTTTCTGGATTGCCCTCGTGATAAACTGAATTAGTTATGCCTAGAGAACTGTCTCTTTGCCAATCTTCAGCTATACAAGACATTCAGTTAACACTTAATTGTTATTAATTTAGTTTCATTTTATAACCGTGTTGTGCGGGCAGCCTAAGCGAGTTCAGTAGAACACCCTGTACATGTTTACAACTCTGTAGTCGGGATGTAAAAGAAAAAGTGTATGTTGGGGCTAGAAAGATATGTAATTTATTATCATTAGATGATGATGTATAACAAAATCAACAACAGCCAATTAAACAAAATCACAAGGAATGTAATAGAATTCATTCATTGCAGTACACATTAGAAGCGAGTTTTTAACCTTTCTAGTCAACTGCAGTAATTGACTCTATAGTTTTTATACATATAAAAATAATTTTGAGTGGTTGAGGAAGTACACGAATCAAATCACGAGAATTCTCCAGCTCAATAGATATTTAATTTTCTCTATTGGTTGCACAAGTACATTGTAGGATGAGAAGGTATTGTGTTCCACCCAAAACTTCGATACCAAGATTCCACCGGAAATAAAAATTTTGAGGACCCCTGAATAAAACAGCAATTTTAGAAAAGATGTCAGTCTGCCCTATGTATATCTGTGTGTGTGGAGAATATAACGCAAAAACGAAAAGATGGTTAAATACGAAACTTGATATTTAAGTACATTGTGATAAGAAAATTATCATAATATTCTCCCCACTCCAAACTACACATAACCTGGAAGATTTTTCAACATTTTCAATTTTCTAAAAAGTGACTAACGGCTTTGATTAAACTACCGCGAATTAAAGATATTAACGTACAAATAAAATGCATATCCTGAACTTGTTGGGAATAGCCCCAGAAGTCCTGTTCGTTCCAAATGACTTTTGGATAATTGTAAGATTTAGACAAGGACTTAGTACACAATAAGTGTGGATCTTGTTAAAACACACACTTTTAGTGTTATTGTAGAGCTGGCCATTTTCGAGATACTCCCTGTTATTGGTTGAAACCATCTCAAACGGGAAGTCCTCATCCGTGTCATAACCCCTTGGTTTTATTCCTGGCCATGGAAAGAGAAACGAGTTTCAATGGCAATCGCATAACGACAGATTTTAAAATATTTGAATGTCGCTTAACTCAGTGTCTTGCTTTATTGTCCTTCTATTTACAAGAAACTAAGTAATAAGATCCTGACTGCTAATGTTTATCTTGAGAAACATGACGTAAATATACGAATATTCTTTTTTATAAACGGTTTGTTTGCAGAATAGATATAGTAGGTATGTTAACGGAAAAATCAGATTTTAATTATTAATTTTTATAATATACAATCTAAAACATATGCAGAAAGTTCCTAAATTAGAATGACAAGCTTCTATCAGGCCAGGATCAGATACATAATCTTCTTTGTAGCACTTTTTGATAAACCATCAATGAGTTACAATACTTCGTTTCAAATCAAGGGTTTGTCGTTTAGAGTAACTATGTGAAATTTGTGTACATACATCCTTAATTATGTATTATCGATATGTTATATTTTGTGGTAGACCTACTTTAATGAAATTTATTTTGACAAAGCCTATAATATCCATGATAGAGAATTTTTCTTGATAAGTTTAACGAGCACTCTTACCAAAAATGGCACCACAGGCAATGACACTGATGATACATAGAATGAAGATGGAGCACCGGTGGAGTGCGATGGCGGGGGAAACCGTTGAATCCGGAGAAAACCCGCCCTGTCCACCACATGCGGTCGCTTCGGATCAAACCCAGATTGCCTAGGTGAGAAGCGAATGGTCTAATAAAGCATTAGATACCACGCATACATAAACATAGAGGTCTACAGAGGCTCGAGACAAGTCCTTGGGTCTAGGCCTGGTCCGGCTGCCCGAAGAGTTTAGAGTTTTCGTAGTCGACTTATCCTCCCCGTATTTAGGACTGACACCCCCTAGGACTTATAAGCTAATGCCTAGGGGTCAGAAGCCTGTTTAGGAGCCAACGGCACGAAGCCACAGAACTGAGAATCAGGAACGAGTCGGCCCGCAGCTAGGCATGAGCGTGAGGAAGTGGATGATAGGAAAGGTGATTGTGAAGCAATTAGTAGAGTGGACGGCACGGGAAACCGGAGAACTCGGAGAAAACCCGCTCAGACGCCGCTTTGGGGTTTATAAGTTCATTTACAAAATTACTATATCGTGCATGGACCAGAATCAGGCTTGAAAATTAAGGTGAAAAATTAATTTATGTCATTGAACTTTATTTATCACATGCAATCTTAAAGTATACAGTATTTTAATATAAAGCATTAAATACAATTTTAGAAGATTAAAAATGGCGAAAAATGTTTCATGTAAAACGAATAAAATAAAGGCAAAACAAAGAATAGTTTATTACAGTTTTAGGGGCGTGGGGTTGAGATACAAACATCGCAGCGTGCTTATATCCGTAGCAATACTACATAGTAATAGTAAATAAATTCCCACCCAGTCCAATTGAGATAATATGGCGGGTACACATTTCATGCCCTCCACCCGCATGCAAGATTAACTTCAGAAGAGTGCATTAACATTGGCGGCATGTGGTCAATAACACAGTATACTGAGGGCAAGCCGCTTGATATTTAAGGTTTCCAGGTTTTAGTCGCAACTATTTCCCTAAGTGGTTCCTAAACTGGTCTAAGTATACGTGCCTCAGATCAGTTACCGGAAGTCAAACCTGTCTCCTGGCCGAATGGTTAGACCACTCGCCTCTCACCTGGGTGGCCCGGGTTCGGCCCCAGGTGACCACAAGTGGGATTTGTGGCGGATAGAGCGGCGCAGTGTCATCGCCCGCGGTGCCATAGCAGTGAAAGCGAGCTTTAAACACTATAAAAAGGCCTACGTCCCTTTGTTTTGCAGGCAGCAGGGCTTCGTGGACTACTAAAAAAAACAATGATGGTGACGATAGTAATAATAATAAAAGTAATAATAATGGTGATGTTGATAATAATAATAATAATAATAATAATAATAATAATAATAATAATAATAAAGATCCAATGTATTAAACAAATAATTTTTGTACCTATCTTGAAGTAAAATATTCCTAAAATAAATATCATTTTATGTAGATAAAAGCATTATCTTTTGTAAGAATAGTTTGTCTGCCAAACAGATAGAGAAACATGTGAACGGAACATACCGGATACTTTATTTTTATGCTTTATTTTTTTATTTATATTTTATTTATTTATTTGCTTATTTATTTATTTATTTATTTTTGCTTTATTTGGAAGACCATGTCTTCCATGTTTTTAGACAGTTAAAACAAAGAGAAAATGAGAAAGAACTTTAAGGATTGTTGGCGTTATTAGATAGCACGTTTAGAGGCTTCAGAATGTTACCATGTCTACTTGTATATTTATTAAATGTTTCACTGGCATGAAGCTGAAAGTGCACTCAATCATTAATTCAGAATAAAAAAAGAAAACCCTTAATGTTTTAATCTTATCTATTAAAAATAACCAGAGAAGACAACATAATGTTTATAAGGAAATTCTGCAATTGTGTAGTATGTAGCTGTAGCCTGGCATTCCATTCAGAATTTGTGTTAGCTGCTGTAATCTCACTACGATGCTGATTGTACTGAAGTGAAACCCACCCCTGACACCGATGAACGTGCTCGGAGTTCACACAAACGAGATAATGTTGTCAGGCTTCTGTTTTGTATTTAATTCACAACAAGCTTCGAAAGCGGGCGATTTCAGAGTGGTTTTGGATTGAAACTTTCGAACATAAAAAAAAAAACTTTATTTGCTTCAATATTTGTTGTGGTTGTATAGCTAACGATTGTAAATTCTCGTGTATAGGTATTGTATTCCCTTTAGCTGGTGTTTGTTGATTACATTGCTGTTATATACACTACAATTTTAATATATTTTTCTGTAACTGCCAAAGCTCTTGTATCATTACCATTGGAAACAAGTCATTCGATACGACTTTGACCCTGCATTGTAAAGGTAAAGGGTAGACAACGGATTGGAATATCTCACTCACTGCGAACTACGCGGACTATAGTGGCGTACACTTCCCGGAAGTGAGAATAACAGAGTAAGGCAAAGACCGCAGGCACATAGGCCACAGAGACCGCGGAAGTCTATAGACACCACGATGATCCGTCCCACAACTACAAACTTAAAAATGCAAAGTCCGTTAAATACCGAACTTGGTATTTAAGTTTAGTATATTCCAAGGATTGCGCGCGAAAATTTTTAGGAAAACCTCCACACAAAAACTACCCATTACAGGGAATGCTTTTCGGAATTTTAAATTTTCTAAATAATGGCTCTAACGATTTTGATTAAAATTCCATATATTTAAGTTGTTTACATGGCAAATCAAATATCTATGCTGGGCACCAGAAAGAGTGCTTTCTGAAAGATCCACTTCCTAGTAGTAAATGTGAAAACGGTTTGAAGCAGAAGAATTGAGATATGATACAGGCACATAGGGGATCGTTGGCTCGTTGTATAGGGAAGACCAACTTTTGGGCAAAATATATGTTTCACTGACTTTTATAATTAAAATTTTATTGAGTACGCTTCATTATAGAACATAATATTACATGATGTTTTTACATTGCATCTGCTAATATTAACAGCAAAATTTTCCTTAATGAATTATGTTCCAAATAGTTCCTCTGTCACTGACGATTTACTTGTATGAGTTCTATATTTTGCTTCAGATGGTTCTTTTCCTTACATTTGACTTTTATTCCTTGAAATGAGTAGTTCTACATTTTCTAAAGTTATGTCATGATGTGCTTTATATATCTACGAGCGTAACTGCGATAGGGTTCAACATTAATGCGTAAAACTCGTATGCGTGATGTCCCGGGTTTGACTCTTTTTCTCATTGCGCTTTCCGTAGTTTGTAGGCGAATGTTGTGATGGATTATATATTTCCGCGAATTTTCTTTTCCCGCATTACTACCGTTTCATTTCCTTATGGGTCAAGATGGAACGATTAGGCGAGTGTACGGTGAAATTTTAAGAAACAATTTTGAAAAATTAAAACATTATGTTTTCATAATAAACTCATATGAATTCTAAACTTTAAGAAAATATATTGGTTTTCCCACTTGAAGCATTTACTACTAATCAAGTGGAGCTATAGATGGGTAGGCGTATGATTATTAATGGGTATTCCCAAATTTAAACATAATTTTTATCGCAAAAATATTTCAACACTTTTCCATTCTCAAAATATTCCACAACATACAATTTTTCACTAGTTTCTTTTAAACAGTACACCACCTCTCAAGATGAAATTTACGAAAATGGTCTTATAATTTTTAATAAGGCTCCACTTTTGATAAATAAATTACTATAATTTGAAAAATCAGGAGTTTAGGAGACTACGGAATCCATATTTTTTACATTAATTAGGGTTAATATAATATGACCGTTCTATTTGTAGATCCATTTTCTGTATATCTGGATTTTATGTGAATATTATTTAAAAATGCACCAAATGGTTCATTTTAATTAGAATACTGAACTTAAATAATGAAAACAATATTATTTAAATAAGCATTCAAGCTAGAACCTGATAAATGACAGAAGTCTCACTATTATTGTGTATACAAACAGGTATAAATTGCAAGATAAGACATCTTATGCACCTTAGAGTTTCCAAATTTCAAAGTTGCAGTGGAATTTGCTTTATAGAACTGTATAACTGGCTTTTGGTTTGAGATGGGTCCTCAGAGAGATGTGACTGGCATCAGAATGTAATATCTGGAGGCGTTACAGACCCCGCCTCCCTGTCTCCGAGCCTGCCGCCCCAGATCTGGGCCTCTAAGTCATTTGTGTAACTCCTTACTCCTGGAGAAGTGCAGCAGGCGGATATGTGCTCAAGTGCCAGAATCCTCCTCCGCTTCCTAATAACCAATTATTAAGATCATTATCCGGAATCACGTTATCACAAAATTGTGTAGAAGCAAAGACTTGCTTGAGAAGTACGCGGAAGTTTTTTTTTTTTTTTTTTTCCAGGTTTATTACTGAACTCAGATGTTCCTGTAGAAGCATTCTGACAAGCAGCACAACTTTGCTATCCAATTAAAACCACATTCAAAAGTGATAAAGTCATCCGTGCCTTAAATCGGCTGCATAGTCTTATTATCAGGGAGCATTAGAATTACCTCATCCGGCACTTACTGTGTAGAGCAGAGGGTCTCAAGCAAAAGACCTCGTACCCTAGGGAGACGAATAACAGTGTTAAGTGTGCGCAGAAAGATCTTAGAGTTTTAAAAGTTTTATATATAAGCTCGAGAAAAAAAATTATCGTATGTGCGTAAAAGCGGTCTAAACCTAAAAACCAAAAGTTATTGATTTTTGCTGTCATTTCTTGTTTCTAACACCAAAATCCTTGTTTATAAATAAGTATATGTACTATTGTTTATTGTATTCATGTGTCCTTAAATACATAAGTATGAAAATCCAAGGCCTATAACTTCGCCAAAACTAAAAGATGCATCTGAACTACCCAATAATACGCCTCCAAGTTTTCATGAATATTACAGAAGTGTTGTTGCCGTTAACTTGTGTCTTTTTTTTTTTTTTTTTTTTTTTGCTTCTTTGTTGTTGCGTTTTCTTTTTCAGCTTAACGTCCTTTCACCTGGTTGGTCATATGGGACGATGAATGAAATTGGTGAAATTGTACCCAAATAATCTCGGGACCCAAGAAGCTTAAATTTATTCGACATTTGTCTTCTCAGTATAAGGGAAAGCCCTGGAAAAAGCTGTATACAGGTAACACATTCAAAGTCAGATTCGAACCTGTGAGCTGCTGAATGTGAGACAGACAAGCTACCACCACACTATCCAGGCGGGCTTACCTAATTTTGATTGAGCCAAAATTGGCCAAATATTTTCAAGCACAGTTTTTATGGTTAATTTGTCATAAGCACTAGGGTATAAATCTAAATTTAATATGCCTGGGTGATCTGGAAAATAATATTTTTAAAAATTATGCAGTCTTAGATATACTTCATTAAGAACAAGGAGTATTAACGATAAATTGCTGTACCTATCCAACTCCTGTCCTACACACGGCTTCTGTGAAAAAACTATTAAATGAACACTTGTTGACCATAATAGTTGACTATACTACGAATCCTGGAACTTTTAAGCACTTACGACATTGCAAATCGTCGTTGGTGTATGCCATCTCAAAATAATTTGAGATCACCTTGTGGTTTACCGGGAAACAAGCGAGTCAGTTGAAAAATTTAATGACATGCTGGCATGTTGCATGGTAGCTCAGCGATAGAGCAACCGGTTAGAGACTGCAAGGTCCGTGGTTCAAATCCCGGCCATGACATTGAATTTTTCAGCCTGACTCTACCTATCCAACTCCTGTCCTACACACGGCTTGTGTGAAATAACTATTAAATCAACCTAAATTCCTATGTTTTCTTTCGTAAGTACAATAAAACTAAATTTAAATACTTTGGAAATTACATAAAACTCGATGTTTTCAATTCACTTAAATTCCTCTACCTATTCTCATACAAACTCTTCTTACAAAATCTTAGTTTTTATCTACATCATGCAAGTCGAGATAAACATAGCAGAAATTGTCTTCTTAGTTGCTTCCTTCCAAGCAAAGGGAAATAAGGAAATACACTAGGCTAAAGCGACAGTCAAATCTTTTACAAGTTGTCGCTAACAATTAAAATTGAGCTTCCTTTCATGGCCAGTAGTAAAACAAAAGAGAAATGAAAGAAAGGATGACTTCCTGTTTGAGAAAAGTTTAAGTAGTTCAAAACTGAAATCAGGAATAAAGAACATCTCTAAAACAGTTAACGCTACAGAAAACAAATGTATGACAGAGTTGTGTATCAGAACGAGATCAATATTTTTGTCTACCTCTTACGGTTGCAAAATTCATCCAGAATTAGTGGAGGTACTGGCGGATAGTGACAGAGCCATGACTAAAGTTTTAAAGTTTTTATCCAAAGTACCTTTTACGTTGTGTTTTCAAATCGTTTTATTTCTCTTACGGTTGATGATGGAGCTTAGTTCTTGTTTTTAATATTTTTAGCTTTTATCTCATTACAGATTTTTATAACCTTTTAGCTTTCGTTATTTTTATCCGCTTTTCTCTGCATTTTTTGGCATAGTTTCATGAGTTCGTCTATTTCTGTTTTAAACATGGACAGTTATATTTTCCGTAGGTTTTTGTCTCTTTGAAGCTTAAGATTTACTTTAGCATTATTGTTATTTTGCTTTTATCCTCGGCTGGTGCCATGATTAGTTTTACTAGGGCGCTTGAGTTGAGCGCTTTTAAACCCCATTCATCATCATTCATCATCAAAATTTTCAAAAATGTTTCCATGTAAAGGGTAGTTTGGGTGGGGATTTTTTGAAAATATTCATGTCGCATCCTTGGAATATAGTCAGCTTTAATATCAAGTTTAGTATTTAACGGTCTCTTCGTTTTTGAGCTATACTGTCCACTGACACACACAGGAACTTTTTGTATGATAGGTTTTTTGGATTCAGGGGGTGTCAAAACATGCAGTTCTGTGAAATCTCGGGATCAAATTTTTGAGGGGATTACAATACTTCCTCTATACACTATGTATATAATACGTAAATAGAAAGTAAAAATATTCAATATGTCACAAATTCCAAGTGCACACCACACCTCAACATTCTGGCTGGTCTGACGTTTCTCACAAATAATTGGAGGATTTTGACCTCACCATTAATGCATTTCGTTTTTTCACAATCCCACAGAGGAAGAAGTTAGCAGTTGATTAATCAGCTATTTTTGCGAGACTTGATACAGCGTTTCTGTTAGGGAACCCGTAACAATGAAGGCTTCCACAGCTGCAATCCTTGTCAGTATGCGCCAGTACAGATTGCGGACATTGTAGCCCTATAATCATATGTGGTTCTTGCGCATGCGCACCTCAAGTTGAACAGAAGAAGCAAGCACAGTTGGTAGACATTACGCGCTATCCGTATGTACATGATATTCAATGTATCGTGGCTAATGCATAAAATATACATTTAATTGATGTACTTCTCTCACAGATAATTTTGCAAACGTGTGTAGTTAATGTAGCACGGAATAGCTGACACTCAGACAATATAGGGTTTGTATATACTAATTAATGTTCACGTACATGTGTATATTTTTCGGCAATATTCTATAATCTATTTAATAATTGTGATTCGCAAAGCATATGTTTAACTGGTCACGTAACCACCATTAGCTCTCGGAAAGCGTTATCCGCATTGCACGGTAATGAATTCCCCTTTCCCCAAATAGAGCTAGGTAGTGTACATTTCCCTAATTCCTTGCATCAGTTAGCACCGCAGAGAATTATTAATCTAACAGATGGGTATTTACAAATTTAACTAGATCTAAAGTATATGAAATTCCGTGTTCTTCTCACAAAACAGTGAAGGAGATGCTGAATAAAACTTATGAAAAAACTAAAAATTAAAAGGAGTTAGGCCAAAAACTCAGTTTTTTTTATTTTTTACCTCAACAAGAAACCCACACGAGTTCGCTTAAGGTGAATTGGAATTTATATCAGATAATATATACAATAATAATGATAGTTTTCCATTCATCAAAATAATTCTAACTTGCATGGTTATTTAAATAACCATTTTACTGTCTATATTTCTTTCTTCTAATAAAAATGAGCCGTGTGATATATTTTTAAAACTATTCACATACCAAAAAATCTAGATTTACAGCAAATGAGTTTACAAATATATCTGACATGTTATATCCCTATATATTAGCTCTAAACTTTTACATAAAGCTTTATTTCAAAAAATTATATGAGGATTTTCTTTAAAGTGCTTTCAATATGCAGTTTAAAAATATTGAAACACATTATGAAAAATTGCATCGTGTGGAACGTTTTGAGTATGGAAAATTTTTGGATGAAATTTTAAGAGAAAATAAGGTTTAACTTTGAGAGTGCCTATTAATAACCCTGTGCCTGCCCGTTTATAACTTCAGTCAATTGGCAGTTAAAGAATGCCAAATGGGAAATATTATATATTTTCTTAAAGTTTAGAATTCATCTAATTTTATTATGAAAAACATTTTTTTATATTCCACAGTCTTTGGTCAAATTTCACAGATGCATCATCTTGACACAGTTAAAGTGACTTTCAGTATAAAAACGCATGGGAAATATATTGTAATAGTATGAAAAGCGCAGTATGAAAATACCGTTTTGAACTACAAGGAATATTGCATTTGAGATAAGAACTGTTTTGTATGTTTTTAGGCCTGTTACTAGTACTCTGTGGTATGTTTTTATTTTTCAACCTATTGTATGCTAGAATTTAGAATTTGGCTATTCTTTTCTAGGGTTTGTCCACTCGCAACGTGTAAATACAGATAGTATTCGTGCTTCTCAAAACATATTTATACGCTAGCTGAGCACAGAGTTTGTCTTGAATAGCAATAATAAAGGGTCGCTAAATTATGAGGTAACCCCTGTGGTGGCCTCTCTCCATTGCGTGAGAGATCCGAGAGTCGCCGGAAAAATGGTGCCGGCAAAGGCGCACTAAAATACATATCTTAAGAGAAATTACGAAAATATTGACCTTTTACTCACATACGGGAAGCACAATTTGCGAAAATATTCTCGCTCACTCGTCTAAGCTTAGCAGCAGGAATTCTTGTGAGTTCTTGCATGATGCTATCACTAAGTTTCTGTAGATTACACAGGGATTTCTGCTGCTGAGCTTAGGTAAATGAGCGAGGACATCTTTAGCTTGTTATTCTGCCTGTTTGGGAGCAGATGGTCAATATTTTCAGTATTTATTTAAGGTAAGGTTTCCGACACCTCTTTCCTGGAGACTCTCGGATCTCTCGCGCAGTGGAGAGAAGCCGCCAGAGGGGTTACTTTATAATTTAATGAACCTATAGCAGCCCACTACTACACGCACAGCAATATGAAGCTTACAGTAGTGGTGGACCAAACCGCTTTTTCTCCCCCAGAAAATGTTAATAATTCGAAACAATAAGCCTAGCTTACGTTCCATTATAAAAGGTGGTGCGTCTGATACACTTGTATACTAGAGAATTTTATAGAAATACTTGAGTATAAGATCTGGATGTTATCTTCTAATTCACCGAGCATGTGGGAAAATGCTACATAAACGTTTGCTTCCAGCTTTCCCTATAGCTAATAAAGCATGGATTTAGATATCGAAAAGAAGTAGCCAGTCAACTATTCTGACATTAGCGCTTGCAAGCAAGTCAGAAATTTTCTTGGATGCATTTTCATGTCAGTACCCATCTTGTGTCATTTTTATCGGACTCACTGAGTTCAAATTTCTTGAACAGCCTATAAATTTAACACAATAATTGAACACCGTTCCGAAATATATACAGGATGGGCGGTGAGTAAGTGCAAATCAGCGTTTGAAGTCGATGTGGTGATCCGGTGTTTGTATTTTTTCACTATTTTCTATAGTTATGTTCAAGAGGAGCATTTCACAATATTTTTAGGATGATTACTATTCCATAACTTAGTTCGGTTGTTTACGTAACAGATCACACGATTGACACTCCTCTGCCCTTTGTCCTACTGACTGTAGATGGAGGAGTGTATGTAAACACAGCACAGGGCCTTCAAAATTCCTTAGACCCTGAAGTTTGTGTTTCGTATATGACAGTGCTCTTAGTAAGCGGACAAAATGAGATACACTTATATGTTATACGCATTGTTCTCCATTTAATATCAAATTATTTGCACTTACCTCCTACCATGTACCTAACTGCACAATGTAAACACAATCAATAGACGTGACGTAAGGTTATTTCACCACAAAACATACCAAATACTGCTAGACCGTACTGCAAACTATGTCCTTACTCCCCGTTGACACGTGAGCTGGTTTACCGCAGAATGAGGACATCTAAACCGATACCCAATAAAATTTAGACGCTGCAGCCACATTCGCGTCATTCACGATAAACCTGGATTTATGATGATGATTATGGTGACTAAGACGAGACGATGATAATAATCTATAGATAGAAAATACGACACAAAATCTTGAATAGGTGGTACCATACGTCAAACACAATTTTTTTGTTACAGCCTGTAATAGAAGTTAACAACACTTTGTAAATTAAAAGTAAAGAGAAATAGTTTGTATTGAAATAGGCTTATAGCTTGCAGCTATGCTTTATTAAGAATTTGTGAATATTAAACCCTGGATTCGCATATTTAGTTTGTCTTTACATCTGATATTTAATTAAGTTTTGCAATATGTCTGGCGTTATTCTTTGCTTCTATGTAAAATTTTATAGTGCATATAATTGCAGATTTCCATTGTTGCTGCACGTTTCATTATTTTCTTTGAAACGAGCACAATAAATACACATTTAACATTTTTATTTTTGAAGTTAATATTTGTACACTTATGTGACAAAATAAATTTTACCATTGACTATAGAGTTCAGAGTAAATGTCAGAATGCTCCTTTAAAGTATGAAGCAAAATTAAGTGCTAAATTGTGTAATTCTTAGAGAGAAATCTTTACATAGAAACGTTTTGTTCTGTGGATTAATATCTTCAGTATGAAAAGTTAGTGCTTCATGAAAATGTTTCCCCATAGATGGCAGGTGCTTTCAAATTTTCCCCAACATTTGTGGACACGGAAATGTTCTTCTCAGCATGTAAACTTGTGCTAATCGATTAATGTGATAACCTTACACCTGAGCAATCGGAGCAGAAAATGATTATTGTACACAGCAAAGCAATGTACCGATGCTTTTGGTTACCTGTAGTAATCCTGTTTTATTTAATATTGGCAGAACCCCGGTATCAGTTGTGTTTCACCTACCTGATTCTACTAATGCTTTATTGTTTTGAACAAGCGGCGAAAATGTTGACAAGTAAACATTTTACTGAGTGGCTGAAAGGCAGTCAGTAACCAAACACTGGCTAGATGTGTCCGGCTCATATTGGTCTCATGCAAAAGTCTGCCACTGAAACCCTTACCGTCCTTTGGTTCCCAGGTCAGGGGCGAAAGGAAATGCCGGGATAAAACATACCTTTTTGGAATGGTTGGATGAAAATACCTTGTAAATATTGGCCTCTTTATTATATCATTTGAAAATAAGAAAGTGCCTGAACAGCAAACCGAAAATTATTGACCATATCTGAGCTGGATTACAATAGCGCTACCAGAGCCTCGGAGTTATACGGGATATTTCCAAGTACAGTGTCAAATTGGTAGAAAGGATACCAAGAGCAGGCTTACTGGGCAAGATTGGTATTAAAAACAAAAGTAAAAATCTTTTTAAGGAACTGAGCTATACACAAATTAACCACGTAACACTGAAAGCATTGCAAACAAATAGTAATTTCCTATCATCTTCGGATCAGTAACCTTCTTTGTATTCATTTTCTTGCAAATCTTATATAATAAAACTTCAGAAATCTTAGTTCCATATAATTATGGAAATGCAGTCAAAAAAAAATGTGTTCCACTGTTGGTATTTAAGCACAGGCTTTCTCGTTTCATTGCTATCCCACTTGAGCAACGAGTATGATATTAGATGTTATAAACGCTTCACGTGGCTGAAATTTTCTAAGTAAACCTCAAGGAATTTTAAATTTCTATTCAGAATCATACCGCAATATCGAAATACATATTCATTCTGATTCTACCCTTCTTACTCACGGTAGAACAAATAATAAAAATGAATTGATTATGCTTTCTGATCGAATCTAAAGCTTTCTTGGATTTTAGCCTCTGAGGCACATTCGCCATCGCAATTTTCTTGATAGAATCAGATGGACCCATGAATGTGGGAGGAGCACTTTTACTGTTTCTTCACAAACTTAACACCAATCTCATTATATATTTCTCGTTTTCTGCATCCGACTGTACTTCTTATTTGCCAAAACCTCTGCTTACGTTAAAAAATTTAGAGTGTGAGTGGTGCATGTTTTCGAAATTATTAGGCAGAGCTTAAAGACTTTGACAGTATCCCAGCATGAATACTTTAGACATGTGATCCTATACTAATCCAATGTTTATTAAAACAAATATTCTTAGATTGCAAAAAATGTGTACTATTGAAACAGTAACCACCGAGGGAAGTATGACACACATTCGGGGGGGGCGTGTTCAACCGCAGTGGGGGCAAGGATCTACTAAATGACCGAAGATTTTATCACAGGTTTCCTCTGTCGTTAGGTGAATGCTGCGTTAGATATCTTGATCCGCGTGCTTTGCTATCATCCCTTTGATCACCAGCATTAATTACCTTCTTCCTCACTGCCATTAAAGGCACTGGGCTGATCACCCATCCCGGGTACGCTTTGATCCAAGGTTTGTTTGCTGCTCAACAGACATTGTCTTGTGAGTCCTTAAAGTGTAACTCCTGCATAGAGTAGCATAAATGTTGAAGAAGAAAGTAAACTCTGTGAAAGCGTCTTGATTTTTATATATCTCGCCACTTTGCAAATTCCATGCCTGTTAATGCATAAGCTTTGTGTCCAACCTGAACTAAGTTTTCATTTGTGGCGATGCACATCGTAAACTGCAAGACTGAAAATGTTTCAGTTTAGAGGGAGGCAGAATGGATTTGCTTTGGACGATTTTTTTTTTTTTTTTTTTTTGAGGAAGGGCATTCGTTTTGTTTTACTTAATTCATCCCTCATCAACCAATCCAATTCATCAACTAAAGTGGGAGATATTCTGAAGAAAACTTTACACTTAGTAATGTCATGTTAAGTAAAGTGTAATCTTGTTTCAAGTCAGGATAGGTAATGTAAAGAACAGAGAAATATTGTGTTATATGAAATAAGAGATGTTAGACAAGAGACACTCCAGCTAGCTATTTTCTATAAGCACAGGCTTTCAGGCCTCTTCCTACAACGTGTGCACGCTGCGATCATAGGAAGAGGGGCAACAGCGAACTCAAGTACCAAACAAGGCCAGTCGTCACAGGGACATACAAATGTGCTAGAAAACTGTATTCATAACATAATATACAAACAATGTAAATCATTTTGAGAGTCCTTCTGTAGAACTGGAGGTGTCATCCAATTATAAGGTAACCCCTCGCGCGGCCTCTCACCACTACGCGAGAAAACTGAGTGGTCGAGAAAGTGGTGTCTGCAAAGGCGCCCTAAAGTCCTTACGCTACAGTAAACGCTGAGCATTTTGACCTTCTGCTCCCAAACGGGAAGCATATAAATAAAACCGTTCTCGCTCACTCGCCTAAGCTCAGCAACAAGAACTTGGTGATAACATTATGCAAGAAATCACCAAGCCTGCTCTTATCATGTAACTTGCAGCATTGGTAATAAAAAGAAGTAAATTGTATTTATTACTCCTGGGTACAACAGTCATTCTTTCTGAAAGGTGTCTGCAATTATTACATGGTTCACTCTTGTAATAACTTCCGAGGTAAACAAAATTTTCCGCCGGGTTTGTCTGGAAAACGTATCCCCATTACGGCATTCGTAACACTTTTACCAACAGTACCTTTGGCTTCGTCAACGGAAGTTCACGCTTTATTTTCCCCATTCATTTTCGTATTTGAGAATGACATCAATATAACATTGTGGTTACCGGCACTTAAGCAACGTTGTTTGGGAAGGACGATCTCGTTTTGTGTACTTTTGTATGAACTGTTTGAAATGCGGATTTCCTACTGTGTACATGGGTATATTTGCACACACCATAATTTTAAATAAGTCCTGAAAAACCCGGAATGAGAGGGTGAAGTTAAACATGACTTTGCCAACACTTCGGCTTCTGTTCTTGTTAAAACCCTTGTTTTACTTTTTTTTCAACGTTGCAGGGCTGTCTCAGAAATTTGCGTTCAGTACCATTGATTTCTACATAGCGTGCCTTGTTTTGACTATATTCTCCGTTCTAAGTGAGAATATATTGCACAGACGTTGTGAAAGCCCTAAACATAACGTTATACTTACCTTTTTCTGAATTTATCATTTTATACATTTTTTTTTTTTCAAAATCATTGTGACAAACTCGGAGGAACGATAGATATGACAGACGGGAACGTTTTTTGTCAAGCAACCACCACCCTCCGACTCATCGTTAAGGAGTTATTTACTTCTGTTTGAAGCGTATTCGACAGGAGCGGTCTGAAAGACACAGCACTTTGACTCTCTATTTCTTTACAGTCGCTGAATCAAGTAGCGTCGCATCTTTGTTGTCCCTCACGCCTGGTTAGGTTTGGTAAGTCTGAGACGCACAGGCCAATTACACTAGTTGATTGTTTACAAACAATGTTAAACCATTTGACTCTTAGAGCTAGCTAAAATACCCAATGCCACAGCCGAGGGATTTGAACACAATTCTCCCGCTTTCCGTGCGGTTGCACTAAACCATTTAGCAATATTGTCACGACTATAGTGTGGAGGCACGAGGTGGGATCACCCATCTTAATAGAGTCGGGGAGTTTGGCGCCTCGGGCACTATTGTGACGAAAGGATCTGTTGGGAGTGGAAGTATCCCTTATTGGTCACATTAACATAAAGCTTATACACTTGGCGTATATTGCAGATGTTAAATTTATTGCTAACATGTAAGTACATAGAAAAGTCCCAGGCATAGCTCTCATTGTTTGTCGCGCTGGAAGGTGCAATTTGATCGATAAAGATGATCTTCGACGCCTGACACTATCACGCAGCCTTATCCGGCTGCTCATGTGAACGACTCAATTCGACTACTCCTACCCATGCGGGAAAATGCTTATTTATAATATTGGTCGATTTCCGGGAGAGTGGAAATTGGGAAATCATATCGTCTCAATAATTTCTTTTAGTAGAAATATCTGCCATTACCGGACGCTCCATCCGCCGTTCGCCGGGGATAACCTAGGCATAGATTCCTCGGGAAGAATTACCTACGTATTCCCTGATGGGGAAAGCCTTTCCGTGACACTCAAGACTTAAGAGAAAAGATAAATAGTATAATTCAACACTATCGATAAAACAGGCCAAATCTTATAACTTCATAAGAGCCATACGTTACAGTGATAACATGCTGGTATGACAATTTATTCATGGTTTTTCCAGTCAACCAACCGGTAGTCTCATAATTTCAGAGAACACCTTAATGGTGACTCACATATCGTAAGTATTTAGTATCGGGCTAATATTTACAAAGCTATGCTAACTGTCGGGAAAATTATTTATTATATTGGTAAAGTTATCTTAACGCCTTACCAGGGCTATATGTGGTTTACTGTTAGTATTAGCTGAAAAATGTAATGTCACAGTCGGTATTTGAATACGGTTCTCCCACTCTTCATACGCTTGCTCTAACCATTAAGCTACTCTGACAACATACCGGTAAGAAATTTAATCCTCCAACTGTTTCGTGTTTTTGTTTGTTTATTTGTTTTTACACCAGATCAACCGTGTTCAAATTCCAGCTATGACATTGAATTTTTCAGCTGCTTCTAACACTAAAATAAAAACCCTATGAGGGCTATTCAGAAAGTGCCAGATAATTTGGCATAACTTATTAATAACGAGAGCTATCAACACAAAAGTTTACTTATAAAGTTACTGTATCTTATTATATTTTGCACCTTAGTCGTCATTGCTATTAAGGTATTCATTGTCACGTGGTACCGATGTTTTAATGATGATGCTATACTCCTCCACCGCTAAAGATATGGGTCAAGATGCCACTGTCACTTTGATGCCTTCATCAGTTGGGAAATCTTTTCCATCCCAAAAGAAATGTACGTTGTCCAAAGTGAAACACCGGTTTTCTTAATTCCTTTATCAACATTTGCTTTCAACTCCTCCATGACGATTAATGAGCTTCCACTGCAGTCTTTATCGTACACCTTGACTACTCGTAAATTATGCGCCGTTTCCCCACTGAAGATTCGTTCATTATCACCATACACTTGCGTTGCCTATAAAATTCGATTGGCCGAATATTTTGTGCATTCAAAAAAGACGGATAAATTCTTTGGCGGTAGAAAAGCATAACGTCACCATTAAAAATATGGTACCACGTGACAACAAATGTCTTGACAGAATGGAGATTACGTTGAGAAATAGAGTAACGCACTGTAATTTTGTAAATAGTTTTGTGTTGATATTTTTCGTTATCATTTAGTTATGACAAATCGGTTGTCACTTTCTGCATGGTCCTCTCGTATTAACACTGCCAATATACTCATGTTAAACCATTTGACTTCTTGTTCCTTACCCTACGCATCATGCTATTATCAATAGTTAGCAATCATTCATTGCGAATTACTGACTTTGATTTACCGACATAATGTGTTGCGGACAAGCTGTTGCAAACGGTAGAGAAGCTCTCGTATCAATCAACAGAAGTTATCTGACAAAATGTTTGCTCGAATTTAGGTGCGTAGGGTAAGGGACAAGAAGAAGCCAATATCACGTGGTTCAATATTGTTTGTAAACAAACACTGAGTTAAATTGGACCTCTCCTACCGGATACCTTCAAACAGGGGTGAATAGCTCCTTAACGATGCGTTGGAGAATGGTAGTTGCAAGTTCTCCTCTGTGAGATCTATCGTTTCTCAGAATTTGTAGCAGAAGTCCTGAAACTTCTGTAAAATACCAACAACCTCATTTTCCGGCATTTTGTCTTTATAATTTGCTTACTTACAAGTATCAACTCGTATTTTTCTCTGGTAATTTTTCCAGAATCCCTACTCCATTTCATGCGTTTGCCTCCATGCGTCATCTGTCCCATTCTTCTCTAAGAGTTCTTCAATTTGTCTCAGTTAACACTCCTAATTCAAATGCTTCTCTTTGGTAATGTAACCAGCTTTTCATAATAGTGTCTTCTGAAAACTGACTTACAAAAAAGAAGATATATTCTCTTTCTCTGTTTACCCTTCTCATATGTAGGGCTTACAACTCCAGGATTTAAAGCCAGCACCCGAGGTCAGATGCCTGTTGAGGAGCAGAGGCTCTTTGTCACAGAGAATCCAAGATGGATGATCAGCCCAATGCCTGGTATTAAAGTGAGGTAATGGATGATATGAAATGACGGTGAAATGGATGAAAGGAAGCATAATTATGCACCAATTGTGGGATAACTGGCGTGGGGAACCAAGAACCCGGAGAAAACCTGCCCAGACGCCGTTTTGCCACCATAATTACCACATGTGGTTCCCTGGAGACCAGTAAGATATTTATGATGACATTTAACCATCAAATACAATTATATTTCATGTGTGCAATACTAAATATATGAAAAGTTAGAGGATTTAAGATAAGCAATGCACATATGTGCAGTAAAATATACAAAACACGCAGTTAGGACAAATTACCAATACTGAATGCAGGAAACGCAAATTGCCACCATGACAGCATGAAAGGGAAGCGCATCCAGAAACACTTTCGTCGAAAGACACGATATTACGTACATTCGGGTGTATGCAAAGAATTTGGCTTATGTCAGTTAAGACCTTCAGATAATAAATTTCGCAAATGATGAGTAAAGTAAAGTTATGTAACTTCAAATTAACGTATCGTCCACTAAGTTCTGCAATTAACAAATAATCAATATGTTATCACCGTCGGGTTCTTTAATGTGGATCCAAACTGCATTAACTCCAAGTTTAAAAGTCGGGTAGTTCCTCAGTGAAAATTCTGAAAATATGCAGTAGTTAAAATATATTGTTAAAAACTTGTACCACTTATTTAACACAGACACAGTGATGTTTTTGCAGAGAGATAACAAAAAGTCTATGAAAAATATTAGAAAAAAAATACATCCTGTACAGCATTTTGAGTATTGAAAACTGCGGGGCCACAGTACTAAAAGCGGGTGGTAAAGACTACAAAAAACTTCAGTTAATTAGAGTTCAAATGCACTCAAGAGAGAAATCTGATGTGTTACATTCACATGACTTTCTCTATCTGTTCTCCATAAAAGCTGCATATTCTTATGAAAGACTATTCTTTTACCTACATCTTGCTAATCAAGATAACCATTAGCAGAAATTGTCTCGTTACTTCCTTGTAAGGAGAAGGCAAATAAGGGAACACACTTGACTAAACAGATATTTTGTAATCTGGTCTGTGAAATAATTGAAATACGGTTTTCTTTGCATGTCCAGGAGCAAAAAATATATATGTAACCAGAGATGACTTAAACGTTTCAGAAGTTTTTAAGTGTTTTAAAATTGAAACTAATAAATATCTCACAAAAAGAAACTACAAAAATGTTTATAACATAAATTGTGTGTTTTAACCAGATCTGTAGTTTCAAGAAAATTCCCCACCCTAAATTACTGGGAAAAGTTTTTAAAGTTTCGATTTTTTTCAAAAATGACTAAGGATTTTGATATAAATAAACTCATATCTTAAATACATTTGCATGACAAATAAATGTGTAAATTAAACTTCCAGGGAATAGCCTCTGAAGTCCTCTTCATTCTGAATGGTTTTTATATAACTGGTAAACAATAAGATAGACAAACGCTTAATAGAGCAGATCTTTTTGAAGCACATAAATTAAGTCCTGTACATTTTTATGTGGAGCTAACCGTTTCCAAGTTTGGTTCAGTTTTAAAAGATATATTCTTTTCTCAAACATGAAGTCGTTGCTTTTGTTTTACTCTTAGCTATGCAAAAAAGCAACATTTTAATGACTAGCGCATAGCCTCAGCATTTAAAACATTCGATGTCACTTTAGTTTAGTTTACTCCCTTATCTCCCTTCTACTTATAAGGAATTAAGTGATAAGACCTTTCTTTTAATGTTTATCTCGATTAGTATGACGTACAAAGGGAATAATATTTTGTAAAATGTTTGTTTGTGGAACAGGTAGAGAAAGTGATGTGAATGGAGCACATTAGGCTTTTGTATGTATCTAATCTTTTCACAATGTTTGAAACCGACGGTAGCTTCCGCAGTTTTAATCGCCCTATACAATAGCTCAAGGATACACACACATTTCACTTTTCGAGCAATATTGAACGTCTTACTTGCATTTCTCATATCGCTCTGTTAACTTTCTTCCATTTCCTGTCTTTCGTCTTCCTTCTGCCTGCTGGCTACATCTATCACTATCAATTTGTGAGCGGCTCGGCAGACTGGCATCAATCTTTTTGTTTTCCTTTAAGCTTTGACTTCCCTTGCGGACAATTAAATCCTAGGAACGATGAGAAAGAATGAGTTTAATGTTGGAATGGATTGTTGGGTAGTCGTCTATAGATTACTCGAATATCCCTTCAATCGTAAGAGAGAACTTTCTGAGAAGCAGCTCAAAATGTGCGCTGAACTGGCATAAGGGTATTGGGGTATTAAAAGAAAAACAACGAAGCTAAGAATAACAAATGTGCTGAGTTTGGAAGAAACAACTAATCAGTGTCTTGTTTCCAATACCATATTTTCAGAAGGAAGTTTTTCTTCGCGATTAACAGTTATAAGTGAAGACTCATCCAGTGTATTTGCCTATGGTACATACCTGTGTGACGTAGCAAAAATTCGTACCGAGCGGGATGGCCCAGGCTAACGCACTATAAAGACGGGATTAGGTATAATCGTCCGCCGTCTTGCCTGAAGAGGAGCTTGAACAAGATGATGAAACTTCAGATTCTCCTTACATAGCAAATGGTGGTAAATGGAACATAATGCATGTTTGACGAAATTGTAATATTGAGTATATATCCCATACTGTGCGATGTTGGGTACTAATTTATTCCAATGGACACCGATTATTCCGATTCCAGACTGCTCCTAAACTTCAGGCATGATAAGCGGCGAAATTCCCTCGTCCAGGATCTGCGAGGCAACTATTGTTTTGGTTTCAAAACTACCTAAAATTCATTTCATATTTATTACGTTGAAAATTTGTAAGTGCTGGGTGGATCTATATCAAAATATAGAAAACTAAAATATATAAGAAAAGCAGCTGTAAATACATTTATCTTCATAATATTTTGCAGTTCTATAATCCTGGCACAAGCTATTACTAGAATTTTCACAGAAACATAGCTAAGCCCTAGATTTGAAAAGGGATGTATCAAAATAGCGTATTGCAATTTATCTGCTTAAACTTTATTGAAAACCGTGAGAGTTTAGGTAAAGCTACTTTTGGAAAATGGTTTAATGACATTTAATTGCCTATACCTATTCTCTTTTGTTTTATTTTATCCGTTTTAACATTTATGTATAGGTAATGAAATGTGACATATGTAAACGACCTGTTTAAATTTAAAATGCAAATTGACATTTATGAATAGGTGTTGAAAATGCTTCATATGTAAACAACCTGTTAAATTTAGAGAGGTTGGTTTGAAAAACACAATTATTACATACAGAAATAAAATGGGAATCTTTAATTAGCAGCTGTTTTGCTTTTGGTTAAAGTAGATTTATATCTGCAGTAAATTAGCATGCTATAAATACTAAAGGCAGCACTGAAAACCTTAACGTATTTTATTTATATAAACATAAGTTTCATACAAGTATTTTTAAAGCCACCTGCTTTGGTTAGGCAAATTATATACTCTACAGTTTTGTACCTATTCTTTTATCTTTTACACGTAACATTTTTACTATAAGCTTGATAACTTGCACGTAATATTTTATTTCTGAAGCTGTCATACTTGGGTGCTTTTGACTTCAATTTCAGTTCGTTAAGCTTAGGTTGTCTCGAACCCTAAAGGAAACAGGTACATAAATATACTTCATATGTATTTTAAATAAATATTATATGGATATATAGAGAGTGCTACATAATTCAACCGCACAAATTGGCAGGATATAGAGGGATCCTTGATAAGCAGTTTGAGATATTGGGAACCTACTGTCCCAGTTGCCAAATATCAAAGATACGACATATTTTCTGAATCGCACAACAATGTCCATAAATTAAAAGAATGTGAACGTTTGTGTTCTATTTTTATTTAGAATGCCTCATTTGTATACCAGTAGTTGAAGGTATGCAGTATTGGTACACAATGCATACGATATTTAAAATGACTGGACCAGCATGTTTGACAAAATTGCTTGTTCTTTGAAAGTGTGCACGCCACTGATAACATTTCAGATCATTTGTAATTAGGGAGAGCGTTCCGCTCTAATATACTAGTGGGTGAGTCGGTATAGCGCTGGTCCTGAAATCCCCCGCTACTAAAATCGTACCGCTCTGTGAAGTTTCCATTTTTTAGTTTTTTAATTTTCTTATTTTTCTCAAAGAGGTACACAATTTGAGCAGCACGAATGCGCTTATATTACATTTCTGAAGTCAAGACGATAAAACCTCCAGTTAAAATTACTTCCAAAAGATTGTGAACGAAATATATGTAGTGTTCAACAATAAGTACAGTAAATGTCAAAGAACCTGTGCAGATGAACAATAAAACAATTTGGTTCGTTGAAAACATTTATGTAATGTGTGCTTTGAAACGTAGTAGCTGAACTATGTTTTAGGGGTGGAATAAAAAGACTGATTGTTGCTTAGATTCGCAATTTACCCCTAGTTTGAAGTTTTTTGTAGTGTTTAACGCCCCTTTTACTAATTGTGTATCACTGGTGATACATGGAATGAAGATGGAGCACCGGTGGAATGCGATGGGCGGGACCGGAGAACCTGAAGAAAAGCCGCCCCTGCGCCGCTTTGTCCACCACAAATCTCACATGCGGTCGCTTGGGATTGAACTAGGTGAGAGGCGAATGGTCTAAACTCCCGGCCACGCCGCGGCCTAGTTTTAAGTTATGCCCTTTTAACCACTTAAGCTAATTTTGTCCCACGAAAATGTGTTTCTGAAAATCTTGTCTAATACTCACAAGTGATTACTGTGAGAACCATGGTTTGCAAAGCATTGTGTGTAACAAAAGAAAATATTTCAACGAAACGGAGATCACACAAACTGACATCCTAAGCTAATCTAGGTTGCGAACTTCTGAGCTCACATGGTTTTTAATGCCACGTGGCATGTGCCATTGCGCATGCTTACAAGATGTCCGCTGAATCTGTGAACAATTACTGACAGGAACGTTAGCTCTTTTGTGGTGAGGCTCACGACACTCCTAGAATTTTTGACAGGAAAAGAGGTTCATTTCTTCGTAGGTGCAACCTCTGCAGGGACGTTGCAGGTTGTCACATTAAGGATACCCATCTGTGAAAAACGTAAAATCTACATTTTGCTTGGATTTATTTTAAACTTTAACACAGCAATTGCAGTATTACGAATAGTTTACATGCCAATTTTCAGACTTTTATTCAAAATAGTTCCTGTGATAGTAACATATGTATAGTATTTTATTGTCATTTAATTAAATCATTGCACACGATGCAATTTCAGTTACAGAAATATAATACTGTGCAGTTATACTGGTAAATACAGTAATTGTAAATTGATGAGATGAAATTTTTATCTTACTATTGGTTTAGGGGAAAATATTTAATTACCATTTTATTATTTTTTATTTTTGCCATGGAAATATGAAGTTTGTTATTTAATTACACAAGCACTGGTGATATTATAAAAAAATCATGTCATGAATTTTCTTTTGTACTATTTTTATCCAAGGATAAACGTTTTAAAGCTTCTGTTTCGAAAACTGTAACGTATGGAACAATTTGAAGTTTTGAAAACGCTGAAAAATAAAAACGCGAGAAAATAGTTTTTAAAGTTTAATATACAATTTAACACTTTCTTTTAAGTCTTCGAATTTCATATTCTCCTGCAGCAATTTTTAAACCATGAATATCTGTAACTCTCACGGACTGCTTACTTAATCTCCGAGTAATATATAAAGCAAAGAAAAACTGCAAGTCATTTGGTCCGAGTCAAGCTGCACTCTGCCTCCAAAACAGGCCGGAAATATGCTGTTGGTGGGGTGCGTGGAGGCCCGCCGGGTGCTCTATCTGGCCTGTGGTTTAGGATGGGGAGAGCTCAGGTTAAATAATCGGTGTATATTATTGTATTTTCAACTTGAAATAGACATGTTTAACCTAAATATTATTGGTCAAAACCAAATTTCGAATTTTTAGCAATGTTTCACCATAGTGAAAAGGTTAAAACACCACTCCCACTTATAGTCGTTCATTTAAATCGTCACGTAATATGGTTTAAAGCGCCGCATGGTAATAAAAGCAACAGGAAATTGAACCACAAGCTTTACATTATTTAATTAGGTCATTTTGTTTTCAATTTTTGCACTTTTTGATCAATTTTCACAGATGGGTATCCCTAAATAGTTCCTCTGGAGATCTGCTCTATTTTGTGCTTCGGATGTTGTATTATTTCTCGAAGTCTCTCTTTATTTGCCTTTCCTGTAAAGATGAAAGGGTAGAATGCACTTTCCTGACTAGTATATAGTTTTATGTAGATACTTGTTTTACTATAGAGCTAGTTGTGCATTTTTATTTCATTTGAAGTTCATTCGATACAATTGTAATTGTTAACTGTGCCTAAAATTGTAGCGTGTAGGTAGATAGCACATCAATGTATGCTACATTGTATTTCCGAAACTCCTTTGAGAGGTTGTGTAATCGTTATTGAAAGCTTTCCATTGCACCTCCATGCTAATTATTCATTACATTTATTTAATTTATCAGTAAAAGTAAATCATATTACTTAACGTGGCAAATTAGTAACGGTTCACTATAAAATACAAACAAAGAAGACAAGATAAAACTAAAGGTGTGTATGGGGGCATGAACATCTTGACCCGACGCCCATACGCTTACCATAGTGCTAAATAATGTTACTGTGTCTAACTGTATAAGCTCTCCGAAATTCGGGTGTTCACCCCACGGTCCACTGCGGTTTGATCAGTGGAGTGCTAACTCTTAATACATTTTAAGCCGTAGCAAGGAATTTAGAAGCAATAGCACATTGATTCCCTATTTCAAAATATTTATCCTGGACCCCTCTACAATCCTGCCAATTTTGCTGTCGAATTCTGGAAAACTCTGCATATATTAAACCGCGTCAAGTACGTCTGGTATGTATTCAACTTTTTAGAAAAGTAAGTTCAATACCATATGCCTAATGAAGTAATAACTAAATCATAAACCAGCAGAATCATATACCGTATTTTAAATTTTCAAAATATTAACAAAGTGCCCTTTAAAATTACAAGCAAATATCTGAAAGATCAGATACTTATAAACGTGCTTGACATAAAGCGCATTAACCGGCCAAAAGGGACCCGGAGCGCTAATCCCGTTCCGTCTTCCGGCTCTGCACCCCATCCATGACGTCTGTAATGGGCAGAGGTGAGGGATGCAGCGGTCGGGCGTCGTCTTTCGTGGCCTGGGGATAACGTGCTAGTCTCTGGTTCCCAAGGCTGCGGGTTAAAAACTGTTTACGAACATAGAAATCCTTAATATGACTTCCTTCGGAAGGGAAGTAAAACCGTTGGTCCCATGTCGTAAACTTTCGCACATAAAAGAACCTCAAACTTGGTAAAGAGGCCTCTGAGCAAAATTAGCCGGTCTTTCATACCCAATATAGAATGGAGTATCACTAACAACGTAAACACAACACGAATCGGCTGTAATGGCATCATTGGACAGACAATGAACCAGAGTGATGAGTGCGCATGCGTGAAACTGCGACACTAGCGTTGCGGTTGCGGTAGAACGAAATGGGCTTACTTTCTAGATATGCCTCGCATATTGTGGGTACCACTTCCCAGGAGCAAGGGATGAAATGAAGGAAACACAGGAGGCTACAGGGGTCAGGCATACAGGTCATTAGAGGAGCGGATATGTTTCGAAAAAGTATAACGTCCGTTTTCCTTAATGTGCCTTTGAGAGGCAGCACAAAAGCTATTAAACAAATTAGTTATAGCTGGCACCATGTGGATCATGTTGAGCACGGCAAACTGCTCAAAAATGTTTGCGAGATAACAAAGTTTACATTTGTGCCTGTACAGTAATAAGAATTTTATTCATTTATAGCTTTCCTTAGCTAGTAGTTCAAATGCGCCAAATGAAAAAAAAATACATCTTCTTAGAGCCCATAATTTATAATTTTATCATGAGAATAATAGTTTACAATTTTTGTTGAAATTTCACAAAAGAATACTAATACTTAATACTAATAGATACACATGCATGTGGCCAACTTACCCTGCATGAAATGAAATAGATTGAGGCTGTCTAAGAAGCTAATCGTGGAGCAGAGGACTGAAATAGAGTCAGCCGTCACAACTTAAAGTTTTATATTTGTTCCCGCGGAATAGGTGTAGTGAATATTTAAAATGTGTTTATTAACGACACTATCAACTGTAAGGGTCATATCAGCGCCGGAATCTGTTGGAAGTTCGTCCCACCGGATTCTTTTGCATGCCAGTAAATATACTGACAGGGCTCTCGCTTTTAAGTACAATTAAAATTATCGGCCAATGGCGGAATGAACCCGTAATGGCAGAGCAACCTGAGACACGGGTATTTTTGTTTTTGTTGTATTTTTCAGTATACGAACTCGCAGCTGAATCTGCAACATCAATGTGCCATTGACCCCTTGTTAGTGTACGGCTATTCAAAATAATTATTTAAATAATTAAATTGTGATTGATGACATATATATTGATGTTAGAATCATTCATTTATAACTTAAAATAACTTTACCTGCAAATAGTACTCGACTAAATTGAGATGCACTGATAATATTCACTGTAACTCGTCATTTCTGTTGGCAATTTCATCTATTATTTTGATTTTCTCTTTTTCAGCATTAATTAAAATTAATGGGACAAAAGCTCTTGTGCTAATGAAGACCTGAAGCGATTTTCTACTATTTCAGTTTAAAAAAAACGCTCACAAGTAACTTGTATGTAGAGTAATGGCATGTATATAAAAGCTGTATACAGCTTCATTAAGAACCCAGAATGAGCTAAAAGGTCATATTACGCGTCACACAGATGTTTTAAAAAGCGAGTACATTCATATCCTGCATTTTTTCGTTTTCGTCACAATCACATTTGTCATAATCAACAGGAACTGTTTGAAAATAGCAGCTGTTTCTTTATTTTCTTCATCAGTTCATTTTATATAGGGTGTGAGTCCAATATACATAGGAGGTAGTACGCAAGAAAAGAGATATACAGTTCCAATAAACATTGGTCGTTAATTTAATATTTGCTGAGTTATGATTTACTGTACTACCATAAATAATTACCACGTCTTTGATCTACTCTTCGTAGTGGCCGGCATTAGGCTTCTGTGCAAAATTAAGTGGACTTTCACGCCCATTATAGAATGGGACGCTGAGAACCACAGCAGTTAAAGAGCGTCCATAAATAAAACTCCATTTCATTTCATCCATTACAATGCAGCTTCCAATGTGCGTCTCAGAGAATCACGCATTCTTTGAAATACCTCTGGTTGTTGCCGGATTGCTCAAAGACATTGAACAAGAGTTTTCGCAGAGTGGGCGTCTCCGATGTTTACGTCACTAGAGATAATGTACCGCACTAAAAACCGGCTAAGGTGAGTACAATCCTGTACCGGGGAGCGCCACTTGTACATGTAATGGCTTCCCCGCCCGTCTGTATAGTACAGTTGGGAAAGCGCGAGCGATAGTTCATGCTGATATTTCCGTTGAGTGTGTGTGTTAAAGTCTGTATATCTTCATATTATAAGCATCAAATATATTCTCAAATCAATTACAATACAATAAATTTGTACATTTGTTTCACTCTCTCGTGTGCTAGGAATTATTCCGTGATACCTCCCTCATTTGCCGTGTCGATCTCCGATTCAGCGGCCGTTTCTTCTCCCGATTCAGCTTTGCTGTCGAATACTATATTGATTATTATCCTTCTAATTTCTTTTTCGATTAGTACATTTCTATTTCAACATGTTTCTTGAATGTATTTCGTCTTCTGAACCGAGTTTTTCCAGTCATGTGCTGTTATTGACCCAAGAGCATTCTAAGAAATTACGCTCTTTGAGCCACTATATCAGAGCGTTCTCTCAGTGAACTCCGTTTATCTTTACACGTTTTAAATTTCAATATTCTCTTAGCGTTTTTCACACCCAAAGAAATGAATCTCCTTCTTGCAAAAGTTCTATAATTTTCGCTGCTTAGGGATTTTTAGCCGTAATACTCCTGATATTTTCTTCTAATGACACGCTTGTCTATATAGTACAAAACGACTTTGTTGCAACAGGTTTACCAATCTTGTGATGTGATGTAGCTTTGTTCGTCCCACCTTCTTCAAGCCCTTTCTGATATTGCATATCGTTGTCTTATTTGAACTGGTAGAAGCGACAAGAAGTTCAGTAGCATTTGTAATAGGTATTCTTTGAGCTTCTTTCTTTTCTATAAGAACATTGTAAATAACACGCTTTGCGTTCCACCACTGTGACTGAATACCTCGTGACGTGTTAGTGAAGTAAACCAGATTGTAAACCAGCATGCCTGAAGTCGTATTGCCTGCTCTCCTCTCTCAGAGTAGGGTTGCACTCGCCTTCGTCTACTTATACTGAGCTATTGGGAGCAGTTGTTGGTAGGAGAAAAAATCGCAGTGCTGCACTGTAAGTACCTGCCACAGGTCACAGTGAAGATTGAGTGCAATAGAGGAACCATGACATAAGAATTTTCAAATATACTTCACTGTCACACAACTGCTTGTAACTGCGCACAATTATTTTCATCTGCTATCCGAGATCGTAAATGCAGTTTTTCTGTTTTCAATTCTGAAAAGTTTTTCAGTTCCTGTAGCTGTATTACACGTTCCATCCCTATAGTACGATTACGAATTATTCACTTTTATCCATTATCATGTTTCGACATCTCTAAGAAAAGTTTCAGCTTGCATTAACAATAGCTTCTAAAGTATGTTTAAAGCGCGATGAATTATACTTATACAGAGCATAAGACGATAATGATAATCTAAACCCAGTCGAAATCCATGGTTCTAAATGGGCGGTCACAGGGAATCGAATACAGGACCTCCAAAATGCGAGTCTAGCACGTTATCGCTATTTGCAGTAGATGAATCAAGATTAAACTGGCCTATTCACTATGTTCTACTCCCATTAAATTAGTCATAATGTTAACAGAGCGGTTGCACCCTCTCCAAAGACTAGATGCCATGTTCCGTGCCCCTAGTGGTTGCTGACTAGCCGACGTGGTAGACTGCTCATAGGTCAAAGCTCAAACTACTCTTGTATAGAGTACACTGGAAAGAGCATTGTTATCTATTCATTGTCAGCTTGCTGACGCTGATTACACTGTTTGTTCAAGTAGAATTGAATTGACGTCTGGTCTCTCTGCGTATTCTGTCACTACAACATTTAACAGGCATTTGCAGGTGAATATGGCAAAAACTGTATATAGGTTATAAATTGTTTACAATTACTGTGATTGGAAGACTATTGCTTCTCAATACTCGATATCGATGCTCAGTTTTCAGGACCGATGCTCCCTATACGCTGTATAAAAGTGTCTAAAGGGAAATAGCTTGCTCATTGGATTATCATGGCTTTATTTTGCTTTCAGTGTATAAATATGTATGACCAATTTTTTTCCTATATGCTAATTCAGAGACTGTTAGATTTTCCCTTCTCTTTGGAACTGCATACTGATGGGATATGACAATTCTCCTATTTTTAAATATCGCGGAATCAGGTTCTAAAAAACTACGGATCTTTCAATAAAGGTTTTGAAAACTTCACTCTGTGTATAAATGTAACATGCCCAATTAAGTTTGACACCTGCATGACCTCACTGTGCGAAAAAGTTTTGCACATTTGATGTAGCTTTGTGCCTTAATTATAACGTAGAAGGCGCCGGTTGACCGACCAACTGACTGACTGAGTGAAGGAATGACCTAACGGGTTAGTGCTCTCATCAAGCGTAAATACCAGAATCGCTATCGAGAGATAACTGGATTGTTCCGGAGTGCTATTTCTCTCCCCCCCCCTTCCGAAACTCTTAGAACTAAACCAAGAGCTGATGATTTCCTGACGACGAATTAACTCTAAGTGTTCTCGCGCTTCTAGCCAGGTAAATGCATGGGTTCATTCCAACTTTTACATGATGATGCATATCTTTGATACGTTGGACTCAATCCTGGGTAGAAGCCCGAGAACATTTACAGATCCTAGAACTATTTGGTAAACTCCAGAGGGGTATATGACTGAGCATGTTCCCGAGCTTCTTATGCAATAGATAGTGCTGTTCTACGAGTGAGTGTGTGATGATTGTAGTGCTGCTATTGAAATAGATTAGAAAGGTCTTATGATCGAGTCCTTCAGGGTGGAAGGAACAAGAGAGTGCTTATCCAGTATATTATTACGCGACTATGTCGTGAGGACGTGACATTACAGTGAAAATTGGCCTAAATCATATTATTGAAGTGACAGCGAGAAATTAATAAAATGAATGTGAAAAGGGTACAGTCACAATATTTTACACAGCAGCTTTAAATATATCCGTGCTACAGTCATCATACGGCAGTCATTAAGTTCGTCTCTGTGTTGTACTAGAAAGGCTAAATAACTCCGAGGTACGAATAGTGCCATGTAAGTTATCCTCTCGACCAACAGGAAGCAGCTGGGACTAAACTCTCACTTGTGAAGGTGATTTGAATACGTCACAACTCAAAATTGTCACAGTCTAAACGAAGAGCATACTAGCATATTAGAAAGCATTCGAACTTAAAGCAAAATGGACAAGTTTGAATGCTGTTCCTTACTAATATCTCTGAATTGAATATTGTACCAGGAATCAGCTTTGTCAGTACAACTAAACTCTCTCTGATGACCTGAACATGGCCACAGTAATAAAGTCCGTTAAACTCCACCAGAGGCTGACTAATGACCAGGAACAGTGCCCAAAGGAAATGAAGAAATGAAAATTGCTGAACATGTTGTTGGAGGACAGAAACCAATTAAATGGGTAACAAGTGGTTCAAATATATCCTTAGCTGCATTATGCTAAGGGTTTAATGTGATTTATTTTCTGATACTTTCAAATTTTAAAAACGTGTTCCTGTTTCCAAAACAAGAAATCTGATGTTCTACATTCACATGACTTTCTCCACATCTCTGTAACAAATTATTGTTAGTAAGTTTATTTTCCTATTTACTTCATGCCAATCGAGATAACATTAGCAGAAACAGTCTTATTACTTAGTTTCTTATAAGTAGACGGTAAATACAGGAATACACTATGCTAAACCGAGAGTCAAATGTTTTAAAATGTGGTTGCTATAGAACTGAAATCCATTTCTTTGTATGACCAGCAGTTGACAAGTTCCCGTATGAGAAATGTTTAAAGTATTTTAAAACTGAAACCAATAACAAGGAATATCTCGAAAGCGGTCAACTCTACGAAAAAAATGTATATCACGTAAAGTGTGTTTTAACAAGATCTACATTTTTTGTGTAGTAAGTGCTTGTCTATTTCTTGGGGTTTACCAGTTATGCAAAATTCAAAAAAAAAAAATCATCGATAATAAAGAGATATTCAGAGGTTATTCCCCAAGCATTCAAAATATACGTTTTATTTGTCATGTAAATATCTCTAATATAAGATGTTTTAATGAAACTCTTTAAACCCATTTTTGAGAAAATCTAAACTGTCAAAAATTTGTCCATATAAAGATTAGTTGGGGATGGTGGAATTTTATTGTAAATCTTCGTGTCGCATCCTTACAAGATGCTCAACTTAATATCAAGTTTGGTGTTTAACGGGCTTCTCGCTTTTGAGCTGTGCTACCCACAGGCACACAGCAGACACACACGAACACGTTTGTATATTATTATTATTATTTTTATTATAATTATTATTAGTATTAGTATCATCATCATTGCCATCGTCAGCATCACTATCATTATTATTTGAATTCAGGGAGGCCCAAAAATATATTTCCGGTGAAACCTCGGTATCGAATTTTTGGGTGCAATATAATACCGCCTCTGTACACTATGTATATAGTACTTGTAGAAAAAGTAAAAATTAATGTCATATTTGCAGGAATCTGCACTGGCACAAAACACGTGTATGTGGGTGTGAAAGAGGCAAAGGGAAGGGGAGAGAGAGAGAGAGAGAGCGATAGAAGTATTTCGGAAATTACTAAAGCGATTTTGATAACATTTTCGCTATTTAGAAGCACTGTTTATTCCCATATGCAAGGCTATAAGGAACGTAATGCTTATTTCTTGAATTATTAGAATAATAAAATGATTCACAATGTTTGTGTATCTGAGTACAAACATAATTGCAAAGAAGGCTTGGGCTTTTCTTTGAGAATACCATAGAGTGCAAAATATTGTTGCTTTTATTCCACATTATATGCATCTAAGAATAGAAAAATGGGGCGGATATTTCAGCTCAACTAAAATACATAAAAGATCTTGATTTAACAACTAACAGTGTAGAAGCCACAGCAAAACAAATGACAATTAGGTCTTGGTTACAATGACCTCATACTTTTTAGCTGCTGATTTCTTTATTGATATTTTATTTAACAGCTTCGTGTGTATAAGTATAAGTATAATATTTAGGTTACAACGAAGGAAGGAACGTTGCTTTGCGCAGGCGTACCCTAAGTACGAAGAACCTTTCTCCCACTATATGCACTCTTCTTCCACCAGGCGCGCGCATATGCATTGAGCACGTTTCCCTACAGCTTCCCGGAAAGGAGTGAGTGAAAAAAGATACCAGGTGGCTTTCCACAAACGAGTGATCCGTATACCTCATATACCAACTGATGGCCAAGGGAGGGATAAATATCCAAAAGAAGTATACCTTTCCCTGCCAAGCTGTATCGAGACACCATCGCCGACAATTCTAACCCTGAAAGAGACCAATCGAATACAAGGATGAATGAAAAGAATAATGGAACGATCTGGTGGGGCAGGAAATTTGAGTGGTGAGAGAAACCACTCCAACATTTGTCCAATGAAACGGATAGAAAAGTCCATGAGCTAGAGTGGATGGTCACTGGGAAACGAACCCGAGAATTCCGCGGTGTCACCTCGTTTGCTTATTATGAAGATAATATTCTAGTCCAAAAATGTCTGTACTCTTATTTCAGGAAGATTTTCTGTATACCCTCTGTGTATTAAATCGATTAGGTTACCAGCATATGCTGCATGATTATATAAAGAGAGGAAATTTCTAGCGTAGAATCAGAGACTACTAAACCAATATTTGTAATTAATAACCGAGAAAATTGTTTTTCTGCATGGTTGCAGCTTGTGCGCTGTTTCAAATAGTTTAATTACAAGCCTGGTGGTAAGGGAATCTTCATTTTAACAGCTTTTCTCCTATTTCGTTGAATACTGTTATTGGTTGCTTTGTTCTTACAAACTACGAAACTTTAATATTATTAAATAGCTACGATACAAAGAAGGTCTGCAATGATTTACAAGGAATGTATCACTTGCAGTTCCGTAGATTAGGGGATTCAAAAACACGTCGGCCAATATTTCATGTCATATTCCATAAATATTAGAAACGTTTTCATCCGTTAGCATAAAGACTTTTAAAATAACAGCCACAATCGATACATTTCTAATTCAAAGCGTATTATACTACTCGCCTCTCACCAAGGTGGTCAACGCGGTGTAGGGCGGGTTTTCTCTGAGTTTCCTGTTTTTTCCAGTCATGGCATTCCACTGGTTCTGCATCTTCATTCCACGCATCAACAGTCTCATCGCCTAAGGTGCCATGTGTAGTGAAAGCGGGTATTAAACACTATACAAATTCAAAGCTTACTACATGTTTCACTGTACGGTAACTTAATGAAAAATACAGCAGTGGCAGACCGGACTGCCGCGCGCCAGTCGAAGGAACGTCCGTCTGGCCTGCTTGGCTAGCTTATGAACACATTAGCCAGACAAACGAATGCCTTTTCTGTTGCCCGCCTAAAAAACAATTCTCTGGAACCTTCTGAAACATGATTTCCCGTAATTTCGTATACTGAATTTTTGGAAATCGAATACGGGATTATATAAAGGAGGTCGACAATGCCAAGCACAGACAAGAACCCTCTCTACTGAGTGAGGGACCTTAATGCAGTGAAATGAACACTGTGAATAAGTGTGCAGCTCACAGTGGATAGTGCATAGTGCAGTCAATCCTGAGTTGTGACTCAATGACGCGAGTACGTTGTGTACCAAGTGTGTTAAGTGTTAAAAGTCACATGCATTCGTTGAGTGCCTTAGTGGCGAATAAAGTAAGTTTCGCATAAAGTGGTATTTTGATTTGTTACAATACGTTGATAGGTCACTTAAGGAAATTAGGGGAATTTCCTCAACATTCGCTTACAAATTCGATGCAACGATAAAAGTCTCTATGGCTTTCAAATGCGAGCAACACACGTTACCATGCAACCATCCACCGAGTATAGATAAATATCGGTTATTTTAAATGTTAAATGAGTCTTATTATTCGTTTTCATACATGACTTTAGGTTAAATTAACTTCAGAATACTGATACTTGTTTACAAGCGAGCGGAGATGGTAGTGGCAGCAGTCCCAGTATTTGTGAGTTTGTACTACATAATGATTATTAAGTTTTATAGTAAATATAAATATGCATTACGAAGTATAAGTAACATGAACAAAGTAATAAATCTGTACTGTGGCATGTGAAATAATTAGTTTCATATGTGGTTCACATGTGTAGACAACTATTGCAATAGATTACAATATATTTTCTGTATGTATGAAAAGCTATTTTTATTGGACTTCGTACCTTCAGAACAGGCTCTATATACACTAATGGGTTGGTACAGTGAATGACCGGCAGTGTTTGGGGCGAGGAGGTCCCTGTGAAACCTGTGTGCACGTAGCTACTTTAAATAAAAGTGCAACCAAACTGCAACCCTGTCCGAAGCCTATATTCCTCACTTCAGTTATCTTTCAACGTTTTTGTCATTTTTATTTCTCATGGAGATATTCCCATGACGAAACCCGGAAACCGCAAGAAACAGCCTGTTTCCTATTTTCTTTCTTCCTATTCTTTCTTTTTCGCACTATGTATAATGTTAAGCAATTCCTAAATCAGGCGTCACCAACTCCCTTGATTTTGTGTTAGAGCATCCACTGCAGTGGGTAAACACGTGATATCAGTTAGAAACGGCTGGTGGGTCTCTCGTTCCCTATATAGTGTATCGCGTGTCCGTTTATGATATCGGAACAGAAAGCGATCCAACACGAAGCCGTCGACTCCTTCTTGCCTGGGAGAAATCTCTCTTATTTTAGAAAGTGGCATACATTGATTCTGTTTACCTAATTTTAATAGTTTAGCTATTAAGTATATTTTAGTTTGCTTGAAATATGCTATAACCTCTGCTTACTACTAGTTGGCTACTCATATTGACTGCTATAAATATGATTCTATTTATATTGTGTTATATACCAATTAATTACCAAGAGCCCTGTGCATAATCACTGCTATAGGTGTGAAAGCTTTTTCCAGGTTGTATCAGATACAAGTTAATTATCAAGGCTCATTTTCATTTTCGTATCAATGCACAAGTGTTATTTTTTAACTGCGTTAGACGCCAATTAATTTTCAAGAGGTCTGTTCATATCTATATGAATGTTCTTTTTGTGTTGAAATACCAATTATTTAACAATATGACCGTTCAAACTCACTGCTATGTGGAAAATTCTTGGTTATTAATAAATTCCCATGCTGGCCAATGAATTCTTTCTTACACACCAGTTCAGTGTAGCACAAAAGTTGAAATGGTCGATTCACGGGGAAAAATTCAACGCCATAGCCGAAATTAGAGCCATGGACCTGCTGGTCTTCGTCCAGTTGCTCTATCCACTGAGCTAACATGGAACATGCCAATGCGCCATACAACATCCAATTCTCATGCTGTTAGCATTTTTAAGAGTTTTGCCCATTTATGGTGTTTGATATTCAACTATATGAATACTTTAATAACTGATATTTTTCTGCTTTTTTATGTTACGACTATCAAACTTATCAAAATGTGTATATATTTTTATTATTATTATTATTATTAATTCATACTACAACTAAGTGTAAAACATATCTAGTAGCTTCATTATCATGATTATATGACTGTTTGGCAGTAATTATTCCAGTGAATATATTCTGCTAACCATTGCATTTTTCACGCAATAACACATCACTGTGCTAAGTCCTCAGATTTTGTCCTTTTTAGTCTTCTTGGTACTGCACTGGTTTCCAATAACTGAAGCACAAGAGGATTTGAATGGGTGTGAAGTCGTTTTCATGCTTCACTGCCCTGGTTCTTATTTCTTCTCTAACGGTGCCCATTTTTAAGTCTCTATGAATGTTGCCATTCCTTATGTACCACGTAGCACTTTATTTTGAAAATGTTGTATAATTTTTATATATGTTTTCTTGGTGCATCCCCAGATCTGCAATCCGTACGTCCAAACAGGTTCTAATATCTGCTTATACAGGAGCAATTTATTTTGTATATTAAGCTCAGAATGTCTTCCTAAGAGCCAATACATTTTTCTATATTTTATGTCAAGTTCTTCTTTTTTTCTTTTTTACATGTGTCTTCCATTTCAACTTAGCATCAAGTGTCATGCCCAAATACTTGGCCTGGGTTGCATATGGGATTATTTGTTCGTTAATAATCACAGGTAGGTTTTTTATTTTTTATTTGTAAAATTAACATGAGTAGACTTTGTTTCATTAAGTTTAATACGCCACTTTTTAGTCCAAGCGTTAACTTCATTTATTGCAATTTGAAGCTTATTAATTGCTGCTGCTTCTTCTGTTTCTCCAACAGCTAGAATGACGGTATCGTCAGCAAAGGTGGCCATCGTCGTTTCTGGATTTTGTGGGATATCACTTGAATACAGTAGGTACAATATCGGTCCAAGGACACTTCCTTGCGGGACTCCTGCACATATTTCCTTGAAGCCTGAATATTCACTTTCATGTTTGACTCGAAACAACCTCTCTGAGAGATATGATTGTAATATAGCACAGTATTGTTTTGGTAAATACCTTTGTAACTTATGATTTAACCCAGCATGCCACACCTTATCAAAAGCTTGGGTTACATCAAGAAATATACTACAATATATTTTCTTTTCTTCCAGTGACTCCTCTATTATTCGAGTTATTCTATGTACCTGATCGATGGTTGAATGTTTGCTCCTGAATCCAAACTGATGATCTGGAATTAGTTTTCTATCTTGTAATATAGGTTTTAGGTGGCTAAGCAGCAATCTTTCAAAAATTTTAGATAAGTGTGGTAGCAGAGGTATAGGTATGTATGACCTTTTATCATTAGGGTCCTTCCCGGGCTTTAAAATCATAATAACTTCTGCAACTTTCCATTGTCTAGGCACATTTCTCAGTCGGATAACAGCATTTATGATATGTAGTATTTTCACTAATGCTTTATTAGGTAGCTCTTTAAGCACCTGTCCTGTAAGTAGGTCATATCCTGGAGCTTTTTTGAATCCACATTATTATTTTCCTGTTTGAGCTCTTTCAGAGTTACTACTTTAATTTCTGGAATATCATTAAGATAATTTATTACTATGTTTTCATCAGCTGTTTGTCTAGAGAATGGTTTAAAGATCTCCTTCAGATAATCAGCAAATACATCTGCTTTTTCTTTATCACCTCTTGCCAAATCATTATTATTTTTCCTAATGGGTGGCGCTTGTGTTATTGGTTTTTTAAGACCCTTAGTTGCTTTCCAGAGAGAGTAATCGGTATCTTTATCTGCAGTCAGGTCTTGGAGATAATTGGTTACAATTTCATTTTTATTTCTTTTATCATTGTTTTGAGTTTATTGCTTAGTCGATTAACTATCATTTTGTCTGATGGAGATTGACTGTTTTGCCATTTTTTACGAGAGTTTCTTTTTTCATTAACTAACTCTCGTACCTCAAGAGGATAACTTATTTTGGTTTTGCCATATATCTTAGACGTAACTGGTGTATTCGTCCAAGCAGAATGCTGAATGTTAACAATTAACAGATCAATTTCTTGTTCTATCTGTTCTGGAGTTTTAAGTGGCATTTGAAGTTCAATGAGGTTATCAAGTGTATTTCTGAATCGTTTCCAGTTTGTTTTTTGACTAGATAGTTTAACTGGTGTTTCTTTTTGTATCACCTTGTCATTAATAGTCAACATTATAGGTGTATGATCGGATGAAAGATCATTGCAATGATCTATCTATATAAAATGCTTAGATAAACCCTTGATAACAAAGGAGTCAATTATGTCTGGCACCTTGTTTCGATCGGAGGGCCAGTATGTCGGTGATTCTGTAGAGTAAAAGTCACAATTCGCTTTCATTCCTGTTTCGTAGAGCAGTCTACCTTTAGGGGTTATCAACCTTGATCCCCAATAAGTATGTTTTGCATTAATATCTCCTCCAATAATAAATTTCCTACCAAGTGTCTTAAACATGTCTAGATAATCACCTTTTTCTAGCCTATATCGTGGAGGACAATATATATTGCTGTTATATTTATTTTTGAATACTTGATTTGCACGCTAACAGAGGTTGCTTGCATGAATTCTAGTGATATTTGTATATCTTCAGTGTGTTTAATTGATTCTTTAATTATCACAGCTGAACCTCCTCTAGCTGTATTAGAAGGATGAATTGTGTGATATATTCTAAATCTCCGTATTTTGATATAGGATTGTGTAGTGAAATGTGTTTCAGATATTAAACAAATGTCAATTTTTTCATTCCATAGGAAAATTTCCAGTTCATGTGTCTTATGCATAAGCCCATTAGCATTCCATGTTGCAATTCTAAGACAATTCATTTTTTCTTGCTTACCTTGTTTTCCATCTTTCTCTCTATTTTTTGCAATCTATTAATTATCATTTTATTTGTTTCATTTTGTTCGTCTATCCTACTAAGAATCAGACTAAGTGTTTCAGTAAATGTACTCTCATTTCCATTTTGATTTGCTTGCATTACTTGTACGTAATTTTGTTCTCTTTGTCCAGAGGTACCTGGTTTGTTTTCTATAGCTTCAGTTCTCTTTTCTCTGTTGTAATACGTTTTGGATATTTGTTGTGGCCTTTGATTTTGTGCTACTATCCTGTAGCGCCTTTTTTGAAGCTCTTTAGCAACCTCACATCCCCTATAGTTTGCTGGGTGTGCTCCCTTACAGCTAATACATTTTGGAGCAGTTTGTCTGCTTACTCTACAGTCTCTAGTGTGGTGCTTGCCAGCACATTTAACACAGTATGCATCTTTCTGACAATAAGCTTGAGTATGATTAAACCCTTGACACCTTTTGCGTTGTGGAATCAATTTGGAATTTTCCCTCAGTGGTTCTATTTTTACCACTGTCTTAAAAATAGATGTGATCTCATATATTCTTTTTGTACTTTCTGTGTTGTCAAATGTTAACATAAAAAGTGGAAGTCCACGTTTAACAACAGTTTGTTCTCCTTTTTCATTTACTTTATTTTCACTAGTAAGTATATTAACAACATCAAGAATTTTATATCCTCTCTTTAATAAGTCTTCCTTGATTTCTTCTACATCGCATGATGCATGAATTCCTCGAGCAATGACACGAATTGGTCTTTCCTGTTTGTTTTCATACGTATACCATTGAATATTTTCAGTCCTGAGTTTTTGTGCCAGGGCCCTGTAAGTATCAGCGTCTGGAACGTTAATTTTGAATACATTGTTATTCATAGTAACTACCCTATATTCTTAGGCAGTACCTGAATTTATTACCAGCCGCAAGTTGTTATAGTCATTTATTTCAACCACTATGTTTCTCTTTAGGTTGTATTATATCTTCTGCATATCCTTTTGATCTATTATCTTTGGTTCTGGAATTCAGCTTTCCTGTTTTTATTTGGCCTATTCTTTATGAGGATCCTGTCTGTTTCTCTGGCTAGTTCCTCTTCATCTGTATGATACTCGTTTTTATCAACGATAATATTATTGGTCTTATTCAGCTCTTCTCTGACATTAACGTAATCTCTCTTAAACTTTACCTTTTCTTCTTTGAGTTCTATAATTTCATTTTGTAACTCTCTACATAGAGGCATATACTTCATTTAATTTTGCTCTAAGTTTGTCATATTCTTCCTCAAGAGCATCTCTATTTTTCACCTCCATATTTGGTGGGGATCTGGCTAACAAGGAGCTCCTTTTAAAGCGATCCTTTTCAAGCAATGGCTGCCCCTCCCCAGAATCCGCGGGGCTTGCCTCCATAGAGGGTGGATTCGTCAAACTAACTGATCTACCACCTGGGGTACTAATTTCCAACTTTGTTTTTTCCATTGCTATTATTTGGTTTACAGGATTAAACCTGCTACCCTTCGATCTTTAGGTGGAGCTAGGCATCTCCTCCTAGTCTCAGTGATATGGATTTCCCGCCAATACTCGGGAGGCTAATTGCAGTGGAATCCACTGGGCGATGGGGGCGCCACGACCCTACGCCATGTGTATATTTTACATCATAAATATGAATATTAATGTAAGAAACCGTATAATGTAGGTATATTAACCTATGAACTGTGGAAGTCGTACTTCACATAAAAATGTTGCATACCGCCAATGCACGTAACGAACTTCTGTGCAGCTGAAACTCACGCAGTGTATAGTAAGTGATAAAATGCAAGTGAATGAGCAAGGTTACCCTCTCCACTTTACTCAAAGTTGATGATGCCTGACCTAAACATTGACTGGGAGATTCTCTAAAAATAATAAATGCTTGGATCCCGCTACATACTAAGCATCGTTTCTGTAACATAATTCAAGCATTTCGTTAACTTCTAGCACAAGACGCGGCCAAAACAACGGTCTTACAAGTTACCCGTAAGTTTAGCTGCTTCTATATAATAATTGGAATTACTGTACAGAGATTCAAAAGAAATGTGTGCCTTGAGGCGTGGTACAGGAACTTAGTCGACTAAGAGAATGAATAATTTATAAGTTAAATTTGTCTTGGATTCCTTAGAAAGCGTTGCTTCACTGACAATGAGTTTCTACAACATTCTTCCAGCGCTGATTTGTATTACACATTTAAATGAGTTCCATCAACGATGCCCATCTATGAAATAATACAGAAAAAAAACCGAGTATGACCAAAATTCATAAATATGGATTTTAGTGTTATCAAACATCGAAATGCTTCTACTCTGGTTCTGTGTAGGTTTTATAGCTGTACGGTGTTTTAAAATATGCCTGGAAGTCTAAATTCCTATAAACTGTACTGAAAATCATAAGATTTTCTTCTATTAGCGTGAATAAAGCATTCAAGACCAGTCTAATGAATTCTAATATACTGGTGCAAAAGAAGTAGGAAAAGATAAAGGAGACCCCGTATATGGACTAAGTACGATTACACAGCATTAAGTTAAAAATCAGTAAATATATGTTTAAGCCTTCACGGCCGGTGTCCATAGTTTTAAAATTTAAAATTTTCGGGCTGTTTTGCCGTGGTCTGTAGGTTAAAGTATGTTTAGTTAAAATATTTCTACCTAACGTTTCGTCTCTGTCTGTGAGGGACATCTTCAGAGGCAATGTGCTCACGTCGCTAACTCGGAAAAAATTACAACATTGCGGGTTATAGCCGGTATATATATGCGGGCACTGGTGGGCGGGGTCAAGTGGACTGGTTCTAATTTTGTTTGTATTTAGCCTGGAGGTTACGGAGTTGGGAAAGTATAGGGAACCAGGTGGAGTTTTAATTTTTAAAATTAAAAATCAGTGTTTTATTTTTATAATTGTTAAACGTTCTTTTCTGAGGTTTTCAACATTCGAAAAATTTGATTCTCAAATTATTCCACATGATGTTGTTTCTGGTATAAATCATTGAAAATTGACATCCTCCCTTATAAGTTTCGTTTCGTTTCGAATTCGGCTTACCGTCCCTGTAATCGTAGGACTTACAAGTCAATGCCTGTCGGGGAACCAACGGCACGAGACCACAGAACCTGCTACGAGATGTCAGCCCGTAGCCAGACATAAACTTGAGCAAGTAGGTAATATGAAATGTAAGCGAAATTGATGATGAGAAGGGTGGAATGAGTGACGGCGGGAACCGGAGAACCCGGAGGACACCCGCCCAGACGCCGCTTCGTCCACGACGATCCCACATGCGGGTGCTTGGGATTGAACCCGGGCCGCCTAGATGGGAGGCGAGCGGTCTAACCAGTCACCCACGCCGCCCGCTTATAAGTAACAGGATAAAATGTTACATGATTTTTCTTGGTTGTAATGTTATTAAACAATAATATTCCTATTGTGTAAATGTTCATGCAAATTCATTGACTTCTCTTATTTAGCATTTATTTTCTCCCAAACTAATAAGATAAATGAAACTTTGATGTAATTATACACTATTAAAGAGTTGAAACGTAACAGCTAAACAAATATTAACAATAATATTTCTGGAAATAAAGTGGAAACATTCATGAAAATTGATCTACTTATTATAAATCAATCTCGAAATGCAATACTTCAATGTTAAATGAATCCGCTTGAAGTAATGCATTCTATAATTTTCCCGGACCGGTACCACTACAATATGTACCTGCATCGTCGGAATGCCATAGGCAGGAATGAAATGCATTGATTGCTTGATGGTAGATATTATTTTGAAGACCCGTTGAAGCAGGTTTAAACTACACTTTTGCAAAACACTCCCAGAATAGCACCGCAACCACCACCACCACCACACCTGTCGCTCTCCGTGGTGTAACGGTTATCATGCTAACTTCACATACCCAAGGTCGCGGTTTCAAAACCGGCTGAGAACAATGGATTTTTTCGGGCGTATAAATCCTTTGCATGGCTTCCTTCAGAAGGGAAGTAAAGCCTTTGGTCCCGTGTCGTAGATTTGCAGCACGTAAAAGACCCTGAAGAATGATAAAGAGGCGTCTGAGCAAAATTAGGCTGTCTTTCACGCCAAGTATAGAATGGACCACTGAGAACCACAGCAGTTAAAGTGCGTCCATAAATAAACCGTCATTTCATTTACCATCGCCACCACCACCACCGTTGGTATAATGTGAAACATTGACGATTTCCGAGAATAAGCAGAGCGCCGTCATAAGTTTACTGCCACGATTATGTGAACTCACGCGTTACTATCATATAAAACAAGCTCGTAGGCTTAATTTATGCTTATATTCTAAGTTTAATTGTGAATGGCCCTTAAAATGGACAAAATGGTGTGAAATTGAATTTAAAATTTATTTATGGATGCTCTTTAGCTGCTGTGATTCCCAGCGTCTTATTCTATGCATCGGGCGTGAAGGACTGCTTAATTTTACTCTCAGGCCTCTTTATCAGGCTTGAGGTTCTTTTATTGAAACTACGGCAGAGGACTCACAGCTTTACTTCACTTTACGCCCGAAAAAATCTATCGCCCTCCGCCGGTTTAACCCGCGGCCTTGGGAATCAGAGGCTGGCATGTTATTACTAGACCACGGAGGACGATATTACGTATTCTCATTTATCGTATTAGTAGTTTTACTTCTTTCTTTCTTTGGTAACGTCTCCACTAACACTAAATTGTACTGAGACTTAACCACGTCTCTTGAAACATATTCCAAGAAGCAAACATGTGTGTACTCACTTCCTCAAGCACCCGCTCCCTAGTCTTCATTCGGTAGGTTTCGCTCAATTTCCGAAGAAGAACAAGACAACATTGAGACATGGAGTACGCTATACACAATGACATATGTAGTTTCAATGCTAAGGTTTCATTCTGTCTGTAGATCTCAGAGTTAGTGCACTGTGTTTCGTTTAATAGTTCACATAATTCACTGTAAATTTATACACTCTAATCACCATAATGGCTGAGGATCAAAGAAAGAAACCTTATTTGGTTGGCAACACTGCGGAAAGAGAGGTGATTCTCCCTTCTCCGTAAAACTAGCGCTCAATAAAATGCGCATGCATTGTATTAATCCTCATTTAATTTATTTTGCACTACTAGAACCCGCAGCTCCGTTGGCTTTATAGCTCAAATGCAGAAGTTCTACTTAGCTCCCTTCTTAACCATCCTCCCAATCTTCCATCATCTGCACCTTTCTCCCCTCTCTCTTCTATTTTCTTTGTCCCAGTTTCTCTTTGTGCAATGCAAACATCATAAGCTTTGAAAGCCAACAGTAGAGCTCTTTTCTTTGATGCGACGATAATAATTTCAACCTAAGTGTAGAATTTACCATGGTGCAGTGGGCTAGATTTAATATACGGTCACGGCGTCTAGGTGCGAAACCGTCCCTAGAAGTGCGGAGTTTTCGACCCATGTATAAGTGCACTGCCCATCAAGCATTGAGAAATTTAACTGCTGCAATTCGTAACGATCTGTGAGGGGCCAAAACCAACATTCTTGGGCAGAGCACAGTTCTCCCGAATACCAGCTAAATGATCGCTGACCTAATTTGAGCGTGAGGACGTCAGTCTACCTGGTAGGTTTTGATCCATCATAGGCTGCCTTCCAACAAATTTGATGATAATGTGTAACAGTGCAATAGCATGTGACTGCTTCTAATGCCTGTTATGCAGTGTTTACTATTTATTTCCTCTGTTACTGGTTTATATACACGAATAATGGCAACGAGAAATTGAAGCAAATTCTCATTGACTATATCTATCAAAATGTTGTGACTACATTGTTTTCAGCATCATTACGCTTACAAAAATATTTGACTTCTTTATCCGTTCCAACCTGCGTTTGAGAAACATAAGCAAGACTTCTTGAGTGGTACCTAAGATACATAATACATGTCTCGTAACTATCGGTTAGAACGGGCAGCATGGACTGGTGAACGCGAGGTCCACGTTCAGATCCACTGTCCACCCTGACTGGACTTTATTCCAGGTTTACCTAAGTCCTCACAGCTGACAGCTACCGCGGAGATACCTTGAAAGCTTCGTTCCAAAATTTCGTTTCCCAATTATCATTTAATTTTATTTATCAGTTTTTACCACTTATGGTGTCGTAATTAGAAATAGACCTCGCACACAAGCGTTCGCCTTAAGGAGACAGTCAACTGAAAATTCGAGGTTTTGGGCAAAACTTGTGTTTTTTATTTCAAAAAGTTGTTTATTTCTTTCTGTGTTTAGAAGAGCTATAATTCTTTACCCTGTGCCATTTCATAGATGTGTGGGTGGGGAATTTAAACGTAATATTACTAGGAATTTCTAGTGGAGTTTGAATCCCATAAAAAAAATGTTCCTTGTCTCAGATCTACATTTTTTAACATAAAATGTTCATTGCGGAGTAATTTTGAGAACATTCTTACGAAATTTAAAATATAAGCTCTTTAGAACCTTAGTAGTATAATACGGTCTGGGTTGAGAATTACTTAGATGAGCATTTATGTGGATGTAAAAAGTTATATATATATATATATATATATATATATATATATATATATACAGACATCTTTTTTAAGAAAATAAAAACTTCATTAACAAAATATTCATGATTTTTTTTTTTGCTTTCATTATTCAATAAAACAAGAATATTTTTTTTCGGATATGCATTAAAACAGCCTTAACAAATATCATAAATGAAACGTGAGAATTGTTCCACAAGAAAAATTTTATATCCAACAGTTAAATTCTTGGTGAATAAGTTAATATAGTGGAAAATATTTGTTGTAGGTAGCTGAACTTTTGCAGAGATAATAACATCAGTAAGAGAGATAAATACAAGAATGTGAAAGCGCTGTGTTCACAATTGCGCCGTCCAACGTGAACGTTGGCATATGTTCATCGGTAGTCTTGGTATGGTGCGAATCTCGTCGCTCATTCTTCAGCATCAAGAGTGGTAATCGGGTCTGGAACGCTGAAATGCAAAGTTTGAGTTGCCTGGGCTTGCTTTGGATGATAATGAGCATGGAATAAACGGGGATCCAGGTTGTAATACGTTAGGAATAACACTACACAAGATCTACTTTTGGGCGTTATTTACTATACTTGAAGTATCTAATAACTGACTTCACGTACGAATAAGCACGTAAACACTTTTATAACTATCGCGAACTTCACTCATATTCATGACTCCCTGTAACAAACAGCGCGCTGAGGTAACACTTAAATAATTTATTTACATTGCTCAAAAAGAATTTGGCGCCAAGACACGGAGCAAGGTGTCGTGGAAATGATATCTGAACGTTTACCTAAAACTTGGCCGTGCTGGTCTTTACAAATCGGAATATTTAGGCTCTTAAAATATATGTCAAATTATTCTGTTCGTTCTCGAAACCGGGCATTTGAAATAAGCTCTCCTTAGTGACGTTACAACTTATGATTCGTTGGTTCAAAGTCCCGAGGTTTAAGAGAATGAAAAACTCCCCGGTTCACCTAAATCTATGGGTCCCACTAAACAGTGAGGCGGATATGCTTTTCTGCATCAATCTATTATAGATGACCTATTACCAAACGAGCAAAAATAGGCGGCCTTCCAAGTAACTACGCATGTAAGACGGGCGAAGCCTCTCGTCCACATATAGAAAACTGTACATCTTCCTCTACATATATAATAACATAAATAAAGCACATTAAAACATGAATGATACTTAGATAACATAATAATTACAGATACTGACATGGTACAATAATAAGGAAATAGAAGCATTCGAAGTATGAGAAATACTGTCTCAAAAATATAGAATTTGGGATTTTAACTTGGTTGTCCCTCAAGGTGGCCCAATAATACAGGTTTTCATGATGCATTGATTCAAAGTAGAACATCACCAAAATCCTATTATAACATTACTGTGCCTGTAGATTTAAGACGGAAGGTTACTTGAATTCAATTAAGAACTTTGGACTGAATCATTCAGTTTTGGGCTCTCCTTGTAACCGGAAATAGCGGAAGACACTGGACCTAATTAAAGTTAATGGATTCTTCTTATTGTGGAAGTAGCATCTTAATCTTGATGGTGGATGTGGTAGTGGTGGAAGCAGTTTTGTAGTAATTAAAGCAATAAATGTCCTCCCTTCCAGATCCCTCTGTCCCCCTCAGGAAACCTTTCTCCCCCTGCAGACACGAAGCTTCAAATGGCTCCCGCGCTCTTCGATTTTCTGGAGAAGCTGGCAGCTGCCTATTGAATTGCAGAGCTTGGTTGGTCCCATTTATGATTAAACTTCCGCGTTTTCCTTCTTACTTTCTTTTCCTTGTGAGGGCTTCTTTCTCTGCGACCAATCTATCTATCTCCACTCCCAGAGGGGCTCTTCGGAAACGTGGGCCAGTACGCTTGCTCGCACCACTACCTCTCCTCACGCACATCCCACATCTGGGCCCTTCTGCTATACCCCAACAATTCCAACAAATCGGGAAGAAGGCAAAGAAATGGGATGAGTTTAGAATCAGAGGAGGGGTTTTGAACGTGTGAACTTTCTTCAGAACTTTGGAAGCCCTGGCGCAACGCGACAAGCTGATGCCGGTAATTCTGTATCTTCCTGCATACTGAACCTTCTCTGCCCTCTTGACTGTCATTTTACATTCTCTCTTTTATTTCATCCCATAAAAGGTTGAATTTTCCTCTTTAAGTTTTCCGCTCTAAATATTCCGCAATTTCATCTCCCATGTCTCTAACTTAACTGTAAGATTCTCAAGATGAGGTTAATGTATCTGCCTGCATTGGTCCCAATGCGCAATACGCTCACTGCCTTTTTTGCTTTATGATACACATATTTGAACTAATGTATGCGTGGATGGAAGAAATGGTTTTGACTTCTTCTACACGTATTTTGTGTAAATTATACAGAGAATGTATTGTATTCCACCCAAAAAGCTGTTGCAAAGAAATATATGTTATGGGACCCTGGTCAAAAACATATTTTTAGAAAAACATCCGTTTGTGTCCTTGGACAGCATAACTAAAAACAAAAATTTGATAATATACTAAACTTAATATTTTGTGTTTAGTATCCTCAAAGGATGCAACTTGGAGATTTTTAGAAAAATACTCCACACCAAACTACACTTCACATGAAAGACTTTCCGACGTTTTGAATTTTCTAAAAAAATGGCTCTAACGATTCCGATTATAGCACTCTATATTAAGAATATTAACATGACAAATATCTTGAAGTTCTTGGGAATAGCCTCTGAAGTCCTTTTCATTTTTGATGACTTTTGCATAACTGGTAAACCGTAAGAGATAGGCAAAAGTTTACTACACAAAAGATGTAGATCTCGCTAAAACACATTTTTAAATATACTTTTTTTTTTTAGAGTTAACTATTTCCAAGATATTCCTTGTTATTGTTTAAATTTTGCAGTACTCTTAATTTTCTCGAACGGGAAGTTTTCAATAATTGTTTCTTATGTTTTATTTTACTCCTGGTCAGGCAATTCCAATTGTATCACATGGCGACCAGCTTTTAAAGTATGTAGCTATCGCTTTACCCTAGGGTGTTCTCTTATTTCCCTTCTATTTACAAAAAAGTAAATAAGGACATTTCTACTAGTGATATTCGCAGTATGATTTAGATAAAAGAATATTGCTTATGCAGAAGAGGTAGAGAAAGTCATTTGTTTGGAACACATCGGACTGTTTTATGGAAGAAATTGGAAGAACGTGAGCCGAAAAAGAGTTTTTAGTTTATCTATACGCTCTATGTACACAGTAGATCGAGAAGGTACTGCATTCTACCCAAAAAATAAGATTCCTAGATTTCACCGGAATACCACTCGCTTGTCAATTGAGACAAAAAGGAGCATTTTTAGAAAATGGACCGTGTGCATGTGTGTCTGTGAAGAGCATAACTAAAAACCCGTAAGTTCGTTATAAACCAAATTTGGTATTTAAGTTTAATATCTTTCAAGGATGCGATACGCAGATTTCCAGGAAAGTTCCCCCACCTCAAACTACACTTTACATGGGAAAACTTTCGAAATGTTGGGTTTTGTCAAACATGGCTCAAACTATTTTGATTAAAATGCCAAATAATAAATATATTTACCTTGCGAATAGAATGTACATCTTGAATTACTGGAAATAGTCTCTGGAAACTTCTTCATGCTGGATGACTTTCGTATAATTGGTAACCCGTAGGAGTTAGACGAAACCTTTACTACACAACAGTATAAATTTCGTTAAAACACACAATTTATGTTAGATACTCTGTATTGTGGAGTTTAATATTTCCGATAACATCTTTGTTATTTGTTTAACTGTTGGAATATTTAATAATTTTGTTAAATGAGAAGCCGTCATTCTATATTCAGTTTCATCTGTTCATATCAAATAGAAATATTTTCAGACCGAAGAAAAAATTTTATAATGTTTCATGTACATTTCTGTATTTGCAGGCAGGTTTCCAGCAATTTAAATACCTGAAAAGATGAAATGACCCAAATACTATTTAGAACTGGCTCCAAAATAAACAAATTAAATACTGTGTTACACGAAACAATAACAGAGCAGCATATAAATTCAATACTGTGGCCAGGTTGTGTTCATTTCAACATTACGCACTTGAAATGTTAAGTCCTGCTTCTTTTGTTTCTGCTCTACTCAGGAAACTGAATGAATTATCATGTATGCACATTGTATTCCTCCTTTACTTTCTCTACTATGTGTAGTGAGTAGGATAAATGTTGTATTCCATTCAAAAATTCAGTACCGAGATTTCACCGGTAATGCAAGTTTTGAAAACCCTGAATAAGAAAAGCATTTTTAGAAGAAAAAAAGTACGCGTGTGTCTGTGTGTGTTTCTGGGAACAGCATAACTAAAAAAATATGCCCCTTATGGTCAGGGACTCTCAGAGTGCACGCACCTTGCACCGATGCACGGTGCAATGTGCAAAATGTGACTTCGTTGGGTTCACCGCGGCGTATCTGTTTCCACTTTCTCACATTCACCCGTGGGTTCTTCATTTCTGTGAATTTCGGAGCCTAGCAGAGTCGGACCGATGCACAGTGCGCAGTACTTTGCACATCGGTTGGCATTCTTGGGACTTTATGCATTTGAGACACCCTGCTTTTATATGGAAGATATATTGCAATTTACGATTTTCTCAAAAGCTGGCTTTAACGGTTTTGGGTATAGTGTCGTCTAGTATTAAAGATATTAGCTATAAAAACTACATATCTTGAATTTTCAATGAGTTGTCTATGAAGTCCTCTCCATTCGGAACGAATAGGTATTGTGTAAGCTGGTATAATTGGTAAATATGAAAGCGTGCTGCACAAAAACCGTAGATATCTTAAAACACACAATTTATTAAAAAAAAATTGGATTTGATTCTTCAATAATAGACCATTCTTTCAAAGTCCCTTAAGATTTTGCTTTTTGCGATTGCTTAAACATTATGGAATATAAAGACCAATATAAATAGCGTCCAGTTGCTTAACATTTGACTATAGTTATTCTGTTTGTATCTATAACAAAATGTATCGCAGTCTTTTCAGCAAACATTTATCTGAAATAAGATGAAGTAAATAGATATATAAAGTTTTGTTAGAATAGTTATACCCACTAATGAACTATAGAGGGGTAGAGAGAGTACAATGTGAATGCTGTGCTTCTATACATAAATGCTTTATTGGAAATATTGATCAGATATGTTCTATTCACTTAAGTTTCTCTAGTTGTTTCACAAACAATTTTTTCTCACAAAAAGTGATTATTTTATCTACGTTATGCTAATCCAAATAAACATTAGCAGAATTTGTCTTTTTACCTACTCCATTGCAAGTAGAAGGAAAATAAGGATATATGCTAAAGTGATAGTCAAAGGTTTGAAAACCTGGTCACTATGTGAAGCAATTGAAGCTCGGTAAGTTTTGCATAATCCCGTTTGGGAACAGTTACTCATTTTAAAATTTAAGACAATAACAATAAAAAAGTAAAAAATGGTTAACTCTACAGGAAAACGTATATGACAAATGAGTTTTATCGAGATCTACATTTTTATGTAGTAAGTTTTTGTCTATCTCCTACGGTTTAAACATTATTGTGCAAAACTTAATCAGAATAAAGAGTTCTTCAGAGGCTATTCCCAGAAAAATTCAAAATATGCATTTTATTTGTGATGTAAATATCTCTGATCCACATATTTTAATTAAAATCTTTAAAGCCATTTTTTACAAAGTCAAAATTTTCTAAAAATGTCCTTGTGAATGTTAGTTAGATTGGGGGAATTTACTTGAAAATCTTCGGGTTGCATCCTTAGAAGATACTGAACATGCATATCAAGTTTGACATTTTACAGACTTTTCGTTTTTGAGCTATGCTATCCATAGACATATGCAGACCTTTTTCTAAGAATGCTCTTTTGGAACTCAGGACACCTCAAAACATGTACTTCTGGTGATGTCTAGCTATTGAATTTTGGGGTGGAATACAATACCTTTTCTATCCACTATATACATTGTACATACGGGCTATAGAAAGTAACAAATTCCTATGTTAAAACATTCATAATAAATCGTAAGTGTGAAGTAGTGTTTTATTATTAAGTTTAAAATAATACATTATTTGCGTCACACAGTCGCATGGGTTGGGTGACCGTATATTTTGTCTAAAAACACTTTAATTTAGAATAATAGCTACATATTTATTTTATATATCTTAACAACATTAGAAACACACACACATATATATGCTCGCGCGCTAGGACAACAAAACCATAGAACAATAAAAGAAAGAGCACTCTGACACACACATACACAAACACACACTCACACGCACTTGCACTCACAACTACACCACGTATTCATACATGTAGAATACTCAAACACCAAATACGTCTGTACAATATTTACACAAATATTTTATCTCTTAGTGCACGAACAGATTTGGCTGTTTAGAATCAAATCCCAGAATGCTGTCCTTCGTGTGTTTGAAGCTAAAAATATTTCCGGCAGCAATTTTTTCCTAATATCCTCCATCTGCACGCAATGTGCCAAAGAAGATAAATCTCCAAAGGTTGCTTCACTGAATATAATTTTATTCCACTAAAGACGAGCATTGATAAGTTGATACGTTAAAGGGACATCAGCTTTAAAATGTAAGCTTTATCTGTTACAAGTACAACTGGGATAACGGAGGAAGTAAATAAAAGCGAACATCAAGCCGTGCACATTATATCCTGTTTGACACAATGTAGATCCTCTTCTGTCTCCCCTCTGCTAACTTCATTACTTTATAACCTTATGCAGAAATCCATCTAAATAAACCAAATGAACTGCGACAGATGGGAAAAATCGACTACAAAGCGTAAAAGCCAGGATCCTCTTAGAGTAGTTTAATATTCAAGGATCGTTATTGTAGAATGAGCCCACGTCTTGTTGCTTTCTTTACCTCAACCTCATAGGTAGAGGAAATATTATATTCACCTAATATAAATCGATTCAGATATTTCGCTGGAAACGCATTTTTACTGCAGTCTGTGTGTATGCGTGTATGTAAATAGGCATGTCGTCCTTCATGGTGTAGTGGCTGCCAAGCTAACACCTTGTACCCCAGGTCGTGGGCTCAAACCTGGCGGAGGACGATGTATTTTTTCGGATGTAAACTTCCTTAGCATGGTTTTCTTTGGATGGGAAGTAAAGCAGTTGGTCACGTGTCGTAGATTTACGCCAAGTAAAAGAACCCCAATCTTGATAGAAAGGCTTCTGAGCAAAATTAGGTGGTCTTTTCGCCCAACATAGAATGATACGCTGAGAACCACAACAGTTAAAGGGCGTCCACAAATAAAACTCAATTTCATTTCATTTGTATGTATGTATTTAATTGTAATGTAATGTATGAGAATAACATAACTCAGAAAGAAAGGGCGGATAACTATTAAAGGTCCAATCTTCTGTAGGTACGACAGTAAAATTAGAAATACAAACAAATATATGGAGAGACTACTATGATTGCATAAGAATTAAAATGTATATCTTAATTTTCTGTGAATAGCCGGGGCAGTCCTCTTCATGCAGAGGAAATGCTGTGTAATTCTGAGTAACTGGAAGGCCATAAAATGAATTCACTCACTACATAAGGGATGTAGATAATTTTAAAGCACAAAATTTATTTCAAATGACGGTTTTGTGGCATTAGCCATTTACGAACTATCCATTATTATTGGTTTGATTTTTTTCAATATTATGCATTTTGGTGTTGTCGCTATTCAGATGTTTCATATAACGCATATAGTGGTTCGCTTATCAGCATTTGAATATTGATTTGGCTTCCTGTATTCTTCTCGTGCCTAACAAAATATGTTTACCTGTAGACGTCAGAAGCACGTACTCTCCGAACTTGTTTTTGAACAGAGAAGACAAAATAAAGGGAGACGGGAGCAGCACAGCTTTTGCAGAATGAGAAACTTCATGGCTGAATTTTATATTATACATTTACACTCAAATATGATTATAATTCATGTAAACTATGGTACAACATACCGTATATATCAATGAATGTGCAATATTTATACGCAAACTTGTGCATTGTAGTAGTTAATCTAAAATGTACTACCTTAGTCTTTTTCATCATGTTCCTGAGCTGATAGTGCGTTTATCGACGTACCCCATTCCCTGTCTCTGACGTCATCAATTGCAGTAGCGCGGTTAACTTGCAATCCTTCAAATGATACCTCGTCTGCCCTCTCTAGTAACGACCTCCCCCGTGGCATAATGGTCACCGAGCTGAATTTTCACTCGGAAGTCCCGGGGTCGACTTCCGCCCAGGGGTGCAGTTTGCATTAAATTAGGATGTTTACCACCCTCCATAAAATTTGAAGGTGTGGATTTGATATGAATGTGCGTGTGAAAGTTAAGTCCAAAATGACGAAAACCTACGTTAATCTAGTCTAACAGTTAAAACAAAATCAAATAATTCATTCAAACCTTTCGATACGATCATAGCTGTTAAATTTGGAAATAGAATGAGCTAAAGAGATGTGTTATGGGATATTTCTAAAGAAGTTTATCTCGATTAACATGAAGTAGATAGAAAAATAAGTTTAGTAAGAATAGTTTGTAGAAGCTGTATAAATCGAAGGTAATTCGGTCAAGAGCAAGTATATTTCTGTTGGTTATAGATTACTGATACTACATCAGTGTCTGTTTCATAAATATCTCTGCGTTTGGTAATATAGAAAACCCGCTAAGACGGTGTGTTCTCATAATGATTTGTGAGGATAATGCCATGAAAGCGAGGTAAACTAACTGTCCGGAGCGAAATGCCACCTGCTGTCTCTCGTTCTTTCTTTTCTTTCCTTCTCTTTCTATTTAGTTTAGTTGCCTGCCATCTTCACAGAAGAAGGGTCTAGAAAAAGGAGGAGCGGTTTACGTCCAAATCCAATTTAGCACCTGTGACCTTCGGATTCCTAATATAATCTGACAGATCAAAATAAATCTTGACTTTCAGTGGCGTAGCCTGTATTATTTACCAGGCTTCACTTGCTATACCAATCCGTTTCTGTAGTAGCGGTGGACTGCATTGCTATTTGCCCGCTAGAAACTGCTAAAGATTAAAAAAAAAATCATATTTTAGGTTATTTTTCATTATAAATTAGATCTGTCTTCGTCGGTTGTAAACCAATCACACATTGAACTCAGTATTAAGCACTCTACGAAAATCTGCTTCTTTAAGGTATTTGTATAACGGGTGTCTCAAATGTGTCTCCACACTGAAGTGAAAGCGCAGCATGAGAACCCGGAGAAAACCCACCCACATACCATCACCTGGGATCGGAAAAGCGAGTGATCTAACCACTCGGCCATGGTGCGGCCAAGCAGGCTCACTTATCACAATTGTGACCTTTGGGCCTCTTATTTTACCTTCGCCTCATCCCATTCGCCACAGTAAAATCTAAATTAAATATTTTTATAGAAGCTCTTTAACTGCTGCGGTACTATTCTATATTGGGCGTGGAAGTCCGCTTAATTTTGTTCAGAGGCCGCAATTCTACGGCACGGGACCACCGGCTTTAATTCCCATCCAAGGAAACCTTGCTAAGAATTTTTAGGCCCGAAAAACTCCATCCCCCTCCCCCGGGGTTGAACCCATTACCCTAGTAATCAGAAGCTACCAAGTTACCTCTACACCACGGAGGATGACACGCATGCTGTCCCCTTCCGTTGTAGGCCTTTTACCCTTCCTATTTTCTGTACACGTACCATGTACATTGTGTTTAGAGAAGGTATTGTATTCCAGCGAAAAATTCGATACCGAGATTTCATGCGCGATACATATTTTGCAGCCCCTTGAATCCAAAGAAAGCATTTAAGAATTCTCCGTGTGTGTATGTGTCTGTATGTGTATGTGTGTGTGTTTTTATATGAATAATTATTACCAAAGTCAGCTCCTTGCAAGTAGAAAATAATAATATAAAAACGTAAGTGAAATTCTAAATAATACAAATAACTGTTCATGAACTTCCAACTCTGTAACACACTACCTGAAAATAATTATAAGATACGAATATAAAGGAAATGTATATAAGCTAATCTGAATATATATATAATCTGAATATATATCAGTTTACGTACCATACAAATGATTTCTCAACATAGCGAGTAGCATTTTAATAACACTGACAGCCACTGCTTTAATAAGTCAATTGTTAAATTTATATTTTCTGCAGAAGATACAAATGGCTTGGAGTTTTGCTATAATTAGTAAGTCAATGTCAATTGAAGCAAGATGGTATTTTATTTACTGTAAAAAGCCGAATTTACTTAGTATTGTTCGTTCGTTCTTCATGCAAGTTTTTAAGCGACAGCATACTTACCTTTTCAGTTTGATAATAAGTAGTAATAGTATATATTAAGTTTACAATAATAGGATGTTTGCGTCGCACAGTCGTATAGGTTGGGTGACCATACATGCTGTCTAAAAATACTTGAATTTAAAATATTACCTACATATTTATTTTACATATTTTCACAACACTGGAAATACACACGCAGACACACACACACATACGCGTTACAACAACTGAACAACAGACCAATAAAAGAAACATGATGATGGTGTTTAAGGGGGCTCAACTGCCAAGGCCAATAGCTCCCTAATGAAAGAAAAAAACACATTAATATCACACATATACGCACTCGCACTCACAACTACACCCAGAATTCACGCATATAGATTACTCAAACACCAAATATGTCTATACAATATTTACACAAATATCTTATCCCTTAGTGCACGTACTTCCATTAAGTATGTGCCCATGCTTGGCCAGTTTTGTCTGCTTAGAATCAAGTCCCAGCAGGCTGTCCTCCGTCTGGTTGAAGCTAAAAATACCTCCGGCAATAATTTTTTTCCTAACATCTTCCATCTGCACCTTATCTGCCAAAATATGTGTCCAGTCTTCCTGCCTCCCGCTTAATGGGCAAATCCTCGTATTATTTTCATGAACTAATTTACGAGTTTTCCACCCTCCCAATCTGAGTCGCGCTATTTCCGTCCTTTGTTTCTAAAATATATTTTGCATAGGGGAGTTAAATAGGGTTGTATATCATCTCCGTTACTTTTTGTTAATAAGTATGAAATATATTAGGCTTTAGACCTTCATTGTATGACTATAGTGAATAAAACCCGTGAATATGTTTGGACACTTAATGTATATATTGCAGCTTAATAAGTATATCTTTCTGGGTTTTCAAAACGAAGAATCGCATTACACCATGGAGGGGTAGCTACGTTCCCTCACCATATTCCTCCATGCCCCTCATCCCTGGGATATGCCACACGTTCACCCACACCTGGTACAGTGTCCTCCAAGACAGAGGATCGTCCTCTATGGTCTAGTCGTAACATGCTTGCCTCTGGTTCCCAAGGTCCCAGACCCAAACCCCTTGGATGGCGATCAATTTTTTGGGCTTGTCCTTAGCATGGTTTTCTTCAGAAGGGAAGTACATTTACGGCACGTAAAAATATAGCGACATTTCACGCCCAATATAGAATGGAACGCTAAGAACCGCAGCAGCTAAACAGCGTCTACAAATAAAACTCAATTTAATTTCCAAGGCAGAAGAAGGGATTTATTGGGGGAATAGCCGAAAGTGTTCACCCCAAAGATTATGGCGGAAGAAAGGGCGCTTATGACCTCGGCAGTTGAGCGCCCTTAAACACCATCATCATCATCATGGCGGAAGACGATGGAATTTTTCAGGCGAAAAAATCCTTAGCATGGCTTCCTTCGGAAGGGAAGTAAAGCCGTGTCGTAGATTTACGGCACGTAAAAGAACCTCAAGACTGATAACAGTGGCCTCTGAGCAAAATTAAGCGGTTTTTCACGTTAAGTATGGAAGAGGACGCTGAGAACCATAGCAGTTAAAGGGCGTCAATGAATAAAACTTCATTACTATTTCCAAAGATAATGTAATTTTGTGATTTGAAGTTGAGGTAAGACGAAGCCACGGTTATCTACTCGCGAAACGGGCAGTATTAAGAACCTAGCTAAGCAACCATTGGTAAAATACCTCCAGAATTCTTAGCTTCCACTACCACTGCAGCAACCCCCAAAGTGAAAGTTTGCACTGGCTTTCACTCACATCAACAAAAGTATTGAAGTATACAAACAGTAATTTGAAACACCAGATTTGCTCTGATTAACAGTCACACTCGCCCGAGGCAAGAGTTATAATGCTATCGCAATTTTCATTAACCTCGGTGCACAGATTGGAACACAGGGAAGATAATTGAAACTACGGGATAGATTTTGTGAAGCTTTGCTCCCGAAATCCAATACAAAATGCGTGGATGTACATCTACACCGATGCACGTTGCGGCATACCTAAAGCGATTTTTCTTTTCCGGTTAAACGCATGCTACCAGAGGAACGTGATGGGTCAGTGCTCTGGCCTAGTTCAAACAAACTCACTGCCTCAGAATGCATATCACGGCTAACCATGCTCAAACTACAACCACTGGGATTATTGCCGTCAGTATCGCATGGCTGGGCTGGAGCTTTTACTGTCAACTCATGTTTCCGATAAAGAATCAATAACGTCCACTCTGCAAATTTAATCCAGGTATCAACTTGTTCATGTTCAACATTCCTGAGTCTAACTTTGTACCTTAACTTTGGGAAGTGGCCTAACCTGGGATATTCTGACACACTTTGTAAATGTAAAACGTATACGAAATCTGTGAAAGTTGGAAAATCCAAGACATGTAACATATCTTATTAAGCTTTATACCAGTAACTATAGCAAATACTTTTTATTTTCTCTAGCCCCGTATGTCCAATGTACATAGGGATAGAAAAGTTTTGTATTCTACCCCAAAAATTCGGTGTCGAAATTTCCCCGAAAATACATGTTTTAGGACCTCATGAGTCCAAAAAAAAGCATTTTCAGAAACAGGTCCGTGTGTCTGTGTGTGTTTGTGGGTCTGTGGACAGCATAGCTCAAAAACGAAAAGACGGTTAAATACCAAACTTTGTTTTTAAGTTTGGTATCCTCCAAGGATGCAACCCAAAGATTTTCAAGAAAGTACCCCCACCCATAACTACCCTTTACATGGAAAAGTTTCGAAAATGTTTTTCTTAAAAATAACTCTAACAATTTTGATTAAAATACAACATATTAAAGTCATCACAAATAAAATATATATCTTGAATTTCCTGGGAATAGCTTCTAAAGACCTGTTTATTCTGCATGAATATTGCTTAATTTGGCATAAGTAGTAAACCGTAAGAGATAGACAAAGTTACTGAACAAAACATGTACTTCTTGGTAAAATACACAAGTTATGCCATATACATTTTTTCGTGGAGCTTAGCGTTTTCAAGGTATTCCTTGTTATTAGTTTCAGTTGTGAAGTACTTACACTTTTCTCAGGTGGAAGTGCCCGTTTTTCTTTTGTTCTACTCCTGGCCAAGCAAAGAAGTAATTTGCAATGACAGTCGCATCACGACAGCTTTTAAAATATTTGACTATCTCTTTCAGCCTAGTGCATTCCCTTAGTTCCAGACTACTTATAAGGAACTAAGTAATAAAATTCTGCTAATACTTATCTCGATTAGCATGGTGTTGAAAGAAGAATTATTTTGTAAGAAGCTTGTTTGTAGAGCAGCTTGAGAAAGTCATGTGAGTCTAACATATAACATTTTATATAGTGTTTAAAGACCGCTTTTACTACTATGGCATCTCAGGGGATGACAGTGATGATACATGGAATGAAGATGGAGCACCGGTGGAATGTGATGGAGGGGGTAACCGAAGAACCCGGAGGAAACCCACCCATGCGCCGCTTTGTCCGCCACAAATTCCACTTGCGGTCGCTTAGGATCCAACCTGGGTTGCATAGGTGAGAGGCAACCAAGGCGCGACCATAGCAAATAATAGTAATATTTTTGCCATATATCAAAATTCCAGCTTGCATGGTCATTTAACCAGTCTAAATGCATTGTTCTAATAAAATTAAGCCATATGACACATTATAAAATATATTCAGATAAAAATATCAAGTTTCAGAGTAAATAAGTTTAATATATGTATATATATATATGTATATATATGTATATAGATATGTATATATCTATTTGTAGTCGGCTTACTCTCCCCTTATGTAGAGCTGACCCCCCCTAGTATTTACAAACGGATGCCTAGGGGTCAGAAGCCTGTCCAGAGCCAACGTCACGAAGCCACAGAATGGAGAACCTGGAATGAGTGCTCGACCCGTAGCCAGGCATGAGAGTGAGGAAGTGGAAGATAAGAAATGCAAGGCAATGGATGATGGGAAAGATGATGGAGCAACTGGTACAATGAGTGGCGCAGGAAACCAGAGGACCCGAGAAAACCCACCCAGACGCCGCTTCGTCCAACACAAGTCCCACATGTGGGTGCTTGGGACCGAACTCGGGCCGTCTAGACGGGAGGCAAGCGGTCTAACCATTTTGACACGACGCCGCCTTATATATTTTATATGAGCCTTAAGTAGTGTATAAAGTATATTCCTTTTCGCACTCTCCAATAATCTTGATTCCTCAAAATGGGAGCAAAAGTGCATATATGACCATTTTTAAAGCACTTTTGAGATACAGTATATAACTTGAAACAAATTACTAAAATTGCATCATGTGGAACATTTTGAGTTTGAAACAGTGGTGGGTAAAAGCTTGCAAGGAAATAAGGTTCAAAGATGGCAGTGCATATTAATAAGCACGCGTCTGCCCTTCTATAGCTTCACTTAATTGGTAGTTAAGGTGCGTAGGTGGAAAAAACGATATATTTTCTTAAAGTTTAGAGTCCATGATATTATATTATGCAAAAATTTATTGTTTTATTTTTCACAATTTATGGTAACATTTCACAGATGCATGATCTTAAAATCTGGTCTTCTGCATTTCAAAAGTTGTATATATAATTTTATTTAAATAAGCTGCTCAAATATATATGCTTTTTACAACTTTTAATATCGTATGTTCTGCATGCTATAAAAACTTCAAAACTATTTAGCACCTGAAACCAGCGGAGCTGAAAAACTTAGCAAACAATTATGCAATTGTGTTAAATAATGTTTATTCTGACTATTTGCACTACGGTATTTCTTCATAATATTGGTTCACCTTAACTGTGCGAAAGCTAAGGGTGACGAGAAGTGACGCAGAAGTACAGCTAATCGTGTTGACCCAAGTTGGTGTGGGTGGCTTAGAAGGTTAGGCACTGGTCTTCTGATCCTGTAGTCGCGGTTTCAAGCTAGCCCAGACTGAAGATTTATTAAGTGTGCTTAAAAGCGACAACCCCATATCTGTAGATTTACTGTCCTGTAAAAAACTCTTCTAAGACAAAATTCTAGTACACCGGCGGCACTAATAAGATGTTGACAATTGACAGCGTTGTTAACAAATGCTACGGGTCTTTTGTAGCTACCAGCACTCAGGTGGAATAGATGAAGTGAAGGACCGCAGAAGTCTATAGGCCTTAGACAGAGAGGTCATGGAGACGCGCAGAGGTCCATAATGATTACAAATCTAAGACTTGAATACGCTGTCGCCACTCAAAGGCCTCCCTCTGGCGGTGTTGGAGAGAACTCGACGTACCTTAGGTGACTCAAAGAAGTTTATTATTTGAAACATTGGTCTACTTTAACCCTCAAAATGGTAATTGAATAAAATATAGATGAAACACATTGTTAAATCTCAAACTCCTTTTATTGAATCTTTTGCTATCCGAAATGCTTTCCCTCCCATAGGTTTGAGTTTGAATGTTTGAAATTATCATAATAGCTCGAAATAAGGAGTTAGAAATGTTAGTTCATTAATTGTAAAAATAAATAGTTTACCTTCATCTAAATATTTACTCGTAAACCGAAAAAATGAGTAACAGATAACAATTTTATTCTGTTACTAGTTGATAAATATAAATTCCTTCCATTTTCTTTGTGTCGCTTTATAAGCTCAAAATAAAAGTTTGAATCAACTGTAATAAGCTGTACGTTACAAGGCAAAATATGGAACAGCATGTCAAAATGAATACTATATATATATATATATATATATATATATATATATATATATATATATATATATATAAACTAACGGAAATTTAATAATATTCCATTTTTATTAATAATTAATGATAATCTGCATAGTAGGCTCCGAGAAGCAGTTTTACAGTGTGTATGGATGTGTGAATGTACGCATGCGCGCGCTAGCTCCTTACGAAACACAAACAATATTATGAATAAAGAAATCCAAACTTAAGAAAAATAATGATTATACTGAATATAATTTCCCATATTTTACAAATCAATATATTTCAAATCCTACACAAAAAAAGATAATTTGTAATAACTATTACTTCAAATTATGAGGACTGTACCCAGAACTTATGCTAACTTATCTGTATATTAATTTGTATTATCTGTCTATATATGTTTTCTGTATAGGGTTATATAAAATTCATGCACAAATTAAATAACTTTTGAACCACGTGGTTCATTAATATGAAAGTCAGTGGACGGAGATAGTCATGCACAGGTAGCTCAAACAATATGTTAAGGATCTTTGATACTTCCAGTTCAAACGGAAGTCAAAGTTCTCTTATTTTAAATGGTACTTTTTTTTTGGTAGTGTTTAACGCCCGCTTTAACTACTAATGACACCGCAGGCGGTGACACTGATGATACATGAATGATGATGGAGCACCGGTGGAATGCAATGGCGGGGGAAACCGGAGCACCCGGAGAAAACCTGCTCCAGCGCCGTTTTGTCCACCACAAATCTCACATGCGGTCGCTTGGAAATGGTACGTCCTTTGCTTTTACTCTTCAATAGCTTTTCAACAAGAATCCTCACTAGAAAAAGAAAGAAACCAAAACGAAAATCGAAATAAAAAGGGTATACATGTTCTACAATTAGTGGCTCTCAGCTGCTTTAGAACATGATGGGCGATCACAGAAGCCATGTAAGCAATGTCTAACTAGGAGTGTGTCTCATCCCTTCCATTATTCGATGCTCAAGATCTTCTAAGTTGTTGGGTATGTCTCGATTCACCACTGATTTCAAATGTCCCCAAAAGATGAATTCCAAAGACGACCTCTGCTGATTTTGCTGGCCACTCTGTGTACCTCACCTGTCAATCCATTTTTAGTGAGAAGATGGTGTAAAACGGACAAAAAAAATCTGCCCAACGTGAGCTGGAGATTCATCTTGTTAGGAAAATATGTCACTTTTGGATAGGCGATGGTTGATTGTGTGAAGAAACACATTGCAATGGCCGGTAGTATTGACTTGAGCAACTCCCAACTATCTAGTAAAGTTAAGCGTTTCTGCAATGAAGAAATGGCCAATAATATTATCAGCAACAATACAAGTCCAAACATTCAGTTTCTTCGGTAGCTACGAGTGATTCCCCTCTAAATATTGTAGATTTGTCGCTTCAACTACATGCTGTTAAATTCCACTGTAGCTTAAGATTCTTTATACCAGGCCTAAGACGGACATGCATCTGTTGACAAAGCCATTCATGCAGAACGTGGCTTTATGCGGGAATGCATTCATTTAGAACGCTCTGCATCACCAATTCACAAAACTGCATTACTTAATCAGCATCGTTCTCTGAAAGTTTATAAGTATTGTACTTGGCACTTTTAAAGTCTTTCATCACGGTACCTTGGCTTATATTGGATTTTAACGCAATTTTTTGTAGATGCTTTTGAATTTCCTCGCGCAGCGAGTAGAACTTCCAATTATGTATTCTCATTATTTGCACTTTCCGGGTAACCTGGTATTGGTAAGTTCTTTCTGTTTCCAGCACAGTAAATATTGCTACCGTACTTCTAACCGTTGTGTGTGGAATTGGAGCACGATCTAGAAACACATTATTAAATAAATGCAGCCTTGCGATAAGTTGGTTGCCTGTCTCCATAGCCAACCTTTATTATAAATAGAATCCTTTATTTTTCACTCAACTTCAAAGAGAATATTATTCAACACACTAGATGTCATGTTCAATTCCATACATCAGTAAACCAGTCATTATCAATAAACATGTTTTCATGTATGTAAACAAACGACAGTCTGATAAACACAATATCATGCATGCAAACAAAGAGCAATCAAAACAGAGAAGATTTTATTGAATGAATGAATGAATGAATAAGTGTATTTATTGACATAGCAATATCAAACATAGAATTTCAACAATCGCACGGGTCCACAGACCGTACGTGCTTTTGTAATACACATTACAAGCAATATTAAAACGACAACAACAAAGAATTAAAAGAGTAAACACGAAAATAATAAGACAAAGGAAATACACAGTCCAAAGCATTATTAAACAACAATAAAGAATTAAGAGTGAACCCGAAAATAAAAATACAAAGATATTCAAATATAGCAATTTAAATTTACAGCACAGAGTACACCTTCATAAATGCACCCTCTTATAATAGAAAATTACACTTAAAAGACATATATACACCTAATTTAAACAACATATATAAAACCATAGCACAACAGTGACCTAAGTATGACATAATATATATGTATGTAGAACAATGCAGTCACTTTTGTTTAGTTGATCTTATACCCCCCCTGAGAAGATTTTATTGGTTTTATTGTGTTGACCCACGTGTTATTTATATATTTATCTATATGTTACGTAGTTGACTTACTCTCCCCGTATTTTAAGACTGACACCCCCTTAGGACTCAGTAGCGGATGCCTAAGGGTCAGGAGCCTCTTGGGGAGCCAACAGCATGAAGCCATAGAATGGAGACCCTGGAACGAGGGGTTGGCCAGGAGCCAGGCATGAGCGTTTGATGATATGAAGTGCAGGCGACATGGATGATAGGGAAAGTGATGATGGAGCAATTGGTGGAATTAGTGGCGGAGTACCCGGAGAAAACTCACCCACCCGTTTTGTCCACCACAAATCCCACATTCGGACGCCTAGGTGGGAGGCACTACGGTACCACATTTATTTGTATTATTAATTTTTTCTGTTATTTATTCATTTAACATTAATAAATTGAACAAAACTATCTATTTTGGTACTTGTTAAATAACTTCAAGAGTAAAAAATACCGTGTGTCAAAGTTGCTCTCACTTTGGTTAAACCGGGAGCAGCATAAAGTTATAATAAATGTACTATCTCCGTACAATGAGTTTTGTTACATGGTTCATAAGCTATTTAGGTGGTGCAGATATTGGAACTGCCCAAGTTTATTAAAGTAATTTACTAACACCTCCTTTATTTTATCTGTTTTGCTAATTTTACCTGATTATATTTGTCCCTTCAGCACTTACTTCACTTTGTTCCTGACACGGGAAGCTGCGTATCTTTGAAGGTAGAACACTCCTTGTTCTCGACAGTGGTTACCTCTGGCAGTGTGTTATGCGCTGTAGGGGGCAGTACACCCCGCTAATTGTCATTGTTGCGTATACAAGGATGACACAGGCTAGAATAGTCTGTTCCTAACCATAAACACATATCCAAGCATGAAACAATCTTCAGGACGCCTAATGTCTATGTATGGTTTCATATACAGATTTAAACATCTATTTTCAATGATGAACCAAGCTAAAGCAATAAAAATAGCATTCGAAATATTGTAACAAACATATTTATTTTCTCAAAAATTGATAACAAATACCCGTCAACTGAAAAACTTCACTCGAAGTTTCGAAGTATACACAGTTGACAACTTTCGCATGCCACTGCTTGCTAAATCTCAAGCAATGATTGATTCACGAATGCTCGAAACGGATTGCAACCTGCCTTTGAAAGATACAAATGACACCAAACAACCTTCTAGAAATTTGTAGAAGCCGAAACTTCAGGCGTGTGCCGGATACATCGCGTTGCAAGGATTCCGGTTACAGACGCACCGTACTTCCTGTATTTACCGCATTCCAAGGTCTCCAGCTCCGCCGTAGCTTATACCTAGTCGAAAGTGAGAACGGCCGCACACGGCACTGTTACACTGTTTTTACTACTGGTGTTAACCTTTTTGTATGTAAAGAGATTTTTCGCATATTTTTTGGACTCGTATGAATTTGTATTGTACAGGAAATTACTGTTGTTAGTATTAATTGTAGTCTTTGCAAGTACTGTAAATGTCTATGTTTCCAGCTCATATATGTATATACCTAGGTGTTTTATATTTAGGCCACGCCGTGGCTGAGTGGTTAGACCACTTGCCTCTCACCTAAACGGCCGGGGTTCGATCCCAAGCGACCGCATGTGAGATTTGTGGTGGACAAAGCGGCGCTGGGGCGGGTTTTCTCTGAGTACTCCGGTTTCCCCCGCCATCGCATTCCACTGGTGCTCCATCATCATTCATGTATCATCAGTGTCACCGCCTGCGGTGCCATAAGTAGTTAAAGTGGGCGTTAAACACTCCAAAAAAAATTATATGAACGCAAATAAGTTTTACCACTATAAAGTAATGTTTCTATTGTTTTCAATACAAATGCATATGGTATCTTGTAAGCAGCGTGCGCTTTTTGCTGTTTTCAGCAGCAATAATTATGTTTTTGAGCGTATTTAAGGTTGTAGTACTTATGTGTAGAACCTTGTACTCTAAGTACGCTATCATTTGCTTTCCAGCATTGATGTATGAATTTGTATGTAAAGAATGTTTTTGGCCCCAAAGTATGCTATTGTATTCAATTTATGACAGTAGACATTACAATTATACGCCACTGATAACTTCGTAGGCATATGTGTTGACATTCGCGTTTGGCACCGGGTGACCACTAGCTGTTAATGGAAATAGAAAGAAGTGTTCAATGCCCTAACTTTCCGAGTTCCTCCGGGCTGCCCTCTACCCAATGACTTGATTGCACTCTACATAACACTTAAGTATTTTTGTGAAGTTTGCTTTGCTTGGTGACGCCAAATCTGCTTGACGCTCTCACCGCACCGTAAACCTGATAGCTACTTTAATTCACGCTGAGGTGTAAAAAGAACCACTTCTGTTAACACGCAATTTCGAATCAGAGTATTACTTTTATTGGAAATCTAACTTGATCCTGGAGATTCTTAACGAAGCGAGAGAGAGAGATATTTACCTGAAGCGCAGGAAAAACCAGTTCGAACATTTGAACAAGCAACTGTTTCTGACAACGAACTTGCTCTAGGCATGCTGCTTTTTAATTCGCTTATAACGGCGTTGTGTTTGAACAAAGGCAAACAGAACAAATTGGTTTCGAATCCTGTGGTCTGTGTAAATGATACACCAGTTACCAAATATTTTTATTCTAACATTTCTATAACGTGTTTCCAAAAACTGTAAGCGATGGAAGCTGCCGTTTGCCTGCATTTGAATATACTAGTTTGACAGGTTATTTTATTCTGACTAGTTATAGGAATAACTTTCGTCTGCTGCAGTAGCTTGTATGTCAGAAAAACTAATACATTTTAATCGTTATCTCCAAACCATTAGAGTACTCCTCCACTTTTGAAGAGCAACTGTTTTCTAATATGACCAATAACAATTATTTCTAAAATGAGAAAAAAAGTATGTAGTAAACACTAATAAAATGGTGAGAGTAAGGAAATGAAACCTCGAAAAATAGTACCTTGATACTTTTAGCATTCACACTGTTTGGAGGTGAATAGGTGCAAATAATTTGATATTTGGTGAAGAACAATGCGTATAACATATAAGTCTATCTTATTTCTTCCGGTTACTTATAGCATTGTCATAAAAGAAGCACAAATTTCAGAGTTAATAGTATATTTTCAACGGCCTAAACTATGTCTCTGCTCTGTTTACATACATCACACCACCTATAGTCGGGTACGTGAAAAGACAAAGGGCAGGGGGGTCAACCGTGTGATCTGTTACATAAAACCCCCAACGTATGTGAAGGGGAATAATAACCATCCCAAAAACATGGTGGAATTTTCCTCATGAACATAACTGTAGAAATTAGTGAATAAAAATGCAAATACTGGATCATCACATAGTCCTCAAAGTTGTTAAAAGTATTTGCACTTATTCACCCTCCACCCTAAAGAGACACGTTTATAAAGGGGGTAAAATCGTGCAGTATTAATATGAAACGTCCAGAGACTTTACAAATAGAGCGTAATGAATGGAATAACATTATAATCCGAAAAATAATCGCGAGGTTATAGTGTATATGATTACTGCTGAATAAATCTAAGTTTAATGAAAATATTATAAAGGACATACGTGAAAATTCTCTTGCAAAATCGATTGATTTACTACACATCTACAAAGGTTATAGTATATAAAATTACTGCTGAATAATTCTAAGTATAATGAAAATATTATAAAGGACATACGTGAAAATTCTCTTGCAAAATCGATTGATTTACTGCACTGTGTGCCTACAGTCACTCCTGTTTGTATGCAACTCGCGCTACGTGCTCACAGTGTACTGTATAGCAGTAATTGCACCCTGTTGGTATGCAACACGCGTTGCTTAAGTGGTTCGGCATGCGTGTTCTACGAATCCAGGCAAACGCCATAAACAGTTTAACTTCAAGGTTACTCAGGATCAGTTCCTTTGTGCATGAGTCGTGAGCTTAGCCTTTAATTCACAATGAAGCCGCCTACATATTTCCACAGCTTTTAATTTATATATACACCGAAATAATAATAATAATAATAATTATAATAATTTAATAATAATAATAACTCCCGTATCTAAGGGCTGAATAAACACAAAAATTTTAACTTAATTCTGTACCTCTAAAACATAATCGATTTGAGAAATTACTAAAAATAATAACAGTGGAATACCCACAATTAACTTTTGCTTTCTCTACTACACATAGTAAGAAGAGGATGTATTGTATTCCAACCCAAAATTGCAAGTGAATATTTCACAGAGAATATATGTTTTGGCGTCACCTGGATCCCCCCTCCAATCTTGTAGAAAAAGATCCATGAGTGAGTGTTTATTTGTTTTTATCTGAATGCTGTTTCTCTGTCTGCCTGTCTGTGAACAGCGTTACTTAAAAACCAAAAGTCGGATAAATACCAAAATTTATTTTCATGTTTAATCAATACCAAAGATCGAACACGAAGATTTTAAGAAGATCCCCCGACCACCAAACTACCCCTTAAGTGGACAAATTTTCGAAATTTTGGACTTTCTCGAAAATGGTTGTAACGGTTTTGTTTAAAATACCATACATTTAATATACTTTTATGACAAAATGTGTATCTTGAAATTCCTTGGAATAACCTCTTAAGTCCTCTTTATTGTGCATGACTGTTTTACAACTGACAAACAGTAACAGACAAACATTTGCTGCACTAAGATTAAATGTAGATCTCGTTAAAGGATAAAACTTATGTCAAATACATATTTTTGTTAACTGTTTGCGAGATAGTAATTATTCCTGGTTTAAATGTTCCAATATTTATTCAAGTTTTTGACCTCCTGGCCATGCAATGGGAACTGAAATTTAAAGTCGTTACATAGCGAAAAGCTCTTAAAATATTTCACTGTCGCTTTTGCCTAGTGTACTCTTTTATTTCCCTTATACCTATAAGGAAATAAACATTAAAATAATTTCTGCTAATGGTTACCCCGCTTAGCTTGAATTAGGTAATAGAATAAGCTTTTAAGTATATTTTTCGTATTTATTAGATAGATAGTCAGGTAAGTGGAAAGTATCAGAAGTTTTCAGCTAATATAGGCAGTCAAAAATAAAACTAAAAGGTGCACATGGACTGATAAACGTGATATTTAGAAAATAGTTTATAACAAGTGAATGTAAGACATAAGCTCTAATAATTATTGTAGGAGATTGTTGGGACGGTAAAATCTCTCAACTAAAGGCAAAAGGGATCCATTGTTGAGGAATTGGCTATTTGTATTTGTATGTATACCATTTTTCGAAAATGTGGATGAGGTCCTATGGTTAATCGGCATAGGAGGGAAAACACTTTGAGTGAGCTTAGGTTAGGTTTGGCTTCAACAATGTCTTGAGAATAAGAAAAATGCCTTCAATTCGTTTTGAGCAAAACCTATAATCCACAAGGGAGCACACATTGAACATTAGCTATTCCAGCACATTCAAAGCTTAGAATTGTCAGCCTATCCATAACCGCCAAAACTAAAGTTGCTGATGAAATTGCCCAAAACTGCAATTAGCGAGCTGAAAACTTGAATGTTCCTAAGCTACCACGCACATCAACGAGTATCATTGACAACAGCAAGTTTTCCAGCCGGCCGAAAAGTAGTTTCAGGCTCATCACCGACACTGCAGCATGTTAAGTTAATCGAATTTGTTGAACCACTTTACGATTTGACTAAACATGTTATTATTAACTAACAGGTTGAATTCAGCATGTTTATGTCGAATGTAGAGCTTAAAGTAATAAATCAAATCCCATGCCACCCAGCTCCGTGCAGCCTCCTCAAAGAGGTGGTTTATTCTAGAACTCAGGCTTCCACAACAATTACACCAAACATGTATATCAACCTATCTCACTGCTAAAGCAGGCAAATACTGAACTCCCAGACAATGGCGCAAACTGCTACGGATAAAAAACTTAAGTAAAGATAAAGGAGCATTCGCTTATTCAACCAATAAAACCTAGAAAATAACCTTCTTAATATTGATTAATCTTGGGGATTGGAAAGAAAAGCTCGTGAACGCAAAAGTCCATTTTACTTTGTATCTGGTACCAGATGTGTAGGGGGTGACACTGATGATAATGAATGAAGTTGGAGCACCGGTGGAATGCGATGGCGGGGGAAACCGGAGGACCCGGAGAAAACCCGCCCCAGCGCCGTTTTGTCCACCACAAATCTCACATGCGGTCGCTTGGGATCGAACCCGGGCCGTCTAGGTGAGAGGCGAGTGGTCTAACCACTCGGTCACGGCGTGGCCCCAGATGAGTAGGCTCGAGCTATGAGGGGTGTATGGAGTTTAGCAAGTTTTTAATTTCTCTATCACGCATTTACAATGTAAATATTAGGTAGAGAAGAAATTGTATTCCACCCAAAAATTTAATACCGAAATTTCACCGGAAATACGTATTCAGCGATCGCTGAACCCCCCCCCCAAAAACTGTTTTTGAAAATAGTGGGTGGGTGGGTGGGTGTCTGTGTCTGAGAACAGCATAACTCAACAGCGAAAAGTCAGTTAAATACCAAACTTGGTATTTAAGTTCAGTATCTTTCAAGGATGTGACACGGAGCCTTTCAGCAAAATCCTCACAGTTCTTCCCATACAAGACACATATGAACTGTTCCGAGGGCTCATGGGATCTTCTTTTTTTTTTAATTTTATATTACCCCCTCCTCCGCCATCCCCATGGCGACCATTTGAGTGGCATCTACATCACCTCCCCTTCCATGCACCAGAGCTGGTGCCTAGGGGACGGTCAGAAAGCAGGTCAAGTTTAAGGCAGGTACCGCCGTTGCAACCTGAGATTGGTGGGTGACTACATATAGATGCCCTTAACACAAGAGAGTGTCTCGGGCAGTCAGTGGACTAGGACCTGGACTTGGCTTCGAACCCAGAGCTCGTGATGACAGGCGGGCTCATGGTAAGAGGGAATAGGGTGAGGGTCTCATGTAGTGAAGATGAATTAGTTGCTCAGTCCTGGCTGCCACTGAAACAGAGAAACGCTGTGTATAGTGCTTCTCAATAGTCTGTGGAATTTCTGGCTACGTTACAAGAGTAGAGTGAAGAACACCCCGAGTCAATTGAGGCATACAGGCCAATATATCATACACTCCTGTGGTAGTTATGCTTATAAACGACGGTTAGTTATTTCCTGTTAATATTATTATTGATATTTTTAATGCTAAGCTATGCTACTGTAATCTTGATCAGTTGCTTTTTCCGTTGCTGATATGTACGTGACGCTACGGATGAGCAGCCTACCCATGGCTCCTGGGCATACGCAGAGTCTGTACTGGAAACCGTGGACCGCTGATCTGTTGAGGGCGGCCCTCATTGCTATCTGGAATCGTTAAACTGAGTAGACGTCCATGTCGACCTTCGCTAGTTTCTTCCTCTTATATTTAGATTTTGTATCAAACGTTTTCAAATGACAGTAAATGTTTAAAATGGCAGAGAATGCGCTTCAAATTATGAAAATCTTCAGAATCACTTTATGCCTGTAATAATATTAAAAAAAATAAAATAAAATCTGCGGTGTTCCATTCACATGACCTTCTCTATCTTTTGTGCCATCAAATAACTCTTACAAAAAATTATGCTTTTGATACGTAGAGTTAGACTGAAAATTTCAACGCCATAGCCGGGAATTGAAGCATGGATCTCCCGGTCTCTAGTCGGTTGCTCTACCATTGAGCTACCACGGCAAAATGCCAGCATGACATTAAATTTCTTAACTGGCTCGCATGTTTCCCGATAAACCACAAGGTTATCTCAAATTATTTTGAGATGCCATGATGACTTACTTCGAAAGTACTTTACGTCCCAGGCTTCATAGTCTCTCTGTCTCTAGCCGTTATCTGTCGGCGCTATGGTAGAGCAACCGGCTAAACACCGGGAGATCCGTGGTTCAAATCCCGGCTATATCATTGAATTTTTCAGTCTGACTCTACCTATCCAACTCCTATCCTACACACGGCTTGTGTGAAAAAAACAATTAAATTAAAAGGTCATTCTTTTATCTGCATCATGCCAATGAAAGTAAACATTAGCGTAATTTTACTTATTGCTTGCTTCCTTGTAAGCAGAAGGGGAATGAGAGCATTCTGTAGGTTAAAGTGTTAGTCAAAGTAGTTTTGCTAAGAGCAAAACAAATAAGATATGAAATGAAAAATGAGTTCCATTTTGAGAAAGGTTTAAGGAGTTTAAAAGGGAAACTAATAACAAAAAATATCTTGGAGACGGTTAACTCCCCAAAAAATGTATAGGATATAAATAAACAATTTACATATTTTTTTCCTATCTCTTACGGTTTAACAATAACTCAAAGCTCATCCAGAATGAATATATTTTCACAAGCTATTCCAAGAAATTTCAAAATATACATTTCCCCGATTTGAAAAGACATTAAACATGTGGTATTTAAATAAAACTTTTACAGCAATTTTTGAGAATATCAAAGCTTTCAAAAATGGTTACACATAAAGGGTAGCTGGGCGTGAAAGATTATCTTCAGTATATTTGTGTTGCACTCTTGGAAGATACTGGACTTTGGGATTTCACCAACTTTTTGTTTTTAGCCATCCAATTTTTGGGTGGAATGCAATATCTTCTACATCTACTTGCACATTGTAAATAGGTGCTAGAGAAGGTAATACCTTAATCTAGATGATTTCTTTTAATGCGGCAGTACCATACACTAACTTTGACAGAGGTTAATACTGTTGAGGATTGATGGGTGAAATGTTGACCATTTTTTGTCAAAATGGTAATTTTATAACCTTCTATATATGTTTGTATTTTTTTTAATATCTAAAGTGTCTTCAAGCGACTTTTGTTGTAATGTAAAGAACCAATGAACTACATATGCAAACTGTTAAAACCATTTTTCACACCTTAATGTCCACTATATTTTTATGCGTTAAAGGCTAAATGGGGCATACAAATTAGATTATAGAATGATGAAAGTATTACTGTAATGTTGTATTAGCCAGTACAAGCAAAATAATACGAGAATTCTATGTAAAAATCTGAATTTATACACAAATATGTTTCTCCATTTTATTCAAGATATAAAATGTCAATGTTGTTCTTAAACTTTTCACGTAGTTTGTAAAATATTTCTGTATCAGTAGTAAAAATTAGTTTAACATTTGAATCCTTGAACAAATTTACTTCGGAAGCACCTGCCGTAAAAAAACCAGAAATTATGCACATTTTATAATTTCTTACTAATTCTTCTCAACGTTTTGAAGTTTTATTTCTTGAATTAAATCCAACTAAATAAGCTATAAGTAATAATAACAAACTCGAGACTAAACATTGTTCAGTCCAGCAGATGATAAACTTGAAGGATATGTATGTCTGAAAGTTTTAATTTCTAAGATCATAATGCTTACATTTTGAAATTTTATACCACAGATGTAATAAAACACAAATAAGTTACAGTGCAAATTTCATCCATTTTTCTTTTATAGTTTGGGGGTTTTCATCAAAGTTGTTTACGTTTTTGTCACGTCACTAAAAAGTCCTTTGCGACCAAAAAAATTAGAATGTTGATCTATACTTTAACCGTAATCTCACAATACTTCTACTTTTTGAAGTTGCCCTAGGTTTCTCTGTGCTTCCTTTAGTTTAGGCTCCAACAGTTCTAAAGCTATGAATGTGCCTTTTTGTCATAAAAAGTATAATTTTTCAGTTTTAAAATTGAAATAATACGCTAAAATACATCTGAAAGTAAAATCAGGGACAATTGTTATTTATTATACAGAAATGTTTATTAGTGCGAAAGAAAAGCTACCCCACAAGGAGCATTTTATAAGAAGAAATATGCAGAAAATATCAGTAGTGAGAAAATAAGGAAAGATTTGATTGCATGGCTCAGATTAATATCCACCAGTTGGTAGATTAGATCCTCAGCTTTCTTTTCCCCCTCCTCTGCTGCTGCCTTTTGTGTCCTTTTCTTCTTGCATTGCTGCTTTTCTTCTCCATAACTTCGTTTTTTTTTTACTTTGCATGATGCGAATGATATCTTGTCGAACTGAAGTTTTTCTTGCAGAGTCCAGTATATTTCATCTCTAAGGCTTTGCTTTAGCTCCAGTTAAAGCATTTGAAAATTTCACCTAGAGGCCAATTATACTTTTCTTATATTCAGGAACTTTCAGATCAGTTAATTGAATTAAAATTTAATTTTTTTGTGACTTATTTCATGAAGTTTCAGTCATACATACCCTTAAGTGTCTGTAAGTCTAGCCTCACTTTCTTTTTCTGTGGGCACAAGAATCTGGACAAGTTCTTTATCTTGCAGTAAGCGCCTAATGGGGTAAATGAGATTTTTATAACTCCGTGCGGCTTTTATGGTAAAGCTGTTGGGAGTGCGCTGCGGACCGTAGAGTAAACGAGAAAAGGATCTTGGATTGCAAGAGAGGGAGCGAGAGGACAATAAACGAGGCAGCCTGCATGAATCTTCACCAACACGCTGTTTATTGTATGTCTAATTGCACGAAAAGAAAAACCGCCTGCGAGGAATTTAAATTAAGCTTCAGCGCAGGAATGTCCCAGGGAATGAGCGGGGTTTGTGGAGTTGGGGGCGTGGTAAAGCACAATTAAGGACCCCGGCGATAAATACTAGAAGACGATGGGCAAGTTGCCGGAAGACACAAATCAAACCAACTCCATGTTGTTGATGTAGTCCGAGGTCACTCCTCCTCTTCGATCTTAGCCAATAGTGTCGTGCAGTGTTCGAACTTGAGACAAGAAACAACACTGGGCAACGTGCCCTTGCTGCATATGCAACCATCAAAACGCATAAGTGGAGCGTGTAACCTAACACGCCCAAGTTCTATAAAATTCGTTCCATGGGGCTTGTTTGAAGCGATATTTTCTGTCTAGATTGGATGACCTTACTTGATTTATTAACGCTCAATACAATGGAGTTAATTAAGGGCTGATTAACACGGTTTACAGAACATAGCAAAGCTCGGGAATTTATTGGTATATAACGATGATGGATTGATTTAACACGAACAATATCAAGAGCTGTTTTATTATTTCATGATATTATAATAATGAGTAACTATTTTGTAATTCATTCCTATTTGGAGGTGGCGTCTCGACTCTTAATATGACATTGGTTATGACATTGAGCAAGGCAGGCATTTTTATTAATCTTAAGATGTTTATTTATGTGTTTGTATTATAACCATAAAATAATTTGCATAGTCATTATTTCAGGGATCAAATTAGCGGCTATTTTTCATTAAGACATTTCAATTTATCTGTATACTTATATAAAACTCAAGATCAGTAAGTTCTGTAATGAAATGTATATCTTACGCCTATATGGAGGCTAATAAATAATTTATATTTATTATGAACATGGGAAAAATGAAATACATTAGGCACCAAACAACTCAGATGCGATCTGTTCACATGACATTCGTTAACTATTCTGCAAAAAACTATTCATACAACTTATTCCCCCCCCCCTCTCTCTCTCTCAGAAATAGTTTTACTACTGAGGGAATATACTAAGCTAAATCGACAGTCATATCTCTTAAAAGCTGTCTATATGCGATTGTCATTCACATTCGGTTCTCTTACCATGGCTAGGAGTGAAACAAATGAAATCTAAAACACATGAGTAAACTGTGTGTTTTAGCAAAATCTATATTTCTGCGTAGTAGGTAGGTTGTCATCTATCTCTTGTGGTTTACCAGTTATGCAAAATTCATTCAGAATCACGAGGACTTCAGAGGTTATTCCCATGAAAATCAGGATATACATTTTATTTTTCATATAAAATATATTTAATGAATTGCATTCTAATCAAAATTGTTAACAGCAATTCTTAGAACATCGAAAATTTCGAAAAATTGTCTATGCCAAAGGATAGCTTAGTGTGTGGGTATTTTCCTGAAGATCTGCATTTCACATCCTTGGAGGATACCTAACTTAAATATCACGTTTGATATTTAACAGACTATTTTACGTACTTATTTATTGTTCAGGGGATCTTCAAATATTTATTTTCGGTAAAATATGGATATAGAATTATTTTTTGAATGTAATACCTTCTCTACCTACTTGTACATTATGCATACGTGCTAGAGAACGTAAATATACGTGGCAGTCCGTGAGCTCCATTCATATTTCTACGAAACCCCTGCAGAACTTCTGCCTGTGATTTGAGTTATCGTGTAATATATAGAGCCCATCCAGTAAACAGGGGATATATTAGAACGAAATAGCTTACTTTCGTTCCATGAAACAAACTTCTGTAGTAACCACACTCGACAAACATAAAACGAACACAGGACGTGTTTTGTCTGACATTATTAGCCCGTACTCCTCCATGTACAAACGGAATGTATTGATTCCCAATATATGGTGCTAGACACTTTCCCGGAGTAACACTTACCCAGAACCACCCTTATATCCGATTCAAACTGTACTCAAATACCTTGCCACCTGACCAAGTATAGTGCTCAAAATGCTGTACTACTCATCGAAAAGTTACCCATGCCAGATAACGAAATCCTTGAAATAGCTTCATTCTTTTAAGAACATCTATAATATATAATGTCTTTTTGGTATTCATACCAGCTATTACACACAATAACAGTGATAATTTGGCTATACTTCCAAATTATTTATCATTGTCTCACACAGTGAATTTTGAAAACATTCACATGAACAATTCAAATTCTGCAGTAACTCAGTTTACATATAGAACTGGTATATGATAAGATTTTATATTAATCCCGAATCATTGGAGAAAGCTATTATTTTTTGCACTCTCAAAAAAATCGTGATTTTTCATAATGCAATCCTTTATTTCTAAAATTGGAAAATTATTTCAAGAAATCATATTCTAATTTTATTTTGCATATTTAGAAGGCGGCGGCGCAGTCAAGTAGCTATAGCGCCCAGGTCTCAACTATACGGCTCGGGTTCGGTCCCAGGTGACCGCATGAGGGATTTGTAGTGGACGAAGCAACGTCTGGGCAGGTTTTCTCGTGGTCCTCCGTTTTCCTTGCCATTCATTCCACTGACTGTTCCATAAATATCCCTTACTTTCATCCATTTCACTACTGTTTCATATAATCCACTTCCTCATTTACATACTAGGCATTGGGTTCGTAATCTTCTATCTGAACCAGGGCCTCTGCACCTTCTAAAGGCGTCTTGACTTTAGGCACTGGTTTGTAAGTCGTTGGGGGTGTAAGTTTTACATCAGAAGTGGATAAATAGAAAAAGAATGTGTTTTTGAGATTCTGTACAAATATTCTGAACTGTCCTAGTTAAATATTCCATCATGTCGAGCATTTTGAGTATAGAAAAATGCTGGAAATAAGTTTTATGGGAAACAAGGTTAAAATTGAGATGTGTCTTTTAACAAAATATTTTCAGGACAAATGAAATGCATATTTTGAATTTTCTGCGAATGACCTCTGAAGTTCTCTTCATTCTGACTGGCTTTAGCACAACTGGTAATCCGTAAGAGCTAGACAAAAGGTTGCTCATAAAAATAAATATCGTTAAAACACACAGTCTATATTCAATACATTTTTTTGAGTCCTCCATTTTCAGAGTTTCTTGATATTGGATTAAATGTTCTAATATTTATACTTTTATCAAAGGGGAAGTCGTCATTCGTTTTTCTTTCTTTAGGACAAATTTTGATGCACACGAGAATGGTCTTGTATTGCACACATTCACACGTAGTCAAATGATTTACGGCGCCTTCCCGTCTACTCCTTAATTCCAAAATGCCTAGTATAGACTATCCGTTTTGCTTTAACGTGTTCATACTTAATACCTGATGCTGCTCCAGGCGGCGTCATTAGCCTTGCAGAAAGCATTTGAACTTATAGAGACATTAAAATAAGGAATGAATGTATTATAAAGACAAACATACACATTAAATCCTTAATTATATGTATTTAAACATTTATTTTAATTCAAAATCTTCTCGGGCTTCTAGCCAAGTTTTTACCTGGCTAGAAGCCCGAGAAGATTTTGAATTAACACGTCGCCAGGAAAGCTTCAGTTCTTAATCTATTTTAATTTCTTTCATTATGGAAATGTGAGTTTTAGAGAACAGAAACGATGAACATTTGGGCACGTGGGAATCATGACTAATTTCTCCATTTCGTTATCGCGAGGTCTGCTCACCCTACTTTACGCCTCCCGGTATCGCGAGGTCTGCCCACTCTACTTTACGCCTCGCGGTACTACTGCCCCGCGCTCTCGGAGAAGATGGATATATATGGCTGTGTGTACCACGGCATTTTTCATTCTGAAGGTGTACTATTCTTAATAACTATATTATTAGTCTGTAAATGAAGAAAATTTTGATATAATGTTCATTAAACCGTCCTCAATTTCGAGTACAAATATCTACACTATATCTCTAACAGTTTGTATGTGTTTACTGTGAAAAATGATTTACCTCCGGCAGAAATGTTGTGCACATTCATTGAGGTTTAAGTGAAATGCATCAATATTGGATTCTACACGCTTACACCACAAAGGGCTCTGACATCCACAAAGACAAGAAATTGTGTTTTATAACCATTATTGTTGCAGAGTGTCCGTAGAAGTTTCTTTTTTGATCATGTTTAACGCCCGCTTTTACTACAAATGACACCTCAGGCGATGACACTGATGATACATGGAGTGAAGATGGAGCACCGGTGGAATGCGATGGTGGGGGAAACCGGAGTAAACCCGCCCCTGCGCCGCTCTTTCCACCACAAATCCCACATGCGGTCGCTTGGGATCTAGGTGAGTGGCGAGTGGTCAAAGCACTCGGCCAATGCGCGGTCGATTCCGCAGATGTGGATGAACAGCCAACATATTGGTTCGATAAGTCACCTTACTATTTTCACAAGATAAAGGAGCCCTTTAGGAGATTTCCAGCAATACCTGATATAGGTAGTCATCAAGGCGTTTTGGCGGACGTCCGGCCCCTTCCAACATTAGAGAATGGGGCAGCTACCAGGTGGCCCAGCTGCCCCGTGTTGGACGTGTGCAGATATTCCTTTGTGCGTTAAAGGAGTTTGAGAATTCAGTGGGATTATTTCAAGTTAAAAACCTGCCTTTTCCTTACCAGTCTTTTATCAAAGAGACTGTGAGCGGGTCGCGTTCATTGCAAGGGATAAAACGAAGTTCGCTCTCGCCAGTTCTACATTGGCGAGATTTAACTTGAAACAGCCCCGTTGAGTTTAGGAACTCTTTTAACGCACGTAGGGATATCTGCACACGTCAAATACGGGATGGTTGGGCTACCTGACATATTATATGCTGGGATACCACGTGCAGATCCTGCAGGAAAAAGCCTTTCAAGATCATTCTACCGCTGCCCGTGGTGTCGCTAGTGTTCGTGGTGTCTAACGAATGTAGACTACTGAAGGGTCGCGCTGAGTTGCGTGGATCGAGCAAATCGCACAGTCCGTCACGTACAGTAGGCATTTATGTTGACTTTCCATTTATCTCATTAACATTATACAATAGGAAATATAAGAAAAATTATTATCCGGGCTTGTAGGCCGTGGTCTACTGGGCTCCTCCTTCATCTTCCCAGACGTTTCGTCTGCGGCTGCGGCAGACATCTTTAGTGGCAGTGCGATCGAAGTGTCCTGGTGGAGGTCTCAACAGCGACTGTGCTGATAGCTCTGAAGATGTCTGCCGCAGCCGCAGACGAAACGTCTGGGAAAATGAAGAAGGAGGAGCCCAGTAGACCACGGCCTACAAGCCCGGATAATAATTTTTCTTGTACTGACACCGGCCGTGAAAGCCTACAAATTTCAATAGGAAATAGTTATAGAAGTCATTACAGCTGACCTACTGTAATGTCAGCACTGCTGTAATTGGGCATTGCAAACGATGAGTGAATACTACATCACTGTACTCCAACATTCGTTTAATGCACACTGATTTTCCACAGAGCCTGTCCAGTGAATGACGTAACAGAGAGTGCGAGCGCTCGCCGCTGGTAGCAATAGTTATTTACATTATTAATATCAATTAATGATCACCGCCTCATAATGTTGTGGTAGCTTTATGTCTGTGGCAAAAGTATCCGAGTTCCATATGCATGGACCGTATGGTAACCCTATGGTGAATTTTCAAACTCTTAAATTCTTAAGCCCTTTTGTTGTTCTTCTTCTTTTAAGCGTTAACCACATACTAGGAAGATTATCTTATAAGTGAGTAAAGAGTTTCATGCAACTAATTCAAATACTTAAACTATTAATTATTGTCTATATAACAATCCTTTGTTGCAGAGCAGGCATCACCAACCGTTGCTCTTTGAGAAAAGTAGAGAGAGCTATTTTGCTCGTCGCTCCTGCTGAATCGTCTACTGTTCACTACGTGACATTCAGCTACGCGGAAAGCAGGAAGAGATAAATCGTAAACTCCGCTAACTGAGCGAGGTGACGCCGCGGTAGGTATGAGGCTCGCATTCGGGAGAACCTGGGTTCGAAGTCCGTTGACAGCCCATTTTGACCTATGGGATTTTCGTGGTATCCTTACAGACGACAGGCGAGTTCTTTCTCAGCTTCTACGATTGCATTCTATAATTTCGTTTTCATTCATTTCCATCTCATCTATAAAGTGTGCTTCCGAAGTTTTCGAGGTTAAGGGGGTAACATGCTAGCCTCTGGACACCAAGGTCGCGCGTTCAAGCCCTGCGAATGGTGATTTTTTTTTTTTTTTTTTTTGGCGCAAATTCCTTTGGAAGGGAAGTAAAGCCGTTGGCCCAGTGTCGTACATTTACGGCACGTAACAGAAACTCATGCCTGATAAAGATCCACTTGAGCAAAATTAAGCGGTCTTTCACGCCCTATATAGAATGGGACGCTTAGAACCGCGGCAGTTAATGAGCGTCCAGAAATAAAACTCAATTTAAAATCGGTCGGTTCGTGATGTATGGCAGTGCGGGCAGATGGCTCGAATGCATGCTCAATGGTTACTATGTGGCAGCCAGTCGACGAGTCGCTTACACGCGATCTCTGGCGGCCCGACGTAGTACTGGTCATCATTACGTTAGAAAAGATAAGGACTTCGCGAGTCTGTGCTGGCCTCCTATGGTTCCTTCACTTCATGCCATTCTCCTGGGAAATGTTAGTGATCATCAAAATGCATAGATCGCATTGCGTGAGATGTCCCTTTCCGTTGTCTACCCTTATCCTTTTAGTTTCCCAATAACAAGCAGGTTGTTTTAATGGGCAAATCATGTATGCAATGATATTCTAATTCTCTAACGCAAGAGGCCCGATATCCAGTTGCAGATATTTAGGTCATGGTTATCGTACCACATGAAAATAAAATGCGCTATTAGGTTATCAATGCAGTTAAAATGTAAAATCTTCGAAAGGCAGACTATTGTTAAAATGAGCTCCGCTGTAAAGATAATAAAGCTCTGTACCTATTTCAAAATGCCATAGCTTGTTTCGCTGTAGATTTCAGGAAGGCAAAGTACCGCGTAACAACATAGAAGCGTTCATTAAGTTATTCGCCTCTGCTCCCTAGATCTTCACTGATTTTATTGATACAAACTAATTCCTGTGCACAATTGGTGTAGCGGTATATTACATGCCCCATTGAGCCACGGCCCATTGTAAGAGCTATGCCTCCCCACCTGCGTGTGACCTCTATGGACCAATAATTAGCGGGGCTCCGAGAAAGCTGCTTTGGGGGGGGGGTGGCAGAGTGCAGGCGAGGTGATTAGGCTTCAACTAATAGCTTCCCACCCTCCTCGAATTCTTTCACTGCCAACGACTATTTCCTTCCTTGTTTCCGTCCTCTGCCATATCCTCTGTGTCGATTGGAATAAATGCTTAATCACTTCACGAAAATATTTACCTGCGTATATAATATATTGGCGCGTGGTCGTGTGGTTAGACAGCATGCCTCTCACCAAGGTGACCCGGGTTCGATCCCAAGCGCTCGTATATGGGGTTGTGGTGGACGAAGCGGCGTCTGGGTGGGTGTTCTCCGGGTCCTCCGATTTCCTCCGCCACTCATTCCAGCAAATGCTCCATCTTCACCTTTCCTATCAACCATTTAGCTTGTGTTTCACGGTCATGTCTGTAGTTTCGTGCAGTTGTCTCCCCAAAAGGCTTCTGACCCCTGGGCATCCTAGGGAAGGGGAGGGTAAGCAAACTACGAAAAAATATAATATACTAAAATTTAACTATCCAACAGCTATCGGTGTAATAAACCGGCGTAATTTTGCACATGTGTGTACTGAGGAGAATTTGGTATCAGAATGGCAAAACATGCGAACCGAGGAGAAAATTTAATTGTATTTGGAAAGAAAATTCTTAGTAAATGCATAATTTATTCATATATAGTTTGTGTGTACAATCTACATAGTGGGTATTTAATTTCATCCAAATTTGATGCAGAAATTTCATCGGAAATTAGGTTTCAGGGTCCCATGAATAATAATAATAGTAATAATATTAATAATAATAATAATAATAATAAAAAACATCTTTAGAAGTATAAAATGGTGAATGTGTGTGTGTGTGTGTGTGTGATCTAATGTAGATCATTAGAAACCCATCGACAACAGTACACGTGAGAAAAAAGTGTATGCCGCCGATAGAACCATGCAGTTAAGTCGGGATACAAACGAAATATAAAAATTAAAAAAAAAAAATTATTACAGACCAGGGTTGCTATTGGAAGTTTCACAACTAATTCCTGTTTTTTGCAGTTAAGTTTAACTATTTAATTATTTAAGTTATTACACAATACTTATTGTATGGTCGCTGATAGCACATGCATATTTCGTGTACAAGTTAAAGAATCGGAACAAAACAGGAAAGAAAAAAAAAAGAAAAATAGAGATAAATTTGTTTCTAACTGACCTATTTTGGTCAGATATCGTGCATTTTAAATAGGAAATTACCCATATATTTTCCAGTTCTTCTGGTGAGTCAGTAGATCCCAGCATGCTAATCTCCTTCTAGCAGTACTTTAAAAATTTCTTTTAGTTTAATTGTACGCTGGTTCTCCCATCAAATATATAACAAGTCTATCCAAACTTGGGCAGATTTTTCTGCCAGAACTCGGGTCATTTTCTGTACCCTCCGGCCACACAGCCTAAAGCATGCCATTCCTTTCTTCCTAAGTATGTCTGTGTGTGTTTCTTTATCCCGTTTCAGTTTTATTTCATTTGCTAGAGCTGGAGAAGGTTTAACTTTGAGCCCAGGTCAATTTTCTGCCGGCTGATTATTAATCCTTTTAATACCTTTCTGTATGTTTACGACATTTATGTCGCCTCTTTTCCATACTCATCAACATTGTCAATTTTCCTCCAACCTCTGGCTAGCTCAACGGGCCAGAACTTAGCAGATGGATTTTCTCCCTGGTATTTATAGCATTTGGAGCGTAGAGTTGAATTATCTCCCTGCATCAGCTTCAGCCAGTACTTCACGGCTCTTATTTCACAGTTTAGTATGTGGAGAATATGAGCGAGCGTCATAAATAGCTTTACTGGTATAGTTGTGCATTATCTGCCTTATTGCAGTTTCCGTTTGATGAGAATTACCGTGTGGGGAAGCAGAAGGTGTGAAACGCAATTATCTCTGCTTACAAACTAATTTTGCAGGATCTTTGAAAATAAGTGGGTAATTTAACAAAGATTTGTGGTCCAAAGTTACAATATAGTCACCCTTTAGGCTCAAAATCTTGGAAACTCAGAATCCTAAATGAAGGTATAATGAAAGCATTGAATCAGAGTTTCATTGGGCCGCGCCGTGGTCCCGTGGTTATCATCGCCTTCGATGCCATATGTAGTAAAAACGGGCTTAAACACTATCAAAAAAGAGTTTCGTCTATAATCCTAAATATTTTGTTACAAAATGCATTTCCAAATAGCTTAGAAATAAATGTTTAGGTAATAACCGGACTTAAGAATTTCTTAGTGCTGAGGCTAGGACGAAAAGAAGTGAAGTTGAACTGTTACTGGACTTTTAGCAGTGACGTCGCAGGTTACAAACATCTCATCCCTCGTAGAGACTGGTGGTGTTATTAGACTGTGATTTCATGCCCATCAGTGGTGCATGACCGTTGTTATTCTAATGATTTGTATTGATAATGGTATCGGTGTAGATACTTCAAACCAACATCTTAAGATTTCCCATGCTTGGTGATTTTTTTTGTTTTATTATAATAAAGTATTTGGTTAACTTTTCTTCTACGTAAATCTTCCAATTCTCATAGAGAGTTTTTATAATAATGTTGTCATAATTACAAATGTAAATCACACGTGTTCCGATTTCAACATTACAGTGTTAAATTGGTAACGGACATTAGTAACATGATCATCAGAGTCTTATAAACATATTTGAGGCATATAGCAGAGAATTGATATCAAACAAGATTAAAAGTGTTATTGGCAAAAATAATAGCTTCAGGGTATTTACGCATGAATCACTTTCAAACTACACACTTTTTAATCGAGAAAAGCCCTGAAATTTCAACTCCTATATATTTATTTTAAATGTGTAAAGCAGAAAAAAATATTTTCAAAAATACTTTAATATATTATTTTGTGCCACTCCACTGACAAGTAATCCTAATTAATTTAACCTTCAGACAAATGTCAGCATTTCATAGCGATTCTTAAAACTCTACATTATTGTGATGTGCAGTTTTCGCTATCTTCTCACTGAGCTCTCCACTAATGTAATAAAGTGCAACTTTCACTGTGACGTCACTTAGCTCACACCATCCCTTGTCTAATGCGAATTAGTTAATGTTTTCTTGCCTCTTCGCTATTTTTCACGACGTAGCGTACAATGAAATATCGTGAAGCAGCCCCTTCTTCGATCAGCTTCTCTCGCTGGGAATCAAACACATGTCATCTCTAATCTCCTTCGAAAGCATATTGATTGCACATCACGCTGTCGTTAGTAATTAACTCCCATATCTTGGCAATATGTAGGGGTACGGAGGAATGGAGGGAAAAGTATTTAGCGGATTTTTTACCACCACAAATGGAGAGTTAGAAGTATGTTGGACGCTACTGGCAGGCACGGAAGACGCGGATGAGCTGGGTAAATTTATACTTATGGCAAGACAGCTGTCAGCTGAGAAGGCTGATAATAGGGAAGAGGGGGCGATAAGAAGAGCCAAAAGAAATAATATAATGTTCTCTTATATTTTATGTCATATTTTTCGGTCATTGTTTTGTTGTAGTGTTAGTATTGTGTATATATTTCTCATAAGTGTATTTGTCTACTATAATAGAGTACATTAATACATCGGAATATGGTTTATTTTGTGTTGTAAATTTAAGTTGCTGTATTTGAATATCTTTGTCCTTTTATTTTCGTATTTACCCTTTTAACTTTTTTTTTAATATTGCTTCCTATTTTGTATATTGAGAAAGGACGTACGGTCTGTGGACCCAAGCGATTGATGAAGATCAATGTCTGCATGCTGGTATTTCAATAAATATACTGATTCATTCATTCAACTTGATATTGCACCTGGAGAATACTCACCAAGTAATGGATCGGTTCTCTCGCGAGAACGTTCGCTTATATTAAACTCCTGCACAACTGCCAACAAGGGGCCAAGGCCTACCGCCCGGCTGCTGCGTCCCCCATCTCTGTCCAGGACAGGCGTCATGAATGTGGCGCAGTTTTGGAGGGTGAGACGCCGTCAGCGCCTCGGGTCCCTCCCGGCCGGTTAATGCGGTCCTTGACCTGGAGCCGCTACTTCTTCATCAAGTAGCTCCTCAATTGCCCCCCCAATTTCTTCACGAGGCTGAGTGCATCTCGGACCAGTTGTCCCAGTGGGGGGAAAATCCCAACGTCTGGACCGGGAATAGAACCGAGGTCTCCCTCTTGGCAAGCAGCCGCGCTACCACCGCACTAAGGAGACGACTGTTCGCGTATATAGCCAGTAGAATTTTCCACAGCAGCACATTCTGGAATGTGCTGAAGCGGAGAGAAGGGAAACCCCCAGAACATTCTGGGTACTTGTCGGTAGTGTCTCTGGTGTGCACGTAGGGCCAGAGCGCTATGACATCTATTTATTTCACCAATTGCCCGGCGCCAACCTCCCGTTAAGCTTGAGCCATAACTGCTGAGTAAGATTATATTGATTTAAATCTTAATTTTCCAATCACGTTAAACCAAAGACAATAAACGTAAAACAGAAATACTTCACGTTTAGTAATTACAAACGAAGGAGACATGTTCAACAGTCGATCTGTTTTAAAAATTCGACTTTTATGCTAGCCATGAAAGAATGGAAGGGATGCCTTATGCACAACTTTAACTATGGAAAAATTTATCTACGATACCCCTTATTTTGTAAATGTTAATGATACAAAACATGTCTTGATATAAGTAACCGGATAGAGGTTTATGTTTATGGTTAGCATGCTTGAGGGCTTGTCATACTTCTGGAAACCTCCTGGAGGAGAGGGTGAAATGAAAGAGATAGCAAGCGGTCTTATTCAGTTTGGTAGCCTGGGACATACGAGGGGTCCCTAACGTTCCACGTAATACCTTATGACAAGACGGGATACCCCAGACCTACCTCTCCCCACAGAGAGAGTTCTGAGGGTCCATCACACAACAAACGTCAGGGCAGACCCGCAAATTCCACCGCCACAAGAATCCCCCGCCGTCCACTCCCCTGAGCCTTCGACCCTTAAACACGATAAGCAAATTGAATGACAAAAACTGAGCTGTAGAAAAGTTCACCGATTAGAATCCACTTCACAATCACCTACGGATTACGGAAAATCTCGAAAAGTGCCTAACTGTGTTTGAAATCTGCATTTGTGAGACTTAAATCTTTATCCTGTATGCTTCTTCCACTGTAACAAAACCCGTAAGGAAGTAAATAACCTTAGAGGGACTTTAGAAAGAAAAATAAAAAAAATAAAAAAAAAATTGTACGAATGCTATATTTTATCAGGCTGTTAGTCTTAAGCGTGCCTTTCAAACAAAATTTCTAGAACCTCCCTGCGATATGCAATTCTAAGGTTCAATGAAATATTAAATACGGTTGAAACTTAATATATATGAGTTGTTTGTTTCGGTAATAATTAACATAGCAGTTGTCTATTGAAACTGGTATAAGATTTAGAGTTTGCCATAAAAATAAATCGGTGTAGCTTTAATTTCCTTTAGATTTTTTAAGAGAAACTTATTTCTTGTCTAAGTTGATCCTCTGAAGTGTTCGAACAAACTTCCGCAAGGAAGAGAGATTAAAAAGCCAACCTCTTAAAATATTCAGAGCCCTTAAATTTGTTCAGAGATTGTCGAACTTTCCATGGTATTCATGACATTATTGACTAAAATCAATTGGAATCTCCAGAAGTAAAACAATTGCTTTAAACCAAAGTATGCCATTAAAAATAGCTTCAGTGACGATATTTATGGCATTTTCAAATAATCTTTACCAAAAATTAAACAACTGAAGTGCTTCGTATTATTAAATCAATTTTCACCTTTTATGGTGTAATTTTTATGTAATACTTTTACGCTGCTCAAAAATTCGGTCTTTGAGTAATTCTAAAAGTGGCAAGCGAATCGACTCTGCAGTGAGCTTTGGAGCTCGTTAACGTGAGATCCCGTTTTTGATTCCCTGTGACCTGTAGTTTTTCGGATTTCCCTGGTTGCTAGGAGAATATTTTGGTGGATTATATGTACAGTGCGTTCATTGTATGCCAAGGCTATGGATCGTGCGTGAATTCGGGGTCTGCACACATCTACTAGGCTGCTAGGTGATCCATTCCGTAACTCCCGCGTTACTTACTCAGGAGTGTTAGTGACGTATATGTAATGAGTACTAACATTTTTATGAGTGTTATTGAAAGTGGTGTCCGTCTGCGCGAAAATATTCTTCACATTGGTGGATGAAATGTTTATTCATACGCGTAAGAAGTTCTTCTTGCATAATGTGTGCATTGTAGTCACACATTTGAATTTCAGTTTTAAACGATTAATAGCTGCATTAACTGAGGTTTGTGAAACACCCACTTGCTGTTCAACACGGCTGAGAGACTTCTTAGGTAAGCATTTGAATGGAACACCAACTTTGTCTAGCTTTGCCTCCATTAATACCTGTCGTTTTTGCTCTTTGGTTTAGCATTTAGTGATCCCGTTGTACTACCTTTATTGACTAAACATCCCACAGCGTTTCTACCCAAAACTGGATAATCAGGAATAGCTACTAAAATTGTTTACCCACCTATATGATTAAGATTTTACGTATTTATCGTAAAAAATACTCTGTTTAAGCGTGAATCTGTGAGCAGGAATTCCCGTGGATTAATAAGAGAACAACATGTCTATGTAAATCTCACACATTACACGTATTGTTGAAACACTTCACAACATGAAGAGAAAGCAGCGACTGAGATAGCACACAGATGATAAACGTACCCTTGACAGATCCTGTTCTGCTTCTGCGCAGTGGCATAAAATCGAGGTCAGTGCCGTCTCGCTTTATTCGCATATAAAGCGGTTGTGGCCTTGATATAAAATAAAGTATTTTCTGTCCCTTTGATTCATGGCAGAAGGATTAGGTAAGTAAAGTGACGTCGGAGATTGTTTTGTGGATCTGTTATCCTGACGTTCCGCGTGTGACGGACTCTGAAAGAATCTTCTCCTAGAAAAGAGGCTGTCTTACGGGTTTAGGATTAATATTGGAGATGTTCGGGACCCTCAGTGTTCGCCCCGGATCTGTTCAACCTCATATCCTTCCCTCGACCTCTTCCTTCTGGAGGTTTCAAGAAGCACAATAGATGAAATCATTTCTGATAAGCAGGTTTCCAAGCATTAAAGCAAGGACAAAAGAAAATTCGATTAAAATGTAACTGCACTTTACGCAGTGACATCGCAAACAATCCATTCCCATATCTTGTACAATCTGTTGTCGTTTGCAGATAGCATTGACTAAACACAGTTTAGTGGAGAAAGTGGCCCTTGTTCTCTGTTGTTTGTATTCTGTGTAATTGTGTATGCATTAAGTGCAGCTAATTGAAGAAAACTACCTCCAATTTTTTCGGGCTACCCAGTCAGTATACAGTTTGACACCGACGTTTTGGTGTCAATCATCTTCTCCGTCAGGATAAACTGATCCAGAAATTGTTGTCGTACTATGCCGTCAATAAAGCTGTAACTCTTATTTTAAAGACAACCATTTGTGCATTCTTATGCCTGCTGATAGCTTAACCATTTCTAAACTTCACAACCTTTAAAACGCGTAGAAAATATAATTGCACAGATGGCTTAACAATAATGTGGAGCTTATAAAATGTAACTATCCTCCATTTTAATAATAGATATGTAGAGCTTTCTTCAAATGTGTTTCTAATACCTGTATATTGTAACAAAGTCAATTGACTCAAAATGTGGTTACAAATAAAGTATTTGATTTATTGCTGCAAATAAATCACTCGACGCTTCGACGCGTCCATAATTCACGGCTGCACGCCACTGCGCGCTAATACTGCAGTCATCCACTGACTAGGGGTTCTTTCTCATTTTATAGCTATAAAACGACCTCACAAAACTTTCCGAAAAATTGTGGAAGCTTCTGGACGATTCTAGCCTGTGCCTTTTAATGCCTCGCGTTCCAAGGCTTCCGGTTACCGGAGTGACGCCTCCGTATTTAGCAAGTCCTTACAGTCCCGCCGACTCAAGCACCAAAGTGAATGTGAGAACCACTGCAGACTGCACTGTCACAATATTATCTTCTATAAGATTTCTACTCATATATTCTACTTCATCATAATCCTGTTGTATTAACAATTGTCATCTGCAAATATTAATATATAAATTGTAGAATGTCCATCACGTATACGAAGTTTGGTGACAAACAACACCCTTGATGTAAACATTTATAACTAGAAGTTCTTCGGAAATATTCTTCCTGGACTTCATACCAGAGGTTGAAATATCACATTATTTACTTCCTTCTGGCACTTTGGTATTTAAAAGAAGCTGTTTCAATTTCATGATTTAATATTTCCCCTAATGCATTGATTATCGTTTACCACAAGAATGTCATCAGCAGTAGATCTGTCAGCTCAAAAACCTGCCTGCTCTTCACCCTATTTTCGTTTATATTCTTCCACTAGTGTGTAAAGAATATTGTTCATATAATCTAATGAATGCATTAAGTACTTTAGTACCTGTATAATAATTAATTATTGCAATAATCCTTTTTTCTCCTTCTTTTGAATTATTGATGTAAACATATTTTCCATTAATTGGGTACCTGTACTATATTAAGACATCTCCTAAAAGTAATCTCAACATTTAAAAGAATTTATTTTGTCATGCTGATGACGATGACAATAACATTAATAAATTATATACTTTTACATCACATTAAAACTTCTACTAAAATATTGAAAACTGATAAATGTATTGCAAGTGCAATACTAGAAGCCAAGCGGCATTCGACATTTCTACACATGTTGCTGGTGAGGTAGCAAGTAGCTGGGATGAATTCTTTATACAGAGGCAAAGAGTAACTTCATTATTAAGCTTTTAACGTCGGTTGCCAACTACCAAGGGCCTTCGTGACGTAGAAAGTAAAGTACCTCGAAGAAGTTAAGGTTTGATATTCCGTTTACAGCATACCATCGAGTGGTCATTTATTTGCTTCTTTTTTCTGCCTGTAGTTCCGCCTCTGTTCCGCAAGCACTCTTTTTACTTTATGTATGTCAATAATGTTTATTAACATTCGAAGTTGATTAAATGCACGAGTGAAAGAGGAAAAGAAGCCCTATCATAGTAGTAATCATCTCAAAATGTTCACAAGTTCCCTTTAATTACATTCGACCGCAGACGGAATACAAAAACCATTTCGTATAACATTAATTGAATTAGGAGTATCCTTCAGCATTGATCCTCTCTTGCCAAATTGCAATTCTCAAACCAATTCAACGTTAAAGTTCATCATCCAAGAACACAGAGTTTACTGCGTAACGGTTTGCACAACCAAGTTGATTCAACGAACAGCATTACACTTTAAAAGCTATTGGGCAATGGACATAGAGTCATTTGAAGTACCAGTAAAAGCTATCTGCAGGCATCCGTTTATTAAGAGAATAAATACATTTTCCGTTCTCAGAGCATTAGCATTTCGTAATCTACATGTTATATGAAAGAAACTTATGGTGATGCATCTGTAAAATTTGGAAAACCTACAACGCGCAGAAATTTATACCAGCTATATAGAATAACAGTGATATTTTAATCACTTTTCGAATTTATTTTATGGTTAGTTAAGTGATAATTTTTACTGTCTGATTAAGTTGTTCTAATAAAAATGTGCAACCTAATGCAATTTTAAAACATTCACACCAAAAATTCAAATTTTATAGTACATTAATTTAAAAACACATCTATCATTTCATGTTTACACTCACCCTCATTATAATGAAAATTATTAATTTTAGTACTCTCCAAAGTCCTTCCCTCTCTTTTCAGAAATAGGGGCTTATTTTTCAAAATTGGAGCATTATTTCGAAAAAATATTATTAAAAAACGAGAATGCCATATAGAGTTTAATAAATGTGTAAATTATTTGAGTTAATTTCCGAGTATTCAGATTTTTTGGATGTTGAATTTGATTCATAATTAAATATTTTAAATTCGAGATAAACAAAAGGCTATAATCAGTTTTAATATACTACATTTTCTTTGGCTTATTTTTCAAATGCAGTAAAAAATGTTGAAGTTAATTAATAAATCACTACATCGTGTGGACCATTTCGAATATGAAAAAATGATGAGAAAGTTTTGGAGAATACAAGGTTTAATGATGGGCGGGACTATTAATAAGCATGCCCCTGCCCATGTATAAATTAACTTGATTTTTAGTTCAAATGCACCACGTGGAAAAAGCTACAAATGTTCTTAAACATGGAAATAATTATTTTTATGAAAAACATCCTTTCATTTCTCAAAATTTTTGCCTAATTTCACAGATACAGTACCCAAGGGGAGATATTGGAGTTAAAATTGCAAAAAATTTTGTTTTGGGAAAATGTACTTTTTGTTGGAAATTGTGCACTGTTAGGTTATATATAAACAGTGAATTTGTTAAATTGTGAACACAAAGAAAACTATTCTGTGACCTAACAGAAAGCAAATTAATGAAAACTAAATATCTGATTGATATACTTGTCTAGTAAAAATGTGAATGTATTAATCATAGTACCAGCAATAGACCAGATATGTTACCATGTATTTGTTGCTTTTGGTTTTCTCCTCGGTAGTCCAGGGGAAATATGCTTGTCTCTGGCTCCCAAGGTAGCGGGTTCAAACCCAGCGGAGAGTGATGATTTTTTGGGGGGGAGGCGTAAAGTCCCTAGCATGACTTCCTTCGCAAGGGAAGTAAAGCTGTTGATTCCGTGTCGTAAATTTACGGCACGTAAAAGAACCTCAACCTGATAGAGACCTCTGAGGAAAATGAGCGGTGTTTCCTACCCAATAAATAATGCGAAGCTGAGGACCACTGCAATTATAGAGCGTCCAGAAATTAAAAAAGAAAATTCAAACCCTTCTTATTCTTCATCATCATTCGTAAAGTCTTAGATCTAAAGGAAAGTTACAGGTTTCGAAAGCCTAGTTGAACTCACTCGTTCCAAATGACGCATTCAGATTGAAAAAAAAAAAAAAAATTTGCTTGCTTGTTAACGACGCTATAAATTGACAGAATCATATCAGCGCCGCCGGTGTGTCGGAATTTCGTCCTACCGGGTTCTTTTACATAGCAGTAAATCTATTGACATGGGACTGTCGTTTTTAAGCACACTTAAAAACTATCGATCTGGGCCGTGTTTGAACCCACGATTTGGGATTAGAAAGCCAGCTCCAAACTTACATGTTTATTTGAATAATCATGTCAGCCAGTAATTTGAAGTTTAGCATCTGTATCTCTGTTATTGTATGTGATAGCTCGAATAAAGTTCAACCAGTTCCAAATTTTACAGATACATTGCCTTAGTACATCATATTTTTTTTTCCTAATTTTTTAAAACTTGCATTGATATACAGCACGGTTGGTGAATAAGTGCAAATATTTGTAACAGCGGTTCATGACGATGTGAGGGTTCAACATTTGACTTTTTTCTATTTTCTATACTTATGTTGTTTCTGAGGAACATTTCACGATGTTTTAGCCTGACAATTATTGTCTATCTCAGACATAATATTGTTTACGTAACAGGTCATACGGTTCACCCTCCTCTGTCCTCTGGTCTTTGCCTTGCCCGACTATTGATGGGGTGTTTATGTTATGCCTCAGGGCCGTTCAAAACACATTAGATCCTGGAATTTATGCTTAATTTATGAGAATGCTATTATTAAGAGGAAAAAATGAGATACACTTATGTGTTGTACGCCTTGTTCTCTACTAAATATATAAGTATTTGCACTTATTCACCTTCCAATTTATATGTATATATATATATATATATATATATAAATACAGTAAAGTTGAGCTTAAATGCGCGCGTTTCGCAGCTAACCTAGACAATGCTACTAATACAGCCGCAAGATCATCCTCAAAACTAATTTGCAACGTGGTTTAGCTATATGTTCTGACAGTAAGTGCATAAGCAAGGTTTGTGTTCTCGTGTAAACCTGTTTAAGAAACCGGTTAGCATTATATTCCTTGTAATTTCTGTAGTTTTACAACGCTCAGAAATTAAGATGTGATTACAATAACATCAAACTAAATTATCTATATTACACTGCAGGGTGATTCATATAAACCTGACACCGTAGTCATGTTTTCACGCTTCATTCGTTGGCGTATAGTATGTTTAAGTAAATAAGTTTTGAATGCTCTAAATATACATTATGACTAAAACTTATGTGTTTTTACTATTTGATGTTTAAACAAGCGCTTCATCAGTATGTGTTGTCGTGAGCAGAAAAACAGTTTGAGCATTTGTTTCCAATCAATTTAGATGCGTTGCATTATTAAATCCAATACCACATTGCATTAATGAGCTTATATAAGTGTGTTGTTTGTATTATTCGCAACGTGCTTTGTCGATAATAACGAACCAAACTAAGTGGGATCATATGGTCCATGGGTTTCGAACTCTTTTTAGTATAATAGAAGTTTGTGATAATAAAGGTGGGATTTAAACATTTACAAATGTTGCAATTACCGCGTTATTGCTGCAGTTTCCTTAATATGTGCATATATATGTAAAATCAGGTGCTTTTAGCTGTATATTTCGTTTCAACCCCAGCATGCGCTTTTTGAGCTACTACAGAATCTTCGGTATAAAACCTAACCGCTCGGACGCAGTTGTATGTCTGAATAGCACGTCATGCCACAACCGGTTTTACCAGCACTTTGCTTCTTAAATCTGGATTCCTGTAAACCTATACATAAAAATAACATTAACTCTTACCTCATTGTAGATGCTGAAATAGTCGTCCTTCCACAGCTAAACGAGCTCTAGCCAGATGAAGATATGTAGACAGACACAGTTAACTCTGTCACTGTAATCCTTCGTGTTTTCCTAGATATGATGACTTGTGGGAATGATTTTCGTGGCGAACGTGCAAGATTTTCGTTGATTTAATCTAGTGTTTCTTCCATTTTTATTGTATATCTTTGCAAGTGTTTGTTTGGCACTAAAGTAGTTGTCTCTCGTTTATATATTTTAACAAATGTCGTTATTAAGTCAAAATCTAGTTACAAATAAACTCTTAAATTTACTGATGTAAATAATTCAGTTGCCAGTTTACAGCTGCAGGCCTTCCATAGCTCGCGCACCACTGCGCGCTAACATTCTAGTCACTCACGACTCAGTACAATTCACAACACAACACACTGCACTCCTTCCTATTTTATAGCTAGAAAATGATGTCACAAAACTTTCTGGAAGCTTTTCGAAGGTACTAGAAGCCGAAGCTTGAAGAAACATCTCGAATATCGGGGAAGAATCAGTTGTCACGTTCTGAAGTCTCCTGTTTGGTCACACCGTTGTTTACGCATCCAACTGCGATGTCTCACATTCCTCCTCCACCGCGTTATACCATAGCGATCGCATACACGGATGGTATTGCCACAAAATGTACCGCATCATCAGTATATGTTTTAGAAACATACAATTGCGCAGGAAACTTCAAAATGAGTTTTTCATGAACACTGACCCGATTCGTACTTAAGATAACATTTGCTTATAAATATATGTTGTTCTAAAATACTGCCTTGCCATCATCGCAAATGAAAGTGGACTACTGATACTAATGACTATGTGGTAACCGAATGACATTAAGCCAGTCGTGTGTGCCGGGTTTGGGGATTGGGGAAGACACCCGGCATTGGCTGTGACGCACAACACCTATTGAGAAGCCAGGTTTTATACCAAAGACCATGTACTTAGCCTTGTTTTCATTTATCTACCTAAGGAAAAACGCTTACATGCCTGATGTTTTTGACACGAGATGTTATCTCGCCGCTAGGGTTCCTGCGCTGTTTGCAGATGCAAATTAGAAGGATTGCAATTCTAATTTACTTGCTGTACCATGTACATAAAGTAGGTGGAGAAGATACTGTTTTCCAACCGAAGATTCGATAACGAGATTTCATCGGAAATACATGTCTTCAAGTCTACTGAATCCAAAGAAACTCTTTTTAAAAAAGTTCATCTTTGTGTGAACTGCATTAGCTCAATAACTTAAAGTTGAGAAATTCCCCCAACTCCAAACAACCCTTTCATTGGACCTTTTTATAACATTTTGGTTTTCTCAAAAATAGCTCTAAAGTTTTTGATTACAGTGTCGTATTTTTAAAGTACTTTTGTGATATATATGTTAATTTTTTGGAAATAGCCTCTAAAACCCTGCTCTCATCATTCCGGATGAGATTTGTATAACTGGTAAACCATTATAGATGTAATTTTTACTAAACAAAAATGTGGCTCTCGTTAAAAATACTTACTTTATGTGAAATGCATTAATTAATTTGAAAAGTTAATTGTTTGTAAGATCTATTTATTGGTTTAAATTTTAATAACTTATTCATTTCTCAAATGGAAAATCGTTATTAATTTTCATTCTCGCTTTAGCCTAATGTATTTCCTTATTCCCGCGTTTGTAAGAGGAAGTATAGAATCAAAAAGTTGCTGAGAATGCTTATATTGATGTACATGAAGTAGAATTCCAGCTCGATCTGGCAGGAGATGCAAGGGAAAGGGTAAAGTCAGCTTGTCCCCTCTTCCCCTCCTTTAAGCACCCCTTGTCGAAAGATCTGTTGAAATGGTTTTGTGTGATACGACTATAAATTGTAGAACACCTGATTTAAATAATCCATAAACCAAAGTTTAAAGCTCTGCCTAATGTATTGAGTTAAAACATTTTATTTCTCATGATGACGAAAAAGTGTTCAGTATCTTCAAGCGTATCCATTTTAACGGCATGGCTGAAAGGTTCATCATCTGGCCCAGTTCAGAATTCAAAGTAATAATGTACATTTTAAATGTTAAAAAAGCTATTACATACAGTGAAGCTGTTAATTTTATTAAAATCTGGACATCTATTACCAACACGTGCTTCACTTGGTCATAGTGTAGATGGAGTACCCTGGAAGCGCGTTTCCAAAACTGCAAACCTGCAAGAGGATGACAACGAAAGTTGTGGAAACGCGCGTCCAGGGTATTCCATCTACACTATGACCAAGTGAAGCACGTGTTGGAAATAGATGTCTAGATTTTAATAATAATGTACAATATAAGCTTATCTTTAATGACATGTAAAATGTCGATATGCAACAATTGCACTACTGTTTCTCGGAGTGCCATATCACAAAGATTTTACAAATGAAGCATATAAAAGTTTTATATGTTTTGGTTTTTCAGTTATATAAAATCCACTGAGAATAAAATGAAATCCAACGATCTTTAAAATAATATTCCAGATACATGTACAGTTTTATTCCTTACCCAATATATCAAATTTATTATATTTTAATCAATGCAGCTAAAAATATATCTAAAAAGTAACGGAAATGTTTCATATAAAAGTTACTTAGGATGAAGAGTGCACTATTTAGATATAAAGGCTAGTATTTCTCTAACTTTTTCTATATTTCTCTCTCTCCTTTTCTCTCCTTCCTCTTTTTTTCTCTGTCTCTCTCGTGCACAGATTTCTTTGTAAAACGATTTAAACGGGTTCATTGTCCTTAGAAATCCCATTTTCAGTGAAACTGTTTTAACATTTTGGGGGGATGCAGCAATGCACTGCTTTGGTAAACGAGTAAATAAAGTAAAACGATCTGATGTGTTACATTTACATGACCTTCTCCACACTCTTACATTTTAGAGTGGATATAACAAATCTTCCTGTAAAGCTTATTTTCCTGTTTACTTCATTTTAATCCAGATAAGTCTTTGTAGAAACAGTTGAGTTACGTATTTCTTTTAGTTACAAAGGAAATGGCGACAGTCAAATATTTAAGAACTGGACGCTATTTATATTGGCCTTAAAAGTTCATACTCTTTCCATGTAATCGCAAACAACTGAACATCGAAAGTTTTTTGAAAGTATGACCAATTAATGAAAAAATAGAACTACTATTAACGGTAATCTTATAAATTTCTATTGGAATAAGGAACTCATTTGGAATAAATTTTGGTACTAAGATTTTCCCTATTGATTACTATCAACTAGTGTTACAATATTACACAAAATTTCTTCCAAATGAAGTGAACATTACACGCTATATCCACAATATTAAAGATGTGAGTTTTCATATGTTATATAAATATATGCAGTATAAAGTATTTTAATCAAAATTGTTACAGCCATTTTTAAATGATTTGGAAAAATACTTAATTTAAAGGGTAGTCTTCTGAGGGGAATTTTCTTGAAAATCTATGTGTGCCATCTTTGGAAGAAAGCTTTGAGTTCCGCTGTTCATAGATACACACATATCCCTTTTTCTAAAAATACTTTTTTTTGAATTTAGGGAGTCTCAAAACGTGTATTTTGGTGAACTCTCGGTATAGAAACTTTGATGGGAATATAATACTTCCCCTATTGGCTATATGTAGTAGAGGAAGTAATACCAGACGATAAAAAATAAAGAAAATAAATGAATGAGTACAAGCCCCAGTCAAATCAGTTTATTTCAAACCCAAGTCCTTAAAATGTTTCAATACGGAGGTAAATTAGTCTAACTTACTTTGATAAAAAGGTGCACTTCACCGCAGTGTCTCACTTAATTGCTTACTGAGGGACATTAAATCACAGCGCCACAAAACTAATCAAACTATTTTCAAACTTTAGACTCCCAAGTTTCTCGTAGTGTGGTGGAGAAGCGACCTCAAGTCTAACTGTTTCTATAGTTAAATAATAAGAATACACCACGTTTAATCACTTGGTAAAACGCCCCGTTAAAGCAATTTACCACGTTGTGGACAGACAGTCTCCTACACAACGTTCAGTTTGGAGATTCATCAGTGCCACCTAAATCTAATCTAGCGACATATAACCATTTACAGGATGTTCGGTATAAAACCTGACCGCTCGCACGGGTTTCGTGCCCGAGTAGCACGGCATTTTTTCCGGCTGTGTAAGGAACTGGCATCGCTTCGTGAATGTTTATTCTTATAAACCTGTGTATAAACTACACTAGGGTCCAAAAGTTAAGTATAATTCAGAAAACGAGAACTGAAAGGGAAAACGGTGAGCGATTGCCATTAAACGTTATCACAGTGTGTGCCTCACCTCACTGGTGGTCTCATTGGTGAGCGGGTTCACGCTTCTAAGGTCAACAGCACCAGAGCAGCAAACTAATACCAGAGCATCAGACCCAGGGCGTGGCTCGTTCGTTGTTGTTCTCCCATTGTGGACAGAGAGTAGTTTCTTCGTAAGGTGTTACAGCACTAACCTTTCACAAAGACCTCACCTGGACCCTACTTTGAAGTATAGAATCATCAGACCTCTAGAGGCAGTCCAGTCACAAACCACAGTCTCTCAGGCCCTAAATGTGCCACAAAGTGTCATTTCCAAGCTATAGCGACGGTTTCAAAAAACAGAAGATGTTCATCGGTTCCCTGTGCATGGTCGTCAACGGGTCACAACGCCGCAACGGGACCGATTATAATATGTTTATTGGTCATAACAGAACGACGACATCGGAGAATGCCCGCGGGACAACTGTCTTTCGAGCTTGCAGCCGTCTCAGGCGTTCGAGTTTCGAGACAAATTGTATACTGGAGGCTCAGGCCAGTCAGCCTGTATGCCAGACGTCCAGCAGTGTGTGCCCTACTCACTCGAATACATATACGATCCCGTTTACAATGGAGTCAGCAACGTCAACATTAGACCTTGAATGAATGGAGGAACGTGCTGTTTACAGATGAGTCCAGATTCAGTTTGAACAATGGTTCTCGTCGCAGAATAATCTGGCGAGAACGTCGAGCCCGGTTTCATCTCACCAACATCGTGAAAACACGCCCATTTGGTGGTGGTGGTGGTGGTGGTGGCGGCGGTGGCGGACTCGTGTGGGCAGCCGTAATGTTCAATGGACGTACAAATCTGCACATCTTCGACGGTGGCGCTGTGAATGCCCAGAGGTACAAAGACGAGGTATTGGGATCACATGTGCGACTTTTCAGAGGTGCAGTTGGTCCGCACTTCATCTTAATGGACGATAATGCACGTTCGCATAGAGCCCATCTGGTGGACGACTATCTTGAGAGGGAAGATATTCAGCGCATGGAGACCTCTGTCGTGCTCTCCATGAGGAATGGGAATTGCTGTCTGCAGAGAACTTGAACCATCTTATAGAGAGCATGCTACGGCGCTGAGAGGCCTGTGTAGCCATGAGGGGTCACCACACCCCATATTAACCGCTCAGCATAACCCCATATTGACGGCTCATTGCCATTGTGTAAATTAAAGTCAGATTTTGGACTTGCGTAAAAGGGTGTCCCGAGGTCAAAATTGTCTGCTATTTCTCACTCTATGGCATTCCAGATCATGCGGGATGCATTGGTAACAACAACATTGCATTATTCTTAACTTTTGTACACTTGTGATAGTTTGGTAATTAAATATTGAATTATGCTTAACTTTTGGACACTAGTGTATAACACAATTAGAGCCCGCTCCAGTTCTGGCTACCACTGACGGCGGTGCCGGTAGTGTTGCTGTTACCTAACGAATATAGACTAGTGAGCGGTCGCGGGGTGTTGTGGTGTTCGAGCACATGGTACAGTCCGTCACGTAATACTTCAAACAGTGGACATTACACTTATGCCCATAACGCCATACAATAGCCGTCGAAGTTATCCAGCTCGAAAGACCCCCCCCCCCCGTTTTGGATCTTTAGCGGGAGTTGATACTTTGATGCCTAGCCTTTCTGCCCTTTTGCTCTTTACTAATTGAACTTATTATTTTCTCACTTACTTCGACGGCGCTTGCTGTTCGTTCTACGGTTTTTTCTAAAGGAGGAATAAGACCTGTTTTCGTTTTCTTCCAGAGAATTTCAATACATTGTGAATTATCATTCTGCTTTCCCACTTTTGCTTTCATTGTTGCTTTCTTCTTTGGCGTGGTTCCCATCGCCAGACACCACTTTCTTCTTCAGTCTATGAAAAGAAAACCTTAAGCGTCGCAGTATTAAACAATAAATAAATGATAAAACATACCGTCGCACACAATGAGTGAACAAGCTCGTTTAACACACCACTGTAACCGAAGAGTTGTGCAATGCAGACGGATGTTCCACAGAGCCTGTCCAGCTAGTGCGAGCGTTTGCCGCCGGTGGGACAGGTAAAAACCCTGACCTCGTGGTCAGTGCTGGAAATGAGCCCCTTCCGCAGCTAAACCAGCACTGTACTATGTAAACATATTCAGATTGGCACGATTTAGCTCGGCCACTGATTCGTACTTCACTTAGTACGTTTTCCTTTAGTTTCTTCAAGTATGAGTGAATTTCGTGGCAAACGCTCAACGTTTAATAAATTATATCTAAGTTTTCTCTGCTTTCACTATTCGCATGTGTTTCTTGTTTTGCACTAAACCAGCAGTCTGTCATTTACATGTAACATCTTGAATTTAAGTTCTGGGAGGAGAGAATTTTGCAGGAAACTTCAGGATGAGTTCTTCGTGAACATGACTCGTATTTAAAATAGCATTTACACTCGCACACACATGTATATTTCTAAAGATAGATGTCTTCCTATCTTTGCAAATGAGAGTGTTTTACCGATGCCAATGACTAAATGGTAATTGCACAGCATTAAGCCCGTCATGAATGAGGGATGTGGGGAAGACCGCCGGCATTGGCTATGAAGTACAAAACCGTGCGAGCGGTCAGGTTTTATACCGAAGACCTTGTATTTTGCATCGCTTTGTTTTATCCCCCTAAGGAAATAAGCCTGTCACACCACATATGTGATATTCCTGACACGAGTTACAATCTCACCGCATGGTCTCCTGCGCTGTCGTTTTGTGAGGGAAAAATGAGTTCATTGTTTCCCAGATATCCCTTGTTATTGATTTTAAATTTAATTTCTGAGATATAAATTTGTTATCCTCGTTTCTTTCTCCTGGTCAAACAGATAGAATCAAATGGCGGTTTATCACATAGTGACAAGCTCTTGAAATATTTGATTATCGTTTTAGCCGAATAATTTATATGAAAGTTCGGTATATTGTGGCTTTTTGATTATACAAAATCCCCTGAGAATGAAGGGAAATCCAAGGGTCTTTAAAATAAAATGTAAGATACTTGTATCGTTTTATTTTATGTCAATATATCAAGTTTACTATATTTTAATCAATACCATTAGAACTATTTCTGAAGAAATAAAAATTAGCCAAAATGTTTACATATAAAAGTTTGTTTGATTTAGAAATTGTCCTATTTAGATATAAAATCCGGTATTTTATTTTACTTTCTCTAGATTTCTCTCTGTCCTTCTCTCTCTCTCCTTCCTTTTATATCCTCCTCTCTCTTTCATGAACAGAGTTATTTCTAAAAAGATTTTAATGGGTTCAATGTCTTCAGAAATTCTATTATCGATTAAACTGTTTAAAGTTTTGGGAGATGCAGTAATACTTTGCTGTGAAAAGCTTAGGTAAGCAGGAAAATAAGTATAAGTCAGATATGTTACAGCCGCTTGGCTTTGTCTGCTCTCTATCATTTATAAATGGGTATAAAAATATTCTTAGGAAACTTATTTTCTTATGTACCTCATTTTAATCCAGATAAACTATTCCAAAAGTAGTCGGATTACCATTTATTTTATTTGCAAAGAAAATAGTGACAGTCAAATGTTTAATAACTGGAGGCTATTTATACTGACCTTAAAATTCCATACTCTTTCCATGCAATCGTGAAAAACAGCTGAACATAGATAACTTTGAAAGAGTGACCAAGTATTAAACATTTGAACTATTATTAACGGACATCTTTCTGATACATCTTTAATTAAAGGTGTTAAAAGTGTTAAACAGATCTATTTTTACTTTCTCTAGCCCATATGTATAATGCAAATGGTGGATAGAGGAGGTATTGTATTCCCGCAAAATTCGATCGCTAGATTTCACCGAAAATATATGTTTTGAAGTCCCCTGAGTCCCAAAAAGCATTTTCAGAAAAAGTTCCATGTATGTCTGTTTGTGTACCTGTGGAGCATAGTTAAAAAACGAAAAGTCTGTTAAATACCAAACTTTGTTTTTAAGTTCAGTATCCTCCAGGAATGCGACACTAAGGTTTTCAAGAAAATCTCCCTATTTTAACCACCCTTTACAAGAAACATGTGTCGAAAGGTCTGATATTTTCAAAAATAGCTGCAGAGATTTTGATTAAAATACCGTGTATTGAAGACATCCACGTCAGAAATAAAATATATATTTTGTGTTTTGTAGGAATAGCCTCTGAAGAGCGTTTTATTCTGGTCGACTTTTCAGAATTTTGCATAAAGGTTAAACCGTAAGAGACAGACAAAAACTTTCTGCACAAAAAATGTAGATCTACTATAGCACATAATATATGACATATAGGTTTTTCTTGTAGAGTTGACCGTTTTTGAGATGTTCATTGTTATCGTTTCAATTTTAAACTAATTAACTTTTCATAAACGGAACCATGCAAAGCGAACCGAACCTCAATTGTTTCACATAGTGACCAGATTTTAAAATATTTGAGTATCGGTTTAGCCTAATGTATTTCCTTGTTTCCCTTTACTTATAAAGAAGCAAGTAATAAGAAAAATTCTGCTCATGTTTATCTGGATTAGCATGTCCTAGTTAAAAGATTAAGCTTTGGTAAGAAAATTTTGTTTCTGGAACGGCTAGAAAAAGTTATGTGAATGGAAAACATCAGATACTTTGTACTAATTCTTCATCTGGTGCTTAGCATATACTCATTATGCAAGATTATACAAAATTTCTTTGGAATAACGTGAAGTTCCTCAGCTATTTCCAGAAAATTCAAGATATACATCTTATTGTCATATAATTAGCTGTAATATATTGTATTTTAAGCAAAATTATTAGAGCTCTTTGGATAAAATAGAAAATTTTAAGGAGTAACCCGTATATAGGGTAGTTGGGGTGGATAAATTTTTAAATCTTTGTATGGCACCTTTGTATGATACTGAGCTTATATACCCAGTTTGGTATTAAACCAACCTTTCGTTTTTTTTAATTATTCTGTTCACAGGAAAACATTAGATATTTTTATAAAAATACTTTTTTACTCAAGGAATCTCGGAATGTGTATTTTCAGTGAAATCTCGGTATCGAATCTTTGGAAGGAATACAATACTTCCTTTCTGAACATACGTAGTAGAGGAACTAATACCATCAAAGTAAACTGTGAAAAATAAACAGATAAATGAATGAGCAGAAGAACACTATCAAACAGCTCCAGCTATACAGTTCCTCAAAATGTTTCAGTACGGTGATAAAATTAGTGTAAATTACGTTGATGCATAAAGAAGCAGGTGTGCACTGCAGAGTCTCGTCTAATTGGTTGCAGAAGGGCATTAAATCGCTCCACCACAAAACTAATCAAACTATTTCGAAAGTTAAGTCTCCCCAAGTTTCTCGTAATGTGGTGCAAAAGCGAACTCAACTCTGCATCTGTTTCTGCAGGTAAACAGATAATAAGAATACACCATGTTAGTCACTTGGTACAACCTCATGTCAAAACAACTTACCGCGCTGTGGGCAGACAGTCTGCCACGCAAATAGCGGTTGAAGCGGTTTTCAATTTTGGGATTGTTCAGTGCTACTTATGTCCCATTGTCTTAGAAGAGCGTTTCACTTCCCATGGTATTCGTGCCTTGCTGCCAAACTGCTTCAATGTAAATCAGTGTCCTGTGTTTTTTAGATGGCATTTTCTTTTGGAGCATAGCACAGATGCACCCCCAAGGTTATAAGACTAAGATTAAAGTAATACAAACAAAAAGCCACTGCTAGAATGCTCTCAAATGTATTTTATTCGTTTCGTTTCGTAGGCGGCTAACCCTACCCGTGTTTAGGATTGACACCTCCCCCCTAGGACTTTACAAGCGAATGATCTGGGGGTCAGCAGCCTGTCGAGGAGCCAACGGCAGGAAACAACAGAATGGAGAACCTGGTCGGCCCGCAGCCAGGCACGAGCGGGAGGAAGTGGATGATATGAAATGCAAGCGAAATGGATGATAGGAAAGGTGATGATAGAGCAATTAGAGGAATGAGTGGCCAGGGAAACCCGGAGGAACCGGAGAAAACCCACCCAAACGCCACTTTGTCCACTACGAAACCCACATGCGGGCGCTTCGAATCGAACCTGGGCCGCCTAGATGGGAGGAAAGCGGTCTAACCACTCAGCCACGGCGCTGCCATATATTTTATACCGAATAAAAAGAAAAACAAAATGTTTTAGAAGTATTTAAGGTAGTTTAAGATCACTAAAAGTACCCAAAAAGTATTTTTGTGGTGCAAGATAATTTTTAATGATGTTCAGACAGATTATTTTTAATACTAAGCTTTAATTGGGTTTTCTTACAAAATAAAACAATTCACTTTAGAGTATATTTTTCCAATTAATGTTTAACAGATCACGACTAAATGGACATAATAATACAAACTGCGCATCAGTTTTTACTTTCTTTAGCACATATGCACAATGTACATCGTAGGTAGAGAAGGTATTGTATTCCATTCAGAAATTCGATACAGAGATTTCACCGTAAAGAGAACATCTGCGTCCAAACACAAAACATGTTTAGAAAAGGGTCAGGGTGTATGTGTATCTCTGGACAACATAACTGAAAAACGAAAATTCCGTTAAATACCAAATCTAGTATTTAAGTTTAGTATCTCACAAGGATACAACACGAAGGTTTTCAAGAAAGTCCTCCAACCCAAACTACAATTTTTTTTCTCAAAAACGGCTCTAATAATCTGAAATACCGTATGTTAAAGATATTTACATGGCAAATAAAATGTATATCTTGAATCTTTCTGGGAGAAACGTTGGAAGTCCTCTTAATTCTGTATGACTTTTGTATAACTGGTAAACCATAAGAGAGAGACAAAAACTTAACTCCTCAAAAAACGTACGCCTTGTCAAAGCACTGGATGTATGTTCTTTATATTTTTGTTTCAGGATTAACCATTTTAAAGATATTCCTTTTTATTGGTTGCAATTTTAAAGTACTTATACTTTCTCACACAGGAAATCGTCCGTATTTCATTTGTTTTACTCCTTGTCAAGCATAGAAACTAATTTCGATAACAATCGTATAGCCACAGCTTTTAAAACATTGACCATCGCTGTAGCAAAGTGTATTCTGTTACTCTCCTTCTACGTATTTATAAAAAATTAAGTAATAAGACTATTCTGCTAATGCTTATTTCGATTAGTATGGAGAAGAAAAAAGAATAATTTTTAAAAGAAGTTTGTATAACAACAGAGAAAGTCATGTGAATGTAACACATCGGATTTTTTATACTTTAATTCATTGACTTAGAATAATTCTCTTGCTAAAATTTTAAGGATGGTTTCATTTTATTTTTCTTAAAATGTTGAAGAATTAATTGTTCCAGCAAAGGCCATAGATTTATTACTAGTTATTTCTACTATAAGCATGCAGATTCTCAATTAACTAGTGGAATTTAATTTTAAACAAATATTCCCAAAGGTGTGCCCAATTTGAGAAGTTAAAAGTTTATATTTTGAAAAATAATGAATAAACGTTTTTTAAATTTGGTCATGTAGTGCTCATTATTATGTATTTTTCTAAAAACGTCGTAAGATTTTGTTTAATAGAATTGAAGTTTCAATTGTTACCAGAGGGTACCCTTAAGACAATATACGTGAATTTTGTGAAAAACGGGAGAAATAAATGAATAATTTGCAAGATGTAAAGCATATTTCCTTTATCGTAGCCTTTAAAGTAACTTATGCCCCAATTCTGTCCATGAGCGTTCAAAACGGGAGCAGTATGTTGATGGCACATTTTGGGGATTAGCATCGATTTTAATGTGCCGCTTATAACGACTTATGAAAGGCAGATAATTAATTACACTTCTGTACATATTAGCGGTATGCTTATTATCATGGTAGTGATAGATAATTACATAACCCCCTGGTGCAGTTATGTTGATGATGGAGCTTCATTCACAAACATTAAACTGCCGAACTCGTGCACATTTAGGTTTTAAAGACGCTGCCTGAATGAATAAATGAATGAATAAGGGGAAAATGAGCACTTCTTAATGTCAAATGATTCAATTTTGGTTTTTATGATAAGGTATTTTCTTGTTTTATAATACAAATACTATATTTATTTTACCGGATTCTTATTAGTTTATATATGTATTATTTCGGCGGCGCAGTAGCCCAGTGGTTAGACCGCTCGCCGCCCCCCTAGAGTGTTTAAACTCGAGTGCCGGCATGCGAGATTTGTGGTGGACAAAACTTCGTCTGGGCGGGTTTTCTACGCTTTCCCCCGCCACTCGTTCCACCAATTGATTTTCTATCATCCATCTTGCTTGCATTTCATATCATCCACTACCTCATGCTCACGCCTAGCTACGAGCCGACCACTCGTTCCAGGTTCTGCATTCTGAGGTTAGCGTCGCTAGCTGCCCGACAAGCTTCTAACCCCTAGCATCCGTTTTTAAGTCCTATACCCCCGCCACTGAATATTTGCACTTGACAGTTCGATTGGTTTCGCGTAAGGTTGGCTATGCTGCCTTTGCGGCGTTGCCAGAGTATCTAGTAAACAACAACAGCTGATTAAAAATGTCTCTATCGTGTGTAAAGATGAATATAAACAGTATAACAGTAAATGAATGCCGATAAATAACGAAACTAATTCGTTATTATTGATGTTAATTTAAAATATCAGTGATACTAAAACACATGTAGCATACGTACGTATTTAGCACAATATTTAACAAAAATGCAAAATAGCTTGTTACAATGAGAGGAAGGTATAAAAAGTGATTTTCACTGGTTTAGAATTTTAATGGCTGAATTCTATTCAAGTCTCCGTCGTCATCATTCTCGGAAGCATCATCGTCATTGTTATCATCATCAACATCGTCGGTGCCATTGTCGTCACCAACATATCATTAGTGGTTCACATTCACTGATGATTCCGTCTAAATCCTGTGTTTTTCGTATTATTTTGTGCACATGATTCACTTCCTTCTTCCATGTAGCCGCCACAGCCTTCGCAAAAGTCTATCCACCTCTATAATTTGGAAAGTCTTATGTTCCCTCACGTACAAACACCTACAACACTATCAACAATAACAATATATATATATATATATATATATATATATATATATATATATATATATATAACAACGAATAATACGTAGCTTGTACAGAACAACTCTATGCATATGTTAGTAGTTCACAAACTGAGCACGTGGTTGGAAATAGCCAGATATTGCAACGGTGCGGCATCTAGAATCGTTTCCATTGTCTGACTGACCGACCGGAATGCTGCTTTGTGATTGGTTTAAAAAGTCAAATGGGTAACGCTTTTCAACTGTTTTCTGTGGATGTACCAACTTAACTCCTAACTACCAAGTTCAAGGATTCGGTGGCGAGGGTATAGGGAGGAGGGTAAGCCGGATAAGAAAAAATGTATTATTTGAGATTTTAAAAATATGATGCCAAAAGTACCACACCCCATTATATGCATAGCTCCAATCATTTGCAGGAAACTTGCAAGTGTAATATCAAAAGTTGTAAACCAATTTTGCTAGGTATATTTTACTTTTTCATGTCGTCATCTAGGGTATAGAACTAACGTGCTAGCCTTTGGTTCTCAAGGTCGCGGGTTCAAATCCGGTGGAGACGCTGGAGTTTTAACGGCCAAAAAACCGCTACAGCATTCCTTCGGAAGGAAAGTAAATGCGTTGGTCCCGCGTCGTAGATTTACGATACTTAAAAGAAACTCAAGCATGATACAGTAGCCTATGAACAAAATTAAGTGGTCTTTAACGTAGCAGTTAAATAGCGCCCGTAAATAAAACTCAATTTAATTTAATATCTCTTTTTCAAGTTTTACAGCCCGTCGAATGAGTAATCCTGATTACATTTGGTTCCATCATGGTTCTTATGAAATCTTTTGAAAAAAAAATAATGGGGTTGATAATTTGCTAGAGGCCAAATGACAAATAATGAAACCGATAAACTCCGTAACAGTTACGGACGAGCAGTAGCTTCATGTTGTGGAAATATTGAATGCATGGAGTGAAAAAAGTGGTACTGGGTATTCTAAATCACGAATTATCAACGAATAAAAAGCTTTGTCAATAAATTTGTTCTAAAGGAACAAATTCATGGAGCATATACAAACAAATTCCAAACAATTTGAACATCATGGTTTTTCATATGCTGTAGTAGATAAAATGAAAACTTCCTGAGCCAGATCTCCAATAGTGCTTAAATATTTGTAAAAACGCGGAATACAAATGAATACTTTAATCATTTTATTTGGGCAAGAATTCCCAAAAATGTTCTTATAAGAATGGCTGTAATGAAAATGGGAGTTATTCTATGCTTCACTACGGACAACATTGGCAGAGTAAAAGTGCTGCAAAATATTTACATTGAACAAGTCCTAAGAGCACAAATATCCGACGCTTCCAAGAAGAATAGGGAAAAAACATATAAGTCATGAAAAACCTGAAAAAGGAGTCAAGAAAGGAGTAGAGAAGGAACACAGAATACAGATTATGAGGCGAGGGCTGTCAACAGATTTTATGAGGGTGAAAATGAAGAAAAACTTTAACATCGATTTTCTCAAATCCACTTTTCTGTATAGATCTCAAGAGAGGAGTCTGTAAATTTTAATAAATATGTGTAGGTTAAACCAAATGTTAACGCTGATAGTTTTTATTGAAAACAAATCGGTAAATTTTTAAAATGTTGTTGAAAAAATTCTAAGAACCTTTAGCGAATTTAAAGCTAATAAAAGTAGATTTATTGCATAGCTCATGAATCAAAATATATAAACGGAAGTTTCAAATGGGTTGCTATGTATAGTTTTTGATAAAAGGAAACCTTTCAAAGTGTAACATTGTATATGTGGTCCATTCAATCCCCCCTTAACAAGTTATGTGGGAAATTACACATATATTTAACAATGCATAACTTTGATTGAAAGTTTTATTTCTCTTGAATCCATAATGTACTTTATGATACTGTTAATAAAACTGAGCAGTGGGATTGTGCTCTGCACGCCTTGCTTGCTGAGTTCTGTTTCACGGAAGGCGAACGGTAATTATCTCAGTATTCAGCAGAGATAGCGTTATATTGACAATTTTAACGAGATATTCATACAATGTTAGGGCTTTACCACTCACCCAGTGTGATAAATACTTTGCATCAGGTTTCAAATTGCTCCACATCATGTTCGCCATATATAAACCAGCGATTAACTGTAGCAATTGAAGCCCGTATACACGTATTGAACGGAATGGATATCACTTTGCGCAGCCTATCCTTTAGTTCATGATGTTCAGCAACTTTCTGCCATACACAGGCTGTTTTATTACACCCCAGTCTACGGATACTGGTGGCCAAAGTAATGGTTCACCACGACCATTCCATAGGCCAGAAATTTGTGATAGGGATCAGCACGAACAGTTAGAGTATAATGTGATGGTGTGCCATCTTGTTGCAAACACCATCCGAGTGGGATTTGCAGTGGTAATTCATCACGAGCGTAAAGTTGCAGCATCATTAGGTGTACGTCTGAAGTCACTGTGGAGTATAAAAATGAGTCCAATTATCCCAATAGAAGTCACTGTGTACCACCTTTGGGGAGAGTTTCGGTTCTCGATGGTAAGAAAATACGGGCGTTTTATTGTGCAAATACCTAAATCCAAAACAATATCCAGGTCCAGAAAAAAAAACTCTGGCAAAGTAAACTGACATACTTCAGTACATAGGTAGCACATCCCAGGGCACAAAATGCCATGAGGTAGTGAACCAAGCATGACTGCAAAAGACGACAAAAATAGCTCAGTACTTGGACAAATACAAACGCCATTGACAGGGAAGATGTTAACAGATGTTTTACATGATCAAAATTTCAGTCTAGTGTTGTCCCTTAAAAAGATTTTGACCCAAGCACTTACACTTGTGGCATGCATTTGACAGTATCAAATTTAAGATGGTGACCCTAATTGGTGGTGAACTTCCACAACCTCAGGCAAATGGTGTTTGAATGATACACTTCGGTGATCATAAACAGCATCAGAGTGAACAAATAGTGGCATTCTGCTTCAACTTTCACTGCCACTCAGAGAATTATGACGCTTTTACTTCTCCTATAGGCATCTTGAGGGATTTTATAAGCACCACTCGCGCTTGTACTATGTCATCACCATTCCGCTGAAAGACCCAGAAGAGCTATAGAATTGAAGCTACTGAAATGAATATTGCGGAAAAAGTCAAGCTATCATCGATCTAATCAAGTAATGGAAACCACGAAAACCTCCATGTCGTGGGGTTGAATCAATTCGACTACGCCCGAAGGCGAGTCGCTATCCTCACGGCTCAGTAAGTGTATCTCTACGTAATAAAGGCAACTTTTTTCGTAGAAACATTCAGAAAAAGTTATCAAGAATTTTCACTGCTACCTGACACTTTCATAAGGATACAATGACATTGTTTCTGAAATTGCCAAAAATGCACGTTTGGACACTTTCCTCTGGAGCGTCACTTATCCATAAGGTCGCGCTTATAGTTTGTTTACCCAGAAGGAGTTTCCCGTAGGAGAAATGTATTGGGGATTCCCGATATTTTTATTCTGACATTGCAAAGCTGCTTCTGTAACTGCAAAAGGCGAAGATTATATTTTCTGAAAATCGCTTTGTGCACGTAGCAGACATAAAGTAAGTTCTTTCTTAACAAGGAAAGCGCTTGAAATTTTACAAGGAACAGCTTTGCCCTGAGGCTTACGACAGAAGAGATTCCCACGCTACTCAGTCTCGAAGCTATTAGTGTGTATGTGTAAAGGGCAAGTAGACTGAATGAATCCCACAGTATGGCGTCGACTGGGCTTAACAGAAGACTGGCCTATACAGGGTATGAGAAGTAGCTTTCAACGGCTTGTCAGCATTCTTTGCCTTTTTGACCCAATTTGTTAATTCAAACCTGTTCCTGTAAAAAAAATGTCTTACTTTACAAATTTGCATTTAATTTATGAGTATTTTATGAAAGATGATAATGTTTCTCGCTATTATACAGGCTGTTAGGGGTTTAAGTGCAGATGCTTCTGTTGGTAGTTGTGGAAAGTGTAATGAGCATTACATAAACATTTAATTCATTTGCGACTTTAAATTTTAATTATTCTACTGAAAATATCTGATGTTATAGTTAAAATAATACCTAATTAGTGACTTATATCTTAGTATTAATCAGATTACTAAATGTTCCCAATTACTTCACTTATTCACCAAGATATTTATTACAGCTGCCATCTCATTTCATTTATCTCTTACTTTACTATAGTTTTCTACCCACCTGAAAGCACAACTGAAAGATGAAAAGGAAAAGGTAGGAGATAAGAAATCACCCCAACATTCACCTGCTCATCTCGGAGACACCACAAAATATACAAGAGTGGGTGGTCGCGAGAGGTAGAACCCGGGACCTTCTGAATGTGGAGCCATTTCGCTGGGTGATGGGTTGACAAATAAGGAAACCAAAATACTAAAAATACTTTGCAGGCGAGGGTCGGAAAGACGTGATGAGAAAGCATATGTATGTCAATGTTAGTGGTCAAAAGCTTGTTGAGCATATTCCTAACAATCGCAGTTTTTCCTCTGCTTTGGGTATTTGGGCAATTTCTGAATTTAGATTCTTAATTGGCATATCTATCTCTGACAAATGCATAACATGACTCGGTACGGTCCGCTTCAGGTAAAATCTAGACCAGACATATCCAAAAGTAACTCTTGCAAGGTACGAACTCATTTCCCCCGACTCCAATAAAATTAAGGTCGGGAAATGATGAGTTACATGTACTGTCATATATACGTGCAATGCTCTGTAGTGGATGTGTTATTTTTAAGTAAACATGAAGAGAATTTTAGCTTCCAACGTAGGAAGAATCACTTTCATCACATTTTTAGAGATTCCACAAGAACTGAATGTGGAATTAGTTGCTCTCCAAAAATGCATGAATGTAAATGATTTGAAAGAAATAAGATAAAAGCTATTTAGCTGTATAGCCTCAGGATTCTTTTTCCAAATTCCAATTATTTACATCACATTGGTTACAGTTTTGGTTCCACATATATTTGCATGCAGAGCTTCTCTAAAATGAATTATATTTTAAAAGAAAACAGCATCACCGTAGACTACGCGACCACCATTTGGCTCATCTATTAAGGCTCTGTACACCACCCTAAGCAGCAGATCGTCCAAAGTAAAACATAGCACCGAAGATAACAAAAAAAGAAATGGCAATACCAGATATTGCCAAGGAAGACGTTAATTTTGCAAACATTACATTACGTTGCACAGTGGCATGTCCCAATGCTTCATACGGAGTGGAATGAGTTACTGCGCCTTCCCCTCTGCTTCTGTAATATGGACATGCCTGACCTAAACTGAAAACGTTATTGTGGCCCTAAACTGTTACTCACTGATTTTGCTATGCTTTTTAACGTACTATTTCAGTTTTCTTTAAATACCTTCAGACAAAGAACTTAATTTGTATACATAAATTTCATTGTGGATCAGGAAATTCATCCTCCAGTTCTTTTTAGAAATAGTACCAAAATAACCAGACATGATCATGTTAAGGCGTAAGATATGCAAGAAAATAGGAAATAAAATTCTTCAAGAGGCTGAAACAGATTTGCTATCATGTATCGAGTATAAAAACGCAAGTCAGTCTTGAAATCCTCTTAAAAAATTTCATTCAGTGGTATTGATATTGGAACCTAATTGTTGTTGTTCAATCTGCTGGACAATTTTGTCCATGAATGCGGACAGTATTCCTTATTTAAAATCCCATACGCATGCAGGAAGGACTCCCTTTGAGCGAAATGCTGCACCAATGTACAAAGTCTCCTCTTAATTCATATTCTCTGACCTTGACATAAACATGTCCATATGCTTATAACGTAAAACCAGAAGTTAGCAATATCCATGGTTTAATGTTTATGACGTGTCAAACGTAAGAAACTAGCCATACACATCGTCATATGACCATTCTGTCAGATCAATCAGATGTTTCCCTCATCAGCTGTAAACTCTCTGTCTTTCTGAATATGATCACAGGACAGAAATCACTGAAACAGATTCCAGCAAAAAAACTGTGACAGTAGATAGCGAGAGTTTGACATCCTATAAGCGTACCGAATAACTTGATAAGGTTTAACATTTTTCAAATATGTTTACTTTCTGACTTTTCCATTGACATTTTAAGAGCAGAAGTTTCACCTCTGAACTACGAGAGGAACTGACATATAAAAGAAGCTCTCGCAATCCAATTCTTGCCTCGATGGTCCTACCCAAACGTTATTTTTCTCGGTTTGACAATTTTAGAATTTCAGGTACGTTCAGTTTAAAAATGGTTTAACGTATAAACTTAGCTAACGACTTTATACTACACTTTTAAACACAACGGATAAATAATTAATTGAAAAATTTGGCTGTAACAAATATTAATGCATTAAAGAAAGAAAACCGAATAACAATAGCAACTTTACTTTATTTGCCTTTCTTTCTATCTTTATTTACATATATTTATATATTTATTTATTTACTTATTTTTCTGGACACCCTCAGGAATAAAGAGCTAGTGTCCGAGGTCAGAGGCCTGTTGAGAAGCAGCGGCTCTTGATCAAAGAGAATGGGTGATCAGCCCGACGCCTTGTAAGAAACTGAGGAAGTAAATGATACGAAATGACGGTTTATTGATGACAGAAACATGAGTATGCAGCAAATGGTGGAGTGTATGGCGCGGGAAACCGAAGATCCCGGAGAAAACCCTCCCAAATGCCACTTCGTCCCACCAGAAATCCCACATCCCACCCAAAATGTCATTTTCACTGAAAATTGTGCTTTAAGGAATCATTAATCAAAAAAATATAAAAAATACAATAAAAAGAGCTTTAAATAATAAAGCAATAAAAGATTCAATAACCAAATTGTATTAAACAATTACTTTTCCAATTACAACATATGGTTTAGAAACATGCACAATGACAACATAACACAAAAGAAGTATTCAAACGGCAGAAACGAAGGTCCTCAGAATTCATATACTAGATTAGCTAAAAAACAAAACACATAAATACGACAAACACTAAAAATAGAAGAATTAAGCAAAATAACAGACTAAGGAACAAACTGACAACAACATTTAAATAGAATGAAAGAAAATGGGATTCCAAAAATTGCATACACTTGCCAGCCACTAGGACAAAGGGGAGCAAAGAGGAGGAAAGAGCAAGACTTTGGAGCCGCAACAGGCTTATAGTTGCAGTAGAAGAAAGACTAGGGCCGAGAGTGTCTGTCTATGTATGTGGACAAAATAACTTAAAAACAAAAAGTCGGTTAATACCAAACTTGGTGTTTAAGATCATATATTCCCAAGTTGTGACACGAAGATTTTTAGGAAAATCCCCCTACTCCATTTACATAGAAATGTTTCAAAATTTTCCATTTTTTAAAAAATTACTCTCACGATTTTGCTTATAATCCCATGGCAAATAAAATGTATTGTGAATTTATTTGAAATAGTCTCTCTACTTCTGAAAAACCTTTACAAAACAGGTGAACCATAAGAGGTAGACAAATACTTTCAACACAAAAAATGTAGAGCTCGTTAAGACACACAATTTAAGTCATATACTGTTTTTTGTTTTGTAGAGCTAACCATTTCTGAGATATTCCCGTTTATTTGTTCCAATTCTAAAATAGATACCTAACTTTTTTCAAAAGGGAAGACCTAATCCGTTTCACCTCTCTTTTCTTTTACACCTGGGTAAGTAAAGAGAACCGAATTTCAATGATAATTGCATAGCGACAGGCTTTAAAAGATTTGATTGTCGCTTTAGCCTAGTGTATTCCCTTCTACTTACAAGGAACTAAGTAATAAGACTGTTTCTGTTGATTAACATGAAGTAGGTAGAAGAATAAGCTTTTGTAACAATATTTTGTTTTCAGAACAGATACAGAAAGTCATGTGACTGTAACACATTAGATTTGTGTTTCATGTAAGTAACCTCTTTTGTGGTATGTATTGTCAGTGGTCACTTCCCAGGTCACCATATTAGCTCAGCTATTCATGCTTTCCAGTTTTCGTAATAATGACATCGCAGCACATTGGCTTAAATTTGAGCTCATGTTTTCATCGGAAGTGTTCAATCTAGAACCGGGACCACGTCTAGGAGGCAGTTTCAAATACATTGCCTTCTAAGTGTTCTAAATTTCCCTTGTGCTATTTCTTATGGCAGCATTTTTACTTTCTCTACACATACTATGTACATAGTGTATTGAGAAGATATTGCATTCCACCCGAAAATTTGATACCGAGATTTCACCGGAAATATATGTTTTGGGTCCCCCTGAATCCAAAAAAAAAACACTTTCAGAAAAAGGTCCGTGTGTGTGTCTGTATGTCTGTGGACAGCATAGCTCAAAAACGAAAAGACCGTTGAATACCAAAGGATGCTACAAGAAAATCCCCCACCCCCAACCACCCTTCACATGGAAATTTTTTCGAAAGTTTTTATTTTCTTAAATATAGCTCTAACGATTTTGATTAAAATATCGTATATTAAAGATATTTACTTGACAAATAAAATGTGTATCTTGAATTTTCTGGGAATAGCCTCTTAAAAGTACTTTAATCTGGATCAATTTTACGGAATTTTACATAAATGCTAAACCATAAACGATGGACAAAAACTTACCACGCCAAAAATGTAGAGCACGTTAAAACACACAATTTATATAATATACATTTTTTTCTGGAGTTGATCGTTTTTTTTTTTTCCAATATTCCTTGTTATTATTTTCAGCTTTGAAAAACTCATACAGAAATTGGTCAACTCCTGTCCATACAAGCAAAGGAATTTCAGTCATATAGCAACCAGCTTTTGACTATCACTTTAACCCATGGTACTCTCTTATTTCGCTTCTTCTTACAAGGAAGCAAGTAGTAAGACTATTTCTGTTAATTTGTTCTCGATTAGCATAAAGTAAATAGAAGCATAAGCTTTTTAACAATAATTTGTTACAGAGAAGTAGAGAAAGTCATGTGAATGGAACACATCGGATTTTTATTATTACAAATATAATTAATATTCGTTCTTTACATTATCAACAAAAGAGGACTTTAATTTTTATTCACCTAAATTATGCGTGATTCTCATGCTACTCCCTTGGTTTCAATCAGAGTGAAAACAGTTAACCACTTTTAATATTCTATTTCATTCTTTTTACTTTCTCTGCACCTACTATGTACATAGTGTGTAAAGAAAGTATTGTATTGCACCCAAAACTTCGATACCGAGATTTTACTGGAAATATATGTTTTCAGACCCCTTGAAACCAAAAACACCATTCTTAGAAAAATGTCCATATGTGTGTCTGTAAGCAGCAAGAAACAAAAAAAAAAACAAAAAAAAAACAAAGAAAACCGAAAGGATCATTAAATACCAAACTTGGAATTTTAGTTCAGTATCTTCCAAGAAAGCGACATGAAGACTTCCAAGTAAATTCCTCCACCCCCAACTACCATTTACTTGGAAAAAATTTCCAAAAATTTTGATTTCCCCAAAAATGGCTCTAACGATTTTGATTAAAATGTCGTATATTAAAGATATTTACATAACAAATAAAATGCACTTGAATTTTCTAGGAATAGCAACTAAAGACATTTTATTTTCGAGGAATTTTACGGAATTTCGCATAACTGGTAAACCGTAAGCGATGGAAAAAATCTTACTTAACAAGAAATATAGAGCTGATAAAACACACAATTTATGTTATACATATTTTTTGTGGAGTTCAACTTTTTAAGATATTCCTTGATATTAGTTTCAGTTTTAAAATGCATATACTTGTTCATACGCGAACTTGTCAACTCCTGGCTATTCAAACAAAGGAACTTTGATCACATATCAACCCGCTTTTAAAAGATTTGACTGTCGCTTTAGCCTATGGCACTCTCTTATTTCCCTTCTGCTTACAAAGAAGCAAGTAATAAGACCATTTCTGCTCATTTTCTCTCGATTAGCATTAAGGAAATAGAAGAATAAGCCTTTTAACAATTATTTGTTGTAGAGATGTACAGAAAGTCATGTGAATGGAAAAATCAGATGTGTCTCTATAAACCTATCATAAGTAGAAATATAGGAATACCGTGGTCTATATTCATAATACCATTATGCCCTAGCAACAGAGAAGGGATGTAGGTTTTTTCTTGGCTCTTCTTTTCTCTCACGTTGTCACAAGAAATCTTTCTTTTGTTTTTTCTTCGCTGGAGCGCAGCTTGAAGCCTGCGACTGAATGGTAAAGACTGTCACGAAGAAAAGCTCCTGTATTTACTTTGATCTCATTAATTAGCCTGTGAATTACGGTTATGTTGCAGCCTTTTTATGTTACTTGGATTCTTTTCAATTCTACATTATCAACTTCGTCTCAGTTTGCCTCCTGGTAAAAAAACATAATATAGATTTGAAAGATGTTTTCCTAATGTCAATGTTAGGCAGGAAAGCAATCGCGTAACCAAGCTTCACAGTGTTGACAAAAGAAATAGCAACAAAAAAATTTCATCTGTCTCACCCTGTCCTTGTCTTTATAAAGACGGAGGTTATAATATGTTGTCCTCTGATATGTTTATGGTTCATTCTATCAAACCCCACAACTCTGATTAATCTTTGTAACTTCAAAACACATAAATAGCCAGACTGCTCAGATACACACTTCCTTTGCAGATGACATTTTAGTTTCTTATGAAGTAAGCACACCTTATATGTACAGTTGATTCCCACAGTTAAAATTAATCCTGTAAAGTCACAAATAAGATTCGCTTTTGTCTACAGCGCTCTGTAAGTTTGTACAAATTCCAAATTGATCTCATGGCGATTCGCAAAACAACTGAACTATTTTAAGCACACTGACCTGCTTTTCTTTTTCTTTTTTTTTTCTCTTTTTTTTTTTTTTTTTGATCTTAACACTCTTTAACCTGGTTGGTCATGCCAGACAATGACGATGAAATTGGTGAAATGATGCTCAAAATAATCTCGAACCCATATAGCTTAAAATTACTCGATATTCGTCTTCTCAGGATAAGGGAAAATCCCGAAAAAAAACTTATAAAGGTAACTAACCCTAAGCGAGATTCGAACTCGCGACTTGTTGAATTTGAGGCAAACGCGCTTCCACCACACTACCCAGGTGGGCTATCGACCTGTTTTCTGCGGCCCTGTTGAGCGTCGAGGTGAAACCAGTGAAATATATTAACATTTCAAAAATCTAGAGGTAGAATCTATAGATGGCCCAGTCCTCTTGGGCAGGAATGTAAAATCTTTTAGAGACCCCTGAACACTTTACTTTTTAAATTGTTTCATTTGTATAGCCCCTTGAACTTCAATGGCCATATCGGAGGCTTTGACTTGTGAAACAACTCATATTACTGTAGGTTTAAAACATTAGGTTATTCAATTTCATGTTGCTAAACACATGACGTTCACACTTTCAGACTCTGTGGGGGAATAGGGAATAATTCTGGTTAAGGAAAAATTCCCCGACCTAGCGAAGAATCGAACCCGGAACCTCCGGATGAGAACTACCTAACCTTTATATTGAAGTTGTTTCTTCTTTTCTTAATTTTTGAGAGCTGAAAATGGCTATTATGTCTTCGCACGTTGTCATCCGGATGTGACCACCCTTCGCGTCTCTCCCTAGCGTTACGTAAGTCGCAAAAGACCCCAGGGACACACTTGTGTTGCTCTGATACACTGACTGGGGCGTCATATGTGAGCCACGCCGTGGCGGAGTGGTCAGAACACTCGCCTCTCAACTAGACAGCCCGGGGTCCATCCCATGCGACCGCAGTGTTATTTGTGGTGGACAAAGCGGCGCAGAGGCGGGTTTTCTCCGGATTCTCCAGTTTCTTCGGCCATCACATTCCCCTGAGGTTCCATCTTCATTTCCTCTATCACCGGTGTCATCGCCTGCGGTGCCATAGCAGTAAAAGTGGGCGTTAAACAGTATCCAAAAATATAATTCCTGTGTTCTTAGATGTAGAAAACCAATACTGTAAGTTATTTACTGTCTTGAAAGTGAAGGAAACAATGATAGTTTAAATGTGATTGCAGCAGCTATCAGGAAGCAAAAGGAGCTTGCATGTCTGTTTTGTAGACACTTGTTTTTCTCTGCTTTTACGGGTACAAGAAAGGTGGCACGGACTTGTTTGTGTACGGCTGTAGCTGATTCACAAAGGATAGCTCTCATTACGACTACAAAGGGTGCTGTTTTATTAATCCTCTGTGCTGAATTACTAATTCGCAATGGAGAACACTTACTGTGTCTTGTTTGCCGCCGTCAAGTGATACTTGTCTTCATATCTCCTTCACTTCTTGTTCCTCTTTACAATTACGGCACTCAAAATTCAGCTTGATTTCGTTTACCTCAAACAATGGATAAACGGATTATGTGCGTCTTACGTCTACAGGTACAAGATTGAATTGTCCCAAGTGTTCAGTTTGCAGGGGCAGACTCCAAACTTTCAAAAGTGAAAAATCAGGAGTTGTTCCTGCACGCCATAGCTGATATGAGTCATTTTACTTCGAGACGATTCATATTTGTGCGTTGATTAAATGATCAATCCACATTTATTACTTTCTCTACACGTACTATGTACACAGAGCACAAATAGTAATAGACATTGAATTTCTGATTATCTGTAGGGGCTTTATAAGGCGTGTCTTCTGATATCCGCTGGCCTCACCGTCACTCTAATTGGGGAAGGTACTTTGCCTATTGGAGTAAACTGTAATTCCATACTTTTTCTATTGTGCTTGGCGACAGTCAGCAATGCCTTACACAATCGAGGTGTGCATTAAACGTTTCCAGGAGTGCGGTGAAGATGGATTAGAAACGCGTCCAAAATTGGGAAAGCCAAGAAAAACAACGGCGGAAGTCGATGCTAAGATTATAAATGTAAGCAGAGAATATTGCGCCGCAATCTGCAGCTATCTTGCTCCCTTACTACTGTGAGAAACCGTCTCCATGAAGCTGGCATCCATCATCGAAAGGCAGCAAAGAAAATAGACTTGACTGAACAGTACCACAACAGTCGAACACTTGATTTTGGCAGCTAGTAATTTTCTCACATGAAAAGGTTTCTTGCTCTGATAAGGATGGGCGAATATATTTGTGGCGACCAGATCCGACTATGTTCCAGAACATGTAATTGCCAAGAAAATAAGTAGCCGCTTAAGTGTGGGATTTTGAGTTAGGATTACTGCGTACTTCACAGTTCTATTCATCAGATCAACCCCCATTCCCGCCGTAACTATAGGCATTACGTCAAAAACAGAATGTTCTACCAGATTCACATAAAAGAATTCTACAAATTCCAAACATTTCGAGAACCTGCTTATATTCATGTAAATTTCGAAACAGCGATCTTCTCTGTAGTCCCAGTTGAGGAAGGTGGCTATACCTATTAGCGAATGAGTTGACAAACCCAGAATAGGTATGCTCTATTGGTTCGATATAGAACACTCACTTGCCAATAAAATTAATACATGACGTAATAAAGTACTCTACAAACGGTAAGGAATGTGGTGTATGGGACAAAACTGTGGATTTCGTTCTGCGCCTTTTGTACATAGTGTATAGAGTAGATATTGCATTGCAACCCAAACATTCGATACCAAGATTTCACCGGGAATATATGTATTGGGACCTCCTGAATCCAAAAAAAAAAATCATTTTTAGAAACTGGCCCTTGTGTGTCTGTGGGCAGCTTAGCTCAAAAACGAAAACTCTGTTAAATACCGAATTTGATATTTAAGTTCAGTATCTCCCAAGGATGCGACACGAAGATTTTCAAGAAAATCCTCACACCTCCAACTACCCTTTACATGGAACAAAAATTCGAAAAGTTTTATTTTCTCAAAAATGGCTGTAACAGTTTTGATTAAAATCTCTTATATTTAAGATATCTACATAACAAAATGTATATCTTGAATTTTCTGAGAATACCTTCTAAACATCTTTATTCTGAATGATTTTTTTAACTAGTAAACCATAAACCCCTTAAAATACACAACTTGTCATGTACATTCTTTCCTGGAGTTGACCATTTTCGAAATATTCTTTGTTATGTGTTTCAATTTTAAAATGCTATTCTCACAAAGGAACTTGTCAGCTCCTGACCACGCTAAGAAGCGGATTTCAATTCCATAGCAACCAAATTTTAAAACTTGTGACGTTCAGTTTAGCCCAGTGTATTCCCTTATTTCCTTTCTATTTATAAGGAACTAAGTAATAAGACTGTTTCTGCTGGCGTTTATCTCGATTTGCATCAAGGATAGAAGAATAAGCTTACTAACAATAATTTGTTACACAAATGTAGAGAAAGTCATGTGAATAGAACACATCAGATTTTCCTTTTATAAGTAAACGTCAGGATCTTCGGTATAAAGTCCATCTGCGTGGCTAGGTTAGTTAGGCGCTGGCTTTCTGATCCCAAAGTTCCAGATTCAACTCGGCAGATGTTTTAAGTGTGCTTAAATGCCCCTGCGGGCATTCCCGTGAACCGGCGGCGGTGGCATGACAGTGTGGAAGTAGACAGTGTGGTTAACAAACAAAACGTGTTTCTTCGATATAAAACTGCATTGTGTTTCACAGCCAATGGCAGCTGGCTGCATCACTCCATACACCCCGCACTAAATACAGGCGTTCTGTCCTTCAGTTACCACCGACTCGTTAGCGTTGTTCATTTGCGATGATGGGAAGACGGTTGTCTTTAGAAGATGGCATGTATGTATGCAAATGTTATTTTAAATATGAATTGTCTAGTGGCGTTTGCGGATAATTCATCCTGAAGTTTTCTGCACAATTACCGTTGTTCCACAACTCCAGATCACAATCTTGTGACTAAATTGGGGACTTCTGGTGCACTGCAAAACAAGAAACGCTTGCAAAGGCATACACTGATAGAATAAAATTAGACAAAATTGACAAAAAAACTGGAATGTTCGCCACCAAAATCGCTCACAAATGGAGAGTTTGCAAATGACAAAACAAAGTCAAATAAGTTCTTCGGTTTCCCCCGCCATCGCATTCCACCGGTACTCCATCTTCATCAGTTTCATCGCCTGCGCTGTCATATGCAGTAAAAACGTGCGTACCATCACCTGCGGTGTCATATATACTAAAAGTGGGCGTTAAACAAAATCAAAGAAAACATCAAGCAGTAAATTATGAGATTGATTTATGGAAAAACTGTAAGATGGAGATGGAAATGAATACAAATTAAGGTACCAGTTATCAAAGTAGATATCTGTATCAATACCCCTCACAGCCTGTATGTATTTGTTTGGGAGTAATGAACTTGTACATGTTTCTAATATCCAAGTATTATTTATAATAAATGTTAATCAATGTAATTTGAAAGTAGAGTAGATCTGTGTATTATTTGGTCTTAAACATTTTTCATCCTTAGACTCGAATAGACCTTACGTACATCCATAGTCTATGTTTCACCTTATGTTTGTCACATTAATGGTAATGAATCAGTGATATTTGATAACTGAAAAAAAACAAAAACAGGAAAACCAACAACAAAAAGCACAAAAGTATTTAATAATAATAATAATAATTAATAATAATAAAAACAACAACAAACACACACTATTGTTTACACTCAAACTCGATATCCAGCCTCTACCCTTACCCCACTTGTCCCTCTTCCTTACACTTCGATCTGAGCGGTATCACCTTTTGTAATAAACTATCTTTGCCCAGCCAGCAAGTTCCAATGTGCTTTTAAACCATGGAGTTAGCAATGGAACCTGGTTGATATTTTGTCCTTAGCACTTCCGTTTCTTTACAGTAAGCAAGTATATGTATCTAAGTTGCTCTCCCTCTATACCAGGGGCAGACTCTTATGCGTTCTTCATTAGAAAATGTGATTGCCCGCCATAATCCCGATCTAAGCCAAGCAGGACCTTGTTTGCGAACTCTCTTTCCCGGAAAATATATTATTCTTGTATATGTCATTCTGTTTTAATTTCAGCTGCAAGCTTAATGATACTTTAGAACTACATTGTGACAGTGTTTGCTGTCGATCTATATGTTTCAGGCAATTTCGTATTTTTCTCCAAACATTCGCTCTATTCCTTTGTCCTTCCAACCAAATATTGTCCGTTCATATATTCTCCAGCCCTCTCTTGATTTTTGTTGACTATGTCTTGTCACGTCCCATCCTAACCTGTTGGTGTTCTAATAAGTCATTACTTCCCTCTCATTCAAAATATAATGCTGTTGAAAGCAAGAGCGTCCTAAATATATTGCTCTCTGAAACACAGTAAGAATACTTTTTTCTCAGAATAAATTAAATACCACGATCTTGTTATTATAAACTAAATTTTGTAACTCTTAAGTACTGAAGCGTTTTAAAACGGACTTTGTGAATTGTTTAAATACCTTCAAACGAAGGCTCGTTTAATTTTAACTTGAGAAAATTTTACTTTCTCTAGCATGTATGTAATATATATCGTAAATAGAGCAAGTATTGTGTTCCACTCAAAAATTCGACACAGAGATTTCCCTGGAGGACTCCAGAATAAAATTGTCAGTGTGTGTACAGCATAACTCAAAAACGAAAAGTCAGTTAAATACCAAACTTGGTGTACAAGTTTCGTACTTTCCAAGGATGCGGCGCGAAGATTTTTTAGAAAAATTCCTCACCCCTAACTTCCATTTCCATGGAAGATTTTTTTGCAATTTTTTTAAAACTGGCTCTAACGATATTGGTTAACATACTGTATGTTAAAGATATGTACATGGCTAATAAAAAGTACATCTTCAATTTTTTTGGGAATGCCTTCTAAAATCCTCTGTGTCTGGACGAGTTTTGTGTAATTGGTGAGCCGAAAGAGACAGACAAAAATGTACTATATAAAAATGTAGATCTCGTCATATATCATGTACATCTTTCATCCTGGAGCTAACCGTTTTAGATATGTTCCTTGCTAGTGGTTTCAATTTTAAAATACCTTCTCAAAACAGAAGTCATCTGTGTTTCTTTTGTTTTGCTCTTGGTCATCAAAGAGAACTGACTTTCAATGATTGACAATCGCATAGCGACAATCTTTAAGTATTTCACTTGCACTTTAGCCTAGTGTATTCCTTAGTTCGTGTCTTATTTAATGCACTGCGTAATAAGACTACTCTGTTAATATTTATCTCGATAGAAGAATAATCTTTTGTGAGAAGTTTTTTTTTGCAGAATAGGTAGAAAAAGTCATGTGAATACAACAAATCAGATTTTTATATTACAGATTTGGCCTTATATTTATGATACATCTGAAGAAATCACCGAGCGGCTATAGCAAAGAAAAGCAGAGCATAAGAGCAAAGGTCACCAGCAGTACCTGCCCTGCAGGGCTTGTGAAATCCTACCACTCTAACATTTCAAAGGAAGGGATAAAATAATCTGCTGTAGCAAGATAAGGGAAAGACTTTCTGTGTTCCTTGAAATCCGAGTACGAACACAAAATTTTCTTATTAAACCTGTAACATTCAAAGAAGAAAACCGGAGAGGGAGAAACATATAATTTAAAACCACGTGTTCAGAAGTGTAAGAAAATCCGCCATTGGCAGACAAAAGAAGAAAAAAGAAAAATAGGTTATCATGTATAAAGAAGCAGAGTCTTAGATAGCGGTGCACTTCCCAGCCCTTTCGGCAGCACTCTTCCTGATGCAAAACAGTCACAGAATGAATTAAGAAACGCATACTCACGTGCATATAATGTGACCCATAATGGTTGTTTATATTTGTACTGATAAATCTATCCCCACCCTTTTTCCCGAGCACAATTCTAGTGACTGAATGGGGTTTTCTCCAGGTTCTCCGAATTCCCCCGTCATTCATCCCACCAATTCCTTCGTGATCATGATTTCTTTCATCCATCTCATCGTCAATATATATCTCCGTCTTCCTCACCGCATACCAGGCATCGGGCTGATCTCCCATCCTGGCTTCTCTCTGATCCAGAGCCTCTGGTCCACAACAGAGCCATCTGACCTCAGACACTGACTTGTAAGTCCAGGGGGAGTAAGTTATAGAATTGAGGAGTGTAAAAAGAGAATTAAAGAAAGAGAAAGAAAGAGTGAGGAAATAAATATAGAAAGAAAGGATGAAGAAATAAAGATGGAATCAAAGAAATAAAAGGAAAATAAATAAGTAAATATGTTCTAGAAATTGGACTGACAAGGCACTTTACCTTCCCCAGACTAACACTCAACTTATATTTTGTATTTTCATACTACACTACCGTTTTCAGAACATCGGTTTGCTATTCCCTTTCGATAAGAGAATAACGTTAACCTTCGTCTCATTGTTGATGAAAGCTCTCACAAAGTAAGTGTCGTAGCTGTTGTACAGTTTAACTAGAAATACAAATAATCTATTCCTCCATTGTAGAATGATAAAACGATGTAATTGATTTAGTCTTCCCATCTTCACCAATCGTAGCGAAACTCTTTCATAAAGACTATGAAACCTCGCCTAAATGTCGCGGTTAAGTTCTTATGCGTATTTTTTCTAGTTTAACAATCCTTAACCGGTAGGTCATATCGGACGAAGGACGAATCCGATGAAACTATGCTAAAATGATCCCGGGGTGCATGAAATTTAGAGTTACTTGAGTTTGTCTTCACAGTATAAGCTAAAAACTCGAAAAACACTTCTCGATGTAATTCATCTAATCGAGATTCGAACTTAAAAGCTCTTGGTTACAAGCAGAATGCCACCCCCACACATTTTGTGTGTTTATTTTTCTGGAGAACTGATATTGGTTGGGAGGAGTCAAGGTTTGGTTACCTGTAAGAGAAAAACTTACAGAGAAAACATTATTACAATCTAGGGAAATGGGCAATATTTTATACACCCGAGTGGACGTTTTAATATCACTCCGGCAGTATGCAACACTTTTGTTAAACATTTTCGATCACTTTGTTATAATTCTAATTCAAAAGGCCTACTTGCAAAATGTGCTTGAAAGTTAACACAAAAGGTTTCAACGTTTGCAGATGTCTAACGTCATGCTTGTTTTAAAGGCTCAGATACAGCATAAAACCTTCAAAAACTCGATTTTTGCTCTCAAAATATTTTATTGTTTTCATAAATTCCTACACAATATTCTGATGAAAATGTCATTTTAATATCTGGTATAGATTCAGAAATACTGAGAGAAATGGCACAATAAGACTTGAGGAACTGAGAGATAGGTGACATTGTAGGTAACTATGAATGTAAATAGTATCATTTACAGTAATACATTTCTAGAATTGGATTTTTAAAAACCATAGAGTAATTTTCTGATGAGGCATGGTTCCATTTATATGGCTATGTTTCGTCGAAAAAAAAAGAATATTGGAGCGCAAAAATGCTGGATTCTATACGCGAAATTCCCTTGCATTATGCAAACATTGATGTGCAGTGTATACCGAAAGATACAGGAACGTCAAACACCATTTTTGAACAGTTGACTGACGTTAAATGTCAGCCTGGATATTTCTAACAAGACTTGCAACCGCGCATACCGCTGATGACTCGTTAAATTTTATTCAGGGGAAATTTTTGACTATGGGATAATTAGCAAAGCATTATGGATTTCGCGATCCCCCGGTTAAACTGTATGCGGTAATTATCTGTGGTGGAACATGAAAATCAAACCGCGACGATGGTACTGGTTGACCCAACACAGAACACAAAAGAAATACGCTTGAATATAATCCACATATTCCATTGAATCCAAAGAACACTTAGTGGTTATTTCTTTAACATTCTGCGTTAGAAATAAGAACAAAGATTTCATCATTCCAAATCATTAGGAGTCTAGTGATATTTTGATGACAAATAAAACACTATTGTATTCTTTTATATACCAGGTGGCCCAATTGCTCCGGATTTGACTGTGCAGATATTCCTTCGTGCGTTAAAAAGTTGCAGAACTCAATGGGGCCATTTCAAGATAAAACCAGCCAGTGGAGAACTGGCAAGAGCGACTTTCTCATTGAGAGCGACCCGCTCATCACCTCCGCTATTAAGTGGGAAAGGAAGAAACCTTCTGGTTTTAACTTTAAGTAGCCCCGTTGAGTTCTAAGGCTCTTTTAACGCCCGGAGGGATATCTTCACAAGGTAAATACAAGGCATTGGGTCACCTGGTAGTAACGTTTGCCATTTTAGTTACAACATACTTTAATACGCGGTAATATTGGACCCATTTAGAGACATAACTAGCATGGTACAAGAGTGCGTTCTGTTTACATCTGAAACGCCACAAACAGGTTCCACAATTGGAGATTCTAATATGACTCCGTGGCACAGCTCACTAACAGACTTGCCCTACCGCCTACCGCCCGGTCGCTGCGTCCCCCATCTCGGTCCATTACAGACGTCATGTATGGGGTGCAGTATTGGGGGGTGAGACGTGGGCAGCGCTTCGATCCCCCCGCGGCCAGTTAATGCGGTCTTCAGGACCTGAAGCCGCTACTTCTGCATCAAGTAACTCCTCAATTAGTCCCCCAGGGCACTCACGAGGCTGAGTGCATCCTGGTCCAGGTATCCCAGTGGGGTAAAAAATGCCCACACTAGTCCCGGGAATCGAACCCAGTTCTCCCGCTTGGCAAGCAGCAATGCTACCACTGCACTAAGGAGACGACCCGGGATTCTAACTTAACGGATTTAATTTTGCTGCATATTGCATAAAAAAGTCTTCTACAAGCGCTTGTTCCTAACGTCCAAATTACTAACTTTGGTATGGTCTTTCTACTCCATAATTTTCTACATATAGTTTTTCCGCATTCTTAATTAAAAGAACAATATTCATAGAATTTTCTAAGTAACATTTGACAGACCAGCACTGATCCCGTAACTTAGTCGGTAGAGTAACTACCTGTTGTGAAGGAGTCCCGGGTTTGATTCCCGGCTGAGGGATTATGTTTCTCTATCCAAGGTTATTTCCTATTTTCCCCAGAGTCTGGAAATATGCATGTACGTGTGTTGGGTTGTAGTGCGTTGCGCTGTATTGTGCTGTGCTGTGCTGTCTTGTGTTGTTGTGTATGTATGTTATGGACGTATGTATATTATGTATGTGTGTATACAGGTGTTAATGAACTACACCGAAATAATTTGCGGCATTGTGCACGTGATTGATATAAGTAATTTGAGAACGGCGATGCATGGTCCTCGGATAAACATAACGCAACTACATAGCGTTAAACGTGTGGGTATCAGGTGCTGATAAGTCGGTGTTAAAGCAAAGCAGGTTGAAAAAATGGCTTAGGATGTCTTTAAAACTACTACCCGAGTATAGAAATATCGATTTTTAGCAGCTCGTTACTAGCATTCTCAAGATTTAATGTCGCAAAAATCTGTAAAATCTCGAACTAATCACTTCATAGTGCGACACTGAGAATTCATTAACTACGTTCTTGAGTTATGTAGCCTACTCTGGAGGCGTTTTTTCGACTGCTCTGGTGGTTTAACGCGTAATGCGGGAAGCTGCTATACCAAAGGACATAAGTTCGATTACTGTAATAGAGTAAATGTTTTTATTATTATTATGTTCATTCCAGACGAAGTACCGCTATACGTGAACGAGACCCGAACTCGGAAACTATCTTTCACTGGAAAGCTAGTATCATAACCACTACGATAGAGAGGTACGCAGTAATATGTCCATTCGTTTATCGTGTTATGTTCTCGAATGTTTGGTAAATTAGCCAGTGGCGTACTGGCACTTCAGAAACTTATAGCCGTTACTTCGAAATTTCGACAAACAGGCCATAAGTCTCCTATCTCAAATTACCTATTTAAGTAATCTACATATTCTGTGAAAATATTTCGGTATAGTTCATTAACATCCTGTATATGTGTGTGTGTGTGTGTGTATGATGTGTGTATGTGTGTGTGTGTGTGTGATCTAGTGTACAAAACCCAGAGAAACCCCCAATGAGAACTCTATAGGAGTTAACATCATTGTCGACAGGCAATATACTTCAAATATATTGAAAAATTTTAAATACCCCTTAATTTTTAATAAAGGCTTATTTCAGAGTGTAAAGATGTTTCTGAAACACCTAAGCTTGTTGAAGTTTAAGCAATACAATATGGAATCTGATGGTGGATTCAGGTTAGCTTACTTATGGAAGGTCCTTTGGTGTAGAATAAGGCCGAATATCGGAATATTGGATGGTGTGGCCTGGACAGGAACAGCAGAACTATGTCACTATGATACAGCCATGAATATTCGATGAACCTGTATTATGTATGCCTTTATGTAAATCCGAGGGCACGCATGCTGACTATTGGAAAACGGATGGCACAAGTATTATTACAGAATTGAATTATAAGATAAACTATTAAAATTACTTTTTGTACGTTCATTTTTTATAACATTACTTTAAAAACTGTTATATTCAAGGGGAAACTCTGGAACTAAAATGGCTAAAAATTAAAATTGGGAGAAACTTACTATTTCGTGAATATTGAGTTCTTGGTGTATATACTCACCTATTGCTTTTTTCTAAATGTCCGCTAGAAAGCAGTTAATTTTTCACCACTAAAAACCTGAAACCAAAAAGGTTACAACTTTCATTGCATTTTTTTTTCAACTTACATATTTAACTCCAATGTTAAATACTAGAAATGTGTTTTTACTCTGAAATTCATAAACAAAAGCTTATTCAGATTATAATTGCTATATACTTTGTAAATTTTAAAAACGTAATACTATACTCACTTTAACTAATATTGCATGATAATCAGCAATTTTGGTAAGCTGTAAAAACAGCTTGTAATTTACAAATCAATTTGTTACAATTTAGTGAAATAAATAATTATCTGAATAATATAAACACGCACAAACAAACCCATCTGATGCTTAATCTGAAAAAAGAGGCATTGCACAGTTGCACTGCCAAGGTTTTTAAATTTTTAAATCAAGTTGGAGGTGAAAAACAAAGAAATTACTCTGGCAACAAGTTCTCAAAGGTTTTTCTAAAAAATAAAAATGTCATAAAAAGGTTGTAGGAGTGGTTAAGAAGGCCGAAATCGCAACAAGAAAAATAAACTACGAGACATTTTCATGGTGCAGGATAATTCTTAATTTTAGTCAGGAAGACTCTTTAAATATTAAACAATAATTAGATTTTCCTACAACATATAACATTCTAATTTCAGAGTGTATTTTTTCTAATACATTTTTAAGAAACAGGATGAAAATTTTACTATGTGTGTAACAAGACAAAATGAAACAAACTTTACATCAGGTTTTGATACTTTATTCATTTCACTTGAAAAGTATGTTTGCGTTAACATTTTAGAAAATGTTTATTTTATTTTCCTTAAAATATTGAAAAGCTAATAATTCCACTAATATACCAGTTTTTTTAAACTACATCCACAGATTTATTGCTAGTTACCTGTATTCTGGATTTTAAAAGTTACGGATACTAAAAATGGAACAGGTTGCATGTGCCACGGTATAAGGTGGCACCAATCCATGTAACGACCAGGACTTCCCTCTTGGGGAGGTCCGAAGCTACAGGGCATATCTACGACGCCAGTCACAGTTAAACCAATTAATTCAGGTGAGAGTTGTTGATAATAAAAATGGAACAGGTTGCATGTGCCACGGTATAAGGTGGCACCAATCCATGTAACGACCAGGACTTCCCTCTTGGGGAGGTCCGAAGCTACAGGGCATATCTACGACGCCAGTCACAGTTAAACCAATTAATTCAGGTGAAAGTTATTGATAATGAAAATGGAACAGGTTGCATGTGCCACGGTATAAGGTGGCACCAATCCATGTAACGACCAGGACTTCCCTCTTGGGGAGGTCCGAAGCTACAGGGCATATCTACGACGCCAGTCACAGTTAAACCAATTAATTCAGGTGAGAGTTGTTGATAATAAAAATGGAACAGGTTGCATGTGCCACGGTATAAGGTGGCACCAATCCATGTAACGACCAGGACTTCCCTCTTGGGGAGGTCCGAAGCTACAGGGCATATCTACGACGCCAGTCACAGTTAAACCAATTAATTCAGGTGAGAGTTGTTGATAATAAAAATGGAACAGGTTGCATGTGCCACGGTATAAGGTGGCACCAATCCATGTAACGACCAGGACTTCCCTCTTGGGGAGGTCCGAAGCTACAGGGCATATCTACGACGCCAGTCACAGTTAAACCAATTAATTCAGGTGAAAGTTATTGATAATGAAAATGGAACAGGTAGCATGTGCCACGGTATAAGGTGGCACTAATCCATGTAACGACCAGGACTTCCCTCTTGGGGAGGTCCGAAGCTACAGGGCATATCTACGACGCCAGTCACAGTTAAACCAATTAATTCAGGTGAAAGTTATTGATAATAAAAATGGGACAGATTGCATGTACTGCGTGCATTGTGAATATGCAGATTCCCAATGATCTAGTTTAAATTTTAGTTTTAATAATAAACTTTAAGTTTATATGAAATTTGAAAAAGTATTTCGAAATGTTGTAATGTTAATATAATGAACATCATTTTCTAAAGATTTCATCAGATTTAGTTTAATAGAAATGAAGTTTGATTTAGCACAATAGTGTCCTCTTAAAAATCTCGAATTATTGTTGGTAGCTCAGCAACAGTGAGTTTTGACCTTTTAAATCAACAGTAGGGGGCTGTGAAACTCTTAGAGCCCAAAGCTACAAACACATACACGCGCGTACTACGCACACGCACACACATTGCGCAGGCATCTCACTCGGTGAGCTTGTAGTCAACTATTTAAGCGGATGTTTGGTGAAATTCAGCTATTTTCAATTCAATATATGCGTTTTGGATTCTTTCCATATAACAAAATACAAGGCGCATTTAAGCACATACCTACAACGTTTTAAAATCCAAGGACGTCTGCAAGTTGCATTAATGGCGTCATATTAAGGTCGGCGCATTTTAAAGACCGCCTATTAGGTACACTTTCAAGTATTTTTTCAGCTCGCTGACCACTCGACCACGGAGGCAGTCATCAATTTCTGATAAGTAGTTAAAGCTAGCAAAGTAAGTGATTATTATAAATGCATTTTAAAGTATCGTATGTTTCTGTAATCGTTTTCCTGCATTCCTTGTGGTTTTCCAGTAATAAAAATACATACAGAATGCATTCGGTATCAGAGGACTTCTATGCCATTCGTAGAAAATGCATGATACTTTTTGTTACGCAAGCATATATCTTAAACCTGTGTCATTTTAATTGAAGTGACAAGAGTAAACACAAAACAGATTCCCAGCTAACGAATAATTTGGAGGGGAAAATCTTCTTGACCACCATCGTGTCACATCTTTGGAAGATGCTAATCTTCAACACGTGAATTAAGGACGTTGGAAAGAAGAAAATAGGTTAAGTCTCGAATTCTTCCTGAAATTTATTTGCTGAGAACGAGTAGTAAACTATTTCCAATAAACTGAATAATAAATTGTGATTAAATTTTGAACTTGTGTTCCAAAATTAAATTATAAATAAGCAACAGTAACAAGTAAATATGTGGTTTTCAGAAAGTAAACAATACGCAAAAGGAAAGTTTATTGAATTCTTATTTTACTGGACAGGGAAATAAATTATTTCGTGTAACTAATACTAATACTTCTCGCCCGCTGCCGAAGAAAATGGATAACCTTCACGGACAGAAAATATCACCACGGTGAGTGGATTAGAACCCTAAATTACGTCGTATCAACACATTCAATCAGCTTCGAAATAGTGAAGCTGTTTGAATGTTGGGTTGGTTTCTCATCTACGACGATTTCCTTTCCTTTGTGTCCCTTTCATTCCATTTCGTTCTTATGTTTCAAGTATTTCTAGGTTTCGTGGCGTGAGGCGGCTCACATGGATGCTGCGGATGTTTGCTCTAAGGGAACAGTATTTCCCGTGGATACTAGAGGGCTGTCGGGTTCGACGAATTCTTCATCGTCCGTTCAGTGGAACGGGTCTTCGAGCAAGGAAGTGTTAAATACTTTTTAGACAGACACTGTTAAAAGTAAGCTTTTTAACATAAAACACTCGAACTAAAATCTGTTCTTTAAAACTAGATTTATAAAATATTTATAATCTCCAATGTTACCAACTTAAGTTTTGTGACTATCACTGTATCCGTTATATAGAATGTTGTGGTTTTGAAATAGTTACGTTGCCAGTGGAGTCCGATCGATATATTGGTATTTTTCAACACAAACACACCAAGTACCTCATCACAAGGAATCAACATTTCCAATTGTATAATTGTACAATAAATATCACACTTTCATCATAATTGCACAGTTAAGAACTTAATATTGCCTACTATTAATAATAATTGTATATGTGTTCTTTCTGTTATTTATCTGTATAAAAATAAATGAGGTTATGTTCCTGAGAAAAAAAAATCAATAATAGCACCACCACCTTCTTTACTACTCCGTTCTCGTGTCTAAACATGCTCAACTAGACAACAATTTTCTTCGATTGGCAACTTCAAACATATAAAACGTGTTTTCTGTGTATTTGGTCGTAACATACTCTAGTTTATCATTTAATAGCAGAAGGAATAGAATGGAATTGTTAATTTATAAGATTTATGGTAAAGAGAAAAGAACTGACATTACTACATCGATTACCAATCTATATCGATAGACGAGTTCTATTCCCACATACACTCGCACACGCCTCCAAGCGATAGGAAAACACACTATTCCTTGAACAAAAGGAATTTTGAACCTTATATTATAAATTTATTGATAAATCTATAAATATTGTACTGTCTAAGAAATAGTATATGACACTCAAGTTAAAAATGTTTTTATTTTGCTCGTGGATTGCTACACTCGGCCTTACACAAACTTTCCTTCTCGGAAAATAAAACTACACTTTAACTCTTGTATCATAAATAACTACTTTGCGACTTTGTGGCCTATCTGCAGTCTATAATGTTATAACATGTTGCTATGGTAGCTCTGATAGAACAACCGGACAGAAACCGAATGATCCGTGGTTCAAATCTCGGCTATGGAACTGAAGTTTTCTGTCTGATTCTACCTTATAGTCCTTGTCCTGTACAAGAACCTTGTGTGTAAGAATAATTAATTGTCATTGTTTGAGTAATGGAGGTTATCTTTAAATCGACAAACTTGAAGTATCATACAGTTCGTCAGATATGACGATAGTTGAAGCATAAAAAGGGCACCTAAAATTGGGGTCGTCTTATACGACAGATATAAAACAGATTGAAAATTTACGTCGTTTACACTTTCAGTAAACACCATTTGAACACACGACACAGCCTACAACCTTACTTGTTAGCTTACACATGAGTTAGGCGGCACGTGCTTCTACGAGCAAAACCGTAACAATACTGAAACAGGTTTCAGCTTTATGTCTTGTGTTATACCTGTTGTTTAGAGCGGGTATCTCCGCAAGATTGAATAGCTAATACGATGCTTTTGTAAATATTCAAGGTCATTGCTCGGATCGCTGCACGTATTATTATCCAGATGGTGGATGTTCTAAACTAAATTTACAGGCCGTTGATAGTGTTCGGACCGACCGACTGTCTTGTAGGACTTATAGAACTATATTATATCTGTGACGAAAATGTATACCTCGACTTATTTGAAAGTCGTCTTATCCGCCGAAATACACCTTATGTAAGACATTGTACGTCTCCGTTGAGGTGTGCCATCTCAAGTGTGACTTGAGGGCTCCTTGTGGTTTACCAGCAAAAATGTGAATCCTTTGGGTAATTTAATGTCATGTCGGCATGTTCCCATTGTAGCTCAATAGTTAGAGCAACCGTGGATCAAGTAACGGCTATTTCGTTGAATTTTTCAGTCTGTTTCTACCTTTCAACTATTTTCTTGTCTTTTTATTCCTTTTCTTCACATTTAGCTTTCATCTTAAATATGGGTGCAGTGTCAAATGACACGAGCACTAAGAGTCTGTATAATAGCTTTAATAATTTGGCATGAATAAAGATACCTCTACCCATCACTAGAAACACATATTGTAGGATACTCATTTTGGAGTAAAAGTTACTCCAACCACTGTGCATAGATAGGGGGTAATAGGATCACGGGAGAGCATACAGGAAAGCAGGCGTTCTCAGAGTTTAAGGTGCAGTAGCATGTACATTTGGGGAGAGATCGGGAGCTATAAATAAGTACACCAAAAGGGCGGGAAGATACAGAGGTCTTACTATTAATGAGGTTACATAATCAGGGAACTAAGGGAAGAAAACCCTTATTCCACTCAACTCACCAAGTATATTTTGATGTTCTTGAGGTTAACAGCTTTAAATAAACACTCTACCCTTATGTTAACGTTGACCCGGAATAGGTGCGATATTGTCTGTCGCTCAGATGTAAGGGCTCTCCATGATCTATTATCGGAAACTTTATACTTAGAACCGTGCATTAATTTATGAGGATACGACCATGTCAGCGTTTACGACATCATTCCACCAATATAGATTGCTGAAGCTGATGCAACGTTACTTCTTTCTGAATAAAATATAATTTATTCAAAATGTCCATCGGATATCGTACAATATTGTTAATAATACAAGCTTTTACAGCAGTTATAGAAAATAAGAAAACACTTTGAAAAAAAGGAGATAAAAATTTATTGAGGTAGCGCATCAATAAATTTGACCAGAAATATTAATTAAATATGTTTCCACTTGACGCATTTAAACTGCTAATTAACGGAAACATTTAATCGACAGTTGCATGCTTATTCATAGGCCTAACTAACTTTAAACCTTGTTTTCTCGCAAATTTTACTATGCAAAGTTTTATTAATTTGCTTCATCACTGTTTGCAGCCCCTCAAAAGCACATTAAAGGAAATGAACCACATAATTTTCGAAATAAAGCTCCACAGAAATAAAATACTATCTTATAAAAATCAGGAGTTTTGGTGAGAACAAAAGTAAATGTTTCTACAAAAATTATGGTTCAATATAAGAAACTGCTATAATATATGTGTACATATATCATTGTTCTAATATAAATATATATATGTATGTAAACTAAGTTTCTGTATAATTCGAATCTTTGATGTAAATATTTCCCAAATTATTTCATGAAACGTTTATATTAGAACAATGAATTTTCTCAGTAAAAATTATTACTTAGATAAACATGCAAATTAGAGATTTGAAATATGGCGAATATTGTTATGTGTAATAGCTGATATAAATTTCATTGTCATATCTTAGGTACTGTGTATATGTAAATTTCACAGCACTGTGAGTGAACACAAAAAGTGTCGAAAGTCGATACAGAGGTTGAAGCATAGGCCATGAGACTAATTAATTATCTTAAAGTTAACAATAGTACGGCAATATGATCATACGTCCTGGAGAACATGACATTGTGGACATATCACTAGATGGCGTTGTGATATATGGTTATCGCTCGTAAGCCAATGGTAATCCAGTGCTAAGTTAGCCCCAAGCAGTATGCTTTAAGTACACAGCGCCCTCTAGGCTCACCTGTCCGTGTTGATACCCTTTTGATTACCAAAAATGAAGCGTTTTGGATTGAAAAGTAAGGTTCTATCTCATAGAGTCTAAGATATTTGGCATAACCCATGTTCATTTCAGCACGTTCAATGCCATTTTTACTTTCCCAAGCACCTATCGTCAATTTGCACAGTAGGTAGAGAAGGTATTGTATTCCACCCAAAAATTTGATAGCACCAATAATGCGATAGGAAGATTTTCAAGAAAATTTCCTCCACCCCAAACTACCCTTATCATGAAAAATATTTTGAAAATGTTGTTTTTCTCAAACGGATCTAGCTTTTTTGATTATAATAACGTGCATTAAGGATATTTGCATGACATGTAAAATGTATATATTGAATTTGCTGGAAACTGTCTCTTTCTAGATAAATTTTGTTTAACTGGTAAACGGTAACAGAGAGAGAGAGAGAGAGAGAGAGAGAGAGAGAGAGAGAGACTTGCTACACACAAAATGCAGGTTTCATTAAAACACAAAATATATGTCATGTATATTTTTGCACAGTTAACATTTTCCCAGATGTTTATTTTTATTGGTTTTTAAGTTTAAAATAAATAAACTTTCCTCAAACGGGAAGTCGCCAACCGTTTCATATATATTTTGCTTTATTCTTGGCTATGCAAAGAATTTTAATTTGTTTATATAGCAACCAGATTTTAAAGGATTTGACTAGCGTTTTAACCTAAAACATTCCCTTGTTCTCCTGAACTTATAAGGAGCTAAGCAGTTAGACCATTTCCGCTTATATTTATCTTGATCAGCATAAAATAGAAGAATAAGCTTTCGTAAGTATAGTTTTTACAGAATAGGTAGAGAAAATGATGCGAAAGGAAATAATTCGGATTTTTAGCGCGAAAGAATGTAGAAAGTTACTCGAAAAAGTAGTCATTGGGTTATATTTCGCCGTGCATTTTCCGCAAAAACCTCGCCTTTTAAAGGGCAAACAAAGGAGGAGGACACCTCTGGCACTGTGGCTTAACAGATTTATTTTGGCTAGCAGCTCCCAGAAGGAAGTCACTAAGAGAGGGAATCACAGCAGGCTACAGGCCACAGAAGTGCCCGAAAGCCCCAATATTTCCAATCCTGATGTCCCGGCTATATTACTGTATAATGACTGTATTACTTAGCTCCTTCTCAGTCAGGCATGTCAAGGTCAGTGGCGGTGGCTCACGTCATGCTACAAAAAATGGCCGCGCCGTGGCCGAGTGGTTAGACCACTCGCCTCTCACCTAGACGGCCCGGGTTCGATCCCAAGCGACCGCATGTGAGATTTGTGATGGACAAAGCGGCGTTGGGGCGGGATTTCATGCAGATCCCGGTGGCCGCGCTCGCTAAAGTGTCTCGCTTTGGCGCTTCTTCGTGCACAGGATCGTGGGTTCGAGTCCCGCCTTAGGCATGGGTGTTTCTGTGTTTGTAAATGTGTCTGTGTTTGTGTATGTATATGTAACAGGAAAACGTTAAGAATAATGTCTCCTAAGGAAATATAGGAAACTGGAAAAAATGGGGAAAAAAGGAATACAGCGCCGTAGTCCTGACAAGCCACCGGGATTGTATTTTTTTATTTATAATCTAAAAAAAAAAAAAAAATGCTACTCGACTACAGCGCTTCTCCAGTCCAAGTATCTCACTGTTGGCTAACATATGCTATAGCCACTCCATTCAACTCATTTTTTTTTTTTTTTTTTTTTTTGCAGTAGCAGTAGTATTATACCGGCAGTAGAATGGTCTAATTCTGGTCTTATGCTAAAAGGAGAGTAGGAAGTGATAGCTGTATAGAACGAGAGTGGGAACTACCGAGTCTGACCTTGACTGGACATAGAAGTTTTCAAAGGTATCTTAGTTTATAGAGTTTAACATAAACTTATTCAGTTTATAACTTAAATCAATTTACTTTGCTAAAGAATATCATCTCAAATTTTAATAATTAAAGAATTTAATTACTTTTACTACTTGTTGCACCACAGGCGATGACACTGATGGTACATAAAATGTAGTTATAGCACCGGTGGAATGGGATAGTGGGAAACCCGGATAGTCCGGAGAGGGAGAGCTACTGCTGTTGCTGTTGCTGCTGCTGCTACTACTACCACCACCACTACTACTACTACTACTACTACTAGTACTACTACTGCTACTACTACTACTACTACTACTGCTACTACTACTACTACTACTACTAATGTCAAATACATTCGAAATAGGCCAAAAAAGACAGCTGCTTCCCTCGGGCCCAGAAACTCATTTAAGAGAGCAATCATCTAACCAATAAATATAGGGTATTGTGGTCAGCATTATACTTCCACCATCTGGATTGCTGTTGTAATGAAGCTACCTATCTTAGTTCTTACGTTCCTCACAATTTTGCCCTTTACACTGGTTCTTAAAATGGACGATAAGAGTGGTATCTTTCATGCCGGGGCATCTTGCTCCAACACACTGCGCCACACTGTTCTACTGAACTGAGCAGTGGTGTTTAGATTAAACTAAAAAACACCTATCAAACCCGATGGAAGGCAATGCATTTTTTGGGCATAGAAATCCTTAGAACGGTTTCCTTCCGAAGAACAGTAAAGCTGTTGGTTACTTGCGGTAGATTTTCGGCACATATAGGAACCTCAAGAGCGATAAAGAAGGCTTTGATCAAATTTAAGCAGTCTTTCACTCCTAATATAGAATGGGACGCTGAGAACCATAGCAGTTCAGTTTAAGAACATCCATTAATAAGATAACTCAAATTTACGTATACATGGCCATCCAAAAACGTTTTCACAATAGTTCACACCAATATTATGTGGTTAGTGCCATGGGTTTAGTAACTGAAGGTTCTGGAATTTCTTGGACAATAAAGAACAGCCAAAGGAACAGAGAATGAAATAAACTCACTGAGATATAACATCCGTTTGGTGTACACAAACAACAGGAGTATATTTGCACAAATCATCTTACTGCCAAACAAGCAGGCTAGATGCACTGATGCTTTTCTGCGATTGCTTCCCACGTGGCTCAGAATTTCTCCGTCGACTGAAAGGAAACTTACGGGTTTAATCTGCCGCAAGTAGCTTCAGCTCATTCATTTACTCCACTTGCTGCACTTTCTCAGTTCACCACCCCTTCTTTCTCTGCATTGTCTTCTTCCATTCCCGTTGTATACCTTGAGATTTTCTCTACGCAAGATCTTGCCTTCTGCGCTGTTTAAATTCTAATTCTTTCAGTACTCAATATATCAATATAATTTTAGAAATACGGATCAGTAATATTTTGAATCTTACATTTTGTTTCAACAAGTTTAATGGCACACCACAATACCTATTTCAGATGTCATATTGTAACTACCCGGGAAATACCTAGTGCTAGACAGGGGATGTAGCTTACAATCAGCTATACTCATATCATAAATACCTCAAAAGATTCCCTGTCTTATCTTTTTTATACAAGAAGTACAAACTGTAAATATAACCTGTTGTTTTCCACTTGAAGTACCTTCAAATGAACTGCAAATATTTGGAACACATACGAAACACAACATAGCACTGTTAACGTGCGAACAAGAATGCACATTAGGCATTTATTTATTGTGCATGGTGCCAAATGAACTGGTGTTTTAATCCCTACATCAACACCAGTCACGTCTGTTTCATTTTCATCCCTGAAAGATGCTACCAGGATGGTCAGGTCCGCGCATCCATAACGCCGCCTTCAGGTAAGAAATGCCCATCTCCTGATGTTCCACTGCTTCGACCCGACATTTTCCAGGTTCGATCTTGGCACTTCTGGTTGAAAAAAGGCAGCCTATATTTGGAGCATGGACTTCTTATACCCCTTAGATGACAGGACGACTTTTGAGATATTTGGGTATGAGTATACTTCCTTTAGATTTGAGCAGTCACCATAGGCACGTATGGAAGATCTCTGGGTCACTCGCGTAGAGAGGGGGATGGAAATGTACTATGACGTAAAGCATAACTCCATTTGATCAGTGGAGTAATCCTGCTCTTAATTCTGAAAACCTAAATCTGTCTATTCATTAAAATGCAGGATATACGCTAAATAACAGCACAATATCAAATGATGTATTCATTACTACTAATGCAATAAAGATTTGAAACTCTAAATATCTCACACTTCTTATCTAACTGAAAAATAAGGTTACACTTATAAACTTGCAGGAAAAATGAACAAGGAATGTTCAATATCTACAATTTTTATTCTAAATAAGTATAATCTTACTTCAATGATACTGACTTACTAATTAGAACCGGTTTAGTATCCCATGCGTTTTGTATTATTTTAAGGAAAATAGAAATAAAATATTCATTCATTAAACCAATGACCAGCATTGTTATTAAAGGGTCATTAGCTATATTAGAATATCATTTGTGTGGTACATAAATCTTTTATATACGATTGGTATGTTTTAGATAAGGACTGTTTTCATATATGTTTGCAGATTGAAATTATTTTAATTATAGTTGCAGATTTGTTATGAATTATTTGTATTGTTTATGACCTCAAATTCCATTTTTTTTACTTATGACAGCATCATCTTGCCAGAAGCTGAATTTGATACACTAAATTCCATATTACATGTCACAGTAAATGTCTTGGAGTCCATTCTTCCCTAAATGTCCGACTAACTATTCCAGAATTCATCTCGTGACAATTTATCATCAAATGCTAAGAGAAGTGGTGAAAGTGGCGAGACCACAGTGACCCGGAAAGTTTACTGTCCATCCTTTGAGACACTTATTCAATTTTAACGGTGCACAAGTAGAGTACCATAACTTATTAGGTACCGCGCTGGCGGTGAAGTTGCTTCTTATTCATAAATTACAAAAATGCTCGTCCTGACCACCACCGGCGTGGTGACGTTCTGTAGTGGATGTCGAGGTGACCTCACTTTCAGGTGTCAAGCGTCTGCTATTCTAGATCGGGCGTCACCAGCTGGGTGCTCATTCAATAAAGCAGAGAGAGCAACTTTGCCAAAATCTGTCGCGAATCGCCTACTGTGTACTGCATAGTAGACGAAGAAAAGCAGTAATTCATTCAATGCAGTGGCAGTATGCAAAATCATGCGTTTGAAGTACTTATTCCAGATAACATAGGGTGACTTATTTTCGTGATAGAATCGGAGTTAAAAGGTCTTGTCTCCTTATTTAGGACATTTTTTTCACCAAATCTCTTTAGCAAAATCCTTATTTATGTCCGTTAAACCTCCTCATAGATTAATACACCTTTGCAGATTCATGGTTGGTAGAAAAATTGCCCTATGAGAATTTATTTTACATCAGGATTCATATTCATGATATGAACATATACATATTTTCAAACGTTTGGTTGCCGTAATACAAAATGCAAAGATTGTTACAATTAGTGTAGTGTTTACGCAGCGACACAGCAACCCTAACAAATTGAACAATACAATTGTAATCGCAATGTAACGCTAACAGCATGAAAATTAGTTTGCATTTATATCAGTGAATATCAACAAGCATCTTGGCAGTTAATTGGTTACTAACCCAATTCAAAAGAAACGCCTTTTTCTTGGTAACTGGCATACTCATTTGTGTGCTTTGCGTAATAATGCTGCAATTTGTACTTTCTGAGTTTAGAACTATGCCGTAAATTAAATACTTACTCTACTTCTTTCTATAAATAAAACAGATTCCGCCTAGGCAGACATAAACTAATAAAATCGTGGCCCTCGTGTAGGATTTCTTTCTGTTCCCGACATATAAACTGGACATACAACACATTGTGTTAATTTAATTGGTTTTTTTTTTTTTTTTTACATAAACCGAGTGTAAGAAAGGAGTTTTAGAAAGTTAATGCTATGCCGGCATGTTGCTATGGTAGCTCAGTGTTAGAGCAACCGGCTAGACACCGGGAGATCCGTGATTCAAATCCAGAATATGACACCCAATTTTTCAGACTGACTCTACTTATCCAACTCCTGTCCTTCACACTGCTTGTGTCAAAAACAACTAAATTACTTCGAATTGAACATATTAATTGGCTATACTATGAATCCCGGCACTTAAAGTACTTACAACATTGTAAGTCACCATTAAGGTCTGTTATCTCAAAATAATTAGGTGTGGTTTACCGGAAGCATGCGAGTCAGTTGAGAAATTTAATGCTATGCCGGCATGGTAGCTCAGTGGTGAAGCAATCGGCTAGACACCGGGAGATCGGAGTCGCGCTCTTTAAGATAGGTAAAATGTAGTTCTCTCCGGGCAGTTTTCACTGCCGGGTTTTAACTTTAAATGGTCTCGTTGAGTTCAGTAACTCTTTTAACGGACAAAGGAATATCTGCACACGTGAAATATAGAGCAGTTGGGCCACCTGGTGTTTACATAAAATCAAACAGGAAGTTCGAATTAATAAGACTGCATCCTTGTTAAAACTTTTTGCTATTTGTCCAATGTAATCTTCACTGTGTAAATTATAATGTGAAGGCAATTTTTGGAAAACCGTTTTATTCTCTTGGGTACAAGAATTCAGATTAATATGCAGTTATAATATGTTTTTGTCTTTGTACAAATAATCAGTTTGTGAGAAGATGGCATATATACACATTTCACTTGGTACATAAATCCAATCCCCATCTATTGGCAGAGTGTTGGTAAGTGCTCTCTAAACGGCGCTGCTAAGTAAGTAGGGGATAAGCCTTAAGAGAATCCCACCTTTATTTCTATTTGGTTTGTAGTCGTCTCGTTTCTAGGAACCAATCAAGGGTGATCGGGTCAAACACTCGGGTTTGTTTACATCTGAAGAGTTGGAAGTGCTAACCGCTAGACCACTAAAATGCTCGGCTGGATCTCTGCCAGAGTAATCCTCCCTCCCCATCATCAGAACCAATCTTCCAAACATCCATTAACGTCATCCTTCTACTCTCTACTTCCTTCTAATGGTCTTCTTTATGGGAGTTTTCCAGTAAACAAGTAGTAAAGTGTGCTAAGTTGTGGTTTTGTGTGCAGGGCATGGATGCGTCTGATATTTCCATTTCTCAGACGTTACAAGCTTTGAAGCTAAGTAGGTGAATGCTCATCAGCGCATGACAAGGCGATGTGGAGCTTCAGTCGCCTATATAGACATATTGTTTAAGCGTCACTGGGAGTGAAATCTTGATTACAGTCCGCGAAATAAAAATTTAAATTTGCTTTTTTTAGGCAAATACTTTTTGGAATCTTTGGGCGTCTATAAAAATCATATTTAACTGACCTTCCCTTACTCTGGTCTCCAGAGTCATTTAAATATGGTATAATGGACCTATTTTATAACAAATGGTTTAATTAAACAGCGTTTCCTATAAGCTGCATTTTCACACCTTCAAATTGTTCCACGCGTCTGATATTTTGTTTAAATACAACTAAAATTTACCATAGTGAACAGGAGTATATATTTTAATATTACAAATGACAAAACTATCCTAATGCCAACAGTAATTTTTAGATAACTACAGTTTTATGAAAAGCTGTTATTTATAGAGATAAAATTGTTTATTTTTTGTAAAAAAGACTTTTCATCATTTATAAGTCAAAGTTATTGAGATATAACCATTTAATATGTTCAGTGTATGAGTGAAATCTTCATTTTAGGATTTTCTGAAATTATGGGGCACGTGGAACTTTTGATTATGCAATACATTTACATAATACAGTTTATGAAACAAATTGTTTATTCAATCTGAAGAAATTTGTGTTAACGTTAACATAAGAGCGATGCAATCGCAGTAAAGCTTTAAGAAAATATATACAGAACTATTAGAAATATGGAGTTTCACACCCAGTGTCCCGTAATTCTCACATGAACCGAAAGAGATGGCGCCGCGGTAGCGTGTGCGCCTCACATACGGATTTTGGATTTTTCTGGGTCGCCCCGAATTCCCTGCCATTTATTTCCTTCTTTATCGCTTCCTAATGTCTTTCAGGGTTGAAGGATCAGTCGACGGCGTTCGGCGCGTTGTGGCTGGGTGGTGGCTTGTTTACTGTGGAAGTTTGTGCCTGGCGTCGTTTCTATAACGCTCTATCGGGAACCGCCTTTGGGTGCTTTAGGGGGACCTACGGAGGCTCAGAGTTTTTGGGTTGGACACGGACGGCGTCGGAGGCGTTCAATCTGGAAGTGTTACGAACCCCGTCCTCCTCATCCCTCCCTGGGCACTCATAAGCTACAAAGGGCCCACTGGGTCTATCTGCGGTGCTCTGTCCCAGTGTCTGGGAACTCCGTCAATCCAATTCAACACTCACATAGCTTTCTTTACCCGCTATCGCTTATGTTATGCAGCTTCTACACACTGTTGTTATATAAATTTAATTTCTGAGGAGTGCCTCAAACGTTGATATTCTTCGTGAGGTTGGATGCAGGGAAGATGTCACATTTGTTAAATAAACGTAGTTTGATAATTGCTGGGAGTAAGTAAAGGTGATCAAGCAACTGAGAGCAATATATTATCGCCATCAAATGAATAACGCAAATCCTCCAAAATGGTAAGGATTATCCAAAATTCGCGTAAACGATATTCAGCAAATGTAATGAAAACAGATGATGTTTGTGAAAAAATCCAAAGACGTCTATGAGGTGCTAAAGTGTAGAAATACTATCTAAATATACACAGATATCATTATTGTAGATACAAAATGAAATAAAAAGGGGTAGAGGTAAAAAAACATAAAAGGCTGTTAGGAATATAAGTGCAGATATTTGCATTGGTAATTAAGAGGTGTATAACCAACAACATTACATCAATATGTTTCTTCGTTTATGTACTTATAATGTACTTTCTTCAGAGTAGCAAGTGTGGGAGTAAGTAAAAGATAAGTATCACAGTTTAATTCTGGATGGGAGGTTGATGGATATGATACAAATAAACAAAATGCATATACTACTTTTATTAGAATACTAAATACTGCTCAGATCGTTAACTACCATTTAAGACGTAATGGTTAAAAACCAAAGCAATTTACATTATTAAGGAGTTTGAAGACACAAATCTAGAAGATTTGGTGTACTAGATCAAAGTAATCACCAATTCTACTACTTTGGACGTACCTCGTAAATCCTTCTTTTACTATTATTATTATTATTGGTGGTGGTGGTGGTGGTTATTCGATATCGTATATTTCACATTCTTAGATAATTTGAATAAAAGTAAAGTAAAATCCCTTGACATTTCTATTTAAAAAAAAAAAGTTAAAATCACGTTATATTCGAGTTTTTGAAGCCAACCGTAAGATAATTCGATGCCACAATCCATGTTATTGTTAATTGAGTACTTATGAATTCTCGAAAGGTCGAATTGTCATTCGTGTGCGTCTCTTTTGAAAGTTCAAGAATCCATCTCTGATTATCCGCATTTCTAGAGTCTGTGAGATTTAACTTGGTAGGTTTTGGCTCTGTCCCTTTATTTACCTGTTCTGTTTAAATTCTTGAACACCACACTCTTCCCTCCCTCCCTACCCTTGAGTGTCTGTTAATAGTTACATGCACTATGCAAAAACCCATTTGTTGAAACTAAAATATGGAAAGGATAACTTGTCCTATCTAAACGAAACTGAAGATATTGTCTATAATACAAAACTAGACATAACAAAACAAACTAAAATCACTCATCTCTGTAAGTGATTACTTACCTGATTATAAACCATTTATACAGTATTGTATACGTATCACCTATTTTCTACTGATAGTTTTTGTGAACTTTTTCTGCTTAAAACATTGTGCCATTTCATTACAGTGCATCTATGGATCAAATATGGAAATTAATAAGATGAGTTGCACTTGCATGAAATAAATTCATTTAAAGATTTACTTTTATGCTAAAGATCATAATTGTTAATTCAAAGTTTGGATAATTCGATTTGTCTTAAATTCACTTTTGATATGGACTTAAAAAGAGCCCACAGTATTGTTAAAATCCTAAATTATAACAAAGTATTTAATTTGGCAATTCTGCTTATTGGACCAAGAATACAAAACGCTATGCTAATATGAATATATCTTGAAGAGCGGACAAAAGTTCACCAAAAATTGTGAAAAAGTTATTTGTTTCATTATAAAATAATTGTAGTTGCCCTACTTCCCCTCCCCATGTTTAGGACTGACAGCCTCCTCGGGCTTACATAGTAAAATAACATTGAATTTAAAATTTAAGAAAATTTATAGTTTTTTCAACTTGGTGTACTTTTAACATCAATTAACTGAAGCCATAAATGAGTAGGCCTGTGCTTATTAATAGCCATTCCCAGATTTAAACCTTATTTTCTCGAAAACTTGTTCCCAACACCTCCCCATACTCAAAATGTAACGCTCAATGACATTTTCCACTGATTTTTTTCAAACTCTTATAGTGCCTCTCAGAAGCTACACGCATTGGCCATACCTACTATTTTGTCGAAACAATGCTCCAGCTTTGATAAATGGATTATTTAATTTTGAAAAATAAAGAATTTTGGGCAATATTTTTCTACAATATTTGGGCTAATATAAAAAAAATATATGACAGAACTATTTGTAAACTCATTTGCTACAAAAGTGGGTTTTTGAATGTGAATATTTTAAATAGTATTATTTTATTAGAACATGAATTTACACAACAATAATAATTTAAATAGCTATGCAGAATAGAATTTTGATACATGGAAAACATATTACTATCATTATGTATAATAACTAGTATACATTTCGATAAAGTATTTTTACACATTGTGGATATTTTAAATTTCATATATTCATCACTTTAAAACTCTGGAATCTGCCTTAACAATAATGAAATTTTGTTTGATATACGTCCAAGAAAATGTTAACAGCGGAGAGACTAGTTCACAAAATTCGTATATATTTTTCATTTTCAGTAAAATCTGACAATGAAACACAATTTTACCAAAACAATAGCTGTGCCTGTAATTAAAGACAAACGTATTAACGCAACTTATACTTTCAGTAAAAGAGACCTCTTTATTCTTAATAATTTCTATGCGGTAATACCTTTTGTCCACAAAACCATTGATAAGATAGAATAGTCACGAAGCAAAGGAGAGCACTCTGTTTTAGCACTGTGCCAAAGGAAATGAGAGAAAGAACTCCTTCAAAACCATGACAACGCTTCCCTTAAGAAACGTTTGGTATTTCACCTTTTTTCGTTTGTTCTTTTTCCTTTACACTCACTTTCTTCTCAAGAAACAGCACTTTGAACTCATAATGAGGTAAAAATGCTTCACAAAGAAAGAAAAAAGCATTAATGCTTTATCATGAAGCACCTTTAGTTGAACGAAAAACTACCTTAGTCGCAGAAAGAGAAAGGAGACAGTAGCAGCAAGAACGTATTTGTATTGTCTATTTGTCTATCCAATGAGCTAGCTTTCAGTTGCGTTTTTCGTGTGAACGTTCTTCCGGGACTCAAAAGATGAGTCTGAAGACAAGGTCCTCAGAATCCGATTTGTATGTATAATTTCTGCGATACAGATTCATGGATCCAAATTTAGTCTCGATACTCTTAAACGGTACAGGCTAACATGTCTACCAAGTAGGAAACATTCATGTATGCCCTATGATAATTTCGGTCCATATATAACCAGGTGGTCAAATTGTTGGACCGCCCACCTCCCACCTAAATGGTCCGGGTACAATCCCAAGCGCCCGCATGTGGGATTTGTGGTGGGCGAAGCGGCGGTTGGGCAGATTTTCTCCGGGTCATCCGGTTTCTCCCACCACTCATTCCACCAATTGCTTCATCATCACCTTTCCTGTCATCCATTTCACTTGCTTTTCATCATCATCCACTTCCTCACGCTCATGTCTGGCTAAGGGCCGACAACTCGTTCCAGGTTCTCCATTCTGTGGTTTCGTGCCGTTGACTAAACAAGCTTCTGACCCCTAGGCACTCGCTTTAAGTCCTAGAGGGGTGTCAGTCGACTACGAAATGTACCATGTGAATCAACTGTCACGTATATGGCGTGTGCAGTTACTTCTTCGTGGGTTAAAACAGTTGCATACTATCGTCCATGATAAATTACAGCTATCCGACAGAACTGTCACTGCGGTGAGGAGATATATGAATGGCCTCAGCACTTTTCCCTTTGCTCCACCATCAGGTGCTTCCAGCACGTTTTAATACCGAGCAGACAAGCTACCAACCGTTCTGCTCAGCACTTGACGATGACTGGCCTTTATTATGTCCTAGGCTTTAGTAAACCCAGACAGCCCACATTCAGTTAAAGTTCTGTTGGGGAATGAATTTTTTTCGGGATTTCCACTTGTACTTTCTTTTGTATAAATACCGAGCCTCTGTTTTTGTTCGTTTGACCGAGGAATTAAACGAACCTCCTTATACCGTGTTTCACCGCAAGAGTCAACAAGTACCACCACCGCCACCCCTCCTCCACCATCACCATTACTATTATTACTACTACTGTTACTACTACTAATACTACTACTACTACTAATAATAATAATAATAATAGTAAATATAATAATAGTAGGACACTTATGGAACACTTAGTAACATGGTAATCGCACGCACTATAACTATTAATTTTTCTTTCGCATATACCATGCGTAGGTTATATTAGGAAAGTTAGAATCACATTAAAAAATGCAATACCATAGCTGAGATTCCAACCACGATATTTGTTCGGGAATTTACCTAATGTCGTGCACATATTGCCATGGTAACCCAATTGCTTGAAGTAAAGGTACGGAAAACTTCTTCGTTATTCGGAATACCACTCTCTCTGTGGGACTTACACCCACCCCAAGACCTACAAACCAATGCCTTGCGTCAGAATCCTGTCGAGGAGTGCGCAACTTAGACCATGGAATATAGAGGACTGATGATCAGCCCAATGCCTGGTATAGCGCTTAAATTAAATTGTTAAATTAATTACATTTAACGGCTATTGTTCTTAGAGTCCAATTTTATAATTGAGCCTAAAATACTGAATCCGGGACCTCGGGAACCAGAGACTAGTAAGATACCCCTGTTGCATAATGGGCCACCTGGATTGGCAGCGAAGAAGAACTCAAATATAGTGATGAAAGCTATGAGAGGAAAAATACAAATTATCCAATACAAAATTCACTTAGTCACCTCGGTCACGGGGATCTGCACCCAGAACATTACGAATACGGGCCATAGACTGCCTCAAATATAACGCTCGGTGGCATGGAAAACCAAAAATAAAAACGCTATCACTAGACACGTTGCACTTCTAAATTTTAAAAAGTCTCTACAGAAGGAAATCTCTCTCTGTCTGTCTGTCTGTCTCTCTCTCTCTCCCTCCCTCTCTCTCTCTTTCTCTCTCTCTCTCAAGTTAAACTGTACTGTTTAATTTTATTGCACTATTGCTGTCCAGCAAGTCTACATTGCCTACCAGATCGGGTTTCTGCGTATTTTGTAAATAGAAGTAGAGAAAAAGAGAATGCAGGGAGAATTCCTCCGGATGGTCGAGCTTCCGAGAAGGAAGCATCAGGTTCTAAAATTCCTCTTCAGGGCCGCCTTAAGAATTTACAATTTACACACCACCAGTGACGTCGCTTGCCTCGAAGCGTCAAGTACCCGGAGAAGTTTGACCTGCGCTATCTCTCTATTTTTCTTTGATCTGGCTTGCTCTCTCCGCACAACGATGGTGAATGGCGTCACCAGTTTAGGTGTTATCCACGCAAGGAATAATTAAAAAAATGATGTGTTATATACACAGGCATTTCTCTTTCTGTTCTGCAAACAATTTATTCTTACAAAAGATCATTATTTTGTCACATAATGCTAATGAAGGTAAACATTACCAGAAATGGTATAACTGCTTAATTCCAGATTGAACGGCTCCGACGCCGCCCGTGCCCAACACAAAATTCCGAGCCTCTGTAGATCCCCCGAAAGCACCCAAAGGCGGTTCCCGATAGAGTGTTACTGAAACGACGCCAAGCATAAACCTCCACAGTAAACAAGCCACAACCCAATCGCAACCCGTCGAACGCCGTCGACTGATCCTTCAACCCTGAAAGACATAAGGAAGCAATAAAACAGAAATAATTGGCAGGGAATTCGGGGGCTCTAATGAAGGTGCCCACAAATCCCGAAAACCCCCATGGATCAGGAAGGCTGGCGATGGGAATAGAAACCAAAATCCGAATATGAGTCGCAACCGCGGCGCCATCTTTTTCGGTTCATGTGAGTATTAAGGGAAACTGGGTGTGAAATTTCATATTTCTATAGTTCTTAACGTTTTACTGCAATTGCAGCGCTCTTATGTTGATGTTAACACATATTCCATTAGGTAGGATAAATAATTTACAAGATATTAATTGTTTCACAAAATGTTATTATGTAAATATGTTGTATAGTCAGAAGTTCCACGCACCTCAAAATTTGAGAACATTTGTTGACGTATCCTAAATTGGAGGTTTGACTGGCACACCGAACATTTTAACTGAGGATATTTCAATAACTTTCATTTATAAATTAGGGAAATGTCCTTTTTACAAAAATCGCTATACGATTATCACTGAAAACTTGTTTTACTTCCACAGCCGGGAGTAAACAAAAGAGATATGAAACGGAGGAGGGCTTCCCGTTTGAGAAACGTCCCAAGATTTTAAAATCGAAATCACTAAAAAATGATATATGTGAAATAGTAGCTCTACAAAATACACATACATTGATATGACATAAATTGCGTGTTTACGAGATCTATATATTTTGTTGATAAGTTTTTGTCTTTATCCTACGGTTTGTCAGTTTTGCAAAAGTCGTTCAGAATGAAGACGACTTCAAGGCTACTTTCAAGAAATTCTGGACATACATTTTTTTGGCATGTAATCATATTTAATATTGGACATTTAGTCGAAATAGTTACAGCATTTTTTTTAGAAAATCGAGAATTTCGAAAAAAATGTTCCCTTATAAACGGTAGTTTGGTCTGGGATTTTGTGAATTCAGGGTTCCACGTATCTCCGGGGAAATCTCGGTGTAGAAATTTTGGAAGGAATACATTAACTTCTCTATAACTCCATGGCACGACAGCTCACGGGGAACCTTGGCCTACCGCCCGGCCGCTGCGTACCCCATCTTGGTCCACTACAGACGTCATGGATGGGGTGCAGTATTGGAGGTTGAGACGTGGTCAGCGCCTCGAGCCCCCCGGCCGGTTAATGCGGTCCTCATGACCTGGAGCCGCTACTTCTCCATCAAGTAGCTCCTCAATTAGCCCCCCCAAGGACCTTACGAGTTTGAGTGCACCCCGGGCCAGGTCTCGCAGCGGGGGAAAAATCCCCACGCCGGTACTGGGGATCGAACCCAGGTCTCCCGCTTGGTAAGCAGCTGTGCTACCCATTAACTTCTCTACCTATGTATATATTGTACATACGGACTGGAGAAAATAATAAAGACCCAGTAAAATTAAACCTCTTGGCCATAGGGCTCTTAAGGTTTCAGTCTTAGTTCCTTGTTCCTTCAATTATAACGACGTTATCAAAATATTACTTACTGTTTGTTGAATGGCTTGTTCTGATAATATCGCTTTCAGTCATATTTACTTAAACGGACAGTTAACATTCAATCCATTTCTGTACTTTACCAACATTAATACCCATAACGACAAAGCATTTAGGATTATTCTGGACCTAACATTCCCTTGTTCATATACTGACTACTTATGCAATAATCTATCTAGTATAAGGAATAGTTTTGTCATACTTTTAAGCTTTTACATACTATGCACGCACCTTTTATTTAGCAGGAAGCGAGGGTCGGGAGGAAGAAGAGAGAGCTCGCCGGCCTGTTTTTCCGCAGTATTTTCCAACAAGGAAAGATTTTTTCTTTGAGGCTCTCAGTCATTATGGTGAATGGGTTATCTAATTTACCGTGAACCAGCTGAATTATTTAACAAAACACAGCACACGTGCACATGCGTGAACTGTGGGATCTACAGACAGAATGAAATCTGAGATGACAGGGTGTACGAGGGCTGGAACTTTAATAGTAATTATTTATTTACAACTGATACAAAAGAGATACAGGTTACCAAGTTTTAGTGTCCTTCAAGGTAGTAACTAGCGTTGTGTGCAACCCGTTGCCAGCAATGTGGAAGTTGTAGAATACCTTTAGCAGCGCCTGTTGTGTTGATAATTCGAATGTAGCGGTCTACTCCCTGACGAACCTCTGGAACAGTTCTGAAGCGAATGCCACGAAGTGATTCCTTCATCTTCGAAATCGCTGTTGTTTTTTTTTTTTTTCCCCTTACAGCTGGGCGCAGTTTCATTCCAAAAATGACAGTAATACTGCTCATTGACGGTTTGTTTTGCAGGAATGTAAAGAGTTATGTTAACACCATAACAGCCGTACAGGAAAAGCACCATAACTTTCACATTGCTGGGTTTCTGACCAACTTTCGAGGTTTCGATCTTGGAATTTTTAACTTTCTGTCTTCGGCGACACTTTCTGCAGAACCTACCCATCATTTGGCACGACAATGTTTGCCCTCATGCAGTGCAAGCTGTGGCTCATTTGTTCGTCGATGGAACTGGGAAGTCCTGCACCATCCACCATATTCCCGGCACTTAAACAGTTGTGACGTCCTAAGTGAAGATGGAGCACCGTTGGAATGCGAAGACCGGGGAAAAGGGACCCGGAGAAAACCTGTCCCTGCGTCACTTCGTCCACCACAAATCCCACATACGGTGGCTTCGGATTGAACCTGGACTGTCTACGTGAGAGGCGAGTGGTCTAACCACTCGGTCACGGCGCGGCCAATTGCTAATCTCGATTAGCGTTATGTAAATAAAAAAATAAATTGTCTAAGAATAGTTTATTTGCATAAGAGTTGGAGAAAGTCATGTGAATAAAACACATCAGATTTCACCCGTGATTTCTCGCGCGCCAGTAGAGCAACAATGACTACATTGAAGCCATAGAGCTCTTTACCGATAAGGAGCTATAGTAATTAGCGGAAGAGAAAGTAGTGACAGGAATCTCTACCTAGCAAGAGTGGTTTGGGGAAGAGAAACAAGTCACAGCGACCTCTAGCTAGAGACATTGGCTATGTTTTGCGGAAAAGAAAGTAAACCACAGCGCTCTGGATGTGGTTGCATTACTAGTCACAAAGACAAATAACATTCAATGGTTGCCCAGTTCTTTGTTGACAAGCTGGATATGAACACAATAAAATTTGTGTCTGTGGTTGGCTGTTGTTACGTTCTATAAATATAATTTATATCGTTTCATAGATACGATAACTACTCCGAGCCATCAAGAATGAACACCTGCCGCTAGAGGAACAATATTCAAATCACCTCATCAGGATGGTCCCTCACATTAAGTGGGATCTGCCGCTAGAGGGTCAGTATCCAACTCTCATAAACCTTGGCATCACTTTTCAGTATGGTCATCTGTTACTACAGCGACAGAACATAAGTGTCTTGGCATTAATGCTATTTGTTCGCAGGAAACCACGGAGAAAGGTGAACACTCAGTAGAATATACCAACATAGTGCTGGGTATGACAGTATGAATTATGCATGAGGTTGGTTTATTGTTTAAATAACGAAACTCAAATTTGTAAGCCTACATAAAACGTAATCCAAATGGTATGTCAAAGCTAGGCACAAATCATTCAACCAGAAAGTAAATTCCAGATCCCACGGATTTAATAACATAGAAACTGAACCAAGTTGCAGATGACAATCGCGAAGTAAGACAGCGCTTGGATACGTGTAACTGTCGTTACCAATGAAAGCTCTTTTTTCTCTGCTTGTCTATCGAGCCTTTGTCTTAGATATATCGGAAAACGTATTTGCAGTTGTTGTTTTTTCTTTCTTTGCTTCCGAGGTTTTTGTGCGCTTGGGATTCTGACACGTTTCTTCTCGCTGTTGTTTTTAAAACATTCAACCCACACAGGCTTACTCCCACATCTACAGTAAAGATCCTGCAATATCACGTTTTTCAAACAAGAAACACGCCTTAATCCTCTGAAATGAAACTGAAGACAAAAAAAAAACTGTCCTCGATCTTGCAGCAATATGTTTTTGCGCCAATCCACTTATGGGTTATAAATCCTCTCTTAAGTGCAAAAGTAGTCTGAACATAAGGACATCACACCTTAAGTGATTTAAGTTACTACTGCTCTTAAAATTCTCAATGGTTTTTCATGCAATTTTTATGAATTATTCTATAAATCATTAAAAGCATTTCAAGTTGTTGTTTGCATTGAAAACTTATGTGGTGAAGTCTGTAAAAAGTATTTCATTAAGCAGAAGAAAACAAAATCTCTTTAGGTATGTAAATTCGTGTACCTTTTGCTCTGATACTACTTGTAATACAGAAGCACAGTTTTGTATGCTTGGTTTTAGTATAGTCATCTATCTTCTGCACCCCAATTATTTAGTTATCTATATTAGCTCATTAGAAGTTGAAAAATATATATTTGCAAAGTCAGAAAAGTAAAATCGTGGAAAATTTGCAACGCTTTTGCTTTTTTAATATCACTAATATATATTATAACATTGTAATTGTGGTTTACAAAATTCAACTATGTGTTGTCTATGCGTATTAAAAATTTCAGCGCTCTACCTCTCAACCCAAAAATTGTTTAGAGAAACCTGAATTTGAAGATACAAATGTTCTAAAAATGCAATAAAATTTTAAAGAGATGTATTAATTATCTTCAATTGCTTAAGAACATCTTTACCCCCCCCCCAAATGCATATATGTTTCAAAATTGGAAATAATGGGGATTTTATAGTACCTAAGAGAAAAAAAATATTTTTTACCATTTCAGAGTGCCTTTTCCCTATCAGTAAAACCTACGGGGGGAAATGTAAATAGGGATACAGTACCGGAGTCCTGATCAGACTCCTTTACTGTTTAAAAAAAAAATAAAAAAATAACACGTACACATTACATTATGTAAAAAGAAAAATGCTTTGTACAATGTATGCAGAAGAATAAGATGTTTAAGGGGATTGAAGGACATTTTGCAAACAAACAAAAAAAAAACAAAAACAAAAAAAAACCATTATAATTTTTTTTTATTTCGTAGATTGGACATTTTTTCACATGTTCCAAGGGTCATTTTTTCACCGTTAAGTTAATTTAAATGATTAAACACCCTAGCAGTGCAATTCTGCTGTGTCAGCTTTTCAACAACCGACAGCTGTGTTATTATGTATGAGATTTTAAATCGTAATTTATTCCACTAAAATAACAACTTAGTTTAAACAATGTCTGTTAAACAACAACTGGTCAGAATACAAGGTATGTTTAAAAAGTGAGTACAGTAATGTGTTTTGAAGATTACAAAATAAGTAGCACAATCGCACTTTGTACTTTTACCTTGCCCCATCATTCAGGCACATCTTACCACCTTTTATTTTACCTGGATCCATCCCATTCTAAATTACGGGTGAAACAGAAATATCTAGCGGGTTTAACCACATTCTACCAACAGTGTTTTTCCAGTGAGAAATAGAGGCTGTCTTAATGGCAGAGAGCAGTTCGGCTCATGCTATGTATCTTTCTGTTTTAGCCGGAGAAAAATTAGTCTTTGCGATTTTCCTGTTATACCTAAATTAAAATTATATTTCACTTAGAGAGAGTACATAAACAGTATGTTAATATTTATGATAATGCAATTATCAATTTTATATTCAAATTACTAACGATAAAATAAAACACAAGAAATGGCTTTGTCATTCAGGTATTAACATTGCAGAAGAAAATTACAACGAAAGGCACAACTTTGCATTTTCATAAGAACCGTTAAAACCAAATATATACAATGATTAATTCTGCACCTCGAATGTCACAAAAATGAACACTGTGCGTAAATATTTGCAAACTGAGGTTTAGACAGTATTTTGTGTTGCACGTTTTACTTCATTATTAGTGAACGCTACCTCACAGGAATTTATATCAATAACTAAACTTTGAAACACCGTTTTGTTCAAAATTAAATTGTTTTAAATATAGGTTTTTTTGCCAGGCTATTTATGTATATCAAAAGTTTCAAATATATATAATAAACAATTCCATGCAGCAGTTTTTCGATTTTTTTCAAATAATTGTATTTTTGATTGTGGATATGAATGAATATAAGGAAAATAAAAACATTTCATTTATTTTTATAAACCATTAACTTGTTTAAAATTTTGTCGCATACACCTTATCATCCCTACATTGGATCTTTAGCACAAACGTTTGTAGCAATTGATTGGTTGAATACTTGGAAACGTGTACCATAATGGCATATTTAATTTTAAACTTAGTCGTAAGAAGATTTATTTTAACATGCCAGGGAAATGCTATCAACTTACAGCATTAATGACAAGTTTACTTCAAATTGATGCCAACTTTTATTATTTTATCTTAAGAACTTAGGAAGTTACACATTAATTTTTATGTATACGTATTTTCACCTATATTCTCATTAAAGAAAAGACATTTCTTTGATAGCGTTTAACGCCAGCTTTTACTATCATGATACTGCAAGCGATAAAGAAAAGGAAAGAATACTGACCTTTTCCACCTATAACGAAGAGTAACAAAAATGTAATAATAAATTTGCCATAATAAATATTATGCAGCTAAACGACTACTTGTATTGTTGTTTACAGCATAGAATGTGCTTGATTTATCATGCGTTAAAAGAATGCTGTACATTATAAGTCTAAAAGCTAATCATTGCAATATTACACATTAAAACATAGCTTACCAGGAAAAAAAACGTTATTTCTCTTACAGATTTAATACAGCCTAGCGTGACAATGATTCAGAATGAAGATCTGATTGTACAACCGAAAGAGTACCATTTTCAGCACAAATTTCTCGTGCTGTGTATTTTGCTCACAAATTAAGGCGTTTAACCAGAAACTAAGATTAAAATGTTACATTAAACCTTGATTTCCATATCAAGTTGGCTACGCCGTTAGCCTGCGTGCGTGCCAGTACAACGCGGTGTTAAGAAGTGAGTAGGACATGACAGTGACGTCACTGCAAACCGGAAATACAGGAAATCGACAGTAGCGAAACTTAAAATGTATTTTCTTCAATAACCTCGTGTAAGTAGAACACTTCCACACGTGAAGAGCTCTGTTTATATTGGAGATTCGCGCGCGACCTTCTTTGTTCTCACCTCATCAAAAATCTGCCGGCTACATTGGAGGCACGTGCCATTGACGTTACTGAAAAGCGCTCTAGCCATATACGTAGCAATTTACACCTTTTCAGACTGTGATTAGCATGTTTGAATACTTTTCTAATCATTTCTATAAGATTAACAGAAGGTCATAAAGTCAGCCCTTAGAATACACATATGGTTCCCAAAACGCTGTAGGTACGATATACCCTTCATTAATTGAGTAAGGCATCTATTATTTCTGTAACCTTCTGGTGAATGGTACATACATAGCTTCTTTATACAAGAATTAAGTAAAAGATAGTAGCCTTCTTTAGTGTTTTCCGTTTCAGCTGGGAATTACACTTAATACAATTTTGAGAATTCCGATAAAATTAATTAAGCTGAGTGGTAAGCCCAGACATGGTTAATCCTTACCCTTCGTTTTCCCATCTTGGCTTCTACTTCTTGATTTTGTTTTAGCTAGATTGATTACCATTTGATCTACTTTTCGTCTTTTCTTTCTTTGGTTCTGTTGTTGTTCATGTCGAATTTTATTTGTGGTGTGATTGGAATGGTTTTCTCATTCCTTAGCTGTCATGGAAAGAGCACAGTCCTTTATCAGATTTTTTTCTCATTAAGTAATTAGAAACCGTTAATGCCCAAGATCTCTGCGTTACTTTTTCTTGATAAAACCAATAGGGCTTTCTATATATCTATCTATCCATCTATGTGTCTGTCTATCTATCCATCTATCTGTCTGCCTGTCTATTTAAATATCTATTTAGCTGTCCATATTTTTCTTCTGTAATTCGTGGTTCATGCTTACTGGTTAGATCCGGTTTCGTAGATTCCTCCGTCGTTTCCTAGGTCTTTCCGTTCTCCTTTCCCTCTCCATTCTTTCTAAGTGGTTTATCCATTTTTCCTTTGATTAAATATGTTATTATTTAAATCCTCTATTTTTAATGTTTCTCTTATTTTTATTTCTTATGATGTCCATTCTTGTGCAGCTTTAGGAATTTCATTTCAGTAAATTGTATTTTACCTGATGTTTTCTGAGTTGTTACCTAGGTTTCACTTCCGTATACCAATGTTAACTACCATTACTTTTAAAAATTTGATTTGAGTTTCTATTCTTATTTTAGTTTTAAATGTTATTTAGACTGTGCAACATATTGTTTGAAATCTATTCAATTTCATTTCAATTTCACTATCATGTTCGATATATAACACAGCCTGACGCTTGCTCCAAAATGTTGCTACCCAATACCATTTTAGATCGTTTTGTTTCTTTCCCTCTGAGTGCCATAATCTTTGTCTTTTTTAATTATATGTAAAGTTTACAGTTTAATAACTTATTATAGTCTATAAATGGATTTCTGTATTTCGTCTTCTTTATCATGTATCATTACTTGATCGTCTGCAAGTAACAAAGCAATACACACACACTCACACACCAGTTCTTCAGATTTATTTGGAATTTACCGTCAGTTTAAATGCATGACGTCATTATTAGTTCAGCGAGACCCTTGTCTCAAAGGGGAGGTACGGAATTGAACCTTGGGTTACGTGCATTGCCGACTTCGTAAACAGGTTGTTGTACTGCACTGCACACGAGATGAAAACAACCACCGATCACAAAATGTGTGCGTTTCCTTAGTTTATTCTGTGTAAGTCAGTTTTCTGTAAAGGAATGTAAAGAATACGTATGTAAGCATTTATTTTAATGGGAAAGTTGTGCCATTAAAGCCCTCTACCTTACTATAACTGTCAATTATTTGAGTTACCTATCAGCATAAACGCTACGGTTTCCTATTCCAAATGTAAACATTGATAAAGTAAAATGCCGGACCCTTTTCACGAAGGTGACGTCGAAACTGCTGACCCTGCTATCATCGTTCGTTAGTCCTCTGCAAAAAGCTATTCGTGATAAGCTCGCTCCCTAGTATTGACGTCATGGGCGGACAAACGACTGGCAGAAAAGGCCGAATAAATCTGAATACCCTATATTACTTGATCTTAATTCTATGTTCATTCAATGATGAAATTAATGAAACAGTACTGTTCAAAATACCCAGCCAGATCGATTCGCGTTCATATTCGGGAGGTCCCAATTCGATTCCCGGCGAACGTCCAGTCTGACCACAGTGTTCTCCGTGGTTTTCCTCTGGTCGCCAAGGCGAGTGCGGGTTGGTGTATTTCACCACAATGCTCCTCTCTCTCATTTCATTTCCCTTGCCTGCGCTATGGAAATGTTTCTCTCTAGGAATACGGAGAGGACTGCCTCGGCTGCCAGAGTCGCTGCGCCGTCCTCTTGAGATTGCTCTTTAAATGTGCGTGGGTGTTCAAATTGGACATTTTAGGGATCTCTGCGTGTCACTATGGGCCTGGGACCTCCTCCGGCTATTTTCACTCATCCCTGCCTCCCGGGAGTGTAGCCACAGTCGATCCATTAACTTGTCGTACGTTACAGCTTAATTGAGATGTATTTGTGAACGGTCTTTAGCTGCTGTGGTTCTCGGCGTCCCATTCTATTTTTGGCGCGAAAGACCGCTTAATTTTGCTCAGAGACATCTTTATCAGCCTTGAGATTCTTTTAGGTGCCATAAATCTAGGACACGGGACCAACGGCTTTACTTTCCTTCCGAAGGAATCATGCCAAATATTTTTACGCCCGAAAACGCCCATCGTCTTCCACCTAGTTTGAACCCGCGACCTTGGGAACCGGAGGCTAGCATGTTGCCCCTAGAATACGGGGGACGACAAGGTGCCGTAATGAGTGAGATGTCCCCCTCCGTTCCAATAATGGAGAAGGACATTCAACGTGTTATTACGGACATCTTGATAGGTAATCCTAAACATCACATATCTTTGATTTAGTTATATTCTGACTTCGACCAAAGATTATTTTATGTCTTCAAATAGTTTTAAACTCATTTATTAAAAATTCCACTCCGTCCTACAGCGGCGTTTCTAAAAATCGTAAACTACGAGGTTGTACGCCTAAACAAACCTTGATTTTGTACCGAATTAAACTACGATTAATTACTCGTAAATTCGCAATCTGTATGTCTTTCTCAAACGCATAAAAAGTAATATGATTGTACTGTAATACACAAGTAACTTTGTGTCGATTTGGGTCTTTTGCGTTTAAAGAAGGAGTTCTTATTGGATCGTTACCTGTAGTAAACTATTTTAAAAGATCCTATAACTGCAGACAAGATAGCAGTTTATAAAACACTTCTTACCTTGCATCTTGCCTAGACTCGTAAAAAACTTTCCATTGAAAACTAGATTTTTGACAACCCACAACCTTTTTTGCAAGAATATAGAAAGTCTGTAAGATCTACGCTTACTTGTCAATTTCTATTCAAATCTGCATGTTTCTTGGAGCACATTTATATTGAGCGCTTTATACTTCCTTTCGTTGTGAAGTTTGAACTTTGACATCTGCTGCTTCTTTGTTCTAGCAATTGAGTCACCGCACATTTGCTATAACGATCCCTTTCCCTCAGGGTTATGAAAATATAATGAACGCGTTGTGATATTTTCACTGACGTAACCATCCCTTTCATCAAGGGGTAACTTCCCCCCACCAGAGCACAAGGGTGGAATATATTGTGCCGATAAGTATTACATGAAGATTCTATAATTACATATACAAACTAAAATTATTACGTTTGGTTCTGAGAGAGAGAATTTAGAACTCAGGTTGTACTTTCCAGGATTATCTTCAAACACCACACTTCCAAGTTTTACTTGAAGTTGAATGACCTTATTCTGCGATAGCCCAGTGCTGGTGCCTATGGAAAGCCAGTGCATATTTGAGCGTCTTCCAGAGGGCGTTTCACACTGCAGCCACAATGAACTTATTGTGCCTCAGACCCCAGAAGGATTGGATGACATGAGAGTATTATCGACGGGCGGCCGAAATTGGACTGCGGGGAAAGAGCCACCCAATGGAGGGTCCCTACATAGTCCAAGCAGCTCTTCATCTCAACACTGGGAATGGTATGTCTGACCGAGCCCCCTGGGTCATACAGACAACTCCAACGCCCTCCTTTCGTCGAGAGCAAGGCATCTTTAGTTTAATCTAACATTGTTTGGCAATGGGTACAGTAGTTAAAGTCCTGCACCGTCGATATACTTTATATACTTGTACATTGTGCGCATTTCATTTATAATAACAAACACCAACCTGGATGCTTAACAGCCACTGTTCCTTGCATTCTATCCCTTTTCGTTTTATTATATTTTGTGGTAAAAGTAGTATATATTTGAAATTTTCGAAGCAGTCCCAAAAGGTCGTCCTCCGTGGTCTAGGGGCAACATGCTAATTTTAGGTTTCCAAGGTCGCGGGTTCCAACCCGGGGAGAGCGGTGGATTTTTTTCCCGGCATAAGCAAAATTCAATTTCAAGACCCGCAGGAGTAATTCACAAGGAGTGAAATACAGTGAACTTGTGGGCCATTGCGTTGAATAGCTGTTCGGATGTGCAACACGTTTGCTCCAGGGTTGAGGTTTTTACCACTGTATTATAGAAACTATATGCTGGTGAAAATGAATTTATTTATATTTGTGGCAACAATAATGCCAGTAAGATTCTCAAGTTGACATATTTACAGAGACCCCACAGCACTGATGCACTGTTTGATTTCCAATTTTTAATGTCATGTACAAGACATACGGACTTATGTAAAATATCAGATAACCGAATGTCCTTTTCAGTAGTGTTTAATGCCCGTTTTTACTGCATATGGCACCATAAGCATTGAACAGATAATACATGAAATTAAATGCTAATTGGCGAAGGACACTTGTACAGGAAACATTTCAGGTAAAATTTAGATAAACTCCAAGTCATTTGTCAGCCATAAGCTGAGAAGAAAACCTGGAAAGAAACCTCACACAAGGAAGATCCTCCTCACTGGGCTTAAGTTAGGTGACACCGCATTAAGGCAATGCAATTGTGAAATTTGGAAATGAGGAGTATATAAGGTATTCTGTTCAAAGGTAGACTGGGTAGGCCGCGCCTTAGCCGAATAGTTAAGACCACTGAGGCGGCTCGGGTTCGATCCCATGTGACCGCATCTGGGACCTTGTGGTGGACAGAGCGGTGCAGGGACGTGTTTTCTCCAGATTATCCGGTTTTCCCCGCCATCGCATTCCACCGGTGCTCCTTCTTCATTCGTTTATCATCAGTGTCATCGCCTGCATTGCCACAGTAGTAAACGCGGGCGTTAAACACTACAAACAAACTGTAGACTAGGTATTACACGCACTAAAACTGTTGCTCTTGCCATGTTTCAAAAGTCTAGCTTGTAGGTTTATTTAAATAATAATGTTTCATTCTGGCTCTACCTATCCAACTCCTGTCCTACACACGGCTTGTGTGAAAAAAACAATTAATCCAACAATGTTTACTGTTTGAATTTATTGTTCTAATACAAATGATCTACAGGGCGTAATTCTAAAAGTATACAAATCGAAGTTTCACATATTTGTAATATGTTTACAAATTTATCTATTTTATATATTAATACGTAATTACTGTAGACAAATTATTACTTTTTGTACTCTCCGAAACTTTTGATTTTTCAAAATTTCAGCATTGTATCGAAAAAACATAGGTATTGGCATTTCATTTTATATATTTTTGAGAGTCAGTACAAAACCATTTGACAGAAGTTAGTAAAAAATCGCATCGCTTGTAGCATATTAAGTATGGAAGAATGCTTTAAGACGTTTTTTTACGAGAAAACAAGGTTTTTGAGTTGGGTGGGACTATTTATGAGCGTGTGCAAGTTTAGCTTCTATTAATTTCTAGATTAAATACGCCAGTAAAATAACATATATATTTCCTAAAATATTGGAATACATAATTAATTTATTTTGGAAAAAAAGGTATGTTTTTAATGTGTCACAATTTTTGGCCAAATTTCACCTTAATAGAAATAATTTGCAAATTTGGATTGTTGTGTAGTAAAATATCTTTCTTTTTAGCAGTGTTTAAATCCACACAATGTAGAGGTATTTTTATCTTTTTCTTCGTTTCTGGCAAAAGGTCCTATGATCTGTCGCAAATTCAGAGTTAAAAATCTGTAGCTAAATGGTGAAATCTCAACAACAACAACAACAACAAACCACTTGAAATAATTTTATTGCACGGGATTTTTCCCATTCACATCCCGCGGGATACCCTTATTCCAAACAAACGTGACCAAAAGGTCTGTAACGCTTGGCCAAAATGACAGGTGCAGTTTGGGCTATTGGTCTACACTAACAGTATGAAAAGCACACCATGCTTATTTAAGCTCCATCAGAGGTTGAGTTGTGAGAAGTGGTTTGTGTTTATACATGAAAAATATGTTTTGGTTCACTAAGTTAGCTGTATCAATTGAAAAACGAATTTGAGTTTAATGTGAACAAGTTGATTATCCGTAGATTCTGAGTTTAGCTTGCAAAAGATTGCATTTTAGCTGGAGATGCAATTGTTAGAAGGTGAAGGTTGCAAACACGAAAGGTTTACCTACACTCATGAGCTGTGCACCATACAACGAAACTGAATCCTATTTACTTCTGGTTTTGAAAGGGAGTGTGGCACGCGCTCCCAGCTACCAATCGACTGTCGCTGCAACGTTGACACGGTGTGCGTTTTGTGCTCTCGAAAGCCAAAATATTTCCGCATAAAATGGACATAGAAATAAATGAAGGATATAAAATATGTTCTAAATAATGTGGTCTGTAATTTGTTTAAATTAGCTTAAAGACTACCCTTCCACTTGGTATATAAAAAGTTACTCCTCTTCTTTATGAAGATATTTAGATTATTGTCATTTGTGACCAAAGCAGCGTTTAGTCGTCTCTTTAATCACCGTTTAACCCAGCAGTATAGATCAATAAAGCTACACCAAGCGATTCTGTTTAGTTATGGTCAAAAGTTCGAATCTGATTCAGGTCACGCGCGGGTGCCTGTAGTTTGCTTTCCTTGTTAGTCATCACCACAGCTCAGAGCGTTGAACTGTTTAGCTTAACTAACAGTAAACGAATGCTCAAATCACTCGTTGAGCTTTTCACTCCTCCCGTCACTAATTTTCTGGATACAATCAGTTTTCCTCGTTAAAGTGACATAATGTCACCAATGACTACAATAACTAGCAGGCAAATTGCTCTATCACATGCAAGATATATGGACTTGGTATTTTTGGATAAAATTTCGTTGCATCTCCTTTCCATTGAGGCAACATTATTCCCTGCCTACTGAAACCTGATACAAAGAAAAATCCTGCTCCAAATTTTTAAAAGCGTTCAGTACTTTACCTCAACTTAAATCTGTAATTTCCAGCCATTACTAATAAATTTGTTAAAAAATAGATATTAAACTATGAATACGACCCAGAAAAAGGTGGGTAAAATATCGTTTCTGCCAAATTCTAATATTGCAGCTTTTAAAATAGAGCTAAATCACTTGTCGATTGTAATGTAATTAGTGCAAATTAAAAGAAGTTCTTAAGCTATGCGTATGTGAAATTGAGTTTTCCAAACTATGAAAGATATCTATTTTAGCAATTATTACACACATATCAGTAACGTATTTTCCATGTTTCAAAATTCTAACCTTTAGGGTTATTTAAATAAAAAACACTGTCTTAATGCATTGTTCCAATAAAAATATTTTACAAAGTATTTTTTTTAAAAAAAGTTCACAGCAAAGATTAAAGTTGTATAATAAATTGGTTTAAAAAAGATCTAGTTTATCAAAAAATGTGTATTATCTCTAAATTATTATAGAAAAAATATTAGTTTTTATGTTTCCCAAAATTCCTGATTTTTCAAAGTTTAATAATTTATTTATCAAATTATATATTATTTTGTGCAATTATATGGTTATTTTACTTTGAGATACAGTAAAGAAAAATTTGAAGCTAATTAGTAAAGTTATGTGGATCATTTTAACACGCAAACAGTTTGGAAAATGTTTGCGAGAAGACAAGTTTTAAGGTTGGTCGTGCCTATTAATAAACATGCTTGTTCATTTATAGTTTCAGTTAATTGGTACTTATAAGTGGAAAAAAACAATTTATTTTCTTAGAGTTTAGAATTAACGATGCCTTATTATCAAGTGTTTTTTAAAAGCTGTTTAGAAGTTTTTGTCAAAGTTCACGGATGTTTCACATTAATAGCTAATATTCGTCCCTAAAATAACGTAATGAACCAAGGTTTTCCATTCACAGGACTTCTACTAACTCTTAGTCAAACTGTTCTTACTAATGTGTATTCTTATATCTAGTTTTTGTTAACTGTGATACAACTTCAATCAGTGGCGGCTGCTACACAAGAACACTAGATATTATTCTTTAAATATTATTTATTCAACCTAATCTATATGCAGTAATTTAAAGTCTACGGGTTTAAATCTGTCGCGCTACTGCTTTAGCTGGATGAAATGCGGCACCAAAATCGGTAGCAATTTAAGCACGTTTTAAGGAGCTTTTGTGCTTGCGCGACTGGTATGAAAAATACACACAGATCGTGTACGTTTCAAAGTGTGCTCGATGACGAAGCTTTTTTTCCCGCGCTCTATAAGTAAAATTTTAAATTAATGACGCCAGATGGTAGCTCTCTGCGGTATAGGTCAAAGTCGCTGGATGGCAGCATCGTTAATGCTTCTTAGAACTGTACTTCTGAATACAGTGACTGTAATAGTGCGTTAATTCTGTGAGCTTCGCAGAAGTAAGTAAGGTGCATGGAACCGGATATTTCCGACTATTTATATTCTCAAGCGCAAGTTGATTTTACATTACTTCATTCATACCTTAGATGCCGTACTTAATAATGTAGGCAACAAACTTCCACAAAAATAACCTCTTCTTTGTAAGAAAAACTATGCACCAGTATCATTGTCATCATCATCATCATCATCATCATCATCATCATCTTAGTTATTGGTATCGTCTGCAGCTATATAAATAAGTTCATGATCATAGTTATAACTATTATATAGCAGATGCTACTTCACATTTCCAGGGTTATTCGATTCTCAAACTTGTGTTAACACCCAGAATGTGTACTCACTTGCCTTCAACACTCATTTACACTTTCGTAATTGGTACACAATTAATAGAGTTAACTAATGCCGGTCGCTGTGTGAGGGTTTTGAAATTCTATTTTGCTTCCACGAGCACACAAAGAATAAAAAGATTATGGATATGAAGTTCAGAGAAGATTTTCGTTTCAAAATACAAACCCATAACAAAGAACATTTTGGTGATTATCAAGGGGCGCGAAAGTTTTATTTGAAATTAATTGTGTGGTTTAACGAGATCTATAATTTTTGAGTAGTAAGATGTCTTTCTCTTATCAATTAAATAAAATCGATTCAAGTTTAGAGGTCTTCATAGGGTATTCCTAGAAAATTAAAGAAATACAGTTTATTTGCCACGAAACTAACTGTACATATGAATTAAAATAGTCAGAGATATTTTTGATAAAATAAAAAAATATAGTAAACTTTTCCATGTAAAGAGTGCCAAAAATCGTATTTAGCCAATTTTTATGTTCGTGATGCTATCTAGACATAGACACTCACACAGCTTCTTCTAATATACTTTTAGATTTCATGGGGCCTCAAAACATGCATTTGCAGTGGAACCTCGACATCAACTTATTATCGCCTGCGGTGCCAGAGCAGTAAAAGCGGGCGTTAAACACTACAAAAAATCAACTTATTGGGTGGAAGACAGTACTTCCTCTACTTACTGTATTTATGTAGTAGAAAATGAAAAATTAGAAATAGTTGTACAGAAAAATGGGGAGAAAGTTCAAAACCACAAAACATGTATTCAAACCTTTAGAAATCTTACGCTGTTTTAAGTGTATTGTAAATCTCTTCATTAAAGTGTTATACTTAAAACCTTGTGTTTAACTGATTCGCGTTGTCTAATGTGCTCAGAGTAGAAAATGTTAGAAGATAAGTTTTAATTTATTTCGTCTCGGCAATAATGATACTATAAAATGATCAGGTATTTATAATCAAAAGCACTGCATGGTGTCCGCGTACTTAGAATTCCTAATTATGACATTTATGAGTGCCTTATGTTAATGCTGGTGCAGATGAACTGATCCGTCCTCTACAGAGATTTTTTTGGATTACAAACTCTATATTCTTATTTTCTTAGCAACAAAATGCTAAACCGTTTTACTTCCTCTGGCAATAGCATTATTCTCTCTTTCTCTTAATTACTAGAGTTCCAGGATGGAGCTCAGGTATTAACTTCGCTTGTGCTAATTTTACCTCTGAAGTTGACTCACTTCTGAATGAATTTACGCTTTCTGACCACGTCGACATATTACTGTGTGAGGGAGAAAGAGAGAGAGAGAGAAAGAAAAAAGCATAACATAAAAACAAAACTTGAGATAAATACCTAAGATCGTTCAAAGAGGCGACACAGGAATTTTGAAGGATACCCTGCTAGCCCTTACATACCCAGCCAAGTGGGTCAAGCATGTGTCTGGAACTGGTATTCGGATTATCGCGCCTGACCTCTCTGATCCATGGTTTTGGGGGTGGGGGTTCTTAGGTCACTAGGAGAATGCTGGGTTGGTTCCTTATTGCCATGAGTTTCCTGTCTCGTTATTCAACTCCATTTCATCCAAGCGTGCTCTTGAAGGGTTGTAAATTATTTTTATAGTGTTTAACGCCCGAAGCGATGACACTGATGATGCATAGAATGAAGATGGATCACTGGCGGGAGAAATTTGGAGAAAAACCCGCCTCTGCGCCGATTTGTTCACCACAAAGCTCACTTCTGTCGCTTGGGGTCGAACTCGAGCCGTCTAGGTGAAAGGTGAGTGGTCTAACCACTCGGCCACGGCGCGGCCTAGGGTTGTAAGTGTCGGCGAGGACTGCGGTGGTAGCCCCCTACCGTGCTGTAAATGGGCTTTGGAAATACAGATCTCGGCGGCGCTGTGACGTTGGAGTCGTTTGTAGGAATTGGGGTATTTAGTCAGACATGGATTGACGTTAGAGTTAATCCATCTATTTACCTGGCTAGAAGTTCGAGAAAATTTGGAGTTAATACTCGTCAAGAAAACTTCAGCTCTTACTGTAGGCTCGTTGAGTTCTGAAATGCTGTTATGGCGTGAAGGAATATTTGCACACGACAAACACGAGGCAGTTGAGCCTTGAATTTTCTGAAAATATAAAGTAATTTTCGTATAATTCTGAAAATTGGTGAATTCATAAGAGATATAAAACATACTACACTAAAAATGTAGATTTCTCTAAAATTACCAGTTTATTTCAAATACACTTTTCGTGACTTGTTATAGGGTTTAACACCCATTTGTACTGCTATGGCACCGCAGGTGACAATGATGATACAGGGAATGAAGATGGATCACCGGTGGAATGCGATGGTGGGAGAAACCGGAGAACCCGGAGAAAACCCGCCCCTGCACCGTTTTGTCCACCATAAATCTCACATGCGGTTGCTTGGGATTGAACCCGGGCCGTCAAGGGGAGAGGCGAGTGGTCTAACCTTTGGCTACAGCGCGGTCATTTTTATGATAAATGTCATTTTCAAGATATCCGTTGTTACTCGTTAGAACTTAACACTTCTTATGTTTCAAGTGCTACTTTATCAAACTTTGTCGCGATATTATGAAAGTTTAAGGCCAGGCTGTAACGTACCATACATCTGAAAATCAATTGTTTCCCCTATCCCCTTGTACTTACAAGAAATGTATAATGAAACTATTTTTGCGAAAATGTATCTCTATTTATATGAAGTAGACAATAGAATCGATTTTCGTAAGAATGTTTAGCGAGGTTACATGGTTTAATCATACCGAAACATTTTTTATAGATAATGCAGTGTGTGTGTGTGTGTGTGTGTGTGTGTGTGTGTGTGTGTGTGTGTGTGTGTGTGTGTGTGTGTGTGTGTGTGTGTGTGTGTGTGTGGAGGGAGGGTGACGCTGTTCTCTCGTGGTCGACTGGCGGATCTGGGTAGGAATTCCGCCTAGTGCTCGGTCGCCCTGGTGATAACGCTAAGCCATTCCTGCAGAGTTCTTATCTGTGTTCTAGTGTGTGCGAAGGCTACTTGAATAAATGATGACCATGTATTGAAAAATTAACTCGAGCTACTACTTTATACCGGCAGACCCTGCATACCCCTTAAGCACACCTGAAAAATGAAAGCGGAAGTGAAATGATAGGAAATAAGGTAACGACTAGGATTATCACGATCGTTTCCGACACCGCTTGGGACTTACCTAAGAGCTCCAAGTCTCTGGGGACCCCAAAAGGTCCCCCCAAAAGCACCCTCAACGACGTCAGTCAGAAACCTTTACAGAACGTACTGCCACTGGCAGCCGCAACGCACCGAACACCGTCGCCTGGTCCTTAAATCCTGAAACACAGGGAAAGTGAGAGAATGGTGTTGTGATAGAAGATAAACCACGACACATTTACCTGCCGAACAAAGGCAACCACGAAAAACCATGAGTCAGAATGTGTGGTATCCGAAGATCAAATCTGGGACTTTCTGAATGAGCAGCACAGACTGTACTGCCTGTGTCATTTCGCTCGGTAAATAAGGGAAGAGAAACCATCCCAGTACTTGCCTTGCCAACCATTGCAAACCAGCAAAAAAAAAAAAAAAAAAACAATTATTGTGCCCCTGGAACTCTCAAATGCGAGCGAGCCTTGCACGTTGCCATTTCGCTCCACCTAAATCTGCCTACGATGTTACTTGTTGGATAAACATATTTACCTATATGTAATTACGTAGAGGTGGGTAGTGTATACAAATGTAACCATGCGAACAATATGCTCATCTACTATCACTCTCTACGGAAGATTTCACACAGAATAAAACAAGCATTGAATTGGAGAAAGGTTGCGAAGGAAGCAGTACATTTGTGTCTTCATAGATTCGCTTGTCCCAGCGTCCGAAATACCTTTGACATTCAACGATGAGCGGAGGACTGAAAATACACAAAAACGCGACGTACTCAACAATGACCGTGATGAGCAAACATCACAAATTACTCTTCGGTCCAGAATGAATCTCGTAGAAATCAGGCGTAATTGTTTCAGGTAAAACTAACCACCGGCTTCGAGTTCAACAAACATATGCACCTCAAAATTTAAGGGGAGATCTCACTTTCTTACCAGTTATTGTTTGTCTTTTGAAACTATAGGACAACCATGTCTAAAGATCCCAGTTGTGTAGTTATGCATGTGATGGTTTTCAACTCGTAACAAAAGAAAGTTTAACCATGATAAACTTACATATATATGTTGTGTAGAGCGCTGGTATTAATTATGAACAATTTGCTTTGTAAAATTAAGTTTTAAATTTGAATATTACATTCACCTCTCAGTTAGAATTGCCCTTACCTGGCCCAGGAAGTTTTAGCATAACACATGAATTTTTAGCATGAGCTAGAGCTAATTTGGTTTTAATATGTTGTTTCTAATGTGAAAATTGGAATTGCTTCTTTCATATTACAAAAAGGAGCTCATTGGGGAATCTAGTAATTATTTTTTCTAGCCCGTATGTGCATATAATGTACATAGTAATTAGAGGATATATTGTATTCCATACAAAAATTCGATGTCGAAATTTCGCAGGAAATATATATTTTGAAGTCCTTGGAGTTAAAAAAAAAAGAATTTTTACAAACAGATTCGTGTCTGGGTTCGTAAATGTGGACTCTAAAAGAAAAATACCGTTAAATACTTAAGTTAGTGTTTGTATTTAATATCCTCTAAGAATGAGACACGAAGATTTTCATAAGTAATACTAAGAGTGTTTTCCTCTTGTCGATAATTCACGACCGGAGCGAAGCGACGGTTGTGAGTTGTCCTAAGAGATTAAAACAAGTGTTATATTTGATAATATAATAAGCGAAATACACTATGTATACTTCATTATATATAGGAAGTGATATTTTATCAGGTTATGATTGTAATACATTGGTTCCCAAATGGTAAAGGACGCATTTGACCATGTTCAGTTACCAAATGTTTTTTTGTTCTTCTTTCTTCACTGCCTCCTGGTTTACGATATGGCCGAGCGTGACTAGATTGTCACCTTGTTACCAATAACCAAGACAGGAGATTAAACAAACGAACGTCAGGTGGGGCAAGATTTCAAAGAAATAAACATGAGCTGCGATAAAATGTTTCCAGAATATTGCTCCAGTCAGATGACCGTGATTGGTTGAAAGTGCCTAATCTCGATTATTGCATTGGCTTTTTAATAGTTTAGTTAAATTGTCAAGAAAATCCACTCACTACCCTTTACATAGAAAAATGTTACAGTTTTGTTTTTATCAAAAATGGCTTTAAAACTTTTGATTAAAATACCGTATATTAAAGATATTTACATCACGATTAAAATCTCGTATATCTTGAATGTTATGGAAATAGCTTCTGAAGATCTCTTTATTCTGGATGAGTTTTGCAAAAATTTACATAGCAGTTAAACCGTAAGAAAGAGACAAAAACTTGCTGCAAAAAACATGTAGAGATCCTTCAAACACACAAGTTATGTCATATACGTTTTCCTGTAGTGTTGACAGTTTTCGGGATATTTCTTGTTATTGTTGCTTTCATTTTTAAACTAACAACTTTTCCAAAAGCGACCGCACAAAGTGAACCGAACCTCACTTGTTTCACATAGCGATGAGCTTTTAAAGGATTTGGCTATCGTTTTAGCCAAATGTATTCCCTAATTTTCCTTCTACGTACAAGAAAGCAAGTAATTAGACCAATTATGCTAAGGTTTATCTCGATTAACATGGAGTAGAGAAGAGAATAATCCTTTTACGAATAGTTTGTATATGGAAGAGCTAGAGAAAGTTATTTGAATGTAACACATCACTTTTTTTGGACCATGATATTTCAACACATTAACATGACATATAACCCATAAACTTAAAATTACATTCTCCCCAATTTTGGATCGCTCTATTATATGAGAATAATAATGTATTACATTTTTCATTGGATACACATAAAATGAAAAATATATTTTCCAAATTTAGGGGAAAATTATTCCTTAAGGGTGAAGTTAGCTCCAGTTTACGATAACATTCAAACAATCTAAATGTTACCTAAGTATCTAAAAACAATGCCAGAACTGAACTAGAGTATTCAAGAGAAACCGTGATTCTTCATTCACCTTACTCTGTCCATTACACAGAGCCTTCGTTGGTACGCTTGGCCGTCCTAAAGGGAATTTTCTTGGCGCCGGGAAAAACGTTGTTTGCTGGCAGAGTCGGATATTCAAATCCCCATAAATTCAAGTGCATAAATTGCTCATACAAATATACACACAGCCATATAGCTTCGTTATAGAAGATAGAGCCGCCACGTATCTGCCTCAGTTTTAAGAAAATTTGCACTAGATTGCATTAATTCTTAAACCTCGTGTAAATAAAACTGTCCTGCTTGTCTCATTAGAGCGATCATTAGCATTAAGCAATACCCAATTGCTGAACTTAACTCTGCTCAGAGTATCCCGTGCTTGCCATTCCAGAACCACGGTTATCTTATTAAAGCTTAGTGGTATTTTATGGCGAGGTTTACGAGATTCCTGATTAATATGTAAGCTTTCTCAAAGATTCTTTTGGTCCTTATTTTAACTTTGCTCCGGTCAAATTGAACTTTTCCTGTGTATTATCCCGGTGATTACCGAAAGGGATGGTTCAGGTAGTGGTCTGTGGCCCGTATTTGGTAGGTCCCGGGTTTGATACCCGGCTGATATTTGGCTGATCATGTAGCTGTGGATTCCTATAATATCGGAAAAGTGGAATATGTTAGTTGATACAAATTCTGTAGCTTGGTGAATCAATCTGAGCTACCTTAAAAAGGTTGTTTGGGTAAAAGCGTTATCTTTTTCTGTGTTTATAATTATAACTTTTTTAAATAGCTAAGCATTAAGGCTTAGTCAAAAATATTAAAAATAGACATTCCAAGCTAAGAGTTTTTAGTGGCATCTTTATCAAAACACGGGGGATGGGAAAAGAAGGGCTTCATCGCTTAAATATTTCACTCTCACCAGTCAAAACCAGCTCACCCGTTAAAGTCGTCACTGCACATTATTCACAGTCAATAGTTAGCACTTCATCACCATGGAAATATGACTTAATGTGTGTTTAGCCTCAAAATAAAAACTTAGATGTTTTCTCCGAATATATAGTAACGTTGTACAGTTCACACTCTCACTTCAATGATGTGATTTAGTTCAGTTATCACTAAGACTTCACGTAGTTCACAATGTTACTCCAGCAATGTGATTTAGTTCCATTTTCACTATGAGTTTACTTATATCACAATCTCACTTCACTAATGTTATTAAGTTCAACTTTCTTTGGGTCTTCACTTAGCTCCCACTGTCACTTCACTAATGTCTTTTAGTTCCACTTTCACTGTGGCTTCACTTATTTCACACTCTCACTTTACTAATGTGATTTATTTCAACTTTAATAGTGACTTCAATTAGCTTACACTGTCACTTCACTAACGTGTTTTAGTTTCACATTCACTATGAATTCACTTATTTCACATCTCACTTCACTAGTGTGATTTAATGCAACCTTCACTATGACTTCATTTTGTTCACACTCTTACTTCAACACTGTCACTTCACAATATGATTTAGTTCCAATTTCATTGTCACTTCACACTAACACTTCACTAATGTGATGTAGTTCAATTGAAGCATCCCAGTATTTGGCTGCCGTTCCACGGACACTAGGTAAAGGCCATGGGTCAGATGGTAGTCGCGGATCGAAACAGGGACCTTCCCGAATGTGGGCCATAGAGGTACCTCCTGAGCCATTCCGCTCGGTTCTGAGACTATGATATAAGCTACTGCGCTCGTCCACTGAAACTGCCTCCCATCAGGTTCCAAGTTTCGCTGCCTGATTTAAAACGTACTAGACAATTTTAAATCAACCCACAGGATGGTGACTGAGCGTTCCCCTTTAGATCCTTTAGAGGATTATTTTTCAATGCCATTGAGAAGTAAATGAGCAACAAGGAGAAAGAAGAATCGTCTCTCGTTCCACCTCCATCAAATTAATATGATCATATCATCAAGGAATTGAATGGCATTCTAAAAATGCATTTCTCGGGCCACGTTCTCGTCAGGAAAACGAGAGGTGAATTTTCTTTTATTTTTAGCATTTAAAAAAAACGCTTATGCCATGTTGAAATCAATATTTAGGCGCGCAATAGGAGTGAATAGCGTGTTTATTGATTAACGTGGTACTTAAAATACCGAGACGCATTGTGGAGACGCTTCGCTAGTCCTTTTGTCCAGACCTTCCATGGAGAGAAATTTATATGCTCTGGATGTGAAGAATACGCTTTGGATGCGAGCTCAGCTGTTTTCCATTTTTTTCTCCGTATGCAAGGACTGTCAAGCCTCGGCAGCATCGCCTGGTATGTTTAAGCATCACAAAAAAATTCAGATGATTCCCTTACAAATGCAAAAAACCATTAGGTGGCCTATAGAGCAACCATTTCCTACTTCATCATTTTGTATTTATGTCGGCCTTTCTTCTTTTTTCCGTCGACGATTTTATACTACGTGTATTGTGTAGGTAAAATATGTTTGCTGGCAGGGAAGAAATGGGAACTGCTGTGCCTCCCCTCCAGCCCTTTTCGCGACCACACACGGGGTTGGTGAAGGGGAGAAAAGGCTCGGAGGTTAATGTACCGTGATGGGACGAACATTTGGAAAATCGAACGTAAACAAGAATACAAATCGCAGCTATGACAAACAAGGAGATGTGCAGACGTTTAATTAAATTTATTTGAATGTTGTGCTTTTACGTACGAGAGCGCGGACTGCTGGTTATCCTATCACAACAAATTATATGGAGTCCATGGTCGTTGTGTTGTTCCACACTGATTTTCATTATCAGTCTCGAAATTGCAAGGGACAGAAATGACGTCCCTGCATGGGAACAATAGTCACATTTACATGCATACTATACATATACCGGGTGCAAGTGAAATAAGTACGTACTTTCCACCAGTGCGCCCACTTAGTTAAATAAAACAAAACACTGTAATACCACATTGTTCTTATTGCATGGTTTCGTGGAAAAAAAACACTGTAGTGTTCCATTCACATAGCTTTCCCTATCTGTTCTACAAAATATTATTCTTATTTATCTACCTCATGCTGATCGATACAAACATTAGCTTAAATTGTCTTATTACTTACTGCTTTGTTAGTAGAAGGGAAATAAAAGGGATACACTACGCTGTTCGCTGTGTCGCTGTGTCGAAACAAGCAATTCTCTTTGCATGACCAGAAGTGAAACAAGAGAGATATGAAACGAAAGAGGACTTCTTGTTTCAGAAAAGTTTAAACTTCAAACCAATAACAGGGAATATTTAGAAAATAGTTAATCCACAAAAAATGAATATGACATATACATGTAATGGGAGATACATTTCTTTGTAATATGTCTTTGTCTATCTCTTACGGTTTATCAATTATACAAAAGTCACCCAAAATGAAGAGGTCTTTTGAGGTCGTTTCTAGAAAATTCAAGATATATATGTTATTTGTCATGTAAATATCTTTAAAATGCGGCATTTTAATTAAAATCGTTCTAGCCACTTTTAAGAACAATATTTTCGAAAAATTTTACTCATAATGAGTAATTGGGGTCTGCGGAATTGTCCTGAAAACCTTAATGTGGCATCCTTGGAAGATGCTGGCGGTTTGAATTGTTGTTTCCATACACACACAGTGTGCTTTTATGAATTCAGAGGTTCTCAAAACATATATTTGGGGTGAAATCTCGCTATTGAATTTTTGGGTGGAATACAATATCTTCTCTATCTACCATAGTACTCAGTAGAGAACGTAAAAATCTTTCCGGAAAGTTACGCGATGCTTATCTTGATAAGCATTAGGCAGAGGATATTGAATTTCAGCTACATTGCCAGAGTGGTTTATAAGTAACCATTTTTGCCTTTGCAATTTTCGCATATAGGTACTGAATAGTTTTCTCAGAAATTAATTGACATAGTTCCAGGATTTCGTAAACAATGCCGACGATTCGCCGCTGTTATCACCGTTATCTAAGTGTCATCAGTCAGTTATGTCCTCAACTCGATTAGTGCGTGTCAAAAGGGATGCAAAAGTAGGCAATTGTTAGATTAAACCAGTAAGAGAAATGGTAAAATTAAAAGACATTATCTTTACTCAGCACTTTCAGTATCAGCGGCACCGTGGCCGAGTGGTTAGACCGCTCAGCTCTTATCTAGGCGGCCCGGGTTCGATCCCAAGCGCCCGCATGTGGCATTTATGGTGGATTAAGCGAGGTCTGGTCGGGTTTCCTCCGGTTTTCTCCCCCGCTTATTCCATCAATTGCTCCATAGTCACCTTTCCTGTCATCCATTTGCTCCCACTCATGCCTGGCTACGGGCAAACACTCGTTCCAGGTTCTCCATTCGACAGTCTCGTGCCGTTAGCTCCCCAACAGGCTTCTAACCTATAGTTATTCGCTTGTAAGTCATAGGGGATGTCGGTCCTAACTAGGGGGAGGGGTAAGCTGACTACGGAATCTTGTAATAACAGTAGAGGACATGCATATGCTTAGGACCTTTAAACCACTGTTTTGACACATGATCTAACCGTTGATTACGAGTCCTCATAATCGTTAAGTCATTGCGGCAGAGAGGGATCGGAAGCGGAAGCTTACCTGCGCGATTGCTGGTTTGTTTACACACAAAGCTCAAGCACTCTCCCTACTTCTTGTGATGTTTACATGCCAGTGGAATAACATAGCTCTCACCTCTGTATGTTGATATTTCTAATCTTCTGAAACATTGCCATAGCTTGCAAACTTTGTACCCGGTTGATTAACTATCCACCTAATTACAAAAGTCTTACAAAAATGATTTCTCTTATTGTACCCCATTATTAACTTGAATCTCCAAACTTATTTCACTTCCACCCTGTATGTGCGCTGTTCACAGTGCAGTGCATGGAATTGAGCCAGCATACTGACCCAAATGGTTTATATTGGCAAAGATATACTAAAGCTACTAAGCAATGTCCAATACCCACCCCTTAACTCTATATAGCACTCCCCTTACTCCCCCTTTCCTTTGCTCCTGAGCCTAAAGTCGACCTAAGCTTATAATTAATGCTTGTGCCCATATATTTGGCATCATAAAAATATAAGACTGATTCAAGCAGAGGCTGCTACGTACCATCGTTGCAGTGTATGTCTTCCAGTCATTCAGGTGAAATGATTCCGCACTCCATCCCCTTGGCTAATCCCTATATGTCGGACTTGAATTCAAACCAATAAGAGATTGGCTCACTCAGGGATAGTGTGAAACATAGACTTTAACGAGATGCTGTCAACATTAATCAAATAAAAACGCTATCTAGGAAGCTAAGGACATCACCACTTTTCCATGACCTCGACTTTTCCATACACAGGGTGTCCGTAACGTGCTGGCAAAGAGGTAAATAAATCTAGGATAAGTTGATATATGATGTCATAACCATTGCACTAGAGAGAAACGCTCTAAAATGCCCACTCTATATTGTGTATTGGGCTACCAAATGGTATCATGATTAGCCAGTGGCGTACTGGCACTTTAAAAGTTCATAACTATAACTTCGAAATTTTAAAATCAGACCATAGTTCTTCTATCTCAAATTACGTGTTTAAGACACCTCCCTATACCCCGAAAATGTTTAGGGGAAGTTCATCTGTATATGAATATGTATATATTTATTTATTTAAAATGTGAATAGAAAGGGTAAATTGTAGATGGCCGAGTGGTTAGATCACTCTCCTCTCACCAAGGCGGCCCTGGTTTGATCCTAGGCAACCGCATTTAGGATTTGTGATGGACAAAACGGCTCAGGGCGAGTGTTCTCCGAATTCTCCATCGTATTCTACCAATGCTGCATTCAATTCCATGCATCATCAGTGTCATAGCCTGCGGTGCCGTCCGTAGTAAAAACTGGCATTAAACATTATAAAAAAGTGTAGACAACGGAGGGAAGCACCTCCCGCACTGCGACCTATAAAGATCTTCTACAGCTAACATCCCACAGGAGGAAGGTATGTGAGGGACCTATATGTGGCCATAGGCCTCAGGCAGACAGGCCACAGAGACACGCGGAAGTTCCTAACATTTCCAAGCCCGATGTCCTGTCCCACTATTGGAGCCGACAGAGAGGGCCACCAAGCGACCCATCGACCTGGAAACCTTCTAGTGCCAACTAGAAATGTCTTCTATTGAACATGACAGATTAGATTTTTTCCATTGCGCCATCTGCGGCGCGGAATGGTGGTGGTGGTGGTTGTGGTGGTGTTGGTGTTTTTGTTGTTGTTATTTTATGTTCTTATGAAAAAATGCACCCATTGAAATTTAAAAGTACATAGAGGTAATATCGTTTTGGTGGCAATGAATTTTACAACAATTATTAACGTGTTGCGAATTCCGTTACTCTTAGTAACTCATTTCTCATTCGCACCGCCTTCTATAATGCTGGATTGCATAGAGATTTTGTCTAGATGAATCACTCTGTAATGTAGTAAGTGAAGAAATTTAAGATATCTCCCGCATTCCACAGAGGATAACATAGTTCATTGGTTCATAATTTGTTTCTCAGGTTTCATTTGGGATATATGATAAAACCTAGGTTGAATCTAGTTGAATAGATAGCCATGGAAGCCTTATTCAAGAAAAAAGAGTATGAGATCTAGGGAAATGTACTATTTTCTATTACAACTAACATGTATAGCTTTTGTTTGTCGGATAGCAAAAATAGCATCGAACAGCTTAAGAACCAATAGTTTGGTATTGGTCCTAAACAAAGGCGATACAGAATAGTTTCGTTGTATCTATAGCATTTACGAATATTGTCTTGTAATTGTGTGGATTAGAGGTGTGAATTTGTAGTGAGGGATTCCAAGATTGATAGTTATAACCGCTTGCAATAACAACAACATTTCTTTATTCAGTAGTAATGCAATTTCGTTGGGTCGAAATCGTTGACTCAAATATTAAATGGTCGTGCAAATACTGGTAATGTGGAGTGTATATGGCACTCCAACATACTTTTTATTTATTAAATGGTAATATCTTGACAGTCGAACCCAGGAATTCTCCATAAATATTGGCTGGTGGGTACCTGAACCACCAAATGCACCAAGTATATAATATTGATGAGACTTTCAAAATGGTATATGTGAATGTTTTTCTTCTATTTGTAGTTTCGCATGGTGGATGCTCCCTCTGCGGCTGGCAGGTTTTAGGCAAGTTTGTGAGGTGGGAACAAGGAAGGGCGCGCGCGCACCTATAATGTAAACAAAGTTCTGCAAGTGTTGAAGCCTACTACCAACGCGAGGTCACTGGACAAAAACCGTTTAAAGCTTTGCTAATGTCACTTATCTGCGTTCACTGTTTACAGTGACGTCACTCATGTCATTCATACCCCTTTCTTAATACCTTGGTGTCCTGGCACGCACATTGACTCACATCGTAGCCAATTGCTCTCAAAAGCAAGATTTAACGTAACATTTCAATTTTAATTTCTGGCTAAACTTCTAGAATTGCGAGAAAAAGACTTGAGGTGAAATTTGTTCTGAACACGATACGCTTTCGTTTCTGCAACAATTGGCTCTTCATTCTGAGCCATTGGCACGCTAGGCCGTTCTAAAGTTGTAGTATTCTTTCTCTCGTAAACTACTCTTAACGAATAGTCACTTAATCATGGAGGGGTCATTTGTTACACCTATCATGTAGAATATTGTCTTAACGTATGGTGCATCAAGTACCGTCTACACTATGTTACCTTCAAGTCAATCATCAACTTCTGGGGAAGCAGGTTAATTTCGAGCTTCCGGGCCCAAAGTTGTGATTTAAACCATACAGTGTATTTATTCTTAATTTGCAGGGTTTATAAATATTTTATATATATTCAGAAATACGTTATATTCGATTTATCCCGATGCTTCATTTCTTCCTTTAGGGTAAACTGTGGCTGTTAAGTATGTGGAAGAAGCACACTGAACAGATTTTAGCTAATGGCCAGGATATTTCAACTTTCATTTCTTTCTGATTTTATTTAAAATAACATGAACATTCTTTACTTCTTGCGTTTATTTTTGGGTAATACCAAGCTAACACTTTTACATCGGAACCAGTATTTTTATTTTATCTCTATAATTTATAATTTAGCTCTAAACAATTACAATATCTAACATTTTGTTATTCTCCTTAGGTAAGAAAATTTTAAAATTTTATTTGTTTATTTAAGTGTGTTTATGTAAGTCAGTATTGCTTTAACGCGACTCTGAGAAAACCTTTTTCTTTTTTCTTTTTGGGCATATTCTGTTTTGGAAATGTTCTGGTCATTTTCACTTATTTATGTATATGTCTTAAAGCCATCTGTAACGTTTTAAACACGTAGACATGAAGTATTTCATTTTTCATATTCTGAAACAGCAAAGGAGCACTCGCACCTGACTTTGATACGAACATTTCGTTAACCGCAGTCAAGCGTTAGACGGACATTTACAAGCCCAGGCGAGCCGCGCACAACACAGGCCACTGGCTCATGAGAAACATAATAACATGTTCTGCTGTGTTGCCATTTACACTCTCGGAAGAGCGAAGTTTTTTGTTAAAAGCGAAACTTTCACAGGCAAAGCATGGCATTTTCAACCCTCGTCACTTTGATCTATAAGTCATTTTAGTAATAAGTAATAAATATAGACATCGTGCCTTATTTATTGACCCTCTTTAACCGATGTGGTTCTCTGAGTCTCTTTCTATATTCGGTTTGAAAAATCGCTTAATTTTGCTCAGAGGCCTCTTTATCAGGTATCAGGTCATTTTATGTGCTGTAAAACTACGACACGGGATGAAAGGTTTATTTTCCCTTCGAAGGAAGCCACATGAAGCATTTTTACGACCAAAAATAATCCGTCGACCTCGCAAGGGTTTGAACCCGCACCTTGGGAAGTAGAGGTCACTCCTAGACCACGGAAGAGACGGAATAAATAGTGATTCATATCAGTATATTGTGTAACATGTAAAATTAAGTCTATATATATATACATAGTGTTATTCAAAAAGAAAGAACAGATTTCAAACATTATTGCTTCCAAACTACGAAAGATAGAAACATGATTCGAACGTTCATGAAGAGAGAAAAGTGTACAATGTTATAATATACATGCAATATGCGCACCGTGAGTTACACGATATATGTCAAAACGGTGGCTCATTTCATGCCACACAGAATCAGCTAGTCTTCAGTTATCGAAATCACAACTTCAATAATTCGATATCATTGAGCTTCAAGAGTGTCAGGCATAGGACGGATAAAAACATGGTATTTTACGTAACCCCATAGACAAAAATCACACGGAGTGAGATTTGGAGACCTTGGAGGCCACTGGCGATAACGTTGATCTTCTGCTCCTCCTCTTCCAATCCAACGTTCTGGAAATGTGTTATTCAAGTAACGTGGGACGTGGTAAGAGAAATGGGGTGGGGCACCATCTTGCAAGAAGATGAAGTCATCTAAATCTTCTTCAAGTTGGGGAAATAAACAATTTTCAAGCATGTCTAGGTAGGTTAGTGTTGTCACAGTTTTCTTCATGAAGGAGAAAGGCCCATAAACCTTGGTTACAGATATCGCACCTTTGGTGAATCTCTTTCGTGTTGATTAACTGTCCTAGGATTTTCACTTGTCCAAATTCGAACCTTTTGGCGATTAACTTTACCAGAAGGATGAAAAGTGAATTCATCGGAAAAACTTAATAGTTGAACAAAATTGTCTTCTTCCACGTCCTTTTGTTGTGGTCATCAGGATGCAACGCTTGCAATAACTGCAGTTTGTATGGCTTCAGGAACAGACGATGTTTTAGAACTCGCCATACCGTTGGTTGAAAAATGTCAAGTTCCATGCTTGCTTGTGATGGGGATTCCTTTGGGCTCCTTTCCTGTAGTGTTTGAATACGCTCGACATTTGCGACCGATGTGCGAGGACGTCCCGGGCTTTTCCTTTTGCATATGCGGTTATTTATTAAATTGACGGCGGAATGCTCGTTTAACTACAACAATTTACTCTATTATGTTTTTGATAGTGTTTAACGCCCGCTTTAACTACTTACGGCACCGCAGGCGATGACACTGGTGATACATGATCGAATATGGAGCACCGGTGGAATGCGATGGTGGAGGAAACCGGAGAACCCGGAGAAAACCCGCCCCTGTGCCGCTTTGTCCCCCACATGCAGTCGCTTGGGATCACACCCGGGCCGTTTAGGTGAGAGGTGACTGGTCTAATCACTCGGCCACGGCGCGGCCTAAAATGTACTCTAGTTTTGCTAATTGCAGCACACAAAATAATTTCTCTTGTGGTGTCGCCGCCATTTCACTATAGACATACAACAACAAACAACAGCGCCAATGCGGCGTGATTGGAACCCCTCCCGCGCTATTGCAATTGTAAACTTTTCTCTCTCCATGAACGTTGGAATCATGTTTCTATCTTTTGAAGTTTGGAAGCAATAAATGTTTGAAATCTGTTCTTTCTTTTGGTATAACCTGTAAATACACACACAGGGTGTTAATGAGCTATACCGAAATATTTTCACAGTATATGTAGGTTACTTAATTAAGTAATTTGGGATAGGAGACTTATGGCCTGTTTATTGAAATGTCGAAGTAACGGCTATAAGTTTCTGAAGTGCCAGTATACGCCACTGGCTAATTTATCAACCATTCGAGAGCATAACACAATAAACGAAGGGACATATTACAGCGTACCTCTCTAGCGTAGGTGTTATGATACTGGCTTTCAAGTGAAAGATAGTTTCCGAGTTCGGGTCTCGTTCACGTATCGCGGCACTTCGTCTGAAATGAAAATAATAATAATAATAATAATAATAATAATAATAATAATAATAATAATAAACAATTACTCTGTGACAGGAATCGAACTCATGACCTTTCGGATAGCAGCTTCCCGAGTTACACCAGAGCAGTTGAAAAAACGCCTCCAGAGTAGGCTACATAACTCAAGAACGTAGTTAATGAATGCTCAGTGTCGCCCTGTCAAGTGATTAGTTCGAGATTATGCAGATTTTGGCGACATTAAATTTTGAGAACGCTAGTAACGATCTGCTAAAAATCGATATTTCTATACTCGGGCAGCAGTTTTAAAGACATTGTAAGCCATTTTTCAACCTGCTTTGCTTTAACACCCATATCGAGCACCTGATACCCACACGTTTAACGCTATGTAGCTGTGTTATGTTTATCTGGGGACCATGCATCACCGATCTCAAATGACGTCACATGCACAATCTCGCAAACTATTTCGGTGTAGTTAATCAACATCCTGTATATATAACTGAATAAGTGGAGTGAACTAACTATAGATGAGAACGTACAATACAGATCCTTCGTTTGCACAAGTGACCGTATTTCGGGGAATTGTTATTTGTGGTTTAGTGTGTTAATGCTGTTAAAATGTAGAAAAGTCATGTACTTAGTTCATAAAGTCTTATAGAGAAGTGAGGCGACAATTTTAAGACAGTATCCGGTATTGTTCGTGCGCCTCACAGAGAAGGGGTTGTTAAATATTGAATAGATTTAGGGAAAAAGGATCTATCCTTGGTTCGAAAGCGAACGTAAACCTTACAGAAGAAAAACTCGATAATTTCGGAAATGTTGGAACGAAGACCAAAGAAATGTATAAGGAAGTTTGCACAGAAATTGGTAATTTTGCATACCATGACTTGAAATACCACTAACTTTTAACATTATAGCTATATATTATAGGGCGTTACAATATATAGTTATAAGATAAATCAGTTCAGGTACTGCCATAAGGTGATAACCTGAGTCGAGTTGTTAAAGATAGCCTTTAATGTTATTTGAGCATAAAGTATAGTTTTGCTTACCTGACCAGGAAGAATCAATGAGCGTACCAATTTTTTTCCAGGAAAGGAGAGTTGCGGGAGGAGCGATTTTCGTGAAAATTTTCGTGTCGCATCCTTGGAAGATCGTAATCGGCTTACCCTCCCTGTATTTGTAGGACTGATACCCCCCTAGGACTTGCAAGCCAATACCTGTTGGGGCACGAAAGCACAGGTTGGAAAACTTCTTATGAGGGGTCCACCAGTAGCCAGCCATGAACAAGAGGAACTGAATGATAATGATAATTTATAATGATAATTTATTTCACCATTTAGCATACATACAATGCAATAGGTTTGGTCAGCAAGTCATTAAAATGCATCTATATTTAAATATTCTTGTATGTTGTAAAAATTAAGTTCCTTAATTCTGTTTTAACATTAATTTTAAAAGAATTTACATTTACAGTTTGTCTTATATTTAAAGGTAGTTTATTATACAATTTCACTCCAAGAGTTAAGAGATTTCTGTAACCGAAATTTAGGAGGTGCCTTGTTATTTCTACACCTTGTATAATGGTTATATATATCAGAAAAAAGTAACTCATCTCTCTTTTGGAAATGAATAAAATTCAAGAATGCAAATACATCAAAAATACCGCAGTTAAAATTCCAAATTCTTTAAAAATAGGTGCACAAGGTTGGCGAGAACTACAATTTTTATTATTCTCAGCGCCTTCTGCTGGAGCAAAAATACTTGATTGACTTCCCTACTGCTACCCCACAGCAAAATACCATAGTTTAAATGGTAATGAAATAAACTATAATAAACCGTCAATAAAGTGCTAATGGAAATACATATCCTAAGCCTTCTTAAGATATATAAAATATTTGACAACTCTTTGCATATTTCCATTATGAATGATATGAAATTAAGTGAAATTGGTGCTTGGAAAAGTGATAATCGAGCAATTGGTGGAACAAGTGGTGCGGGAAACCGGAGGACCCGGAGAAAACCCGCCCAGATACCGCATCGTCCATCATGAATCCCACAGGCGGACGCTTGGGGTCGAATTTGGAAGGCAAGCGGTATTCTTGGAAGATACTGAACATAAATGCCAAGTTTGGTGTGTAACCGACTTTTCGTTTTGAGCTATATGCTGTCCACAGACAGACAAACGCACGCACACACACGGCCATTTTTTAAAATGACCTCATTTCCTCATGACCTATATTTCCGGTGAAATCTCGGTATCGAAATGTTCGGTAGAATACAATACCTTCTCTATACACCATGTACACGGTACGTATAGAGAAATTAAAAATAAGTATATTAACTTTTTTATAGTGTTTAGAGCCCGCTTTTACTACAATGGCACCGTTGGCGTTGACACTGGTGATACATGGAATGAAGATGGAGCTCCTGTGGATTACGATGACGGGGGAAACCTGAGAACCCGGAGAAAACCCGACCCTGGGCCGCTTTGTCCACCACAAATCCCACATGCGATCGCTTGTGATAGAACCCGGGCCACCTAGGTGAGAGACGAGTGGTCTAATCACTCTGCCATGGCGCAGCCCAATTGTAGTTATTGTGGAAAGAGTTTTCTCATCAAGGCGTTCTTACTGGTTTTCATTTTATGGACGTTTCAAATGATTACTGGTGTTCTGAATCAACCTGTTTAGCCCGAGTGACAGTTTTCCTGTGCGTATTTGTTGGTGACACCACTTTTGGGCCATGATGTAACACGTAGAAACATTTCTCCCCTTTTTACGGAAAAAACGGCCTCACTGGGATCGAGGCAGTTGCCACTTTATGGGAAGGAAGTACTCCACTCACTTGAACCACAGTTTGGACGTGACAATAATATCCGATATATGTGAATTGATGTTATGCAACGCGAACATTCCCAGAAATATATAGCCTTCAACTTGTCTCTGACCCGAAGGGCTCCGCTTAGAGGAAACTGTTTCAAAACACCGCTATGTCATTTTTTTTTTTTGTGTTATCGAATGCTCTGATGATGTTTTTAATGTTGTTTTATCGCTCTTTGGTGCGCTAAAAGCTTGCGGCTACGTGACAGCTGTTCGGCAGGGTTGCTTTTTCCTTTCGATTGAGGGCTTTTGGCTGGGTGTCTAAAGTATGATATGCTTGTTTTGGGTTTTGGTCCACCAACTCGGTGGCAGATATGACAACGGAGCAATTTATATGCTTTTCTGGTTTGATATATATTGCCTGCCGCGATACTGTGCAGTTAAAATTCTAAAATCTTAATACTCTGAGATGGGGTATGTCCTCTATAGCACCGATGCAGTAGAGCATTTATTCCAATTGCAGATGAATTGCAACTACTGCATAACTTGTTACAAGACTATCGGACCGAATAAAGAATAGGTTTTATATTTGAGTAAAAACTTTGGCAAATCGCATAATATTATTGACTGTAATTATAAAACGATAAGAACAACTTGTAAGTGTATTGTAATTATTTTGAGCATGGGTAAAAACAATCTGATGTGTTCCACTCACATGACTTTCTCTACATCTCTGTAACAAATCATTGTTATTACGCTTATTCTTCTATTTACTACACACATTAACAGAAACGCTCTTATTACTTAGTTCCACACAAAGTAGAAGGGAAATAAGACAATACGTTTTACAAGTTCCTGTATGAGAAAGTATTTTTGAATCTGGAAAAAACAACAAGGAATATATCAAAAACGGCCAGCTCTGCGAAAAAAACTGTATATCCTGTATTCTAAGGAGATCTACATTTTTGTGTCGTAAGTTTTTATCTAATTCTTACGGTTAATTAGTTGTACAAAATTAAAAAAAAAAAATCCCAAAATGAAAAGCCCTTCAGAGACAACTCAAGATCCATATACATTTTATTTGTAATGTAAATATCTTAAATATAAGAGATTTTAAACAATATCGTTAGAGCTATTTTTGAGAAAATCAAAGTTTCCGTTGGTGGCGGGGTGGTCATGAAAATCTTCGTGTCGCATCCCTGCAAGACACCGAACTTAAATATCATGTTTGGTATTTAACGGGCTTTCCGCTTTTGAGCTACGCTGCCCAATGACACACACACACACACACACATACACACACACTTGCGCACGCGCGCGCATATTTTACTAAAAGTGCTTTTTCTGGATCCAGGGGGTCCGGTGAAATTTCGATATCGGATTTTGGGTGCAATGCAATACCTTCTCTATACACTTCGTACGTAGTACGTATAGAGAAAGTAATAAGAAACAAAATAAAGTATTTTATTTTACTTCCTGGCTCCTTGAGTCTATATTAAAGCGTAATATCAACAAAAAAGTCCATGTATCCTAATCATTAAAACATTTTGGCGGGTATTTTATTAAACTGCAACTACTTGTTACCTAAATTGCAGTAAAATCTAAACTGAACTTAATCCTAAACTAAAAACCTCTTAATTTAATTTAATGTAATTTAACTTAATATGACTGGAAATCATTAACTAATACTTGACTGATAACGTTAATATTTTAATGCCTTTAATCATTGTAGCTAAATTCAAGTACTATTAATCAGCTAAAATCAAATACTATGTATTTAACTACAGTTTATTCTTATTTTATATTTAACGTATTGTAATCCATTAGGAATGGCCTTATATTACTCGTTACATTGCTTGCTACAATCACATTTTACTGTGTTATTACTTTTAGACAAACCGCCTCAATTCCACTACAATATTTTTCAGTATTTTAGCTTAAATGTCATACATTTAAAGGTACGTTGTTATCTCACAGAAATGAAAGTATTGTTTAGTTCACTATTTTCAATAACTTCATTGCACTACAACTGTTACCATTAATTAACTCATTCATTAATTTAAAATACATATTTTTGAATCTCATTGTTTACTAATAGCTTTAGTTTTAACTCTGAAATAAAATCCACAAATTTTCCAATCACTTTTTAACCAGTTCACCTGCACTACTAATGTTACTTTAACTTCTCAATAGTTATGTAGCAAATAAGCTGATACCGGCACTGCTCTTATTTTCGCATAAGCTTGTATACTTAAATAATACCTTTCTTCTTCTCTTCCACTATTTATTTACATAAGTAGCACTTTCTCTAAATATCTAGTATCATATCACATCTAAATTGCACTTCATTTTTTCATTTTTGTTTACTCCTGTTGACCTGCGAGCTATACCGCCCTTCTACCCATTCTTCTACTAGTTAGGCTAATCGGCCTTTTCCGTCCCAATACTCGATTGAATGTTTAAAATTGGTCGTCCCATCTTCCTCTCGGAGGTCCCACATTCCTTAGGGTTTATACTTGTATACCTTGCTTGGGGTTCTCTTTGGGGCGGTAACGTTGTTACGTGTTTGTCTCTCAGGTGCAGGTTTTGGGTATTAGGAATGGTGTGGATTTGTGGGTGCCCTATCTCAGGATTTTTACTAGCATGGTAGCTTTCTTCAGGGTGTGGTAAGACACAAGTGCTTTATTCAATTAGTTCGACCTTTTTCCGCCGTCGAACACACACGCATTCCTCTTAATGTTCTCCTGTGAAACTATACTTTAGCGACCGCGACTATTGTTACTTATTAATTTTGAAGCAGTGATATCGCCCGTACTCTGGTCTGTATTATAATAACTATTTCCCTCACAACTAAAGGTTCGGCTCCACCACGGACCCTAAATATCACATCTTTGCTCTGCCGATGTTTTACGCCAACAGTGTGGCATGACCAGCGGTAGCATTGTTTTCTCTCCCGTTATGTTCCCCTCGGGCAGTGTCCTCTCACCCATTTCAGTTCAAAGTCCAACCCTCTTAACGGTATTTTCGGGGTCCTCACCGGCTCGTGAAAACTCGGCTACTTAGACGTGTTTGAAATTTTTTTTTCCTTTCCATTTTCGATGCACATTTATATTTCCCTTCTTGGTATAATTTATATTCTTAGCCATGGTTTATCTTTCCCTTCTAAGTAAGTCTTTGCCCCGTGACAAGTCATGTATTGTCTCATCTTTGATGGCACTCTTTGTGTATGTAAACACAATTTGTTTAAATAACTAGGTGCTGCGTCCATTACATTTAAGATAACCAATTTTTTTCAAAGGTATTAATTTTGTTTATAGTATACCTCTTTCGCCTGCGGTGCCACAAATAGAAAAACGGGCGCTAAACACTAGCCAAGAAAAAAAAACAACGTATATCTTACTAGAGGCTAAGCAGCTCATTCTTTCCTCTTTTGGTTTAGTAAATTCCATATTTCTGAGTTGTAAAATAACATTTGTATGGCTGTGTCTTTCTGCCCAAGTTTCTTTTAATTATGATTATTATTTTTTGGAACCTTTAAGTGTTATATGAATATCATTTATATATTCATAGAAAAATGTGGCCACGACGTGGCCCAGAGATTAGACCACTTGCCTCTCACCTATATGGGTTCGACCCCAAGCGACCGCATTTGGAGCTTGTGGTGGACAAAGCGGCACAGGGGCGGGTTTTCTGTGGGTTCTCCCGCCGTTTCATTCCACCGGAGCTCCATCTTCATTTCATGTACTATCAGTGTCATCGCCTGCGGTGCCATTTGTGGTAAAAGCGGGTGTTAACACTATAAAAACAAGAAAATGTGGAGCCTAAATATTAAAAAAAATTTTACATGTACTATTTGTTTATCTGTTTTAATATTATTGCTGTTTTCCCTTTAAATCTCAAAACTTAATTCTTCTTAAGAATATCCATACTACGAACATCTATAAGAATCTTAATTTGGACTGAGTTTGGTGAACCTGGATTCTTAATCGGACATTATCAGTTATTATGTCATCGTTACCGTTCACGTTTTTTATGATAATTTCTATATGTTATAAGTGAAGAGATATTTAGATTATGTTTCTTTGCTGTTAAACTCAAATAACATAAAATACTCTGTAATTTGTCTTTTGAATTTGAAAATTTAGGCTGATCATGGGCGAAAAGCAAGATAATCACAGGTTGTTCAGTTAGGATAAAGTGTAATTGTAAATGCGTCTTTAATTCTAGAGCTTGAAAAGAATTTTCAAAAACAAATACTGTTGAGCCTAAAGTAGGCACTGTTTAATTTTCCTACACTTAAGGGAACAAAGGTAAATGGTAAAAAATACCATTTTTTGTTTTAGACACTAATAAAACCTCTATTCTTTCTAGTTTCACAAAATGTATACTTTTTGGAAGATAAGCTGATTTTAATCAATTTAAATATAATTTAAATGCTAGTCTGCATTTCTTTAAATGAGTTATGCAATGCCCCTTTTAGGAACATTTGTATCTTTAAATTCAGTTTTCTCAAAACACATTTTTGGATACTTTTCTTCCTTTTTTTCAGAAATTATGAGAGCTGAAAAGCGGAAATTTTCAGCATTTATATGACTCGTATTTGAACTTTCTGAACCCCAATTGTGATGTTATAGCACATATTGATCATATTAAGAAAGCAACACCATTCCAAATTTTCCACATTTTTGCTTTTTTGACTTTGCAGATATATTTATTTTTTAATTTCTACTGAAATTGTATCATAGCTAAACAATTGAGGTTCAGAAAATAGCTGATTGTACTAAGAATAAGATACAAAAGTTTGATTATGTATTGCAAATAGTATCAGAGAAAAGGATACATGAATTCACATGTTTTAAGACTAAGTTTTATTACTTTTCTACTGAATGAAGTACTTTTTATAGGCTCAACCACATAAGCTATTATTGCAAACAACCACTTTAAATAATTGTCATGATTTATATAATAATTCATAGACATTTCTGGAAAAACAATTGAATACTTTAAGAGCAGTGGTATTTCGACTCACTTAAGGTGTAATTTCGTGTGTTCAGACCAGCTTGTCTACTTAAATCTTCTGAGATTCTAGTACCATAATTGAATTATCTCATTAAGCCTCCAATGTGCTCTCAAAATAATCCAGTGTGACCAATTCATTATATCCACAGATGAAAAGTTTCGCACAAGTAGAATTATGTGTCCACATTCTGAAATCTTAAAACGTTAATTTCATTATAGATCAAATTGCCTTAATATAAAAATCTCTAATACTTGTATTTGTCTGTAAAGTCGTCTTGATATTAATAATAGATCCAAAAGGTTCATTGGAAGAATATTACTTCCGTAGTTCAGATGAGACTAATTATATGGAATACCCCCTGCCCAAAATAGTCGTTTAAGGAGTGTAATGCAAATCATCCTTTTTATAGCCACGTATTACATGTTTTCACTAATATACTGTTAATTATACTTTCCTTTTACTCCTATAAGCAAATTGCAAAGCTACATCAAAAGCGTTTGTAAATTAAAGGACATCATGCCAAATATTTGTTTTATTTATAAAACTGCCGGTCTACCCAGTGTTTCTCTGGTTTCCGATATCTTCATAGGTCCAAATACTTATTTTTAAAATACTGTTACTGAATTTCCATTAAAACCCAAAGTTTCCTTTACAAGTTGTTTCTTAAACTTGAATATTTTAATTGTACTAGCTATAAAACATTGGTAACAATGAAAACGAGAGAAGAAAACAAGCATGTATCTTATGGTTTTTTTTTTTTTTTTTTTTTTTTTTATCCCTCCGGATTATTCCTGAAATATCTAAAAGCATCTAAAATGGTAATAATGTTCTGGAATATTGTAATATATTCCAGAATATTCTAAAAAGTATATCAGAATCCAAAATATTATGCAGTGATCTGTAATGCTCTAGAGGTTATATTACTGAAGTCTGAAAATATCTAAAATTCTCAATAATGTTCTAACTTTATCGAAACTTTGTAGAAGGTTGCGCAATATTCTTAAGATCTCCGCAATATATCACAATATTCATCTTGTTTTAGGAATTAGAAGTATATACTAGAGTACTCTCCCTTACACTGCGTAACGTTTCTAAATTGGTTAAATCTGCCTCTGAAGTAAAGAGGGACCCCAAAATATATGGTTTGCCTCTGACTCTTAACCCACGTCCCTCGTGCATGTATCCTGGCTATCAAAACGTGAGCCGAGTTTTGTTGAAATCGATTCAGACGTCTAGGAGGAATGTGACACCAAATACACGGTGATTTCCCTTTGAAAACCTTTACTATGTTACTTGCAACATGCACTAAATATTACAGTCAATATAAGATAGTTTTGTAGATACTACAAGTGAAAGGTGCTCTGTTAAATAAAAAACATACAATCGTGGGGAAGAGAGATGCTTTCTTGCAGCTTAGGAATTTAAAAATGGCAAAAAAAGAGCAAAAGATGGCACAACCCCATAAATAACTTATTTAAATTTACATACCTCAAAAAAATTCTTCAGAAATTGTAGGAATTTTGAGATATCACTTCTCTTAAAGAGTACCAAAACAACACCGAGTCAGGTGCTTAAAGCGTTTCGTCTGGGACTGGCATTCGGGAGGTCGCGGATTCGACTCCCTTGCCCGACCTCTCTAAGCCATGTGTTTTTCAGGAGTTTCCTGGGTTTCTAGGCGAATGCTGGGAAGCTTGTTTCACTCTCCGAACTTCCTCTCTTTCATTTCATCTACATTTCATTCCAAACGGTCCTTTTCACGGTTGTAATTGTCGACGAAGGCTGCGGTAGTGCCGCCCTTCAGTGGGGGTGAATGCGATTTGGAAATTCAGTTCTTGGTGGCTGGGTGGCTTTGGAGTCGTCTGAGGTCCCAAGTGGTAATCTCAGACGTAGGTAGTGGACATGAACTGCTTGGGACTATTCTAGGGATCCATCGCTGTGGTTCTTTCCCCGCGGTCCGGTTTCAGCCGCCCGTCAGTAACAATTGCATATCATCCTAGCCTCCTGGGGTCTGACGCACAATAAGTTACTGCAGTGAGGAACCCCCTGCGGAATGTAACAACCAACCAAACAAAATAATAGTAATGGAATACATATGTTATTTGTCTCCTCTTCAGTTCCTATTTCTTTTGTTCTTCATTCCTGTAAATGCAATGGGTTGTTTCTGTAAGTGGCTAAATGGATTGTTAAAAATGGTTAGGGAAATGCCATAACACTTATCAACAAAGCGATTGCAAAGCATTTAATTTCGTCGTCGATCGTGATTAAGTACGAGTGACTAGCAACCCAATAGGGAACAAACTTCCCGTTGAATGATTTTCAATACCCATCAACTGGTGCGGTTTGACCTCCTTTAATTGAAGCTTGTAATGTGGTGCACCACTGCCTATGAACAGAATCCCCCTCAATGAGATCGGAATTTAGTGGTGTCAAAAGTTACCTCCCAGAGTGAAGAACAATTACCTTACTTACACCAAGTTAATGCCTCTCCTGTAGAAGAAAAACAAATTGAAGTGTTACATTCACATGTCTTTCTCTACTTTCTACCCTACAAGTTATTTTCACGAAAGCTTCTTTTTCTATTTTATTTTAATCGATGTATGCATTATGTATTGCATAATAAATACAAGGAGAATAGTAATAGAAATTATTCGTTTTGTAATTGCCTTACCCTCCACATACCTGTAGGACTGACACGCCCCCTATGACTTACATGCCAATACCTTGGTGTTAGAAGCCTGATGGGGAGCCAACGGTACGAAATCACAGAATAGAGAACCCATAGCCAGGCATAAACATGACGAAGCGGATGATATGAAATATAAGCGAAATCTATGATTGGAAAGGTGATGATGGAGCAATTGGTGGAATGAGTGGCGGGGGAAACAAGAGGACCCGCAGAAAACCCGCCCAGGCGCCGTTTCATCCACCACAAATACCACGTGCAGGCGCTTGGGATCGAACCCAGGCCGCCTAGATGGGAGGCGAGCGGTCTAACCAGTCGCCCACGGCGCCGACTGGCCACTATATCTATATATATACTTGACTTAAAATTCCACTCTTTCCATCCAATGCCAAGAAACATCTACTCGTAAAAATCCGCAGGACTTTAAAAAGAATGACCATTAATAACGGATATCTTGGAAACGAAGCTATTTAACAATAAACATTTTGTTTTAAAAATATTTGCACTTTTTGTAGTTCGTTTTCTTCTGTAGCTTAACATTTGCCAGTTATGCAGAGTGGGGCGTTCACATATGATGGTTTTTAAACCAAGCGGAACGCTTTGTGCTTAGCCAGAGATAATCTTCAGTAATGTTGTAATGTACACAATGGCATGGAGTTTCGGTTGGCAAGATTGGTATGTGAATCTAAACCCCCAATGATGCTAAGAAGCTAAAACCTCGCCAACATAGCGGATTTAACTCCCTCTATTAGGTTATCACTCGTTGTTTAGCAGGAATCCCGGAGACAATTCGATAGATATTTGAGTTAGTTCTGATAAAGGTTTTCACTCAGTGTTTACGCTCTGGCACGGGCCAACGATCCATTGCAACTGGGCTGGTAGCAGTGCACTTTCACACCATTACGTTAACTGTAAACTGTATGGCCAACCTACTGACAAAAATAAAATAAAATCATCACCAAAGTATATCATCAGAAACTCCATGCTATTGTAACATGACCAAAATACGCATTTGCCCAAGAATAGAAGGCTCCTATTGGTTTAAAAACCGGCAGGTGTATATGCTCCACCCAGCACAAAATTGTGCAATGAATAGTTGAATTAAAATCTTTAGGGTCATTTTTTAAAAAATCGAACATTTAAAAAATCTTCCAAGTTAAGCGTAGTTTGCGTGGAGGATTAGATTGACAATTCTTATGTTGATATTTAGAAAACGGTTGTTTTGTAATAATGTGAATATACCAATATATTTAGTTAGTATAATTGTTCCTCTGTGTTTAGATTGCTCCTTTAGGGTGCCGTTGATCCACCTGGAATATTGATACTTAAATGTTTTCTCCTTAATATAAGAGAACAGTGTATGTTCTTATGTGTTTTAGGTATATTTTGGCCACAGTAAGATAACTGAGTTTCAAGAAGATTTCACTAGGAGCAGCACTGGTTTGTTTTGGCTTGTTGCTTTTCGGATGGAATATTTTGCAAATTTTTCATACCTAGCTATATGCTCTTGAAACTCAAGGATTTGTTTCAGTGTGTCTAACCAGTATTCCAAAACACTAAGAACTCACCAATCCACTTAGGTTGGGAAATTATACTTATCGGTGATGAACCAGCCTATCCCGGTTAACGGTACCATTTATAGTACACAGTTTGAACGGTAGAATCAGGCTGAAAAAATGCGTTACCTTTACAACAGTATATTAGTACGTTTTTCTTTAACAACGCATATTAGTATGTTTTCAGTCCATTACTTTGATTATTAGTTTGCACAAATTTAGAATTGGAAAGATATTTTTGCCTCATTAGCCAGGACTTGGCAGATTTCAGAAAACAACCAGCAAGGATAAGAAGCCAAGGCCACCTCTTTTGTCAATCCAGAAAATAAAAACGCTTTTGTAAGAGCAAGAGTTTTGTGCATTAAAGGTCTATGTAATAGGGAGTTTTTACAGGTACAGGTTTTTTCCCCTAATAGTTCGCAGTCCGGGACTTTTCCATTATAAAGAGAGGTCACGTGAGTAAAATAAAATGAAATACCAAAACTTAGCCACGTAATAACTATATTTTCGCACTGTGAAGTAACCAATCAGAGAGGTGCACGAAGCTTAGATATTTTGCATATATAAGTGGCCTGCACACGAGAAAGATGCTCTATGTACGTTTTCTTTTGTACTGTCTGTTCTCTGTTATGTGACGTTCGTCATATTAAATTTTACGCGAAGAAGTGCAGTTACCACGTTAGTTGGATGTGCAAGTTTTGTATCGCGTAATAGTGAAGTAAGTGATTTATGTGTATCTCCTAAAGGTGGTTATAATTATTAACGACCGCGGCAATAAGAAACTTGGTATGCATAAGAAGTAACACTGGTTATAAGCGTAATATACTAAACCTACAAGAACTATGTGGGGAGTCGCTCGACGGATAATTGCATCAATAATAATATAATTAGGAATAAACAGCATAAATTCTGACGAATCCAGTGAAGTACTTATTTTTGTTAGTGTGACACATCCACGTCAATCTTCCTCCCCTCAGTGAGATTCGATTTTGGGTGTTCAAGCACCGATGAGGTTTACCGGTTCATCGCCGAGCATCAATGAGGTATGTACAGGCTTATTTCAATAGTATTTCACCGACACTAATCCGGAGGACTCCAAGGTAGACGACCATTTACATGAACGTGGAAGTAAACCACCACGAAGAATGCGACACAAAGTATATTCTGTCACCTTCTTTGTATTCGTCTTCAAGGTAAGCGTCACTCTCTTCTATGAACTCTAAGCGTATTAGCTTCGCCTGGTTACGAACCATTTGAAAACTATATTCACCACGGTTTTCATTTTGACATTTGGTAATGAACTTTTTAAAATGTATAGTCATCAAACATATATCCACACAAGCTACGGACAGTGCCCAGTTCAATGCTGGTACTGATATATTACGAAACTTTAAACACAAAACACTCCACAAGATAGTTACTGCAGATAGTTACGAATTGTTGTTAGGCGCTACTTCACATTCAGGGTTAATTGTGTTTGAATAACTAATTAAAACGTTGAGCATTGCGAACTAACAAGCAATTTCTTTATTGTTTGCAACGAAGACTAACAGCGCTAGAAACAAGTGATTTTCGCTAGTACACGCAGAAATGAGTGATCTCTCTTAACTACACTTTCCCGAAGGTAATACAGATTTTCCGTACGCCTTGAACATTATAACGTATAAGCCTAATGCTTAGAGTAAGCGTACTGAAAGAGAAAATCCGTACTTTAAATCTTAGCTATAGCTAGGAACGTTTGCATCTGATTTTGTCCTTCTAATATTTATTTAGTAAGTTTGTTTAGGGACACTGGGACACCTTTTTATTGCTCATATTAGTGGGAACGTTTATGTTTCTATAGAGAATCGACATTTAGCTGTCCTCCCCTTGATTCGGGCTCTACAGCCATTTAAACATCGTACAATACACCTCTTTCCAACGATTTTCTCAAAAATTACATTTTCACACCTTCCAAATGTTCAACAGTCTAAGTTTTTGTTTAAATACAACAAATATTTCCCAAAATTTCCAAAAGCATCCCTTGTACTGCAAACGACAAAATTATCCTAACATTAATACGAGTGTCTATGAAAAAATTATTAATGTTAGAGTTTAAAATTTCTAATATTTTAAAAAATCGATAATAATTCAGTAATAAAATATATTGGAATATGCCGGTTTGAAGTTTGGTTTATACTTTAAAGTTCCAATTAAGAAAATGTCAACCAATTTTCTCAAATTTTGAGGCGCGTGAAATATTTTGATTGTGTAACAATTTTTTTTTTTTATTTTTTATGAAAGAATTTCTATCTTGCAGTTTTGAATGAAATGTGGTAATCTTATTAACATAACAGCATACCAATAATAGTAAAACGTTAATAAAAATCTACGCAGGAATATATATACATTTCAAATTACACTCCCAGTGTCCCTTAGGTTTACAGTGCTAATGCATACATACTTAATAAAAATCCTCAGGGAGTAATGCATAAGTGGGCCGACATTTTCACCTTCCATTAATAGGGATGCGCCTGCAGAGTTGCCCTGAGTATGCAATATATTGTTGTAGGAGTTCCTGAAAAGTCCAACAAAAGGGCGCGTTTTTACTTTCTCTATACTCACTATGTACATAGTGAATAGAGAATGTATTGCACTCCACCAAAAAATTCGATACCGAGATTTCACCGGAAATATATGTTTTAGGGTCCCCTGTATCCAAACAAAGTATTTTCAGAAAAAGGTCCGTGTGTGTGTGTGTGTGTGTCCGTGTGTCCGTGTGTCTGTGAACACGATAACTCAAAAACGAATAGTCGGTAAAATACCAAACTTGGTATTTAAGTATAGTATCTTCCAGGGATGCGACACTAAGATTTTGAGAAAAATCCCCGCACCCCAAACTACCCTTTACCTGGAACTTTTTTCGAAAATTTCGATTTTCTCAAAAATGGCTCTAACGATTTTTATTAAAATTTCGTATATTAAAGTTATTTACCTGGCAAATAAAATGTATATTTTGACTTTTCTGGGAATAGTCTCTGAAGACTACTTTATTCTGGATGAATTTTTCATAATTACTAAACCGTAAGAGATGGACAAAAACTTAACACACAGAAAATGTAGAGCACATTAAAACACACAATTTATGTTATATACATTTTTTTCGTGCAGTTGATCGTATTTGAGATATTCCTTTTTCTTGGTTTCAGATTTGAAAAACATACTTTTCTTATACAGGAATTTGTCAACTCCTGTCCATACAAACAAAGGAACATCAGTCACATAGCAACCAGCTTTTGGCTTTCACTTTAACCTATGGTACTCCCTTATTTCGGTTCTACTTACAATAAAGAGAGAAATAAGACTACTTCTGCTAATGTTTTCTGATGAGTATACAGTAAATAGAAGTATAAGCTTTTTAAGAATAATTTGTTGCAGGGATATAGAGAAAGTCATGTGAATGGTACACATCAGATTTTTGTAGTAAAATTTCATCAGGCGGGATCAGCGCTGTGGCAATGTAGAAGTCGAACAATCGCATACAACGAGCGTCAGGCTTAGTATTTGAAAACCTTCTGGAACAACTTTACCACAGATTGCTAAAGAGCCGAGCTGCATGGATACAACAGACTTTCTCTATAAGTAACTAAAAAAGCGGTATACTCCACCCAAAAATGCGGTACCGGAATGTTACAAAACAATCCGCGCTAAGACTCCCTGGGTTAATTTTGCGTATCTGTGAGCACCACAACTCAAAAATCTAATGTGTTCCATTCGCATGGCTTTCTCTGCCTGTTACACAAACAACCTTTTTACAAAATATTATTCTTTATCTAGGACATGCTAATCAAGGTAAACATTAGCAGAAATTGTTTTATTACTTGCTTCCTTGTAAGTAGATTGGACATAAGGGAATATACTAGGCTAAATCGATAGACAAACCTTTCAAAACCTGGTCATATGTGAAATAACTGAAGTTCGGTTTGGTTTGCATGGCCTGCAGTTAAACAAGGGAGATGAAATGAAATGGCACTTCCCGTTTGAGAAAAGTATAAGTAGCTTAAATTGAAACCAATAACAAGGAATATTTCAGACCTGCCAGCTCTACATAAAAAGCGCACATGACATAAACGAGATCTACATTTTTGTGTAGTAAGTTTTTGTCTATCTCTTACGGTTTAACCGTTATGCAAAATTCTGCAAAACTCATTTAGAATAAAGAGGTCTTCAGAGGCTATTCCCATAAATTTCAAAATATATAGCTTATTTTGAATGTAAATACATTTAATATATGATATTTTAATCAAAATCGTTAACGCAGGTTTGAGAAAAACAAGTTTGTGTCTTATCCTTGGAAGATAATAAACTTAAATACCAAGTTTGGTGTTTAACGGTCTTTTCGTTTTCTAGCTATGCTGTCCACAGATACACACGGACCTTTTTCTAAAAATACAATCTCAACATCGAAATTTTTAGTGGAATATAATACCTTCTCTATCCACTATGTACAGTTTACATAGGGATAGAGAAGGTGTAAACGGAAACACCATTTTTGAAGTTCGTCTTCCTAAGATGTGAGACGAAAATTTTCAATAAGATCTGGCACCAGAAAACACCTTTTCCATGGAAAATGTATCGTCATTTTTATTTTCGCCAAAATAGCTCCAGCGATATAATTAAAATATTATACGACTCTTGATTTTCTGGTAAACCGCACAATGAGATTTCAAATAACTGGGCGGAGACCAGGAGATCCACAGTTCAAATCCCGGCTACGGTACTAGGTATATATTTCAGCCTGACTCTACTTTTGCAAATCATTCACTAAAATATTACGTATTTAATGTACTTGCATAGCAAAGAAAACTTATATTTTGAACTTTTTCTGAACAACCTGTGAAATTTCCTTTATTCTAAATGACATTTGTGTACCTTGGGGCGGTACTGGGTTCGCGTACCGGTGTGGGTTTTGATTAGCGGGAATAGTACAGGTCTGAGTTGGCTTAGCTCAGGGTTTTTATTAACATGGAGAATCTTTCAGGTTGAGGTGAGACACATGTGCTTTATTAACTGAGTCCGGTCTTTTTCCGCCGTAGAACACACACGTATACTTCTTAATTTTCTACTGTGACGTTACACTTTACCCGTACACGACTATTATAATTTATTCATTTGATGCACTGATACGTCTCGTACTATGATCGGTCTTAAAATCACTTACTTCCGTCACGACTAAGGGTTACACCACGCGCTCAAATATCACGTCTTGGTCGCGCTGGGTTCTTCGTCAAGTGCCTCACAGTTAAAAGGTAGCCTGTTCGGCTCCATCAGGGATTGTAAATTTCACATCTTGATTGTTCGGAGGTCCTTCACCAAGTGCCTCAGACAGCGTCCCCTTGATCAGCGGGAATCAATGTCTTGTGTCCCGTTAGTTACCCTTGGGCAGGGCATTCTCGCCCCTTTGCCTCGGGTCAATGCACGACAGGTAACGGATCTTGCACCCCGAGCTCGTTACTTATACGTGTTAAAAGTCTTTCTACCCTTCCCATTTTCACTCTACATTTATATTTTATCTTCGTGATATAATTATATTCATGGCTATGATTTATATTTCTCTTCTCAACAATTCTTTCCCCTGTGACAAAACATGTACTGTCTCAAACTGGTAAATCCGAAATCTTACTACACAAAAGTTTTAGAACTCAAAGCACAAAATGCATGTGAAACAAACGTTTGTGGTTTTAATCAATTCGGAGATATATTTGTTATTGGGCTGAATTTGCAACTACTTATTCTGTTTACCACTATGAAGTTGCTATTCGTTTTTCTTCGTGCTCATTCAAGGACTATGTCATTTTAAAATCATCACTTAGCGATCGACTTTTTAAACGTTTCATTACTGCGTTAGCCCACTCCTACCTACAAGAAAATACGTAAAATGCATTGAAAACGTATTTAAAATGAGAAGAATAAGGAGAAGAATAAGATGTTGTAAGAATAATTTGTAGAGGAATAAGTAAGAAAGTCATATGAACGCAATGTATCAGATTTTAATATCGTATGCAGCTATATTATTAGTAACGAGAAGTGTTCAAGAAAAAGGTCCGATCGATCCCAGGCGGCCGTATGTGGGATTTGTGGTGCAAAAAACTGTGCAGGGGCGAGTTTTCTCCGGGTTCTCCGATTTCCCGCGCCATCGCATTCTACCGGTGCTCCATCTTCATTCCACGTATCATCAGCGTCGTTGCCTGTGGTACCATAGTAGTATAAACGGGCGCTCAATATTATAAAAAAAAAAAAAAAATGAAAGTTAAATGGCCCCATATACCTTCATATCTAGAAGGCGTAATACGCGCTAAAACTTAAAATAACCAGGCAAATATGCACCACAAGTTCAAAATACGCACTAATATAGACACGTAAAGCAGGTGTCATCGTTTATTCATTTAGCTATTAAAACACGTTTTCTCCTCGTGGACATTAAGTGACTGCCAGTAGCGGGTTGCTTACTCCCCCTCTCAGGCGGCCCGGCATTGGGACGGGACATCGGTCTTGTAAACGGTAGGATTATGATTAGTATTCGTTACGGCATGGTTCTTTGCCGCTTACGTGACTCCAGGGAGGGAGAGACTGAAGGGCGACCAAATCCAGATGACGACGGGCGCAAGCATGGATGGGATCCCTAACGGTTGTAGTTGGAACGCTTCCGACCTGCCCGGCACTGTTTATGGGCCCGATCCTCCCGGCGAACCGCCGGAGAGGGCCCTGAAGTCCGAAGGTGGGACCTGACTGAGTATTCCTGACGACGCCGCCAGTATAACCTTTTACCATGCGCAATCCACCATCCAGCCGCATCTTGCCGAACACCGTCGCCCGGTCCTTCAGCCCTGAAAGAAACGATCGGAAGAGAAAATGGCGGATCGGAAAATTCGGGGAATGTAATGAATCTATCCAGCATTCAGCTGACAACCCGGGGAAACCCCTGAAAAGAAAACTATGGGTCAGGTAGGCCGGCCACGGGGATTGAACCCGCGACATTTAGAATGCGGTCACAGATGAACCCAACTGAGACAACCCGCTGAGTCTTGTAGACGCTAATCGTCCTCCGTTACCTATGGATAACATGCTAGTCTCTGGTTCCCTGGTAATGGGTTCAAACCCTGCGGAAGATAAGTGTTTTTTTTTTTCGGGTGCAAATCTCCTTATCATGGCTTCCTTCATAATGGAAGTAAAGCCGCTGATCCCGTGTCGTAGATTTACGGCACGGAAGAACTTCAAACCTGATAAAGAGGTCTCTGTACAAAATTAAGGGATATGTCACACTCAATATACAACGAGATGCTGAGAACCGCAGCATTAAAGAGCGTTTATAAATAAAAACTCTTGAAGATCCGGGGAAACCCCCGACAAGACATTGGTCATGTCGGTCGGACACGGGGATCCAACCCACAACTTCCAGAATGCGGGTGACAGATGAAACCGCCTAAGCTATCCTGCTCGCTCTAGAAAACATTAATGACCTCTGCGTGTCTGGTGACCTGTCTGTCTGCGGCAAGTGAGCACCTACAGCGCCTTCACCTCATCGCATCTTTCTGAGGGGAGTGTTGACCACAATAGATTAAAGAGTTAGCCGATCCCGGTGGCCGCGCTCGCTAAAGTGTCTCGCTTTGGTGCTTCGTGGTGCACAGGATCGTGGGTTCGAGTCCCGCCTTGGGCATGGGTGTTTCTATGTTTGTAAATGTATCTGTTTGTATATGTATATGTAAAAGGAAAACGTTAAGAACAATAAGCTCTACTAAGGAAATATAGGAAACTGGGAAAAAATGGAGTAAAAAGAAATACAGCGCCGGAGTCCTGATAAGCCTCCGGAACTGTATTGTTGATAAAAGAAAAAAGGTTAAGTCGCAGTGCGCGAGCTGTCCTCCTCCGTTGTCTACTTTTTGCCTTTATGTTTTATTGGTGATTGTTACTAAACCGGTTAAAAAGAAACAGTTTTGTGTGACATTGAGCAGAAAGGGATGCACACGGAGAATAAGGCTGGCATGTTTCACATTTCCGATTTTCCGCAATTGACAGAGATGAAGTAATCACCAATTTAAAGCAGCACGAGTGTGCATTAGCATGCCATGCACCCAGACGACATGCCTGTGTATATAGAAGCAAACCCCAACAGTTCCACCCAACAAACCTATGCATTTTAAACAATTGTGTCCCTTGTTTCATTTGTTTTGCTTTATCCATCATAGGTATCCAGATGCCACCTCCCCCCCCCCGTGATGGATCTGTCGCATGTTGCGGCGAGTGCGTGTCGCCATGTGACGCGATCTGTACGTGTGTTTTCACCTTAAGGTGACACATTTGTTAAATTTGACCAAAAGTTGTGCAAAATTAAAGGAATTATTTTTATAATTTCATAAAAGTAATTGTAAATTTTAAGAAAATATATCGTTTTCTTCACTAGACGCAGTTTAACTACCCACTAACTGAAGCTATAAATGGGTAGCATGCTTATTAGTAAGCACTCCCAACTTGAAAACCTTATTTTCACACAAACTTTTTCCCAAAACATTTTCATACCCAAAATGTTCCACAAGATGCAATTTTTCACTAATTTGCTTCTTCAACATTTACATATTGCCTCTCCAAATATATTAAATGCTCCAATTTTGATATATAAGTTACTGAATTTTGAAAAGCCAAGAGCTATGGAGAGCAAAAACCATAATTATTTTTCCAAGCTAACTACGACTAATATAAAAATATGACAGATCTGTTTGTAAACTCGTTTGCTATAAGACTGGATTCTTTAGTTAACTACTCCGTGGTCTAGCGATAGCTTACTAGCCTCTGGTTCCAAAGATCGCGGGTTCAATCCCGGCGGAGGGCGATGTACTGTTTCGGGCGTCAAAATTCTTAGCATGACTTTCCTCGAAAGGGAAGTACAATGAATACAATAGCTTAATTACAGCTTTCAGGAAAATATATATTATGAAAAAATGTGGTCGAAGAAACAATACTTTTTTTACTAATGATATCAAACAATGTCAATATTATTCAAATACACAGATGATTGTAAGTCACATTAAGGAACGTATTACTAAGAGTCTCTTTACTAGATTTCAAAGTTTTATCATGGATAGTTTTTGCAAAAAGGAAACTAAAATTCTAGTCAAATTAATATATAACCTCAGAATAAAAATAGCTGATTCATGAAAGTTACTTATCAGATATATACAAAATTTGTACTGTTTATGTAATAGGCACTAATATACATGACATTTGTTGAGTTTAGATATCTGTAATAGTTTAACAGAAATCGATATTTTAGTGAAAGGATATAGTTCTGCATATTTCAGTCAACAATCTCCCCTTAAGATTAGGGTTAGAGTTACTCACGGAAGATGTCTCCAATCTTTATGGTAGAGCACCGCAAGAAGTCTCTTGTGCCCTTTCCCCTTCAGGGTCGAACAATTGGGTTTAAACATAGACGGGGTCCCTAACGGTTCCAGATTAGGCGCCTCCGACGACGCCTGGGTGCAACCCACGAACTTTCGGAAGTTTCCTGAACGGATTAGAAAATATCCAAAAACGGGTTCCGACAGAGCGGTACCGTAAAGATGCCAGGAATAAACGTCTACAGAATGCAAGCCACTGAACCCCTCGCCTTTCAACCCTGGAACTAATGAGAAGGAAGTGCTAGAAACGGGAAATGATGGACAGGAATAATTTGGTGATGTAACGAACCTTCATCTGACTTCCCGGGAAAAACACTGAAAACACTCCTGGATCAGGAAAGCTGGTCTTCGAGGTTTTGCTCTATATATTCTACGATCACGAAGCTTGTCTATTTGCCCGCACTGTTTTTTACTGTATACAGCTGTTTATGTCCCACTTATTTAAAAAACAGTGTGAATATATTTATTGTCTATTGTTATTTGGTTCAATGTTTAAACTTCCGGTACGCTCCGTAGATATGCGCATGTAAGTTAGGAATCTAGAAACCCGTGCTAAATTCTTGCGTTATGTTACTGCATCTGTAAAATTTAGCATATTCACATTATACAATGTATCTTATTGAAATCTATACTATTTATTGTGCACAATAAGAATTTTATTTTTGCCATTTAATCAAGCTTCTAGCTTGCATGGTTATCTAAATAATACTTTATTGTCTGAATCCATTGTTCTATTCAATAAGCCAGATGATGCAGTTTAAAAATATTCACATAAAAGTCCAGTTATACCAAAAATGAATTTATAAATAGATCTGTCATTTTATGTTTGTTTTAGCCTTCTGGAGACACCGAAGTGCTAGAAGTCATTTTTAAAGTATTCGAGCTAGAGCTATGCTGTTTTGCACAGGCATTAATACCAAAAAAGAAATATCTATACCAAGTTTCAGAACAATATGTAACGTCATTCCCGATCTATTGATTAGTTTATATCAACCTTACTAGCAACATTTATCTTCTGTGACAAATACCATTTAAAGCGTCATTCTTTAATACTAAATTACTTAATATCTTTGTGACAAAATATTTATTGGAATTTTCCCCTATTTTATAGTTGTTTTTAATATCTTATACCACAAAGTGAAACAACTGGGAAAAAGCAGAGTACGATTACGTTAGTTATTTCTACTTTCTCCAACACATATGTGTACACAAAATGTACATGTAGATAGAAAAGGTATTGTTTTCCATCCAAAAATTCGATGTCGATATTTCACCGGAAATGTAGGTTTTGAGGTCCCCTGAGTAAAAAAATCATTTTCTGAAAAAAGTCTCTGGTGTGTCTGTGGACAGCATAGCTCAAAAACGAAAAAACCGTCAAATACCAAACTTGGCATTTACATTGAGTAGCCTCCAAGGATGCGACACGAAGATTTTCAAGAAAATACCCCATCCCAAACTAACCTTTACATGGAAACATTTTTTAATATTTTCTTTTTCTCAAAAATGGCTCTACTCATTTGATTAAAATACGGTATATTAAATATATTTACAGTACAAATAAAATTTATATCTTAAGATTTCTGAAAATAGAATGTAAAGACCTCTTATGGATGAATTTTGCTGAGTTTTGCACGACTGATAAACTGTAAGAGATAGACAAACACTGTTGCACAAAAAAAATGTAGATCTCGTTAAAGCCCATAATTTATGACATACGTTCTTCTAGTAGGGGTGACGGTTTTAGAGATATTATTTATTATTGTTTTCAATTTTAAGCTACGCTCATCTCAAACCGGCAATCCACCTTTTGTTTCATTCCTCGTTTTACTGCTGGCCAAACAAAGTGAATCGAATTTCATTTGTTTCACATAGTGATCATTTTTAAAAGACTACTATTAGTTTAGCCTAGTGTATTGCCTCATTTCCTTTCTACTTACAAGGAAGCAAGTAGTAAGACCAATTTTGCTATTTTTTCTCTCTATGAGTATTATGTAGATAAATAAATAATCTTTTCTAGGAATAGCTTATGTGTGGAACAGCTAGAAAAAGTCATTTGAATAGAAGACATCAGAGTTTTTTAAAACTAAACTATGACAAATATCAAAATTCTAATATGTCATTTTATTGCACAGATTTTTCAATGCGTTTCAGACCTATAGCAGCATTTTTGTGGGAAAAGATATATTTTGAAAATGGGCAAAATAACGAAAAACTGAACCTGAGAAAACTGACTTTAAAGTTTGACATGGAGAGTCATTTAACCAGCTCAACACTATAAATTGCCGTTCAAAACATATGTTACATCCGTTCTAGGAGAGTTAAATATTGCAAATATGTACTTTGAACTTTGCTGAATTGCTTGTGCCAAAATCCATCGCTTAAAAGATACTTCTGAGTCCCCTTAGTACACAAAAATTACTTTTCGTACACTTCTGGATTCTTGATTTTTCAAAATTTAATAATTTATTCCCCAATTTGGAACATTTCTTCAGAATAGTATATAAGTATTTTCTTTAATTGGCTTTGAGAGGCAGTATACAATCTTTCAAGCAAATTAGTGAAAATTTGCATATTGTGGAAATGTTTGAGTAAAGAAGTGTTGGTAAAAGCTTTGCAAGAAATTTAGGTTTAAAATTGGGAGTTCCTACCAATAAGAATACACCTGCTACCCATCTATAGCTTCAGTTAATTGGTAGTTAAAGTACGTCAAGTAGGAATAACTATATATTTTCTTTAAATCTAGAATATATATCATTAGTGAAAAACTACATATTTTTAAATAATTTTGACCAAATTTCACAGACGACTCACATTAACATTAGAAGTATCTATGGTAATTTATTACGTTGAACACAATATATAATTAAAGCTCAATACTATTTCATCACCTCCTGTATATAGGAAAAGCAAAGGCTTTTGAACCGAAAGCTAAACAAGCATAATGCTTTAGACTTATGAAGTATCGATTCCATTGAATGAAGAATGCATTGTTTCATGTCAGGCTAGCGATATGCTCCGAGTAAGACAAAGAACAATAGTTATAGTAATTAATTCCGGAACATTGACTCAGTTTTCCAAGTAGCATGACCCAGAGTTTAGTTCATTAAATTCAGGCGTTCTCAAGATAATGTTGTCACGCTATTTTGGGACTGTGTAATAGCTGGTATTTTAACAACAAAAGATATGATAGCGTGACCTACGGGCTGCCTGTCTCCACAGTTCAATTACATATTCAAATAAGCAATTTGAAACTAGTTGGACAGTAAGAACTGTACGGATTTAACTTACGTAAGTATACGTCAGATGCTATAATGGTGTGTATATCTAAAACATAACAGTTGTTCTTTCCCTGTGCATTTTCCCTCAGTTAATTATACTCTAGGGTATTCCGTTTGTTCTCTTGATATTCTATTTCATGAAAATGTTCTATATACAAATTTAATCCTAAATACTTTTTTCAAGGTTCAATGAACACAAAAGGAGAAAACATTTCCAGGGAAAGAATTTGCGTGCAAAGTTATGTTTGTTTAAGTTTATGTTTAAGAATGTCCGTAAAAAATTATTTTTTTTAAAAAAGTGCAAAGTTATTACTGTTTATTTGCTACTAAATTTGGTCAATGATACAGCGAGATATGCACAAAATAACGTCCGGCAGTTCAGAAAGGAAGATACCTTCAACGGAATAAAAGTAATATTTTAGTGAGCTCTATTCTATTTTGAATACTATGTGTTCAAAAGTCCACTATAATGTTTTACATGAACTTTATGTGTATAAAGTGTAATTAATGCTGTTAAAATATACACACACAAATAAATTGTTTTCGTCTGAAGCTCACATTTGGTAACAACTATCCCACTCTTTTCTTCGTGGTTTTCCCTCCGATGTTTGCATGCTACGAATATTCCTGTCCTTCATTTCCTCTGATTTAATTTCCCTATACCGGAATTCACTATCTGGAAATGTTATGCAACCCGCTATCCGCCTGCCGTTATCATATCTAAGCACTCATCATGTTCCCTTACCGTATTTCTTCCTTTTTGTCGGTTAAATTGGCGCAATGGGCAGTGCTGAATCCGCCTCGGTCATAGTGGATCATAGTAAAAGCACAGAGAGAATACCATCACCCTTCAGCCCAGAACGTAGTACACAGTGGCAATGTAGATGGAAAATTCCCCGAGTATCCTTAACTTTCATTAGTATATGGCGGATATACTATAATAGTTTAATTTCACCAACATGTACAGTAGTTACTCAAAGTAGTCGCCCTCCGTGGTGTAATGGTTACCATGCTATCTTCATATACGCAAGGTGGCGGGTTCAAACCCGGTGGAGGATGATGGATTTTTTCGGGTGTAAAAATCCTTAGCATGACTTCTTTCGGAAGGGAAGTAGAGCCGTTGGTCCCGTGTCGTAGATTTACGGCACGTAAAAGAACCTTAAGCCTGATAGAGAGGCCTCTGAGCAAAATTAAGCGGCCTTTCACGCCCAATTTAGAATGGGATGCTGAGAACCACAGTAGTTAAAGAGCGTCCATAAATAACACGCCATTTACATTATTTTACTCATTGTGGTATCCATCTTCCTACCAGGAAATCTGTCTATATATATCTTACACACTTACAGCATGGATCTGATTTTATGTAAGTATCCTACATAAATATTCCTTTAGCCGACATTTTAGCTATCAGATAAATTGATCCATGCGCATCATTTGCGAATTAAAGGTAATGAAATGTAGTACACAAGAAAACACGTTTTCTAACACTTCAAAATGTACAAAGTAACGACCGATAGCATATATCCCACGCAAAGGCGTGTTTTATGCTAACACCTTAGCTAGTACTAGGTTTTCACCAGAACATATGAACTCGCTCGGTACTGAAGGGAAATTACTGCAACTAGAGCGCTGCCGGCTTACTCCTGCCGTCTTTCACGATTCAAGCGTGACTCAGACACTCCGTAGTTGCGCTTTCTGCCACTTCACTCCAACATTTATTCAGAAGTACGAGAGCTTAATCTCAATTCCAAGCAGTATTGCATGCTGCAAGAAGAATCTCGAGAGTCGTGAATACTCCACTGATCTGTGGCGCGAATCTAAGCTGAAACAGTCTACATTCGGACTACTTTATTTTGCACTCGCTCAAGCTAAACGTTAGAAAAACTCACGTTCCTAAACTAGTAGACGCATCGCAAACTTGCTAAATAGATAGTACTTTTTTAATAATAAAGTAAATGGGATATTAACACTGTTCTTCATGTATGCCATTTTGAACTGTCCCATCCTGAAGTCTACGTTATGACCATGAACTAAATGGATCATCCTTTCAGCCCTCTTGTTCCTTTTCAGGACCCGAGAGATCTCGAGAGTTCCAAATTTCGTCACTCATTGATACGCGTGTTACTATTTTTTAATAATTCCTCGTGCTGTGCTTCAAATCTCCATCGGGCGCCTCTATCTGAGACATACATTTCCCACGCTTTTTAACATACAGACGTAACCGTTTATGCAAAGGTGTTTTAACCCATTATAGCTTCTTAAAACTCATTGTAGTGCTTCCTAGTCATTATTGGTCAGATGTCTGTTTTTCGTTTTCATTATATAGCCAAGGTATCTTGAGACACATTGCGCTTGCTCACGTTCCTCATTGTTTTTGTGGCCTTCTTTTCTATCGGTCACGTTTCTGCATATATGTCAGGAAGCAAGAAGTGTTTAATGTGTATAACTCAAACAACTTACAGCAACACTTTTGGATGAGAAGGAAGATTCTCGTCCAACAGAATGAAGATAAAGACTACACAGATTGTGAACCTGCGACAGAATTCCGTGAAGAGAATTCTCATTTCTCTCAAAATGACACAGATAGTGAAATAGGTGCCACAAAGGTTTCTCCTTCGTTATAATGGTTCACTAAATGGAACAAAGTGGACCTCTAGAGCAGAAAAGAACTAGATCATTCAATTTTCTTACTCGCCTTCCTTGAGTTAGGGATCCAGCTAGAAATGCTAGCAGACCTACAGATTTTTGGACTTGTCTTATTACAGATGACATACTAGCAGTAATCCCCCAGTGCACCAACCAATATATTGAGTTTATACAATACAAATTCAGCCGTAAAAGAGGGCCGCGCCGTGGCCGAGTGGTTAGACCACTCGACTCTCACCTAGACGGCCGGGGTTCGATCCCAAGCGACCGCATGTGAGATTTGTGGTGGACAAAACGGCGCTGGGGCGGGTTTTCTCCGGGTACTCCGGTTTCCCCCGCCATCGCATTCCACCGGTGCTCCATCATCATTCATGTATCATCAGTGTCACCGCCTGCGGTGCCATTAGTAGTTAAAGCGGGCGTTAAACACTACCAAAAAAAAAAAATCCGTAAAAGAGATGCTAATTTGTCAACAAAGAAAAGATTAAAGATTTCTTAAGTCCTCTATATTTGGCAGGAGCCCTACGTTGCAAGAGTCTCCTATCTTTAGAAGAGTTCTGGGGCACAGATGGAGATGGCATACAGATATTCTTATTGGTAACGAATCTGAAGCGCTTTAGATGTTACCTTACATGTGATGACAGATCTTCTCCCGAAGGAAGAAATAAATAAATAAATTAGATGGTCTTGTAGTAGAGAGAAACATTTTAATAGCATTCGTGGGCAACTGTCAGAAATGCAACTCATGGGAGAAAGGCACAGTCGACGAGATGTTGGTAGGCTTTAGAGGAAGATGTAGATTGAGGCAATGAATGCCCATCTTAGCTTAACAAATATGGGATTAAAATCTATGTTTTGGCTCATGCCAAAATATTCTACAAAATATTCACAATCTTGAGGTATATGCCGAAGAGCAACCTGACGGACCATTCTGCATTAGCAACAAGCCCTCAGACGCTGTAAAATGATTCGCACAACCGTATTTACAAACTTGTAAGAAACATCAGCGCAGATATTTGGTTAAGTGATTGTGGCTTATTGAAAGATCTGCAGAAAGAGAGATTGCCCTTTGTTGGGACACTGAAGAAAAATAGGACACAAATTCCAGTGAACCTTTCAATATAAAAAGGAGACTTCAACGTTCCAATATGTTTGCATTTAAAGAAGAGGCCACCCTTGACTTCTGCATTCCAATGAATGGCAAGAATGTGCTCGTGATATCCAATCAACATACTGAATCAGGATTCCGGTGAAAAGCGGAAACCAGAGATGATCATATTTTGCAATGTAACAAAGTCTGGAATGAAATGAAATGGCGTTTTATTTATGGGCGCTCTTTAACTGCTTCGGTTCTCAGCGTCCCATTCTATACTGGGCGTGAAAGACGGTTTAATTTTGCTCAGTGGCCTATCAGGCCTGAGGTTCTTTTACGTGCCGTAAATCTACGACACGGGACTAACGGTTTTAATTCTCTTCCGAAGTAAGCCAACCTAAGGATTTTTATGCTCGAAAAAATCCATCAATCCACCAAACTCAGAACCTTGGGTATATGAACTTAACATGGAAACCTTTACACCACGGAGGGCAACAAAAGTCTGGAGTGGATGTGATAGACAAAATGTGTGCCATATAATTATGATGTTGCGAGAAATTGTCGCAGATGGTCTTTAATTACATTTTTTGCTGTGCTAAACGTATCTGCACTGGATGCACAAATTCTCTTCCTAGGCAATAGAAAATAAATAAAGAGCGAGGGCTATTCTTGAAAAAAGTTATCCCGATATCATTGTTTGATCAGCTGTCCAAAAAAAGCACGCTCTTCATGAAGTTCTTAAAAACATTCGCGTTACAGAAATCGAGAATTTTCTCCTGGTTGTTCTAGGAAAAATAAACATAAATTTTGTATAAGCTGTTCCCTAGAATCCAGGAAAGAGAAAATTTCAAAATATTGCTGCAACAAATGTAAAGTGTACTATTGTTTAGAGCAAACTGGGTAAATTTACAAAAAGTTTGCCGAGAATCTATAGTTGGAACTTTCAAGCGCAGAACAAACATTTAGTTAAAATCATTTTTAACTGAAAAATATGCACTAAATTTAAAAACCTAGTGATATTCTGCTATTGTATACCCATAATTGTATATGACAATATAAAATAATTACCGTTTCCCATTTTGTATCATAGCAGTATTATTTTATTTTCTAAATTGCATGCAACACGTGATTTTGAAAAATACTGTAAGGAAGTGTAATGCTTTGAGAATTAAAATATGGCGTATTAAAATATAAATAAAACGTAATAAAATACACAAAAGTTCACATTTAGAAAGTGTTTTACTCAGCATGTAACGGTATCTCTGAGATACCAATCATGTGGCAATAGGTATTGAGCCTGACGGAGGTTTAAAATATGTACTGAAATACTGTGGAATATTTTGCTTTCTCCCAAATGTGTATACTTCTTCATCGCATTGCCCAGCAAACATTCCTGTCTTCTTAAATTATGAATATATCATTCTCTCTAGAAGTTTTTCTTTTAAAAAAATAACGAGAAAAAGTATTCTCTTCTAGCAGACATTTGGCACTGACAGTTAAATTTACAACACTGAAGCTGATGGACGTACTGTGGAAATTCATAACTTAGCCTGGAGTGCCTTTCACTCAATTACTGCTCGAGTCAGGTTTGCCAATAAGGCGTTCACGTGGTAACCTGAATCTGCCCTTTGGGCTTCTCCCTTCCAATATAACCTGCAGGCATATTCTGTTCGCTCATTTCTTGCAGTTCAGACATGTCCAAAACACTTCATTCTCTTCTCTTCAAAGCCGCTCTTTATTACGGCAAGTCATTCTGTTCCTTTTCGCGAGTGATCACTCTTCACCCCCTTTAAAGCTTTCATCGATGTGCTATTATTCCACCAAGGCATCTATCCATTGTTGTTCCACCTTTGAGAAACTTTAAGAACCGCTTGGAAAGCAGAAGGTCCCATATTTTTCCTACTTACCATGGAGACAAGTTTTCTTTCTTTGTCATTTATCAATTATTAAATTAATAAGGTGACACTTTTAAAGCGTTAAATGCAATAAATAATTTCAAAATCTGTCACAGCCAAACATTACCTTCCCCTTTGTTCAACTAACCATTTTCTGATCCAATGATGTATTAGTCCTTTTTCCTGAACATCTTGCAGGTGTTGCCTCAAGTCCCACATGTCAATCAATATTTGATGATGACTGGTTCGGTCAATGGCGGGATGATGTGGGAGAGACTGCAATCCGGCAAATATACAAATTGGGTAGATAGGTCATGAAAGAACTTAGTAATAAAAATAACGTTCAGCCTATTGAGTTTTGTCACACAGTAAATGTTGGAGCAAATTTCCATTGGAGGTCTGTCACACAGTTTAACCACACGCGTTTATCTGCATAAACACTTTACACAACACTACACTGCAAGCTTCTGATAATATCCTGCCTTACATCTGCAGCCGGAAATGGTGAGGGCGGCCGTATGTCATAACATCTGTAGAGTTTAGATGACACGTACTGATTTGATGGTGAATGATTTTAAAATTCCCACCTCACAGCCTGGAATCGAACTCGGGACCCCCGCACAACATGTAGGTGCTCTACCGACAGAGCTACAGGGCCAGCCGAGTTGATGATGACTCTTCTAGTCTGTTTTGTCTTTCCAGTGGTATTGAAGAGATGACCAGGTCCTAAATTCCACCGGAATGCATATGTTTCCTAAAATAAAGTGCTATTATGATAAACAAACCTTTCAGTCGTATATCATCGTGGTTTGTTCGTTAATTGGCACATATTATACAACGCTCACACTGCTCAAACCCAGATGTTTATAACAGAACAAATGCTATACTTAGTAATTTATTATAAAATATTAACGAACGGTCATTTGTGTGAAACGAAATGTAAAGGAATGATTAGAACAGTCAGTTTTACATCCATAACTTTCCAGCAGGCTTCCGAAGTTGTCAGTTTAATGATCATAACTATTATTAGTTGCTGTATACACCGTTATGAGCTTGTACGTGTTTTAGGGAGAAGAGGCTGTTATTTATCTGCCACAGGTTCAAATGAAAATATAGAAAACAGTATAGTGTAGGGTACCCGATGGCCATTTGCAGTTCCCGATATCTCCCAAAATGTACACCCTCCTTCACCTCAAATGCTAAGGCCACCTGCTACTCTCTCGCAGGCCCGAACACCAGCTCTACCTCTGATGCTACTACCCCCTAGTGATCCAGAGTGTAGGGGTAGCGTCTATCCCACACTGGGTATCCTAAAATATAATAGTTTGTTACATGTGGATCATTGTCACCAAATAAACCGCAGATGATCCACTATAAAATTTTCACAACACAAACTTCAAGTGCAGATTAAATTGTATTGGAGAGTTCCATTATTATCAAATTGAAAGGCACCGGCTTTGATAAAAAATAAGATTTTGTACTGGAATTATAATTTCTTTACATTCGATAGCAAACATAGTAACAATAACAATCTGATGCGTTCCATTCACATGACTTTCCCTAACTGTTCTGCAAAAAAAAAATTAAAATATAAAGTAGAGAATTATTTTATCTCATCACGCTGATGAGATAAACATTAACAGAAACGTTCTTATTACTTGCTTCCTTCTAAGTAGAAGGGAAATACATTACTCCTTTAAAGGCAAACAAATGTAAATAATTGAATTTAAGTTTTCTATGCATAGCTAGGTGTAAAACAAAAGAGATGGAACAAAGATGACTTCCCTTTTGAGAAAAAATTAAGTAGTTTAAAATTGAAGCAAATAACGAGGAATATGTTGAAAACGTTAACTGTACAAAAAAGGTACACAACATAAATTGAATGTTTTTATGACATCTGCATCTTTGTGTAATGAGTTTTCCTTTACATCTTACAGTTTACTAATTATGCAAAATTCATCCAAAATGAGGAGATCTTTCGAGGCTATTTCTAGAAAATGTCATGTAAATATCTTTAATATACGGTATTTGAATCAAAATTGTTAGAGCCAGTTTTGAGAAAAACTAAACATTTAACTCGCTATATTACATGCTTTAAGAAGGTTTCACAGCTATAAGATTCCCATAGAAAAATGTAGATTGATGCATTTTGCAACGTTTTACTTTTTTTTTTCCGAATGCTATTCTTAACGCATCATTGATTTTTCTTTCTCTACCATATACTCAACATGTAGAGAAAGTATTGCAGGCTACCAAAAAATTCGATCCGAGATTTTCCCGGAATTACACGTTTTGAAGTTCCGATAATCCAAAACAAATGTTAAAAAAATCTGATGTGTACCATTCACATGACTTTCTTCATATCCCTGCAACAAATAATTCTTAAAAAGCTTATACTTCTATTTACTTTATGCTAATCAGAAAAAATTAGCAGAAATAGTCTTATTACTCGCTTCCTTATAAGTAGAAGCGAAATAAGGGACAACCGTAGGTTAAAGTGATAGTCAAAAGCTGGTTGCTATGTCAATGAAGTTCCTTTGTTTGTATGGATAGGAGTTGACAAGTTCCTGTATGAGAAAAGTATACGTTTTTTATAGCAGAAACCAAAAATAGGGAATGTCACAAAAACGACAAACTCCACGAAAAAAAATGTATATAACATAAATTGTGTGTTTTAATATGCTCTACATTTTTTGTGTAGTAAGTTTTGTCCATTTCTTACGGTTTAGCAGTCATTCAAAATTTAGTAAAATTGATTCAGAATAAACTACTCTTCAGAGGCTATTCCCAGAAAATTCAAGATATACATTTCATTTGTCAGGTAAATATGTTTAATACCCGAAATTTTAATCAAAATCGTTAGAGCCATTTTTGAGAAAATCAAAAATTTCGAAAAAAGTTCCATGTAAAGGGTAATTGGGGGTGGGGGATTCTTCTCAAAATCTTCGTGTCGCATCCCTGGAACATACTAAACTTAAATACCAAGTTTGGTATTTTACTGACTTTTCGTTTTTGAGTTATCAAGTTCACAGACACACGGACACACGAACACACACACACACACACACACACACGGACCTTTTTGTGAAAATGCTTTTTTTGGATATTGGGGACCCTAAAACATATATTTCCGGTGAAATCTCGGTATCGAATTTTTGGTGGAGTGCAATACTTTCTCTATACACTATGTACATAATGCGTATGGAGAAAGTAAAAAGGTCCGTGTGTGTTGATCTATATGTGAACAGGATACTAAAAAACGAAAAATACAAGGTAAATATCTAACTTAAAATTTGAGCTCAGCAGCTTCCAGGCGTGCGCCACAAATATGTTTGTGAAAATCCTGCTAGGCCAAACTACCCTTTAATGAAACATTTTCTATAATTCTGATTTGGTCAAAATTGTATTAAGGACTTCTTTTTTTTTTTTTTTTTTTTTTTTTTTTGCTAAATAAAATATGTATCCTGAATTTTCTGGGAATAACCTCCGATGTCTTCCTCATTACGGATGAGTTTTGAATAACTAACAACCCCTAAGTGAGAGACACTTACACAAAAATTGTAAATCTTGTTAAAGTACACTATTTATGTTATATACTTTTTTACTTAAAAATTTTTGAGATAGTTTTCAATTTAAAAGTACGTAAAATTTTCTGAACTGAAAAGTTGTTATTCGTTTTTCCTTCTGTTTTTCCTCTCAAAAAGGACGTAATCTCAAAGTCATCACATAGAGACCGGGTCATAAATAATTTAACTATCGCTTAAGCCTATGTATTCACCGTTGACATTGTGCACGCAAAGAACTATGGAATAAAACGGTTCTGTAAATATTTATCTCGGTTAACGTAAAGTTGATTGAATCATGATAATTTTAATAGTTTTCTCATAGAAACCGTGTGTAGGACAGAAGTTGGATAGGTAGTATCAGACTGAAAATTTCAATGCAATAGCCAGGATTTGAACTACGGATCTCCCTGTCTCTAATCGGTTGCTCTACCACTGAGCTACCATGGCAATATGCCGGCATAGCATTGAATTTCTCAACTGACTCTCATGTTTCGCGTAAACCATAAGGTGATCTCAATACCCGGCTATGGTATTGAATTTTTGAGCCTGACACTATCTATCCAACTCCTTGATTGAATCCTGTTCTTTTGAAATAATATGTTGCTGAAGAATGGATAGAGAAGTTAATGTGAATGTCACATATAATTTTTTTTCTCTCTCCTATCATGCTGTATTCCAATATTGTCATCCTAACAAAACCATTTCAAAAAAATATGTTTATATTGACTAGTATGAAGCAGATAGAAAAACAAGCTTTTGTTTGAAGAATGCGTAGAGAAAGTCATGTGAAGGTAACCTAATTTTTTATTATTAAATCGCTTTTTTCATCACTCAATTGTAGCATTACGTGAAAGTAACATATTTTTTTTTATTAAACGCTTTTTTGCATTGCTCGGTTGTAGCATTAATGTATTAATTACTGTGCACTATGGGGTGATCTTTCCACATATCACATATGGTACAGAAGTATGGGGATCCAGTGCAGACTCTCACTTGAAGAGCTTACTTATTCTACAAAAGACATGTTTAAGAATAATCTATTAGTTAAAAAGCAAAAAAAGTAGTAGGGGAATTTTCAGTCTATTTATTATATCTATATAGAGTCATACTGCTTGCTTATTCAAAACCGGATATATCACGAATAAGGAACTGCATAATCATGACACAAGACATAAGTTAGATCTCCAGAAAAGTACCTATAATACTAAATCAATAATGAAAGATCCATATGTTGCTTGGGCCCATTATTACAACAAATTACCTGAACATTTAAAAATTCTCAAAGAAAATGTATTTAAAATAGACTAAAAGAATATCTAATAATGAAAACTATGTGCTCGATTGAAGATTTGTAAATCTGTATTATTGTCAATGTGTAATTTGTAAACAGTTGTACATATTAATATTGTAATTGTATTCATGACCTGGTACACCAATGTAAATCGGTATATGGACTCAAATACACATTATCATTGGTATTATTATTATTACTATTATTATTGTTATTATTGTTATTCTTATTATTGTTATTGTTGTTATTGTTATTGTTGTTATTGTTATTGTTGTTATTATTGTTATTATTATTACTATTATTACTATTATTACGTAAAGAATTAGAGGAACAGAGAACGCAAGAGAGGAAATAGAGCAGGATGTTAGCGAATTTAACATTTGCGAAATGCTCCATTTTATTCCCTTGGTTCCTGGACATCAACTACTTCTCTGGGAAAGAGCCGATAAGTGAAAGTTCACTCACGCTCAGTTAAATAATACATAAGCACTTCAAAGAAAACCTTCATTCGCTCAGCGGAAATTTGACAGTTTGCCAAAACAAAGAGAAAATGTATCCCACTTCTGTAAAATTCTGATCGCTGATACAGCTTTAATTTCGCTTAATGGACTATATGGAAGGGCTTATCTCATCTCGTTCATTACCACCGAACGCACATTTTTATTTGTGTATCAAACGACATGTTTTAGCGTATTAACATTAATTACAACAAAACCTGCCGTTAATGAGGTGCGTTTGAATGGGCTGTTTGGTGATAGCGAAGCATTAAATTTCTGCGTAAAATCACAAATTGGGTTGCTCATTTTATATAATCAAATGAAAATGGCGTGCTCAGCGTCAGAAACATATCGATCCAACTGCGATAGATTGTTTGCGTGGCCGTATTTCTCATACGAACCTAAAATATGATTGATCAGCATAGGCCAAATGATTTCTCCCCCTTCCCCTTTATTAATTAAAGAACATTTTAATAATACTGATGCCTAATTCCATTTTAGAGGGGAAAGAACTGGCGGATTACTTCGTAAAGCGTTCTTGATCCCTCCGGTTTGTTAGCTTTGCTTTGTTCGCCATTTTTACAGCGTCCCTTTGCGACTGCTCAAATTCTTAGTACTGCAAATAGAATTAACTTATGACGATGCAAATCATTCTACCTCTGTCCCCAGAAACTGTGTCAAATACTTCTTAGGCGGAAGTGCACTCAAAAGGTAAATTCTTGCAGTACGTTTACTAGTGTTTTAGACAGTGGGAGGGGTTGGTATCGTTACAAACGACAATAGCTTAAGCATAACGCCACGTAATGTACCAATACATCAATGTTGTTGTTTGTTTTTTGTTGTTTTTTTTTTTCTAATTGCTTCACTTCCTTTAAACTGGTTGGTCATATCGGACGATTTATGAAATTGGTGAAATGATGCGCAAATGATCTTGGGGTCTACGGAGCTTAAAGTTACTGGACATTAGTCTTCTCAGGATAAGGAAAAAAAAAACTTTTCTGGGTGTCTCACCCTAAGCGAGATTCGAACTCGCGACCTGTTGAATCTGTGGTAAAAGTCTTTAATACGCAGTGGTCGAGTATTTAGGCAATTCAACTCTCATCAAGGCCCGTGTTCAATCCCAGCCGAGCGCATGTGGGATTTTTGGTGGATAAAGCGGCGCAGGGGCGGGTTTTCTCCGGGTTCTCCAGTTTCCTCAGCCATCGCATTCCACCGGTGTTCCATCTTCATTCCATGGATCATTAGTGCCATTGCCTGCGGTGCCATAGTAGTAAAAGCGGGCGTTAAAAACTTCAAAGAAATACCAAGTGGCACGCACTACGCGCTCCAGAAGCACGTATACACCCTCGCTTAGCTAAAACCCCTGTAAGTGGATAGAAATGGTGAAATTTCTACCACCTCTATTTCTTGCTCTGGTTCTTACAGAAAGTTATACTCGTATATGGCTCTAACATTCGCTAAGAGATTTCACCGGAAACTGAGGTCTTCTGAATTTAAAAAAAAAAGGACTTTTTAGTTTCTCTACCACGTACCTAACACATAGATAAAGTGTTATGTTCCACCGAAAATTGATATAATGTTTTACCAAAATTAAATGTTTTTAGGCCGCGAAAGTAAAAATTGCATTAATTAAAAATGTCCGTGTGTGCCTATGTGTCTGTGAACCGCATAACTTAAAAAATGTCGGATAGTACCAAACTTGCTTCTTAAGTTAAGCATTTTCCAGAAATGTGCTTTACATGGAAAAAGTTACTGTAGCTGTGATTTTGTTAAAAATAACTTTCATAAGATTACCATTTTACATTTAAAACTTTATATTTTGAATTTTTGGGAATAAACTGAGAAGCCCTCCACTCCAGAGGCTTTCTATACACTTTTATATAGCGAAAAAGCAGTAGGATTCGAGCTTGCTACACTGAAGCTGTAGAGTTGTTAAAATAAAAGTTATTTTGGCTGTCCCCGTAGCCCATGTGGTAGAGCTGCTGTCTGCTGTTCTAGAGGTCTCGTGTTCGACTCCCGGCTGGAGTAAGGAATGTTTCTTTGCCCCAGATTATTCTTATCCCCCCCAGAGTCTGGAAGTATGAAGGAGAGTGTGGTCTAATTAATAAAAATGAAAATATATGGAAACCCAACAAACAATACACGAATTAACGCCGTTACCAGTAGGCAATATACTCCACAGGGAAATGTCGCCGTTAAGAGCATGCAGTTAAAGCAATTCAGTAACGTTGACTCGTTTGGAATAAGCTGTCATTGGGATTCTAAATTTCTGTGGGTTTCATATTTTTCATATTTTCACACTCTTGAAAGGATAGAAAAATGAAGAAAAATGCTCAACCCAGCCCTAAGGGAGATATGAGCTCAAAGATTTTTGTGCAAAATCTCTATTATTTGCTGCTGAAAAAGTACGATATTTAAGTTATATTTATAAAAATCTGGTGTGTTCCATTCACATGACTTTCTCTAAATCTCTGTAACAACTTATTGTTAAAAATCTTATGCTTCTATTTACTTTATGCTAATCAAGAAAAACTAGCAGAAATGGTCTTATTACTTGCTTCCTTGTAAGAAGAAGTGAAATAAGGGAGTACCATAGGTTACAGTCATAGTCAAAAGCCGGTTGCTATGTGACTTGTTTGTATGGATAGGAGTTGACAAACTCCTGCTTGAGAAAAGAATTGTTTTAGAAAGCTGAAACCAAAAACAAGGAATATCTAAAAAACGATCAACACCAAAAAATGAATATTACATAAATTCTGTGTTTTAACGTGGTATACATTTTTTGTGCGGTAAGTTTTTGTCCATCTCTTACGGTTTGGCAGTTATACAAAATTCCGTAAAATTGATACAAAATAAAGTAGTCTTCAGAGGCTATACCCAGAAAATTCAAGATATACATTTTATTTGTCAGATAAATATCTGTAATTTACGATATTTTAATCAAAATCAATAGAGCCTTTTTTAAGAAAATCAAAAATTTCCAAAAAAGTGGGGTGGGGGGATTCCTTGAAAATCTTCGTGAGGCATCCTTGGAAGATACCAAACTTAAATACCAAGTTTGGTATTCAACGGTCTTTTCGTTTTTGAGCTATGCTGTCCACAGACACACACGCACACACGGACCTTTTTCTGAAAATGCTTTTCTTGGATTCAGGGGGACCCAAAACATGTATTTCCGATGAAATTTCGGTACCGAATTTTTGGGTGCAATACAATACCTTCTCTATACACTACTATGTATATAGCACGTGTAGAGAAGGTAAAAAATATTGTTGCCCTTGGGAGAAGGCAACTCATGTTTCGGAATACATTTAATGCACCTGCATCAGTTAAATTAACCTGCACGATAAATTAGTAAATTATTGTTTTAATTATTATTTAAAAGGAATAAATGGCATAAGAGTGTTTTATCTTTACTGGTGTTTTCCAGTATATAGTTCACAATATACCTTTTTTTTAAACTTTCTACTAATTGAAATGTTCTAACTTAGTCAAAAAAAATGAAATTCATAATTGAATGACACAGGCAGAAGATATACTGCATTAATTAATTACATAGTGTAAATTATACACTGAAAACGCAACTGCATATTCAAATGGAAATTTGTACACCTGAGTCTTTAATTACTGATAAAATCTCTGTAAAATATTAAGCCTCTAGCTTTAATATTCGTGAGCATTTCTGCTTACACTTCACTGCGCTCTTGAGCGGAATAACTTGTGAAAATTTCCGAAAATGTTTGATAACATCAATTTTTAAACATCTACAAACGTTGGTTCCTTTAGATTAATATCCTGATGTAATTTTATGCTACTTTGCTTTATACGTTTCTCACATTATCATTTATTTTTAAACGTAAAAACATTAATACATCAGAGATATTCCCCATTTTCTTTCTTTCTTTCTTTCTTTCTTTCTTTCTTTCTTCGGAATGCATTTTTCCAACCCGTGTAATGTTGAAAATGTTCTTGCTGTGCAAATTTCCACCAATCAGACCAGGCATGTATGAATTAAAGGAGCAGAGGGGAAGTCGCAATTCCTCATTCCTCCCCGTGTGAAGCATTGGGGTATACTGGTATGTGATGTAATGGATTGTTTATGTACACAGGGCCTTTCTTAACTGGATGTAAATGTTTCTTTCCTTTTTTTTCCTTACTATTTTTACTTTAGACGATTTCATTAATATCTCTGTTAAGGATGGTGTACAGAGTCTTAATAGATTAATCAAATGATAGTCGCATAGTCTTCGGCAGTGCTGCTTTTAATATAATTCATTTTAAAGGAGTTTTGCTCAAAAGCGTATATGTAGCCTAATATTGCCATTAAATGAGATACAACCGCAATTTAGAAAAATAATCCATGGATAATGATATAAATAACTCCCAACATAGTTCTTTGGACCATTTTGTTCATACAATGTTGTAGAGCAAGTAACTCCATTTGCAGCTCGGCGGAGCCTCTGAAAATGTTATGAATATAATACTCCCACGTTTCGAAGCAGACATTTAATTTATGCTTGCTTAAAAGCAGCACATTCCCTACCAAGCACAGTACGTAAATATTATGACAGTATTTGTGACTCACAGATATTGCCTACCTTGATTGGAATCGGGGGAAAGGAGTTCCGACATCACTACATTGGGATTCTGCCGCAGAGAATCTTAAGGTGAGGTATCGGGGAAATTTGGTTTTTTGCCCTATAAAATAAATCAGAAGTGTATTTTATTTTGGCCTAGCACTCGTACAGAAACTGCCACGAAAGACCATTGAAAGACCAATGTGTTGATCTTAGCCCACAAATAAATTCCTATATGCCATAATAGGAAGAAAATAAGTAATTACTTCATATTTGCAAACAATACTGAATGTTCTACTGATGTTCTGTAAGGAAATGCATATATGAAATCGGTTGTATCAGAATGGTGTTCTACATCTGGCCAATTTAGTTCAATAGCAGTTCATAAAATAGGAATATTGTTTCACAATATGTACACTTAATGTCTCGGTTTCAACATTTTAGAAAATATCCTAACTTTAAAATCTTCCACACTATGTCATCTTTTACCAGCCTGCCTAAAAATTTAATCGCTGTTTTAAACATAACCGTGGAATAAGAGCACCTATTAACATTGTTTCATTTTGCTTCACGTTTAGAAAAAAATAAAACAAAAATTTGTGTTTTATTTTAACAGTTATGAAGAACGTCATTCTTAAACTTTGTTATATTTTTCACCCCTTTAATAATTATGGAAAAAAGAGTCACATAAGATACAACCAATTAATGAATTAAAATTAATGTAAAAATGTATATCCTATTTGTCAATTTTCAAAAAGCTTGTGTGGGAGATTTTCAAAATCTTTGAATTTGTGATATAGAAATCTGATATGGTCCATTCAAAGGACTTTCTTTACCTATTCTGTAACAAACTAGTTTTACAAAAACGTATTCTTCTATGTAGGTTATGTAATTAAAATAAACCTTAATTGAAAGATCTTATTATTTAGTTCGTTATAAGTAGAAGGGAAATAAGGGGATACACTAGGCTAAAGTGATAGTCAAATGTTTTAAAAGCTGGTTGCTATGTGATCCGTTTCTCTTTGCATAGCCAGGAGTAAAACAAACAAAACAGAAATGAAAAATTTCCCTGTAGGAAAATTGAAACCAATAAGAACAAATGTTCTGGAAATGATTAACTCTACAAAAAAAAAAAAAAAAAAAAATGTGTATGCTATAAACTGAATTTTAAATGAGATCTACATCTTTTATAGTAAGGTTTGTTTATTGTTACTGTTCACAAGTTTTGCAAAAGTATTACAGAATGAAGAGGTCTTCAGAAGCTATTCCCAGCACATTTAAAATATATTTTATTTGGCATATAAATATGTTTGATATACTTATTGTACATTATTTTTGAGAAAAACGAAATTTCTGAAAAAATGTTTCTATGTAAAGAGTGGTTTAGTGTGTAGAATGTTCTTGAAAACTTTTGTCACATCCTTGGAAGATACCAAAATTAAACACTAAGTATAATATTTAGCAGTCGTTCCATTTTTGAGCTGTTCACACACACACACACACACACACACACACACACACACACACACACACACACACACGGAGCTTTCCTAAAATATGTCCTTTTTTAATTCAGAGGTCCTCAAATCATGTATTTCCAATGAAATCTCGGTATGAACATTTTGGCAGGAATACAGTACTTTCTCCATCTACTATGTACGTTAAAAATACTCGGTAATGAAAGGAAAATTAAAGTAATTTACTTAAAAAACAGAGAATTCTAAATGTTTACAGGTAGGTCTTCGTTTTGTTATGGAACAGATATAGCACTATTTTACAAGTTTTATGCACATTAGAGTCCTAGTTTTATAATTTAAAAAGAATTAAGTTGACGCAGCTGTGAAATTTGGAAAATTACAATTTACACCAGTTATTACACACAATAACGGTAATATTTTTGCCTTGCACAAAAATTTAAGCTTGCATGGCTTTTAAATAATCATTTGTACTGCCTAAATCCATTGTTCTAAGAAAAATAGGCAACGTGATGCATTTTTAAAACTATTCACATAACATAATCTAGTTTTACAGAAAATGAGACATCAAATATGTTTATACTAGCTGTACTTAATGTAGCAATAATATTACTCTTTGTAAACTCCAAAACTCACCAGCTTTCCAAATGTAATAACTTATTCCTCAAACTTGGAGCATTATTTCGAAAAAAGTATATGATAAGTTTCTTTAATGTGGTTTTTAAATACCGTGTAAAATTGTTGAAACAAACGAGAGAAAGGTTGCATTGTATGGAGCATTTTGAGTATTGAAAAGTGATGGAAAAAAGGTTTGTGAGAAAATAAGGTTTAAGGTTGGGAGCGTCTGTATACGCCTACCCATCTATAGCTGCATTTAAATTCCACCAAGTGGGAAAAACGAAATATTTTCTTAATGTTTAGAATTTATAGGCCTTCTCCCCATAGTGATAGCGCGGCTGCTTGTCAAGCGGGTGACCTGGGTTTGATTCCCGGTAAAAAGTGGGAATTTTCCCCCGTTGGGAGTCCTATTCCGGGGTGCACTCAGCCTCATGAGGTCGCTGGGAGGGCCAATTGCGGAGGTACTGATCACGTATCACCCTCCAGCACAGCACCTCATTCTTGACACCTTCGGGCCGAGATGGGGGATGCAGCGGCCGGGAGTTGGGCCAAGGTCCTTTGTGGACTGTCGTACCATGTAGTTACGTTTACTTTAAAATGTATATAATTTCGCTAAGAAAAGAAAACATTTTTGTATTTTTTTTCAAATTTCATAGATGTATCACCTTAAAATAATGTCATTACATAGGTAGATTTTACAATGTTCGATAGAAGTTGGGAATAAGTTGTTGATCCTATATTGAAATAACAGGAAGGATTGTATACATGGATTCGGTTTTGTGTGTATTCTTTTTATTTCATCTTTATAAAATGAATGTTTTTCTTTTTCCAGAGCCACACCATCACGAATTTGGACATCTACACCCAGTACCGCGTCTCTCTGCAAGTTTTCAACCCTGAAGGCCCCGGACCAAGTACCACAGTTTTGGTGATGACGGATGAAGGCGGTGAGTGATCGTTTCATGTTATCTCCACTAGATAGCAGCGCATGGCATGCTACCTTTGCCTGCACTCTACCGGCAAAACGCTGAACAAATACGAAGTCCCTGCCGGTCTCGTGTCTCTCTCGGGTAGAGCAAAGCGCCGATTGATTCACTTTTCCGAGCGCTCAAGTGTTGCACTTGGAAACAGGGTTGCCACTTTCACTATTTTGCATCTCAATGTATTTCGAGTATTGATTTCTTGGCTATGAAAAAATCGGATGACAAGAATAATCTACCGCGAGTAACTTTTAAATGATATGTTACTATTAACAACACAAAAAAAAATTATTGGCCACTTTTGATGATACTACTGACCAAGTTTCTCCAAAGCTTTGTTTAGGATACGCATAGCTGAAAATTGTTCAAGATATTCTAAAAACTATAAAACTGGTGCTTTAAAACTGCAACTAGTGACCATTTAAATACACAAAAGTACGCGATCTTATCTCCCACATTAACTTCTAATGCTTTTTAGTTGACTTTGATTTTTCTTAAACTTTTGCTCATTAAAAGTGTTCTATACAATATAAATGTTCACCAACCTTGCTGAAATTTTCAGCAAAAACTCAGACAGAATGATTTTAAAACTAACATATGGCATTTGCTACTCTTCTTAAATTGCTAATGATAGGATATAATTAATTCGACAACTGAAGAGAACTTATAAAAATTACACTTAAAAGTTTAAAGTATTGCAACTATGTAATTTAGAAAATTAACACTTAGTAAGAGATATTGAAATTGTTACTAGTTATTACAAACAATAAGAATGTTATTTTTGCCATATTTCAAAATTCCAGTTTGCACGATTATTTAAATAATACATTGTATTTGCCTAAATTCGTAATTCTAATAAAGAATGTTCCACACGATGCACTTTTAAAATATTCTCATAAAACATTCAAATTTTGGTGCATGAATTTTATAAATAGATATATTGTATCCTATTTTATATTTACATCTAATGTTGCAGAAGAATCATTACTTTTCATAGTCTCCAAAACGCTTGCTTTTTCTTAAACTAATAATTTATTTTTCAAAATTGTGGCATTGTTTCGAAAAAGTATCTGGTCATTTTCTTCGATACACTTTTGAAAACCAGTACAGAAATTTTGAATCGAATTTGCAAGAAAGATAAGGCTCCATCATGTGGGGCATTTTGAGTATGAAAAAAAAAATGAAAAACGTTCACGAGCAAACAAGGTCTAAAGTTGGGCGTGCCTAAGAATAATCATTACGCCTGTCATTTTATAGTTTTAGTTGAAATGTACAAGTTTTAAAAACCTATATATTTATTTAAAGTTTAAAATTCATGTTGGTTTATTATGAAGAAGATAACTTTTCGTTTTCTCTCCATTTTTCGTCAAATTTCACAGATGCATTACCTTAAAAAGCTTTCTTTTCTTGAAAAACCAAAAGAGTATAAAAATGTATATCGCCAACGTTCTGTATTTGTATTTTTTTTTCACAACTGCAGTTTATGCTTAATCTATAACATAAAAAATTAACAAACTAATCATTACAAAATTTATAACACATTTATAATTGTGCTGTTGTGCCGTTTATGCAATAGGCTAGAGTGTGGTGATCTGGATTCTGGCCACGTAATGCACTCGGGTTTAATCCCATCTATAAGACACCCACTCAACATCATAAGAAAACTGAGAAGCTGCGAGAGGCAGCGATCCAGACCAAGGGTACATCTTTCCGGTTGGAGGAAAAACGATGCTGGTCACACCACACCACCACCATATCGGATGGTCGATCGTCCACCTCTTCTGCTGTGTGTGCGTGGGCGTGAGGCCGGCAGTCGGGTTGGCAGGCCTAGCCCTCTGGCGGTCTGTAGTGCCATGGGATTTATTTATTTATTATTTCAATTTTGGTATTGCAGCATGGGAATTCATTTTGAAAATGGTTAAATAAAACCTGCAATGTTTACTGGGACAAAACAAGGTGATCGATCAAAGAGAAATAGAAATATATTTTTTCTTTGAATTACATGTGTTTAAAGGGAGCGTTAGTATAAAATTTGATCTTTGCAAATTAAGCACTTTATATTGTATACTGTGTTTCACAGAAGTTGTGTTCCATTATATTTGATATTTAAAATAATGGTTAAAGAAATATAATATAGATAAATGCCTCTCAAGGAATCAATTTGCGCCCTTGTTGTATGTTTTAGCGTTTTAAAGGTCGTTTACAAAGTTTTAAATGTAATAGCTAACTAAAAATGGCATCTATCTTAGAATAAAATATTACAAAGTAGATTTGAATATTGTAGACACCGTATGCGTAGTGTCATAGAAATAACTTAAACTAGCAGTTGTCAAATTTTCTTTTTTGGCCCCCTTTTCTTATCTAGTAAAATTCTTTTGTCCCTCTCCCCAAAATAGCAAAGAAAAATTGTATAATAACCATATGTGTAAATGTAAATTAAATTGTTCATAGCACGGCTATTGGAGTATCCCTACCGGCAGAACAATTGAATAGTTTTATTCAAGAAGCCCAGAAAATCCAAATGGTTGATTAATTTTTATTGTCTTGTTAAAGCAAACACAATTTCTTGTTTGCACTTTTTAATTAGCTTTCTGTTATGGTTATTCTAAAATCTAAATATGGAGAAAAAAATACTTCAAACAGAAAATGAGCTAAAGGTTATCCAAAGAATAAAGCCAAATCGTAATAGGTTTTGTACTTCAGATCAGACACACATTAGTATTTAGATCTCTTGTTTTGGTTTTGATTGTATTTTAATTAAAGTTTTAAATTAGAAACAAAAATTTAAAGAAATTCATGACCTGTCTTGTTAGTTTATTTGATGCCCACCATATTCAGGCAACTTTCTCCTCTTAAATTGCTTTATAAGGAGCATTTTAAGTGTCGATAAGTGTCTAGAAACTTAAAATGAATTAAAATCAGTTTAAAGTTGCAGAAAATAGCGCTGGCCCATGATTTTCTCGACGGTGCTCAATTTCGCCCATGTCATAAAGTTTACTTATGTCATAAAGAACCAGAGAACTTATATTTTTAATTTGTTTTTCAATTTTTGGATACTTTTCATGCTGGTTGTCAGAATTTTTCGCAATTTGTGAAAGTTTATTTATTTAAATATGAGAATTTATTAAAGAAAAACAGTGGTCATTGAAGTATCGCAAAATTGAATTCTAAAGTTTGTAATTTTTTCCATTACACCCTTAAACATGTGATAAGTTTTAAAGCTTGTTTTGAGATTTGCTGATATTGATTTTAAGAATTAGGAAGGTATTAAACGCTCTAAGTATACCGAGATTATAATTTTAGATTAAAGCAAATACAGTGCAAATCAAATACCAGTCAGTAATGTACATACACCGAGGTGTAACAATGGATGAACCCAATAGCTATATAGTGCTACTTGCTACTTGCTGCAGCTACTGCTACTGCTACTACTACTTACTACTACTACTTACTGCTACTGCTACTGCTACTACTACTTATTATTCCTTACTAGTACTACTATTACTACTACTGCTGCTGCTACTACTGCTACTGGTCGCCCTCCTTGGTGTAATGGTTACACAAGGCCTCGGTTTCCTGGTGGAGGACGATGGATATTTTTCGGGCTAAAAATCCTGAGCATGGCATCCTTCGATGGGGAAGTAAAGGCGTTGTTCCCTTGTCGTTGAAACGGCACTTGAAAGAAACTCAAGCCTGATAGAGAGGCCTCTGAGCAAAATTAAGTGGTCTTTCACTCCCAGCATAAAATGGGACGCTGAGAACCACAGCAGCTAAAGTGCGTCTATATATAATATGTCATTTACGTTTTACTACTAATACTTATAGAAATAGTAATAATAATATTATTATATACATTTTGATTAAAATTATTGCTTCAAATCTAAACTCTTCATAAGGGAATATTTAAACATGCTCTAATTCCACTCATTTTTATTTGCATTACAATGTCTTTCTATGATCTAAGTTCAAATTCTTCTCAATCCTGGTAGTTATTTTAATATACATTACATTAAGAAGCTATTTTTTTAAATAAAATACTAGTCTAGTTTTCTGGGCAATATTTTCTATAATCTACTGAAATTTACAAAACCTATGTATCATATTATAGTGTAAAACATATTCAAATTCCATAAAGTGATGGCCAAAAGTAATTAAGTTAATATTTTTGTAATGTACTGCATTTTGACTGAGAGCCCCCTCCCCCTTAAAGGTACAAGTGTTCAAAACAGGATATTGAAGTAACCAGAAGTATTTATTTTATCTGCTAAACTTTCAACACAGAAATGAAATCCAGTGCCTTTTTACGTATACCTTAAAACTAATTGTGCATCATTTGTTGATTCCTTTATAACTCCTTTAGAGAAATACTGGAGAAATAAAGCTGTGCAGACGTAGATTAAATTCCTCTACTTAGTTTGAATTGCAGAAGATTACCATCTATTGCTGACCGCATGTTCAAAAATTCTCTTTAGAAGAGCTTTAGAGCTTTAAAGAATAGGCTAAGTCGTAATCAATATTCTTTAAAGCACAAAGTTTAATTTTGTTAAAATTGAATACTGAAAATAAATGACCTTAATAGCGTTTGCATTGCCCACTATTCAGTATTCGCTTGTCTTAGTGTTCCTCTCTTGTCTTTCTGTTAGTGACTAAAAATGTTATGCTTCTATTCAAAGATTTCCTAATTCTATGCAGATTTAATCAGGATTTTCGTTGTTGATAGTTAAGAGGTACTTCAACTACAATTACAACAATTGCTTCAACAAATAATAAATTTCGTCTTGTTTTAATTTTTGATAAAAGAGGAAAAGCTCAGGGATTTGTTATCTATTGGTAAAAGTGACTGGAAAACGACGTCTTCTTTGTTCTGCAGGAAATTCTATATTCAACTTCAGAATGTTTCTAGTAAATAGTTCCTATGCTTCTACATAGATTTATGTTTACGACTTCTGCGCTTTTAGAGGCAAGAAAATCCTTTCGTATCAATTTATTATGAGTGGACGATCTTTGAGATTCAATAGAAAATATTGTAGATTTATTTTCAGCCTAAAATCTGCTACAAGAATGAAACTGGCCATCTTATCTGTTAAATGGAATTTGTAAGCGTTTAGGAACAATTTTTGAGATAACTCAGTCATAACAATTGGTACTTGATTCGCTTACATTTTCTTGATTCAAATTATAATCATTTTATAATTTTTTAAACATTCGTAAAATAATGATTGTAAACCTTAAAGAGGATATAAGGTTGTTGAACTGAATTTTTGTTAAAATAAACATTTTGCAGTTTTGCACAACCGACTGTAGTGTAGCGTTGAATCAGCAGCGCCGAACTAATGATCACTTTATAGGATCAAATTTATGGTTAATATGCTTCTTCATTTATAGCACTAATATTACATCCTTAATCTTCTTAACAAACATAATCAATTTATCACACATCTCACAAAGATTTAACGTGATCTGAACCAAAAAAAGAAATGAAATGGCGTTTTATTTATGGGCGCTCTTTACTGCTGTGGATCTTAGTATTCACATTCTATACTGGGCGTGAAAGACCACTTAATTTTGCTCAGAGGTCTCTCTATCAAACTTGAGGTTCTTTTACGTGCCATAAATCTACGACACGGAACGCACGGCTTTACTTCCCTTCCGAAGGAAGCCATGTTAAGGATTTTTACGCCCGAAAAAAATCCATCGTCCTCCACCGAGCTTGAACCGGCGACCTTGGGGTAAAAGCTATGCCATTATCTGCGGCTACACAGCAAAATCAGATGAACATTACTGGTTTTTGGTCCAAACTGCTTTCAATTAATTTGCTGCTTACTTAATAAGGAAGATTCATTATTCAATACTTTTTGAATGAAAATCAGTTTATGAGTATCCAAATGTAAACATTTATTAATAATTTTTTAAGATGAGAATGTATTGTTTTGACTTTACTTATTGTGTTATTGGTGAAACACTTCTATGATAAAGTGTTTATAAGAATAATAAAAAGAAAATTATCTCTGAAATAACAAAAAGAAGTATTCCTCATCTCATATAATCCTTTTTTGTTTTTAAGGGAGTTTAATAATAGTAATAATAATAATAATAATAATAATAATAAATATTTATATTTTGAGCACACGTTCAAACTGGAGTTACAGCCCCTTCACTTATTCAAAACTCGCCAAAATAAAGAAAACGTTCGAGGTAGATCAGTTGGCTTTAGAACTAGCTACCGGCTTGCCAGGTCTAAATCACACAGAAGAGGTTTGTAAAAGGAGAATAGTTCTGTTTAGGATATGCAAACTATTTTCCTGCTTTGAATGTCTACTTTGATGTTGTACTGTTTTAGATGTACATGCATTTACAAAATTAACAAATAGAAGAAAAGCACTTGCAAAAAAAATGTTTATTTATTTAAAGCTTGTCGTAGAGTGCTTCTGTGGCTGGTTCGGGTAGAGAAATCGCCGCTTTGTTTATCATACATCTACCTATTGTATTTGCGGTTGCTGGCTACCTGCATTCTCTTCAACATTTCCGCGACGAATGTAAACACTTTATTGTGTTAACAGAGAATACAAAATCTCTTCGTATCCAAAATAAAAGCTAAAAGCTATGAACACGTAATTCAGAATACAGACAATACATTCCAGTGCACATATAAATCGTCATCATGAGTATAAATCGTTAACAATGAAAGAGCTAGTTAGTATTTCTTCATGCACATGAATCACTGTCGTTATGCTCAGTTGCGGTGTTCAAAAAGTTTATAGTCGGATGGCCGTTAAAATATAAAATAGTACCTGCTCCATAACAGTTTTTTTTTAATAGTCAGCTTACCCTCTCCATATTAAGACTGACACCCCCCTAGGTCAGAAGCCTGTCGGGGAGCCAATGGCACGAAACCACAGAATGGAGAACCTGGAAAGAGTGGTCAGCCCATAGCCAGGCTTGAGCAAGTGGATGATATGAAAAAAAAAAAAAAAAAAAAAGCGAAATTGATGATAGGAAAGACGATGATGGAGCAATTGGTGAAATGAGTGGCGGGGAAAACCAGAAGACCCAGAGAAAACCGCCAAGAGGCCGCTTCTCCATCATAAATCTCACATGCGGGCGCTAGGAATGGAAACCGGGCCGCCTAGGTGGGAGACGAGCGCTCTAACCATTCGGCCGCGGAGCCGCCTTGCATAATATTTATCATACAAATTGATGTATCTGCACCCGATCCCAATAACCACAGCAACAAAGATGCCGATAATGACACAAATATAAAAATGTAAATGGCGTGTTATTTATGGACACTCTTTAACTGCTATGGTTCTCAGCGTCCCATTCTAAATTGGGCGTGAAAGACCGCTTAATTTTGCTCAGAGGCCTCTTCATGAGACTTGAGGTGCTTTACTTCCCTTCCGAAGGAAGCCATGCTAAGGATTTTTACACCCGAAAAAATCCATTGACCTCCGCCGGGTTTGAACCCGCGATCTTGGGTATACGAAGTTAGCATGGTAACCATTACACCACGGAGGGCAACTCACAGATGCGTAAGTTGTCTTCTGAAAGAAAGGGTAGCTCATCTGGATGTTTGCTGCGTACGTCATTACGTACAGCATCTAATGTAAGTACGAAGTAATGTGCAAATGAAATTGCAGTTGAGAATATGCATAGTCTGAAATGTGCTTCCTCGCTCGTGTACCCTCCTAATTCTGCCACATTAAGCAGTACCATGTTAAGAAACAGGTACAGAGAGAATAGATAAGAAATTTCCTAACCTTATGCGTTGTAGTTGGTGAAGCACGTTTTTGCCAAGCCAACATATTTAGATACTACACTTTTGAAATGAGTACGCCTTGTGTGTGTTAAACGTGCACCCAAAAAGAATATTTTGTGACATTAAATGATAAATTATGCCGTAAATTTAGACTGCAAGTTTTAAACCAGTGTAATGAACAATACGTGTGTAGTGTTTGGTTGTAGTTTCTCGAATAGCAGAAGCATATACAAGGAAAGGGAAATGTGTTTCAATACATAGTGTACTTATTTAAGTGACTTTTTGGTTATATGCTTAGTGAAATATTTCACTACACAGGTAATTGATTTTTCAGCGGTATATTTAGTGAAATATGTTATACATAGTCACCAGTACGATTCTGTATTGTTTGTTAGATTTTGGGTTTCCAACTCGGAAAGACCGTTGAGAAGCAGACAAAATGGGCAACGTATTCCTGTTTATAAGGAACCTCTTGCTAATTGATCCATTTAGCAGCTATCGCGAGAAATAGTTATTATCAAATTATGTGCTTATGATACCAAAGCCGTGAGAATTGGGGAGATGTTCCTCGGACTCGGAATACCATACATGTAGTCCACAGTGAAAGTCATAATCTTTGGGATAATCTCTGATACTTTTGACCCTTTTCTGGTGTGCATTAAAGATGATTCCAAGTCTTTTCCAAACATATTATTGTGTATGTGTTTACGTACATGCATCCTATATATGACTGCCTCATACATATATAAGTTCGTATAGTGGAATTAACGGTTATAGGCATAAGAGACAAACCAAAAGGTTTGGTCAAAATCTTTTATTTTGTCCTCCTTCAGTTTTAGACCAAAATTACGTTATGACCTTGCCGCAATGTTTACTGCAATAATATCAATTTATCAATAATAACTTCTGACAGGCCGAAAAATATAATTGTATTAAATATTTCTTCAACTAGAGATCTCTCCCCTTCCATTGCTCTTTTGTTTGATATTTCAAAAACTTACAAAAACAGTTAATGTGACAGATGTTGCGTATGGAGTATATGGTAGTGTGTAGAATCGTAAGATGTCGGCTGGTCACAAAACGTGTTTCAGTAAAACGCTAGGCCCTTCCCAATTTTCATTTATAATAAGTGTCACCGCTGTGATAGTAAGCGCGGGCGTTAAAGGTACCAAAACTGAAGTTATCGTACCAAAAGTGGCTTCATTGATTACCCTAGTTTCGCTTAAAACACATCATACTAACAATAAAACAAAAGAATGATGTGTTTCTATCGCTAATACTTTTGTGATTTTGAATAACCCCAGCCCTAGCTTTAGTTGTATAGGTATTTCCAGAAAATGTTGGAGTTACCATGACTGGTCGTAATAATATTTAGAAGTCATATGTATTCTACTTGCTATGTATTTTAATGACTAATGTTTATTTCATAATCCTTAATATTACAATGAAGTTCCTTTTAACTATCGTGTGCCTTGATTACTGTAGAAACTAGTTTACAGTTTTTGTTTCATATTAGACGTGCCCTCATTTTCGTACTTTGTGTAAACTTAATGCTGTGACGGTTGCTTAATAAAGTACTGCTGGAACCTAAAATCTAGCTTTCAGAAATTTGCATTAAGTTCAGAGTTCCGCAGTAACATGTACAACTCCCATTCCGGAGGTCGCGAATTCGATGCCCGTCTACCGCGCACTCTATTTGGGGTTTTTCGTGGTTCCCCTTTGTCACTTAAGCAAATCCTGGGTACTTATTATCCACGATTTTGTTTCCCTCATTTTCCTTTCATGTCATTTCACTATGACTTTTGAGTTGTGCCTGTGGGCTCGGAGTGTGTGTAGCAGTGCTGGCAGGTGGCGCGCGGTTGCACGTACTCGGCGTTAGGACGGTTGTGGCTGCTGCCCTCGCGAGAGCGTGGGTGAGGGCTGCCACGGTTGCCGAAACCCGGAACTCCTGTCGTTGGCGGCTGAATGGCGCCGGGATGAAGAACTATCAGCCAAATAGTTAGGGACTTCCACGTGTCTCTGTGACCTGGACCATCTGTAGTTCAATTACTGTATTCCTTCCTACTGGGGACTGTTAGCGCATACAGATCTGTGTAGGTCTCGCTGCGTTGGGTGACCTCTAGCTTTTAGTCAGAGATTTTAATTAATTATACAAACTATCGGCGTAATTGGTCACATTTTCATTCTAGACTAAAATATGTCTTGAACTGTTTTGAAGATAATACTGTTCCGATAAATACACATAACTCCACGAATTTTAAATTCGTTCCTCAAGGGCAAACAAAATATATTTCCTAAACAGCATTTTTACTTTCTCTAGGACGCAGGTACAATGTACAGGGTAGATATGGAAATTATTCCATTCCACCCAAAAATTATATACCGAGATTTCACCGGAAATACACATTTTGATGCTCCCTAAATACAAAAAGAGTGTCTGTGTGTGTGTGTGTGTGTGTGTGTGTGTGTGTGTGTGTGTGCGCGCACGCCTCTAGCAACATGACTCAAAAATGAAAAGTCATGTAAATACTAAATTTGGTATTTAATGTCAGTATCATCCAAGGTTGCGACAGGAAGATTTTCAGGTAAATCCCCTAAACCCAACTACCCTTTACATGGAACATTTTTCGAATATTTTGACTGTCTCAGAATGCCTCTAACGATTTTTTTTAATACCACATATTTAAGCTATCTTCTTGAGTAACGAAATAAATGTGTATGTTACATTTTCTGGGAATAACCTCTAAAGATATTTTCACTAGTGATGAGTGAAACGGCAAGCCGTAAGACCGATAGACCAAAATATAGACCACGTTGAAACATGCAATTAATGTCATATATATAGTGAGAGAGAGAGAGAGAGAGAGAGAGAGTTAACAGCTTCCGAGATATTTCTTGTTATTGGTTTCACTTTTAAACTACTTAAACTTTTCTCAAATGGAAATTCATCTTTCTTTTCATTTACATTTTGTTTTACACCTGGCCATCAAAGAGAACCGAATTTGAATTGTTTCGTAGAGCGACGATATTTTAAAGTACTTTACTGTCGCTTTAGTCTACTGCATTGCCTTATTTTCTTTCTACTTACAAAGAAACAAGTAATTAGACCATTTCTGCTATTGTTTATGTCGATTAGCATGACGTAGTTAAATGAATAATGTTTTGTAAGGAACGTTTATTTGTGGAATAGCTGAATAAAGTTATGCGAATGGAAAAGATCACTAGAATTTTTTTCGGAGTCCTTAAACCTCTGGAATAATCTTCTTTATTGTTTCAGAAATAATTTTCTTTGTATCATTCTTTTGAACAGTTTATCATAGAAGCCTTTTATACGTGAAACCAATAGTTAATTGATATTATTAATAAATAACATAATTTAGATAATTCTACACTGTGCTACAAGTGTTATCATATCATTTGGCAAATCTGCCTCCTATGTTTTGGGCAGTTAGCTCGAAAGAAGTTTGAGAATAGCCATGAGATGATTGTAGGAAAGAGGTGGAAAAAATGACAAAAATGTACGGAAAGATGTCAAAAGCAGACATAGCCTACAGGAAATTGAATAGGATTATAAAATTAGACGTTCCATAGCTCTATAAAATCTAATTATTTGTTTATTTATTTATTTTTATTTAATTTTGATGTTGCATAACGTCCTTTAACCTGGCAGGTCATTTCGGACAATAGATGAATGAAATGGATGAAATGATGCTCAAATGAACCCAGGGTCCATAGAACCTAGAGTTATCCGACATTTATCTTCTCAGGATATGGGGTAACCCAGGAAAAAACCTTATCCGGATAACTCAGCCTAGCTGGGATTAGAAATAAAATTGGATTATATTCTTCACTTAGGAAGAAAGGAAATATCAGGAACGACATGGCTCAGACTGAGATGCTGGAGGAAACAGGAAATTACTCACAATGTAGGCAGGAAAATGTGGTTTGGATGAAGCCTAAGTACCCACATTAGTGCAATGTACACAATAGTAGAACCAGTGTACACTTAATCACAAACAAAAACAATACTTAAGTCCTGCTAGAAGGAAGTTGGCACATTGGATATACCTCCTGATCAGGGGAACTGGCAAAACATGGCAATTTCCTGGTTGAAGTACACGAAATAATATCAGATTTGCTCAGTTAAATCCGAGACAATTTATCGATAGTTTTCTTTATTTGTGGTCATATTTACTTTTTCTTTTGTTATTTTTTGTCGCCATTAACTTTATCTGAAATATGCCTGTACAGCAAACCAGCTCTGCACAAAGTATTTGTGTATTAGCTTTAATAGTTTGACAGCAATAAATAAGTCTTACCTGACTGCTTGCCTATAAATAAAATGTTGTTTATGAAATACGTAATTAAATCCTTTATCACACGTAACTTTATGGGGAAAAAAGTTTAAAAATGTGAAATTAAATTTGAAAAATCTAAATCCCTATTATTGTTATAAAAGTTTGCTTCCCTTTCTATCTGTCTGTCTGTCTGTCGATAATTCTAGGTCTACCATAGGATTCTCGTCACGAAGCTAAGGAAGGAACAGTTAGAAAGCGATGTTGCTATTGGTTGTATTGAATAAATACGTTTACATTTGAATGTTGAATATTTCAACCCTGTGGTGCAAGAGGAGAGAGCAGGGTAAACCTTTTAATCGATTCCCACATTAGATGGGTCACCGAGTGAGCAAACAACTGCGAATTAGCTTTGTGCAAATTGAATCTGTGACAGAATAGGCAAGCACACATAAAGCCTAATTACAAAAAGTACATTCCGTTCGATAAATCGATAAAATAGAATCAGAATTTTCCAGTCCTCTCAAAGGCATTTTCACCAACAGCCCAGATAGGTGAAATATCGTTTCTCTGCTAACTTTGTACTTCAGAATCCACGTCTAATATTGTATTTGAGTTGTTTTATTTGTGTAAGGCAGACTGTTGTATCTTGGCTGTGCGTCAAATATCAACGAGTTACTCACAGGGGTATGCCTGCCGTACAGTATACATCACCATTGTGGGCAAACGATCATCATAGATGAATCAAGTGCTAGACGGCAAGCATTGTGCTATGACCATAGTGGGTAATGTCTATATCTGTCCCCTATAGCCTGGCTCCAAAGTTGAGCACGTAGAAGTACTCCGACTCAGACTGGGAGTTGGAGCAACCTGGTATTGAGGAATAGGGCATTTTCAGAGTAGCCTCGGCAGCGATCCAATCAGGATATTGTACCTACACCCCTCGAAGGGGTGTCCCGGGAGGAAGGAACGAGGTGAGAAAGAACACCGGGCGACAGGAACCAGGGGTAACGCATAGAAAGAACAGATTCCTTAGAGTCTCAGGGTCCGTATACTATGGCAAAGAGCTTAAGACCAAGGAACGGAGAAGGTACCATATAAAGCATCATTTTCCCCTGGCATGCCACACCGAAACACCATCGCCAACAGTTCAAACCTAAAAGAGACCAAATGTGGCAACAAGGAATTTAATGATGAACGGAACAAGATGGAAGGGTAGTAAATTCGGGGGATGAGAAAAAGAACTCCAATATTCGCCAGATGATCCAGGGAAACCCCGAAAAACTAAGAGTCAGAGTGGGTGGTCACCGGGAATCGAACCCAGGACCACCGTGACTGGAGTGGCATGCGTTAACGCGGCATCTCCTCGCTCGGTTGTTTCATTCCTATATAGTTAGTCTTAGTTTCATTTGTACGGATATGGCTGGAATTTTGTGATGAGGTATAGTTCCCTTTTTGGGGTTTCGTATGAAATCTCACACAATATTCTTTATGCTCTCTTCCGTAACATTTCTGACTGATTTGTTAAGACTGAATTGCATATTCCTCGCACTGGATTTAGGTAAGTTAAAGTGCTAAATACCTTATAATTGCTCACTTTTCAACAACATTTTAACCTAAACAAAATACCAATGACAGCTTGACTTTTACATTCTCTAGTACGTACATATGAACAATGTACACAGTAGTTAGAGGGGGTTCCACCCAAAATTTCGGCATCAAGATTTCACCGGAAATACATATTTTAGGGTCCAAGAAAGACAAAGGAAAAAACAACAACAAAAAAAGCGAAAGAAGCCGAAGACCAAGGAACGAAAAGTCGGTTAAATACCAAACTTTGTAGTTAACTTCTGTATCTTCAAAGGACGCGACATGAAGATTTTTAGGAAAATCCTCCCACAACTATCTTTTACATGGAACATTTTTAGAAGATTTTGATTTTATCAGAAATTGCTTTAACCATTTTTATTAAAACAGTATATGTTTCAGATATTATTATTATTATTATTATAAACGAAATTTATGTCCTTAATTTTCTAGGTATATTCTAGATATCATTTTCATAGCTGGTAAATCGTAAAAAACAGACAAAAAGTTACCACAAAAAAGTATAGATTTCTTTAAAGCATATAATTTGTCATGTACAGTTTTTGTTCTTTAAACCGTTTCCGAGATATTCTTTGTTATTCGTTTTAATTGTAAAACACTTTTCTCAAACGGGATGTCATCTTTCGTTTCATCTCCGTTTTGGTTTTCTTCTGGCAATACAACCGAATTTTAATTGTTTCATATAGCGACCAGCTTTTAAAAGTTTTGACTCGCTGTAGTCTAGTGTATTCTCTTATTTCCCTTCTACTTACAAAGAATCCAGTAATAACCATGTTTGTACCCGTCGTCATCCAGATCTGGGCATCCCTCATCCTGAGTTCACGTAGGTGGCAAAGGCCTACAAGGGCCTACCTCCGGTGCTCTGCCCCAGAGTCCTGGGGGGCCCTTCCGTGACTAATCCTAATCCTAAATCCGCTCCAACGAGTAGAAGGGGAGAAAAATGTATCGAGAAAATTTGTCATCACCAGGTAGCTTTATATTCAGCAAAATTAGCCACGATTTTTGCCTGGCAAGTTGACTAAAATAAAGACAATTCACCTGTTGGTTATGGAACACGACGATCATTGCGGTAGCGAAGGCTGCATGTTTTATGTTTATATAGCGTTCGCTATGTTGTGGGGCCGCGGATCGCGCCTATGGATGCTCTGCTCACTGTTACACTTGTGGTATTTTCTCGCGTTACTTACGAGTGATGCCTCTCTTTGCTTCGTCGTGGCGCAGGGGATCGTGGGTTCGAGTCCCGCCTCGGGTATGGGTGTTTGTATGTTTGTAAATGTATATATGTGTGTATGTATTAGAAGCAAAGATGGTAATCAAATAGAACAACAAAGGAAATGCTGGGAAAATGGAAACAAATGGAAAATAGAAGAGGAAAAAGAAAATGGAATAGTACCGACCAGATTCCGGAACTGTATGTTTATAACAAAAAAGTGATAATAGCATGCTCTCTAATGAGTACTAAACTGCTGTTGGAAGTGGCGTCCATCTGCATTGATACACTTCTGGCATTGCTGGTCGTCATGAGGTTGTAATTCATGAACAATAGTGACTCTGCAAGGTTTTAATTTTAAATTTCTAGAAGTTGCAGACGTTTCTGAAATACCCATTTGCTGTGCAACACGTTCTAGTTTGTTTTTTTTTTTTTTGTTTTTTTCTTATAAGGAAATCGCACACAACTCCAATGTCTTGAACAAATGTTCAGCTTGAAATACACAATGCTCAGCATGAACAGAAAATGGTAACTGACGCAATACGAGTATACCGTAGCTGTAAAACGTAGCCCTGAGGAGGCAGTTTACCAATAATGCGCAGCGGAAAAATACAGAAAGTGAACCTCGGATATATACCATTTTGGCAACATAAATTGAGCGCAAGATACAATGATTAATGCGGTATTCTACGGGTAGTATACGGCATTTCTACAGCTCTAGTTATATCTGCTAAAAGACATAGCTTCACTTGATGAAGACAAGATCAGAAGTTGCTTAAATATAACGTCCAAACGATAGAAATATCTGTTTATTTTTTTATTGTACGAGAAATATCGCACACTTGGGTTTATCTTTACTTTTCCAGGAGACGTAACTGCTTTTGCCGGCGTTAAATCCGTAGGAGGTTATAATCCACTAGCTTATACATAAATAAAACAGGGCTCTACTACAAAAAGCTCCCAGCCAATCCTCAAGCTGTTGCTTAAATTCATTATAATCTCCTCTACCTGTTGTACTTATTTTGCTCTTGTGTCTCAGTTTTAAAGGAAAGCTAATAATGAGACTTACAATCTGTTTCTATAAGGAATAGAGCAAAGCATTTTAAGGAATTTGTATATTTTATGCAGTCTTAACCTTTTATGTTGCACTTATGCAACAAAGATGATTAATCAAAGCTTTTAGAATTTGTAGTGATTTTTTTTATAATTTCGTATTACACTAGCCCTCAACAATAAAATAAAGCTCGTTATAGCTTTTTTGTGTTGTAAAATTATTAATATTTTTCAATAAAGTTGTACGTTTGTTTTTAATAAAAAGGAGCAAAATCCATGCAACTGCAGTCAAATGTAACCCCGTCAGCACCTAAGCGTGCCATTACACCGGTTATTTTACTTGGGCACTCCCCATCCTTTAGCACAGGCATATTTCATTGCAGTCGCTGGTACTCGAACTCGTAACGTTCGGCTTTGAATGAATGACCAGTCCATTTCGTATCACACTAACGATCACAGCTATTCAAGTCACTGCATTTGTGGTTCCTGTGACTCAATTCTTATGATGTTGATAAAAGAGTAAATTTTTTAAGAACAGTTTGTCCCAAAATAACTACAGAAAGTCATGTGAATGAAACGCATCAAACTTTTCAAGGCTGAGTTTGGCGGTAGAGATATAACAAGACCAGAACATTAGCAATACAAGAGCACTCTTAAGAAAACACACAACACCATGGTACCGCAGGCGAACCAATGACTTGAACGTATGTCCGCCTTTGAGATGCACAATGCTCAGCACGAACAGAAAGCAGTAACTTGACGCAATACGAGTGTAGCGTAGCTGTAAAACATAGCCATGAGCTGGTTATTTATAGTTTTCTCCAAACCATGATGGCCCCCAAATGAGACCACTCCCCCTACATCGAGCAATAACAATTAGCAAACAAAAGACTATCCTGTACTAGAGGTGAGAGGCAACGTAGTAAAATTTGTTTCCTGGAGACGCTGCTTACAATTCGAGAATCGCGCCGCAGTTAAGGGATCAGTAGGTGGAAGACTTGGCAAAAGCGAGGGTTGGTTTCCAGTCGCACACACCCCAATCCCAAACTTTGCCTTTGGAAGAAGAGGAGGCCAGGGTTTTCATGTGCTGAAAAATAATGTACCTACCACTAGTGCGTAGCGGAAAAATACCGAAGTCACTGAGAAAGTGAACCTCGGAAACAGGTACACTATCTATGGGTCCAATAGCGCAAGGTACAATAATCGATGCCATATTCTACGGGTATTACACGGTACATCTACAGTTCTAGTTATATCTGCTAGTAGATATAGCTATACTTGATGAAGAGAAGACCAGAAATAGCCAAAATATAGTATCAGAAAGAGAGAAATATCTGTTTATTTTTATTGTACGAGAAATATCGCACACTTGGGTTTATCTTTACTTCTCCAGAAGACGCAACTGCTTTTGCCTGCGTTAAATCTGTAGGCCGCGCTCGCGAAAGTGTCTCGCTTTGGCGCTTCGTGGTGCACAGGATCGCGGGTTCGAGTCCCGCCTTGGGCATGGGTGTTTATACGTTTGTAAATGTGTCTATGTTTGTGTATGTATATGTGAAAGGAAAACGTTAAGAATAATAAGGTCTACTAAGGAAATATAGGAAACTGGAAAAAATTGAGAAAAAAGGAATACAGCGCCGGAGTCCTGACAAACCTCCGGAACTGTATTTGTTTTTTTTTAATTCATATTAGGAGGTTATAATCCACTAGCTTATACATAATTAAAACACGGCTCTGCTACAAAAAGCTCCCAGCCAATCCTCGAGGTGTTGCTTAAATTCATTATAATCTCCTCTATCTGTTTGTACTTATTTTGCTCTTGTGTCTCAGTCTCAAAGGAAAGCTAATAATGAGACTTACGTTCTGTTTCTATAAGGAATAGAACAAAGCATTTTAAGGAATTTGTATACTTTTATACAGCCTTAATGTGTGCATATATACTAAAAATGCTGATCTTGATTAATATACATTTTAAAATGTTGGTATCATATAAATGCCTATTTTTTCTATGTTTTATAATGATGTGGTTGATTTCAAAATTCGTATATGAAGTGGACTTAATTTAAATTTAAAAATAACGGTGTGCAACTCGAAACAGCTGGAGGAGTTTTATAATTTACACTGAATGGAATTTTAAAAGCATGTTCCTATTGTTTTTTCGCTTAGCGGCACATTTTGCTTATAATTGTTCTCATATCGGACAGGAATGTATCTCAAACCACATAGGAGATGTAACATTTCATGTTGTTCCACATGAGAACTTTTTATGGTTGTTCTTATTGGTATTCCCTTATTTTCGATTTTTCACAGTTGCGTTCCTTATAATGGGTTTTAGGCGAGTATTAATAGGGACACAAGGTGTGCATTTTATGGTAATTAATATTCCAGAAAAAGTGAAACGTTTAATGAGTGTTCTATTGCTGAAAAACAAATAAACTGCATAATGTACAAAATGTTTCAGTGAAAACACGGGTTTTCAGGTTGAAAAAGTAGCAGCACTTTATATGTATATTATCTTATGCCCATTTTGCAAGATTTGTGGTAACTTGAATGTGGAACACAATGAAAAAGTCAGGTTTTATTTGGACTTTGGCATTATTAAAGTTTATTTCATTTACTCTAAGAATTAAAATTTTCAGCATTTTCAGTCAGTCGAACACAAACATTTCATGCTTAAAACAGAACTATAAACTTCATTCTGCAACTATTTTAAGCCTATTAAATCGGCAATGGTTTGAATCCACGTTTATTTCAAATGATTGAAATTTATAAAGTATGTGGCATATAACACTCATATTATTTAACTTAAAATTTATTTTAACTAAAAAGTATAAATTACTTATTAGTGTTTTGGTAAACAACAAATTGTGGTTTACCTCACCTAAATTCCAAATAACAATTTTATGCAAGAAACTTGAATATATCGCAATGTTTGCGAGAGCCGCAGTGCTTTGAACACATTTTGATTCATTAAAAAAATTAGAGTACCCCAAGACGTTTCTTGTTGATTTCTGTTGTGCATTCGTGTTTTAAAGCAGACAAGTCCAAACATTTAAAACAAAAAACAAATAAACATAAAAAACTGTGCTATCAATGTGGAATTTTATTCCCGACATGTGTACTTTTAAGTCCTTTGTATAAGATTAAACTTTGTTTCTCAACTCAAGTTTACAAGAATAGTTGTGAGATACAGAAAAAGAATAGATGTCGTAGATGTGTATTCACACGTTGTCTTTTTGCAAAGCTGAACCTTTCAGAACACATTGATAATAAAATGACCAAGTGCAAAGTAATTGACCATTGCGTGAGGGTGTTGTTCTTTATGTAATACTATATATATAGACACATTTCATCCACGAATCAGATTACGATTAAAGAGTGCAATGGAAATAACATGAATTTTTGGGTTAACTACACTCTACAGGCTGAAACAGGGGAATTTTATTTGAAAACACATTACATTTTGTTAGTTTTTACTTTCTCTAGACACGTATATACTATGTATATAGCGATAGAGAAGTATTGTATTGCACGCAAAAATTCGTTGTCGAGATTTCACCGGAAATACATGTTTTAGGACCCTCTGAATCCAAAAAAAGCATTTTCAGAAACAAATCCGTGTGTGTCTGTCTGTGTGTGTCTGTGAACAGCATAGCTCAAAAAACGAAAACATCGTTAAATACCAAACTTGGCATTTAAGTTTGGTATCTTCCAAGGAAGCGACACGAAGATTTTCAAGAGAATCCCCCCACCCCTAACTACCCTATACATGGAAAAATGTTCGAAAAATTTGTTTTTCTTAAAAATGGCTGTAACTATTTTGAATAAAATACCACATATAAAAGCCATTTCTGTCACAAATAAAATCTATATCATGAATTTTCTGGGAATAGCTTCTCAAGACCTGTTTAGTCTGGATGAATTTTGTTTAATTTGGCTTAACTAGTAAACCGTAGGAGATAGCCAAAAACTTACTATACAGACATGTAGATCTTGTTAAAATACACAGGTTATGTCATATACTTTTTTCTCGTGGAGGTTACCCTTTTCGATGTATTCCTTGTTATTAGTTTCAATTGTGAAGCACCTATACTTATCTCAGTCGAAAGTTTCCGGTTTTCTTTTGTTCTACTCCTGGCCAAGCAAAGAAGCGACTTGCAATGACAATCACATAACGACAGCTTTTAAAACATTTGACTATCATTTTGGCCTAGTGCATTAACTTAGTCTCATTCTACCTATGAAGTACTTAGGTAATAAAATTCTGCTAAAGTTCATCTTGAAATAAGAATTATCTTTAGTAAGATGTGTGTTTGTAGAGTAGCTAGAAAAAGTCATGTGTGTGTAACACATAAGATTTTTTGCTTCCTTTCTTTCTCAATAAAATACAGTTTCTGAGTCTTGTCTGGACTCGGGCGCAGTATCCTTTTTTCTGTTTCCTTTTTTATTCCAATTTCCATAGATTTCCTATATGTTTACCGTTTTGTATTTACTGGCAAATTTACATACAGATACACGTTTCCAAAGACACAAACACCCATGCCCAAGGCGAGACTCAAACCCACGATCCCCTACGTCACAAAGCAGCAAAGCTAGGCACTTTTAGCGTGCGCGGCCATGGGGACTGGCAATGTTAGTTAACGACGCTGCCAATTATCAGAATCATATCAGCACCGCCGGTGTGCTGGAATTTCATATCGCTCTACATGCCAGTTAATCTACTGACATGGAGCTGTCGCTTTTAAGCTACCTATATCCATTGGTCTGGTTTGGATTTGAACCCGCATTCATGGAATCAGAAGGTCAGCGCGAATGGAATGAGCACACAAATAGTGTAAAACATAACTCTATGGCAGTCCACAAGGCCTACCCCATCTCGGCCTAATGAATGGGGTATAGTGCTGGAGGGTGAGACGTTGCGGTCTTCTCGATCAAGAAGCTCCTGAATTGGCCCCCCAGGGACCTCACGAGGCTGAGTGCACCAGGTCTCTCAGTAGGGGAAAATTCCCATCGCCAGTCTCGGGAATCTAACCCAGGTCTCCCGCAAGCAGCCGCGCTACCACCGCGATAAGGAGACGACCACACAGGGAGTGTAATAATTTTAAATGAAAAACATAAATTTAATGTTTCACCAACCGTTATTGTTTTGGTTGTAACATTTTATGAAAGGATGTTGGTAGTAGTAGTGAAGATACCCCACACGCACTCAAATGCTCCTGAGAGATCTGAGCACCTCTTGGTGAATAGCTCGCTTCAGTTCATCGAACAGAGGTGGTTGATGTTATTTTTGAGACTGCTCCATGCCCCCCGACGTAGAAATTGCGGCGACTCTCTAAACGCGACATTGTATCCAAAAAAAAGTATTTTTTGAAAAATGACAATGTGTGTGTCTGTGTGTATGTCCATTAAATACCAAACTTGGTATTTAAGTTCAGTATCTTCTAAGGATGCAACACAAGGATTTTCAACAAAACAAAAAAAAACTAACCCCACCCCCAGCTACTCTTTACATGGAACAAATTTCGAAAATTTAGATTTTTTTCAAAAATGGTCCAAACTATTTTGATTATAATATCGTATGTTAAAGATATTTATATGTAAAATAAAATTTATATCTTGAATTTTCTGGGAATAGCCTCCGAAGACATCTTTATTCTGGATGGATTTTGCACAACTGGTAAACCGTAAGCGATAGACAAAAGCTTAATATACAAAAATTTAGATCTTCTTAAAATACGCATTTTATATTTTATACATCGTTGACCATTTGTGAGATATTCCTTGTTATTGGTGTCAGTTTTAAATACTTACTACCTTTCTTATACAGGAATTTGCAAACCCCTGGCCATACAAACGAAGGAACTTCAATCACATAGCAACCTACTTTTAAAACATTTGACTATCACTTTAGTCTAAGGTACTCCCTTATTTCCCGTCTACTTATAAGGAAGCAAGCAATAAGGCCCTTTTTTCTATTTTTTTCTCGATTAGAATGAAGTAAATAGAAGTATAAACTTTTTATCAATAAGTTGTTACAGAGATGTAGTAAGAGTTATGTGAATGGAATACATCAGATTTTCCACGTAGCACAACTGATATAATGCAATAAACATTCAGCATTTTACTCATTTTGAACGCAAAAACAATAAATTTCCTATTCTACATAAAAGTATATCTAGCATTCCCGTGTGCCATTCGCAGTGTTGTTTTCCGCCCCTGTACACAGCTGAGCAGGCCTGTGGAGTGCTAAGAAAGGGGTTGCAATGTTTGGAGACCAAGCTCAACAGGCCTGTTCCATCCTTTCCAAGTACAGTCCCCTATATAACATTGTGTAGCTTCATGGATATTGTATACTTCGGAAATCTGCCTGGCAATTCCTTCATATGCCTCGTCTTCTCCATTCTGTTGTGGTCATCCACGGAGCCCACTTATAGACAAGGCCAGTTTTCATAACACCTAATCAGCTTGCATACAGCATCATTTGCCGGGGTAGGCCATTTTGGGGAAGGTATTTACCGCGATTCTTTTCCACCACGAATGTAGAGTTAGAAGCATGTTGGACACTACTGGCAGGCATTGGAAACGCGGACGGGCTAGGTAAAAGTTTACTTAAGGCAAGACAGCTGAGATCTTCCATGGTTGTAATAGCTGCGGAGGGGGGACAATAATATATATGTATATAAAGTGTATTTATCTAATATAACAGGGTACATTACTGTATCTGTATGCGGTTTATTCGTGTTGTAAATTTAAGTTACATATCTTTGTTCTTTTGTTTTCATGTTTTCGTGTTTACTCTTTTAATTTTTTGTTTTTTTAACATTGCGTACTAGTGTGTGTATTGCAAAAGCACGTACGGTCTGTGGACCCGTGCGATTGATGAAGATTCATGTATGCATACTGTTATTTCAATAAATACACTTATTCATTCATTCACTTTTGTTTGCCTTTCACTTTCAGCCTACTTTTTAGATTTCGTAATGTGCTATAAAGAGTGCCGGCTACTATATATAAGGGCACAAGAGCACGTGAACGACCTAACTTTTGAGACCGTGTGGATTTATTGGGTCTCTTTATTTGAATGCCAGTAAACGTAATTTAAAGTATACGGCATTTAAATCTGTCGCGCTACTCGTCTAAACTTGATAAATTGTAGCAGAGATGTCGGTGGCTTATTTGACTTGTGCACGTTTTGAGTAGTTTTTGCGCATGTGCAACTGGTATAACGTAATTGTCATATCGGCGAAATATACGTGGCGTGCACACTTCAAAGCGTGCTAGATGAGGAGGCTTATTTTCCCGCGTTCTATCAATACAATTTTACGTTAATGACACCAGATCGTAGTACACTGCACTGATTTCTTTCTAATTCCCCGAAATGATCAACGTGTGTGGGGGGGTGGAGGTTTGGTGGGGGTGGAGGTTTGGTGGGGGTGGAGGTTTGGGTGGGGGTGGTTGGGGTTGTGTGGATGGGGTTGTATGAGTGGGTTGGTAGGGGGGTATGTATGTATGTATGTATGTATGATCTATCTGTACTACAGCTGTTTCTACAAAACCTTATCTCAATCAAAGTGAAGTAGACAGAAATACTAATTTTCGTAAGAATTGTCTCTATAGGCCCTAATAAACGATAGAGGGTAGAGAAAGTCATGTCAGTGTGATTTATCAGAACTACTCACGACTCAAAGTGCTGGACGCTCATAATACATGCAATAAAATAGTATTTGGGAAAGAAAATGTTTCATGCTTACGTTTAAGCTATCTTCCCGGAGTTTGCCATCTATGGTGACTAAGGAAAACCTTTCAGCACCGATGTATCACCGGATTTACATTTTTGGAGGATCCTTTAATCTAAAAACAACCGTTTTAGAAATAGTTTGCTGTGTTTGTTTCTGACCGTGTGTATGGCTTTGAATAAAATAGCTTAAAAACAAAACGTCGGCTACCCACCAACTTTGGTATTTACGTTCTGTATCCTCCAAGGATACGAGATTTCTATGAAAATCCTCCCACCACAAGCTACTCTTTACATGAAACGGTTTTCAAAGTTTTCGATTTTCCCAAAAATAACTAATTATTTTTATTGCCAAATATTAAAATTCTTTACATGACAATTAAAATATACATTTTAGTTACTCTGGGAATAACTATTGAAGCCCTCTTCATTTTAGATTACTTTCGCTTAATTGGTTAACCGTACGAGTTAAATGAAATCTTACTACACAAATAATATACATTTCGATGAAGCACACAATTTATGTCAAATACATTTTTTGAGTTAACCATTTCCGAGAAATTCGTATTTTTTGTTTAAATTTCCAAATAGCTTTTAACGAATTTTATATTATAGTTTCTCTATACGTACTACGTACAATGTGTATAGAGAAGGTATTGTATTGCACCGAAAAATTCGATACCGAGATTTCACGGGAAATATATACGGGTATTTGGAGACCCCATGAATCCTAAAAATGCATTTTTAGAAAAATGTCCGTGTGTGTGACTGTGTGTGTGTGTGTGTGTGTGTGTCTGTGGGCAGCATAGCTCATCAACGAAAATACCGTTAAAAACCAAATTTGGTATTTAAGTTTGTTATCTTCCAAGAATGTGACACGGAACATTTTCAAGAAAATCCCCCCACTTCAAATTACCCTTTACATGGATCATTTTTCGAAAATTTTGATTTTCTCAAAAATGGCTCTAACGATTTTGATTAAAATGTCGTATATTAATGATATTTACCTGACAAATAGAATGTATACCCTGAATTTTCTGATAATGGCCTCTAAAGACTACTTTATTCTAGATAAATGTTACGGAATTTTGCATAACTGTTAAACCGTAAGAGATACACAAAAACTTACTGCACAAAAAATGTAGATCACGATAAAAAATACAATTTGTCATACTTTTTTTTCATGGAGTTGGTCGGTTTTGAGACATTTCTTGTTATTGGTTTCAGCTTTTAAAAATTTATACTTTTCTCATACAGGAATTTGTCAATTCATGTCCATATAAACAAAGGAACTTCAGTCACATAGCAACCAGCTTTTGACCATCCCTTTAACCTATGGTACTCCCTTATTTCGCTTCTACTTACAAGGGAGCAAGTAATAAGTCTATTTCTGATAATTTTTGTCAATTAGCATGAAATAAATAGAAGCATAAGCGTTTTAACAATAATTTGGTGCATAAATGTAGAGAAAGTCATGTGAATGGAACACATCAGATTTTTTTGTTTAGTAACTCGGTTTTGTCTTTCTCTTACGCAAATGGCATTCAGAATGAAGAACTTCAGGGGCTATCCTCAAGAAATAAAGAATATACATTATATTTCCTATATAAACATCTTTAATAAAAATCGTTATGAAACATATTTATAAAATCAAAATTTTAAAAAAGTATTCCATGTAAAAGTGTAATTTGTGTTTGGAGGGGGGATTCTGAAAAGGTTTGTGTCGTATTCTTGGAAGATACTTAACTTAAACACCCGGTTTGGTATTTCACTAACTGTTCAGTTTTGAGCTATGCTATCGTCAGACTCACACACCCACAGTGGCCTTTTTCTAAAAATGTCTTTTATCCATGGGTCCTCAAAACATATATTTTGCCGGTGAAATCCTGGTATCAAATTCTTGGTTGGAATAAAATATCTTCCCTGTTTATTACCTTCTCTTGCACATATGAACCAGAGAAAGTAAAAATCTGACTATCGCTTTAGTCGACTGAATTCTAATACCAACAACAAAATATCTGAATGAAAGTTTATCTCGATTAACAAATAGATACAAGTGTAAGCTTTTGTGAGAATAGTCCATAGAAGTGTGTGTAGAGAAGGCCATGTGATTGCAGCACACCAATATTTTTTTTTGTGGTTCTTGCCTCCAGAATGCTGAGGTAGACCTATTTTTAGCTAAAGGTCATTTCTATTGTTTTATTTCTAGTCTAAAAACACATGGTAGCTGTGGTGACGTAAAATCATGAACACATTTATTTACATATCTCTGAATTGAAGCCAGCACCACTATAGTGTTATAAAACCAGCAATGACAAAAAAAAAACTCTGCAATTATGGAACCATTTCAGGGTATGGCGCTTAAAAAGCAATGCACGCTGTTTTGGAAGGGGGGTTGTTTTTGGCTAGAGGGAGAGAGGAAAGTGCAATAAATGTGTCTGATTTAGTGGCCTGCATAGTAGAAATAAAATTGATTTTCCACACCAGTGCCCTTCTGTTTGTTGTCCGTATCATTGTGAAATCGTTCTATTAATAAGCATAAAGCTTTTCGTTTTGCTGGTTACCATAATTATTGCAATATCTGCTTTTGTCAGCTTTACTGGCCCCAGAAAGAAAGCGAGCATAACAAGAGTGAGACAGGAAGCAGGGGAGAATAGCGCGAATGAATGAATTTTACTTTTAACTTTTGCCGCTTGGAATGTTAGCGCATCAGAAAATCGAAATTGACCTCATAGTATATTTGGTGCGCAGTCGCCACTGCGTGCCTGCAGTCTGCCGGCAAAAGCAGGAACTAAGAGTGCGAATGCATCCCTGATATCTGCTGGCAACAGTCAGAACTAGAACTGTAGACCTGGTATCTGCCGACCATAGTGGGAACTAAGAGTGCTAATGCACACCTGACATCTGCTGCCAGAAGTCAGAACTAGAACCACTGACCTGATATCTGCCGGCCTTAATAGGAATTAAGAGGTCTAATACATGTCGTACATCTTTCGACAGCAGTGGGAATTAAGATTGCAACATTCGGTATGATATCTGCCGGCTAAGATTGCGACTACAGCGCTGACATCTGCATGTAATAGTGTAAACTAGGTGGGTCATCAGTGCCTTGAGCTTTGCCAGCCATACATCTAAAGAGGGAGAGGTTTTCTAACAGGATGAAACGATAGAGCTACTTCTCAATACGAATTTTCGAGCATCATTATCGGAATTTTGGTACTCTAAAGCCATTAGTTTGCTCACGGGATAATTACGGCATAGATTTTACTTATCGATTTATAAACTTCTATAACAATTTTGCTAAGAATATTATTGTAATATGTATTTTTTAAAATTTGAAATGTCTTGTAATGAAGCACTACAGGATGTATTTCTTATTTTAAACAAGTACAAAAAAATCGACCACAATAATAACAACAATAATAATAATAATAATAATAATAATAATAATAATAATAATAATGATAATAATAATAGGACTGCCTCCGGGTCGAATGGTCAGCGAGCTGACTTCTCACCCCGGAGGTCCCGGGTTCGATTCCCGGCTGGGGCGGGGAACTTTTCTGTAACCAGAATTATTCCGTATCCCCGCAGAGTCTGAAGTATGTATGTGAGAGTGAATGTGTGCGTGTTTGAGGAAATAAAATAGTTTAAAACCCAACGTAAACCTACAGGCAACGAGTTGTTTCTAATTCGAAGCCCCCGATATGACCTTAGATGTTAAAGGTTATATAAATGAAACAAACAAAAATAATAACAACTACAACTTTCATTTTGTTCTTGTAAGTATTAATTTCCCAATCCATTTAACCTTTTTCCTGCATCATTTGTTGTACTTCACTAATAGCTTCCACTGTGCTTTTATATATTTCCATTTTTGTGTTTATGTTTTGAATTGCATACAGTGTTTATGATTCATAATAAGAAATAAGCAGTTTGGTTGTAGCTATTGACCAGTTCAGTACCTGTCTGCCATTTTCTTTTCTAATCCCAGATGTACTCAAAGGTGCAATGGCAGGTATAACTTTTATTACAGAAGTATATCACAGCTAGACGTGATCAAAGATATTACACTGCAAAAGGTTTTATCGCATATATTTGATCGCCATTTCTTTGACACGGAAATGTGATATGGTAATATAGGCCTTAGAGAGGTTTGAAAGCTTCCTGAAGCTGTCAGTGTGCAAATGGAGCATTGTTAACCAAGCCAGAGGGAGGACGAGTGTTACAAACTGTCGTGAAAGACGGCAATCTGACAGCCTTACCTCTGGACAAGAGGAGAAACAAATGCAAGTGAACTCATCAGCGAGTCCCCGAGCGTCTTATTGTAGCTATCACTTCGCAAGCGAAAACAATAGACAAGTGTACGGACCGGAAGTGGTTTCATTGGTTTGCCATTTTCGGACGTACATGTCTTCCATTCGAGACGCTTCGTGTGGAGAAAACGAAATTTGACACTGTAGTTCTTTACAGTTAACAATTGTTGGCTGCCAACTGTTCAGCTTTACCCGAACCTTTGTCAATGTTTTCCTCACACTAAACCGCCATCCTGATCTCACGTTCTTTAAGGGGAAGCATAAGCGCTTTTCTACTTTCTCTAGCCGTATATACAATGAACATAGTGGGTAGAAAAGATACTGTATTCTACCCAAACTTTCGATGTCGACATTTCACAGGGAATATGTTTGAGGTCCCCTGAGTCCGAAAAAAAAAATTTTTAGAAAAATGTATGTAAATGTGTGCCTTGGAGAGCATAGCTCAAAAACTAAAACACCGTTAAATACCAAACTTGTTATTTAAATTTGGTATCTTCCAAGGTGGCGACGCGAAGATTTTCAAGAAAATCCCCCACCCCGAACTATCCTTTACAAGGAAAAATTTTCGATATTTTTTTTTTTATTTCCTCCGAAAGTGCTCTTAATGATTTTGATTAAAATGTTTTATATTAAATATATTTGTATGACAAATAAAATTATATCTTGAGTTTTCTGGGATTACCCTCTGAAGACAGCTTTATTCTAGATGGATATTGCGGAATTTTGCATAACTGGTAAACCATAAGAGATAGATAAAAACCTGCTACACAAAATATATCCATATCTTTAAAACACAGCATTTATTTTATATGAAATTTTTTTCATGGAGCTGGCCGTTTTTGAGATATTCCTTGTTACTGATTTCAGCTTTAAAGTATGTTTAACTTTTCTCATACGGGAACTTGTCAACTCCTTCCATGCAAAGATCGGGATTTCAATCCCTCAGCAGCCTAATTTTAAAACATTTGTTTGTCGGTTTAGGGTAATGTATTCCCTTGTTTCCTTCTACTTATAAGGAACTAAGTAATGTTAATCAGAGATGTAGAGAAAGTCACCTGAATTGAACACATCAGATTTTTTTTAATTACTCTTGGTATTAGGATACTTTTGCTGTTTTCAATATTACAATAGATATTTACGCAAATTATGGGAAATTTTAGTTTTATTGAAACAAAAGCTGAGACAAATGGAACATTTTAAGGGTGCGAAAATGTAGTTTTGAGAAAAACTCGGTTTTATATAGCAGTGTCATAGGAAACGAGTATTATACACGATATTTAAATGGCTTAAGAGCCCTATTCAGGGGGACAGATAAACCTGCACCCAAATGTTCCAACAACCATTTACTATAAAAAAATCGTTTTTTGTTTTGTTTTTTGTTGTTTTTTGGGGGTTTGCTTCTTTTTTTTTTTTTTTTTTTTTTTTTTTTGTATGACTGATTACCCGGTTTAAATTTAATTTTCTTGCCCCTTAAATGGGACTGGCCCATGGATGGAGCCCCAGTCACTGCGGCTGAGCATTGCACGTAGGCCTTATGAGCCCTTTGTGAATTACGTGAGCCCAGGTAGGAAGGAGGTCCTAAGGACAAACAAATTCGGATGAACACGGGTGTAGGCAAAGACGGGGTCCTTAACGGTTCTAGCTAGAACGCCTTCAACGCCGCTCGGGGCCAGCAAGCCTCCGGGAGTCCTCCGAAACGGCCCTAGAACTGAAAGACCCCAAAGACGGGCGCGCAAGCCACAACCCGCCGAACACCGTCACCTTGTCCTTAAATCCTGAAACAGACAACAAGGAATTTATAGGAACGGGAAATGTTAGACAAACAAAGAATCAATGACCTGACTACTCAGGTGTTCCTGGTAGTGGTTTCCCATTAGGACGGTGTCTTAGGACGGAAGTGGATAAGCCACTGACGCGCGTCAACCTCATAGTGGGGGCGACAGTTACTGGCTTCTGTCCACGGTTAGTAGCCACGGACTTCAGAAATAGAGCCTAGTGCACCATTTAGCGTTATAATCGGGAACCTAATCACGGGGTTTCATTGTAAATGTTTCAGGATCACCTGATACCAAAAAGCAATTTTAGAAAAAGGTACGTGTGTGCATAGCATAAATAAAAGCGAAAATTTGGTTAAATACTAACCTTTATATGTAAATTCAGCAACTTACAAGGGTGGGACACAATGATTTTCAAGAAAATACCCACACCACAAACTACCCTTTACATGGAAAAATTTTCTAAAATTTTTATTTTCAAGATGACTGTAACGATTTTGCTTGAACTACCATTTATTGAAGATAATATGCTTATCTTGAATTTTCTGGGAAAAGTCTCTGAAGTTCTCTTCATTTTGAATGACTTTTGTATAACTAGTACCCAAAAGGGATAGAGAAAAACAGCTTACTGCTCAAAAAATTAGATCACATTAAAACACAGAACTTATGTCAAAATACATTTTTTGTAGAGTTAAATTATTTCAGAGATGTTCATTGTTATTGGTTTTAATTTTAAAATACTTAAACATTTCTCAAACAGAAAGTCGTCATCCGTTTTTAATTTGTTTTATTCCTAGCCATGCAAAGAGAACCTAATTTCGAAACCAATCGCATAGCGACAGTTTTTAAAAGTTTGGACCATAACTATAGTCTAGTGTATTCCCTTATTTCCCTTCTGCTTATAAGGAACTTAGTAATAAGACCATTTCTGTTAATGTTTATCTCGATTATTAGGAAGCAGAAACGCCGTGGCCGAGTGGTTAGACCACTTGCCTCTCCCCTAGACGGCCGGGGTTCGATCCCAAGCGACCGCATGTGACATTTATGGTGGACAAAGCGGTGCTGGGGCGGGTTTTCTCCGGGTACTCCGGTTTCCCCCGCCGTCGCATTCCACCGGTGTTCCATCATCATTCATGTGTCATGAGCGTCACCACCTGCGGTGCCATAAGTAGTTAAAGCGGGCGTTAACACTACCAAAAAAAAAAAAAAAAAAAAAAGGAAGCAGAAAGACGAATATCCTTTTGTAAGGATAGTTTGTTTACGGAACAGGTAGAGAAAATAATGTGAATGGAACACATAAGACTTTTTAAGTTTAGTTTACTTGAACTGATAAGGATATAACGGGTTAAGAACGAATGAAATGGGTGAAATGAGAACGGGATCAATGGAGCCTAAAGTTCCTGGCAGTAAATTTTACTTTCTCTAGCCCGCATGTACAATGTATATAGTGGATACAGAAGTTATTGTATTCCACCGAAAAATTCGATGTCGAGATTTCACCGGAAATATATGTTTTGGGGTCCCCTGAGTCCGAAAAAAATATTTTTAGAAACAAGTCCGTGTGTGTCTGTGGGCAGCATAAGCTTACACACAAAAAGACCATTAAATACCAAACTTGGTGTTTAGGTTTAGTATATTCCAACGATGGGACACGAAGATTTTCAAGAAAATCCCCCCGCCACAAACTACCCTTTATATGGAAGAATGTTCGAGAATTTTGATTTTCTCATAAAAGATGACCAACGATTTTGATTAAAATCCTGGATATTAAAGATATTTATATCCCAAATAAAATGTATGTCTTGAATGTTCTGGGAATAGCCTCTGAAGACCTCTTTATTCTGGATGAAATTTGTCAAATTTTGCTTAACTGCTTAACCGTAAGAGATAGCCAAAAATTTACTGCACAAAAAATTTTGATCTCGTTAAAGCACATAATTTATATGTTTTACGTTTTTGTTGTGGAGGTAACCGTTTCCAAGATATTCCTTGTTATTGGTTTCAATTGTGAAGTAATTACACTTTTCTCAGAAAGGAAGTGTCCGTTTCTCTTTTGTGCTCCCCCGGTCAAGCAAAGAAGCAATTTGCAATGACAATTGCATAACGACAGCTTTTAAAAAGGTGACTACCAGTTTAGCCTAGTGCATAACCTTTTTTTCAGGCGGGATTCGAACCCACGATCCCCTGCCCACGAAACACCAAAGCGAAACGCCTTAGCGAGCGTGGCCATGGGGACCGGTAGCCTTTAGTTCCCTTCTACTTATAAGGAAAAGAAATGTGAACATTCTGTTTATGCTTATCTCGATTAGCACGATGTAGAATTTTCGTAAATTGTTTGTAGAGCAGCTAGGGGAAGTCATGTGCCTGTGCCAAATCAGAATTTTTAAAGGAAAAGGAAAAATGCCGGATTTTACTCAACCTAATGAAGATTAGAACTCAGGACTTCTTGAATGTGAGGCAGACATCTACCCCCACACCACAGTGATGGATGTTACGTTAATGAGAATAGATTAGTGTCAAGTAAGCTCTGAAGCACTACCTGTGGTTTCATAAGTGGCTGCTGAGTAACAACACATCTTGCGGTTATAAATGACAGATTATTGCATTTATAGAGACACTTTGTGTTTCTGCTTACAACTAGATTATGAGTTTTCTTTTGCCCACGTGATGTACAGAGCGGTTACATTATAATCTACTGTTATTCTTTCACAAGAATTAAAATAGCTGAATCTACAAGGGTTTTTACTTTTTCTAAACGTACAATGTACATACCGGCTGGAAGGGAAGTCATTACATTAACTTAAATCAGTGATAGATCTCAGTATTTGGAACACATTTTGTATCTTACGTTTTTATCTCAGACCATTTCCTACAGAGATATTTTACTTTTGTAGACAACAAGAGAGTGGCAAGCTGCAGGTTGTGTGGGTGTCACTTGTACTAGATCAGTACATAATCAAACCCGCCTTACTGCTACCACCACAACAGTGTAGGCCAATTAGAATGCCAGTTGCCTCATTATTTCCCAAAACATTACACCACCCTGAGCCGTATTTGCAAGCGACTGACGTGTTTACATCCAAAAGCCAGTTCAGATCCCTGACCAACTTCAACGCAACGTTGCCGAGCTACTACATGTCGGACAAAGCTGCTCGGAATATGCCTTTACTTCTTTTAAGTGATTAACTATTTCGAAACTCTATGTGATGACCCATAGTTACTTTCGAAACTAATGTTAGAAATACGTTACTCTACTCATCTTACAAGTAACAAACTACTACCTTGGTACATTCTTGTGGAATTACGCATCCAATTTGGAACAATAACCATTTATTTTTTCCAAATCGGCTGATGAAGGAACAAAATCCCATTAGCCTATTTTGTTTGTAATGCTTCTATGAAGCACATATTAGAAGGGATGTAGTAAGTTTCCTTACACCCGGTAATGTATAGAGAAAGTGCTGTATTGCACCAAAAATTCGATACCAAGATTTCACATAAAATGCATGTTTTGGGATCCCCTGTGTCCAAAAAAATGTTTTTAGAAAAATTGTCCGTGTGTGTGTCGGTGGACCGCATAGCTCAAAAACTAAAAGACCGTTAAATACCGAACTTGATATTTAAGTTTATCATCTTCCACGAATGCGACACGATGATTTTCAAGAAAGTGCCCCCACCCCAAATTACCATTTACATGGACATTTTTTTGAAAATATTGTTTCTCTCAAAAATAGCTCTAATAATTTTGAGTAAAGCATTGTTTAATACATATTTACATCACAAATAAAATGTTTATTTTGAATTTTCCGGGACCTGTTCGTTCTGGATAACTTTTTCTGAATTTGGTATAACTAGTAAACGGTAAGAAATAGACAAAAACTTAATACACACAAAATGTAGACCTCGTTAAAACACACAATTTAGGTCATATGCATTTTTGTTGTAGTGTTGACCGTTTCTAAGATATTCCCTGTTGTTATTTTCAATTTTAAAATGCTTGTACTTTTCTCAAACAGGAAGTGCCTGTTTTTCTTTCGTTTTACTCCTGGCCAAGCAAAGAAGCTAATTTCAATGACAATTGCATAACGATAACTTTAAAAACATTTTCCTATCGTTTTAGAATAACGCATTCCTTTGATTCCTTTCTACTTATTGGGAACTAAGTAATAAATACATTCTGCAGATGTTTATCCCGATTAGCATGGTGTAGAAAGAATAACAATCTTTTGCAAGAAGTTTGTTTGCAGAACAGACAAAGAAAATCACGTGAGTTTAACACATCAGATTCTTCATGCAAAATTCGAATATGCCTTCAGATATTTTCCATCAGGAAAGACCTTTTTGTGATATTAGTTTGAAATTTTAATTTATTTATAACTGTGTAACTAGAAATGATTATTCTACTATTCTACTGCTAGAAAGTAGTAGATGATGATTTACGAGCATATTTTCCATCTGGGACCTCTCTTTTCTTCGTCCAATAATAGTCAGCCAGCATACTAGGACTCCATTTCCCTTGGTACCTCTTTGCTATCGTAGAAATCTGCTAGATCAGCCACTGTTTATGTTAGTTTTACGCTTTATGGTTTACAAGAAGATTGTAACACATGTTTTGAATGACTACCATGGTGAGCTTTCCAATGGATTTTACAGTGCTTCAAAATGTTCATCGTCGTGTATTGACGATCTTATTCTTTGCCCTATAAAACTTCTTCTTGTAGTTTGGCATCATTCATTTTGGGAAATTTGATTGCAAGTACTTAATTTTTTCAGAATGTTTATCAATTGCTTTCATAAAATGCTTCACTACTCCCAGTTTGCCATGCAATGGAAATAAACATGCTCTTATGTTCACTAATTCACAAAGTGAAACAATGTTCTATCTAGGGACAAGGGCTCACTTTTAAGCTAAAATTTTCTAATCTAATGAGACCTCTTGTGTGTCACTAAGACACAAAAAACAACAAAAGTCTCCGTACCAATGTTGCATACCAAAATCACCACAGATATTCCAGTTGTGTTTTTCATATTCGATTTTTTCTAACCGAGATTTCATATTGTCATAGTCGCTTTCATATCAGAGTATGCGCTACAGATATTGACTGAAATTTATTGTCAGTATGTAAAACTGTACCCTTCAGGCTAACTTTCAAAGCGTCGATGAACAATCTTCACTCATCTGGCTGTCTGAAAACCCAAGAGCCTCCATTAATGAATATCGTATATTATTAAAAAAAACACTGTAAATTTGTATAGAGAAGCAGTTTTGAAAATCACAATGGCGGGTACGATAACTACAATCCTTTTGAAGTAGATTCAACCCCGAAAGAGATGATAAAATGGCGGACTGGAAAATTCGGGGATGTAATGACATCGACCTTTCGTATTCGGGCCTCAGACAAAACCACCTGTGACATAAAGGAGGAGTGTGTCAAGTCCGAGTACTGCATGTGGAGTGACATTTGCGAAATTTGACTCGACTCTCTGGTCTCAGTCTACATTCAGCCAATGCAAAACAACTTGGATCATAAATAATGAACAACACAATTTCGCTAACATCCCAAGTGGCACCTTCTTTCTTTCATATGTAATTCACTCCAACAACTTCAACGATCTAAACAGAAATGTGGGGAGGTTACTTCACTTAATCGAAACTGTATGTCCTTCCATCCGAACCTTCACTTTTTTACTTTCTCTACCAGTGAGCAACATACACATTAAGTAGAGAAGGTCTTGTGTCATCCAAAAATTCGATGCGGAGATATTAATAGAAATACACGTTTTAGGTTTACTCAATCAAAAAAAAAACAATGCGTGTATTTGGACAGCATAACTCACAAACAAAAAGTTAATTAAACGCCAAACTTTGTATTTAAGTTCAATGGTTCCAAGAATGTGACACGAAAATTTTCATGAATATTCTCCACCTCAAACTACCATTCACATGGATCATTTTTAGAAATTTTAGATTTTATAAAAATTTCTCTAACAATTTTGATTGGAATGCCGTATATTAAAGATATTTGAATGTCAAATAAAATAAGTATCCTGAATTTCTTGAGAATGGACCTTGAAGTCCTCTTCATTCTGAATGACTTGCATAACTGGTATACCGTAAGAGATAGAAAAAATGTACATTGTTTCTTTATAACATAATTAGTAAATAATAAAACGAGTATAGTATAAAGTAATTACATGATCAGAATCTATAACCATTATTAGTGCTATAAGAACTCTTTACTTTAGTCGCGATAATTTAATACCCAAGGCGTGTTTAAATGATGTTCATTTTTGTTGTGCTTTGTTCATCATAATCCGAGTGAAGTGCTTAAAAAATCTAATGTGTTCCATTCACATGACTTTCTCTACATCTATGTAACAAATTATTTATAGTAAGCTTATTCTTCTATCCACTTCATGCTAATCGAGATAAGCATTAGCAAAAATGGTCTTATTACTTAGTTCCTTATAAGCAGAAGAGAAATAAGGGAATACTGTAGACTAAACCGACAGTCAAATGTTTTAAAATATGGTTGCTATGAGAATGAAATCCGTTTCTTTGCGTGGCCAGGAGTTAATAAGTTCCTGTATGAGAAGTGTTGAAAGTATTTTAAACCTGAAACCAATACAAAGAATACCTCGAAAACGGTCAACTTTACGAAAAAAATGCATATGACATAAATTATGTGTTTTAAGAAGATCTACATTTTTGTGCAGTAAGTTTTTGTCTCTCTTGCAGTTTATCAGTAATGCAAACATCATAAAAAGATCATCCAGAATAAAGAGATCTCCAGAGGCTATTCCCAGAGAACTCAAGGCATACATTTTATTTTTCATGTAAATATCTTAAATATAAGATAATCTAATCAAAATCGTTACAGCCATTTTTGAGATAACCAAAATGTTCGAAAAGTTCATCATCTAAAGGGTAGGTGAGGGTGGGGGATTTTCTTGAAAATCTTTGTGTCGTTTCTTTGGATGACACTGAACTTAATCATGAAGTTTAGTATTTAACGGACTTTTTGTTTTTGAGTTATGCTGCCCACACACGCACACACACACACATTCACGCACGCACGCAGACATACACACAGACAGTCGCATACGGGCATTTTTCTTGAAACGATTTTTGTTTATTCAGGGGTCCCAAAACAAGTATTTCTGGTGAAATCTGCAATACAATACCTTCTCTATACACTATACATATAGCAGAGAGGGTTCTCTATATGCCGGGTCTCGTAAACGGCTCCATTTTGAATCAGCTGGTAGTGAGGTTATGCCCCGCACCACCAGGAGCAGTTTACCTCTGATTACTCATCAGAGAGCCGATACATAGCCGATGGCATTCATCGTGGGTCTCTTGTTTACCTTCAGATCGCATGAATCATCCCACATGTTTGCGGAGCTGAAGAAATGCTCTAGAAACAAAAGAGTGCTTTTCTATCTTTCCAAAGCACAAGACCATGTGCCGTGCTAATTTCAACTAACTGCTACTTTACTTGAATTTTTTCACAGATTTGTCCAACATAATTATAATCCTAAATAACTGTTCTATTCCTGTGTACTTCTTAGAAAATTGTTTTAAAAGTTAAACATGAACAATATGTGAGGTTCTTCCAAGACAAAAATCTGAATAATTTAAAATTATTAACTAGTATTTAGTTGAATATTCTTGCTATACAATAAAAATTAAGCCTCATTTTTCCAACTTAAATATTTTGGAAAAGAAATTTAACTATTCAACACTGTCGATGTTCTGAAAATGAACTTTAAATTATTAAAAACCCCAAACTCACCACAACTCTTAACATCAACAAACAAATATAACAAAAATCATCATGTGGAACATTTTAAAGTGGTAAAAATCTAAGAACATATATTACGAAAAATTCGAGTTTAAATCCTCAAGCGCTATTTCACTTGTAATACACACAGGTTGATTAATTGTTTCTTCCCACACCAGTCGGGTCTAGGACAGAAGTTGGAGAGGTACAGTCAGGCTGAAAAGCAAATGCCACAGCCGGGATTTGAACCACGATCTCCTAATTTCGAACCAGTTGCTCTGAACACTGAGTTACCACGGCAAAATGCCATCATGGCACTAAATTCTCCAGCTGGCCTGTGTATTTGCATACAGGTGGTTTGAAACCGCACTAGACGAGTATAATGGACTATAACTTATACTTTTGATATCACAACTTCCGAATTCGTTTAGGAATGTTTTTACGTAACATTGAAAATTACATTATTTCGAGATTAGGCAGCCCACATACCAACTCCTCAGAGGGTATTCTTGGCAATTAATGGTTTCTTCCTTGTTCGTTATCAGAAAACCTATATTAGCTATTAGGCTAAGGGGCAAAGGGCAGTTACCTACTCAAAAGGCTACTCATGGCCCGAAAGATTTTAAGGTTCTCTTGAATGCGAAATACATGTATTTTGCCCTAACCACGAATATCTTGTAGTTATTATCCGTATGGTTATTTTAATAATAAGCTCTCAACAACTTACTGCACACATCAACACAAACTTGCTGTTAAATGCACAAATATTTTATTAATATTACGGGTTAAAGATAGTAATACTTCTTGCCTCTCATGCAGAAGGGATTTTATTTAACTTTATCAACAATCTTTTGGTAGTATTGTGATGGTATTCTTACCTCTGTTCTCATTATCAGTACCTTGCCCCCAACCGCAGATCACTAATGTTGAGTTGTCTCTAAAGAGCAGTATTTGCGGCGTGTTTATCCCAGATTATTTTCCCAGTCACTTCCTTTCATTCGTTGTCTGTTATGATAGAATTGTATGCTGGAAGAATAAACAAACAGTTACAGGCATGGGTTCCTTAGCGGGATTTAGTAAGACAGGGATCCCTGCAAACCACTGTGCAGCATGTCGGTATGTTCACGAAAACACTGCTTAAACATGTGTTTTGAGCTTCCCAACCTACCTCGTTACCTCCTTTAGCGTGGGCCAGCAATGCGGCTATGTTCCTGGATAACTGCGGCGTTTGTTGATGTACCCTCATTGGCGTTGAAAGCTGTATTTTCACGTCACACAGGATCCGAGGAACAGCGTCATCATTTTGGTTATGTGTCATTTTGAAACATTCTAACTTCATTAAGGGAAAGGCAAGTTTACAAAGCCTTGGAACGTGGACGTTAAGGCCTGAACCGAAGTAGTGTCTAAAAGTGTAAAACTATAACGGATCCCGATTCTACAGTGTTTGTGAATGGTTCTGTAAACATATTACTTTTTTCTTTTCCTACACGTACTATGCACAATGCACATAGTAGGTAGAGAAGGTATTGTATTACACCCAAAAATTCTATTCTGAGATTTCACCGAAAATATGTGTTTTGATTTGCCCTAAATAAGAAAAAGCATTTTTAAGAAAAGCTATGTGTAAGTGTGTGTGTGTGCACGCGCCTGTGTACAGCATGGCTCAACACGAAAAGACCATTAAATACAAAATGTTGTGTCTTTAAATTTAGTATCTTCCAAGGATGCAACACGAAGATTTGCTATAAAACCTTTCCACCCCAAAGTACTCTTAACATGGAACAATTTCTTAATATTTTGTTTCTCTCAAAAATGGCACTAACGATTTTGATTAAAATACCCCTTATTAAAGATATTTACATGACAAATAAAATGTATGACTTACATTTTCTGGAGATAGCATTTAAAGACCTCAACATTATGGGTGAATTTTGCATAACTGGTAAACCGCAAGAGATAGACAAAAACTTATTGCAGAAAAAGATTGAGCGCGTTAAAACACACAATTTAGATCTTATTAAGTTTTTTGTAGAGTTAACCATTTCCGAAATGTTCCTTGATATTGATTTCAATTTTAAGCTGCTTAAACTTTTCTGAACGGGATGTTATCTTTCGGTTCATCTCTCTTTTGTTTTACTCCTGGCCGTTAAAAGCGAATCAAATTTCAATTGCTTCATATGGTGACCGAATTTTTAAAAGATTTGACTATCACTTCAGCCTAGTATATTGCCTTATTTCCGTTCTACTTAGAAAGAACTAATGCAAGCATTTCTGCTGAAGCTTATCTCGATTACTTTGGTGTAGATAAAAGAATAATCGTTTGTATTAATAGTTTGTAGAGATTTATATCAGATTTTTACTTTCTCTACACGTAGCATGTACATAGTGTATAGAAGGTATCGTAAAGCACCCAAAACTTCGATACTGGGATTTCACCGGAACCCCCTGAATAAAAAAAAACATTTTTAGAAAAAGGTCCGTGTGTCGTTGTGTCTGTGTGTGCCTCTGAACAACATAGCTCAAAAACGAAAATACTGCTAAAGACCAAATTTGGTATTCAAGATTGGCATTTTCCAAGGATGTCACACGAAGATTTTCAAGAAAATCTCCCCACCACAAACTGCTCTTTACATCGAACATTTTTCGAGTTTTTTCATTTTCTCAAAAATGGCTCTAAGGATTTTTATTAAAATACCTTATGCATAAGATATTTTTATGACAAACGAAATGTACATCTTGAACTTTCTGGGAATGGTCTCTGCAGACCTCTTCATTCTGGATGACTTTTATATAACTGGCAAACGGTAAGATTTATGTCATATACTTTTTTAGTAGAGTTATCGTTTTCGAGATATTCCGGATTATTGGTTTCAATTTTAAGCCACTTAAACTTTTCTCAAACAGGAAGAATCTTTTTTTTTCTTCTTCTTTTCTCGCTTGTTTACTCCTGACAAGCAAAGAAATTGGAATGTCAATAGTTTCACACAACAACCGGCTTTTAAAGGACAAGACTATTGCTTTAGCCTATGTTTTTTTTATTTCCGTTCTACTTACAAGGGTAATAAAGAGTAATTCTGTTTATGTTTATCTTGATTAGCATGATGTAGATAACAGATTAATGTTCTGAATAAAAATTTTGTTTACCGAACAGGACGTCATGTAAATGGAACACATTAGGGTTTTTTTTTTTTTTTTCTGCTTACAAGAAACCAAGTAATAAGGACAATTTCTGCTAATGTTTGTCTCGATTACCATGAAGTAGATAGAAGAATAGGCGTCTTAACAATAATTTGTTACTAAGATGTAGAGAGTCGTGTGAATTGAATACATAAGTTTTTTTGCTTTCGAATTTCGTGAAAAATTCAGTATCGAGTACACTGAGTTACTTGTTGCAGCCCATTGAGAGAGAAATCCAGCAGGAGCTTGTGACATGGGCGTCGTATGAAAGTTACTAAGCCTGAAGTGACATGATGATGACACGTTCATACCATCATCAGGGGGAAGGCACCCTGAACGTTTTTGGAGAGTGACAAAATCGCTGTTAGCATCTTTCTTCAAGGCACTTTGTGTGAATGAATGCCTTTGGTAAACTGCTGAGATTAAACCTGACGCTTATTTGTTCTCCCTATAGAAGGGTGACAAAAGAAAATCTGCTTGCTACTGCACCCTGCTCATAAACCCTCAAAATTGTGATTTTTAGAAAAAGACACGCTGTGTGTGTGTGTGTGTGTGTGTGTGTGTGTGTGTGTGTGTGTGTGTGAAAGCGTAGCTTGAAAACGAATGGTCGGTTAAACAGCTAACTACGTTCAGCATCTTCCAAAGAACCTGCCTCTGTAGTGTAGTGGTAGCGTGCCTGCCTCACATTCGAAAGTAAAAAAAAAAAAAATAGAATTTTATTTATGGACGCTCTTTAACTGCTGTGGTTCTCAACGTCGCATTCCATATTGGGCGTGAAATACCACTTATGTATGTACAAATAGTGTACATAGCAGCTAGAGAAGGTACTTCACACAAAAATTCGATATTTAGGCTTCGAGGGAAAAATATGTTTTCAGGTCCATTGAGTCCAAAAATAAAAGTATTTTAGTAAAAGGCCCATGTGTATGTATGTGTGTATGTGCTTGTGTGCAGCATAGCTTAAAACCGAGAACATCAACTAATATCAAACTTGGTATTTTTGTTTAGTGTCTTCCAAGGATGCGGCACGAAGATTTTCAAGAAAATCCTGCCCCTCCCTAAGCTACCCTTTACATGGATTTTTTTTTTTTTTTTAAATTTGTTTTTCTCAAAAATTGCTCTAACGATTTTGATTAAAATACCGTATACATATTAAACATACTTACATAAAAACAAAATTATATTTTGAGTTTTCTGGGAATATTCTTTATTCTGGATGAATTTTGTGTAACTGATAAACCGTAGCAAATGGACAAAAACTTATTGCACAAAAAATGTAGATCTCGTTATAAGCATAAGTTATGTCATCTGCGTTCTTCTTTTAGAGTTGGCCGTTTCCGAGATATTCCTTGTTATTGGTTTCAGTTTTAAATTACGATAACTCTTCTCAAATAGCAAATTGCTTCTTCTCTCTAGTTTTACTGCTGGATATGCAAAGCGAACCGAACTTCTATTGTTTCACTTAGCGATCAGTATATATCGCTTTAGCCTGTATATTCCCCTATTTCCCTTGTACTTACAAGAAAGCAAGTAATAAGACCAAATCTGCTAATGTATATCTCGATTAGCATGATGCAGATAAAAGAATAATCTTTTGTAAGAATTGTTTATTTGTGGAACAGGTAACGAAAGTCATTTGAATGGAAAACAACAATTTTAAATACCATATATCAATATTATTAGTAAATAAAATGTATATCCTGAATTTTATGTCAATAACCTATAAAGCCCTCATTTGGAAGGAATTTTGTATAATCCGTTACAACTGTTAAATGTTAAGCGATAGGAACCTCTCAGCTAGATAGCCTGGTTTCGATCCCAAGCGACCGCATGTGAGATTTGTGATGGACAAAGCGGCGCAGGGGCGGGTTTTCTCCGGGTTCTCCGGTTTCCTTCGCCATCGCATCCCACCGGTGCTCCTTCTTCATTCCATGTATCACTAGTGTAATCGCCTGCGGTGCTATGGTAGTAAAAGGTAGCGTTAAACACTATCAAAAAAATTAAGCGATAGGAGAGAACGTACTGTTCAAGGAATGCATATCTCTATTTTAAACAACTTCTTGTGGGGTAGACCAAGTTTGAGACATCCTTTGTCAGTGGCTCCAATCGTTCAACATTTTGTCATTCTTTAAAAGTCCTTGCGATGCTGAGGTGATCCTTGTGATTGCGCTCATAGGCTATGGAATTTTAAGGCCAACATATAACGTCCAGTTCTTACAACATTTGAGTATCGCTGTTCTCTCTATATAATAACGAAATGTGTACTACAGCTACTTCTGGAAAGTTTATCTCAATTGAATTGTTGTACATAGGAATATAAACGTTCCTAAATATAGCTTACATACCCACTAATACACGATAGAAAATAGAGAAAAATGTATGAATTTAACACATAGAGGAACAGAAAACGAACTATATGCCTTTTCTTTCCTTTTTATTTTCTCTAGCCCACATATACAATGTACATAGTGGATAGAGAAGGTATTGCATTCCACCCAAAACTTCGATGTCAAGATGTCACCGAAAATATATGTTTTATGGTCCCCTGAGTCCGAAAAAAGCATTTTTGGAAAAAGGCCCATGTGTGTGTCTGTCTGTGGACGGCATAGCTCAAAAACGAAAAGATCGTTAAATATCAAGCTTGGTATTTAGGTTTGGTATCTTCCAAGGATGCGATGCAAAGATTTTCACGATAATCCCTCCACCACAAACTATCCTTTACATGTAAAATTTTGATTTTCCCAAAAAAATAGCTCTAACGATTTTGATTAAAATCCCGTATATTTAAGACATTTACATCCCAAATAAAATGTATATTTTGAATTTTCTGGGAATAGCCTCTGAAGACCCCTTTATTCTGGATGATTTTGAAGAATTTTGCTTTACTGCTAAACCATAATAAATAGAAGAAAACGTACTGTACAAAAAGAGTACAATTCGTACCTTGATAATGATATCAATAGCAAAGTACTTATACTTTTCGCAGATCGGAAGTGTCCATTTTTCTTTTGTTCTACTCCTTGCCATGCAAAGGAGCGATTTGTAATGACAATAGCTTTTAAAACATTTGACTATCACTTTAGCATAGCGCATTCCTTTAGTTCCCTTCTACTTATAAGGAAGTAAGTAATAAGAGTATGCTGCTAATGTTTATCTCGATTAGCATGGTGTAGAAAGAAGAACAAGAAGAAGAATATTTTGTAAGAAGCTTATAGAGCAGCTAGAGAAAGTCATATGAGTGTAACACATCAGATTTTTTTTTTTTAATACGACCAGTAAACTGGTCAAATGTAATAAAACGTTGTGGTAAAGTTACTTATCTAATGATGATAAATACTGCGCTGCAAAATTTTGATTAAGCTACTAGTTATTCAAAATAAAAATGTTATAGCTTTTATTTGAAAAAAAAATGCCTTAAATTCATTAATATGTATAATCATAGGTAATATTATTTTCCTAAAATAACCGCTTAACAGATTTATTTGCTGTACACTTCTGGACGATACTACAATGTTTGGCTCCTCTGGGTTACGTAGTTTGCACATCGGCATAGGGTGGCCGAGTCGTTAAAGCATGGACTCGTGAACGGGAGCTCTGGGCTCATACCCCGCTTGGACTTTTCTCCCCTACTGAGGATTTCCTGCCCTCATACTTGGCAAATCTTGGCAAGGTACCCTAGATTTAGACCTGGAATGCTTCCTTCCCCCATTTCCTTCCCCATTTATATTTAATATCTCATAGAAATTTCTGAGCATTAAACCAGCAAGAAAGGGGGGAAAAATGAACTGTTTTTTAACTTTAGTCAGGGACGTCCCAGTTAACAATCTTCGCCATTCCTCATACAGTGTGCTAACGTTTACAACCAGGACCCATCAGGCCGCGTTTACCTACCGTCAGTGAACCTTGGCCACTATTGTTTAGCTTTTTGTGTGACATGAGTTGACTGTGGATAGCTTGAGGTCAGTTGCTTAAAGATTCCTCCTATAGCTGATAAATAGTGTTCACTGGTTGTGACGCTGTATGCAGTAAGAATTGGCGCTAAACATACCAAGAAGAAGAAAAAGGTACAAATTTATGGGGATAAATTCTAAAGTATTCCATTCACATGACTTACACTACCTGTTCTGGAATAAACGATTCATGCAGAAGCTTATTCTTCTATCTACTTCATGTTAATCGAGATGAACATTAACAGAAATAGTCTTATTACTGATCTTTTTCCTTCTCGGTAAATAAGGGATTACATCAGGCTAGAGCGGTAGTCAAATCCGGTAAGAGATGGTCGCTCTTTGATGACTTTAAAACTCGGTTTTCTTTGCATGGCTTCTGGTAACAAAAAATAAACAATGATGACTTTCCATTTGAGAAAATTATCTATAAGTATTGCCAGATTTAAACCAATAACAACGAATGTTTCAGAAATAGTTAACTCCAAAATAAATAAAAGATGTATTTGATATAATTGTGTACTTTATGTGCAGTAAGATTGTTTCTATCTCTTACGGTATTCCATTTATGTAAGTCATCCAGAGCGAATAGAACTTGAAAGGCTACTTACAGAAAATTCAACATAGAAATTTCTCTTGTCATCAAAATATCTTAAACGGGTGGTATTTTAATCAAATTCGAGAAAATCGCCATTTTCTCATAAATATTCCTTAAAAATTACAATTTGATCTGGAGAACTTTCTAGAAAATTTTACTGTCGCAGCCTTGGAGTATACGGTACTTAAATATCAAGTTTGGTAATAAACGGGCTACTAATTTTTTAGTAATATTATTCACAGGCATACACACTTATGTAATTTATTTGATTCAGGGCTCTTTAAAACATGCATTTCTGGTAAAATCTCGGTATGAAATTAATAAATTCTCTACATACTAATTACTTATCAGAGAAGGAAAAAGTGCAATTTTCTAGAAAACAGTGCAAAATGTTTACCTTTTCAAAAGTTTGGTAACTCTTACAAACTGTTGTTTGGTGACTGTTATAAATTCGTATAGAATAACGCTCATTAACGGATATAAATCACTTACGCAACAGAAAACACTTCCTTTATAACCTTATCTTGCAAATGTTGCATAAAAAATGTTGTTTGCATTCTTTATTCTTATTATTTTCACATGTTCACTATTGTTATAAACGGTCCAAAGGATTCTCCATGAAATTTGCTCTACTAAAGGTGAAGCACTATTTTGTAGACCTAAACTTGTTTGTGTAGACATATTCTAAAAAAAAGTATAAACTTTATTTGTTTTATTGGGTTCCACAGTCTCTATACACTGTTTTGTCTAGATACACCAAAGGGTGCTGATATGAAAGTTAGGGGTGAGAAATAAGGATTGAAAACATTCTCTGAAACTTGTAAGATATCTTTGTGAGCCTCTAAAGCCAAAAGTACTTATACCGGAGAAAAACCTGGTTACTTAGAAACGATATACAACAGTCCCCACCAATAACTCAATTTTAACCCCAAATCACAAACATGAATTTAATACATATTATTGCATGCATGGAATGATATTGAGCTCTATATTATTTTATTTATTATCATGTTAATTTGATTACTGTCCTTGCACAGCTATATATTAAAGAAACCGTGAACTTGTATCTAAGAATTCAGAGGTAATTCACACAAAATCCTGTTTGAGTGCAGCACACCCGTTTCTGATATTTCATTTGTTCTACCTTCTCATTTACTGTGCATAACAGTATTAAATGTCTGTTTATTACAGATCAAACCATGTAGCTGCTGATCAGTTCTATTTTAGTAAAAATATTCGGATTACTACTGGCCCAAAGATAAATTAGTTATTCACCATCACTAATTACGAACAATGTTACATAAAAAGTTTAGTTTTTTGGTGGTCGGAATGAAATTCTGAAAAACCTTCATGCTAAATTTTTGGAAGATACTAATTTTAGTACCAGCTTTGTGTGTTGAGATGCTGTTCACAGGCGCGCGCGCACACGCACATTTAGGACCTGTTTTTAAAAATGTTTGTTGTTATTATTACTATTATTTCTATCATTATTATTGTTATTGTTATTATCTATTATTAATATTATCAATTTATTTATTCATAGTAGTATTTAGTTTTTATTATTTTTATTTAGGGATCCTTTTTAATTCTCCCAGTGTTTTACGGTTCTTGAAATATTTTATAACCTGTCGTTCGGGAACATCAGTACCTTTCAGTGGTGAAAGAGTTATCATAATCAGTCCAGAGGTTTATTAATTTCTATCTCTCTCACAAGGTTTTTTTATTATTATTATTATTATTATTATTATTATTATTATTATTATTATTATTATTATTATTATTATTATTATTATGAAGTATACACGTCTTAAAAGTATACCTCCACAGAAGTTACACCATTTAATTACTCATTTTAAGTAAATCAATTTTCATTTGCAAACCATTAAAATTCTTATACTGATCAGTATATCGTTTTTAAATAAGCTATCACTCCCTAGGATCTATTAGTGTTATCCTTCACAATTTACGAAGTAGTTTTATTGCTAAGCGCTCACAGTCTTTAAACTAAAGTTGAATGTTCACGCTCTTAAACCTTAGTAGGGACAGCGCAAACGTGTGGAACAAGTTCATCCGACTGCCGATAGATGGAAGAAGCTGCAGTGGATCATTGTTGCTGTGAACAATGCTATCAACCACTTTCTCGCGCACCCTAACACAAAGTGTAGTGCTCTTCCCCCACTCCACTCTCTTGAAGCCGATTCGACCCGACCATCTTCGCTATCGTTCCCGTGGGTGGAAAGAAAACAGAGAGAGAGCTGACAGTCATGGATGTAAGCTCGTAGTGTTCGTTATGTCGTGGTATTGACATCCGGCGTGGGGGTATGTTCTCGGCGCGTGGTCCGCGTGTGCAGTAGCTTTCGTTCGGGATCGTGAACATCAGCGGGTCCCGTGGGAGATTTGCGACGGTAGTCCGCGACAGCGCCCACGGGAATAAACGAGAGTACACGTGATACAAGCAAGAATGTGACAAGACATTGCTTGTGTCGATGGTTTCCAAAGGCAAAGTCGTCATGGAGGACCAGCCAGTTTGGGCGGTCGTGACCCTGTGCCTGTTGCTGGGCGTTACAGCTGAGGAGCTAGCGATGCTTCAAGGTAAATAATGTTTCAACTCTTCACTTTAGGTGCACAGCTAGGTTAAGACGGATGCGGGATGCAGTGTCCTCTTTGTTTTATAGCTGTCATCCTCTGAGGTCTCTTGAGGTTAGTTTAGGCAGCAAGTTTTGGAGCTGTGTATGTGCCGAAGCGGGTTGGCATGAGATTCGATCAATACGTCGGCGGGCTAGCAAACGGTCCCGGCTCAGCTAGGCATTGCATTCCGGCCTCAGCAGGGCAGCCTGTGCTCATTCTCATGTCAAACACACGTGCTTCAAATTACCCACCGTTGTGCCTAGCGAGGACAAGAACGTAGAAAATAAAGTGCCATGCATGCACGATTTTAACTGAGACGTTCTAACGGAAACACTATTCAAGCACACTTCTTATGCTGTCATGAGAAAGGAAGTGATTCTGTCAGAATAACATTGTCAACGACAAAAAAAATTGCCTGTGTATGAAATTAGGGCTCTCAACCAGTTCCCACTTTGCTGATCTAGAATTCTAAACAAATGTTTCTGACAACGACTCGCTGCATCTAAGTCTTCTAAGACATTCAAAAACAATTCCCCTTTACGTTACGTGTCTGATTGATTACTCTGTCAAGAAATATCTAGGCTACTATATGCTACTAAATTAAGTAACGTTTAAGTATGAATCATAGCCGGACTTTGAAGTTCCTTCAATCTTAGGGGCACAAGAACTAAGCTTTTGGGTGAACATTTCAAAATTGTTGATTGCTATATAAATATTCTGACATTTACGAAATCATTTTGCCCGAAAATTTTCACGATCCGCCTTTTTTAAATCCCAGGATCATGTGTAAATCATCCATGTGCTACCTTTTAACTTAACTTATCCTTTCTCTGTGTGACTTTTTCTTAGTTTTTCATTTTTGTGTTGCAGTTTTGCTCTGATTTAGCATGCATAATTTCAAGTGCACTACCTAAAGATTTAAATGTTTTTTAGAGTGGCAATTTTCATTTAACTAGCTTTAAAATTAAAAGAGTTAGGAAACTCAGTCCTGGTATCCTTTAAGGAGATACCTCGGTAGTCTGCAAACATGACTTCTAATAGACATGTTTCAGAATTCATCAATTTTTGACCTGTGGAACATTCTTTTGTTATTCTATTGCAATCTTGATTGTCAGCTGTTAAAGAGAAAATTTTCCCTAACTCGGAATGGTTATTATGGTTTCGGAATAAAGTTTATAAAAGTGTTAGTATTTTATTGCCCGTATATTTTGCTTAACCGTATTAAGAAAAATTGAAGCTAGTGACTCACCTGTCGTGTCCATTATGACAATATGTTCCAATTCGCCTTCACATTCAATTGTTTCTTAGAAAAAAAACTGAAAAAATATGCTCTGCTATCGCCCTAGTAAAATGCACAAGCAAGTACCTGTTTTCCGTTGTGATGTGCTAATATTATCAATAATGATAGATCATTAACGAAGAAACCCTGAAAATACGAGTGTTATCATTTATGGATGTAATGTAATTTGCTTTATTTGTTGAAGCATGGCAGTCAATGCATGACCTGGTTTTGATGACAAATTATGTGAATCAGATCAATGGAGCAATGCAGATAATTAAAAATAAGTAAATATTGGGGACCAGAAACCCTGTGCCACTAAACACGTCCATGGTCTAGACCAACATATAATTTTATTGAGAATTCTAATCCTAGTATTTCTAATTAGCTGTATTTTGACGGGTGTTTTTATCGGTGTAGTTTTCAAAACTCACAGGGATTTTAAAAAATAGTTTTTCTGAAGAAAAAAAAAAGAAAAAAATTAATGAATTAAGTTGCAAACATCAAGTTTTGTGCATAGCCCTAAACACTCAAGACATTTTCCTTGCCTTGGTATTCACAGAGGTTCAGCAGTTGAATAAAAAGTATTGTGCATCTAATAGTCAGATGCTCATTAAAAGCACTGACAAACACAACTAGATTACGGTAATAAAGCCTGCCTCTAATATGGAAAGTAAACAAAAGTTGGCAAGTGTTTACATTTAGTAGTTATGGTACACCTTGCGGACCTTTCTGGAAAAGAAAGATGAAGTCTATTGTTCGGAAGAAAACGTTTAAGTGAAACTAGTCACAAAAGGTCATTTGTTTTAAAGCTTATTAACTTAAACCTTGATCGTGTTACTTAAATAACACAAAGGCTATTGAACATCGCCTACGAATTTTTCAAATATTCTGATCACGATAATTCACGATCAAATATATTTTTCTCTCATTTAGTTTTCCTCATTATTGCCTTCAAAATATCCTACACGATGCACTCTTTCTTTAGTTTTCTTCAAAATGTCAACAGTATATAAAAATATGGAAGACAGAAATGATCGACATGAAACACTATTCCTGTAAAAATCTAGCCAATACTGAAAGCTCAGGGTTAGTTTAATGTTTTGGTAAAATCGTAATACTTTATCAAGTATGTAAAATAATTCTTCTTGCACTCCACAAAACACATGAGATCCAAAATTTGGCAAACCTGTTACGCTGCAGGACAAGTTTAGATCATAAGTTTTCCAATTTTAGTTGAAAATTGTAGGATTTTTAACATTTAAGCCATATAACCCTAAATAATTGCTGATTGAAATAAAGCGTTCAATATTTCGACCCATTTCTGCTCATGAGAGAAACCTGCTCAATATTTAACGAATTACAATGTATTTTCGACTATTTCGAATAGGAAGCTATCATTTTTACCTTCTCTAGCCCTTATTACAATGTACATAGTGGATAGAGAAAGTATTGTGTTCTACCCAAAATTTTCATACGGAGATTTCACTGGAAATACATGTTTTGAGACACCGAGAATCTGAAAAAATACATTTTTAGAAAAAGGTGGGGGTCCAGCTGCCTGTGTGTGTGTGTGTGTGTGTGTGTGTGTGTGTGTGTGCCTGTGAACAGCATGGCTCAAAAACGAAAAGCCGGTTAAATACCAAACTTGGTATTTTATCTTCCAAGGACGCGACAGGAAGGCTTTCAAGACCCCCCCCCCCCAACTACCGTTTACAAGGAATATTTTCGAAAATATTTCAAAAATGATTTTACCATATATTAAAGCTATTCACATCACAAATAAAATGTATATTTTGAATTATCTGAGAAGAGCCTCTGGTTGGGTTTTGTAGAATTTTGTACAACGGTTAAACTGCAAGAGATAGACAAAAGCTTACTTCATGAAAAATTAACACATAATTTATGTCGTGCACGTTTTTCTTGTAGAGTTGACAGTTGTTATTGGTTTCAGTTTTAAACTAATTAACTTTTCTCACACGAGATCATGCAAAGCGAACCGTCCCTCATTTGTTTCGCATACCGATAGCTTTCAAAAGATCTGGCTATCGCTTTAGCCTAGTGTATTCTCTTATAAGGAAGCAAGTAACCAGACCAATAATGTTTATCTAGATTAGCGTGACGTAGATAAAATAATATGTTTTATAAGAAAGATTTGAGAGAAAGTTATGTGAATGGAATACATTAGATTTTTATACTTTTGTCAAGTAACCTCAACTGCATTCGTTTTTATTAATTCCGTTGTAACAATGCCGTAGTTCAGCATTGTATGCAGTTGTTACCTTAATGATTTTGTGTGTGTTATTCACTAAGTATGGTATTTTCATCCCTGGAGTCTGTAGTGTTGTAGGTAACTCTCACATTCATAAATGAGATTTCTTTACTTGTCTTTTCAATCACCCTATACCTTGCCCTTTTTCATTTATCTTCATCCTGCACTCCTCACATTTATAATTTATCTTCTGTAGATATTTTAGTGTGGCTTTCCTCTAATACCACTTCTGTTTTGTTCTATAAACACGTACAGAGATAAAAAAAAAAAGGTATTGTACTCCACACAAAAATTAGATACTGTAATTTCAACGGAAATGCTTATTTTGAGTACTCCGATTCCAAGAAAAATAATAGAAAAATATCAAGTTGGTTAAATACCAAACTTGGTGAAAGGGTCGTGGGTTTGCATCCCGCTGTGGGCGTGGATGTTTAGTGTTGTGTGTTTCAGTTTTTGCGTACTTCCTAAGTAATTATACAACGAATCTGAGAATTACCTACAAAACCAGCAAAACAATTCTACACTGCATATGCATATAAAGCTATAAGAATAAACACGACGACCCAAGATGCAGGCAGTAGCCGACCACTGATCGGTGACAGAAACGTCAATAAAAAAATAGAAAAAAAAAAAAACCATTAAAAAAGAACAATGCGACACGGAGGATTTTCAGGAACATTCTCTGACCCTATACTACACTTTACATGGGAGATTTTTCTGAATTTTTTATTTTCTCAAAAATGGGTAACGATTATTATTATTAAAATACCATATATCAAAGATATTCAAATTAAAACAGAATGTATATTTCGATTTGTTTTTTCTTAGGATAGTCTCTGAAGCTCTCCTCAGTGCGGATTAAATTTGCGAAGTAGTAATACGTACGACATTAACAAAATCTTACTGTACAAAAATGTAGAACTCGTTAAAGCACAACATTTATATCACATATATTTGCTGTTGAGTTAACCATTTCTGAGGTACTCCTTGTTATTGGTCTAAAATTTTCCATTGCGTATAATTTTCTGCATAGAACGTCGTCATTCGTTTCTTTATTATGTTTATACTCCTGGCTTGCAAAGATACGAATTTTAATAACATTCCATAGCGACCATCTCTTAACAGATTTGATTTTCATATTAGCTAATTGTATTCCCTATTTCCCTTCTACTTACAAGGAAGGATGCAATAAGACCAGTTCTGTTAGTTTTTATCTCGATTAGCATTACGTAGATAGAAATAGCTTGTTGCAGAACAGATAGAGAAAATAATGCAAATGGAGCTCGAATTGAGTATTTGATAATATTGATAACATATAGAAAAGTTCACATTTCAATAGGATACATTTTCCAAATAATTTAACTGAATTTAGATATATTCGTTACTTGAAAGAGAGAGAGAGAGAGAGAGAGAGAGAGAGAGAGAGAGAGAGAAAATGCACATCAAAGGCATCTTTAAAATGAATATACTTAATTTGTGAGAAAGTAATTTTATAGTGATTTATTTAACTCTGATATAGTTTAACGACTTTTTATGTTGTACAATTACACTCGCGGCATGTGCCCAACATTATCTTTGTAATAAAAATCTCATGGTTCTATTCACATGACATTCTCTACCTGTTCCGAAAAAAAAATAACTATTCCTAGCAAAGCTTATTCTTTTATTTACATCATGTTAATCGAGATAAGCTATAGCAAAAATGGTATTATTAATTGCTTCCTTACAGGTAGAAATGAAATAAGGGATTACACTAGGCTAAAGTGAGGGACAAGTCTTTTAAAGGCTGGTGGCTATTTGAAAATGAAGGTCGTCTTTGCATTGGCAGGAATAAAACAAATGAGGTGTGAAACGAAAGATGATTTCCCGTTTGACTAAAGTTTAAGTAGTTTAAAACTGAAAGCAATAGTAAAGCAATATTTAGGGAACTGTTAACTCAAAAAGATAAATAAATAAAAAAGATTATGGCACAAATTGTGTGTTTTAACGAGATCTACATCTTTGAGTAGTAAGGTATTCTCTACAGTTAGACAAAAGTCAATCAGAATGGAGTGTTTTTCAGAGGATATTGCCAGGAAATTCAAGATATACATTTCATTTGGCATGAAGATAAATTAAACACATTGTATTTCATTAAAAATCGTTAGAGCCATGTTTTAGAACATTAAAATTTTCGAAAAATGTTCCTTATAGTAAAGGATAGTTGGGTTGGGGGAATTCTCCTGAAAATCGTTGTGTAGATCCTGAATTTAAACAGCAAGTTTGGTATTTTACCGACCTTTTGTTTTTGAGTTATGGTGCACACATACACACACGCCCACACACACACACACACACACACACACGCACACCTCTACATACACACTCGGAGCTTTAACTAAAATGTTTTTTATTTCTCTACACGCACTATGAACATATTAGGGAGATAAAGTTTTGTATTCCACCCAAAAATGCGATATCGAGATTTTACCGGAAATATATGTTTTTGGTCCACTCAATCAAAAAATATTTTTTAGAAAAATGTCCGTCTGTGTCTGTATGTGCTTAGTATAGTACAAAAACGAAAAAAACCGTTAAGTACCAAATTGGATATTTAAGTTTGGTGTCTTCCAAAGATGCCACACAAAGCTTTTCAAAAAAATCCCCACCCCAAGCTATACATTTTTTTAATTTTTAATTTTTCCCAGAAATAGCTCTATTTTGATGAAAATGCGGCATATTAAATATATTAAATGACAACTAAAATGTATATCTTATATTTTCTGGAATAATCTCTGAAGACCTTTATTCTAGATGTTCCTTGTTATTAGTTTCAATTTTAAGTTACTTAAAGTTTTCTCGAACGGCAGGATATCTTTCGTGTCATCTCTTTTGTTTTTACTTCTAGCCATTCAAAGCGAACCGAATTTCAATGTTTTCACATTGCGACCGGATGGTTTTAAAAAAAACTTGGTATTTTAATATATTATCTTCCAAGGATGCGACACGATGATTTTCAAGAAAATCTCCCACTCCAAAATACCCTTTACATGGAATTATGTTTTTAAATTTTGTTTTCTCAAAAATGACTAACGATTTTGATTAAAATGCTGTATATTAAAGTTATTCACAACACAAATATTACATTTTTAATTTTGTGTGAATAGCTTCTGCTGGTTGAGTTTAGCAGAATTTTGAATAACGGTTAAAAGGTAAGGGATCGATAAAAACTTACTACACAAAAATGTAGATCTTGTTAAAGCACATAATTAATATCATATGCATTTTTGTTGTAGAGTTGACTGTTTTCAAGAGGTTCTTTTTTATTTGTTTCAGTTTTAAAATATTTATACTTTTCTTAGACAGGAAGTGTCTATTTTTCTTTTGTTATACTCCTGGCGAAACAAAGAAGCCAATTTTAATGACAATCGCATAACGATAGATTTTCAAAACATTTAAATATCACTTTAGCATAGAGTATTCCTTTTATTCCGTTCTACTTATAAGGAACTAAGTAATAAGAACATTTTGCAAATGTTGATCTCGATTAGCAGAGTGTAGAAAGAAGAAGAATCTTTTTTAAGAGGTCTGTTTGTACAAGAGTATGTTTACTTTCTCTACACCTACTATGTATAGAGAAGGTATTGCATTCCACCCAAAAATTCGATACTGAGATTTCACCGGAAATACATTTTTTGGGTCCCCCTGAATAAAAAAAAAAGCATTTTCAGAAAAAGGTCCATGTGTGTGCTTGTGTATGTCTGTGGACAGCATAGCTCAAAAACGAAAAAACCGTTGAATACCAAACTTGGTATTTAAGTTTGGTATCATCAAGGATCCGACACGGTTTTCAGGAAAATCCCTCCAACCCCAACTACCCGTTACATGGAACTTTTTTTGAAAATTCTGATTTCTTAGAAATGGTTCTAACGATTTTGATTAAAATATCGTATATTAAAGATATTTACCTGATAAATAAAATGAATATCTTGAATTTTCTGGGAATAGCCTCTGAAGACTACTTTATTATGCATCAAGAGATGGACAAAAACTTACCACACCAAAAAATGTAGAGCACGTTAAAACAAACAAATTATGTTATATACTTTTTTCGTGCAGTTGATTGTTTTTTTAGATATTCCCTGTTCTTGGTTTCTGCTTTGAAAACTTATACTTTTCTCATACAGGCATTTGTCAACTCCTGTCCATACAAACAAAGGAACTTCAGTCACATAGCAACCAGTTTTTGACTATCAGTTTAACCTATGGTGTTCCCTTATTTCGCTTCTACTTTTAAGGAAACTAGTAATAAGACTATTTCTGCTAATATGTTCTCGATTAGCTTGAAGTAAATAGAAGCATAAGCTTTTTAACAATAATTTGTTGCAGAGATGTAGAGAAAGTCAAGTGAATGGAACACTTTACATTTTTTTACTTAGTAGTCCTTAAAAATTTATTTTTGGTGCAACTGCGGTATCGAAATTTTGGGTGAGATATAATACACACATAGAACAGAGGGAAGGTATTTATTAGAGAATGTAAAACTCTAGGTGCGTTATAGCCGAGCATCAGTTCACTCAGGGGGCCCACTAAGACAAGGAAGAATTCATAAATGCATTTGTTTGAGGTGCATTTGGCACGAAGTCGTTAAAATCACCACCTACTATTCTACCGCAATTAATATTCTGATCGTCTGTCTGTCTGTCCACCACATGCTGCACGTGGAGTGGAGAAGTACTTGTCGCGAAGGAGGGAGCAGATGCGTGAACACAAAAATCGTATTCTTTACTTTCCTTTGTTCGTCTTCCTCTGTTACTCACGTGGCCAAACGATGCGAGACCGAGGGGACCCACCTGCTACAGTGTTATTCTTTTAAAGTGGTTTTATGTCGATATCACGAAATGGCTCAAAAGGAAAGAGATTGTGAAAATCACTCTATGCTCATTATCATCTCCCATCTGTTTATTGTTTTCTTTTTCTACCACGTCCCGGGTAGATATAGGAGAATTTGCATTCTAATATCGAGACTTGACCAGAAATAAATATTTTTAATCCCTCTGAATTCAGAAAAAATAAATGTGTGTGAAAAGCACAACCCCGAAATTAAATTTAGCATAAATACTAAAACTGGTATCTAAGCTATCCTTTACATAGATCATTTTTCGAAATGTATTATTTTCTCAAGATTACAAAATGCGCATTACATATTACATTTGGTTCCAAATACAATCCCATTTTAAACCTCTGTTTATGGTTGAAACCATTTTAAGGTGATGCGTCTGTGAAATTTGACCAAAGATTGTGAAAATTATTTTTTTATTCATAATAAAATGATTCGAAATCTAAACTATAAGAAAACATATAGTTTTCTCTAATTGGCATACTCCTACCAGTTAACTGAAGCTATAAATGGACAGACTTACATTTATTAACAGACACGGCCAAATTTAAACCTTCTGTTCTCCAAAAAATTTCCAAACATTTTTACATATTTAAAGTGTTCCACACGATGCAATTTTTGCTGGTTTGTTTTAAAAATTTTTACTGCTCCTCAAAATTACATTAAAGAAAATCGTCACACATATTTTTCGAAATAATGCTCCAATTTTTAGAAATTATTTATTAAATTTTGAAAATTGAGGAGTAGGGAGTGCGAAAGGAAATATGTTTCTACAATAATAAGAGGTAATATAAACATCCAGTGTAATATATCTATTTACAGGCCCATTTTCTGTAAAATTTGAATTTTAATATGAATATTTTCAAATTGCATAATGTGGCTTATTTTGATTAAAACAAAATATTGAGACAGCAAAAAATATTATTTAAATAATCACGCAAGATAGAATTTTGGTGCAAAGCGAAAACAGCACTGTTATTTTATGTAATAGTTGGATATCCTGCATGCTGTGGATTTTCAAATTCTACAGAAGCATTATCTTAAGAGAAGCTGGAAGTGATATCTCTAATTTCTATATTTTTTGTAGCTTTATCTGAAAATGTTACTGTACATTGCCGTTATGTTAATGCGATTTGAAATTTCATTAAAATTGCATAAATATTTTGCACAATGTAAATGTACTACATAAACAAAATGTCCAGCATACTTCAAAGTTTGGGAAAATTGGTAGGCGTTTTTGAAATTGAAGCTCCGAACTGCACTCAAAAACGTTACTTCGTAATACTTCAATAACTTTGATCACCGATTTGTGATAATTTTTAAGAGGTTAGAATTTTTAATTTCTAAAATTAATCATTCTATAAAGTTTTTTTTTTTTAAAAATTACATTGGTGTTGAGGTAAGTTCATTGCATGGAATATTACAATAGACTCTGTACACATTTTGGGAAAGTTTACTTGTATTTAGGTAAAGCCTGCAACATTCTAAAAATGTGGAAATGTAGTTTATAGAAAAACGTCATTTTATAAAATGTTTGCTACAAAGCAGTGCATTTTAAAGTCCTTAAATGCCTGTCGAGCACGAAGAATAGGGAGGAGAGCTAAATGTTGATTCTCAACAGATTTCCAAAGGTTCCTATAACTGTTTCCTGGAAAAAAAATCATTTTCAAAATTCATTCCAAATGTCCCCTAACTTTTATCAATCTATAATGCAAATTGAGATGGTCAGATCAAAGCTAACTTGTCTACAGACAGTACACATATTTTACAGGGAACGAATATCTAATTAATCTACTGTGGGTAAGGACTTGTCAAAATTCAAGCTCCTTTAGAATACGAATGTTTAATAAATACCTCAGTCAGAAACTTAAGTAAAACTATATAGATTCAAGACTATGATGTATAACCATCTTATATGGCTAATTTTAAAAGACATTTCATTTTATTGACGAGCATTTTATTTCAAATTTTGATGTGAATCTTTAGCGTTATATGTTTATATTGTTTGTGAGGTTCGTTAGCCTCTAAGTTAAGATATTAACCAATAAATATTGGATTGATTATTTTGGATCATGTATAGAGATTTCACTCATTACAGTGAAGTTGAAGTGTAATTTAATATTATACTGCAGATATTAGCATTAACATAAGTTAGGATGTCAACTATATCATGCGATAGCACCCTCGCGTCCTCTGGTGGGGAATTTACATACTATGCTCCCCCATAATTTCAGCGGCATCTTTCCCTCACACGCTATTAATAAATCATATCTGATGCTTGATATGATGGTGCAGATGCTAAAAAATGGTCCCTCCCCTTACAGAAAGCCTGAGACCGGAAGCTTATACTTAAGGGTGGATAAACGAAATAATTTTCAATCGTTTACATGCGTAGAATGAAGGCACGAATATTCTTACAAGGAATTCAATACAAGATAAAATATTATATGGGAGGTATTGAGAGTTATGTGCTGGACAGATTAATTGATCATTTCTACGTACTAATTGAACACAAACATCAGAATATTGTCGATGTTTTTAGTTTCACTCCCACGCACTAGGAGGTAGAGGAACAATTGCATTCCACCCAGAAAGTCAAAATGGATATTTCATTTGCAATCGTTTATGAATGACCACTGAACCCAAGCAAAACAAGTTTGCTGTCTCTAGCGCATATGTGCAATGTACCTAATAGATAGAAGAGGTGCTGTATTTCACCTAAAGTTTCAGTATCAAGATTTCACTGGAAATTACGTTTTGAGACCCCTGAATCCATATAAAGAGCATTTTTAGATAAAAGTTCGTGTGTTTGTGTGTATACATCTGTCTGTGGGCACCATGGCTCAAAAACAAAAGTTCATTAAATACCAAACTTGGTTTTTAAGTTATTTTATTTTACAAAGATTCAACACTACGATTTTTTAGGAAAACCTTCCCACTCCAACGATCCTTTACATTGAACATTTTATTTTCTTAAAATTTTCTAACGATTTTGATTAAAATGCTCTATATTTAAGATATTATCAGGAAAAATCAAATGTGTATCTTGAATTTTCTGGAAATAGCCTCAGAAAACCTGTTTATTTCGGATGGCTTTTGCAGAAGATAGACAAAAAATTACGGCGTAAAATTGTAGATCTCGTTGAATCACAAAATTTATACCATATATCATTTTTGTAGAGTTTACTATTTACGAGGTATTCCCTGTTATTGGTTTCAGTTTTAAAATACTTAAAGTTTTCTCAAACGGGAAGACTTCATTCGTTTCAGTGTTTTGTTTTACTCCTGGTCATGCAAAAGGAACCAACAGCTTTCAAAAGATTTGACTACCGCTTTAGCCCATTGTATTACCTTATTTCCTTACTGTACACAAGGATGTGAGTAAGACCATTTCTGTTAATGTTTATATCGATTAGCATGATTAAATATAATAGTAATCTTTTGTAAGAAGATAAATTGTTTACAGAATAGGGAGAGAAAATCATGTGAATGGAATACATCACAGTGTTTTGAAACGTGTGCACGCGCATGTATGCATGTGTAAACAGAAAAACGAAAACTGGTATACGCGTGAAACTTAGAAGTTAAACTTCAGGAATTTACAGGATGCGACATGAATATCTTCAAGACAATTTCCCCATTACAATCTACGCTTATCGCGGAGAATTGGTCTAGATTATTTTTTTTTTTTTTTAAGTTTCTTTACAATTTTGATTAAAGTACAACTATCAGATATGTTATATATTAAAATTATCTCCATATAAAAAGAGTATGTTTAATTTTCTGGGAATGTCAAATGAAGTTTTGTTCATTTGGAACTGATATTGTATGACTGGTAAACGTTAAGAGACAGACAAAAGGGTAATACACACAAATTCTAATGTGTTATATTCAGATTAGATAGTTATCAGTGGATTTACGAAAGTTTAACTTTTCATTTATTTAATTTTAACTGAGAAAATCCTTTATAGAATAGCGTACGTTACACATTTCATTATAGATATAAAGGGAATTGCGATAGCCAAAGTTTATATATACGCCTTAACATTGAATATCTCAAAGAGTAAAGGAAGGATTAAATGCTGAAGAATAACGGATAACTCGGAAACGATTTATGGCACAAATAAACTTACTTGTAATAAATTATGTGATTTTTAAAAGATCTACATTTTTTAGTACATTTCCTTCTATCACTTGAAATATACTAAGTATACAATATTCCTTCCGAATGAAGACTTCCTTGGCTTTTCCCAAACAATTCAAGATATCGGTGCATATTATTTTTCATGTAAGTGTCTTAAATAATGTTATTGTAAGAAATTCTATAGAGCTATTTTTTCGAGAATCGAAATGTTTGAAAAGGGGTACTTTGGAGTTTGGGAATGTCTTGCAAATCTTGGTGTCTCATCTTTGGAAGATACTGAACTTAAATACCAGTTTGCTAACCAACACACTGGCACACATATGTGATGGTTTATAAAAATGCTTATTTTGGATTCAGTGAAATTTGGTATCGAATTTTTAAGTGAATACAATACCTCCTCTCCTTACCACACGTAAAGGTTTAGATGCCTTTAGATCTCATAATTTATTTCAAATAACTGTTTTTATTCCATCAGCCGTTTTTGAGATATCATGATTATTTGTTTTAATTCTTCGAATGTCAGTTTTAATGACGTTCTTAACTTTCAGTTTGTATTGTTCCCTCCACAAAGTAAATCTTGAAGCTTTTGACTTGCTTGTGGACAGACGAAAACTGGGGCTAATATGGTTGGGATTGTAGCCTGAAAAATGAAATTCATGAAAAGATGCAGAATACAGCAAATATGTCCACAAGAACGAGGACGCCATGGCAGAAAACAAGGTGGAACCGGTTATCGAATCGTTTGGCAATATCAAGAAAGCTGGAAAATACGTCGGCGTCCAAAGAGGCGGACAATAAACTAGAGGGCCTTTTCGGCTCATAATGAAGATGTTTATTGTATAACTTGTGGATGTTTACAAAACAGTGACTCTGATCAAGTGATCACCGTTTTCAAACACAGCGATCTCTAGAATGTTATCTTTACTTGTTTCTTAGACATTTATTTTGCTCTGCATTGAGATGACGAGCGCAATAGTTCATAAAGCCATTCCATTTCGTGAGAGGAATTGTGAGAGACAGTCTAGGACTGTAACGACATGCAATAAAGACATTTCTGAAACAAACTTTGCTGTTTTATGGCACATGCTCATAATGGGTGGTTTTCATCTCCTGAAGCGTTGCTTTTTATCACCCCAGTCCCCACGTACTTCTGTGTTTGTTCCGTTGCATTGTTGTTTTTTGTATTGTCCTTCTTTATATCACTCGTTGGAAAAATGGAAGCGGAAGAACTTCACTAGCCTTCATGCTAATGCTCAAAGATAAGTTTATTAGGGATGCGCACCTTTGAAAATCCAAAAATTAGCAAAATTTAAAAGATGGGTTTTGTGTTATTAAGGTAACTAATCTGTGACATTTGAATCCACGGTATATAAGTTATCTGGTTAAAATGTAGCCCAGTTTATTGTCTAAATTCATTGTCCTAATAAAAACGCACCATAGGATGAATATTTTTTAAAATACAGTAAGAATTCGGGTTTTGAGTAAATCAGTTTTCAAAAATAACTATCGTATCAGATTTGTTTTATATTAATACCTAACCATTTGTTATAAACTCGAAAATTCAAGACATTATTTTAAAATGTATGAGTTCATTTTATTAACATATATACTTTTGAGAGGTAGTAAAAAAACTTTTGAAAAAATTAATAAAACAATAAATCTTGTTGACCATTTTAAATACGAATATACGCTAACAAAACTTGAGGGAAAAGAAAGTTTAAAATTGGGTATGCCTATTATCAAATATGCGTCTGACTATTCATGGTTTTAGTTAATTGGTAGTTTGGATGCACCAAGTAGAAACCGCGATATAAAATTTAGAATTAATAGTATTTTATTATGAAAGAATTAAATTTTGTAAAAGTTTTTGTTAAATTTCACAGATGCATTACCTTAAATGTTACAGACGCACTGTGGTTTTATGTAGAAAGCATTTATCTGTACAGCCTTTTAAGTCTTGTTTTAAAGCGACTAAAATGTCTCTCTCTGTCTAAATCTAACGACCTATAAAGTGGTAGTAAAGCGATAATGCTACCACACATTAAAATGGAAAAATACGTAATAAGGGCCCAGTGAATCTTCAAATTCTAAATTATCTGCAGAGGAGCAGTAGAATAAGGACGAGATACTGTATGTGCATTAAATGTTCCTAATAGCATAAAGTCAGAGATAGTTAACCATTTTGGAGTTACAATTTTTAAATTCCATTTTCCTCATTTGCTGGCACATTGTCATTTTCAAATCGTTTCACCGATGTAATTTTCGGCATGAACGAATGAAATCTGGTATATACACTTTCTTGTAAATAATAGATTATTGGTCTGTTTTCCCGTAATGTTGATGACATGCAAAGTAAAATGAATGCTCTATTAGATGTAATAAAGAAGACTCATATAGAATTTAATATAAATAAAACTAATGAAATGAGAAAAAATTTGAAAATTAAAATATTGTTACTGTTCGGTAATTTAAATAGGTTGGTAGTATAATTGATAAGAATGATAGAGCCCTTGAAGATATTAAGAACAAAATAAATAAATCAACTACTTCTTTTGTCCTATCACATGCAATGGAAATATAACATTATATCAAGATGTAAAAAGGTTAAAATTGTGAATATTGTGAGTTTCGTCGTATTATATGGTTATAAAACGTGCAAAAAAACTTATTCAAAGCAAATTACGAACATTTATAAATAAATGTTCAAGAAGAATTATAAGTATAAGAGCCAGATGATATTTAAAATTTAGAATTACGAAAAATAAAAAATAAAAAAGCTAATTAAAATATAAATAAAATACCCGATCTAATAGGACACACACACACACACACACACACACACACACACACACAGACAGACACACACTACGAAAAGAAAATTAAGTGGTGGAGGCTTTGGTTTGGAATACCTAGGGTAGCAAAGGAAGAAGAAAATCGAGAAACACGTGGAAGAGAACAGTTATTAAAGATAAGCAGGGGGAAAAAATGCAATGAAATAAAGAATTTGGCAGAAATAGGCTCCGATACAAATAACGTCGCAAATGTAGCAATCCTCACCATAAGGATGAGATACAAGAGTTTGGTTGATTGGTTATAAATATTTAACAGGATCAAAAAAATGATGACAAGGATTTTAATGTGTCTAATTGAGATACTATTACACGCAAGTATACATATTTTGTAAACTTTATACACAAAATTTATCTCTGAAACTTAATATTTTACTATTAAAATTTTGACTGTAAAATATTAATTCCTTTCAAAACGTATTGAATCGTGAGGAGCAATTTTTTAAAAACCGCAAGAAAATAAAAGTATTTCGGGAACTAATTTTAAAATATGCATTAAATTTTGTGTGCATATTAACCATTAAACCATTTTAGAAATTTCACAAATGGGAATCCTTATAACATAAACTACCGCGAGCCATCCTAGGTCCTCTTCAGAAAAATGTAAACGTGACAAAAAATTCCAGTGTAATTGGTAGAGTAAGCCGAATTTACTTAAACCAGAAAATAAATAATTTACACAAAATAAATAAATAAAATTTGTTTCCAAATGCACTAACCTATATCCATAATATTTCTTCCTAGTGGTTATCTTTGTATTTATCACTTGGATCTGGAATCTTGCTAGTTGTTTTTTGTGCAACTGGCAACTACTCTTTTGTGTCGAGAATTTGGTTTTCCCCTTAAAGCAGATGGTGGTCTAAATTGCTAAACATGTCACATTTGGTTGCAAAACACTTTCTTAGCTTTATTATGATTGTTATTATTATTCGACTGAAAGATCTCTTGGGCAATCAGTGAAACATTACAAATGCGGCGTGTAGATCGAGGATATCCGTCAGCAGCTGTGCAACTCGGTTATACATGTGTTAGAGAAAATATCCATCAAAAAAATGTTACGCCATGCAATTGACAGATCCAGGGTTTATTCACTTCTCTATTACGCACTTACAATTTCGCCATCAAGCTTTGTGGCGCAGCGGATGGCAGCTTCGTTTACCATTTTGGGCATGGGTATTTGTGTTTTTGTAAATGTATATATGACTATCTATAAGTATAAATAAATAGGAACACAACAGAGGCATATGAAAAATTAAATAAGAAAAAAAGAAGAAAATTAAAATACATTTAAAAAAAGAAAAAAAATCAAAGCCGAAATTCCACCGCAGATACACGTATTTCGACCCCTGAACCATCCAAACAAAATGCATTTTTAGAAAAAAAAACAAAAAAAAAACCCATGGCTGTGTTTATGTGTGAACACATAACATTAAAACCAATATGCCATAAATGTGTATTTTTATTTTCTCAAATCAGGGCTTTAAATATGTTGTATTTTAGTCAAAATTGTTAAGATGTTTAAACGACAAACTAAGTGCACATCTTAGATTTTTAGGAAAAAGCTTGTGAACTCTTCTTTATTTGGAAATAATTCTGTATAAATTTATATAACTTGAAGATGGTGATCCAAGTTTTTATAAACACTTACATTGATAGGTTTTCCCTCCTGAAGTTTAGATGTTAATTGTCCCAACCTTTGAAATCATTTCTCATCCCATGTCACATAAAAGAGGAAGAAAAGAATAATTTAAAAATGATGGCACAATTTTTATTACACTCTTTAGCACACACAATTTATTTCAAATAACTTTTTTGTAGCAACCGTTATTGTTGGTTTGAACTATTCATGGATTTTAATATTTCAATGTATGTCGCTCTTCATTCATTTCTCGTCATTATGTAAAGTGTATATAATTTTAAGGTCAGCTTTTAGGTTTTAAACATTTGACTATCGATTCCATTTTTTGTATGTCCCTTATAATTGCAATGAAATGTGGAATGAAAAGATTTATTTAAATGTTTATCTCAATTGAGATTTTGTTTTTTTTTTGTTTTTTTTAGCGATTTTGTTTAAAAATGCCGATTTGGGATTTTTGGTGCAAATATACACCATACTTAAAGTACATGTTTGCAAAGCTTGATCAGATCCTAGAATGGATTTTGAAAGCAATTTTAAAGCTTTGCGCTGGTTAAATAACAGTACATTAAAGTTTAAAGACATTTCTTTCAGGTACAAATTTGATATTTTCCCATATTCAAAATCAGTCTTATCCCATAAAAATACAGCTAGATATCTGAAAATGTTTCTCGAAGCTCTGCACAATGTGTGTAATAAAATGTAGTTTTTTAAATTGCAATATTAGACGTAAATTATTTTACAGAGTAATATAATTATACGCTGTTTTTCATTTTTTCCACTTTTTGATTAAAATATGTTTTTAGATACTATCCAGTTGAAGAACATTTCAAACAGATAATTTGTTATAAAGATAAGAAGGAATGCTTTTTAAAAATGGTGCATTAAGCTCAATATCTAAGAAGAACATAGATTTTCATTTTAGCCAATTAAGTATCCAAACTGAAAATACATATTAATGAAATTTGGTGATACATAAGTGGACTTTTAGTGATTTTGGTCAAAAATATCGACTTTTTAATTGGTACATACTTGCAATGTTTTATTCTCTTAGGGCAAGCAACGTAATATGCTTTGGATGACGTTTTAAAGTTCTGCGTGGTTAAAGTAAGCTCTATATCAAACTTTAAAGCAATTTTTCTCAGGTTCAGCTTTTTCGTTATTTCCTAATATTCAAAATCTATCTTCTCCCACGAAAACACCATAACAGGCCTGGAAACATTCCCCAAAGTACTTCAGAATGTGTGCACTAAAAGTTTGTGTTGGAATTGTGATATTGGTTGTAATTTAAAATGGAAATAATTCAGTTTTATCTTTTGCGGAATAAAATGATTTTTTACGTATCGGATATGAAAAATTTCAATAAATTATTTTGTTACAAATGTATTAAGGAATGTAGTTTTCAAGAATGCCACTTTTGGAGACGATAGGAGGCGGTGAGCACGGCTTTTAATAGTGTTATTTCTGTGTTATTAAAAAGTGCAATATTTCACAACCAGCTAAACCTGTAAGTAATTTCGCTTATAGAAGCTTTCCCCAAACCTTTAACAAGCAGCGTAAATGTTAGGAATTCCATGTGTTGTACATAACGCATTATTTATTATATATTTAATTTCATTTGGTTAGCTCTCTTCAGAATTGCCTTTGTTAAAGAAGCAGATCGTCAGTTGTCTGCAAAGCAGATCGTCATTTGTCTGCAAAGCAAACTGTATTTTGTCTGGTTGCCAACACCATGCAATCTAATCAACAAGAACAAACATTCTCAGATTCACATTCTATTAATCCTGTGGAAATTTCTACTACATCTCGTTCAATCTTACAAACACCCAAGTTGGTTCATAAACGCCCGCTTGAAGATCTCAATCAAAGTAATGCCTCCATGTCAAGTGACGGGTTTTTCACTCCTAACAAAAAGCATATAACTTCAGCCTCAGCTGTAAACTCTAAATATATTGTGGACTTAACCTCCATACACAATAAATTTTCCCCTTTGGAAACAATGGAGGAAGCTAACGACACAGTCGCTGAAGTAAATTTTACTACAGCCTCTAAAACCAGGATCCCACCCATTTTCCTCCATGTAGTGAACAACTACCAGCAGATTATCCGAGACATAGGTACTATTGTAAAAGATGACTACTCAACACAACAGCAAAATAAAGTCCTTAAAATAAATACAACTTCAGTCAATGACTTCCGAGCCCTTACAAAATTCCTGGAAGAATCAAAGCTCCCTTTTCACACCTTCCATGATCCAAATTTCAAAAGACTTGAAGTTATCTTGAGAAATGTTCCCTACTCTCTTACAAACGACGACATAACCACAGAATTAACCACTCTGAAGTTACCAGTGATAAAAGTTACAAGACTCTTTTACAAAGATCGTCAACCTATGCCGCTATGCGCTGTTGAATTAGAAAACAATGAACAAGGAAAGAAGATCTTTAAAGTCAAACACATTCACCATGCTTTAATAAAAGTCGAATACCGTAAGAAACCCACAAGCATCCCACAATGCACACGATGCCAGCGCTATGGGCATACTAAAAACTTCTGTCGACTTGCACCTCGATGTGTAAAGTGTCCCTCTAACCATCATTTCTCTGAATGCCCAAAACACAAAGATACTCAGCCCTCCTGCGTGAACTGCGGAGAAGCTCATCCGGCAAATTTTAGAGGTTGTCGTATTTACTTGGAATTACAAAATGAATCCAATGCAACTGTAACCGAACCCGTAAAAACACCTACACCACCAAAGCTAAACCTGGAGAATTTTCCAAAGCTGACACCAACTTCTTCTTGTTCTGCTCCTGAAACTCCTCAGTAGCCACGCTCAGTTCCTCCAGAAGATAAAAGTTACTGACATTCCACTCAGCAAGCATTTGCACAAAAGTCTTCTTCTGCTTCTTCCTCCGATGACACTGGAAACCTTATTCAGCTAGCTATTAATTTTCTAGCACCATATCTACCAAAAATCAAATCCTTTTTATTACAGCTTTTTGCAAGTTTGTTTGCTAATGGCCACTAAAAATCAAGTATATACATTCTCTCAACTAACTATACTAAACTGGAACGCTAACGGAATCAAAGCCAAGCGGGAAGTCTTTCTGGAATTCATCTCAAGACACAAAGTCGCAGTAGCTTGCGTCACTGAGACTCATCTAGCACCACAGGAAAAGTTTTCAGTACCTGGTTATGCAGCGTATAGGTCCGATCGCGAAGCTCTCGTTGCCTCGGGTGGAGTGGCCATCTTCATTCGAAAGGAAATACACCACTACTCGGTCCTACTACCCCAACTAACTAGCCTCGAAGCTTGCACAGTTCAAATATCCATGCAAAACTCCACTAAAACGACAATAATCTCAGCATACAAGCCACCAGGACTCTGCCTCAATGACCAGGATATTACTACTATATTCTCTGACACAGTGCCAACCCTTCTCGTGGGAGATCTAAATAGTAAGCATGAAACATGGGGATGCCGTGTGGCAACTCCAAACGGAAGACGACTATTAACAGCAGCTGAACGCAATGCAGTTAACATCTTAGCCCCACCTGGTCCTACTTTCTTTAGGCAAAATGTAGGACCTGACATACTAGACATAGTACTTTACAAAAATGCATTAGGCTTTCCCACCATGGCTGTTCTACCTGAAATGGACTCCGACCACTCCCCAGTCTTGATATCATTTGACAACAATCTGATTTTACGTCCACAGTCCACTAGGAGACTCAGCAGAGGTTTCATACATTGGGAAACCTTCCAACATGTAATTGATAACGAGCTAAAACTTGCGTGCAACCCGAAAAGTCCCAGTGATGCAGAAGCAGCAATTCTTGAGTTCACAAAAATCATAACTTCAGCCATAGACAAATCCACAGCTCCAGCTAGACCTCAGCAACAAAGAAAACCCTATCACGAAACTTTGCCCTCTAACGTCAGATCTCTCTTGAAAGAAAAACACAAATGCGCCAGTTTTGGCAGAAGTACAGAGAAACCTGGCAACTTCATCGCTTGAACCAACTCACAAGAAAGGTAAAAAACAAATGGATGAGTACCGGTACTCGACTTACCAACGGCACCTCTCCAGCATTTCACCAGAAGATTCATCCTTGTGGAAAGAAACCAAAAGAATATTAAAAGAACCGACGCTTATTCCACCCTTAATACAAGATGGAAAACACTACATAACCGACTTTGAGAAGTCGTAACTATTCGCAAATACTCTACAATGTATCTTCAGCCCAAACCCAGTGATAAACGAAGAATTCAATCACGAAATTGAACGTTTTCCTGGTTCTTATACCACTGCTCCACTTCCCATTGACTTCACTTCGCCAAAAGAAATCTTGTTCATAATCCAGCAACTACCAGCAAGAAAATCGCCTGGTCATGACCTAATTCCACATTTTTTATTAAAACATCTGACTCGCAAAGCACTTGCTATTCTAGCCTCACTCTTCAATAGTTTGATACGTATGGGCTACTTCCCCAGAATCTGGAAACACGCTATAATTATTGTTATTCATAAACCTGGGAAAAGTTCCTCAGACCCAAACAATTATCGTCCTATAAGTCTGCTACCAACTCTGTCCAAAGTGTATGAAAAGATTATACTGAAGCGTTAAACAAAATTTCTCAATGAAGCATCAGTATTACCTCCCTTTCAATTCGGTTTTCGTCGTAAACATTCAACCACCCATCAAATTCTCCGGATTACAGAGCAAGTGACACAAGGCTTCGAGAAGAAAGAACACACAACTGCAGCTTTCTTTGACTTCACTCAGGCATTCGACAGGGTTTGGCATCAGGGTCTTCTATACAAACTGTTCATCAACGGCATTCCAGACTACCTCTATAAAATAATTTCCTCCTTTCTGTCACAACGAACATTCTCAGTCCGCATAGGTAGTTGTCACTCTTCTACAAAACCTATAACAGCCGGAGTTCCTCAAGGATCTATCCTGGGACAAGTTCTGTTCAACCTGTACACCTCTGATATGCCTGCAACGCCTCAAATCGCTATGTATGCGATCTTCTCAACACATCGCAATATCCACACCGCCAGAAATCACCTTCAAGAGGCCTTAAACTTAATTATACCCTGGCTAGACAACTGGCGCATTTCGCTCAACCAGCAAAAGTGTGAAGCAATGGTCTTTACACTATGCAGACAAAACTATCCACCACCAGTAACGCTTCCAGCGAAACAGATACCCTGGAAAACTAATACAGAAACAGTGAAATATCTTGGTGTACTCCTGGATCGACGACTCACATGGAAACCACATATAAGCAACAAACTTAAACTAGCCCGAGCAAGACTGGCAAAACTCTACCCCCTCCTCAACAAAAGGTCTTCACTCAAACTAAAAAACTGCACACTACTTTACACGACTCTATTAAGACCACTGCTACTATACGCTTGTCCAGTTTGGGGAGGAACTAGCCCTTCTGAAATCAAACGTATCCAGACATTTCAAAACAAAATATTGCGAATCTCAACGAATGCACCATGGTTTGTCAGAAATAGTCAACTACATAGAGAAACTGGAATCAGCATCATTCAACAGTCAATTTCTTCACAAGCCGAACAGTTTTACAGCAAGCTAAAAGACGTCTCAGGAGCCATTCACTATTCTCTTGGCAGAAAATCTAGCTATCCAACTCGCATCAAGAGTCGCCTACCACTGGACCAGCTCTCACAGCAAGACTTTCTGTAAAATAAAAACAAAAAAATGTTCCTACTTATGAGGGGCCCAATGGGGCTTACCTCATTTCAATGTTATTCAGTATCATGCATGTAAATAATGTCTAAAATCAATGATCTGTAGAGCGCACATGCGCTGATCGATCAATAAATCATTTAAAAAAAAAATGCCCCTTTTGGAACGATATCTATAGGACAAGATAGATTTTGTATTTTTCCAATAAAATTGATGTAAATATATTAATAGATCTAGAATGACGTAAAATATTGTGATGAAATTTGGTGTGGACACTTATTTTATTGCTAGTAATGCCTTTGCATAAAATTTAGAACTGTAGCTCTAATACGTTAGAAAATATGCCAAATCCCCGTGCCCGCGTTCGTTAAAATGCCTAAATGTGGTGCTTTGTGGCGCAGGGGGTCGTGGATTCCGCCTAGGGTGTGGATGTTTGTAAGTAAATACGGAAAAAAAGTAAACAAATAGGTAAATAAATGAAATATAGCGGAAAGGGAAAAAAAAGAGGAAAAAGAAAACAGGATACAGTAACGGAGTCCCAAAAAGACTCCGGAACTGCTTTTTTTTTATTAAAAAAAATGGCTTCTAGCACTTCGGTATCCCCTTAACATGAAAGAGGAGCAAAGTCAGCTCTCATAGAAATGGTCTGTAGTAGAGTGGGTAGAGGAAGTCACATGAGTGTAACTCGGAGTTTTTTTCGGTAACAAATGGCAGATGACACTGTTTGTGGTGAGCAGTTTTCATTGACTGCCACTAACGTGTTTTACGATTAATGCTTTTCAACAGCACTAGTTATAGATTGCTATGAAATGTTAATGTTTCCTTCTCTTTGATCCATTCTCTCGTCTGGTGTCCGAGTTTGTTATATACTATGGCCGGCGGTATCCTAAAGCGAGTTAACTAGTGAAGGCCGAGGAAAGGCAAATGTCCCGTGCCATGTTTCATGACTTCCTTATGTTTTCCTCGAGTAGTCATTTTTATCACAGTTTCTCTCTCAAAGTAACATGTGGTTCTCTTTGTTACCTCTCCACAAAAGCACTATCTTTAGACAGTTGGTGTTGAAAGTTGGTCTTTCACCAGATGTCAGTAGTGTTAAAAGTGGAAAATTCTGTCCCTCAGTGTTATAAAATTATAACACTCCAATGTAGCCAACTTTGCTTCATGCGTCCACGGGCTCATTCAAGTAGGCTATGACTCTAAAGCTCGTATCGATCCATAAAATGGATAATTTGAATGTCATAAGCATGCAATCTGCTGAAGAAATTATGCAAGCAGCGGAGAGAGCAGAATTACAACTGCATTTTTTTTACATTATTTTCATGCCTCCGTCGTATAGAATGTTTTCGTTCTGCACAAGTAAGTTGTCATGTTGTCAGCACTGATGCTAAGCAAGGCAACAACTGAATATCGCAGACCATTAAGTATGATCTCCGTGAAATAGGTAAAACAATCTATTTGTAATTGTAACACGTCTATAAATATTGATAACTGGCTAAAATAATGTGTAACAGAGTGTTAAAATTGTAGGCCTCGTTTCGGAAGCTTCCTACTTACAACACAAAACGCCATTTTACTTCGTGCATCATAAATAACAATTCTCCTCTTAAAGAATCGCTACGACAGAAATACTGTATTCCAGGTCCTAAAGAAACGTCCTGGCTAGAAAAGTTAAGTCCATTCGTGAAGGGATTGGCAATATCGCGTGGGCGCACCCAGTCACTGGGGCAGAACACCACACATAGGCCATTGTGGCCTGTTGCTACTTACGTGACCAGGGACGGAGGGATGAGGGGGAGACCCGAAGGGCGGAAGACCTGGATGACCATGGTCGCAAGGACTTAGTCCCTAACGTTCCTAGATTGGACGCATCCGACGCCGCCTGAGCATTACCGCTTCTCACAACCCTTAAGTCTCCGGTAGTAGTTATCCCGAAAAAACCCCCAACGGAAAGCACCCGAACGCGGTCCTGGCGAGAATAAATAATTTGTTAACGATGTTGTCAATTGCCAGTATCATATTAGTAGCCGCCATTCTGCCGGAATTTCAACCCGCAGGACTTCATGAACATTCCAGTACGTCTAATGATATTAGTCTGACGCTTTTAAGCACACTTAAAAATTATTGGTCTGGGCTGGGATTAAACCAGCAAACTTGGGCGCACAAGGCCAGGGTCTAACCAACTTGAGCCCCTGACGAAGTTGGCCACGCAACATCGCCAGGAAGAAACCTGTACAGAGCAAAGGCACCGCCCAGCGGCAACCCGCCGAACACCGTCGTCTCATTCTTCAACCCTGAAACAAGTGACGGGAAGTGATCGGTACAGTGGACAAGAAGGTCCTGGTAGAAAATAAACGACTCCAACATTCCCCTGCCGATCCGGGGGATCCACGAAAATCCCATGGGTCAGAGTGAGTGGACGCCGGAGATCGAACCCGTGAACTCCTGAAGCGAGTCACAGAAGTTACCATGGCGCCATCTCGCATATTTTAATGGTGGGATACCGAAGCAACTTCATCCCGTTAGGGCACACCAGAATCACAAATATAATTAGAAACACAGTATTTGTAATTATATACTTCCTAAACTATCCTTTAGAAGTCATTCAACAGTTTGCTTGATTATATTCAGGATAAAAAAGAACACTGTCAATAGAGGAGTGATCTGGTGTACAGACGAATCAAAATGGGCAGTGGATCAGAAGCTGGAATTCTTAAGGAAGCTATGATACTGGCACTCAAGAGAGTTCAAAAAAGAGCAGCTGAGTTTGTAGACAAAAGAAAACGATCGACAATCAAACTAGCACTGCTATTTCCTGGAAAACACTAGAAAAACGTAGGGGACGAGCAAAGCTATGTTAAATTTTTAGAGCCTATAAGGGGGAATCTGCATGGAAAGACACATCCAAGCGATTATTAAAGCTATTGTACTGTGGGAGAAATGATCACTCAAAACAAATAAGAAATAGTGAACAAAAAACTGTCATAGGTACATTTTTCATCGCAGATAGAACAATTAATGAATTAAACAAAATACCTGCTGAGTTACTAGAGACCTTGCTTCAAAATGTAAATAGTTTTAAAAAGAGGCTAAAGAAGAGTGATTTATAATCGGGATAGTAAATATAAGTATTGCTTATCACTAGTATTATATATTATTATTATTATTATTATTATTATTATTATTATTTTGGTAGTATACTATGATGTATTGTCAATCTGACAGGGTATTATATTATCCTTATTATTTATTTATTTTAATTCTTTGTACATTGCATTATTACATTGACAGCTTTTTCACTAGGCCATGCCTCAAGCTGAAATAAAGTATATATTGGACATTTTTGTTCCTCTAATAGCAAAACCACAGTATTCCGAACTGAATTTTACGGAATCGAAATCTGTGTCGAAGACAGTTTCAGTAAGAGCTAATTGCGGGCATTTGGTGTGCTTAAAGCATTTGTAAGCAACCAGATAATATCCAACAATTCGCAACTACAGACAAATATTTATAACACTGGCAAAACATAAGAAGGTATTACTTGGATAAGTGGCATAAAGGGGTAACAGGCAATTAAAAAGCAAACACTAAAGCAAAGAAGGCTTCTGCTCTAAAGTTTATTGGCGTTCCCTGAGCCCTTATAAGGAAAACCATCTCGGAGAGCAGCAATAGACACAAAAGTGGAAGGACATAGACACAGTAAGAGAGTTTGTTGAGAGTCTTGAAACCAACTTGACCAACTTGAGAGTCAACTTGAGGCCAACTTTATCTCTTACATTTGTTTCTCTTATTAAAAAAATCCAGTTCCGAAGGCTTGTCGGGACTCCAGCGTTGTATTCCTTTTCCCTCCTTTTTTCTATCTTCCAACATTTCTTTTGTTTTTCTATTTAATTACCGGGTTTGCTTCTAATACACACATATACATATTTACAAACACAAAAACACCCATGCTCAAGGCTGAACTCGATTCCATGATCCCCTGTGCCACGAAGCCCCAAAGCGAGGCACTTTAACGAGCGCGGCCATGGGGAACAGCGTTATAGAAAGGTGATGATGGAGCAATTGAAGGATTGAGTGGCGGGGGAAACCGGAGCAAACCCGCCCAGACGTGGCTTCGGCCACCACAGATGCCATATGTGGGGTCTTAATTTCGAACCCGTGTCGCCTAGGTGGGAGGCGAACGGTCTAACCACTCAGCCTAAGAGGCCTTAAATCACAGAAAGCCAGAAATGAAGCCCATAATAGGTCTCTTTACAGGTCATTGTAGACTAAGAAGACATTTTATGAGACGCAGTTATGACGCCTTTATTCATGACGGGTACTCTAGTGCCGACCGTCCCGACGGCTAAAAGAGAAGCAAAAAAACAAAAAAATCTGATATGTTGCATTTACATTCTGCAAGAAACTATCCTTAAAATAGAATTCTTCTACCTACATCATATTAAACGAGATAAGCATTAACAGAATTGGTTTTCCTTATAAGTAGAAGGGAGATAAGGTAATACATCAGGCTAAAGCGATAGTCAAAATATTTTAAAGTCGGTCGATATGTGAACAATTGAAGTTCAGCTCGCTTTGCATTTCTAAGGAAACAAAAGAGAGATGAAACGAAAGGTGGCCTTGTTTGAGAAGATCTGTAGTTTAAAATTGAAAACAATAACAAGGAATATCTTGGAAACGGTCAACTCCGCAACAAAAATGTATATGATATAAATTGTGTCTTTTAACACGATCTACATTTTTTGTATAGTAACTTTTTGTCTATCTCTTTTGGTTCACAGTTACGCAAAATTCATCATGAATGAATGGATCTTCAGAACACATTTCCAGAGAATTCAATATATACATTTTATTTGTGGTGCGAAAAGCTTTAATGTATGGCATTTTAATCGAAACCGTTAGAGCCATTTTTGAGAAAAACAAAGTTTTCAAAATTGTTTCAAAAATTTTTCCATGTAAAGGGTAGTTTAGGGTAGGAGGATTTTCCTGAAAATCTTCGTGTCGCATTCTTAAAAGACAGCAAATTTAAATACCAAGTTTGGTATGTTGTCCACAGACGCACAACTTTTTCTGAAAAGTTTTTTTTTTTTTTTTCCTGGGCACAGGAGAACTCAAAGCATATACTTCCGGTGAAATTTCGTGTCATATTTTAGGTGAATACAATACCTTCTCTATATACGGTGTACGTGTAGAGGAAGTAATAAGTAGCGCTTTTGCCCTGTCCAAACCCCACGCTATCGAGTAGGTGAATTATTCGCGAATACGATTCTGGCGTAACACTAATTACATTCTCCGAGCGAGCTGTGACGAATGCGTCTACAGAATATTGTTGCAAACAGTTATTCTACTTACAAGGAGCTACGATATTATCACATTGATGTTACAGGTCTAACTTAGGTTGTTTTAGTGAAACTGCCGCATTTCACCCAAGCATTCCATGTTGCTACATCACAGGAAACGGCTGAAAAGATCGAACCAAGGGTGGCCATATATATGTTGACTCTCTACGGATACCCAAAGGTTTCAACAACCATTTCCTTAAAAAAGGATATTTGTGATTTTGGTAAAAAATTTCACACCCAGTGTCCCTTAACCACTAGCGTTCTTAATATTTTACACGACATATGTACAGTATGCAACTAGGTACCACCCAAAAATTCCATACCAATATTTTATTGGAAATACATGTTTTGATACCCCGAATCCAAAAATAATTTTTAGAAAAAGGTTTGTGTGTGAGTAAGTGTGGATGGCATAACTCAAAAACGAAAAATCTGTTTAATACCAAATTTAGTATTTAAGTTCAGAATATTCCATGTAATGGACACGAACATTTTCAGGAAAATCCTCCACTCCCAGTTACGCATACAATTTTTATATTAATCGAATATTTTGTTTTTCTAAAAATGATTTTAACAATTTTGATTAATATGCAGTATTGTAAAGATGTTTACACAGCAAATAAAATGTATATCATTAATTTTTGGGAATAGCGCCTGAAGGTCTCTTCATTCTGAATGACTTTTGTTTAACTGGTAAACCGTAAGAGATAGACTTCACAAAAATGTAGATCTCGTCAAAACACACACATTATCTCATATGCAATTTTATTGAGCTAACCGAGATATTTCCTGTTATTGTTTCAATTTTAAAACACTTAAACCTTTCCCAAACGGGAAACCCTGGTCTATGTTATATCTCTCTGGTCTTTTCTCCCCGCCATGGAAAGAGAACCAGGATTCAATGACAATCGCATAGCGACAACTTTTAAAAGATTTGGATGTTCCTTGAGCTTAGTGCATCCCCTTATTCCCCTTCTTCTTATTATGAACTAAGATACAAGGCCATTTCTAGTAATATTATCTTGCTTAGCATGATGCTCTTTCGTAAGAATAGTTTTGCTGCAGCAAGATAGAGAAAGTAATGTGAATGAAAAACTTCTGTTGTTTATATCTACGAATTGTTACATTTTGTTTTGAAACAGTGGCCTACCATCTTTCAGTTCATCATATTAATGGAGGTCTGCATTGAAAACTGAAGCACTTATCTCGTTATCGTGTGATTTCATAAAGATTAATTATCTCCATAACACATGCTTCTATATTATTGGTCCGCCACTAGGTTTGAAGTTTCGCGGAAGACACCTTCGCTCCCTCGTTTATCCAGATATTGAGAAGGATAAGCCGATCTCTTTGTATATCCATTAGTTGACAGTGAAGTAAAACAGGAACTGTATCAAATACCAGGGTCATCCAGAAAACGAGAGACGATTTGGCATAACTAAATACGAGACGAAAGACGTCAATACCAAACTTTATTTACAAAGTTGCAGTACTTTATTTGTCAACGCAATCTCCATTCTCTCAAGATATTTATCGTCACGCGGTAGCAGTTTTTCAATGCCGATGTTATTGGTTTTTTTTTTTTTTTTTTTTTTTTTTTTTTGAATGTACAAAATGTTCAGCCAATCGATTTTATAGGCAAATAACGCAAGTGTGTAGTGATAATGCAATGAACGAGTTTTCAGAGAGGAAATGGTGCATCATTTACGAGTAATCAAGGAAGAACCAGTGTGCCCGACAAAGACTAGAGTGGAAGTTCATCCATCATTGAAGAAATTGAAAGTAAATGTTAATGAAAGAATTAAGAAAAACCGGTGTTTTACTTTGGGCTTTTTGGGTGGAAAAAGGTTTCGCAACCTGTGAAAACCTCAACGTCTTGGCTCAGATCTTTAGCGGCTGAAGAGTATAACATCTGCATTGGAAAACCGATACCACGTGCCAACAAATACCTTGACAGCAATTGCGATTACGTTAAGAAATAGAGTAAGGTACTGTAACTTTGTAAATAAAGTTTTGTATTCATATCTTTCGTTATTATTTAGTTATGCCAAATCGTCTGTCACTTCTGGATGACCTCGTATATGCGTAAGCTAGCAATGCCGGTGTTGATAACTTTATGTTCTGGACGATAACTGAATGCAATGCAGTAAAGCAGAGGTGTTAGTTAGCCTTAAACAAGCTAGACCACTCGCCTCTCACCTAGTTCGATCCCAAGCGACCGCTTGTGGGATTTGTGTTGGAGGATAAAACGGCGCAGTAGCGGGTTTCCCCCGCCATCGTATTCCACCGGTGCTTCATCTTCATTCCATGTATGCCATCAATGTCATCACCTGCGGTGCCATTTGCAGTTAAATCGGGTGTCAAACATTACCAAAAAAAATTGTATCGGAAAATGTGCGAAAAAGCAACGTCATTCGCACGTAAAAGGAAAGTATGTCAAATGTAGTTCACTCCTGGAATTTAATGTTTATTTACACAATTATATAATAAAAGTGTGGAATATATACCTAATATTTTTACGTGTTCCAAAGAGGCGATACTTTAAAGTAGCAAATCTATTAAATAAGTTGGAATTTGATGTTTATTTGCAGGTTGTTCAGGCTTAAGGTTCTGTTGTGAAAGCGTTTCTGTATGGTCAGTCAGATATAGCGCCCATTGGCGGCCAATGCCAGTAGCATGTGCCAAATTATGTCTTGCTAACTTGTGTGTCATTTAAGTTTTGTATGAGTGATGTAAGCTGTCCAACTTCCCCGCATTTGGCTTGCTTCAGCTTACAATAATATTTCATTTTCTTTAATTGCAAGAGGTTGTCTTTAGTTCGTGATCTCTCATTTGATAAGCTAAGTTTATGTAACATCTTTGTAATCTTAGGACTTTCCTCTAATTGTGTGGCTCATAATGAGAATCAACAGAGCATAGACACGTGATGTTCATTGCACACTTGTCATTTAGCTAGCAAAACGTATAGTTCCAAATTATCACGTAGATCTGAAATGTTGCACGTGGCTGTTCCTTCACGTGTATGGCGAACCTGCGGCTATTGAGCATGTCATTGCCGTTAAAAAGGTATGCATTCTGCCAATATTTTTATTAATATGCGAATTTTACAAACAAAATGTTTTCTGGAAGTTAACTACAACTAAAAGTGCTACTTTTTGCAATATTCTCCTAGAATAGAGGAACTTCTGTATTCGACAAAAATGCTGTGCAAATTCAATCAGTAATATATTATTTAAGCTCAAATGAATAAAAATCTGATGCTTAATAGCTACACTATATTTTATATTCACGCATATCCATTAAACAGCCGTGGCCGAATGGTTAGACCTCTCGCCTCTCACCTAGACGGCCGGGGTTCGATCCCAAGCGACCGCATGTGAGATTTGTGGTAGACAAAGCGGCGCTGGGGCAGGTTTACTCCAGTTTCTCCCGCCATCGCATTCCACCGTGCTCCGTCATCATTCACGTATCATCAGTGTCACCGCTTGCGGTGCCATTAGTAGTTAAAGCGGGTGTAGTAACTTTCCGCCTCTCTCTTACGGCATAACAATTTTCGGAAGCTATTTCAATAAAATTCAAGTTAGTTATAAATTTCATTTTTCATGAGCATATCTGAAACACATTGTTCGACACATTTTTGAGTAATTAATTTTAATTTGAGTTAAGTAATTTGTGTTGCATCCCTGGAAGATGCTAAACTAAAACACAAAGTTTGATATTTAACGGATTTATTTTCCTTTTTGAGCTAGGTTGCCCACAGACACACAAACACGTACATTCTATAAATGCTTTATTAGGACTCAGGACCCCTCAGAACATGTCTTTCCGGTGAAATGTCAGTGTTGAACATTCGGGTGGAATGCAATACCCTCTCTACCTACTACGTACATTGTACGTATATGCTAGAAAAATTTAAAAAACTTATTTAATTTTAACAACCTGAGGAATCACTATGAAATAGTGATGGGTAAAAGTTTTCGTGTCAGTGTTGTAAAACACTTTCTTTCTTCAGCAAATAAGGAAACTCCGTGATAGACGCGTTAAATATGGCAGATAGCCACATTTGAAGCGAAGAAGCCCAAGTAATGCATTCAGGATCTAGGCTCAACGAACTCTGCTAGACAAACGATCGTTTCGTAGGATTTCCTTGCAAATAACTGTGTATTTTCAAGCGAAATAACATGTTTGAATGCATTGGCAAGGTTTCGCAGTTGTGGCATTAGGCGAGCTTAAAAGGCTAAATGGAGTGGGAGCTTATGCGAGCTTTCATTCAGATACTGCGTTTCAACTAAGTGGTCTAGTGGAAACACGAACTGGAAAGTTTTTTTATAATACAGTCGGGACTCCGGCGCTGTATACCCTACTTTTATTTACCTAGTTTTTTTACTTTGTTTGCTGTGTGATTACTGAATTGCTGGTTCCTTCTTTTCACACACACACATCCCCTGAGCTATGAAGCACCAAAGCGAGACGCCTTGGCGAGCGCGGCCATGGGGACCGGTATCTTTTAAAAATGCTACGTATAAATATAACAAGGCAGAGTTCTTACTTACAGAATTCTAAATTAAGAATTAGTGTGTTCCATTAACCTGTCTTTCTCTATCTGCTCTACAAATAAACTAATCTTATAAAAGATTATTATTATTTTATCTACATAATACTAGAAAAGATAAACATCACCAGAATTGGTCTTATCGCTTTGCTCTTTGTAAGTAGAAGGGAATACAGTACGCTAAAGCCATGGCCACATCTTTTGAAAGCTGTCGCTTTGCGGTTGTCTCTGAAATTCGGATCTCATTCCATGGCCAGGAGTAAAAAAAGAGATGCAGAACAGACTTCCCATTTGAGAAAAGCTTAAGTATTTTAAAACTAAAACCAATAACAGGGAATCTATCTGGGCAAAATAACTGTATACAATATAAATTGTGTGTTTTAACGAGATCTAAATTTTTGTGCAGTACAACTTTCTCTAGTTCTTAAGTGTTCTAGTTATGCAAAAGTCATTCAGAATAAAGACAAGGCTATACACAAGAAATTCCTGATACACATTAATTGGCCATGTAAGTATATTTAATATAGTCAAATTAAGCAAAATTGTTAGCCACCTTTTAGAAAATCTAAAATTTCGAAAAATGTTCCATGAAAGGGTAGTTTGGGTGGGGAATTTCCTGAAAATATTCATGTCGCAGCCTTGGAAAAGATATTTAACCGACCTTTGGTTCTTGAGTTTATTTATTCAGATGTCCTCAAAACATGTATTTACTGTGAAGTCTCAGTATCAAATGTTTGGATCCAATGCAATACCTTCTCCACCCAATGTTGTCATTGTCATACCTGCTAGAGAAAGTGAAAGTGGGAGTGGTTCTGTAACAACTAAACTTTTGAAACATTTAGTTGAACATTTCTAGGCATAACTCAGGTTCCAACGTAGTCAGGGAAAATATTTTAAAGGTATTTTAGTTTTGGAAATAACCAATAGAAATCAGGTGAAAGTAACTTATCTTAGAAAATAATAAATTAAAACTATCTAAAAGTAGCTTAGGTTCTAGAACAACCAATCAAATCTGACCAATGCCATTTAGTTAATGAAATATCCATTTTAGTAGTGTTCAACGCTCGTTCTTGCTTCACCAAGCACCTCAGCCATGACATTGGTGATATGAGAAATGAAATTATAATTAGGAAAGGAAATTTAGAAGGAAATTTTTCACTTTAGGGTACCTCCGCTACATTTGTTATTATGAGCACCGAGAAATCCTGGAAGAAACCTCATTTAGGGAGGAAGGTTCTCCAAGGATTTGAACCGCGGACTTCCCATTCACAATTCCATGTCTTGGGACCTCCGCTACCCATTTACACATCTAGAAGTATATCAAATTTTAAATAAATCTATGAAAGATGATCAAACCAAAACCTTTTAAAAATAAATCTTCTAAAATATCTTGTATTCCAAAATAAACAAAACTTGAAAGTAAACAATTGAAAACATCTAAAACTAACAGTTTCTGAAATCAATTAAAGGTGTCTAAGATTAACTTATATTCCAAAATAACAAATGGTATAAAAGTAACTTACGTACATAAATAGCTATTCGAAACATGATTAGTAATTAAGGTTTAGAAATACACAATGTGTTTAAATGTAAAGTACGTTCCAAAATTAGAGTAGACAGGACTAGACTGGACTTGCTTGTAATTAAATTTTACAAAGTAATGGGTACACCTATTCTCCTTTACGGATTAGAATCATGGGTAAATTTAAATAAGATTCAAAATCGAGAAAAATGTGTTGAAATGGCAGTCCTAAGGACTGTCTTAAGAAACGATTAGAGTAAAAAAGAACCTAACATTTTAAAAGCATAGCTGATCGTGACAAGTGGCTCCAACACCAAATCAAATGGAGAATAGACTCCCAAAAAGTGTATTCAATTATAAGGAGACTGAGACAAAAGAAGTTCTAAATGCGATGGAAAGAGAAACCGTGAAGCCGAAACAAGCGAGTCCTACTACGTATAGTGAAGAAGGCTTAAGGCCCGCTCCCATTTATCAGAAGCGTCGCGAAGAGAATTTTCTTCACAGAGAAAATTGCCGGCGCGCTGAAACGTCGGACACAGAATTCTAGAGCTAGCATATTTGTTCCGACGTGGACAACTTCTGTTTCGGATGTAATTGTTTGCTCTCGGGACCAATCGGAGAAGCAGATTATGAAATTCCGCAGTGTTTTCTTGCCACAAAAATATAATATATAATAGTAAAATAATCTCAAGGCATTTCTTTTAGTAGGCCTACACACATCTATTATTATGGATGAAGAGAAATTGACAAATGTAGTTCAAAAGTATCCATTATTGTACGATAAGCGTCAATAATATTACTGCAGTAATGTTGTCCTTGAGCATGCATTAAAAGAAATTAGGGAATGAATTTGAACCATGAGAGATAAAACCGAAAATTTGCCATATGTACTCCTGGTTAAACTGGTTTCATGAATCTAGAATTCCTTCGTTATTTGCGTTAATTTCTTCATTTTCTGCATGAATAAGCTAATGCTATCAAGCTATCAATTCGCTTCGTTTCTCTTCCCTTCGTTTCCGACAAGTGGAATCTTCAAAATGCGTGTCACCTTTACACTCCAGAACTATATAAATGAGGGTTATATTCCAAAATTGTTCAAAACAAACTGCTATGCATGGAGACTACTATGGTAAGTTCAGTAATAAAAACCAAAGTAATATAAGCTTCTTTAGAGATTGGCTACTGCCTCATGACGTGCATTTTGAGGATAATTAAAGAGAAAGCAAACTATGAAATGCTATATTCTAGTTATGGGCTTTAGGTGAAACGTAAACTACACAGCCTGATCTCTTGCACGATTATTGTAATGTATGTATAAATGAAAGATACCTGCATTCATTTTCAAGCACGTGAAGCACAAAGAGAAAGGAGTAACGAAAATCCTGGCAGGATCAATATCAAGCCGAGAGACATGAAAGTTCTCTTCGAGTTCTGAGAAACGCGGGCTGATGTACAGGAAAATGAACTCCGGCGTCTGCTTATGAATTATCTAACATCTGACAACGCAGGTGGGGAGGCAAGTTATTTCCAAGAGCCTTCCAGCGCTCTAGAGGTGGGAAATGTCGATCTTTTGCTCCTAACATCATTGTCAGTCCCGGCACCAAAATAGTAGTTCAAATAATATATAATCTCCATTTTAACATAGAATGGCCTTAAAAGTATTCACAACAACTTCACTTTCAATCTAAAAGAAGGTTTCTTTAGGAAATTCAACCTCTGGAAGCTTCTTCAGCATTAAACGCCCCCAGAATATCCTCCAAGATTAATAGAAGCTGCTGATGTTAATACTACTACAAAAGCTATCTCAGCCATTGCAGCTGACTGTTCTACCGAAGTCGTTTGCTGTATGGTGAACACATTTATGCGATGATCACATCAAACTAAAACCCTCAGTTCCGATTTAATTGCACAAAATCTACGGCAAAATACTGTTGGACCGCCAGAAGAAGGCGAGAGGCGTCTGAGGTTCAGGAGGGGGGCTACCTGCTCTGTACTGAATTTGTTTGCTACCAAATGTGTGTGGAAGGAAAATGTATGTGGAAGGTATGCGCTTGCATTGGTAACTCAGAGAAAACGTATGCCTCAAATTCCAACATATCCACAAGACCTAGCAGCTCTTGGAAAATATGCGCTAATGATGAGTACACCAATTACAGGCTGGGATACTAATGTTTTGCGATGTATTCAATGTATATCTATTTGTGACATCAACAAAAGTTTATGAGATACTATGCCGCCTTATCATACCCGTCCAGAGAGCAAAACACCCCGAAAATGTAGTATGTGAGTATGTGGGTCAACCAAGTTGATACATCTTAACAATTGCTGCGATAGATATAATTACGCATGTCCGTGTTTTCGTTGCTAATGCACAAAGTATCTGACCACGATGTTTATATTTGTCGGTGAAGGCAAGCAAGAAATGTATCGCCAGATAGAAAATATTTATGCAGCGTATTCCTCTTGTTCGGCGTCTTCTCGTGTCCAGACAGTACGAAGAAAACACTGCTACAGTTAAGATGAATATGTAATGCGATGACCTACGTTGACAAATTTTCTTCTAAGTGGCAACGGACTGCAGTTTAAATGTTTCCGAAACCCAGTGGAGCCAAAACTAATCCCAAAATAATTACCGTCCTAACAGCCTACTTTTGCTCTTCTCTAATACTTGTGAACGATTTTTCATACCTCGAGTAGTCTCTTAGCTTGAAGCAGTTATTTCCATCACATAATTTGGTTTTAGAGCACATTATTCCAGACTAGAGCAGCTATAGTTAATAGCGCGATGTTGTTAATGTGGTTAACTAGCTCGATTCTCCGTGGTCTAAGGGTAACATGCTAGCCAGGCCTGGCAAGAAAAGCGCAAGAGGTGTGAACCTACTCTCCCTTTCGTTTCCACTACTCTCCTTCAACAGTCACGTAAAGCCAGAGAAACCAGTTCATTCAGTGCAGTGGTGGCTTACATGTACAACATGAGTCATTGCGAATTTTTAATCGTGACTGGGAGAACAAGTATAAGTTTGTTCTTTCAAGAACAACCGCCACTGTTGCATAAGTAACCTCTGCGCTTCTCTACCAGGTGGAAGGAAAAAGGAAAGAGTGATTGTAGGGTTAGAGCATTTTACACTGCGAGCGTTTATCTTACCGACGCTATGCTAGATTATGCTTCCCAAAGTTGTAGGTTCAAACCTGGCGATGGATTTCTTTTGAGTATAAAATTTCTTACCATGGCTTCCTTCGGAAGGGAAGTAAAGCCTTTGGTCCCGTGTTGTAGATTTACAGCACGTAAAAGAACCTCAAGCCTGATAGAGAGGCCTCTGAGCAAAATTAAGCATGCTTCACGCCCAATCTGGAATGGGATGCTGAGAACCATAATAGTTAATGAGCTTCATTAAATAAAACGCAATTTAATTTCATGCCATGACATGGCGTTCTTCGACCCGCATCTGTCTAAACTGTACTACGTGTACAATCTTTATGTGCCTAACATTCCAAGAAAGTAATCTAAAAATGGTGAAACTGCAGCTAAACGTGAAATTCTCCATGTAATAAAAATTTGTAAAATGTATAGATACTTTTAAATTGTTTAATTTATTCCTCAAACGTGTTTAGGTTCAACCACTACGTAAATAATTGTGTAACAAATTAAAAATCAGTCATGTATTATTAATTAAAACCCTTAGGCCAAAATTATATACATTGTTTCAGAAAGCATTTACAACTGTTCATCAATATTTAAAGAACGCCATTAATATTTAAAGTGGCCACACCCTCAAAAGAAACTAAAACAACAAGTTTACTAAAGCATTTTTATGGTCAAAAAGCCAAAGCATAATTGGAGCCTTATTTGATAGTGCGCATATTTTTTCTATAATTCCAGTTTTGAACATTTGTTGTCAAGTACCGAACAAATTTATAATTTTACGTAAGACATTATAGAATTGCAAAATGTATCCTTTTTGGAGTCATCTTTAAGTGTGGATACTAAAGAACATATGTAATATAGGATTCACACACATAAAGAAAAGAAATGAAGCCCGCCTGGGTAGTGTGGTGGTAGCGTGAGTGCGTCACATTCAACAGGTAGTGAGTTCGAATCTCGCTTAAGGTTAGTTACGCGGCTAAGGTTCTTTTCTCAGGATTTCTCCTTATCCTGAGAAGAAGAATATCGAGTAACTTTAAGCTCTATGGACCCCGAGATCATTTGAGTATCATTTCACTGACTTCATACATCGTCCGATATGACTATACCAGGTTAAAGGACGTTAAGCTTAAAAAAATAAATGTGTTTTTTTTTTTTTCAATGTTAGCAGTATATTGTGTAGAAGGCCATATTCGTATTACAATGAAAGGTTATGTTTTCCAAATTAAATTGGCCATTTTAAACTCCCCTTCACTCTAATACTGTTCCATATGGGGCAGGAGTTAAGTTCCCGTTAAATATCTGAGGGGACTGACGCTCCAGTCATGCGCATTTGAGTTGTGTGTATTTTGCATTCATTGATTCTTCTGTTTGCACTTTTCACCACTTCCATTCAAGTCAACAATAATTACTGAATGTTTGAGAAGCTCTTAAACGGGAGCTGCATTTGTGCTCAATTATATTATTTTTGCTGTGAGAAACTTCGTTTTGTCGACATATATGGCATGAGTTTATTTTTCAATTAGCAAACGAATTTTCTGATAGCTCTCCAACTGTGGACTTCCATTTGGTTGCTTTCCAAAGTCTGTATTGGGAGTCAAATAAGAAGAGACACTATTTTATTGCATCCAAAAGATGTGTACCTCGATTTCAAATTTAATACAGATTTGTAAGTCTCTTGAACGGAAAAAATGTATTTCTTTTGAAAGTCGATGTATCTGGCTTGAATAGCATAACCCAAATCGTGTACATTACAAATTGATGTTTAAATTCAACTATTTCAGGTCTCGAATACGAAAATTTTCAGGGCGTTGCGCGCTCCAAGCTATTCTTTAAGTGGAAATTTTGTAATAAGTTATTCCACGATTACCAGGTACACAAAAGTATACAAAAATCCTTAATCAAGACCTCTTCAAAGGAAATTCCCAGAGAATTCAAGATACACATTATACTTGTCATGAAAATATCTTAATTGTGGTATTTCAAGCATAATTTTTAATTTTTATATATTTATAAACAGGTTAACAATCTAAGAATCATCTTCCTGTATCCAAAGTTCAAGCTTTTATCCTCTTCCTGCACTCTTCTCTATCCGCCCAATCAAATTCCTCTAGACCTAATTCCCTCATTTCTCTTTCAATATTCTTCATCCACTTAAGTCTAGGTCGACCACGTCTTCCGTTTTCGGGTGGGTTCCATTCTAAAACTTGCTGTAATCTTATTTCATGCATTCTGCGGACATGCCCGTACTATTCTAGCTGTTTTTATCTTTTAAAATCTAAAATTGAGTTTGGAACTTTCATGGTTTGTCTTATCACTTTGTTAGAAATATTTTTCTAATTTAGAGTGTCTAGTAGATCTTCTGAAACAGTCCACTTCGGTAGATTCATTTTAAATTTAAGTTTGAATTCCTATTCAGTGTCAAAGTTTCTGCTCCATAAGTTAATGCACTTATAATTATTGATTTATGTATCTGTAATTTTATTTCTAAAGAATTTTTAAGCATTTTTGAGAAAATAAACTATTCCAAAACGTGTCCACGTAAAGTTTGAGGAGGGGTTTATCATGAAAATATACGTATCGCATCCTTGGAAGATACTGAACTTCAACACCAAATTGGTTTTATCCGAGGTTTCGTTTTTGAATTATGCTGCTTAAAGACACTCACACACGTTGACTGTTTTATAAAAACGTTTTTATTCGGGTCCCTCAAAACGGGCATTTCTGATGAAATACTGAATTCTTATTTTTGGGTGGATTGAAATATTTTCCCTACTACTAGGTGCGTGCAGAGGAAGTTTTACTTGTTATACGAACACATTTGATATATATGCAAATTTGAAATGGGTGGAGAAAGTTATATGACTGTCTCATCAGATTTTTATTGAGCTTCTGGTAAGGTATTTTTTCTTCCATGAAGTAATATATTTGGCTTAGTCTGTGATGAGGGAATATTTTTCCAGCGATGCTGCTTTTTCTCATATAATGGTAGGTTTTGAAAAGCAAGCAAGCTATGAGAGCTGGAGCATACGAATGGAGGCTTTAACGCGATGGGTTGAGGGGAAGCGTTTCATCTCTGATATCTGCGCAGGAGCAGGAAGGAGTTCGCAGGGCAACCACCCAGTCGCTGTAATGTCCCAGATACGAGCCACAAATCCTCCATTTAGCTGATTTAACCCCCAAATGTATACCTTTGCATTTACACAAAGGGATCCTTTAAAGTAAACCATTACTGCATCCTTGAGCATTGAGATTACCAAGTATCTGAGGTCCTAGAATCTACCCGAAATTTATCCCGTATAGATGTCCAAAAATATATTATTTGCTGGCCAGTTTTCGTGTTTAATATTACTAGCTTTCATTTAGAGATGCATGATTCAAAATTATTTTACGACAATAATGACGGTTTGTCCACTTCCTGTTCATACCGACATACCTACCTGCATGTTTTGTCTACATTAGGGCACGTTTATGCATGAACTATATGAAATCCTCTAACTCTAGATATATTTATTAACGCATACATAGAGTTTGTTACATTTGAAAGCAGAATATTCACCAATAAGCCCTAGGGACATAAATCTTTCTCTATTTGTTAATTTTTATTCTCTGTATAATTCATGCAGTAGCATAAGTATTTTTGTATTTATTAGATTAAGGGCTAAGCTAATGTTAAATATGTGTTTATCTCATTATTGATCCTAGCCATTCACAAGAAAATACACGAACTATAACAATTAAGAATGCATATTTTGAAAGATGAATCTTTACCAATAAGCCCCATAAACAAAAGCCTATTGTTTATTGGTTAATATTTATCTACCGTTTAATTCAAGCAGTATCCTAAGTATTTTTGTATTTATTGATATAAGTGCTAGGCTAATGTTAAATATGTGTGCCTGTCTTTATTAACCCTAGTCATTTATAAGACAATACCTACACAAAACCCAACAATTAAAAAAAATCCACATTTTAGCTACAAAATCCTCATTCTTCAACTGCCCTATTAACCTACCACATCTATTTGATTCTTACATTCCATAACATTTTCCAACCTGCTTAGTTCTGACTGATCTTTAATTTTTTTCTTTCTGTCAAGTCTATTTGTGTTTAACTATTTCCTCCAATGGTCTCTACCTGTTTATTTTAGTAATAAATGGACTTCATCTTCCCCGCCATTACATAATGGATATCTTTCCTTCATCACATTCTTCCGTTCATTCCTCTATTTCCATATTCACAAACGAATCCAAGCAATCTCTTTTCTTTCATTTTTCACAAATCTTGAGATATAACTTCCTCCCCAGGTCACATTTCTATACCTTGTAAAAACTAGGTGACTTTGTATAGCAGCTAGGTATGAACTATATTGTTAATTTTTTTTCTCGTTTAAGTACTATTTTTATAATACAATACCGTGGATAGAATAGTATGCAATACGCATGGGTTATTTTTAATTCTAATTACAACAACCTGTCGTGGATAATCGATCGCCACTTTGCTACCAAAGTTAATATTGGTAACCTTGCTACTGGATCCGTAATGTGCAGCAGCAATTAGTAAAGTATTAATTGTATATTCGTGTAATTATTAGTTAGGTGGTGCCATGGCTAGACTCCCACCTAGGCGGCCCTGTTTCGATCACAAGCGCCCGCATCTGGGATTTGTGGTGGACTAAATGGCGTCTGGGCGTGTTTTCTAAGGGTCCTTCGAAATCCTCCGCCATTCATTCCACCGACTGCTCCATCATCAACTTTCGCTTGCATTTCATATCCTCTTCCTCACGCTCATACTCGCTACGGGCCGACCACTCGTTCCAGGTTCTTCATTCTGTGGTTTCGTGCCGTTGGCTACCCAACAGGCTTCTGACCTCTAGGCATCCGCTTGTAAGTCCCAAGGGGGTATCAGTCCTAAATATGGAGGGGATAACGGTATTAGTAATTCTGATATTCACTATCGTCTAAATTGCAATAAGCAATACACAAGCGTTCTGCATTGTAGGATCTCAGAAGTAGAAAATAATCTACCACAGCCAGACTTTGTGGTCGTCTCCTTAGCGTGGCTGCTGGCCAAGCGGGAGACCTGGGTCGATTCCCGGTACCGGGGTGGGAAATTTTACCCCCCTGGTCCGGGGTGCACTGAGCTTTGTGAGGTCCCTGGGGGCTCAATTGAGGAGCTACTTGATTGAGAAGTAGCGGCTTCAGATCAAGAAGACCACATTAACCGACCGGGAGGGACTCGAACGCTGACCACGCCTCACCCTCCAGCACTGCATCTCATTCATGATGCCTTCGGGCCGAGATAGCTAATGCAGCGGCCGGGCGGTAGGCCAAGGTCGCTTGTGGACTGTCGTTCAATGGAGTTACGTTACATCCGCACTTTTAAGCCTCCCTCGTTTTCCACAGATGTGAATCGCAATATACTAAATACTCCCAGTAACCATCAATTTCTTCGTGTTGTATACTGTGCATTCGGAATGCTATGCTATTCTAATGAATGCATCGAGTCACCTGTTTATTATTTGCATTGCAAATGCAAAGTATCAAGTAAAGCTAATGTTGTAGTTCTTGTATATAGGCGAGCTGTTTGTATGCACTTCTACTTTCGCTATCATATGACATAAAGAGTATTTATAAGTATCTTCATTAGCATTCAAGTTGTGTTAATTGACTCTGATTCTGCTTATAAAATATCCTGCAGAAGGCTCATATCCACACCAATTGTATTGATTATATAGAGGAACATCAATATGCTCCCGTGATGTTCCAACATTTATTAAAAACTAAAACGTTAATAAAAGCTTTAATAAGGTATACATTATCCTTACTTTTACTTTCTCTTTCACGTAAGTTCGAGAAAATATTGCGTACCCCCAAACGTGATATCGGCATTTCATCATAAATAAGTGTAAATTAAAAAATCAGTTATAGAAAAAGGTTCATGTGAGTGTGTGTATACACATAATTCGAAGGCTGAGTTATGATGCCCTCTTCATTCGCTATGAACTTTGTAAAATATATAAAACTCAAAAGAATTAATGCTTGTTTTGTAAAACCTACTTCAAAAACGTATTAATTTATTTTATCACGTTGTAAATGATTTAGTCATGTCTCTTATGTTATCCACTCTGGAGAATATGTCTGAAACAAATGTGTTGACATCAACAACTCTAGCTTTACCTGAGAAAGATTACTGCTCTACTTTCAACATATCAACAGGACTTACTAGGTTTTTACTAAACATATGTATGTTCTTGTGCTTGCAATACTAGCAATGGGATACTAACTTTGCACGATGTATATAATGTAGAGATTAGATCTATTTCTGATATCATCATGAGCAGCCATGTGATATTTTCCATCCTTTCTCCTCCTTAGAGCCGAACACCCTTGTTTTTCTCGCGACAGGGTGACAGTGCCTATATTTTCTTCTTGTAGGTATATCAATTTTACCTATTTATGAATTAATTTGTAGCTTTCTGTACAGCAACTTTTGGCCGTTTTTGTATAATTATTGAAACTTTTAAACTCTTAGTAACTTGGTAGGTGATATTTAAAATATGTTACCTTATCAACATCTGAATCTTCCTTATTATTATACGTATCTTTGCCGCCTAAAATTACTGACACTAGAGTAAGGCTGTGTAAAATTCTAGGCAAGTGAGTTATGGTAGCCTTTTCTTCGTGAAATCTTCTTTATAACATATTTTAATTTCTCTGGCACGTATGTACAATTTACATAGTAGGAAGAGAAAGCGTTGTATTCCTCCCAAAAACTTCAACCGAGAATTCACCATAAATACACGTTTCTGAGGACCCCTGAATTCAAAAATTCACTTTTAGTAAAGGTCCGCGCGCACGCAAGCTCGTACGTATGCACTTATTTGTGTGTCTGTGGACATTAAAAACAAAATTTAATATTCTGTTACATACCAAACCTGATACTTAAGTTTAGTGTCTTCAAGGAAGCGACTCGAAGATTTTCAGGAAAATCCCTCCATCCCAAACCGCCGTTTTCATGGAAATTTTTTCGAAATTTTCGATTTTCTAAAAAAAATGGCTTTAACGATCATGATTAAAGATATTTACATTGCAAATAAAATCTATACCTATCCTGAATTTATTGGAAATAGCTCCTGAAGTATCTTCATTTTGGATGGCTTTTGCATAACTGTTAAACTGCAAGAGATAGACAAAAACATGCAACACAAAAAATATAAATTTCGTTAAGGCATAACATTTATGTCATAACTTCTTTCAAACGGTAAGTCCCTACCCGTTTCATATATCTTTTGATTTGCTGCTGGCCATGACAATCATATAGCAACATCTTTTAAAATATTTGATTGTCGCTTTAGTCTTGGGTATTCCATTTTTTTCCTTTCTAATTATAAATAACTATGCAATAAGACCATTTTTGGTAATTTTATCTTCATTAAGATTATTTCGATAAAGAATATTCTTTTCGCAAAACACATAGTGAAAGCTATGTGAACGAATCACATCAGATTTTTTATAAGTAATACCACGAGTGTTAGGAGATGAAAACTCGAGTTATATTTGATAAGTCAATTCAGCGAAATAGACTATTAATGGTTTATAATGTATAGGAAGGGAGATTTTATCAGGCTAATATTGTAATACTTAAATTAGTTCATAAATGGCAGATGACGCATTAGATCATGTTTATTTACCGAATGCTTTTTTTTTTCTTTCTTCACTGCTTCCTGAATTATGATATGGCCCACAGTCCCTACACCCATTGTACAAATATTGATAGTAGCATTAGTAATAGGGAAGAATTATTTTATTTTAGTTTTTAACAAGTACATGAAATGGAAACCAACGCTATTTTATTTGAAGTTATTGCACGCATCTCATACATAAGGATTACAAATAATGATTATTTTCACTGCTTTTTTGAACTAAATACATTATGAACTAGATAAAACTTTAAATAAACATTTTAGCTGAATTAATTGAAAGTTCAATTGTGGAACTGACAGTAGGTATATAAAAGTGAAGGTTGGCTGTCTGTATTGTCACCTTGTTATCAACAACCAAGATAGGACATTAAACAAACGAACTTCAGGTGCAACAAGATTTCAAAGAAATGAACATCAGCTGCGATAAGATGCTTCGACAATATCGCTCCAGTCAGATGACCGCGAATGGTTGAAATTGCCTGATCTCGGCCAATGCATTGGCGCTTTAATAGTTGAGCTTAATTGGCACAAAAACCATCCTTTCAGGAACACATTTTGTGATCATGTCTGTATCACTTATCCATAAACACGGTACTAGATCGTCGTAACTACGTATTCACGAAATGTGAGGTTACCTGTTCAGAGGCGAAGTCCGTCTTCAATTAGATTGAGAGCAAAATCATGTATATTATAAACAGCGTCTGGAGAGTTGAAAATAAACAAGTATTGTGAATGTTTCCTGTGAGGAGAGAAGAAGCAGGAAGGATTTTGCACTTTACGCCCTACAAATGCCATCGCAGCTATAAATGTGGCGTCAATAAAGATGTTGAAAGCTTTGAAGCACTACTCCTTCCTTCGTCTTCCTCTGATGACGTTGATTAAGGATTTCTGCAAGTTCAATGAAGCCAACAAATACCTAAGAGTTTTTCCATTGAAAATATTGCCGCATATTCCTGGAGCTTTGCCAAATGTATTTTCGCATGAATGCAAAAAGAATCTGGCGTCTTGTTTTCACTTTACCTTCTCTCCAAACTTTAAGCAATCTCAGGGACTAAATTTCTTTCCGAAATTGCCAATATTTTAAGAAATGTGTATCGGTTCCACAAAGTGCACAAAAATATTCTGCAGCTGGAAGTACTTAAAAAGTAAAGAATTAGTAATTTTTGTTTTTGTTTAAAAGCTTATCATTTTTATTTTGGGAATGGATGTAGTAATATTGAGATACCAAATGGTCGAACAAATTAGATTTAATATTTATAACGCATGTATAAATTTATGAATTTACTTGTAATTAAATGCTTTACATCACGGAATTAGACTTCGTCTGCGGCAGATACAGTAGACGTTCATAAATTTATACGTATATGCAACAAATAGCGTAGTTTTCAACAAACTGAACTTCAGTTCATCATATTGTCCAGTATTAATGACTCCCCTTTACTTATAGATGAAATAAACAAATGAAAAAATAAATGGTTAACGTTATAGTGATGAAGTAATGATTAAAGTAAGGTCTTCTCCTCAAGCTCAGTCATTCCGGAAAGTCTCAACTGCAGTTCTCTTAGTTTTGAACAAGAAACGAGTTTCTTGAGATGAGTAATAGAGTTTAATCGATTATCAACTTTCTTGCCGCAAAACTCTACACCTTAGGTCAGGGATATCCGGCTTGTTGGCCAGTGTGGCTGCTTACATACACACTTGGATATATCCAGTTTACCGCCATGGCAAACATCATGCACGATAGGAAACTAAGCCGTGTAGCTTCGTCCATTTTGTCAGTGACGTTACATTGAATTAAAGCAACAACAACAACAATAATAATAACAATAATAATAACGATAGTGATAATAATCTTTACGGTTTAGGCAAATTGACCTGTTCCATCTTCAAACAGAATTAAAAATGATCCCACGATTTTTCTTGGTTCTTCCTGTTGACCTTGTTCCTTATGGGTTATAATTATATATATAGCTTTTATAATTTTTGAATGTGGCATACGTCGTACACTTCTTTCCGGCCATTTTGAAAGTCTTTTTGTTTCTCTATAATATTTTATACTTTTAATTCTACACTGATAGCTTCATTTCTTTTCTCATTCAGCAGCGTATATCCAAATGCAAATATGTAAAAAAAAACTCACTCCAGGTGCTGCTAATAATAATAATAAGAAGAAGAAGAAGAATAAAAATAATAATGAATCTACCGCTCCATTCACATGACTTTCTCTAGCTATTCAACAAATGTTTTTTTTTATAAAAGGTTATTCTTTTATCTACATCATGTTAATCTAGATAAGCATTACCAAAATTGGTATAATTAATTGCTTATTTGTAAGTAGAAGGGAAATAGGGGAATACATTAAGTAAAAGCGAGAGTCAAATCTTTTAAAACCTTTCGCTATACAATTGTCATTGAAATTTGGTTCTCTTTTCATGGCCGGGAATAAAACAAAAGAGATAAGAAACGGATGAGGACTTCCCGTTTGAGAAAATTAAATATTTTAAAACTAAAGCTAACAACAGCGAATATCTCTGAAAGGTTAGCCTTACCAAACAAACCACAAAACAAAAACAAACAAGATCTAAACTTTTGTGGAGTAAATTTCTGTCTACCTGTTATGGTTTACCAGTTGTGTAAAGTCATTCAATATGACGGGGAAATTTAGGATATAGGCAGATTATATTTGCATTGTGAATATTAAATATATACAGCATCTTAATCAAAATCGTTGGAGCCATTTTTGAGAAAATCGAACATTTCGAAAAATGTTCCACGTAAAGTGTAGTTTAGAGTGGTAGATTTTCCTGAAAATATTTGTGTCACTTCAATGGAAGATATTGAACTTAAATAAACAATTTCATATTTAACGGAATTTTCCTGTTTTAGTTATATTGTCCGCAGAAAACAAACACACACGGCCCTTTTTCTAAAAATGCTTTTATGGAATCAGGGTCTTAAAACATGCATTTCCGGTAAAATCTCGATATCGAATATTTGGCTGGAATACAATACCTTCTGTACTTACTATGTACATCGTGCACACGTGCTAGAGAAAGTAAGTATGACGAGTATTCAAACTCCCAAACGGACAGCTTTTTGCGCATGCGTTTACATCTCTTAAGGCTTACCATGTAATGGAAGCTTTAATCAAATGCCTTCCAATCGAAGAGGCATTCGTAGACTATTCCCATAATATTCAAGGTATTCGTTTTATTTGTTATGGAAATATCTTAAATATATAGTATTTTAATGAACCTCGTTAATGCCAGTTTTGAGGAAATCTTAAATGTCTAAACTTTAACCATGTAGAGCTTGCTTCTGGTGTAGTGAAAGTTTATTGAAAATCTCCGTGTTGCATCTTTGGAAGACAGTGAACCTGTGTACCATGTTTGGTATTTATCACATCTCTCAGAACTTTTCCCCAAATTACTTTTTTTAGATTTATCAAATTTTTGGGTGGAATATATTACTTCTTCTAGCCCTTCACGAGTTCGAATCTTGCTTAAGGTGGGTTACCCGGATAAGGTTGGCAAAGACAATGGGACAACAACACAAAGGAAACAAATGCAAATAATTTGTTCCAGATATAGAACAAAGACTAAACTTCACAATTGCGATAACACCAGAAATCACCGGCCATGGTAAAACAAATTCATACTTGCACAGGTTTAAAATAATAGACGACTTAACGTGCCCCTGCAATCTAGGAAAACAGACAATAGACCATCTGATATATGACTGCAAACTACTGAATAGACAACACAACATTCTTAAACAAGGAGTTACCAGAACAGGCAGGAACTGGACAACTACCGATAATGTTCTAATAACAAAACACACCAAGCTGTTGTACAGATTCGTGAATTCAATAGACTTTGACAAATTAAAATAACACAGATATTCAATAAAATAGACACAAAACATAAAAGGAATCTGAAATCAAAGACTATAAACCACAAAATGTGAACCTTCTAATGTAAATTTAATATTTTGGAATTTGTAAGCATGTAGTAGTTATCTTTTAGAAATTGCTCTTTATCTTAATAGAAGTAACAATTTTCCACATCCATACTTGTTGCATTACATATTTAAAAGATAGTTCTTGATTCAGTAGAAAGATAACACTAAAAGAAAACTAAAATAAAGAGTATTACTTTGTAATGGAGCATATAGTTATTCAATAAATAAAAAAAAAAACGGATAGGATATTTTTTTCGGATTTTTCCTTATCCTCAGAACACGAATGTCGAGTAACTTTGAAGATCATTTGAGCATCATTTCATCGATTCCATTCATCGTTTGATATGACCAACCAGGTTTAAGGACGCTATCAATAAATAAAAAACTCCATCTATTTAGTTAAATATGTTGTAGATACAGTAAGAAATCTGAATTATTGTGCACAACTTTGAAGAAATGGGGAATTCTAAATGGGAGCTAATTAGTCTTAAATATACTATTAAGTTGCACGTGTTGCCTAGAAGATACCAAAGAATAAACGTTTTGCATCTCTTCAGATTGTTTTCCTCAGACAGATTCGTACTACTTTCATCTTACGTTTGAATATTTTCAATTATGCAAAACGCTCAAGGTGAAACATGACGAGTTGAAAGTGAAATTAGTTTACTAATGACGAATTGAAAATCAAATTAGATGGCAGAAAGTCAGTGTTTCTGAATACCTGGAAGTCCTTGATATTGTTTGTTAATATTATAAGACAATTGTATTACGGAGTAGCTCTGAATGTGTACATTACAGTGTCTCCCATTGTGAGTCAAGAGGTTTCACTGTTAGGTAATGTTTCTAAAACAATGCAGCTGTTATAGAGTATATGTCTCTCTTTCATACAGTCTTCTGAAGGATTTTGGTGTCATTTTTACTTTCTCTGGCATGCATGTATAATGTACATAGTAGACAGAGAAGGTATTATATTCTACCCAGAAATTCGATGCCGAGATTTCACCGGAAATTATGTTTTGTGGTTCCATGAATCCAAAAACAGTATTTAAAAAAAAAAAAAAAAAAAAAAAAAAAAAGATCCGTGAATGTGTGGCTGTGGACAGCATAACACTAAAACGAAAAGACCGTTAAATATCAAACTTGGTATTTAAGTTTAGTATCTTCCAAGGATGCAACAGGAACATTTTCAAGAAACTCCCCCCACCTCAATCTACCTTTTGCATGGAAAAAGTATGGAAAAGATTATTTTTCTCAAAAATGGCTCTAAATTTTTTTATTACAATGCGGTATATTAAGATATTTACATGACAAATAAAATATACAACTTGAATTTTCTGGGAATAGCCCCTGAGGACTTCTTCATTCTAGGTGACTTTTGCATAGCTGGTATTTATGTAATAAACGAGAAGATATATTTCCTTACATATTTCTGTTGTTTTACGCCTGGCCATCCAAAGAGAACCGAATTTTTATTGTTTCACATAACAACGAGTAATTTATGTTAATGTTTATCTCAATCAGCAAGTAACATTGGATTGCAGAGTAACTAAAGAAAGTCATGTGAATGGAACACATAGGATTATTTATTAGGATTATACCGGACGGGACCAGTATTAGAGCACTACAATAAGGAGACATTGTGGCCCTTGCGCCTTACATGACCCCAAGAGAGAGGAATGGATTAGGAGAGAGACCCGACGGGGGACAATATCTCTGACGACCGGGTCCCTAACGTTTTCAGATCAAACGCATCCGACTCTCTCCGCGCACTATCTACAATCCACGTGCCCCCGGGCATCCCCCTAAAAGAGGCCCACCCGAAAGCACCCAAAGGGGCTCCTAACAAATTAGTGCTGCAACGACTACAGGAAAAAGTCTTTACAGTGAGAAAGCCATGGCCCAGCCACAGCCCGCCGAACACCGTCGCCTCATCTTCTACCATAAAAGAGAAAACAAAGAAGTGTTGGGTACTGGGAATTATGGACAGGAAAGTCATGGTAGAAGATTAGCCACACCAGCATTCGCCTAGCGGCCCGGTAAAACCAGAGGGGGAAAACATGGGTCAGAGTGTGCGGTCACCCAGAATTGAACTGCCGACCTCCAGAATGCAGGGCGCAGACGTTAACGCCAAATGTTATATCCGTTCGGTGGTCTTGTTTTTTTTTTTTTTTTTTTTTTTTTTATCTCATGTTAATATGTATCCCTGGGGGTCAGCAATAGCATACAAATAACTAATTTTCGTCATGCCACCTTTCTTTCCTATTGGAAATTTGCTTTCTGCTTTTTGTAGCTTTTATTAGGTGGGGTTGTGCCAACACTTTGTCACCAAAAATAAACTTTTATCCCCAACTTACCCCCACGACCACAGAGTAAAAGTTATTTTTAGGGAACGCATTTGCAGCTGTTGCTTTTTCTTCCTCTCCCTTCCTCTTTTTAACTTTCATTCAAATGGCAATTTAAGTATAGGCAAAACAGGATAGATGATATTATGTAATAAATGGTCACTCTCTCTCTCTCTCTCTCTCTCTCTCTGCCATCTTGTTTAGCATAATAATCGATTCAATAATCTCACAATTGGATGTCAGAGGAAATATAAATACAGAATCCAAACAATGTTTGGCATATGCCGACGATGTTCTATTAACAACGAGACGTAAAGCTATCCTGATTGAAACATTAAAAAAATTGGCAGAATTATCTAAGCAATATGGCCTGATAATAAATGTAGATTAAACTAAACTACAACAAAGAAAGAAAAGCCTAAGATAGAATAATAGAAAGCACAAAGATAAAAGGAGTGGATTCCTTTAAATATCTTGAATTTATAGTCAATAGAAATGATATAAAGAATGAAATAAAAGAAAGAATATGCTCTAGGTAGTAGAGCCGTCTATGCTAACAAATTTCTATTTAGGAGAAAGTTAGTATCCAAGTCAGCAAAAATAAGATTATATCAATTCATTATTTGATCCATATGCGTGTTAAACGTGGGCCCTTAATGAAACAATTAAACAAAATTAATGGTATTTGAAAGAAGGACATTACGTACTCTATTTGGAGCAGTGAAACAAAATGGTAATACATGGAGAATACGTTGTAATACGAATTAATGAATTAATTAAAGATGAAAATACCACTAACCCTATAAAAGCCTTAATATTAGAATGGTTTGGACATATAAATAGGACCCAGGATGATAGAATGGTTAAAATAATATACAAAGGACCCCAATGAACACAAGACTAAGAGGCCGTCCCAAAAATAGATGCTTAAATGGTGTACTTGATCACATTAAGGGTATATATTAGCGTACAAGATAGAAAAGTTTGGAAACAAATTCTTGACAGGGCCAAAACTTGTAAAGTTGTAGTGCCTTAATAAGAAGAAGAATAACGGTCCCAGGGAATCACATAAACAAAAACAAAGATTGAATTAAACATAAGCTTTGATAATTGTTAAGGTAAAGATTCAAGGTTTTAAACATAAGAAAATAGACCATCACAGAGCGACTCTCGTCACTTGATATTCTGTCATCTCATATACATTATTATTCGCCACGTATTGATTCATGTAACAATCACCGATCAGCAATCACTGAAACTCTCAGTAGAACAGGTTGTAATAGTAGATAATACTGTTTTGTGAATTTGGGGTTCTTCAAGCGGCTAGCTACATTTTGATACATGGACATAACTTCCACTATGAATCCTGGGACTTAAAGTACTTACAACATTGTAAGTCGCCATTGGGGTTATCATCTCAAAATAATTTGAGATCACATTGTGGATTACCGGGAAATATGCGAGTCACTTGAGAAATTCAGCCCTATGCCGGCATGTTTCCATGGTAGCTCAGTGGAAGAGCAACAGGCTAGAGACCGGGAGATCCGTCGTTCAAATCCTGGCTATGGCATTGAATTTTTCAGTCTAACTCTATCTATCCAACTCTTGTCCTACACACGGCTTGTGTGGAGAGAAAAAAAAAACAAGCAATTAATCCAATACCAATGGACATAACTTTTTTTGTCGTGTGTACTGACGGTGGTCACTTCACAGGCCGCCATATTCACGCTACGTGGCATTTGGCTGCTGTTATGTTTCCAGTTTTGTTTTTGAATGGTAACATTTGACATTAAGTTTAGACTTAACCTTCATTGTGGATTACTAGAGGCCTGTGATAACAATCTATGGTACGAAAGCAATAATGAAAAAAAAAAAAAAAAAAAAGCTGTTTTTATGGTCACATACCTTTATATGTAATGCAGAAGGATTCTACTTACTTTCTTTATTTATTTCTATCAAATATCAGCAATGACTCTCGTAAAATTTAGGTATACCACTCAGGTCTTTTAAGTCATACCTTTTTACCTTACATACATACATACATACATACATACATACATACATACATACATACATACATACATACATACATACATACATACATACATACATACATACATACATACATACATACATACATACATACATACATACATACATACATACATACATACATACATACATACATACATACATACATACATACATACATACATACATACATACATACATACATACATACATACATACATACATACATACATACATACATACATACATACATACATACATACATACATACATACATACATACATACATACATACATACATACATACATACACACACGCATAGTAGGTAGAGAAGGTATTGTATTCGAACCAAAAACTCAATACTGAGATTTCACTGCAAATAAATGTTTTGAGGATTTCTGATTCCAAAAAATAACATTTTTATAAAATGGACAGGCGTGTCTCTGGACATAGTTACTCAAAAATAAAAAGTCGATTGAATACCAAACTTGTATTCAAATTTAGAGCTTCCAAGGATGCGTAATCAGAATTTTCATGCCAATCTCCCTCCCAAGCTACTCTTTATATGGAAGATTTTTCGAACTGTTCGATTTTCTAAAAATGGCTCTAACAATTTTGATTAAAATGCCGTATATTAAAGATATTTAACTAAATGGATTTATTGCGAGTAGCGTCCGAAGACCTCATCGTTCTGAATGAGTTTTGCATAACTGTTAAACCATAAAAGGTAGAAAAAACCTTATAATACAAAAATGTAGATCTCACTTACACAATTTATACCATACCCCCCCTTTTTTTTATAGAATTAAGCACTTCCGTGATATTTATTTTTATTGCTTTCAATTTTGCAATATTTTTTACTTTTCTCAAACGGGAAATTGCCATTTTTTTATCCTGGCCATGTAAAGAGAAGGTGTTTAAAATGTTTATATACTGATCAGCCGTTTTAAAGATTTGACTATGGCTTTGTCCTGTCATGTGGATGGAACACGTAAGATTTTTTATACTTAAAATGGCCAAATTAGAGTCCTGTCTGGACTGGCCCATCTAACTCGGGCGGTAGGTGTTCACGTCTTCACCAATACATCCTAGCACTGCCTATCACTTGCGAAGTTATCACAGTTGTTGCGCGATAGAATCAATCCCAGTCGCTTGGAAAGGTAGAGTCAGACTAAAAAATTCAATGGTATAGCCGGAATTTAAACCATGGATCTCCGGGGTTCCGCCCAGTTGCTGTGACCACTGAAATATCATCGCAACTTGCGGAGACGGCACTAAACTTTCCAACTGACTCTCGGTTTTCCCGGTAAACCTCAAGGAGATCTCAAAATATTTTGAGATGTCTATCTCAATGGCGACTTACAAACTCTGGCATCAAGTTAACCAACTATGCCGGCATGTTGACATGATAGCTCAGTGGTCAGGGCAACTGAACGGAAACCACGAGATCCGTGATTCCAATCCCGGCTATGGTATTGAACTTTTCAGCCTGGCTCTACCTTTCCAACCTCTGTCCTACACACGACTAGGGTGGAAAAAACAATTAATTTATATCCCAATCACTGTTTAGGACCACTACTCTACGGCTCTGATGGCCTGTATCCTACGGCTTGTGGCAGGCACGAACCCCCCCCCCGGTTCAGAGCGGCTGGTCGAACCTGAGACCTCCCAAATGCGAGTCCTACACGCTACCGCATCGCCACCTAGCTCGCTCGTTAGCAGCAACATACCAGGGTGTCGGTGTTTAGCACTAGAATAGCTTTTGTCTATTCACTACGATATAGACGCTGTGCAAACTTCTGCAAAACTCATCCAGGATAAAGAGGTCTTCAGAGGCTATTCCCAGAAAATTCAAAATATACAATTTTTTGTGGTTTAAGTATCTGTAGTATATGTTATTTTAAGTAAATTATTAGTGACAATTTTGAGAAAAACAAAATCTTCAAGAATTTTTCCATGTAAAGTGTAGTTTGTGGTGGGGGGATTTTTTTTTTTAAAATATTCGCATAGCATCCCTGGAGGATACTAAACATACATACCAAGTTTGATATTTAACGGTCTTTTCGTTTGTCGAATGACACACACAGACACACACTGACTTAAAATGTTTTTTTCGGAGTGAGTGAACCTCAAAACATATACTTCCGGTAAAATCTCGATATCGAATTTTTGGATATAAATTGTATGTACATGCATACGGCTAGAGAAAGTAATAGTTTGCAGAACAAAGAGAAAGTCATGGGAATGGAACAAATGCTGTTTTTTTTTTTTTTTTATTCAGGTGGACTCAAAACATATTTTCGGCGATATTTTGGTATCGAAACTTTGGGTGGAATACAATACCATCTCTACCTACTATGTACATTGTGGTACATTCTGGATAAAGTAAAAATTGTGTTTGACAGTAAGACAATACGAGAGCGAACGCTGCTGTGTTGGAGCAAGAGCGCTTGCCCGTGTGTCTACGCGGCTGGAGAGAAGCCTTTCCAGCGGTTATACCAGAGCCTGGCTCTTCTCTTAACAGCTCTAGATCGATAAAGACATCCACAGCCCCAAAAGAAGTGTTTTCAGGGCCGGAAACATAATGCGCTGCCTGCTTCTGTCAGACACCAGCTTTAGTATTAAAATAACTACAGTTTTGTCGCAAAAAATACCTTAATTCTATCATTATTCTATGGATCTGAAACAGAAAATGACCTGCAACACAAGCGAAGAATGGAGATTGCGGAAATGAGATTTCTAAATACCGTTGGCTGGGTACTTTTTATTGGATAATCAGAGAAACGAAAATATAAGAAACCAGTTGAAAGTATAAAGGGTAATGCAAGTTATAAATAGATATTTTAATAATCAAAGAGACCGGGGAATGAGAATGGAAGCACGTACAACCCTTGGAACCTCTTGAGGTCCCAAAAATCCAGGGAGACCTAGGAAAAGTTGGAGAGACCGATTTCGATCTGACGGAAAGGGACAGTAAGCCTAATCCTTGTTAAGAAAAAGAAGAAAACCCTTTCATTTCTGTTTTCCCATCTTTATAAAGAATTGCAGTAGGTATTTGCACCATTCTCTGACTCAGCCCCAATGGCTGGACAAGCTTCTTCCATATTCCAAGTCGTCCTCCGTGGACTAGGGCTCGCATGCAAACGTTTGGTTCCCAAGATCGCGGGTCCAAACCGGCAAAGGGGAATGGATTTTTCGGAAGGGAAGTAAAGCAAAGCCAATGGGCCTGTGTCGTAGATTTAAGTCACTTAAGAGACCCTCCAGCCTGATAAGGATGCCTCGGAGAATAATTAAACCGTCATTCACGTCCAGTATAGAATGGGACGCGGGAAACTTAGCCGTTATTGAGTGTTCATAAATAAAACTCGATGCAAATTCCTTGTTAAAACTAGGTTTGGAAAAAGTGTTCTAATATTTTACGTCGGTTAGTTACGGATCTAAAATGAGAGAGATTTTGAATACTCCAAAATGACAGATAATGACAGGGCATTGCTAGAGTAGTTGAATAATTTGAAAAATCGCTCACCAAGATTCTATTGTTGACAGTATTACAGGAATACATGATATCTGTAATTGCAGTCTACCTCGGTATAATTCGGTAGTCCAGCTCAATAAGGCACGCAAAGATGAATTGAAGGTCTGCAGTTTAATGCATTGAAGGTCTTTCTTTCAAATCCCGCCTGGACCATCCTCGCTGACTGAGCTTTTTCCCAGGTTTTCCTCAGTCCTATAATTGGCAAATACCCAAGAAGTTCTGGAACTTTGTTTCTCAAATTTCCGGCGCAATTATCATTTAATCTCATATATCATGCCGTGTGAAGCAAAAGGAAGCCATAAATACTATTAAAATTTCAGTTGTGGAATAGCAATATGAGGTTGAAATATTTGTTCACGACTGAAATCATTCAAAATAAATTATCAGAAAGATCAGTCTCTCCTCGTAAATTAGCAGCTACATTGCGAGTTAGATCTTGTGACTCCCTACAATATATTTTGATTATCTTCAAAACCACATGCGCTATGAACCATGCCATTATAATTTTGGTTCAGTTTTCTTGGCGACAGTGGAGTGCATGTACCGAACAAATCTGAAGGTCTCTGTGGGTCAAGCAGCAGCTCTTATTCACCATTCCTTAGGTCCTGAGGGAGTTGACACAAAGATTGGGAAAAGCATTTGGTGAGGTTCAACTCTTTTATTAATGAAAACCGTGTTTATTCCTCTTTATTTTCTTTCTTCCTATTTTAACCAATAAAGCATGCGTTTTAGGTGTCATAATGTATAGTAACGACTTTCGTACAGTCTTCTCCAATGCGCAATTCCTCCAAACTCTAGAATATCACTTCGGTGCATACTACAATGAAACGCAAGCCATCCCATATCATCGTTGCCAATGATGAAATCAGTTCGCCCTAACATTACTTTATTTGTGTTCTTTGCCTATAAATATCTGTAGTTATTTTCTTACGTTATTATTTACTTTTTCCACGCCCACCACACGGGTTTACAAAGCAATATTTCCCATGGACAGAATTCCTCACTATAGAAAAATGGAGCTTTGCTCTGCTGTCAATCCATTAACAAATCTGATGTGTACCATTCAAATAAGACTGTATCTGTTCTGTAAGCAGACTATTCTTAGGGAATATTATTTGTTTTACATCATGCTAATGAAGATAAACATTACCAGAAATGGTCTGATTATTTAGTTCCTTATAAGTAGAAGGGAAATAATAGAATGCACTAAGCTAAAGCGACAGTCAAATCCTTTAAAAGCCTTTGCTATGCAATTGTCATGCAAATTCGATTCTCTCTCCAGGGCCAGGAGTAAAACAAGAGACATGAAACGGATGAGGACCTCACGTTTGAGAAAATTATAAGGATTTTGAAACTCAAACCAATAACAGGGAATATCTTCGAAACGGTTAGCTCTGCCAAAAATTGTGTATAGCAAATTGTTCTTCTTTTTAACGAGATCTACATTTTTTGTGTGGTAAATTTTTGTTTAGCTCTTACGATTTACCAGTTATGCAAAGTTATTCAGAACGAAGAGGACTTCAGAGATTATTCTCAAGAAGTTCAAGATATACATTTTAATTGCCATGTAAACGTCTTTAATATACGGCACTTTGATCCAAATACTTATAGCTGTTTTTAAATAATCTAAAATAAAAAAAAAATACTACATGTAAAGGGTAGTTTGGGGTGGGAGATTTTTTTGAAAATTTTCGTGTCGTGTACTTGGAAGATAAACTTCAACTGAAAATTTTGTATTTAACCGCCTTTTTGTTTTTGGGTTGAGTTGTCCACAAGCACATACACAAACTAGCAAACACATAGAGTAAGCATTTCTTAAAAATGCTTTCTGGGATAAAGGGGTCTTCAAATGTGTATTTCCGGTGAATTCTCAGTATTGCATTTTTGAGCGGAATACAATACCTTCCATATCTACTATATACACTGCACATAGGGCTGTAAAATAATGAATGTAAGAAATGTTTTGAATGTGTAAATAAATAAATAAATTATAAAGATGTTGAATATATGTCTTAGTTTAAGAAAGTAGGTGCTAGGATATTATATAATAGATTTTCTTTTATTTTATTTTAGAGAAAATAAAAAACGTTTCTTAGGTAGGTTTTATGTAGCTTGCATGCATTTTCCGGAATTTTTTGTTATACTTTAAAAAAATGGCATGTAAAACTTAGAACTTCGGACCTGGAAAATGTAATTACTCGTTATGATCTACTCACAGAGAACGAAACTGACAGGGAATTGCTCATCCTGTGAGTCCCCAAATATTCCCTACCACAAATGTAGAAGATTACTTTCCGTCAGGGATCTCGAGGGCTATCGTAACACCATCTTTGTACTGAGATGAATAAATAACCAACAAAATAAATATACACGGTGATCGTAAAATATTTAATGGCGGTTGGGAGCGCTCAGAAATGAATATTAATTCTCAGTTTTTTTCCTTCATTGTATTACTCAGTATTATAGCCGTTTAACTAACCTACATTCACAGCGGTATTGCATTTTGATCGCCGCATAAACTTATACCTATACATTTATTATCATAGGTAACAGCCATAGAGCGGGGACTATTGTCTAAAGAGATTAATGGCCGCGTGGTATTTAATGTGACTTCCGACAAATACACTGATACATAAATCATTAAACTATGCAATAGTCTACTAAAATAATTGTGACATTTATATTTATGTATGTGGTTACTGTAGTATTAAATATCATTTGATTACGCCTCCGAGTTATTCCACTACCTTATGAATAGTTATTAGAAACGACATCTAGGGATAGCTTGCCCAAATACCTCAAAGAAACCAACCAGATGGCTCAGGCGTTTAGTCTGGGACTCGCACTAGGGAGGTCGCGGCCGACCTCTCTGACCCATAGGATTTTTTGGGGATTTTCCCGGGCTATCAGGCAAATTTTGAGAAGTTTCTTCATTCCACCAAATTTCCCGTCCCTTTATTTCGTTCAACTGGTTTCTTTCAGGGTTGTATGTTTCGGCGAGGACTGCGGTGGTGGCGCCCATCCGTGGTGGTGAGTGCGCAATATCTCGGAAGAAGGGTGGCGTTGGAGTCTTCTGTAGGACCCAGGGAATATGTCAGGGACCCACCACGTTGTCTTTTTCCCCGTGGTCCGGTTTCGGCTGCGCATCGATATTGCTCTCCTACTATCCTAACCTCATGGAGTCTGACGCACAATAAGCCCATGGTGGCTGCAGAATCACATACACACGCCACAATATTGTATAGGTTTCCAAATTATCTTTTGTTAATCAAAAGTACAATTACGAGAGTGGCACTCTATGAAAGTAAATGTAGCCCCACTGGGTTTATTTGAAGCCGACGAAATTGTGGAAGTGCGTATGTGTGCTCAGCACATTTTCTGTGGCACTGGGGCGTTTTTCTCCTGCATTACTTACACACTTATGATAGTAAAATACACAATAATGAGCACTTACAAGTGGTGTTGAAGGTGGCGCCATCTATGTTATACCATTCCTGGCATACTCGGGTGAAATTTCCATTCACACGCATAAGTTCTTGTTAATATTCATATATTAAGTTTCAATATTGTTGTTAAGTTCGTCTGAGGTGTGGGGATTGATCCAATAGCTTGGAAATTTCTTAGGAAAACGTTCAAATAATGCACCAGTTTTATCAAATCTTTCCTGAGTTAGAACAAGCCATTATCGCTTCTCTGCCGATCGCTATGTACCTACATAGATACTAGATAGAAAAAGTATTGTATTGCAGCCAAATATTCAAACCAAGATTTCACCGGAAATTCATCTTTTGAGAACTCCTAAATCTAAAAAAGCAATTTTAGCACAAGATCCATTCGTGTGTGGTGTGACTTGGTACTTAGGCTTCAGGTCTTCTAACGAAGCGACATGCAGCTTTTCAGGAAAATACCCCCAAGTTAAGCTACCCTTTACATGGAAGTCTTTTATCTCAATGGCTCTAACAATTTTGATTTAAATACCACAAATTAAAGCTATTTACATGGCAAACGAAATTTACATCTTGAATTTGTTGGGAATAATCTATGAAGTCCTCTTTGTTCTGAATGTCTTTTGCATAACTGGTAAACCGTAAGAAATATTCAAATAATTGCTGCACACAAACGTAGATCCACTAAAGCTCACTATTTATATTACATACACTTATAAACTTAACCATTCCCAAATTATTCCTCATTATTAGTTTTAATATCAAAATATTTATAGGTTTTTCAAACGGGAGATCATCACTCGTGGCAAGTCTGTGTTTTTTTCCTGGCCGTGCAGAGAGAATCTAATTTCAACATAATTGCATAGCGACAGTTTTTAAAATATATCATTATCACTTCAGCAGGATGTATTCACTCATTTCCCTTTTTCTGCTGAAATTGTCTACGCACTTGCTTACATGACTTGAATTTTATGTATGCATCGCATATAAAATTGTTTGTTCAAGCGTGAATTTGTCGGTGGACTAATAAAGCTTTACTTGACTCGACCTTTTCATAAAGGAGTCGTACTATTTGCTCTTAACGCTGAAACTTATAGGTTTATTGTATTATCTCCTTTCTTTATAGCTTTAGTTAAATAGATCTGTATCTGTAATGAAAGACAGCCAGATATTATCTATTTCTTTACGAAGATCATCTTCTGGGTTTAGTAAGTCCAGTAATTCATACCCTTTTCTACCTAGAGCTTCATATTTGAAGACTATATGAGAGATTTTAAGTTGCACAACCTAAATGCTGGTTCTTATTTGAAGATTTCCATTGTCAGTAACCCTATTATCAGGTTTATATGGGATTTGTTAAGTTTAAATAGGTCTTCAGTTAATAAGAAAAATGTTCTACTCATCATTCTCTTACAGTCCTTGCATCGTTCTGTTTGCACCCATTTTTATTTATGGTAAACAGATGAGTTTTTATGTCATGTTTCTCTCTCTCTCTCTCTCTCTCTCTCTCTGTGACAACCATCGCTGCGGCCGATATTATTATTATTATTTTTTTTTTTTTTTTTCACAAAATGAACTCTTGGTTACAAGTTATCTTTAGTGCGGTCTAGCTCGCAGACACTTGTAGCTTAGGAGTGAGCAAAGTTCATAATCAGCGCCGAGTATAGTAGCAGGCAAGTGGTCGTTGAGCGGAAGGTAGATCTAAAACCAGTCGTTGCCACAAAACCTTTTTTCTCCCCGACGAGCAGGACCCCAATGTGAGAGAAAGCCGAGATACGTGTATTTTTGATTTTCGAAGTATTTTCATTATGAAAATTACAGCTCAATCTGCAACAGCGGTGTGACAATAACCCGTTGTTAATACCCAAAGTAACTTCCTACCGTTCGATGGCCTAAAATGCATTCGCATTACAACAGCATCGTCCGGCAACGATGAGGATATTGACAGAAAAATGATGTCACATAGAATTCTATTGCTTCCATCTATCATTTCAGAACTAGAATTGAATGACAACATAATGGTAATCAAACATGCACGAACCACATGCGTGTTATTTGGCTTCATTTACTTGGCAACAGTGAGATTCTCGTCTGTAATGAACTCTCCTTTCGGATGTACGACCAATTCTTTACGTCTCGTTAGGCCATACAACTGCTCTATTCACCCTTCGTCAACCCTCGTAGTGCGTTAACACTTAACGAATGGATAAAGCGTTCACTGGGGTTAAGATGCTTCTTTCAGTGGAAACCATGCTTCGTTCTCCACTACGACCTGCACTGCAACTGTTGTAGCTTGAGTATAATATTTCCTGCAATCTTAAAATAGTTCCTTAAATTTTCACTTTATATCTCTTGCTTTATTTAGTTTGAATTCGTAACGTACACGATGCAGTAGTAAATAGCACACTAGGAGTCAATTCAAGGGATAAGACCTCGATGCCGTCGATATCTCGATACTATCGATACCTAATGGTATCGAAGTATAGGATCTAATACTTTGACAAAACCTTTGATACTTTTAAACTTCTAATTAGTGCATTAAATTTATGTTAGATAAGAAATGAAGGGCTTTAAATTTTCACATTATTGCCTCGCACGTGTTCCCAAAGTGTTGCTGTACTATATTTCTTAATAGTTCTCGAATGCGTTTCCTGGGAGCGAATCAATGCATCATTCCATAGTCTCTTGTGGCTAAATGAAAACATATAAAGCACTGGCGGAAGAACTAAAGATAAGCAGCGTTAACTGAGTCGTGAATGAAGCTGATTTAGATTACCCTGCGTTAGCCTGACTTGGTGACACTCGGGTCATTACATCTACCTACTCAAGTGACTGAAATCTGTGAATCCAGAAAAAATACATGAGAACTTGAGCTGAGATAATGCAGTATATTTTCTTTCCTCCGCCTGTTGGTTTATGTTTGAGCAAGTGAAATTCGGGTCACAAGCGTAACTTACAGATATTCCGTACGACTAATTTCCATAAATAGTTTGATTTATTGCAGAACAGTAATATTTAATAAAACAGGTGAAGTGTGGAAATATTTTGAAGTAGACAGTATATAACAGCAGCGTATAAAATATGTAGAAAACATTTTCGCGTGGTAGTAAGTCATACAGTTCTATAAATTTAAAGTAGCATATTCTAGCTTGTAGCATAACATTTTCATCCATTCTTAAGCTGAAAATAAAATAGGTCCTTAAACTTTCACTTTATGTCTCTTGCATTACTTAGTTTGAATTTGTAACGTAAACAATGCATTAGTAAATAACACACTAGCGCTAATTCTAAGGATGGAACCTCGATACCGTCGATATCTCATTACTCTCGGTACTAGGTGGTATCGAAATATAGGATCTGAGCCTTTGATACTTTTAAAATTATATTTTTTGCATTAAATCTGTGTTAGATATGAAATGAAAGGCGTTGAGTCTTCACATTATTGCCAAAGTCTTACTGTACTATATTTCTTAATAGATCTAGATTACGCTTCCTGGGAGTAACTCAATACATCATTCCATAGTCTCTTGTGGCTAAATGAAAACATACAAAACACTGGAGGGAAAACTGGAGATACACAGCATTATCTGTGATGTGTATAAGGCTCACTTAGATTATCCACTAAATCCTGTATCTGCATTTGTCTGGCAAGGTGATATTCGGTCATTACATTTACCTACTCAAGTGACCGAAATCTCTGAATCCTGCAAAAATACATCAGAGCTTGAGGTGAGATATTTCAGTGAGTTGCTCTTTCCTCCATCTATCCCGCAAGTCAAATTCGTGTCACAGGCGTTGCTTATAGGTATCAGTAGGACTAATTTCCACAAATATTTTGTTTTATTGCACAACAATGAAATTTTATAAAACGAGTGAAGCGAGGAATTCTTTTGAAGCAGACAGAATAATAACAACAGTGTAAAAAAAATGTAGAAAACATTTTCGTGCAGTAGTAAGTCACACAATACTATAAATTGAAAGAAGCATGTTACAAAATGTAGTGTAATAGTTTCCTGTCGCTGCCAAAACATGATTACGGAAGTGACAATCTTTCTATGTTCATTTATTGTAAGTTTAACATCGCCAACATCAAATAGAATAATGCAAGCTACTCAAAAGCAACTAATGGCACATGCCTTTCTCTACATGACTTTCTTTACATCTCTGTAATAAACTATTGTTAATAAGCTTATTCCTCTATCTACTTCATGCTGAGCGAGATAAACGTTATAGAAACGGTTTTATTACTTAGTTCCTTATACGCAGAAGGAAAATGAGGGAATACACGGGGCTAAACCGGCAGTCAAATGTTTTAAAAGGTGGTTGTTCTGGGATTAAAATCCGTTTCTTTGCTTGGGCAGGAGTTCACAAGTTCCTGTATGAGAAGAGTTTTAAGTGTTTTAAAACTGAGACCAATAACAAGAAATATCTCGAAAACGGTCAACTCCAGGCAAAAATGATTGTGGTTTAAATTGTACATTTTAAGGAAATCTAAATTCTTTGTATCGTAAGTTATCTATCTCTTACGATTTATTGGTTATCTCTTCAGAGGCTATTTCCAGAAAATTCTAGGTATACATTTTATGTATTATGTAAATATCTTACATATAAGAGACCTTAGTCAAAAAAGAGCCATTTTTGGGAAATCTAAGATTTTCGATTTTTTTCCATGTGGTGGTTGGAATGGGGGATTTTCTTGAAAATCTTCGTGTCGTATCCCTGGGAGTTATTGAACTTAAATAAAAGGTTGGTATTTAACGGACTTTTCGTTTTTAGCTATACTGACCACAGACACACACGGACATTTTTCTAAATTTTTCTTTTATTCAGGGGGTCCCAGAACATGTATTCCCGGTGAAATCTCGGTATCAAGCTTTTGGGTGCAAATGCAATACCATTTCTATATACTATGTACATAGTGCGTTTCGAGAAAGCAAAAATTGGTTACATAGGTTTATACACAGGAAACTACTAAGAAAAATACCGAACTGCCCCGTATTTGGCGTGTGCATTTTGTGCATTTAAAGGTTTGCGGAACTCAACGGGGCAAATTCAAGTTAAAGCCGATAATTGGAGAATTTTCGGAGTGGCCTTCGTTGTACTCTTCTCGGTAGATGGAACCGCCCCCCTTACCGTCAACGTGATAAACGGGGCTATCTGTCGCTAGATCCCCACTGGCGGGAACTGCACTGCTTTTGGAAATTTTTCAAATCTCTAGGAGAAGAGAGGTTTTGCATATGGGAAAATAACAAACAAGCTTCAACTTGACGAAAATGGCTTTAAAGTTTGACATAATCACTTAACCAGTGCAACGCTTTAAAATTGTATCCAAAGGTGTGTTACATTCGCCCTAGGAGACTCAAACACTGCAAATAGGTTCTATAAAGTATGGTGTATTTTTGCACAAAATATCCAAAAATTGACATTTCTTTGCCAATATCGACAGAAATAACACGTCTCTATCCCCACTTGAGTATACGAATGAGTAAATGAATTTAAGAGGAGTCGAAATGCCCTATTTTGTTAATGTTAAAGTTTGACCAATTATCTGCAACTATTTAAGATGATGAGCTAAATATTTCAAGGTAAATTTAGTAATACCTTTACGGTTTATTGATGGAAAATAAAATACTTCTGTTTATTAGAAGCACGTGTATGTTTTTTTAGTAAAGCTCTAAAAATGTTGTAGAAAAAATAGGATTCTTAAATTTAAGAATAAATAAGTAATCCATATTCATAAAATCCTTTTCGTTAAAATAAAACCTATTTATATGCAAATGTGTGGTAAAACTTTCAGGTCTTTGTATTAAGTAGTTTCTGAGATAATGGGGCATTTGTATAGAAAATTTGATATCTTCAGAAATTTCTTTCTAATGTAATATTAAAAAAATGTAACATAACTTCCCAAACACAACTTTGCAGTAGAGTTTCCTCCAAAAAATGTCGGTCCTAAAACGGGACCACTAACTCCTACCACTGGGCAATAACCATTAGCAAACAAAAGACGAACATGTACTAGGGGCGAGAGGCAACGTAGTAACATCTGTTTCCTGAAGACACTGTAAGTCGAGAATCACGCCTCAGTTAAGGGACCAGTAAGTAGAAGACTTGGCAACAGCGAGGGTTGGTTTCCAACGCAAACTTTAAAGTCAATGTAAAGTGACTTTGGAAGATTTTTTTTTTATAGTGTTTAACGCCCGCTTTAACTACTTATGGCACCGCAGGCGGTGACACTGGTGATACATGAATGATGATGGTGCACCGGTGGAATGCGATGGCGGGGGAAACCGGAGTGCCCGGAAAAAACCCGTCCCAGCGCCGTTTTGTCCACCACAAATCTCATTTGCGGTCGCTTGGTGAGAGGCAAGTGGTCTAACCACTCGGCCACGGCGCGGCCCCACTTTGGAAGAACAGTGGAGCTGGGTCATCATGTCCTGAAAAATATGTACTTCGAAACTCTCACATGAAAGCAATATGAGCCGCCAATAGCTAATCAAAAACTTTGCAATAAAAATAAAACAAATCTCTTCTGTAACACTAACACTAATATTTACAAAGTTATTGATGTTTCACCAAGTGAGTGTACTAACTAAAATGTTCTAAAAAACTACTACACAGGTTTTTTTTAAACTATTTATAATTAGAATACCTAATTTAGTTATACCAAAATGAGCGGCAGACTTGAAATATTTATATGCAAGTACAACATTAAAATGGAAAAAAATTACGAAAATCCCATTTCGACTCCCCTTAAGCTTAAATTAAAAAGCTATGTCCTAGTGTCCCTCGTATACGCTGTATAGACTATGGCAAGCTTGAAGCTTCTTTGACAATAGCAGCGGTTGCTTTATGTTACATACACCTCCAAGAAGTACACAATTGATATCAGTGAAGGTATTTCAGTCTGAGTCCCCCCCCCCCTTTCCTCGCTCCAAAAGTTAGACAGCTGTTGTCACTTCACTGTATATGACAGAAGCACACAATGAGGAAAGGCTTGTCGACGCTACAGAATGGCTGGCAAGAGAAGGCGAATCATATGTGCTGTTCATAAGCAGTTATATTTTATGTTACTAATAACTTCAGTGTAAGCATTCCTGTGGCGTAAGCGATATCATTCATAGGTACAGGTGCGGTTTTCAACGCTATAAAACAGAAATCATTTAGAAAGCCTATCAGTGCGAATACGCAGATAGCACTTTCGGTGTTTTAATATGTTAAAGTGATATAGTATATCAAACGGTATATACAATACATTAAAGATCACACCTTTATTAAAAAAATTGTGGTGTAAGAATTTGTTTTCGACATTTCAATGTATCACCTAGAGAGAGAGAGAGAGAGAGAGAGAGAGAGAGAGAGAGAGAGAGATGGCTAACGGAATTATTCGGTTTTACAAGAATATTTTTCGCAAAATTCGTGAAGTAAAAATAATTGCTTGCAGATATTCTCTAGTAATTAAAGTGATAATTAGTTATTTGAATATTGGATTGTGAAAGTATATTATTTCTTAATCAAACAAGCGCACATAACTCTGAAAATAACTTTGTATTCTTTGAATAAGGATACATAGGGAAATATATTGCCCTTTTTAAGGTTATTTACATGACTCAGAACTGCGTACGGTTTTAGTTCTGTAATTTGACACAACGTTATATAGGTTGTATCCTATTGTTTTGTATATACGTTTGATTTGACTTTAAATTAACAATAAATTAACAATATTAACAGGCCTTGATTTAGCAATTAGTTCTTATTCTGTGTGGTATTCAGTCCTAAATTTAGCTGAACATTTTGTGTTGAATTGAAAGTAAGACATCTAACGTTCCAAGCTCCATGTGGGCATCTGCTTCTCAATCATAATACACAAACAGTGGGGAGGGGGAGCCTACGGTGGTTTTTGTGATTGTTAACTAGCTAGGAAACATAAAGCAGCCACATTACTACAACTTTTAACTTCAGTTATGCAGAAAAGAGGTTCCGTTTAGGTTTGGAATTAACGCTATAGTTTTTAATTACAAGCGCAAAATTCTCCATTTCTCGCCATTAAGAACTGGTGCATCCGCCACAAAATGGCGACCTCTCTTGAAGTAGTATTAATGTTAATCAGCATATATAGAACAAACATACTTATAAGAGGGAAGTTTTGCTCTACAAATTCGTACACGGTTCGTTATGGCAGCTTCTGTATGCTCAGGCCATTTGGGCAAATAATGTGATCCGTTTTCTTCAGTTTTCCTTTAAATCTCTTTCAGCTATAAACTACTTATTTTCTCAGAAACTATTCCATAGGAATTAAATTTGTAGGTCACTAAACCCAACCTCTGAAACAACATGGTGTTACCTTTCCTTAATAAACAAAACTATTGGATAAAAGTAGATCAGCGTATTCATCTACATCCTGTAAAAATTCAAGTTACATGTTAAATAGTTTGTGAGTCAATATTTACATAGGTTTTTATGCACAAATCAGTGATACTAAGTATTTTATTGCAGAGAATATGTACCAAAACCCAATACATATACTAATGCAAAGCATAATAAGTAGGCAAATTAGAGGGTTGAAATAGAAGCAAATTTCAGGCCGCAGTAGCTACAGCACCCAAAAACGAAAAGTCCGTTAAATGTCATAATCGGTATTGCAGTTTAATATCTCCCAAGGTTAATACAAGAAGATTTTCAAGAAACTACCCAAACCAAACTACCATTTACATTGCAAAATGTTTACTTTCTCAAAAATTACTAACGATTTTGATTAAAAAGCATATACTGAAGACATTTATATGACAAATAAAATGTATATCTAAAATGTCCTATGAATAGCCTCTGAAGCCAAAATACCCATGCTTTTCCTAAACAGGAAATTGTCCGTATTTCTTTTTTTTTTTTACTCCTGGAAAGGCAAAGAGAAACGCATTTCAATGACAATCGTATAGTGATAGCTTTTAAAACATTTGACTATCAGTTTAGCCTTGTGTATTCTCCTGGTTCTCTTCTGCTTATAAGAACTAAGTAATAAGATTATTTGCTAATGCTTATCTCGATTAGCATGTAGTAGAAAGACGACTAATCTTTTATAAGATTCTCTGCAGAGTAGGTAGAAAAAATCATGTGAATGGAATACATCAGATGGTTTTTTTTCTCTAGCTCGTATTTGCATATAATGTACACAGTAGCTAGAGAAGGTATTGTATTCCACCCAAAAGCTCGATGTTGAGATTTCACCGGAAATGTATGTTTTGGGGCCCCCTGAATCAGAAAAAGCATGTTTAGTAAAATGTCCGTGTGTGTGTCTGTGAACAGCATAGCTCAAAGCGAAAAGGTCAATAAATACCAAACTTGGTATTTAGGTGTAGTAAATTCCAAGGAGCCACACGAAGAATGCTGTTTTATTCAAAAGTGTTCTAACGATTTTGAGTACAATACCGCTTATTAAAAATATGTACACCACATATAACATGTATATTTTGAATTTTCTGGGAAAGCCTCTGAAGAGCTCTTAGTTCTGTTTGACTTTTGCAGAATTTTGTATAACGGTTAAACCGTAGGAGATAGACAAAAACCTACTCTACAAAAAATGTAGATTTCGTTCCAACACATAATTTATGTCATATACTTTTTTGCTGTAGAGTTGACCGTTTTCGAAATATTCGTTGTTATTTGCTTCAGTTTTAAGCTACTTAACTTTTCTTAAACGGGACCATGCAAAGTGATCCGAACCTCAATGGTTTCGCAAAGCCACCAGATTTTAAAAGATTCGACAATTGCGTTAGCGTAATTTATTCCCTTATTTCCCTTCTACTTACAAGGAAGCAAGTAATAAGACCAATTCTGCTAATGCTTCTTTAGACTAGCATGCCTCATCCTTTGTAAGAAAACTTTATTTGTGGAGCAGTTAGGAAAAGTTAATGTGAATTAAAGGCATCAGACTTTTTTATTTATATGCATCGTAATTTATTCTAAAGTTAAGGAACGACACAACTTTGACCGAAAAGGCACATGCCTCAGATTGCTAAGGAGTGCCTCACCAGTTCGTTTATTCCACTAATATACCTTCGCTATAAATGTGTTAACAGTTTTTATTTCCTTTTATAATGTGTTTAAATAAAATAACAAAGCTTTGTTTTTGCTCCCGGGCATTAAATGTTCAAATAAAAGATTTATTTTGTTGTATTGTAGTTCCTGAAGTGGTCAAATACAGTTAATTATTTTACATGATTACGTTTCGCTGAGTATTTCGATACGTACATTAACTTCATTATAGCTAATAATTATTGTACCTATTTGGTTTTTACATTAGGTGCATAGCTAGTAAACCTTTAACTTTAGACATGTATTTTTAAGTAACACTTGCGTAATTTTGAACATCTGCATTGTAAGTAACCATTCATCTTAACTCTGATGGATTCGTGGAGTAATATTTTCAACAAGGAATCCTGAATGTATTCACTACATTCTATTGTCTCCTAATGCCATGCTTTGTCCATATTACGTAAGAGCTATAAAACCGAATAGAACTGAATTGGCACTGAAGTATTGAATATCCAATTTGTTCTTAAGAAAGAATGCATGAGATCTCGATTTGCCCCTTTCTGAATACAAAAGGAAAGCAATAAAGTAAGTATCCAGGTTATGTGACCTGTTAGAAATTGGGGCGCCGCATTTACGGGTTTCACAGTGAGTACTCTACTGGTGCCATCCGACGGCCACAAATTGCTTTAGCCTGGTATGCTATATTTCCTCGCGTAAACCAAATACCTTGGGCATATAAAAGTATTGTGAACACTTTCTTCCCAACTCTCAAACACAAAAAATTCATTGGTAAATATAGTGATATTATATCTTAAATGTGAGCTTACAAACGTCAAGTGCATCTTGTACATTCCAAAGTTTCAACTGCAGCAATAGGATAAAATAATTTGTTTCCAAATACTACAATACATTTAGTAGTTACTAATCAGATTTCAGTTATTAATCTTTCGCATACAGTCGTACAAACAGTTATTGACACAGGCTTGCTGTTCAAGAATTTTTAGTATCCATTATTCTCAAAATTACATAAAGTCTAATGTGGATTTTGTATCGGAAATAAATGTATTATTATTTAAGTCCTGCCTTATTATTTTTGGAGGCGTCGTTATATTTTGAAATACAGCAACTATAATTTTCATGTCTTTGCTTTAAGGTATCTACTTCTCGAATAAAAAACACTTTAATAATTTTAAGGTTAATTAAGGAATTACACATATTAAGGTTATGTAAATTAACTGCTTATTCCTTTATTATTAGGCCTAAAATATTCTTAAAATTAAAAACCTCCAATATTTCCCTATAAATAAGCTTAAAAATTATTAAATTACAACTTTACGTGTCTTATTTTGCGGAGTAAGGTGGAAAATATTGCGGGTATTTTCACCGTTAAAATCAAATAGAAAATCAGGAATTTTAAGGGGGTTAAAATATTTTCTGGATAGCATAAAGTAGTTCAGGACAAATAAAACGGAAATAACATATTGAAAGAATATTAGAATTCTGAGAACAACCTTTCAATATTATACAGTTATAGGTAAAGGAGACAGAAGAAGACCATATAAGAGGTGAAACTAAGACCGAACAGGTACAAATGTGTAAACCTTGAAAGGAAAAAGAAGAAGAACCAGAATATGAGACTGGCCTTAATGGCTTCTAAAGCGCTTCATATTTACTTTGCGATAGTGGCGCTACCTGATTTTCTAAGCAGTCGTAAATTAACCTTTGGAAGTCTAAAAGAACATTAAAGCACACCCACCGTGTCATTTTGTCTTCGTGTAGCTCTTCTGAATAAGGATCAGTGCATTACCTCAGATATTGTGTATCACGGTCTTGTTTGAGGAAATATGGTGTGTTTTATTCACATGACTTTCTCTATCTGTTCTACAAGAAAACTACTTACAAAAGTTTATTATCCTATACACCTCATGCAACAACTAGCAGAAATGGTCTTGTTGCTTAGTTCATTATAAATAGAAGGGAACTAAGGAACTACAATAGGCTAAAGTGACAGTCAACATTTTTAAAAGATATCGCTATGTGATAGTCATTGAAATCCGTCTCTCTTTGCCTTTCCAGGAGTGAAACAAAAGAATCTTGAATTTGAAAAAAAAAAATAAAGAACTTCTCGTAAATGGTTAGCTTCACAACCAAAATATATAGGGCAAAAGTTCTGTGTTTTCACAAGATCTTTTGTAATAAGTTATAGAAAAATTCACTCAGAACGAAGAGGACTTCAGAGGCTATTCTCAGGAAATTCAAGTTACCTATACAGTTTGTTTGTCATGCAAATAAGTTTAATAATCTGTATTTTAAACAAAGTCGTTGCAGCAAATTTTGAAAAAGTCTAAAATTTCGAAAAATATTCCATTTAAAGAGTAGTTTGGGTTGAGGGAATTTTCCAGAAAATCTTTGCATGTCATTCTTGGAGGGTACTAAACTTAAATACCAAGTTTGGTATTTACGGATTCTTCGTTTTTGACTTATGCGATCCAGACCCAAACACACACAGAGCTTTTTCTAAAGATTTGGATTCAGAAGGTCTCAAATTTCAATACCTATCGAATTTTTGGATGGAATACAATACCTTGTCAACTCACTATGCACGTACCGACAGAGTACTTGATAGAGAAAATAAAATGATCCTATAAATATTTTATAACAGGTCATTTCAGCCATTGATCGAGTTAGACATTTTAATGTAACTATAAAGAAAAGAAAGACAGTATGTCACATACATTCAATATCATACAATTTTATGCAAAGTATCCTTTCTTTTGAAAAAGTGATAACTTAAATTAGAACATAGAGATTTAGACATAATTAACAAAGCTTGGAACAAAAAGGATTATTCTTATAAGAAGTAGACATTGGAATAATTTGTTCGCTTGGTTTACCTTCCAAGATTTTCAGGTTAATTCATTTGTTTTAAGTTATTTTTCATAGTGATAGAGATTAAAGCCAAAGTTATAAGAGGCAGCATTCGGGATTTACATCATATACTGAAAGTCAATAACTTCATTTAAGGACCAAATTGGTGACAGTCCCTTAACACCAGAAGTTTTGTTTCACCAAGGTAGATTAACATTTTGCTGTCAAAGTTGCCATCAAACCGTTGCTTTAATGGACATGTGCGCCATTGTTGACCAAATACTTGTTAATCGAGGGTCACTGAAACGTGATAAAACTTTGACCGCGGTTAAGTAGTTGCGGTGCATCATTCCTAATTCTCGTTCTACTAATTATCTTCAGCGCACCGTGCACTAAGCTCATGATTCTATGAGAATTACTCAAAGGAAAGCTTCCAACTCTACAAATATATAGTTCAAGAGGTTGAAGTATAAATATTGCAATCGCCTTGTCTTTATCCTCTTCGTTTTGCTTTGAAAACGTTGTATGATTGGTCATTCTTTCAGCTGTAAAAGAAAATAGAAAACAAAACGAAGTCTCCAAATGTTTCTCAGACGAGATAAACGTTCTATTACTGACTCATATTCCAATAAACTGGAAAATAAAAGGATTGATTCATTCTATTTAAAGAACTAGCAGGAGACATAGATATATTTAACCATGAAATCAGGCAGGTCCCGATAAACAAGTGAGCTACGATATGTAAATATTCGAAATTAAATCTATTTGTTAATTGCATTATCTTTAGCACATGTATCATGCAGCAGAACTCTTTATATTATGATATTGATAATGACGGTAATGATTATTATTATTATTATTATTAAATTGTAAGTTAAGATACGTAACATTTGAGTTTTCTATTATAGTTTGAATCGCCCTGCACCCAACTCTGTGGTGTGAGGGTATCTCATATGCCCCAAATTCAAGAGATAGAGAGTTCGTTTCTCGATCAAGAGCAGTTAGCCGAAGAAGTGTTCCTTTTTTTTTTTTTTTTTTTTTTTTTTTTTGGTCCGGAGCTTACCCTTAACTTCATAAGATGAGTGTTGGGTAACTGTAAGCTGCATTTAAAATTATTTCACCGTTATATGACATACCCAGTTAAATGGTGTTAAAAGTAACAACAAATACATTTATAAAAATGTCTTACGTTTTAATAAATGCTAATACAATAATAAATAAATAAAGTTCTAATTCGTAGTCACTCTTGAAATCCATCGAGTTGATGAAATCTGTCCATCACAGATCTTAATTCTGGTTTAAACGGAAATCATACAAAATTGATAAAAATAAGGATTATATTTGACAAATCACTGACAATACGTAACTTCGTTACTTGATGGATGCTAGATATGCCAAAAATACGCTGAACTTCTCTGTAGCATATAATCTCTTGAGTTAACAGAGAGAATGTGGTTCGTAGGAAACTCAAACCTCTCAAGTCATTTCACTTACCAGGCAGCACTGCATTCCTTTGATTCCCGGAATCGTTCTTCAGATTTCCTGCCCGTATACTCTTAAAAAATTCGGAAGCTTCTGCAATGATCGGGTTTTGACGTAGGTTCCGTTTCAAGCACTCCACGATGTACATTATCACGTCAGTAATATGTAGAACAAACTCGAAACTGGCAGCCATTTTGGCAACTTAACCGCAATCAAGTTAACTTTCAGTCCAGCACCTGCGACCAAAGTTAACAATAATCAACTGCTTCGTTTAACTTTGATAATTGTCGATGCATCGAAAAATAGCATTGAGCGCAGTCAAACCTTGATCGAGAAAGGTACACATGGCAATAAGATTATAAAGGTTATAATCTAGTTATTGTGAAACCGTATCACCAAGAGAATAATGAACACTATCCACATTGAAAATGGCATGAAATATGACGTGGGGTTTGCGAGCTGTCAACATAAATCGATCACTTCTGTAAATACAAACAACTCCTGTCAAATATTTCACCTCCTCATTGCGTATTGTTTACTATGACCACAACGGACTATCGGAAGTGTTCCATTCTTATGACTTTTCTATCTGTTCCACAACCAATCAATTTTACAAAAGATTATTCCTTTATCTACATAATGCTAATCATGATAAACATTACCGGAAATTGTTATATTAACTATTTCCTTGTAAGTAGAACGGGAATAAGCAAACGCACTCGCCTAAAGACATAGTCAAAACCTTTCAAAGGCCGTGCCGTGGCCGAGTGTTTAGACCACTCGCCTCTCACCAACGCGGCCAAGTTTAGATCCCAAGTGACCGCATGTGGGGTTTGTGGTGGACAAAGCGGCGTAGAGGAGGATTTTCTTCGGTTTCTCCGGTTTCCCCTGCCATCGCATTCCAGCGGTTCTCTACTCATTCCATGTATCACCAGTATCATCGCCTGCGGTGACATGCAGTAAAAGAAGACGTTAAACACCATGAAAATATATCTTTTTAAAGCTGGTCGCTATGTGAAACAACTGAAATTTAGTTATATTCGCTTGGATCAAAACAAAAGAAATAACGAAACAAAGGGTCACTGTTCGTTTGAGAAAAGTTTTAAGTAGTTCAAAATTGAAATCAGTAACAAAGAATACCCAGAAAACGGTTAATTCTGTAAAAAATGTATCTGACAAATTGCATGTTATAAAGAGGTCTAGATTTTTGTGTAGTAATTTTTTGTCTATGTGTTGCGGTTCAGCAGTTATACCAGTTATCTAAAGTGCACAGTTCTTCAGAGGCTAGTACCAGAAAATTCAAGATATACATTTTGTTTGTCACAAAAGTACCTTAAACATATGGCATTTTAATCAAAATCTAGTCATTTTGAGAAAATCAAAGTTTTCTCCCCCCAAAAAATGTTCAATGTAAAGAGTAGCTGGAGTGGTGGATTTTCTTGAAAATCTTTGTGCCGTATCCTTGGAAGACATCGAACTGAAATACTAAGTTTGGGTTTTAACTGAATTTTCGTTTTTGAGTTATGCAGTTCACAGACACACACACGCATTGTGCTTGGTAGAGCAAGTAACAACATAGTGTCCGAAAGAAATCCTTCGCCCCTTTTTTTAGTGTGCCTAAAATCAACAGCCGCATGCCAGTATATTTACTGCCCTGTTAAAACTCCTGCGGGACGAAATTCCGGCACACAGTCGACGCTGCTACAAAGCTGGTAATTGACAGCGTCGTTAACAAAAAATGCTTCGCTTCAAACTATGCGGTGTTACCCAACTTTGCGGGTTGCCTGTTAAGTGGTTGGGAGTTTACCCTTAACTACAGTACGAGTACAGTAGCTGTTTAAACCAGTCCCTTACAAGTTTGGCACCGGGCTGCAGACAAGTGTCTGAATATGTTATTAAATTTTCTTGAAGCTGGAAGTGTGTGCAGTTTAGCTGTAAAAAGTCTTATATGTACATTCACATGACTTTCTCTACCTAACCTGTAACACACTATTCCTACAAAAGCTTATTCTATCTACAACATACTAAACGAGATAAACATTAACACAATTACTACTTAGTCCTTACAAGCAGAAGAGAAATAAGGGAATATACCAGGTTAAAGCGATAGTCAACTCTTTTAAAAGCCGACCGATATGTGAACAATTAAAATACCGTTCGCTTTGCATTTCCAGTAAAACAAAACAGAGATGAAACGAAAGGTAACTCCATTTAAGAAGATGCGTAGTTTAAAAGTTAAACAAATAGCAAGGAATACCTAAAAAACGGTCAACTCTGTAACAAAAATGTATATGACATAAATTGGGTATTTTAACGAGATCTACACTTTTTGTGTTTTCATCCAGAACGAACAGATCTTCAGAAGCTTTTCGCAGAAAATTCAAGAAATACATTTTATTTGTCATGCAAATAGCTTTAAAGTGCAGTATTTTAATCAAAATCTTTAGAGTCATTTTTGAGAAAAACATATTTTAAAAAATTTTCCCTTGTAAAGGGTAGTTTAGGGTTGGCGCATTTTCTTGAAAATCTTCATGTGCCATCCTTGGAAGATACCAAACTTATACACAAACTTATATTTAACGGTTCTTTCGTTTTAGAGCAATGCCGTCCACAGGCGCGCACACACATACACACATGTATGGGCCTTTTTCTAAAAATTCTCTTTTTTTGGACTCAGGGGACCTTAATAGATATTTTCCGGTGAAATCTCGGCATCGAATTTTTGGGTGGAAAAGAATATTTCCTCTATACAGTGTGTACATAGTACGCGTAGAGAAGTAAAAATTACTTGAAGTGAAGCGAATTATTCAAGTCAAGTTACAAAGTTTGTTTCTCTATATAAAGAGACAGTATTTTCAACTGAAAGAGTGCCATGCAGTGTGTTCCATTTCAGTGATTTTTTGGGTGAAAATTTTTCTCTTAATCTAATTTCAAAAATTAAATTCAAATGATAATATGATTCTCTTGTGTCAGCCGAAGTACAAGAAAAACATTTTAAGTACAGAGCATTGTAGGCTAACCATAGGAAATCCTGTGAATTTGTACATTTCCACAAGGCATGCATGCATGGTATATTGTAACTCAGAACTCATAAATTGAAGCAAAATAGAATAATGTAAAAAAAAAATCACAGCACCGATTGTTAAATATATCATCATTATAAACTTTAAAAATGTATAATACATACTTACTTTGCCTACTACGTACTAACTGTAAGTAGAGGAAGTAAGTATTGTATTTCAGTAAAAAAAAAATGTACCTAGTTTTCACAGGAATTATCTGTTTTGACGTCCCCTGAACCCAAAAATAAATCAATTTTAGAACATTACGTATGTGTGTACATGTGTACAACATAATCTAAAAAAAAACAATTCTGTTGAACACAAAACGCCACATTTAGGTTCAGCGACTCGTGGGTTTTCAAAAAAATCCTCTCCATTACAAGGATAAATGTTGTTATTTTAGTTTCTCAGAAGTGCTTTAATAATAATTTTGACTAAAATATAATATGTCTAAGATAATTTCATGAATATGAAATGAATATGTTGAATTTTTGGGGGTAGCCTCTGAAATTCCGTTTTTTTTTTTTTTTTTTTCTTTTTTTTTTAAACAGTACCGGAGTCTGATCAGGACTCCGGCGCTGTATCCCCATTTACATTTCCCCCCGTAGGTTTTACTGATTACTGGTTTTATTGTTCCTTTACAAACATAGACACATTGTACAAACATATAACACCCATGCCCATGGCGGGACTCGAACCCACGATCCCCTGCCCACGAAGCACCAAAGCGAGACGCTTTAGCGAGCGTGGCAATGGGGACCGGCAAATCGTTCGGAATGACTCTGCAAAACTGGTTAACTTAAGAGATAGACAAAATCTTACAACATAGAAAGCGTATGTCCCGTTAAACCACACAGCTCGTCATACGTTTTATGGTGCTAAACGTTACCGAGAGACCCATTTTATTTGTTTGAATTGTCTTCTAAAAGGAACATCGCATTTCGATTTTTCTGGCCATGCAAGCTTTCGCATAGGGACCTCCTCTTAATAGATTCGATAATCGCTTAAAGCCTGGTCAACTCCGTTAATTCCCTAATACGTAAAAGGAGATTACTATTTAGAAAATTTCTGGTGATGTTTATTTGATTAGTGTTTCTCCTTGCTCTGGGTGTAAGATGCTAGCCTCTGGTTCCCAAGGTCGCGGGTTCAAATTCGGTGGACAGTAATGTTTTTTTGTTGTTGTTGTTTTTTTTTTGTTTTTTTGTTTTTTTTGCGTAAAATACTTAACAGGACCTCTTTCGGAATGGGAGTAAAGCCCTTGGTCCCGTGTCGTCGATTTACGGCACGTAAAGGGAGCTTAATCCTGATGCAAGATTGAGGTCTTTCACGCCCAATATAGAATGGGACGCTGAGAACCGTAGTAATTAAAGAGCGTCCATAAGTAGCAATCAATTTAATTTTTATTTTGATTAACATGAAGTGGAAGAATATAAAGATTTTGTAGTAACATTTTCCAAGAATAATTGGATAGTCGTGTGAATAAATGAATATATATATATACATTTTTTTTTAATTTAGTGTGCTTTTTTAAACTTTATTATCTTTTTTACCCACCTATTTTGATTCTTATAAACGCCTAAACATCCGGGCTCTGGTCACGTGAATGTCAAACGCGCTGACCAGCATTCACTTCAAACCAGGGTTGCAGAAGAATGCGTTAACATGTTCAGGAGTGTAAATGTATAAAAAGGTGGAATATAGTCCCCGGTTCTCTGTAGGACTCCTCTGCAGAACGCTTCGTACAGAGCCATGGTTTCTCGCCACAGTAGGGACGATAAAAATAAAATGCTGGGGTAGGGCGAGGATTCCCCTTTATGCTCTGGAAGTTGAATTCCACATGCGCTTCTCCAGGGGCACCGAAAGACCTCCCTCAAAGTCTGCTACCGATACAGGCAAAGTTGAAGCATAAAGACCTCAGAAGACAACCTTTACCATACTGTCACAATAGAATATTGAATTTCCTGCATTCGTTGCTGTCTACCTAACCTACATTAATGTTTTAATGCATGTTTGTACACGAACTGTATCAAACCCTTTAACTTTCCATATATTTATTATTGCAGTCATAGAATATAAGCATATTTGATAGCTGAATTTTGTTATTTAAATCTTACTTGAGCGTCTTTACTTCTTTTTCATTTATTAATATTAGGTTACGATTTAGTTAATGCAGAATATTAATATGAGATGAATAGGTAGAGTCAGACTGAAAAATTCAATATCATAGCCGGGATTTAAACCAGGGATCTCCCGATTTCCAACCGGTTGCTCTAACCACTGAACTAGCATGTCCACATGGTTCAATCGAATTAACGCGAGAAGAGCTGCGGGTTCTGCTAGAAATCTGATGTGTTCCATTCACATGACTTTCTCTACATCTCTGGACAAATTATTGTTAAAAAGCTTATGCTTCTATTTATAACTCCATGGCACGACAGCTCACGGGGAGCCTTGGCCTACCGCCCGGCCGCTGCGTCCCCCATCTCGGTCCACTACAGACGTCATGGATGGGGTGCAGTATTGGAGGGTGAGACGTGGTCAGCGCCTCGAGCCCCTCCCGGCCGGTTAATGCGGTCCTCACGACCTTATGCTTCTATTTACTTCATGATAATCGAAAAAAATTAGCAGATATAGTCTTATTACTTGCTTCCTTGTAAGTTGAAGCGAAACAAGGGAGTACGATAGGTAAAGTGATAGTCAAAAGCTGGTTGCTATGTGACTGAAGTCCCATTGTATGGACAGGAGTTGAAAAATTCCTGTATAAGAAAAGTATACGTTTTAAAGGTGAAATCAAAAATAAGGAATAACGCAAAAGCAATCAACTCCACGAAAAAAATGTATAAGATATGAATTGTGTTTTAACGTGCTCTACATATTTTTGTGGTAAGTTTTTGTCCATCTCTTATGGTTTAGTAGTTATGCAAAATTCCATAAAATTCATTCGGAACAAAGTAGTCTTCAGAGGCTATTCCCACAGAATTCAAGATATACATTTTATTTATCAGGCAAATATCTTTAATATACGACATTTTAATCAAAATCGTTACAGCCATTTTTTGAAAATATCAAAATAAAAAAAAAAAAAAAAAAAAGCTCCATGTAAAGGGTAGTTTGGGCTGGGAAGATTTTTTCTGAAAATCTTCGTATCGCATCCCTGGAAGATACTAAACTTAAATACAAAGTTTGATATCTTACCGACTTTTCGTTTTTGAGTTATCGTGATCACAGACACATGGACGTACACACACGGACCTTTTTCTGAAAAGGCTTTTTTTTATACAGGGGACCCTAAAACATATATTTCCGGTGAAATATCGGTATCAAATTTTTGGGTGGAGTGCAATACCTTCTCTATACACTATGTACATAGTGCGTGTAGAGAAAGTAAAAATTAAAAACATAGTAAGTAGTTGAAGACAAGCAGATCTGATATACATGAAACGGCCCCTTGAACAAAGCGAATGGCTACTCCAACTCTCAGCAATATTTGACGTTTTAATTAGTTCTATTTGTAAACATATTTCTACAGGTTTGTCTGCGTTGCATTGAACAAGTAGAGAAAAGAAGCCTTTCATTACAGCGTCACCTGATCCATGACGTTATCATTCGGATGGAACACTTGCGCTCATTTAGTGGGTCGTCACCCATCCAATTAAAGCAGAAACAAGCGGTGTTTTAATGGATTTTTGGACCCTGGAACGACTGTCCTTGAAACAAGCATCTTAACCTAAACATGTTGGATGCATTAAGAAAACAAAGGAGACACGCCACTTTATCAATCGATGTCACCCTTGTTTTCCAAGAGTGCTTCCGGCTGTTAACATTTGAACATCTCTAACGGAAGCGTTAGTCCGTTGTTTCTGTTATTGACATATGGAAAAACTTGAGGAGGTATTAAAGTAGCAACAATTAAATTCTATTATATAATGGGAGATCTATAGGTAGCAGAAGTTTCTTTTCCCTAGCGGGGAATGCTAGTATGGCTTTATAGCTCAATAAAATACTGTTAAATAGCTTAATAACGCCATTTATTTCTATGGGCGAAGTAAGCTGATGACGAGAATTTCTTTTTTGTCTCATGTTTTATTTACTTCTCTCCTAATTTTTTAAGTTAATTTATTATAAGGTTTAATTTGGCCGTGAAATATTTACTTCTATCAGGCATTTTAAAGCTAATTTTATAGTTTCTTTTAATGCTACTCCTGCTACAAGAATTTCAAATAACATGTTTATTTCAACACGGCTATATTAGCACCTTCAAACAGGATTTATTTTCTACCAAAATACATTTTTCAAACTTATGGCATCTCTCCAATATTTCTGCTCCTAAAATATTTTGTTTTTAGTGCAAATTTTCACAGTACTCATAATAAATGCCAAGGGTTAGCAGCGCTAACAAATCTGCCATAAAGGATGAAGTGGGCACAAATAAAATAAACGATGTTGATGAGCTTTCGTTACCACTATAATGAAACACGTGCTTCTTTGCTTTTATACTAACGAACATTCGTCAGTTATATTATTTATCTGTGGGAGCTAGTGAAGTGGAAATACGTCATATCACTATTCTAAAAATACACGGGTAGCCAAGGTCGTTATGGCATAGATGGACTCACTGTCATATGTTTGACGATTTTAACGAGTTTCATTTTAAGATTGTCTTCGAGTTGAAAGTGAAACTATATGGTATCTTAGCATTATCACAAAATAAATAACGAAATAATTCACCATCCATAAGTGATAGTATCTTCAGACATTGAGACTTTAGCTTATCTCCCTGCATTTTAGTTTCATATTTCCCGGCGTGTTGAACCCATATGCGAGACTTCTACGCATTCCCTTTCTGGGAGAGAAGTCAGCAGGTGTTACAAATTGTGATGTAACCTATTACCATCACAAAATTGTATGTAATTATGATTTCAGACCTTAGTTAATGAAGATATAATAATACATAGAGATTTTGCACCTTCGTTGCTCAGAGAAAAGTTTATCACATGTTACAGATTTTCCATACACCTTAGCCACAGCAACTTGAAATGCTAGAATTACGCCATTATTTTTTTGTTATTATTATTATTATTAGTGTTATTATTGTTATTGTTATTATTATTGTTATTGTTGTTAATATTGTTATTATTGTTATGCCATATTAAGTCAATTGAGCAGATATGGAACATAGTAACAACTTGTTTATAATAGTGGGATTGCACAAAGGTAGTTTGTGATAAGAAATACGAGGTATGTCCGGAAAGTATGTACTGTTTGGAACAAAAAGGCATAAAACATTTTTTTTCACAACAATGTTTATCTGTACAACAAAGAGCATTTCTTAACCTATTTTTCGACATAGTTGCCACCACTGTTCAGGTTGATATTGATGTACCGTTTAACGCCCGCTTTTACTACAAATGGCACCGCAGGCGAGAATTGTTCAGGCATTTGTCAAAGCGGGAAATATACTTTTGTATGCCTCCTTCAAAGAAGGCTACCTACAGTGAAGAGAGCCTCTTCAGAAGAATACTATTTTATAGAAATACATCACAAAGCATTCTTATTGTGAACTATCTGTTTTCACGACCTTGCTCATTCTCTTCTTCAACCAAACAAACAGTAGGCCGCCCACTCCGTGTTTCCTCACTAACATTGGGCTGTCCATCATTGAATTGCTTAACTCAGTTTCTCACCATTCCATCTGTATACATATTTTCATTGTAAATCTCTACAAGTTGACGATGGATTTCAGTTGGCTTATGCTTGCGTTCAAAAATCGTGTTACGGAACGCACTTCATAGTCGGTGGAGCAATGATCTTACACATTTAGAGCGATCACTTAACAACTGTAAACACAACACGATCCGACTGTAATGGCGTCAGTGAACAGTCAATGAACCGGAGAGACGAGTGTGCAGGCTGAAACTGCGACACTGATATTGCGGTGGCGGTAGAATAAAATGGTACTTACATTCCGGATACGGCAGGTATATTCCTTAAATATTTCAAGAATGCACAAATCCTGTTTGTAAATTGGCAAAATACCAAATACTATGAAGAGTTAAGTATTGGACATGTATCAGGATATGGCTCATTTCCTCCTAACTCTTGGTTGACGATATTAAGTTCCAATATTTTCTTACACTTACAGTTGACTACTTGAAGCATCTGTACACCCCTGCGTAAGTTGCCAACTCATTAGCAAGAGTGTGCTTCGTAGGTATCTTGCTAAGAAATTGATGCTTTACTGCACAATTTTAATCAAGTGATCACTGCTTCATTTCCGTTTTTCTTTGTTTTGGGAGAATAGCATTGCCATAAACAACTGCAGCGTGTGCGCAAGCAAACACGCGTGCCAACCTTGCCGCCGCAATTGCAAGTTTGTTTACTTCGCGGTACTTGCACTTTCTTGGAACTTGAATAACGATTTTATGATTAGGATTACAGGTCACAACCAGGGTTGCCAAACTGACGGATTTTCAAGTTATATGACGGGCAAAATTTAGTTTTGACGGATTTTTGACGCATATTATTAGTGATTATTTATTAATGTTATATTGACTTTATTTGTTTATTTTTTGATAGTCTTTAACGCCCGCTTTTACTACTTTGACACCGGAGATGACTTTCTTTAGAAAAACTCACGGATGTAAATCTTTGTGTACCTGCAAGGCAGTGTCATGATTACATACATGTGTATATTGCTTTGGTATATAAATATTATACTGCATATAATGATGTCTGCAATGAACTTGGCGAAGCAGTTGCTTTACTTTATGAATTCTGAATGCAGAATAGTGAACGCAGTGCTAATTCGATATTCCATTGATGTGCTTCGTTGAATCTTGAACAGCTACTTTATAGTGGTTTTTCTTCATTTTCAATTGTTTATTGAACAGAAGGCTAATCTAACATTTTAGAAAAGAATAGTTAAACAATGAACAATTACAGGAAGGGTTGTTAGAAATTCGTTTCATAATCAGCTTACCCTCACTGTATTTATAGGACTGACATCCCTCTAGGACTTACAAGCCAATGCCTAGTGGTCAGAAGCCTGTCGGGGAGCCCACAGCACGAAACCACAGAATGGATAACCTGTTACGAGGGGTCGGCCCGTAGCCAGGCATGAACACGAAGAAGTGGATAATATGATATTAAATGTAAGCGAAATTGTTGATTGGAAAGGTGATGGTTGAGCAGTTGTTGGAATGAGTGGCGGTGGAAACCGGAGGGTCCAGATGCCACCACGAATCCATCACGCGGGCGCTTGGGTTCCGGCCTGGGCCGCCTAGGTGGGAGGCGAGCGGTCTAACCACTCACCACCGGCGCCGCCCCACCTAATAGTGTTCGATGCAAGTTGCCAATGCAACGTGAATGTGCGTAATTTTACCTCTTCACGAAAAAGGTACAAAACATTTAAAAGCAGCTAAACCCTTTTCAACTTCACAGTCAAAATTACCTATCAAACACACGTATGAAGGTGCAGCTGCAGAAACTGCTCTTACATTGTTTGTGGTTAATCACTGTGTTATTATATTCTTTGATCATCTTTCAGATCTAGCAAGACATTTTTCCAAAGTGCTGACCTTGAATTTTAGTTCTATTTCAATTTTTGAAAAAAAAAAAAAAAACGTACATATCTAATTTTGGCGGAATTTGACTGATTTTTGTTGGTCTGACGGAAAAAATAAGCAGCTTTTGGCAACACTGGCCACAACACAGCAAACAATAATAAAAGCTTCGCACTGCAAGTACTTATAAATATTACGAATCGTGCAAGAAAATGTCTCCAACAGCTCTTAACTCAAAATATCGCGTCCTAGAGCCTCATTAAAGCGGGAATACGTACATCGTCTTGTATCAGGAGCATATTTTAAATATAAACCCTGCTTCCCCTTTCTTCTCCATTCAAAACACAGGAGGCGAAAGCTCAAAAGAACCAACAATGAGCAAGGGAAGGGGGAAGGATTTCATTCCGACAGCGTATTACTTTAAATAGGAGCACTGGGGGAGGAAAAGAAGGGGGAAAATCCTTCAAGGAAAAGTGCCACGTGTGCATATTCACTCAAACCAGTCTTCTGAGAGATTCTGAAAGGCAGACGCGTGTTCAACCCATATATTTTTATTTCTTTAAAACCCCAGTGTCCCAATTTGACACCAAAAGCGCTTATGCATTATGTAAAAATATTTACACTTCTGCCCACCTTAAATATCTGCTTAAACACTTGCAGATATGAAGGCACAGCTTTAAAACTAGTACCAGACAAGACATGCATATAAAATAAACTAAAAATATCTACAAGTTATAAAGTTATGAAATTATAAACACAAAAACGTAATTTTTGTAACTGTTTAAAAAAATAACCTTAAGTCCTGTTAAAAAGTCACGAAGGAGTTGTCCTCCAAATGAATACGAATGCTATGCCGGCATGTTGCCATGGTAGCTCAGTGGCAGAGCAACCGGCTAGAGATCGGGAGATCCGTGGTTCAAATCTGACTATACTTATCCAACTTCTGTCCTACACACAGCTTGTGTTGAAAAACAATTAATCCAATACCAATTGACCATAATAGTTGGCTATACTATGAATCCTGGGACTTAAGCACTTACAACATTGTAAGTCCCCTTTGGGGTTGTCATCTCAAAATAATTTGAGAACACCTTGTGGTTTACCGGGAAAACATGGAGTCAGTTGAGAAATTAGATCTATGCCGGCATGTTGCCATGATAGCTCAGTGGCAGAGCAGAGATCGGGAGATCCGTGGTTCAGTCTGACTCTACCTATCCAACTGCTATCCTACACACGGCTTGTGTGAAAATTGGTATTGAATTAATTGTTTTAACATTTATTCACTTAATAGTTGGTTAACTATAAATACTTACGGCATTATAAGTCGCCATTGTGATATATCATCTCAATATAAATTGAGATCTTCTTGTGGCTTGCCGGGGAAAATACGAGTCATTTGCGAAATTTTGGGCTTTACGACATGTTGTCTTGGTAGCTCACTTGGTTCTAGCAGCCGGACGAAAACCGGGTGATCCGTGGTTCAAATTCCGGCTATGGCAATGCATTGTTCAGTCTTACCATTTCTTTCTAACTCTTGTTCTACACACGGCTTGTGTGGAAAACAATCAATCGCTAATATCGAATAATAGATGGTTAAACTATGAAACCCGGGACTTAAGTACCTATAGGTTGTAAATCACCATTCAGATAGTTATATCATCTCAAAACGAATTTTAGATATCCTTCTTGTTTACTAGGAATAATGCGAGTCAGTTGGGAAATTTAAGGTCATGTTAGCTCACTTAGCTAGAGCATTCGCACAGAAGCTAGGAGATCCGTGGTTCAAATTAGCTGTGGCATTGAATTTTTCATTTTAACTCTATCTTTCTTTGGGGTTATATGAAAACATTGAAGCAAAGCTTGTTATTTACTTTGTGTTTCTTTTTTATTCTTTTATATATGCCTATGTATATATGTATACATGCTAGTTATAAATATTGTTGGTTGATTTAGAAAAATCCTATAATTCTGAACTCTGTGTGTGTGAGTATATGTATGTGTGAATTATGATGGCAGAATGTAGACAACGTTTAGAAGAATATAATACATAGGGCTTAGGAATAAATTTGAAGGAAACTATATATGTATTGTGGTGAGAAAATGAAAGCTTTGATATTGGAAAATGGAATAGATTGTATCAAAGGGCGCGAGGAATATGAATATTTGTGGGTCAAAATTAGCTACAGCCTCATATGCAAGTGAAATTAAATGTAGAATCCAGAATTCTATTTTGGCAATAGTTATGTTAAATTGTGCTTTGTGGGATATGACAGTTAAAATAGAAACAAAACCACAAATCTATGAATTTATAATAAGAAACACGATAACATATAGGTACGGAAAATAGCATTAAAACACGAATCTGAGTTTGAATCTGTTTTCCACTGAAACGGATTATTTTAGGTCCTCCATTAGGAATTCTAAATTGGAAACAATTGAATAAATTTCAAAACACACTCATTAGACAAGAGATGGAAGTCTACGATGCATTAATATATAATATATAAGCAAACTTTTTCTTAGCTATAAGCAACTACAATGGTTTAGTCACGTACGTAAACAGGCTTTTAGAATATATTTCACTAGGGAGAGGCAAGAGTAGTACAGCGAGAAGGACCTCCATTCTTGACCCGTCATGGTAATCTTTTTTATGGCATTCTTTGCGTAGGTCTAAAACACATAAGTTGTTCTGCTTACACAAAAACAATCAAATTTTTGTCATGCACTCTCTTTCTGTGTCTTCATTTGTTGTATACCATCTTGAGGGATTTTCATTCCTAGATATTGGTAGGCTTCACACGAAAGTTTCCATTCCTTTTTCCAGCATTAAATCTTGATTTGTGCCCTAGTTTGATCCCAGGGGACCGCATGTAGGATTTGTGGGGGACGAAATGGCGTCTGGGCGGGCTTTTCCCGCCATTTACTCCACCAATTATCCCGTATTCAACTTCTACCATCAATTTCACTATTCCTTTCATATCATCCATTTCTTTACTTTCCCACCTAAGAGGCAACGGGCTGATCACCCATCCTGGCTACTCTCTTTGATCCAGAGTCTCTGCTCCTCAATAGGCGTCTAACCACAGGCGCTGACTTGTAAGTCCTGGAAGTGTAAGTCCTACATACGAGGAGGACAAATAGAGAAAGAAAGATAGAAAGAAGGAAGGAAGGTAAGAAAGAAAGAAATCTTGACTTTTCCCTCTTTTATCGTGTATTTTGTTTTTTCCATATTGGCCTGAGGGTTCCATTTTTGTAGTATCAACTTTCCAGTAGTATATTCAACTACAACAACAATAATAACAGGAATAATACGAATAATAACAATAGTGTAGATTTAATTGTTTTTTCACGCAAGCCGTGTGTATGGCAGGAGTTGGATAGATAGAGTCAGACTGAAATATTCAATGCCATAGCCGGGATTTGAACCACGTATCTCCCGCTCTCTAACTCCTGGGACTTAAGGTACCTAGTTATGACATTGTAAGTCGTTATTGGGGTATGCCATCTCAAAATAATTTGAGATCACTTTGTGGTTTACCGGGAAACATACGAGTCAGTTGAGAAATGTAATGCCATTCCGGTATGTTTTCATGGTAACTCAGTGGCAGAGCAACCGGCTAGAGACCGGGACATCCGTTGTTCAAATCGCGGCTATGACATTGAAGTTTTCAGTTTGACTCTACCTATTTCAGAATAGTGTACTCTATTACGATGATTTTAGTTTTTAAAGGTCCTTCCTTTTTGTTCTTGAAGACCTCATTGATTCCATTACGACCTCTCCAGTTCTTTACGCTCGTGAAATTATAGGCATGATAATCATATTGGCTTCTTTGTAACAGATGTGTTTCGTCACTATGTATCGCTGTGAGTAAGGTTATCTCCAGCGTCTGTGCTCGAAATTAAAGAAGAAACGCATTATTTGCTCCAACGTAAAGCAACATAAAAGCTTGGAGGAGTATTTACGACATTGGAGCTAATAAAGTGCTCTGGGAGCAGATTCTCCCGTCAAGAGAAAAGATTTAGAAGCAGCTGCTCTATTATTCTTCTTTTTATGCATCTCCAAAGATTGTAGTGAACATAAAGTAATGGAAGATTATGCAATTTCCAGTTATTGGTCGATGTAAGACGGTCAAGATTTTCCGCGTATGTAAGTGTAATGTGGAACATATTATAATACAATAGGAGAAGTTCTTCTGTGTTAAGAGCCGCACGGCTTTGTCTACCCATTACATTTTTTATTGCCTGCCAAAAGTTTAAGAACACTTGCGTATTTCAACAAATTCATTCTTTCATAAATAAAACGAATAAGAACCTTGGACCACACACCACAATGGAAACCACAAATACGTACCAGTCATATATAAACTACAAAGAACATATCAAGTTTTAATGACAATATTAAGAATTGGACACAGCAAGCAAACGCATTCCTATCTAAGATCCAAAGAAGAGCGACAGAGTGCAGCACTTGTAAAAATCTCCTAACAGTAAACCACATCACTGAAAAAACACAAACTATCTGCTTTACAAAATGTTCACTCAAAAGAATAAACACACTGAACATCAGGAATAATGAACTAAATTACAGTATTCAAGTTAAATACCTCGGCGAGCTATTAGATCAGCGCTTATATGGCATAAATATGTACAACAAACAAAAGGAAAAGCAATTGCCGGGATAATCCAATTCTATCCACTACTCAATTCAGGAAGCTACAACTGTTGAAAACTCTCATTCTACCAATACTGGTTTACGCGGTTCTAGCATAGGCCTATATGGACGATTAAACTTTTAAGCCACTGAAGGTTGCACAAAATAAATTTTTAAGAATTATTCACGGTGGCGACTGGTATACCACAACTAAACAAATCCACGAGGACTTGCTTGCGAGAATATATTTCACAACACAAACAAGATTTCTACTACTGTCTTCAGCTGAGTCCAAATCCAGCAGTACCACAACTTGGAACTAAATGTTAATCAATAAACAATACACCAAGGATTGCCTTAAATGACTGATTTTCCTGATTTATAACCTGCCCTAAATTTTAGGAAGGTTATATATATATATATATATATATATATATATATATATATATATATATAATAGCATTCACTAACTTTGTATGATATCATTTATGTAGTCAGGGACTGCTTGTTAATTCGATACTATTATCACTGTAAAAAGCATGTAAAAATAAATAAATAAATAGACCACATCCTTACAGAATGTACCATATATAGCATATTTTGACAGAAACACAAAATACTAAGAATTACCACAGCTATGGATAATCCAAAGTTCTTTCTTAATACTGTTTGTTATTTTAAAGATATTTGTTTGTACAAATCAATTTAAACTGTAGCACATTGCTTTGTGTCCTTAATGACTTATAATGAAATTGTTAATTACGTATGTAATGTTCTATGTATGGTTTAGAAATAGTTTTTGTTGTTCCATTATTTTTCTTATGCTTTGTTTGTATTTTGTTATTGCAATTTTGTGGTCGCAAAAAACAAAACAAAAAAAACTGAATTCTGTGATATTAAAATAAATAATGTTACAATTAAAAAATAAAAACTGCATTTTGTCCTTCATCTATATTGTCTAGTTGCCTTATTTTGCGTCAGAAGAATTAGTTTACAAAGAAGTACATTTTAACAAAAATATTCTGCAAAAGTAATTATTTTTGCATTAGTTATGATATATTTGCACCTCTTAAGTAAGTGAAAATAATACTCATTTTATAATCTTTGTTGAGCTCTTTGGCATTTAAATATATCGGGTATTCATATTGTTTATTTATGAAGAGAAAGGAACATGGATAAGGAGAATTTGTAAATATAGTAATGTACTGCTTTATCAAGAGTTGATACAATACTTTATTACTTATTACTTTAAAAAGATAGGGGAAAAGTCTGAAATTAGCACAATTTGTCTATAGAAAAAACCGCACAGCTATGTCGGAGAGATGTCTGTTTAAAGCGTATCGTGCATACTGTAGATGACTCCATTAAATGCTGCTGTGTTAACACTGTTAGGAAGTCAGGATATGCAGTTGTGCTGCAGCTCTCATTTTTTCTAGACGCGAAAAGACTTTTGTTAGGTAAAATGGAAAAAAAAAAAAAAATGTGATGTAGGATATAAAATGACACAGTTGGTACACATAAGTGCCGCAATTCATACAGAGATTTGCTACTGAACTGGAGATAAGTAAAGCATGTGTGGAACAGACAAAAGCTTCCAGAGAAATTATGAAAACCTTGGAATAACCTTACAGAGCAAGAGCGTAGCAATCTTGTGAACAGTATGTCCAAAAGTGTAAATCTGTGTTTCAAAGCCAAAAGAGACCTAAACAAATATTAAAATCATCTGCAATGTAGGTTTCAAGCAACAGGTTCTAAATGTGTAATAATATATAATGGAATAGAGTTTTAAAAATACCAAGGGGTTTCTTTATACTTTTGGTAGAGCCTGTACTATATTATTCATATAAATAACATAGTTGTCAACATATGGCTTATTCCTAAAATGTATTGGAGCGGAGGGCAGTTTACGATTTTACAGCAAAAGGGGCTTCAAAGTGTTATAGTTTTTTAGCTTTAAAAACGATCAAGCATTGAAAAATTCAAACCGAAAGAAACGGATATCTTGGAAGTGAGTAATGTAAAAATAATTGTTTATGATATAAGTAGTAAAATTGGTGTTTTATATTGTGAGTAAGAAGCTTGCGAAACTTTTCGTAATCCTACGAACAAAATAAAACAATTTTAGCACATATGTCATACAATATTTTTAGACAGTTCTCAATATGTATAGATATATTATAATTATAAATAGATTGTTTTACCTATTTCACGGAGTCTGCGATATTCAGTTGTTGCCTTGCTTAACATCAGTGCTGAAAACATGATAACTTACTCGTACAGAACGAAAACATTCTGTACAACGCTGACAGTGTAGCGGTTGTAATTTTGCTCTCTTCGCTGCTCGCATAACTTCGCCTGGTTCAGCAAATTCCATGTTCATGACATTCAAATCATACGCCATTTTATGAATCGATACGAGTTTTCAGAGTCATAGCTTACTTGGATGAGGCCGTGGATGCATCAACCAAAATTGGCTACATTGGAGTGTTTTAATCATATAACACGAGTGACAGAATTTTCTGCCTTTAATACTACTGACATCTGATAAAAGACCTCTTTTGGCATCAACTGTCTAAAAAAGGTTTTTGAAACAGATTGTGTACTTTAAAGAAATTTAAATTGTGTAGTATGTTTTTGTCCATCTCAGGGATGCCCAACCGTAGTCGAAGGAGGTAGGGAGCTAATAACCTCGCAGCTGACGCCTTTAAACCCCACTAATCATCATCAGCATCATCATCATCATTATCGAAAGAGGGGAGGGTGTGTGTACCTCCGTCCACCCGCTCCTACATTAAGTGTGAGCATGTAAGCCTACTTTACATTGCAAAAGATGGAATATTTTGCCAAGTTTCATGGTAGCTTGAATCCACTGTGATATTCTTTAATACGATATATTGTAATGTATTGTAATACAATACACGGTGAGCCTGCCTGGGTAGCGTGGTGGTAGCATATCTGCCTAAAGGTCAACAGGTCACTTTAAGCTCCATGAGTCCCGAGATCATTTGTGCATCATTTCACCGCTTTCATTCATTGTCCGATATGACAAATCAGGTTAAAGGACGTTAAACTAAAATATATAAAAATAAAAAAAAAAAAAAAAAAAATACACGGTGGATATCGTGTCATTTGTACGTCACATTTTTCTTAATGAATTTTCTGGCACATCTTTTGTTTAACAGGGTTATCAATATTTGTCACCAGTGATGCCGTACAAAGTCTTAGGAACTTACCAAGAGATCGTCGCTTATCCTATTACGATATTCACTTTTAATGTAAAACGTTTTCTCGCAAATGTATAGTGATCCGAAGATTGCCATTACGTTTACTGCAAACACAGGTAACCTCAAAATGTATCACAGAAGAGCGATTAAAAGCGTTCTCACTCTTATTAAAATATTTATTTATAGTAGAATTCTGTAATTAAACAGTTCCATTTGGAAATGACGTGGACTCAGTGCAAGGGAAATTCAGAGGGTTATTAAATATGCAAATTTCCCAGCTCGGAACTTTTGGGTCGGCAAATTATGAATCAAAAATTTTGGCTAGTAATTGCTATATATCTCACAAGGACACCGCTACTGCTACAGAACGTTGTGAATTGTAATACAAATACGAGGGCATTGAACAGCTAGCAGGCTAGCGTGTCCGTTGGTTCTTTCCCCTCACGTCAAGGAGGTCCACAGTTCACTAACTCGCAAGGGTTACAGTTGGGCCTGCCTAGACTATCTCCTACGGATTACCCTTAGATTAAATTTCTTACACAAAATGCCTTCAGAATGAAAAGGATTTCTGAGGATACTCTGAGAAAATCCAAGGAATACATTCTATTTTTTAAGTAAATATCTTAAATATGACACTTTAATAAAAATCACTAAGAGGCATTTTTTAGAAAATAAAAACGCTGGAAAATGTTTCCTTTGAAATGTTTTTAGGGGTAGGGATTTCCTTTTTGTGAGGGGGTATTCATGTCATAAGCAAGCTTCGTAACTCAAATACCGAACTTAGCACGTATCCGGCTTTTCATTTTTTATTTATTTATTCTCTGTAGTTTATGCTGTTCACAGTCATACATGCAGTTTCACGGGTTTTCAAAACATCTTTTACGCTGAAGACTCGTATTGAATTTTTAGGTGGAATGCGATGTTTCAATGGCATAGAAAGTAAAAATCACTGATTCAGTTCCTTCTAGGCAAATTATTGTAAGCATTAAAATTGACATTAATCATACTTTTAATACGCTTTGGATACTAAAATTATTTATTTTAGACATTTGTATTCAAGAAATATTTTATATTGCAATATTTTTAGGCTTAAATTTGTATTTATTTACTATTTTATTTTTAGCTTCACAACTATTGATAAACGTCTACTTTGACTACAGAACGGATTTTTTTTAAGGTTAGAATTTACTTAACGTTAATTTAGAGTCATGGGGTAATATCTGGTTTCAAACCCAGCGGAGGGCGATGGAGTTTTTTGGATGTAAAATTTCTTACCAAGCCTTCCTTTGGAAGGGAAGTAAAGTCGTTGGTCCGGTGTCGTAGATTTAAGACACACAAAAGAATCTCAAGCCTGATAAAGATATCTCTGAGAAAAATTAAGCAGTATTTCATGCCCAACACAAAATGGGACGGTGCAGTTTAAGGGCGTGCGGAAATAAAAAGTGAATTTAATTTAATTTGGTTGGATTATGTTTCAGAAGTGCTGGATTTGTGAGTAATTAATGCTTAAGTGTTAGGCATTTTTCGAGATCAGAAAACTTTCGTTTCTTACGGGATAAATCAAGATTCCAATGTTCCAGAAAGTATGATCTCATTTGTTAATTATTCTGCCCAATGGATGGGTCGATGATGTGGGCAGTGATATTTCAGAACTTCATTACTGATAAAGCTCATACGATATTTTAACATATTTACAGCTGTGAATTGTAAAAGAAACCAGTCTCTGCCGTGAAGCCATGCACATCTGAAAGCGGAAGTGAGCTAAATTGTTTTCGGTGTATTGAGTTTTCCTCAGACAGAATTGTTAAGCTAGCATATTTAAAACGGATATACGAGATTCGCCAAAATATTACAGTAAGCTAAAGTTCAATGAATCTTGTGTTTTCTAAGTGCTTTTGAAAAAGAGTATGAGGGAACGGAGGTCGTCAAATCGTGGCGAGCCACAACGAAGGACAGGGTCCTGTGAAGTCGAAGTTGCGTGAGGTTAGGTGTAGCATATGTGTGTTTGTGTGTGTGTGAAAGAGAGAAAACTGGTTCGAAAAAAGGATAAAAATGTAGCTTCCAAAAAATATTTCTAAGAGTTTTTTTTAAAAAGCAATGCAAATTGGGGGTCTCTGTAAAAAGAACTTCCGAAGTCCCAACTATTTTCTAAGGAAATAAAATCCTATGTCTAAAATATCTACTTGCTTTGTTAACTACGAGCCTTGAGTTATATGTAACGTAATACCAAATGAAAGCTGAAAGTACTTTGTAAATGAAATTTGTCCCCATAATAAGCAGCGCCTGTCGATAACGACTACTGCTTTATAACGATGCTATTCACTTTGATACATAGTTTTTGCTTGTTCCAATCGGAAGCCTGATTAAAGCACAAGCAGCGGTATATGTATAACGAGATGAAAGGAGAAAACATGAAAGCTCTAAAGGCCGTAACCTCGCATTTCATTAGTATTGATTACTAAAACCACTGCATACCGCCTTTACTCCCCTACGGGCTCTGCAGACTTCATATTAGACCAATCCATATCATTTTAAATAATTATCATGGCGTCAGTTGTTCTGCGAGTTTCAAGAAACAAAGGAAATCGACAGAATAAGATCAAACATTGACGTCTCTTAAGAGTGACGTGAACATGTCAGAAGAAAAATGGTAACGGAGTTTAGTGTTGCCCGTTAGAAAAGTTCCCTCTAATCTGGTGATAGGCTACAGACCGTAATATCGGTGAGGTATTAAGAGTACTGTATATACATTTATACTACTTATAGAATATACCTGGTATATTCCCCATACTAGTATATGTCTGTTTAATATTTGACGCATGATTTATTTGCACATTGGTCTAATTTGACCCATCAAAAATCTGATGTAATCAATTCACATGACTTTCTGTACCTATTCTACAAACTATTCTTGCGAAAAATTATTCTTTTGTCCATGTCATGCTAATCGAAATAAATATTGGCAGAAATGGTCTAAATGCATAGTTCCGTATAAGTAGGAGGGAAATAAGGGAATGCACTAAGTTTAAGGAATAATCCAATGTTTAAAAAGCTGCAACTATGCGATTATCGCTGAAATTAGCTTCTTTGCAGCGTTAGGAGTAAAATTAAAGAAACACGGACGACTTCCTGTTTGAGAAATGTATACGTATTTTAAAATTGAAACCAATAATTAGGAATATCTCGGAAATTAACTCTAGAGAAAATGCTTGTGGCAAAGTGTGTATTTTAACGAGATGTACATTTTGTATAGTAAATGTGTGTCTCTTTCGGTATACCAGTTACCAAAAGTCATCCAGAATGAAGAGGTATTTTGAGGCTATTCTCAGGAAATTCAAGATATATATTTTATTTGTTATGAAAATATCTTTACGGTACGGTATTTTAATCTCAATCTTACAGCCATTTTTGATAAAATAAATATTTTCGTAAAACGTTCCATTTAACAGTAGTTTGGGGTGGGGGTTTCTTGAAAATATTTGTGTCACATGCCTGGAGATGCTAAACTTAAGTACTAAGTTTGGTATTTAATGGACTTTTCGTTTAGAGGTTGTACTGTCCACAGACAGATCATTTTTCTAAAAATGCTTTCTTGGATTCAGGAGATCTGAAAACATTCATTTTCCGGAGAAATCTCGGTATCACATTTTTGGATGGAATACAATACCTTCTGTACCTACTATGTACATTGTATACACGAGCTAGAAAAAGTAAAATGCTTTTGTTTGCGGCAGAACTAGTCATGTTAACGTAATACATTAAATGTTTGTAACTTATAAGCAGTGACAACTTATATGTTATGAATCATCTGTGCACCTAAGTTTACAACAGCATAATGTAAATAAATTTGACACATAGTAATATTTTCAGAATTTTATGTTAAATTATGCATTTTATTTTCAGATATACTTTTTTGTGAATTAAAGATTACTTGTTATTATCAGTTAAGTTTGTAATACTTGTTATTTTCAAAAGATCAATCTTTTATATTATTAAATTATTAAAACCTTAAGTCCAGAATTGTGCTTGATGCGAAGTAAAGTCAATTCATGGCTCTTCATCCTTGAGTAGACAACATATATTGAAAAGTTGAAAGAAATCTTAACGAAATTCCGCCATGAGGAACAGACTAGGACAGTCACATAGGACATGAGCTGCATTTTCATCAGCATTGTCACACCTTTTGCATCTGTCGTCAGTTATTTTCCCCATTTCATAGAGGTGTGCCTTCAAAAGCTAATGCCCCGTAAGCAGTCCAAATAGGTATTTAGGACAAGGCTTCCTATCTGGACTGAGCAGTTCCTTAGTTTTGCTCTTATTTGAACCCTTCGAAATACTTATGAGTTTTGCATTTCCTTACTCCTTACGAATAACAGTGATCCAGTCCCTGATTGCCTGCTGTGTTATTCGTGCATAAGAGATACCAGCCACAGGTTTATGTCCTATAAATGATTACTAGCTCCCTTCCTGCCCAGTCTGCTCTTTTGTTGCCGAAAAGATTACTTTGTTCTGAAATCTACATCAGTTCTGCCGAAAAGCGTTTCGCCAGTCTAGACACTCCCAGGCCAAACCTGATTTGAGCTTGCAATTTTCAGGTGCCTTAAGAGCAGCTTGACTAACAGAGAGTATGAAAACGTTTTTGTTTCATGTTTCTCTTGATATTTTCCGAAAAGAAAAGTTAGGATGCAAAGATCTTAGCTTGAAAACCTACGGGTTGTACGTCTAGACTGAACGAAAGTCCACAGTTCCAACACACTCCAACGATTTTGATTGGTTTTGGAGTCATCGGTGAACACAATTGAGCCTTTATTCCAATCAGGTTCTACTCCGTTAGTCCGTTCATCCCTTTCTGTTTTCTAAAACCTATCAATTATCAATGGATTTTTTAGGGGCAGAAATGTTTGTACAAATTCAAGTTGCCAGTCCGGAATAACGTCCAACACAATACACGCACCAAACACACTGCAAGCGCAATCAACAAACCGTTTGAAGTAGCTTTCATGGTTCAGCATTCACATGGGACAAACAACTTTGTGCTCGCGAGAATGTAGCCGAATGATAATAATTTAACCACTGCAACAATAGAATCATTAAAACAATTGTGTAAGCTTATCATTTCAATGAATGTCCTTTTCGTAAACTGGTAACTAGAGAAGAAACTGTCAAGAAAAACAAACTTTTTGGGTCTTTTACTCATTCTGTACAAACATTATGTGATCATCAACATGAATCCTGATTATTACAGATAAAATGTACAAATTTCTCTGTTGCTTACAAAATAAGGAAGAGACCTTGACGTTGTTCCAAGTACTGGTTCTGAAATCCTTAGTTGCCTACAGGGATTAGGAAAATGAAACATACACAGCTTATGTTAATCTCAATGTGACGCACCCGCACTGATGTCAACTCCTTAAAAATCTAACCAGGCATCACATCACCTGTTAATTATGGTTCCAAGTTCAAAGAGCAGAAGCAGAACACATTGTGTAGTGTTGATTTTAACTGTGACATTATTTATTTTCAAGCTGTAATTAGCGCGGTCATAACGCAGCTGCTTGCCAAGGGGCAGATTCGGGTTTCATTCCCAGTACCGGCGCAGGGTTCTTTTCCCACTGGGAGACTTGGTTTGGTGGTGCACCCAGCCTCGTAATGTCCCCTGAGGGCAACTTGAGGAGCTACTCGAGGGAAAAGTAGTGACTTTAGGTTACGTGGACCAATTAACCTGCCGCTGATCACGTCCCACCCTGCACACCACCCACGACCCCTGTAATGTGCAGAGGTGGAGGATGCATCATGTAATTATGGATATAAATTGTTTGCATATTGTTGACAGGAACAAAAAACAAAAACAAAAATCAGTACAATGTTGTGCGAAATGACTGGAAGTTCTTCATTCCGGTGCCAGAATCCACCGTTAGGCTACCAATATCACAGTTTCCGAAACTCGTTAAATGTCCCCGCCCATGCCAGGACAGCGTCACCTCAACGCGGAGAAAGTATTTACATTGCGCATGCATCCGCGCCATCTGCCATCGCTGCAACACACCACGGGCCTAGAAGAACACCTAAAAGAGGATGAGGAAATGACACGAAATGGAAAGATGTAAAAGGTAATCGTGGAAAATAAGCTGTCAGTATCCAAATAAGTGACAAATGGAAGCACGAAACACCTAAGTCGAATACGTGGACGAAGGGATGGACCCAGCGAAGGGCATGGATTTTTTTGCAGGCGTAAAAATTCTTAGCATGCTTCGATCAGAAGGGACGTACATCCGACGGTCCCGTGTCGTAGATTTACGGAAGGTAAAAGTCTTCCAGCCTGACAAACAGACCTCTGAGCAAAATTAAGCTGTCTTACATGCCCAATGTAAAATGGAACGCTGAAAACCGAACCATACGAGTTAAAGAGCGTCTATGTACAATTTCATTTCAGTTTCTTTAAGTCTACATCTGTAATTTTCTCTTTATCTTTTTAGCTGATTAAAGCACGTTTAAAAATATTTTGACTAGTCATTATTAGTAATTTATATTACCCTATACATTCAGGATATCAGATATGTGCTTTTTGAATATATAAGAAAAAATAAAGCAAGGCGGTTTGATAGACCTCACTTCACAAATTGTGTCCCTGTGTAAGTGCCTCAAAGGTTGATGGTTAAAAAGGCATTCTGTCAAAGTTCCGTCTCAGAATATTACCAATGCATCTGTTAAACAGATGTCAATCATGAATGTCACTTATAAAGCTCCCACGTTCCAGTTTGAAAAACCACTGCACTGAGTAAGATGTCTTCAGGAGTTATGTACTCCGGAGGTTACTAGAAGTGGAAATATCTGATGTGTTCCATTCACATCCTTTCTCTGCCTGTTCCATAAACAAACTACTTACAAAATATTCTTCTTTCTAGTTTATGCTCATTGAGATAAACATTAGCAAAACTTGCCTTATTACTTAATTCCTTATAAGTAAAAGGGAATGCACTAGACTAAAGTAACAGTCAAGTCCTTTAAAAGCTGTCCTTTAAAAGTGCAACCAACAATAAGGAATATCTCGAAATGGTAAGCTCCACAACAAAAATGCATAGGACATAAAGTGTATATTTGACGAGATCTACATTTATCATGTAATACGTTTTTGCTTATCACTTTCGGTTTACCAGATATGCAAAGTTATTCAGAATGAAGAGGACTTAAGAGGCTATTCCCAGGATATTCAAAACATACAATGCCATGTAAATATCTTTAATATACGGAACTTCAATCAAAATTGCTAGAGCGTTCTTTCCTTTGAGGAAATCAAAATTTTTTAAAAAGCTTCCACGTACATAAAAGGTAGTTTTGAGAGGGGGAATTTTCTTGAAAAAGGTCATGTGGCATCCTTGGCACACACTGACTGACAGACAGACTGAATGACTTACAGACACGAACTGGAGCCTTTTTCTGAAAATGCCTTTTTTAAAATCAGGTGGTCTTAAAACACATATTTCCTGTGAAATCTCGTTACCAAATGTTTAGATTAAGTGCAATATCTTCTCTATCTTCTATGCACATTGCACATAAGTGCTAGAGAATGTAAACATGCAGTGAATGCGCATTTGTATGCATTTACACAGAATCTCTAAAACGTCAGACTTGCCTCTACATTGCACACACGTGCTAGAGAATGTAAAAATGTATTATTCGTCTTCTCAGGATAAGGGAAAACCCCGAAAAAAGCCTTATCCGGGTAGCTCACCCTAAATGAGATTGGAACTCACGACCTTTTGAATGTGAGGCAGACACGCTACCGCCACACTACCCAGGCGGGCGTAAAAATGCTGTGGATGCGGATCTGTATGCATTTACACAGAATCTCTAAAAGCTGCAGACTTGTCTCCATTTTGTACATACTTGCTAGAGAAAGTAAAACTGCAGTGGATGCTGATTTGTATGCATTTACACAGCATCTCTAAAACCACAGACTTGCCTACACATTGTACATATGTGCAGGAGAAAGTAAAATGCAGTAAATGCGGATTCGTATGCATTTACGCAGCATCTCTTGATGCTGCAGACTTGCCTCCGCATTGTACATATGTGCTAGAGAAAGTAAAATGCAGTGAATGTGGATTTGTATGCATTTACACAGAATCCCTAAAACGTAAGAATGCAGTGAATGCTGATTTGTATGCATTTACACAGCATCTCTAAAACCTCAGACTTGCCTCCACATTGTAATACGTGCTAGAGAAATTAAAAATACAGTGGATGCTGATTAGTATACAATTACACAGCATTTCTAAAAGCTCCACATTGTACATAGGTACTAGAGAAAGTAAAACTGCAGTGGATGCGGATTTGTATACATTTGCACAGTATCTCTAGAAGCTAAGACTTGCCCCATTTGTACATACGTGCTAGAGAAAGTAAAATGCAGTGGATGCTAATTTGATGCATTTACACAGTATCTTTAGAAGCTAAGACTTGCCCCATATTGTACATACGTGCTAGAGAAAGTAAAAATGCAGTGGTTGCCGATTTGATGCATTTGCACAGTATCTCTAGAAGCTCAGACTTGCCTCCACACTGTACATACGTGCTAGAGAAAGTAAAATTCAGTGAATGCAGATTTGTATGCATTTACACATCATCTCTAAAACCTCAGACTTGCCTCCACATTGTACATACGTGTTAGAGAAGGTAAAAATGCAGTGGATGCCCATTTGATACATTTACACAGTATCTCTAGAAGCTAAGACTTGCCACATATTGTACATACGTGGTAGAGAAAGTAAAATGCAGTGGATGCCCATTTGATACATTTACACAGTATCTCTAGAAGCTAAGACTTGCCCCATATTGTACATACGTGGTAGAGAAAGTAAAAATGCAGTGGATGCTGCTTTGATGCATTTGCACAGTATCTCTAGAAGCTAAGACTTGCCACATATTGTACATACGTGGTAGAGAAAGTAAAAATGCAGTGGATGCTGCTTTGATGCATTTGCACAGTATCTCTAGAAGCTGCAGACTTGTCTCCCCCCCCTCAACACACACATACACTGCGTCGTGCAGTTCATTGCACGATGTTCACAGAATTGCCGCTCAGCAGACAAGTAGCAGTGTCTCCGGTTCAACACCAACACCAGGCATGGATTAAATATCTGGGTTGGAGGCGGATATGCACACATTTGGTATAGGCTCACTCCTTCGTGCCATTCGAGCGTGTTTCCGGTATAAAAACACTTCTTACTGCAACGTAAAAAACTCTGGCTCAACAATCAACACTTGAGCTCAACATGTCCACGGTTAACGAGTATTTCCATTGACCAAATCTTGCTTACTAAGCGCGCACCTTTTCTTGGGCACCTATTCTGGATTTGCGAGTTAGCGAGGGCCGGGGGGAAGAAGAGCGAGCAAGGCCGCCCATATTTGCGCAGTTTTGTCAACCAACAAAGGAAAGTTTCTTTTTTGATGCCCTAGCCATTATGGTGACTAGAAGACCTCCACTACGTTCTGTAAGTAAGTATCACTATATGATTTGGAACTTGAAGACAGAAGTTAAAATACTCCTTTCTCTTTTTATTTTTATTTTTTTATTTATTACTTTCTCTACACGTACTATGTACATAGTGTATAGAGAAGGTATTGCACTCCACCCAAAAATTCGATAACGAGATTTCACCGGAAATATATGTCCCCTGTGTCCAAAATAAGCATTTTCACAAAAAGGTCTGTGTATGTGTGTGTGTGTGCGTCCGTGTGCCTATGAACACGATAACTCAAAAACGAAAAGTCGGTAAAATACCTAACTTGGTATTTAAGTTAAGGATCTTCCAGGGATGTGACACGAAGATTTTGCGAAAAACCCCCCCACCCCAAACTACCCTTTACATGGAACTTTTTTTGAAAATCTTTGATTTTCTCAAAAATGGCTCTAATGGTTTTAATTAAAATATCACATATTAACGATATTTACCTGACAAATAAAATGTACAACTTGAATTTTCTGGGAATAGCCTCTGAAGACTACTATATTCTGGAGAATTTTACGGAATTTTGCGTAACTAGTAAACCGTAAGAGATCTAAAAAAAAAACTTACCACACAAAAAATCACTTTAAAACACACAATTTATGTTATATGTATTTTTTTCATGGAGTTGATCGTTTTTGAGATATTCCTTGTTTTTTGTTTCAGCATTAAAAATTATACTTTTCTCACTCAGGACTTTGTAAACTCATGTCCGAACGAACAAAGGAACTTCAGTTACATAGCAACCAGCTTTTGTCTATTACTTTAACCTATGATACTCCCTTATTTCGCGTCTACTTACAAGGAAGCAAGTAATAAGACTATTTCTGCTATTTGTTTCGATTAGCATTAAGTAAACAGAACAAGCTTTTCAACAATAATTTGTTGCAGAGAAGTAGAGAAAGTCCTATGAATGGAACACATCATATTTTTTTTTTTATTCTTCCTTTAACTGCAAGTCATATCGCTAGTCTTTATTATTTGGAACATATCGACAGTTTTGTTAACGTCTTTTAACCTTGTTGGTCATATCGAAAGATGAAGAAATCGGTGAAATGACGCTCAAATGGAGTCTATGGAGCATCATCCAGCTAGGCATTTTTTTGTTGTTGTTGGTAGTGTTAACGACCGCTTTAACTACTTAATGGCAACGCAGGTGGTGACACTGATGATACATGAATGATGATGGAGCACCGGTGGAATGCGATGGCGGGGAAACCGGAGTACCCGGAGAAAACCCGCCCCAGCGAATTTGAATTTTTGAAACCTCCTGAATAAAGAATATTTGTTTATGATACAAGTGGTAAAAATGGTGTTTTATATCGTGAGAAGGAAGCTTGCGAAACGAGACCGTAGGCCAACTTTCGTAATCTTACGAACAATGTAAAACAATTTAAACACGTTTGTCATAGACTATTTTTAGACATTTATAAACATATTATAATTATAAATAGATTGGTTTACCTATTTTACGATGTTCATTCTTAATGGTCTACGATATTCAGTTGTTGGCTAGCTCACCATCAGTGCTGACAACATGAGGGCTTGCTCGTACTGAACGAAAACATTCTATACCACGGAGGCAGTGTAGCAGTTGTAATTTTCTTTCTCCGTGCTTGCATAATTTCTTCTGGTTCAGCAGATTCCATGTTAATGACATTGAAATCATCCAGCATTTATGGAAGTTTTTAAGTAATAAAACAGTATCTGCTAATGTTTATTTCGATTAGCATGATGCAAATAAAGGAATAATATTTTGTAACAATAGTTTGTTTACAAGAACAGGTGGAGAAAGTAATGTGTATTGAACACAAATTTTTTTACAGTATTGTCACTATTCGTTTGTTTCTCCCAATGTCATGGAAATAATATGGAGCTTCTAGGCCAGCATATAGCGACCAGCTCTTAAAATCCAACTATCAAATCTGTTTTCCCTAACTTCCTTGCAACTTCAAGGAAATGTGTAATAAAACTGATCGGCAAAAAATTTATTCCGAACATTATGAAATAGGTGGAAAAAACGACTACTTACGTGAGGATAGTTTGTGGAAATTTCAACAAAATAAACTATGATCACTAATGGAAAACAAAACCGGGCTTGTAGGCCGTGGTCCACTGGGTTTCTCCCCTTGCTTCCCAAGGACCACGGTCTACAAGCCCGGTTTTGTTTTCTATTAGTAATCATAGCACCGGTCGTGAAAGTCTTCGAATTTTAAAAAATAAACTATAATGGGTAGAGAAAATGTTATGAATGTAGAACACAAACATTCTCTGTAAAATTAGTATAGATAACGAGAAGCAGTTTAAGCATGGCGCATCCTGCAGGATCTGTACTTACACTCTGGTGGCGATATTGTGCAGTGCAATCAGGAAGTTGAAAGTTTGCGCATGCCTGGATCGGAACGGAAGTACTTGCATACTGTTCATCCATAATTTTATCGCATCGCTTTGTCAGCACGTCTGTGAAATTCGCCTCTTAAAGATGCCATAACCAGCGTCGATTAGTCAGGTAAAGTAGGTTTTAATTTTAAATTTGAGGAGCACTACAGCACTACCCCCGTCTAATGAGCATAAACACAGAAACTAAGAAACCTGCCAAGTAGTAAGTTAATAAGAAAATCAAAACCTGAAGTACGAAAGCGAAATAATAACCTTCCTAATTAGAATTTGCAGTCGTCGTTAAGCACTTGTTTTCTTCACTGAAGCAATTAATAGGTTCAGTGAGGCAAATAAACTTGTATTTGACGCTAATTAGGACTGCAAGAAGTACTACAATGCTCATTTCATACGACCTTGATGCCAATATCAACCACCTGCTTATTTTCTACTACACGGAAACATCCTATGAGTAAACGTTGAAAATAAGGATAAAAGTTTTCTTGAAAGTTGTGATTGGTGTTAAATTTTCCTCATACCCAATATGTAAGTGTCCAACTTTTACTTTCTCTAGCACGTATGTACAATAAAAAGTAGGTAGAGAAGGCATTGTATTCCACCCAAAAGTTCGATACCGAGATGTCATCAGAAATACATGTTTTGAGGGCCGCTGAATTTGCAACAAAGGAAACCTTTTTATAGAAATGTAAGTGTGTGTTTCTGTCTGTCTATCTGTCTGCCTGTATGTGTGTGTACGAGCACAGCTCAAAAGCCGAAGAGTCGGTTAATTACCAAGATTGGTAATTAAGTCCAGTATCTTCCAAGAATGCCACACGAAGATTTTCACGAAAATCTCCCAGTAGAGCTATACGATGGCTGCAGCGCACACACATACATACACCCACACACAATGGCCATAGAAATAGTTTAAACGACTTCTAATGTCGATCCTCTACTTATAAAAATATCCTTCGACTACGCTTTTTGGCTTAGGGCCCCTTGAATTTTCTGTGAATATTCTATGAAAATCTCTTCATCCTGAATGACCTTTGTATAACTCGTAAACTGTAAGGGATAGACAAAAGCTCACTACGCCAAAATGTAGATAGATTTTGTTAAGGCACATAATTTACGTCATATACAGTTTTTTTGTTTTTTTGTTTTTTTTGTTTTTTAGAACACAAAATTTCCGACTAATTCCCCGTTATTGGTTTAAACGTTAAAATATTTAAACTTTTCTCAAACAGGAAGACCTATTTCGTTTTGTCTCTCTTTAGTTTTATTTCCAGCCTTGAAAAGTGAAGCGAATTTCAATAACAGTGGCTTAGCGACAGCTTTTAAAACTTTTGATTATCGCTTTAGCCTAGTGTATTTCCTTACCCTCCTTCTATTTAAAAGCAACTATAATAAGATCATTCTTGGTGTTGCATATCCTGATTAGCATAATGCAGATAAAAGAATACTCTTTTGTAAGAATAATTTGCTTACAGAACATATAGTCTCAAGTGAATGGAGCACATCAGATTTTTTTTCTACATTGATCAAATCTGCACATAAAGGAGTGGAAATGTGAGTAGAATTGGCGTTTTTTAGGTTATAAAAAACAATATCTACAGCTGAAATGCAGACATTTCTACCCAGATTGGCCAAGTGGCATGGTTTTGCCTTAAGGAGTGATAATAAAAGTAAGGGTATTTTTAACAATATTTGAGGAACTCTCCAATCGAAAATCACGGTCCAGTAGAGTTTGAAAATTGTAAATCAGCCTAATTTTTGTCCGGCTTCTATTGCGTAATTTGTTCAATATTTTGACCAGTTGGGTTAAACTGCAGTTTTATATGTAAGAGTGAAAATACTAGGGATAACTTAAAGTTCTGTAAGGTAGTCTATAATTTTTCCTGGGTCATGTAATATTATTCTTGCCTCTTGGCGGCCGCGCCGTGGCCGAGTGGTTAGACCATTCACCTCTTACGTAGCCTCTCCCAAGCGGCTGCCTGTTTGCTTTCTGGCGGAAAAAGCGACGCAGGGGCGGATTTTCTCCGGGTTCTCCGCAAAGCTTGGTGCTTTGACTCTTTCCTTGAAATGCGTACGGGTTGTTGGAGGAACATATGAATACCAGCTGGGGCAAGATCTGGTAGATATGGAGGAGATGCGAGAAAATTTCCCAGTTGAATCTTTCGAGCTGCTCCTAGGTCATTTTGGGCTATGTGCGGCCGAGATTGTCTTGAAGAAAGAAAACTTTGCTAGACAAAAGTCCAGAACATTCAGCACTGATGATGAAGACAAATCTGAAGTGAACAAGACGAGCACAAGGCTCTACCTGGTACAAAACTGTTTTGGAAAAACTTGTCATGTTGCCAAATTTCCTCGGAAAACATGACGGCTATTTAGAAAACTAACAGAAGGGTTGTACAATGTAAATAAGATTATGAAAGAGAAACTTACTTATTGCAAGCCCCTTGTATTTTATGTACAACGTACATAGTGGGGAAAGAGGGTGTTGCATTCCACCCAAGAGTTAACACACCCTGATTTCACCGGAAATACATTTCTTGAGAACCCCTGAAGCGGAAAATGTCAGCTTTTGAGAAAGATCTGTGTGCATTTCTGTGAACTGCATAATTCTTTAATAAATAGTCGCTTAAATTGCAACCTTCGTATTTAAGTTCAGTCTCTTCCAAGGATGCAACACGAAGATTTTTCACGAAAAAGCTCCTCCCCCTCGCCAAGCTACCCTACACATGGAAACTTTTCTGAGTTTTCCGTTATGTCAAAAATTGTTGGAAGGAATTTGATAAAAAATACCATAAATGATAGATATTTATATCACAAATAAAATGTATACCTTGAATTTTCTGAGAATATCCTCTGAAGCTCTCTTCATTCTGGATGACTTTTGCATATCTAGCAAACTGTAAGAGAAGGACAATATTTTACAACACAAAAACTGCAGATCCCTTTAGAGTATAAAATGTATGTCCAATGCATTTCTTGTGCAGTCACCCATATCCGAGATGTTCTTGTTTATATAAATTTCCCAGTACTTATACCTTTCTCAAATGAGTAGAACCATTCGTTTCTCCTTTATTCCATCTTGATAATGCAAATAGATTGGAATTTCAAGCTTTTCATACAATTTAAAGATTTGACAATCGCTTTAGCATAAGTAATCCCTTACTTCCTCAGAACCTTTAAGAAAATATGCAATAAGACAACTTCTGTTAATGTTTATCTTGATTTGTTGAAGTAGAAGAGCAAGATTTTCTAGGAGCAGCTTGTAGAATAGGTAGCGAAAGTCATGTGAATGTAACAGAAACGTCTTTTTATTGGGAGTCTTAAGATAAGCATTTCTTAAACAATCTTAATATCAAAAAATTTTAATGGAATGCGATACTTCATCTAGTATCTATGTAGGTGATTTAGGAATTGTTAATGAAACAAGCACAGCAATTATGATTATGGCTCGTAAATAAACAAATACATAAATTTGTTATTACCTTCCTTGGTGGAGTTGCTACTTGGTTTTATTCCTCTATGTCAGTACTTCACTTTCTCGGCACACTTGAGATTTTATATTTAGAAACAGCAGGGGTAATCGTCGGCATTCCGTTTCCCTTGCAACAATGAATGAAAGCGCCCTAGGGCAAGGGCAATATTCTCACAGCAAGCCGTGCTATCGATTAGTGTGTACCTTGACGGAATTTTCGATCTCGTGCTCGTTCCCTCCAGGAAGCAGGAGTAAGCAGTAGTATACTGTTTCAGGTATATTGAGGCGAAAACTGGTGTAGTGGTCGTTGCGGAGACCCGATGTAGGACAACATACTTAATTTTTACATAGGGGCTTGGCTTTTAGACGGTCAAATTAAGCACGACTGCAGTAAACCATTTACCATGAAGTCCATTGCAAAAGGAAGAACGACAGTTCTTCGTTATTTTGCGTAAAATGAGTTGTAAAATTTAAAACATATCACCAGGGGCGTAGATTTACGGCACGTAAAAGAACCTCAAGCCTGATAGAGAGGCCTTTGAGCAAAATTAAGTGGTCTTTCACGGCCAATTTAGAATGGGATGCTGAGAACCGTAGCAGTTAAAAAGCGACCATAAATAACACACTATTTATTTTTATATCCACTTCGCTTTCATTTCATATCGTCCACTTCCACACGCCGACTACGGGCCTACCACTCGTTCCAGTTTCTTCATTTTGTGGGTACGTGCCGTTGGCTACCCGAGAGGCTTCTGACCCCTGCCCCTAAGCACAGGCTTGTAAGTCATATGGAGGGGTGTCAGTTCTACTTACGGGGAGACGAGCCAACTACGAAAAAAAAAGGGTGTTGGGGGGGGATAGAAGAAACCGAACCGATAGTGGGATGTGAAAAACCTGACCGGTATATGCTGGCCTTTAAATTCCCTGCTCTTTTCATGATCTTGTGAGAAACAACTGAATTGTGATAGCATTTTTCTAAATTGCAATATTATTGAAAATTCAAAGCAAATATAACGAATATCTCAGACATGACCAATACCACAAGAAAGTTGCTTGCAATAAAATTTGTGTTTCTTTGGAGAGCTCCAGTTTTATAGTATGAAATTTTAATCACTTATGGTTTACTATACAGGCACCGATCTATGGTCTGTTCCTCAGAAGTTAGCCCGATATCGCTTTACGTTCAGATGAACTAATTCTTGATCCTTATAAGCTGCTTCTCACAATTCCCATCTCCTTTCCCCTTATTGGCTAAGTATACCTTTGAATGCGATATAAAAACCCTAAGCAGAGCAAAATCAGGGGATAAAAGCGTTATATTCACTTCTTAAATGAAAATGTAGGTGCTTTCGTCATCCGAGAGGTCACTAGTCACGTGAAAGTTGAGACAGATGGGGCAAGGTTACGTGGACCAGACTGTAGTGAAGACATTGTACCTACAAAACTCGAAGGAGCATTCCAAAAAGAGGGGAGACACTGGGAGGCCGTAACCAGGAGTAACGTCATAAAATGATAAGGTACTTATAGTTTTTAGAGACGGCAGTCAGACAAGCAGATCGGAAAGCTTCGCCCCACCAATAGAATCCAACGCCCAACCCCAATTTCCCAAGGCGGCCGCCCGTATATCCCGGCAACCATTGGAAGACCGGGGACGGAGAAAGTTCCACTGAAAGCAGCTTTTCTCCTTATCGTGCTGCACCGAAACACCATCGCCGATACTTACAAGACTAAAGGGTTGACGGGTGAATGAAATAATTAGATAAACTATATGGAGGCGCAGGAAATTCGAAGGCGTGAGGGAAACTACTCCAGCATTCGTCTGAAGACCCGGAGAAAGCTAACGGAATTGAACCTGGGACTTTGCGAATGGGAGTCGCGCACTACTATGAATACAAAGTTATATACTTCCTGGACAATTCAAAGTATATATTTTTTTTATTTGAATATCTTGAAACATACGATAGTATTTTAATCAGAACTTTTAGATCCATTGATTTAGAAAATGGAAAACCTTCTATGTAATTTGGGTGGCGGAATCTTCTTTAAAGTCTTCGTATCACGTCTTTTGAAGATGCTGAACCTAAAATAGCAACTTTGGTATTTATTGGACTTTTCGTTCTTACATTATGTTGTTCACAGATACACACACATAGGCTAGGCCTTTCCCTAAAAGTGCTTTCCTTTGTTCAGGCAAATTCTGAGCATGTATTTCTTGTAAAATCTCGAATTGTTGGGCGGAATGCAATTCCTTTTCTATCTACTGTGTACATGGCAGAGAAAACAAATACAATTACATCTTGAAAAAGACACGTACCTACTGTAAGATCATTGTTTTCTCTCGCTTCGTGAGTTCGGAGGGAAAATAAAACGCTACACTCAGGAGGTGATACAGTTAAGAGAATAATGGAACGTAAGTGCATGTTCAGACAGAATTGTTTGTTTTGCTACTTCAGAAATAAAAAACACCGTACCAATAGCACTCTGCGCAATATACATCGCTTTCCGAGGACACAGGATAGCGCTAAATCAATAAACACAATATGCGTTGGCGAAACTAGGTCATTCATGTGCTTTTACGGCATTGACTGGCCCCGTAGCTCCTGCCTGTTGTGCAAGGGGTCACGGGTTCGATACCCGGCTGGAATGTGTGGAATTTTTCTCTAGCCTAGATTGCCCCTTATCCTCTCCAGAGTCTGGAACTCTGAACATGTGATGTAATGAATAAAGTTTAAAAAAGCTACGAGTAGTTTACGCAAATTATCCACAGAAAATGCCGCCGATAAACCTTGCAGTTAAATGCGGTATGTAAATGGAACAAGGGTAATGGAAACCTGATGTGTTCCATTCACGTGACTATCTCTGTAACAAGTTATTTTTAAAAGCTTATACTTCTATTTACTTCATGCTAATCGAGATTAAATTAGCAGAAATTGTCTTACTACTTGCTTCCTTTTAAGTAGAAAGCGAATAAAGGAGTACCGTAGACTAAAGCGATAGTCAAATATTTTAAAAGCTGGCTGCTATGTGATTGAAGTTCCTTTGTTAGTATGGGCAGGTATGAGAAAAGTATAAGTTTTTTAAAAGCTGAAACCAATAACAAGGAATATCTCAGAAACGGTGAACTCTACCAAAGAACGTATATCACATACATTATGTGGATTAACGAGATCTACATTTTCTGTGTAGTAAGTTTTGGTCTATCTCTTGCGGTGTACCAGTTATGCAAAATTCATACAAAATAGAGGTCTTCAGAGGTTATTCCCAGAAAATTCAAAATATACATCTTATTTGTGTTGTGATAAATTTTAACATGCAGTATTTTTATCAAAATCGTTAGAGCCATTTTTGAGAAAAAAAAATTAAAAAAAAAATGCCGTGTAAAAGGTACTTTGAGCGTGGGGTGATTTTCTTGAAAATCTTCGTGCCACATCCTTGAAAAATAATAAACTTAAATATCAAGTTTGGTATTTAGCGGTTCTTTTAGTTTTTGAGCTATGCTGTCAACAGGCACATACACTGACCTTTTTCTAAAGATGCTTTTTTATTCTGTGGATCTCAAAACATGTATTTCTGATGAAATCTCGGTATCGAATTTTTGTGTGCAGTACGATATCTTCTCTATACACTGTATCTAGGACTGCCTGAACGTTATACTGTTCAAGCAGCAAATTAGGGCATACATGTGTAATCAAACCTAATCTGCTGCTCTTTTATGTTAAATACATCATTACTTTCATTTATTGTTATTAATATTTTATGTGCTGGCAAGTAATATGAATTTCAATTATGAATATGACTAATCTGCGTTTCAGCCTACTTGAATATTTCACTTAAAATAATTCTGTTCACATTTTTTTCTTTTCATTTCAGTATACTTGTTGCACCTTTTTGTATGTTTTTATTAAGTTTTATAGAATTGTATTTTTGTTCTTTAATCGTTTATTCATTGGATCATTGCTGTCTTGTATTTAATGTATTGTCTGGTAGAGTGGAAGGGAAGGTCTTATGGCCTTAACTCCATTCAGGATAAATAAATAATAAATAGATAATCGTGTAGAGAAAGTAAAACGTTACTATTGAATATTGGCTAATTCACATGGTGTACATTTTAAACTCGAATACAGACAAACTGATGTTTTCCATTCCATGATTTTCTACCTGTTCCTCAACCCAAGTTTTCTTACAAAAGATTACTCCTTTAACTAGATCATGCTAATCGAGATAAACATTAGTAGAATTGGTCTTTATACTTGCTTCCTTGTAAGTACAAGGGAGATAAGGGAATACACTAAACTAAGCTTTAATCAAATCTTTTAAAAGCTGGTCGTTATGTGAACTAATTGAAATTCATTTCTCTTTGCATGGCCAGGGGTAAAACTAAAGAGAAATGAAACGAAATATGAATTCCCGTATAAGAAAAGCTTAAGCAGTTTAAAATTGAAACTATAAACAAAGCCTTCGAAACGGTTAACCCCACAAGAACATAAATTCTGTGTTTTAACGAAATCTACATTTTTTTGCGTAATAATTTTTTGTGTATCACTTACGCTTTACCAGTTTTGCTGAGTCTTCAAATTTATTCGGCCTTTAGCGCCAGTGGGTTTAAATGCATGACGTCATTATTAGTTCTGCGAGTTACAATTTTTATTTGAGGTTCAGAGCTGCAATTGCACAAATTGCAACTAATTTTCTCAAATTATGAGACGCGTAGGGCATTTGATATTGAATTCGGTAAGCTTAGCAATGCAATCACAGTAAAGTTTTCAGAAAAATCCATTGAAAGCCATAAAACTTTGAACATTCACTCCCAGTGTTCTTTAACATGTATAACATGTATATTTTTCTATCTGAAATACCCGGCCTTGCCTGTTTTGACGGTTTATCTTTCCACATTTAGCCTTAGATTGCTTGTCTAGTAGTCGGGCGCTTTTTCGGATGTATTTAGAAATTATTACACAACTCACTCGAACAAACAGTTAATCAAAACAAAAATGAAACATAGCTGTGAATTACGCGTTGTCACATTTGATGTGACTCATCGCTATTTACAGAGAAAATCTAAGTTGGGAAGCAGTAATAGAAGTTTGACTTATGCCAATATATCATCCTTGTTTATTCCCAGAAATCAACATACATAAAACAACTAAGAAAGCACAAGAAGGAAAATATATACAGGAACAAAATAGAAAACCAAAAAAATGAACATATGAAAGAGAAGAGCACGAAGGAGATATGGCATTTCTTCTGGGTTGCTATTATCTACGGCCACTTTATCCGTTTATATGTCATTAGTTTTGTTTTTCTGAATAAAACATCACAAATTTCCCGTAGAGAAAGAAACCCGCTGGTTACAAAAATTGAGAAACTAAACATTATAATAAGTGTATGTCCGAACATCGGAATATACGGATGTTAATAGTGACTTACCTATTACTCTGTTAGTGATATTTGAGCGCCACAGAAGTTTTGTAATCAATGCGATTAAACCGAATCCTTTTGGGTTGCTTTATATCAATATACAATAAAATCATATGAAAGTAAATAAGGTGATAATGAGAAACACGTATTTTGTCTGTTTCGATGTTTTTGTTGTTTCTACATCTTAATATAATACACTTCAAACTATTGCAAGTCCTTCAAACATTCGATTATATCGCCTTTGCTTTTTTTTTATTACTTAATTTATTCATTTATATAGCCCTCTTTAACATCTAAGGTTATATCGGGGGCTTTGCACTTGAAACAACTCGTTGATCAGTTATCTTATATTTACAATGTTGCAGTATTTACGACAGTCACTGAGAAAGACATACATGGTCTTGCAAACGTTTGTAGGCTTTACATGAAATGAAATAATTAATCTTATAAAATGGGAGAGAATTTCAAATTTTAAGCTAGACTAGAACTTTTGTCTTGTATCAAAGACTACCTGTGCCAAGCTTTATCGAAATCGGTGTGACGGTGTAGAAACCCATAAAAATATATGTAGGTACATACATTGACTTACATATATTAAGGTGGACGCTTTTTAACTGCTGTGGTTCTCAGCGTCCCATTCTATATTGGTCGTGAAAGACTACCTATTTAATTTTCCTCAGAAACCTCTTTTTCAGACTTGAGGTATTTTACGTGCCTAAATCTACGACACTTGACCACAGACTTTACTTTTCTTCCGAAGAAAGCCATGCTAAGGATTTTTACGCCCGATAACTCCATTGCACTCCGCCGGGTTTTAACACCGCGACCTTGGGAACCAGAATCTAGCATGTTACTCCTAGACTACGGAGTACGACCTTTACCATGAAGCAAATAGAGGAAGTTTTATAGAAGCGTGGATGGAGAAAGCAATGAATGTATTGGCTTATAATAACTATAAGCAGGAGTAATTTTTTATAGCTTAACGTCTTTTAACCTGGTTGGTCATATTGTATGATGAATGGAATTGCTGAAATGATGCTCAGATGAGATTCGAACTCGCGACCTGTTGAACGTGAGACAGACACGCTACCGCCACACTATCCAGGAGTATGGGTATGTAGGCGGGCTACAGGAGTATATTATTCATTTGGAGGGAAAATTGCACCGGAGAGGGTTGAAGGGAGCGCGTTCAGAAGCCACAAAATGCACTCAGCTTTTGTATTCCTCGGGGCTATTGGTTAATTTTGTTTGAAATGCTTGTTGAAACGCAAGCGTTGCTAATATCCCAACTCGATGTGGGTGTATACGTATATTAGTATCTCTTGATGGAAGCGGATTAGTTAAGAGAGAATGGTTGTGGCCATACATTTTGTTTAAATGCGTGTGACATTAAACTGCGCAAAGAATGCGTGAGGCAAGCGAAGTAATTATTTGCCTTACCCACTTCCCACAAAGAAGCATGCACCTCTTACCCATCGATCCGCTCTCGCCAGCAGTTCGCCAAGCTGAAGTACCCAAATTAAGCTCTTCCGGCCCTGGATCCCCAACTTAACCGATGTTTGGATAGGCTATATCACGCTCACGACATTCTAGGTTACTCCAAAGCACTCATTGCACTACAAAGTACTGTTTATCTGGAGAACAAACGACAGGAGTGTAGAATATAGGCACTGTAAGACCATTCTATTCAGTTTAATCCATTCGCTTAAATATTTTTAAATATCTATGAAGTAATAAGATATTTTTATTAATGCAAAGGCTTTTAAATATACAATTCAATGGCAAAGAACAACAACAGAGCGTCAGATAAAACTAACACTAACAATAAAATATGAAATATAACATGTGCAATGTAATACAAATATTAGGTTGGTGGTAGCAGAAGCATTATCTTTTCCCTGGCCCACCAATGGCGATCGGTGATCTTAGTTGATGGCAAGGCAGAACAGTGGTGAAGAAAGTCGGAGTCCATGTCTGCAGTCGACTTACATAGTACTCAGGAAGAGTTGTTAAATATCCCAATTCAATAGAAGTGACTGACCAAACAATCATGTCCCGTAGCCATTCGAAAAAGTAGCTACAGCTTTCTTTTGCGGCCAGTCTGGTGATTTGGATTTTATCTTATCCTTCCATTGATGCTTCTTTATTCGTTCAGCAAGCATGTCTTCAATTGAATTTTTTAAGAGGTCAGTGAAGCGCACTTTGATTTTAAACCCATTTTATTGTTTGGATGAATTTTATAATACTGCAAATTGTTTTTGATTGCTTGTATTTGATGTTGCTACACAATGTACTTTGTTCTAGCAAATAAACTTACTATCTATCTACCTACTTTTAATTTTAGAGTAAATAACTAATTTCATGGTGTTGTAGAAGACATGTTTCCTTGGTGGTAGTAAGATTTGGGTTCCTTTTTGCAAGTTCCTCTGTTGCCTCGTTTGCAGCAGCACCAAAATGAAGTGGTATCCACTATATGATAACTTTCAAGTACTACTAGATATTTTGGGAATCACTCTGTAATAGGTTTAAAATAAGAATATATCTGCCTTTTGAAAGTCGTGAGCAGCCTAACATTACCACTATATTGGTAAAATATATGTGTGGCATTCACACGACTTTCTCTATTTTTCCTGCAAACAAAGATCTTACAGAATATTATTATTTTATCAACTGTATACTAATTAGTATAAACACTACCAGAAACGGTTTTGTTACACAGTTCCATAAAGTAGAAGTGAAGACTAAAGCGACAGTGAAAACCTATGTGATTGTGATTGAAATTTGTTCTCTTTCCATGGCCAGGAGTAGAATAAAAGAGATGTGATATTGACGAGGACTTCCCGTTTGATAAAAGTTTAAGGACATTAAAATTGAAACCAGTAACAGGGAATATATTCGAAATGGTTGGCTCTACAAAAACGGTATATATGCAACATAAATTGTGTGTTTTAGCGAGATATACATTTTTGTCAAGTAAGTTTTTGTATATTTCTTATTCTTTCCTAGTTAAGCAAAAGTCATTCAGAATTAAGAGAACTTCAGGGTTATCTCCAAATTTAGAGTATGTATTTTACTTGGCATACAAATATCTTCAATATAGGACATTTTATTCAAAATCGTTAGAGCCATCTTTTAGAAGATCAAAAATTTTGACAAATGTTTCATGTAAAAGGTAGTTTGTAGTTGGTGGCTATCCTGAATATCATCGTGTCGCATCCTTGGAAGCTACTTAACTGAAATGCCAAGTTTAGTATTTAACGACTTTTCGTTGTGCTATCCACACATACACACACCTAAAAAGGCTTTTGTGGATTCAGGGATTAAAAAAAAAAAAAAAAAAAAAAACACTCAAGGAAGGCAACGTGGAATCAAGAGAAGACAAGAAGACACACTGACGAATGTAATGAATGGATTTGCAAGGATTCTCGAAATAGATAATAAGTGTAGTTTGGAAAAATTGTTTCAGCTGTTGTTATTGTTTTCACTTTAAATTGTTGTTTGGCAACAAAGTAAAGAGCAACAATAAACAAATTTTGATTTTAAAATACTCTAGTTGAAATAGTTCTGAATGAATAATGTTACTTAATGTATCTTTAAGTACTTTATTTGGTAACTAACACCCAAAACTATGAAAGAATGTGTAGCGTAATCACACTAAAGTTTAGATAATAATTCACAATATAAAACTTTCAAACTTAAAATAAAACAAGTATAACATATACTCACTCAGTAGATCAAAGGATAAAAGCAAACTGAGTATGCATTTCCACACAAATCCAATGTCTACCGCCTAAAACACCTGTGTATTGTTCAATGAGCTCTTACATTTATTCTACACCAATATGTTGTGTTCAATAAGCCTCGTTTCACTGTGTCGAGGTCAATTGTTATGCCTCAGGTTGGAGATAGTCTGATTGCCGCCCACTAGACCTTGGTTCGAAACACTCGGGAAAGTTCACTGGGTGAGGTTTCACAGAGTTTAACTGACCTTAAAAGGATGCGCAATTTTTTGTGTTATGTTTTAGTTTCTTCATTAGGAAACATTATGTTAGCAGGTGTGCGACTTTATCTGATACCTACAATTGAATGACGTAATCTTTGTTGGTCTAGTACTACGCTTGAAGCACTTCGACCAGCATAAAGCGAAGACTATGAGACTTAAAAATTGCCAGGCAGGGGCAAAAAGCAGAAAAGAAGGCAGTGGCGAGTGCAACAGATTGCGGTACAGCTGCACGCGATGTACCACTGTGGGAACAGATTATAGTAATAGGTTCGTCACATTTTGCAGCCACAAACAGATGGCGCCTCTGCCTGGGAGTTGTAAACAATGTAGGCGAAAAACCCTGCATAATACAAAGATGAGAAAGAAGTGAAACATACATGGCGATGCTCCATTGAATGTCCATACAGACTGCACGAGAATTACTACCAGAAGCTCCTAGATACCGAAAGGGAAGTTTTTAAATATATGAAAACACAATTTCTTAGCTGATTAGTTTTTATATTTTCCACTCTTTTTACTTTCTCTTGCAGGTATGCACAATGTACATAGTAGATAATGTAGTGTATTCCACTCACAATTTAGATACTGAGATTTCACTGGAGATATATGTTTTAAGACCCCCGAACCCCAAAAAATGCATTTTTAGAAAAAGTTCCATGCGTGTCTGTGGACAGTATAAGTCAAATAATTCCACTAAACACTAAACTTAGTATTTAAGTTGAAGGCTCTTCCAAGCATGTGATACGAAGATTTTCAGGAAAATCTCCCCACCCCAATCTATCCTTTACATATAACATTTTCCGAAAATTTTTATTTTATCAAAAATAGTTCTACTGATTTTGATTAAAATACCATTAGTTTAAGATGTTTTAATGACAAATTAAGTGTGTATCTTGAATATTCTGGTAATAGCCTCAGAAGACCTCTTGCATTCTTAATTACTTTTGTATAACTAGCAGTACATCGTAGGAGAGAGACAAAAACGTAGATCTTGTCAAACACTCAATTTATTTCATACACATTTATTTTTGTAGATCTAACCGTTTCCAAGATGTTCCTTTTTATTGGCTTCAATTTTAAAAATATTTCTTCAAGCGGGATGTCTTTGTTTATTACGTCTCTCTTTTGTTTTACTCCTGACCATGAATAGGGACCCAAATTTCAATTGTTTCCCATAGCGATCAGGTTTTAAACTATTTGAATCTCGCTAAAACCTAGTGTTTTCGCTTATTTCCCTTCTACCTGTAAGGAATCAAGTAATAGGACAATTTCTGCTATGTTTGCGTCGGTTAGCATGGTATAGCTTGAAGAATAATAATTTGTAAGATTAGTTTGTTTGCAGAACAGATAAAGAATGGAACACGTCAGATTTTTATGGTGGATATTTGTATAAAAACACCGTTTCAGTTATAAACTATTTAGATGGGTCTGCGTTGGCGTTTGTGTAGTTGAATCTTATTCTGTCATGTTATTATTAGTTCTGTTGTACATTACTGTCAACTGGCAGCTTGCTATTATTGGCATCTGAAAGTGAGATTCGTCTTCCCATACCCTCGGAAGGAGGAAAAAAAGATCTCAACCACAAGGTTTGTCTTTTATATATTTATATATTTTTGTACTCTTTATTTTAGGTCACAGAACGCCTAGATCTTACATCGACCACATAAAGTCTTATACATTTATGAACTTGCAGCATACAATGATAAATCAAAACATTAATAGCAAATATAATCTACACAGAGGGATTACACTGTTAAAATATTACAAAACATGAAAATTAAAAGTAAATGAGGTATACCATGCCAATAATTTTAATTCTGAGAGTTATATACGATTATATATCTACATTGAGTTCTTTAATACATTAATACGTGAACTGAATGTCTGTGTTTGTAATTTTTATTCGGAAAGATAAGATTCCTTATAGCTTGACCTGAATGAGGGTTTCCCATTCAGATAAAGCATAGCAATAATGCAAAATCTTCTATAATAAATAAAAAGGTATAATACAATAGAATTCATAACCATATGAAAGAAAGAGAAAAAGGACAACAAAGATAAAAAGAGAGAACAGCTTCTCATAGAATACTTTGGTTACAAATATATTTGTTTAAAGATATCATTAGGTTGCATAAAGGTGATTGTGAAATATGGAAAGTGATCCTTTAAATGTAGCAATAGCAACGTTGTATACAAAGTCCCTCTTCAGTTCCAACTTTTTGCAGAAGTCTACAAAAACTTTAGGAATGGTATCTCGTGTACCAACCATTTGACCTAAATGGACAAGTTGTATTTTTCCAAATAGTAGGGTAGTTTGGGCTCGTAAATTTTACACTCCTCCTCATGTACGTCTACAGGTTGTTGCTGTGAAGACTCAAATCTCACTGTCGGGGGTTTTTTATATAGCCAGATGACGAGCCTGTTGGAATGCTAGTATGTCGATCCGCCGAGAGAACCTCTCCATAGAGACGCCATGGACTTCTTTATAGACGGCTTGACCTTTAGGTTTTAAAGCCTCAGCAATCATGGTTCGGATTTTGTGATGTCTGGAGAGCCGTAATGTTTCGCTAAAAGGACAGGAACCCAAGACGTGACCAAGCGTTTTAATCTCACTGCCGCATCTACGACAGTGGTTTCCGTCACGGGATCTTCCTGGTATTGCGCGAAGTGGACATCATTGGCATTTATTTTCAGATCAGCTCTCCATTCATTGCTGTTTAGCCGGTCAGGCTGCCGTATCCATTTATTGGCGGGAGTGTGTTCCTGGTAGAGAGGATGACGTCTTTGTGTTTTTGTTGAAAAGAATACCGTTCTGGAACTCTCATTCCCTTAGTTTCTGGCTTAAAGCTTTAACGTGTAATTATGAGATGTGCTCCAAAAATTAAGTTTGTGCATGCAAGCTTCGAATCTCGCGACAGGTTTTGATATGAACATTTCCCGATTTTTGTAGGCTTCTGCAGTCATTTATAGGTCGTAAAAATGCCACCCAACTGGAGTTGAATAATCCAACGCCCTTATATTTTTGTCCACATGTAACATGCGTAGGCAACTACAGTACTTCGTTTAATGTTGTTTTAATAAGCAAATCAGCATCTGAAAAAAATTTAGTGGGTAACTTGTTCAAAAGTATTGTTTGAAAGTGGTAGTACGGATGAAGTGGCAGAGAACATTACATTTTTTATGAGACTGTAGTAGAGGCATGTATGCAAGAACATCAAGTTGTTTTTTTTTTTTTTTTTAATTTTTCCAAATAATTTGTGGTATCGAACAAAATAGAACCCTGAAAAGTAATCATCATCTAGAGGTATTGATGGTATCTGAATGGAGTTCAGAGTAATGGGCTGATACTTAAGAGTACCTTTGGATATTATAATGCATTTTGATTTGTTTACGTTTATGTTCAATCTAATCTCATTAAATTCATTGACAGCAAGATCGACTAAAATTCGTGCTGACTTTTCATTTTTTGCTACTATCGGCGTGTCAATCAACGTCGACAAATCACAAACAAGATATATTAGCAGAGCTTGTATTTTATTAAAATCTGGACATCTATTACCAACACGTGCTTCACTTGGTCATGGTGTAGATGGAGTACCCTGGACGCGCGTTTCAACAACTTTTGTTGTCATCCTCTTGCAGGTTTGCAGATGTCTGAGGAAGTTGGGCTTTTTTTTTTTTTTTATTTTTTTTTTATTGATGATGGGGGAAAAGGCAGCTAACGCCCTAACCCCAGGCAAGCCTGGGAGTGTGAGACTCCCCACCCTGGACTCGAACCAGGGTGGCACTACTCACAAAAAACCCCCACCGGAAGTAGGAGGCCCATGCCTCTCTGGTGCAGTACCGCATTAAGCACCTGCGCATTTCTGGTGATAGTGATTGCTGCCTGCCAGTGGCAGTAACAGCGAGTGATAGTGAATTTATCCAGTGGACACACATGACTTGCGCCCTGAGTGCCCCTCTGGAGAAGTGGTTGGTGAAGATGAATGGTGATTTACGGTAACATCGGCATCTAATATAGGCGTCTGACCGACAGTAGTGGCTTCTGGTGGTGGAAGTAGGACACCATTAACAACTGCCTTCTTCTTTCTAGTCCTTGGTGACCTCTGGTGGGACATCTCGGAACTGTTTGCTGGTTAAGAGTCTACAGCTTGACTTTCTATTGTTTTTGTACAAATTTTTGTGAAATTTTTTTCCCAAATATCTAATTCTGAAGGAGAATTAATGGTTCTCAGTAATTTTATATCTTGCCCAATTTCATGGTTGGTACTCCAAAAGTGGTTGACTACTGCTGATTTATCTAACTGTTTTAATTTAATATTTCTCTGGTGTTCTTTAAGACGAACTTTTAAGCTTCTCTTTGTTCTACCAATATAAACTTTTTTACAATCATTGCAGTTGATTTGGTATATACCAGATTTGTTTAAATTATTCACTGTTTTATCAAGTGGTTTATTTAACATCTGCTTTAAGTTAAATCTGTTGCAAGGGGCAAGTGTTATATTGTATTTATCAAATAATGTTTTAAATTTTGGAAACAATTTTGGATGATAATTGAATCTTCTATACTTTAAATCATCTTTTATTGATTTTAATAAGCTAACTTCTTTCTTATTATTTTGCTTTTCTTGTTTTTTCAAAATATTATAAATCAACTGTCTATTAAATCCATTATTTTCTGCAACCTTAATAATATAATTAAGTTCTTTTTTGTATTCTTCCTCTGTTAGGGGTACATCTGCAAACCTGCAAGAGGATGACAACGAAAGTTGTTGAAACGCGCGTCAAAAAAAAAAAATAAAATCTTAATATATAGATTAATTAATGTACCCCATAGAGAACAACCCCTTCATTTTACAACGACTAAAATTTCGCTCATGGTTACGTCGTATGTCCTGTTCGCTTTACAGACCAGAGAACTGATACCGGCTAAGAGGAGTCAACGTTTCATTACCTGAAAATGAAAATCCTATGGAGAGATAAACACTATTGTAACCAAGGGGAGTGGGTCACATTTATGTACGCGAGTTTACAGGTTGTATATCACTTGGAAATCGGAAATTAAAATGGTTTTAATGCGATGATAAAAATATAAACATAAATAAAATATTAGCACACTTGTGACTATTACTCGTGTTGTTTACATGATTGGAACCATACTGTTTGCCATGGTTACTGACTTACGTACACGAAAAGGATGCTAAGCAAGAATTTCGATCCTCCCACCCCGAACTTTGAAAGATAACAAAAGTGCCATAATAGTCTATTTTTTTTAAGATGACCGAAGACCTCTTATCTACATAATGTTGACAACTGTGCCGCTAAGCTCCTAAACTATTCAACCCAAGCAGATAAAATTTGACCATGATATTATCTATACCCTCATTAGAGTTATTTTTCTTGATTTCTTTTTCAAATCTAGAAAAAAAATCAAAGTTGATATATTTTAAAGCCAGAGCTTTACATAACAATGAAATACAATACCGTGTGTTTAATGAAAATAGTAGTTTAGTATTAATTTCGATTAAAAATGAAGCTACTAAGTTGAATATTTTTCATGATGATGGTACCTAAAGTTCTAAAACTGACAAATAGAAAAAATGACATTAAAGTAAAACCAACAAAGCAAGAAAAAGGTAGCACTTCCAGTGATAGTTGAGAGTTGAAACTGCGGAATCGTACTCTTAAAAAGTCAATCAAAAGAAAGAAACAAATTTTGAAAATTTGAACTTGCATCATATGTTGGGCCCACTCAGTGGGACCTAAGGAAGATTATCTGCCAGATATCACAATTGGTTCGGTCATTGTTTAGTGACAAGTAGCATACTATTAGCGCAACTTTCTTGGGTGTTAGTTTTACGGGCATGCGAGGACTGCGGGCAAGAAAAGAGAACTAGCTCGCCTGTCTTTCCGCAGTGTTGTCAACCAATGAAAGCTTTTTTCTTTGAGGTCTTCAGCCATTATAGTGAATATTTACCTAGCTGAATTATTAAAAAAAAACACAGTGCACATGCATGATCTACAGACTGAATGAAATCTTAACATTGAAGTCTTTAGATATCAGGGTGTGCTATGTGCGCACCTTCTATTGGGCGATAGTTTTACGGGGAAACGAGGGTCGGAGGGAAGAAGAGAGAGCTCGCCTTCTTGCCTTTCCTGCAGAGTTGTCATCCAAATAGTCTTTTGCATTTAGGCCCTCATCAATTATAGGGAATAGGTTATCTAAATTTACCTCACACTTGCGGAATTATTAAACATAATACAGCGCATGTTCATGTGCGTGAACTCGGGGATCTACAGACAGAATTAAACCTTAACCTTGAAGCCATTATATAACAGGGGTAAAATGTGCGCACCTTTTATTGGGTGACAGTTTTACGGGGAAACGAGGATTGGGGGTGGGGGGAGAAGAGAGAGCTCGCCTTCCTGTCTTTCCTGCAGAGCTGTCAACCAAATAGTGTTTTGTTTTGAGACCCCTCGGCCATTATGGTGAATAGGCTATCTAATTAACCGCGAGCTAGTTGAATTATTAAACATAAGACAGCGCATGAGCGTGAACTCGGGGATCTACAGACAGAATTAAACTAAGCAGTAAATTTATTAGATATCAGTACTTTTTGTCTCAATGTAAAACGCATAGTAGAGCGTACTTTATGTCTCAATGTTGTTCTGCTCTGCTTCACAAATTACACGAAAACTACCGAATGAAGACGAGAGCCGATCGCAAAAAAGGTGCGCACTTAATACACAAACACCGTCTTCAAAAAGGCCGCTTTTGCTCATTCACGTTAACATCAATTATGAATCTAAAATAAAAATTCTGATATGCTCCATTCACATGACTTTCTCTCGTACATCTCTAACTAATTATTGTTAAAAAGCTTATTCTTCTGTCTACTCCATGCTAATCCAGATAAACATTAGCACAAGCTCTTTCTTTTAAGTAGAAGGGAAATAATGCAATACCTAGGCTAAACCGACCGTCAAATGTTTTAAAACGTAGTTGCTATGGGAGCGAAATCCGTTTCTTTGCATGGCCACGTGTTGATAAGTTCACGTATGAGAAAAGTGTAAGCATTTTAAAACCCAAACCAATAACAAGGAATACCTCGAAAATGGTCAACTCCCGAAAAAAATGTACATGACGTAAATTCTGTATTTTAGCGAGATCTACATTTTTTTGTAGTACGCTTTTGTCATTCTCCTACGGTTTACCAGTTATACACATTTCAGCAAAATTCATCCAGAATGAAGAGGTCTTCAGAGGCTGTTTCCAGAATATTCAACATTCACATTTTATTTGTCATGTAAACGTCTTAAATATAAAAGATCAAAATCGTTAGAGCCATTTTTGAGAAAATTTTTCGATATAAAGGGTAGTTTGGAGTGGGGAATTTTCTTGAAAATCTTCCTGTCGCATCCATGGAAGATGCCAAACTTAAATGCCAAGTTTGGTATTTAACGGTGTTTTAGTTTTTGAGCTATGCTGTCCACAGACACACAACAGACCTTTTTCTAGAAACGATATTTTTGGACTTAAGGGGCCTGAAAACATTTTTTCCGTTGAAATCTCGACATCGAATTTTTGGGTGCAATACAATAGCTTCTCGATACACTATGTACATGGTACGTGTAGAGAAAGTAAAAATGGTATACCTACTGAAGTGTTAGTATAAATATCGATCATTAACGGCAACCACATAATATTTGTCATACACTTCATTGATAACATACAAAGCATTACTAAACAATGGGTATTAGTTTGTATCATGACTGACATTGAAGTACAGGTAGTTAAGCTGAAAACCCCAAAGATAACTTCAAGTACAATACGTTTTATGATAAAGTAATAAAGTAAAAGTTCTTCGGTAGTGATCAGAATAGATGTAGTATATAAAAATAAAGGAATTTTATGCATAAAGTTTGTGTATTGAAAGATAAAGAAATAGTAAGCAATTGAGAAAAGTGTATTTGAATGGCCACTAAACTCCCGTTTTCAGACTGAGTAACTCATGATCTTTTTCCTTCTTTTTATACTTCCGAATGCGGAAAGAGAGAGAAAATGCTGTTTTCGACGGATGCGTGGGTTAACTTGCTTGGCCATCTTCTTACCTGAATGTTCTCAGTAATTGCCTGAATCATAACAGGTTTTACATACATTTACTACTTTGTTAAACACGCCATTTGGAAGAGCATTTTGTGATTCACATTCATGTAATGAACAAATTAATTTCCTTTTCGGTTTATCAGTACAACACATTGTAAGTGGAAATTAAGGGTAGTGAAACATGGTGTACAAAGTGTATGTCTAATGTCTTTCTAAAAGAATGTATTTATAGGGTATTTTAAAAGTCACTTAAAATTTTAAATCATTATAAATGTGATATTTGAGATAGGAACAAACAAAGGAAGTAACATAGAGGGTAAACAAAGGGATTTTATAAAACATTGGGAGGTTGTGCTTTGTTCTCTCGTTCATTGTATAGGCTGCTCGCTCCTTCACGACGAATGATCTTGCAAAGATAAAGTGAAATAGTCTATCCTTGATAAACAGGTCAGCAAATAATTTATTACAATAACAAACAGCTCTGCTTCCTGATGGTTCTGTTTCGAGAAAACTCAGTGTACAGTTTACTGCAAAGTATTTGCATAAGGAATGTATGCTATTGCTGGTGTTTTAACGAGAGATGTTTAGTTGTTAATGAAAATGACGTAATGAAGAAGAAGAAGAAGAAGAAGAAGAGAAAAGAAGACTAGGGACAGAAATCAGGGATAGAAGAAATACGAGAAAATTAGGTGTAAAGTGTAGTGTAAGCAGCAACCGAGGTTAAGAGTGAACACTTGCGATTTGCATCACTAGAAGTGACTGTACTATTGCAATGCAGAAACTTGAGAATAAAATACACCTGACTGCCCTTCTGCTTGTGTACCAATGCTCCAGTAAAGATGAGTAAGTGACTCGCATCTCACCTCTGATTTAAAAATGTAATTTGTTAAGAACTGGCGCGCGACCTGTACACCATCCTTTCTGCGACTCCATGCACAGCATTTTGCAGATGTCTTAGAATTTTAGCAATTTCTTACGAGATAGCATCTATGAGTTACGATCGGATTGTTGGATGTGTCAGGAAAATTTCTTCTTTAATGTAACCCGACAACCAAAGGTTGAGATCTGGAGATCACGGCAGCCACTTTCTTGGAAATTTGCGAATGGAACATGGACCTGGCGGCGACTTGGCCGAGTGGTTAGAGCGCTCGCCTCCCACCTAGGCGGCCCAGGTTCGATCCCAAGCGCCCCTATGTGGGATTTGTGGTGGACGAAGCGGTGTCTGGGTGGGTTTTCTCCGAGTCTTCGGTGTCCTCCAATTGCTCCATCATCACCTTTCCTATCATCCATTTCGCTTGTATTTCATATCATACACTTCCTCACGCTCATGTCTGACTATGGGCCGACCTCTCGTTCCAGGTTTTCCATGCTGTGGTCTCATGCCGTTAGCTCCTCAACAGGCTTCTGAACCCTAGGTATCCGGTTGTAAGACCTGGGGGGGGGCGTGGGTGTCAGTAAAAAAAGAAAAAAGAAAAGAAATACGGGGAGGGTAAGTCGACTACGGAAAAAAAAAACATGAACTTGCTCTTATATTTTAAATTTTCTCAGACATTGAGACAAATCTTGCTTTCATAATAGCATTGAACTAGTTGTGTTCTATTATTTAGTGATAGTGGTGAATAGTAACCTAACTATTCTTATAGGAGTATAAATAAAATTACAAATGCTTTATTCAACAAAACCGTACATACTTATGGAAGCGGGGAACTAAAAAAGTAAAAGGAAGGCAAATCCCATTGCTTGCCCAGGATGAGATTTATATTTATAATGGTTTAGAGTTTGAAGCAAATTTTGAAAGACCGTATTTTATTTAATCGATGATTGTTACAGGTCGCGCACCAGTTCTTGACGAATTTGCATTTTAAATGAGAAATAAGATGCTAGTCACTTACTCACCTTCACTGTGTTTTCTCGAAACGTAATCAGAAGAAAGCAGAGCTGTTTGTTTTTTGCAGAAACTATCAATGATTCAACTTTGAAATTTAGTAGAGAAGCTTTCACTGATATGTTCTTTAATGTGAACTAGTAGCTTAATTACCGTTCACGAAACAATATAGTTGATTAAAACGTTTGTTTATTAAAACATGAATAATCCTTTTACCAAAAATATTGGCATTATTCAAACTCCAGATTATTGCAGTTTCAAATAAGCAGGCATTATATTTACACATTCCTGAAAGGTTTCACTACGAATGTCTACTGCTTTCAGAGAAAAAGGCACATAAAACAAAGAAAGTGTAGATTTGACAAAAATCGAATTGTTTAAACTGGAATTGAGGCACATATTTAAAGAATGTACAACATATTAAATAGCCATTTAATGGCGCGCAAATAATATTGCAATCATGTAAACCAATATACCTCTGTTTTTTTAAAAAAAGAAAATAATATGGATTTTTTTTTAGACTTCTGCCGCCCATCTCCGTTTAACCTTGTATCTATTATTTCACAGAAGGTTAAGAGCAGGACTAAGAAAGGAATAAGAAAACCCGTATTCTTTGTATTAGAAAACGAAAGGCAAAGAAAACTTATCACCAGCACAGGACATGATAGCAACACGGATAAGCATTTTAAAAATTAGCAATGCATTAAACTTCAGCGCTTCAATTACTACGCCTTTGAGTGGAAAATTCTTAGAAGTTATGAGTAGGAAACGCAATTTACGTCTTCAGTGCATCATTCTGTTCGGAAATTCTACAACTGAGCTTCAGAAGCGTACGAACTTCAAAAGCTGTACAAAGAATATTTTAAGATGGTTAAACATATGCCAAATAAGGCATAACTATTCTGTAAAATTGGTCGTATAATGTGTGTGTGTGCCACGAAAGATTGAAAATAGGGGGACGTAAATTTTCTCTAACAGATACATAATAGCACTTCTTAATATAAATTAAATAAAAAGTTTATGTATTCCATTCACATGATTTTCTATGCATCTTCGGTTAACAATTATTTCTAAAAATGCTTATTCTTCTATATACTTCTTCCTGATCGAGATGAAAATTAACAGATATAGTTTTAATTAAATGCTTCCTTGTAAGTAGAAGGTAAATAAGGAAATACACTAGGCTAAAGCGATAATCAAAACTTTTAAATCCTGTCGCTATTCGATTATCGTTAAAATTCTGTTCTCTTTCCATGGCCAGGGATAAAACAGTAGAGATATTAAACAGATGTGGAGTTCCCGTCTGAGAAAATTTTAAGTGTTTTATGATTGAAACCTTAGGAAACATCTCGGAAATTATTATCCCTACAAAAAAGTGTATATGGCATAAATTGTATGTTTTAATCTTTGTATCCAAAGATTTGTGTAATAAGTTTTTTATTCATCTCTTACGGTTTAGCAGTTATGCAAAAGAAGACGTCAGGCCAAGAAATTCAGGATATACATTTTATTTATCATGTAAATATCTTTAGTATACGCAATTTAAATAAAACTCGTTAAGAGCCATTTTTTTAGAAAATCGAAAATTTTAAAACAGAAGTTCTATGTAAATGGTAGTTTGGGGTGGAGAATTTTCCTAAAAATCTTCATGTCGCATCTTTGGAAAATACTGAACTGAAATACCATGTTGGGTATTTCACCAATTTTTTTATTTATGCCGTTCAAACACACGCACATATACTTAGATTTTTTCTAAAATGCTTTTTTAAATTCAGGGGACCTCAAAGCATTTATTTTCAGTGAAATTTGGATTAAACACATTAATACCTTCTCTACCTCTACGTACACTGTACATACGTTTTAGAGAAAGGAAAAATTGAAACGAACAAATGTAATTCTAAATATTTAAGATAGTCGTTAAGTTTAAAATTTTTCTAACAAAATTGTTTCTTAGGTTATGAACATAAAAGTGAAATGTTATAAAAGTACTCCAAAATTTGCAGCCTAAAGAGCATTTTATATTACATATATACTATATTTTGGAGTACATAATTCAGAAATCACTAGACCTAAAGGGCGGACCGTTTAAGTTCACACTGTAACATATCTCATTTCACTCTTCAGAATTTTCGTTGTTATTATTTTACGTTGCGTAAGAGCAATGTGGTTTGGTATTTTTATGATTGAGAAAACAACATATGAAAAGTAGGTTCCTATTCATTAAATTGACCATTGCAACGTCCTCCAAATAAAACAGGACATTTGCTTTCCCTCATTATATCAAGACAATTTTATTCGAGAAATGTCTTTCTACAAAGCTCGGTGTTGGAGATATTGTACAGTCGAAACTTAAATGGTGCACGCTATTTGTGGACCAAATGTTGTAGAAGTATTCCTTTATACACACGTTATATGTGGTAAAAATCTAGTGTTTTCCATTCAGTAGACTTTCTCTACATATCTGTAACAAAGTATTGTTAAAAAGCTTCTTCTATTTACTTCATGATAATGAAGATAAAAATTAGCAGAAATGGTCTTATTATGTGCTTTCTTGTAAGCAGACGGGAAATATGGGGAGTATATTACGCTAAGTCGATAGTCAAATATTTTAAAAGCTGTTGCTGTGTTATTCAGATTACTTTTTTTGCATGGCCAACAATTGAGAAAATCCCGTGTGAGGAAAGTTTAGGTAGTTTAAAACTGAAACCAATAACCAAAAATTGCTCCCTCTGTGGTTGAGTGGCCAGCGAGCTGACTTCTCACCCGGAGGTCCCGGTTGTGAGAGTGAATGTGTGTGCGCTTGAAGAAAATAAAATGATTTAAACCTACAGACAACGAGTCGTTTCAAGTGCAAAGCCTCCGATATGACCTTAGATGTTAAAGGGGGCTATATAAATGAAACAATAAAAAAAAAACATAACCAAGAATATATCGAAAATGGTAAACCCACGAAAAAATGAATATGACATAAATTGTGTAGTAAGTTTTTTTCTATCTCTAATGGTTTAGCAGTAATGTAAAATTCATCCATAATGAAGAGGTCTTCAGAGGCTATTCCCAGAAAATTCAAGGTTTAATTTTATTTGTCATGTAAATATCTTTAGTATTGGGCATTTTAATCAAAATCGTTAGCCATTTTTGAGAAAATCAAAATGTTCACATTTTGTCTATGTAAAGGGTAGTTTTGGCGGGGGAGCATTTTCCTCAAAAATTTCCCGTCGCATTCTTGAAAAATACTAAACTTAAATGTACACTCACGGGCCTTTTTCTAAAAATTAATTTTTGGATACAGGGGACCCTAAAACGTATTTTTCGTTGAAATTTCGATATCGAATATATGGGTGGAATGCAATACCTTCTCTGTCTACTAAGTACAATTTATATAAGTGCTAGAGAACGTCAAAATGTGAAAGAATTGGATGATTACCTTATATTTTGAAAAATGCATCGATCGGTTACCACAAGATTTAATGTTAGTTCTCCTACTAAAAGTAGTTTTGAAGTCTTTGTTGTTTTACCTCGCTCAGTAGGTCTCTTTAGTGCAATGCATTTACGTTAGTCGAATACTGTAACTCTAAAGTAATAGCCGTGTGGGGAAATCGATGCAGGGAGTCTGTGATTCACATCGAGGTCAAAACAGGTCGCTGCTACTGGTTAGCATCGTCCAACCACCCGGGGAATGTTGTCCCATCGGAGAAATAATTTCCTTCCTCACAAACTGACAGCTTTGCGTAGAAGAAGCTTACGAGCAAAATATTTTATGTCCTAAGGTCAGGAGAATGACGAACTCGCATAGAAGCAACATTCTTGTTTCTGTTAATCTTTAACATCCTTTAACCTGATTGGTCATATCGCACGATGACTGAAATTGATGAAATGATGTTCTAATGATCTTGGGGCCCATGGAGCTTAAAGTTACTTCTCAGAATAAGGGAAAACCCCGAAAAAACCTTATCCGGGTAACTCCCTCCACGCGAAGATTTCAGTTTGTGTGAAAACTACATACAGTAACATGGGGTATCTTTGGCCCAAGCTTCTCTTTTTAATTTCACACAACTAGGCTAAAATTAGAAAAACACTAAACACACACCTAGGCCCAATGTTGCCCTGTTAATTCGTAAACATTAATTGGCCCATTTTAAATTTTTCTTTCAATGTGAATTACGATTGCAAATTTTTACACTAAAAAAATCGCACACAATTCAAAAATCATTACATTTGTCATGTATGCGTGGTAAAGTTTAAATAAACCTGGAAAATAAAGGAATGAGTGGATTTTCACTCTGCTTACTTCTGGTGTGCGTTATTTTGAAGTATTTTCCTTTATATTAAATACTACTTTCGTAATCATTGTTTTTTACTTATTTTAAAAATGTAGTGGAGGTCAAAAACTCAAATTCATTTTTATGTTAATAAGGTATTTGGATGCCTTTAGGATATGATTATGTGAATCCTCTTTAGTATTAACAATATGGTTCGTTATTTTATAAAAAACATTTGCCAATAAATGTTATTAAAAATGGTATAATTAAGAAAATAATATTAAATCCCTTAGAAAACAAACTTATTGAATAAAATTAGATAAGTGAGCATAAGTATTCATCTACATCAGTTAAAACTTAAAGTAATTGCCTTGTAAATTTAGGAAAATCACATTATGCAGGATATTTCGTTAAAATTTATACAGTCTTTAGGCATATTAATAAAAGTTATATGTTTGTCATGTTTCAAAATTATAGCCGTGTATGATTATTTAAATACATCTTTTTTATTTTCTAAATTAATTGTTTTAAAGAAAATGTTCAACATTTTTGAATAATCTGGACCACAATTCAAGTTTTGCTGTTAATAAATTTACAGTTAGATTTGTTGAATAGTATCTTTTATTTCCACCCCTAATTATGATTAAAGAAAGTATTAGTTCCTGCTATAAAACCCTTGATTTTCAAAAGTTAATGTATTTCTCAAAATCGGAGCATTATTTCGAAAAAACGTGTATGAACATTTTCTTTAAAGTACCTTTGAGAGGCAGCACAGACATTGTAAACAAATTGGTAAATAATTGCTTCGTGTGGAATATTTAGATTTCTGAAAAAATGCTATAAAATGTGTATGAGAAAACCATGTTTAAAGTTGGGCTGCCAAATAATAAGCACGTCTCTATCCATTATAGTTTCGTTTGATGATTTAAATGCGGAAAGTGCAAAAATTTTGTATGGTTTAGATTTAATTTTTCTTTTATGAAAACTTTTTTTTTAATTTTTCACAATTTTGCTCAAAATTTACAGATGAATTACCTGAATGAGCTTTTGAAATAATCGTTCATTGATTTATTATATTTAACTTTGACATTATAGGTTTTTAATCTCCACTTACAAATTCCTGATATTTTTTATATGGCTAGGTTAAGGACATTTTGAGAAAGTAATGCGGAACAGTACTAAATGGTAGAACCGATTTTATAGAATTACGTTCAGAACGCTTATCGGTATTCCTCATTCTGTTTACTTCTCTAGTTTACATTTTCCACCAGCTTGCAAACACTGCTGAATGTTTACATGGCTCCTGTTGGTTTTCAGCGAATGCAGATCAGGACAAACAGATCGTGCAGCACGTTATGTGTTGTGATGAAACAATTGAGAAGTGAGAGAGGTTTCACTACGAAAAGATTGATTTATCTTTTGGATAACCATGATCCAATATTGGAAATTTTCAGCGATTAGTTCACATATTTGTTAAAATCACCATCTCCGAGAGACTATTGATATCGAGGAGTGATTTAAATTAAAGTAACTATTTGGATGTCTCCTGATATAACTGACTACCCTTTACATGGAAAATATTCGAAAATGTTGATTTTCTTAAAAATGGCTCTAAAGATTTTGAATAAAATCCCGTGTATTAAAGCTATTTACATCCGAAATAACATTTATATCTGCAATGTTCTAGGAATAGCCTCTGAAGACCACTTTATTCTGGATGGGTTATACCGAACTTTGCTTAACTGATACACCGTAAGAGATAGACAAAAACTCACTGCACAAAAAATGTACATCACGTCAAAACACACAATTTATGCCCTTTACGCGTTTGTTGTGGAGGTAACCGTTTCGGAGATATTCCTTGTTATTTGGTTTTAATTGTGAAGTACTTAAACTTTTCTCAGACAGGAAGTTTCCGTTTTTCTTTAATTCTACTCCTGGCCAAGCAAATAAGCGATTTGCAATAACAATCACATAACGATAGCTGTTAAAACATTTGACTATCACTTTAGCCTAGTGTATTACCTTAGTTCCCTTTTACTTATAAGAACTAAGTAATAAGAGCATTCTGCTAATGTTTATTTCGACTAGCATTGTGTAGAAAGAAGAATAAAACATTTGACTATCACTTTAGCCTAGTGTATTACCTTAGTTCCCTTTTACTTATAAGAACTAAGTAATAAGAGCATTCTGCTAATGTTTATTTCGACTAGCATTGTGTAGAAAGAAGAATAATCTTTTGCAGGAAGTTTTTAGGTCAGCTAGAGAAAGTCATGTGACTGTATAACACATCAGATTTTGTTTTTACAGTAAAATGTGCACAATTTCCTACAGTTTTTTGCCATAGTTGAATGCATCACAATAACAGCAATGCCTCGGTACGTGAATCAGGCGCCATTCTAATGCATTATAAGTGAACCGACGACAACTTATTGTTTCTTATGAGGGTCAAGGTTGTATGCATAGCTTTAACCTGTTGGTACCCATTATGATGACGTTTGCATGATGCAACGAATCGTCAGCCCCAGGCTGAATATTTAAGTACATTAATGAGCATTCTGTTCGAAATATCTTATTGCACTGCAGAAACTCAGGCTAAACGTTCACTTATATCAAGCTAAGTAAATACATAAGCATTATTGTTAACTTACTATTTCATTATACCACAGATGAATGCGTAAAACAAAAGTTGTTTCTCTACAGCAGTTAAGCATTCAATATTTACATTTCAAGGTTGAACTTTGGGAATAAACATATTCTTTCAAGAGAATTCCGGAGCTTTTTTACTTTCTTTAGCATGTAAATACAGCACACATGGCATGCAGAGAAGGTACTGTATTCCACTCAAAAAGTCTATACTGAGATTTCACTGGAATACATGTTTTGAGATCTTCTGAGTCCATAAAAAGCATTTTAGTAAAAAGATCCATTTGTATATGTGAGTCTGTGGACAGTATAACTAAAAAAAAAAAAAAAAAAAAAAAAAGTTTGCTGATTACCATACTTACTATTTAAGCTACGTATTCTCCAAGGATGTAACATGAAGATTTTATAGAAGATTCTCCACTCCAAACTACCCTTTATGTGGGAAAAGTTTTCGAGGTTTATTTTCTCAAAATGGCTCTAACGATTTGGATAAAATCAATATATATTAAACGTATTCACATGATGAATAAAATGTATATCCTGAATTTCCTAGGAACAGCCCCTGAAATCTTCTTCATTCTAAATGACTTGCGCGAAACTGTTAAAGTAAGAGTTAGACAAAAACTTACTGCACAAAAATATGCATCTCCTCAAAACACACAATTTACGTCCTCTACTTTCTTGATTTTATACTAACCATTTTTGAAATATTCGTTGTTATTGATTTCAATTTTAAAATAAGTATACTTTTCCTAAACATGAATTCATCTTCCGTTTATTCTTTTGTTTTACTCCTGGATATACAAAGAGAAGCGAATTTCAAAGTCAATCGCATAACAGCACCTCTTAAAGGATTTGAGCATTGCTTTAGCTTAGTATATTCCTTTATTCCTCTTTTATGTACAAGAAAATATGTAACTTATTTTTCCTAATGTGTGTCTCAATTAGCATGAAGTAGACAGAAGAATAAACTTTCTATGAATATTTTGTTTGCAGCTCATGTAGAGAAAGTGATGTGAATGGAACACGTAGAGTTTTTTTGCTTTTATAGCTCTTGTCTGTCGTAGATGAGAATACATTTTTCATTATTCTGTAAGGAACACAGGTGGCTTACTAAACATTAATGATGGTATCACTATCCTTGATCCCTCAACTTGTGATAAAAATCTGATGTGTTCCATTCACACGATTTTCTCTAGAAACTACTGTTGCACACATTATTTCATTATTTAAATTGTAGTAATCGAGATAAACATTAACAGAAATCGTTGAATTAATTACTTTTAAGCAGAAGAGAATAAGGTAATACACTAGGCTAAAGGCATTGCCAATTATTTTAAAATGTCAGCCCTATGTGAAGAAATTGAAATTCGGTTCGCTTTGCATGATCAGGAGTAAAACAAAAGAGAGAAGAAACGAAAACTGACTTCTCGTTTGAGAAAAGTTTCAAATAGTTTAAAATTGATACCAATAACGAGGAATATCTGGGAAACGAGTCAACTCCACAAAAAATTAATATCTCATAAATTGTATTAACGAAATCTACATTCTTTGTGTAATAACTTTTTGTCAATCTGTTAGATTTACTAGTTATGCAAAGTTCATCCAGAACAAAGAGGTCTTCAAAAGCTATTCCCAGAAAATTCAAGATAAACATTTTCTTGTCATGTACGTATCTTTAATATATGTAATTTTATTCAAAATCATTAGTATTTTTGATGAAAACCAAATTTCCACACGCACAAATACACGGCCCTTTTTCCAAAAGTTTTATTTTTTATTCAGGGGACCGCAAAACATATATTTCCGGTGAAATCTCGTCATAGAACTTTTGGGTGGATTGCATAGGCCACGCCGTGGCCGAGTGGTTAGACCACTCGCCGTTCACCAGTGCGGCCCGCGTTCGATCTCAGGCGACCGCACGTGGGATTTCTGCACGGGTTTTCAGGTTTCCCCAGCCATCGCCTTCCGCCGGTGCTCCATCTTCGTTCCGTGCATCTTCAGTGTCAGCGCCTGCGGTGCCACAGTAGTAAGAGCGGGCGTTAAATACTATAAAAAAATAATACTATATGCATAATACGTATGGAGAAAGTAAAAATTAGTTTGTATTGAAGCTATGTGGTAATGTACCACGATGCCTTTGAATATACATTCCTGTATAAGGCTATGGACCGTTAAAGGAATCAGAACATAGATTTCTTCTGCGACTCCACAAGCTGCAACATAAGTTTCGGCATTTTCTTGATGCTGTTCATGCAGATGGGCTGTGAAAGCAGCAGTTGGATTAAGTTACAGTGTGGTGAAAATAATCACTAAAGGTTACATAAAAATCTCGTGTCACAGTTTACATTTGCATTGCATTGCAATCTGTGAATCCTGTTGTGAGATTAGGTCACATTACAGTTACTGTTGATAATTATAAATACATTTATTTACAAATATTAATCCTGATGTTGAATTTTTCAGAGGTGTCGGTTTTGCATAACTTACAATTACATGTCTGTTTCCAATGGGGTTTTATTTATGGACGCTCTTGAATTGCTATACTTCTCAGCGTCCCATTCTATACTGGGGATGAAATATCGCTTAACTTTGTTCAGAGGCCTATTTTATCGGGCTTGAGGTTATTTTACATGCCATAAATCCACGACATGGGACCAACAGCTTTACTTCCCTTCCGAAGGAAGCTATGCTTAGGATTTTTACGCCTGAAAAAAATCTGTCGTCCTCTGTCGGATTTGAATCCGGGACCTTGGGTATATAAAGTTAGCATAGTAACCATTACACCACGGAGGGCAAAATCCTCACGGTGAATGAAAACCTTCGCTGTATATGTTTGTATAATGGTATCCTTTTGGTTCTGACCTAAACTTATTTTTGATCTTTTGCAATTCCTTAATAGAAGATGAAAGTTGTAGTAAGCCCTTTTTTGGAATTTCTGCAAATTATTTGCTGCTATATATAAATCATGTCTGCGTCTAGTCTCTTTGTTGTTTATATCTGCATTTTTGGTACATTTTCTGGATTATTTATTTCAAACAACAATGCGGTTAGAATATATTCGCAGGTAGTGACAAAGTTCCAAACATTTTAAATAGTGTTTTGCAGTTTTTGTTTAATTTATATATTAAAATGTTAAATTTAATTTTAGAGTTTTGGAAAATATGATTTAATCAAATAAAATGAGCTAAAATTATTCAATTTAATAATCTTCCTCCAAGAACTGTAAATACTATTAATCTTCGATTGTTTTAACCAATCGCGCCCTCTTAGAACCGATTTTAATTTACTGCAAACTAGCCTACCACACTAAGAGGTGCAGTTCAGACTAAGTATGCTAGTTAAGACTCTCGTGTGAGTAATACTTATCTGAAACTTATGGGAGGTACTTAACTAAGAAGCTTGGAACATTTTGAATATGCAACATATTTACGTGATATAAATTATGAAGTAATTTAAAGGATTTGTCCAATTTGTATGAAATTTACTATTCATATTCACATATCAGCAATACAACACAGTTTCAAAAATGCTCTACCTATAAATGCAGAAATTTGAAATGTAATTCTGTCACTTAAAGCAATTATTATTCTAGCACCTAAATGCACTTAAAATTATTAGTAAATTAATGCATAACGGTAGGTAAATGATAAATATTTGAATATTTTAATGAACTAAACACAAAATTAAGTGCTATATATACATATACACACATATAATGGATGTTGGTATATATGAGATTGATAAACTCCAACATATTTCGACCAATCATCAGGAAGTTGGCACATCAAAGTGTTTTTCATGAAGAAGGTTTTTATAATATTCATTTTACTTTAACTCGCCACTACATTGCGCTGCAGTGCTTCATTTTCTATAACATTCAATCAGTCGCATGAAAATTGATATACGTTGATGTTTGAACACGGATGATATTTACACGATATCTATTTTGCTATAACTCAACAGAAATTACAAAAAACAGCAATAGCAGCAAACCATAACAATTAGTGTTTGTGAGTGTTAGTACAATAAATAGTTATAGCAACTTATAATAGATGTACTTATAATAAGGGTATTTACATGTTTTGACACTGTTTCTTTACATACACATTTGCAGGGTCTGATAAACGTCGATTAAAGCAACAAATGTAGCACAGAATCGATTGTCGCGTTTTAACGCTGTCTTTTGTTTTCGGGAACTAACATTGGCCCTCTATGTTTATTCCTTGCAAAAATTGTAATCGCCTTTTGTTACTGCAAGGATATTTATAAAGCAACCTGTATATTCTGTGTTGTATCAACAAATATTTTCTGCTTCTATTGCAAAAATAAAGACCTGCAAATCGAAAGAAAAAAAAAAACAACAACAACAACAAAAAACTTGAATCCTGAATATTTACGAAGATGCAGTCAGAGACTGTTTTAATTGTGATTCTGTATATTGGATTCATTAGATTATGGATAATATATATTAATTGTTATTTCTATTATATAATCTGTGTGAATAGTTTAGCACAATAAAACAGTGTTCCTCCAGGTATCTTTTTTTCAGCTATTAAAAATATATTATGAGTAGTTTAAAAGGAAGACAGTTTGAAAACGCGGTTGCAATCTTAAGATACTGGAATATACTGAGGTAATTTTAAGTGCTACAAAGTGATACTCCAATTTCAACCAAACCTGCGGGTAAACGCTAATATTTGTATAAAACACTAAAAAAGATGTAGGTATATTTTTCTTTAATTTTGGTCTTGACTTCCATTAAGGGACTGTGAATATCCGACTCCGCCGGCAAGCAATTGGCTGCCCGCTGCCAAAAAAATTCTCGATAGGCCGGCCACGCATCCACACGAAAGCACTTGTAAATCCCGAGACATGCTGGAAAGAGATAAGCTCGAGCTTTGCATAGGAACGATAGCTAGGCGTAGCGCCAAGAACATTTGCACTTGCCTTAACTCAACGTGAACTAAAAACGCAATCGTAGTTGAGTATCTTGAGGCTGTAACGGAGTGTCGTAACATTTTTATGTTTCACTTGAGCTCATAAGCATTCTGAAGCATTGCATCTACTTCCTATGCGTTATGTAAAAGTTTATTCATGCAGCATCGACTTATCTTGATGCTTTGTGTCACGACATATTATCCGTGATATATGTACAAGGAAGTTGTGCATTCCTGGCTCATTGATGTCTTTTACGTTGATAGCATGCAAATAAATGTCCTTGATAGTAAAGTCACCTTCATGTATCCACCAGACTTTCAATTAAGGTAGTTAGATTCCGAACAGAAATGGGTCAGTTAACAGCTGTTAGTTTGGAAATAGCTATATCATCCGTAAAGCTAGTAATATGCATAATCATCCTCCATCCCACGGTTTTTTTCACTTGTCCCGTATTCAAACTGTTGAGGAGAAGGTTAACTGGACTCTAGAGGCTAATGTTGACCCAATTTTAGTTACCGGAAAACGTCATATGTCATCAGGTACATAAGCAGTATAACTTTAACTCACCACAGAAAATACTGATTGTCGAAGAAAACGACAAATTCTGTGCTGAATTGCCTATGTGTGCTCACTTAGGCAGTATTTTATTAGATGCTACAGAAATGCTGGAAAATACACTGGGGGAGTCAAAATAAGGAAGAAGTGGAATGCTTTTAAAGATTAGAATATGCCATGACTTTTAAGATAATCTGATGTGCTCCATTCACATAACTTTCTCTACATCTCTGCGACAAATTATTGTTAAAGCTTATTCTTCTATTTACTTCGTGCTAATCGAGAAAAAAATAGCAGAAATGGTCTCATTCCTTGTTTCCATGTAAGTAGAAGGGAAATAGGTAGTAACATTGTCTAAGATAATAATCCAAAGATGGTTGCTCTGTGATTGAAGCGCCTTTGTATGGACAGGAGTTCACAAATTCACGTATGAGAAAATTATAGGTATTTTAAAGCTGAAACCAATAACAAGGAATATCCCAAAGACCATCAGCTTCACAAAAAAATTATATAACAAAAATTGTGTGTCTTAATGAGCTCTACAATTTCTATTGAGCAAGTTTTTGTCTATCTCTTACGGTTTACCATCCATAATAAAGATGTCTTCAGAGGCTGTTCCCAGAAAATTCAATATACACATTTTATTTGCCATATAAATATCTTTAATATACGACAGTTTAATCAAAACCGTTTAAGTCATCTTTGAGAAAATAAAAAATTTCGAAATTTTTTTCAATGTAAAGGGTAGTTGGGGTGGGGGATTGTTGTGAAAATCTTCGTGCGCATCTTTGAAAGATACTGAAATTAAATACTAAGTTTGGTATTTAAGGGAATTTTCATTTCTGAGCTATGCTGCCCACTGATACACACACACACACACACACACAAACACACATGTACGTACAGACCCACACGGACATTTTTCTAAAGATATTTTTTTATTCAGGGGGTCCCAAAACATATATTTCCGGTGAAACCTAGGTATCGATTTTTGGGGGCAATACAATACCTTCTCTATACACTATGTAATAATACGTGTAGAGAAAGTAAAAACAGAGGATGTTATTTCATGCAAGTCCTTGAAGAAGGAACCAAGGAAGACATGGTGGATACACTGCAATAACTCACGTATAGGCGTAGCAGATATCGTTATGGCGGACTCGTGAACGGAAGGTCTGCGGTTCTTATCCTGGCAGGACCGTCCTCCCTGATTGAGGCTCTTTCCAGGTTTTTCTCAGTCTGGCAAATGCGGAGACGTAGTCTGAACTTAGGCCTGGAACGTTTCGTTCCCAGATTTCCTTTCCAAATTATTTCGTTTCGAATATTATTACTCTCTACCGCCTGCCAAAAATGTTTAATTAATCACAAAATATGTAGTTAAATGAACGCTTACATTTTGGACGCAGTAAGCTTTTGTTCATCTCCTATTTACCGGCCGGAGCGGGGGGGGGGGTTCAAGGCGCTGACCCCCTCTCACCCTCTAATACTGCACCCCATCCATGACGTCTGTCATGGAACGAGATGGGGGCCGCAGCGGCCGGGCGGTAGGCCAAGGTTCCTTGTGAACTGTCGTGCCATGGAATTACTCGTATTATTATTATTATTATTATTATTATTATTGCTATGTATTACATAGTAGGTAGAAGAGGAAATGTATTCCAGAATCTGAATTCAGAAAGCACTCTTAGAAAAGGTAACTGTGTTGGTCTATCAGTGCGCGTGCACGATTTTGTCTATGCAGAGCATAACTTAAAGAACAAAGCCCTTAAATGACCAAACTTAGTATTTGTGCTTACTATCCTTCAAGGGCATGACACGCAGATTTTCAGGAATATCCCCCACTACTAACTAGTCTTTACATAGAACATCTTTTTTGAAACTTTGATTTTCTCAAAAACAAAAACAAACAAGCAGTTATTACAATACCGTATATGAAATATATTTACATGAAAAATAAAATGCATATATTGAATTTATTAGGAAGAACCTCTGAAGTACTCTTCATTCTAGATAACTTTTGCATACTGGTAAACCATAAGAAATACAAAAAAATATACCTATAGATTTCGTCAAAACACCAATTTAAGTCTTATACATACGTTGTTCTTGTTGAGCTAACCAAGATATTCTTTGTTATTCGCTTCAATTTTAAAATACTTATATTTTTCTCAAACAGGAAGTCATCATCCGTTTATCCTTTGTTTTGCTCCTGGTCCTGGCCATGCAAAGAGAGGGAAATCATTTCAATGTCAATCGCATAGCAACAGCTTTGGAAAAGATTTGGCAATGTGTATTCCCTTATTTCCTAATTTTTTTCAAAACCTATCGATGATACAACTTTTAAAATTAGTAAAGGTTTTCTCAGTAATATGGTCTTTGATTAAAATTAATTCAGTAGCCTAAAAGCAGCTTTAAAGAATTAAATTCGTGAAAGTAATATGCTTGAAGAAATGCTGAGGTTTTTACTAATAGTCCTTTTAATACCCGTGCTATTCAAATACATTTATGAGTGTAGTTTAAATTAAGCAGGCGCTATGTTTTAATATTCCTGCAAAATTTCATAAGTTTGGCTCACCATTTTCAGAGAAAAAGGAACATGAAGCTAAGAAAATGTAGGTTTGACAAAAACCCATTTTAAATGGAAGCATGGCAGGCATTTAAAGTATACACTACCTATTATACACACGCATAAGGGCATAATTAGCATCGTAAGCATGTAAACCCATATATCATTCTGTTCAGCACAACAATTGTACCTCTTCTTTCTTTAAAAAAATGATTTTCCGAGACTACAGTCCCCAATTTCCTATTAAAATAGAATATAATTAAGTAAAGTGGAACATTGGAATTTATCATTTTTTTTTCGTTTCTGATTTATGCTATTTATGCAATTACACACACGGACCGGTTTTGTTAAATTACATTTTCTGGTTTCAGTGAAATCTTGTTATCCAAAGTGAGGAAAACATCTGGAAGCGTTTGAAATTTGAGCTTGGAAGCGAATTCACTCTTAGAAATGTTGATATCTTTCGTAATTATTTAGTTATGCCAAATCGTTACTTTCTGGATGTTCCTTCTACTTTTCTCAAACATAAAGTCGTCCATGTTTCTTTTGTTTTACTGCTGGCCATACAGAGAGAAGCAAATTTCAATGACACTGCCATAGCGATAGCTTTCAAAAGATTTTTTATTGGTTTAGCCTAATGTATTCCTTTATTCCCTTCTACTCATTAGGAACTAAATAATATGACCATCCTGAAAATGTATAGCTCGATTAGCATGAAATAGAAAGAATCTCTTGAAGACTAGTTTGTTTGCAGAAAAGATAGATAAAGTCATGTAAATAGATCACATCAGATTTTTACTTTCTCTAGCAAATATGTACAATGTACATAGTGGATAAAGAGGTATTGTATACCACGCAAAAGTTCAATACCGATGTTTCGCCAGAAATACATGTTTTATTCTCTGAATCTAAAAAAGATTTTTTTAGAAAAAGCTCCGTGTATGTTCATGTGTGTCTATGCGCAGCATAGCTCAAAAACGAAAAGTCTGTTAAGTACAAAACTTGGTATTTGGATTCAGTACCTTCCAAGGTTTTCAAGAAAGTAGCCCCACCCCTCTCTACCCTTTACATGGAACGTATTTTGAAATTTTTAATTTTCTCAAAACGATTGGTCTTTAAAAAATTGTGACTATTGCTTTAGCCTGCACATTCCATTATTCTCCTTCTACTTAAAAAGAAGCAAGCAATAAGAGAATTCTGCTAATGTTTATCTCGATTATCGTGATGTAAATAAAAGAATTTTGCAAGAATAGTTTGTGGTGCAGCTAGAGAAATTTATGTGAGTGGATCACATTAGTAGAAGTTATAAAAGTAAACTATATCGGGTGGGGAAATTCATGTGACGAAAGTTTTCTGGTGTTACTCTTGAATACAGAGCCTGCCCAATGGAAATACGCAGAGTAATGCATTTCGTATTACTGTACTCCAGCACAGTGCTCCTTCTAATGGTAGCTGTGCACAGCTGAATGAATACGGATGGAAAAGGAAATCGATAGGTAAAGGCACTTCCTTTCTGAGAAGGGAAAAAGCAACAATAGCTACCCATTCATGCTTACTTACGTCTTGCGCAAGTTCTTTTTGAAGACAGGTTCTTGAGGCTCAGGCTGCCATTCAAGCGTCTCGAGTTAGATTCAGTTCTCCAAACAATATTTGTTATAATACGCAGTTAATGTTGATGTTGATGCCGTGTCTAGTTTACGGTAACTGGCTTATGTCTAAGTCAAACATTTTTTACTTTTGAGAAAATGCCTGTTTTCTTTCTTTTGAAAATAGTTTCCCCAATTTTTTTATTGTTTCATTTATATAACCCCCTTTAACATCTAAGGTCATATCGGGGCTCTGCACTTTCTTTTACGTTTGGTTTAAATCATTTTATTTTCCTCAAACACACACACATACACACATTCTCTCTTTCATACACACTTCCAGACTCTGTGGAATTCTAGCTAAATAAAAATGCCATGCCCCTCCCGGGAATCGAACCCGGGTCCTCCGGGTGAGAAGTCAGCTCACTGTTCGCTCGACCATGGGGGCACTCTTTTCCCAGTATTGTTTGTGTACACCTCTGAAATATACCCATTTGAATATTATAGGTACATTTTGAAACTAATATCCCCGTTATTTTCATTAAAAAGGAATAAATAAACAAAATCCAGTTTAAGGATGTACCTACATCTGCAATACCCAAGTAATGTGAAAACTAATTTTCAATTTTAGTTAACAAAATGTCTTGATTGAAAGAAATTTGGAGGATTGAGGGACCACATTGTTCTGTGTTTAGAAGCTGTTTATGGAAAAGTGACATACCATGTTTCCCAACAAAAAATGTTCGCAACTCAAACTTAGAGTGCACTTATCCCCAAAAGTTTTGATTGTAGAGCCACCATATTTTTATGTGGTACTTCACACAATGTGAGGTTTTGAACACAAAACTTGTTTCCAAAATTGGGAAGGGTAAAAAGCTAATAAAAAAAATAGGACATTTGTATTCCACCCAAAAATTCGATACCGAGATTTCACCGGAAATAGAGGTTTTAAGAACAAAACAAGCATTTTTTGAAAAATGGTCCGTGTGTGTGTGCGCGTGCGTCTGCATGTCTCTGGGCAGCATAACTCAAAAACCAAAAGTGCTTCAAATACCAAACTTGTTATTTAAGCTAAATATCTTCCACGACCGTCACGAAGATTTTCAGGAAACTCCCTCTAACCCAAACTGCCCTTTACATGGAGCTTTTTTTTCTAAATTTTCTATGACTTAAAAATGACCAACGATTTTGAACAAAACGCCATTTATTGAATATATTTACATGGCAAATAAACCGTATATGTTGCATTCCTTGGGAATAACCCCTGAAGTCCTCTTCATTTTGAACGACTTTTGCATAATTTGTAAACCGTAAGGGACAGACAAAAAATTACTGCATAGAGACTTTGGAACTCGTTAAAATACGCAATTTATGTCATAAATAGTCTTTTTATTATTATTTTCTGTACAGCTATTTCCGAGACTTCCCTGAAATTTGTTACAATTTGTAATACCTAAATTTACTCAAACGGGAAGCCCTCGCCCGTTTCATATCTTATTTTATTTTACTTCTGGCTATGGAAAAAGTACAGAATTTTAATGTCAATCGTATGGCGAACTCTTTTAAAAAGATTCGACTCTCGCTTTAGCCTAGTGTATCCATTTATTTCCCTTCTACTTAAAAGGAACTAAGTAATGCGGCCATTTTGGTAATGTTTATCATGATTTACATGAAGTGGATAAAAGAATGTTATTTTGTAAGAAAAGTTTATTTGCTAAACAGATTGAGAAGGTCATTTGAATGGGAATTCTTCAACATTCTGCAGTTCATGTCGTTAATTTGTTCCATATACTATTCTGTTGCTAGTCTTGCCTTAAATTATAATTTTCCAAATACTTTGGTGTCCTAATGACTTCTGAATTTTAAGAGCATTGGAGATGGACCAGACGAAGCACTATCTTGTTTTGATGGTCCTCCAAGCATCTAGGAAGCTCGTTATCAAAGCTGATAAAAGGTTTATGATCTGTAGTTTTATATCGATATATAATCGCACCACATCTCGATTATGACATGTGCTCGTTGAAGCTTGCGTTTCTCTGCTGCGTTGCCACACCTTGGGTGTAACCTTAACTATAGTTCTCAAGTGAAGTAAGCAGAAGAGGAGAAACAGATTCAAGGGCATGAATCGCTGCGGTGTGGTCCATAGTGTGTTGGAGCGTAGCCAAGTTACACTATACACATCCATCCGTGGTTTTTTGTTCCCTCTGTGGAGTAAGCCTTGGTTAGTGTTGCGGCCAGAGTTGAGCACGTGAGTCCTTCCGGAGTAGTGGGGGAAGATTCTCCCACCAGAGTGCCGGTCCACTACCCAAAACATTGGATAAATAAAAATACATGATCTTCGTGAGATATCGTTTGCTTACATTTCTTTCAACTCGATGCGTGTACGTGCAAGCAACATTGTTTTTGTATTGTTTCGTAGCGTTAGTAGTGTACAATGCCCGTGTATACTGTATGCGGCACCAGTGGTGTTGGTGCCCTCCGTGGTCAAATGCTAACTTCTGGTTCCTAAAGCCGCGGGTTCAAACCCGGCAGAGGGCGATGGACTTTTTCGGGCGTAGAAATCCTTAGCGTAGCTTCCTTCGGAAGGAAAGTAAAGCCGGTGGCCCGTACCGTAGATATACGGCACGTAAAATAACCTCGTAGCAAAATTAAGCGGCATTTCGCGCCCAATATAGAACGGGACGCTGAGAACCACAACAGTTACAGAAATTATATTTGGAAACGTGAGGATTAGGTATATCATAGATGGGGTCCACAGTCACAGGGACAGAACACCACACGTAGGCCATAGTGGCCTTTGCGATTTTATGGATATACTCGAAAGGCCTCCAGATCCGCATGAAGACGTGCGCTAGCATGGAAGGGGTCCTTAACGTTTCCAGATCGAATGCATCCGCGGTTTTGAGCATCCAGTGATCCCCCGAAAAGCGCTTAAAGGACCCGAAGGGATAGTTAAATTCTGGTAGGGAAGTGTTTCTGAAAAATCTTGTGTCATATCCTTGAGAGATACTAAACTTAAATACTAAGTTTGTTGTTTAATGGTGTTTTCTTTTTTTAATTATTTTATCCACAGACACACAGATACACAGAGTTTTATCTAAAATGCTTTTATTTATTCACGGGTCATCAACACATGTATTTGCAATGAAACTTCAGTATCGAGCTTTTGGTTGGACTACAATGCTTTCACTTCTACCGCGTTTACTGTGCATATGCGTTAGAGAAAGTAAAATTGCAGCGTCAACATTGTGACAATTCCCAGTGAGTAAACAGTAATTACCCGCCTCAGAATTGGTCACTTCAGCATTAACAAAGATCCAGAATCAAAATGTGAGACCTGCAACACACAGCTTACTATACAACACATTCTGCTTCAGGCCGGCTTCAGTGACTTACCAACACAATTAAAGACTATAATATTTATAAGACAATGTAAACTTTTGGATTTATTGTGAAGCATAAATGTAACCATTTTGTATTTTACATTATGCAAATAACTATTTTATGCGACCCAAAATAAATTATATTATTAAAATAATGCCCCATTGTTAGTATTAATAGCAATATCATATGGGAAAAAGTTGCCTCTCTAATTAAAGTGGTGGTAACGTTGCTGCTTGCCAAGCGGGAGACCAGGATTCGATTTCCAGTACTGGCGTGTGAATTTTTCCCCCACTAGGAGACCTGGACCGGAGTGCATTCAGCCTCGTGAGGTCCTGGGGTGCCAATTGAGAAGCTACTTGATGTAGAAGTAGCGGCTACAGAAGTAGCGTAAAGACCGCATTAACTGACCGGGGGGATAGAAGTGCTGACCACGTCTCACCCCCAATACCACATCCCATCCATGATGTCTGTAATGGACCGAGATGGGGGACGCAGCGGCCGGGCGGTAGGCCAAGGCTCTTCGTTAGCTGTGCCAAGGAGGAGTCTCTAATAAAAATGTTTGTAAAATGGACTGATCCTTTGCCTATAAAGGGTTGACGTATTTTTGGTATGTGACTTCTTAAAAGTAATTATTGTGCTGTAAAATTCAAATATACTGCAATACATAAATAATTTGTTTGCACATTATTTCTTTCTCTAGGACATAATAGATACAGAAGGTGATGTGCTGCATCCAAAAAAATTGTAATGAGATTTCACCGAAAATACATATTTTAGGGTCCTCTGAATAAAAGAAACATTTTTAGAAAATGGGCCTGTGACTGCCTAACTGTGGGCAGCATATCTCAAAAAGGAAAAGCCAATTGAATACCAAGCATGATATGTGAATTCATAATCTTCCAAGAATGTAACACAAAGGTTTTCAGGAAAATCCGTCCACCCCAATTACCCTTTACATGGAAAAATATGATTTTATCAAAAAATGGCTCTAAAGATTTGTGTTAAAGTATCATGTGCTTAAAACACCTTCATGACATACATTTCATTTGTCATAATCTTCTTGAGCGGCCCCTGAAAACATCTTTATTCTGAATGACCTTTATATAACTTTTTTTAAAACTGGTAAACCGTAACACATAGACCAAAGCTTACTACACAAAAAACTTAAGATCTCGTTAAAACACACAACTTATGTCATATACATTTATTTTTTATATTAAACCTTTTCGAAATATTCTTTCTCATTGTTTCCAATTTTAAACTAGTTAAACTTTTTTCAAGCGGAAGTCGTTTTTCTTTTCATCTCTCTTTTGTTTTATTTTTGGCAAGCAAATAGATCCGAATTTCAATTGTTTTTTACAGGGCAACTTGCTTTCAAAAGATTTGATTATTGCTTTAGCTTAGTACATTCCCTTATTTCCCTTCTACTTGCAAGGAGGTAAGTAATAAAATCAATGCTGCTATTGTTTATCTCGATTAGCATTCTGTAGATAAAGGAATAATCTTTTGTAAGAAAAGTTTGTTGCGGAACAGCTAGAGAAAGTCATGTGAATGTAAGACATATTTTTTTAGCTAGATTTTCGAAGCAAGCTCCACAAATATATCCAATAACTTGTAGCTTTCTTTATCCCTCCTTGTATTTTCCAGTTTCTTTTGTTTCGCGCCTTTTACTGTTGATTCGCGTCGGACACAGCAGTCGCCGTTCATGTTTTTATAATTTACTGTGCAGAAAACAAGAGCTGGCTGAACGTGCTCCTAAAAAGGTGACCACTATGATTTTAGTACTGCCATAAAATACAACTCAGCGGAACAAAAACGGCGTTAAGTTACCGGTGCTAAGTCACACCTTTAAGAGGACTGGAAAGTAGAAAATTGTAAAAGTAAGTTTTGCGCTATAATAAATGAGAACTGGAATTCTCAGTGGTGTTAAGTAATCAAACTTCCCTTTATATTTATGAGCAATTGTTTAATCCACTATATTGATGGTTTGGCGGCGCCGTGGCCGAGTGGCTACACCACTCGCCTCCCACCTAGGCGGCCCGGGTTTGAACTTAAGCGCCCGCATTTGGGATTTTTGTTGGACGAAGCGGCGTCTGGGCGGGTTTACTCCGGGTTCCGGTTTCTCTTGTCACTCATCAATTGCTCCATCATCACCTTTTCTATCATCCATTCCGCTTGCATTTAACAGCATTCACTTCCTCACGCTCATGCCTGACTACGGGCCGACTACTCGTTCCAGGTTCTCCAATCTGCAGTTTCGTGCCGTTGGCTATCCAACAGGCTTTCCACCCAGAGACACCCGCTTGCAATTCCTAGGAGGGGTGTCAGTCCTAAATACGGGTAGGGTAAGCCGACTACGGAAAAAGAAAAACAACATTGATTGGTTCTTATACAAACTGAAGTATTCTTACTGGAGTGTTTACCATATTAAACATATATAATAATATTTATGTCTGAAATCACAGAAAGTTTCATACTCGCATTTAGATTTACCATGAAAGCTGCTGTGCTATATGTTGCCACCAGTTTTAATTCGGAGATAACTAACAGGAACAGCTATTTTAACAAGAAGTCAAATTAGCTTAAATTATCTTGAAGAAATATTTCAGTTTTAGAAATTTTGGAATTTAGAATTGTAGTCTACAATTATATATAAAATATATATGATATTCTAAAGTTTTTTCTTTCTTATATCGCTAAACAAGTGTCTTTAATTAGACTTTACTTATATACCAGTATACTTTAAAATGTGGTTATCCCCATTTAATTTTGTATTGTGTTAGTTCTGTGACCAGGAGTGTTGAACTTCCAAGTGTAAAATGTGTGAACGTACACCACTACAAAGAGGAAATGTATATCTAACGTTGTACTGCTGCCAAACGGATGCTTCGTGTTGTTTGTTTATTAAATCTGACTGTTTAGCACATATGCGTATAAATATTTTTCAGAACATGACAACCCTTTGCCAAAGGCAAAGTTACGGGTTTAGGTTGTTTACGGTTGGAAACCAACCCTCGCAGTTGCCAAGTCTTACACTTAGTGGTCCCTTAACTAAGGCGCGAATCTCGACTTGCAAGCAGAGTCTTCGAGTCTCTAGGAAACGAGTTTTTACTACGTTGCCTCTCGCCCCTAAGTAGTACAGGCTTGTATTTTGTTTGCTAGTGGTTATTGCCCATTGGCAGGGGGAGCGGTCCCATAAGAAGCGGCCATTAGTTTTTGGAGAAAACTATATTTCTGTTATTCTAAGTATAAAAATCGGCAGGAACAAGAATTTTGAAAAAGATATCCCGTGGCCACCCGCATGTAAACAACAATGAATTACTTGCATAATAATAGTGCTGTAGATTAAAAGGAAATTGTTACAGAAAGTGGGATTTGCTTAAATGATGTTATCACTCATGCTAATATAAAGCCTATAATAATTACATTTTCAGCCCACCAAAGAGGCAAAAAAAAAAAAAAAAAAAAAAAAAAAATAGAAGGGCACCCAAAAGGAAGTTAAAGGACCGGAAGGATGCTGGCTAAGGGGTTGGTAACAAGGCAAATTTGGAAATACAGGGACAGACAGTTAAAAATCTCATGTGTTCCATTCACCTGCTTTCTCTAGCTATTCCACAGATAGACTTTCCTTACAAAACATTGTTTCTTTTACGTCGTGCTAATTGAGATAAACATTATCAGAAATGGTCTTATTGCTTGCTTCCTTGTAAGCAAAACGTAAATAAGAGAATACACAGGGTTAAAGCTTTAGTCAAACCTTTTATAAGCTATCACTATGTGAAACATTTTAAATTTGGTTATTTTTTTCATTCTCAGGAGTAATGCAAAAGAGATGAAGCGAAAGTTGATTGCCTGCTTCAGAAACTTTAAACTAGTTTAAAACTGAAATCTGTAACAAGGAATATCTTGAAAACGGTTAACTCTACAAAAAATAATGAAATGTATAAGACATAAGTTGTGTGTTTGATTTTTATGAGGTCCACATTGTTTTGTGTAGTAATTTTTTGTTTCTCTCTTAGATTTACAAGTTATACAAAAGTCAGCTAGAATGAAGAGGTCTTCAGAGGGTTGTGCCCTGAAAATTCAAGTTATACATTCGTTTTGATATAAAAATACTTAAACTTATGGCATTTTAAACAAAATCGTTAAGAGCCATTTGTTGAAAATCAAAATTTTGAAAACATATTCCATGTAAAGGGTAGTTGGAGGTGGGGATTTTCTTGAAAATCTTCGTGTTGCATCCTTGGAAGATACAGATCTTAAATACCAAGTTTGGTATTTAACCGACATTTCGCTTCTGAGATATAATGGCAACAGTCTCTTTCTCCCTCACCCTCTCTCCCTCGACCCTTTCTCTGTCTCACTCACTCACTCACTCACTCACTCACACACACACACACACACACACACACACACACACACACACAGACATTTTTCTAAAAATGTATTTCCGTGAAATCTAGGTTTCGAAATTTTGGGTGTATTACAATACCTCCATTATGTATATTGCACTTGCGTGCTAGAGAAAGTAAAAATAAGTTTTCGTAGGAACAGTTTGCAGTACTATATAAAAAAATCTGATGTGTTCCATTCAGATGCCTTTCTCTGGCTGTTCTAAAAACTGTTCCTATCTACATCATGCTCATTGAGATAAGCATTAACAGAAATAGTCTTAATACATATTTTCGTTTAAGTAGAAGGGTAATAAGGCAATAAACTAGGCTCAAGCGATCATTCACTCTTTTAAAAGCTGGTTGTTATGTGAAACCATTGAAGTTCGGCACGCTTTGCACGGCCAGCAGTAAAACAAGAGAGAAAACGAAAGATGGCTTCCGCTTGTCAGAGTTAGGTAGTTTGAAACTGAAACCTACAACATGGAATATCTGAGAAACGGTTCACTCTAAGAAAAAAAAAAAAAAAAAAAAAAAAAAAAAAAAAAAAAAAAAAAGTGGCATAAGGTGTGTTCTAGCAAGATCTACAATTTTTTGTGTAGTAAGTTTTTATCTTTCTTACGGTTTACCATTTATGCAAACTTCAGCAAAACCCATCCAGAATAGAGGTTTTCAAAAGTTATTCCAATAAAATCCAAGATAAACATTTATCATACCGCATTTTATTCAAAATAAACGGATGAGAATAACAAACATTTCATAAATTTTCCATGTAAAGGGTAGCTTGGGGTGGGAGGATTTTCTTAAGAATATTCGTGTCGCATCCTTCGAAGAAATTAAATGTAAATACTAAGTTTGGTATTTGACGATCCTTTCGTTTTTGAACAATGCTGTCCAGACACACGCAAACACATTTTTCTAATTTTTTTTTTTAATCAGGGGATCTCAGAATATATTTCTGATGAAATTTCGGTATCGAACTTTCGGATACAATGCAACACCACCTCTAGCTGCTATGTACATACGTGCTAGAGAAAGTAGTAAATTATATTGGGCGGAAATGAAATGGCGTTTTATTTATGGACGCTCTTTTAACTGCTATGGTTCTCAGCGCCCCATTCTATACTGTGCGTGAAAGACCGCTTAATTTTGCTCAGAGGCCTCTCTATCAGGCTTGAGGTTCTTTTACGTGCCATAAATCTACGACACGGGACCAACGGCTTTACTTTCCATGCTAAGGATTTTTACACCCGAAAAAATCCATCGCCCTCCGCCGGGTTTGTCCCCGCGACCTTGGGTATATGAAGTCAGCATGGTAACCATTACACCACGGAGGCCGACATATTGGGCGGAGAATGTCGTGTTAATGTAAACACGTCAGTTCCCCCCCTCCCTTAGCTGGGATTAAATGACCTGTATTGTCTTGTTTAAACTGTTTTAATCGCTTATTTTCCCTCAGACCAATTATGTGATGGCGTCTACCTTCACTGACAATTGACGATCGGTGAATACCTGCTATTTCTGTGTTAGGAAAGATTAAAAATAGAACAGTGCTGTGCTTTTGATTGTTTCAAACGTCACAGTGTCCTCACTCCAAACGAATGATTGGCACTATTGACAATGAGCTAGCTCTTTCTTTTGACATTGATGATCCGTGGCCGCGTAGTCGACATACATTTTTAATTTTTATATCACGTAAAATGTACATAGCAGGTAGAGAAGGTATCGCATTTTACCCAAAGGTTGGATACCGAGATTTTGCTGGAAATAGTTGTTTTGAGGACCTCTAAATTACAAGCTAGATTAAAGTTCCAAGTGTGTGTCTAAACAGTAATTACTCAAAAACTAAACGACGGTTAAATATCTAGCTTGTATCTGACTCTGTATCTTCCAAGGATGCGACATGAAGGTTTTCAGAAATATCCCCATGTGAAGGGCAGTTCACATGACATATTGGTCGTAATGGATTTAAAATGCTAAGTTTTATAAGTAATACCACGAGTGTTTTCATCTTGTGGATAACAGATGGAAACACGAGAGTTGTATTTGATAAGACAATTCAGCGAAATAGACTATTAATAATTTATAATATATAGGAAGAGGGATGTCATCAGGTTATTATTGTAATACTTACATTAGTTCTCAAATGGTAGATGACGCATTCGACCATGTTTTTATTTACCGAATGTTTTTTTTTTTCTTTCTTTCTTCACTGCCTCCTTAATTTATAATATGGAAGACCGTGTCTACACCCAATGTACGAATATCGAGAGCAACAATAGGAATTGGGAACAATTATTTTTTCAGCTTTTAATAACTAATACATGAAATGGAAACAATGTTATTTTATTTGAGGTTATTGCACCCATATCAGACATAAGAAACACACACACAATGATTATTTTCACTCCTTTTTTTAAACTAAATACGTTATGAACTGGATAAAGTTTTAAGTGAACATTGTAACGGAATTAATTGAAAGTACAATTGTGTAACTGACGGTAATTAAAAGTGAAGATTGGTTGCCTGAATTGTCGCCTTGTTACCAATAACCAAGACAGGAGATTAAACAAACGAACGTCAGGTGCGAAGAGATTTTAAAGAAATGAACATCAGCTGCGATAAGATGTTTCGACAACATCGCTCCATTCAGATGACCGCGATTTGTTGAAATGATCTAATCTTGTCCATTACATTGGCACTTTAAAAGTTGTGCTAAATTGTCATTGAAATACCATACATTTAAGACGTTTATATTATAAATAATCTTAACTTCGTGGGAACAGCCTCTAAAGGTCTCTTCATTCTGGACGAATTTTGCAAAACTGGTAAACCGTTAGAGAAAAAAATCTCTCGCTACATAGCTACACTACCTTAAAACATCTACGTAATATTCACGAAAAGGACGCCACTTTCTCCAACATATAAATAAGCCATGGCAAACTTAATCAGTAACTTTACAAGTAAATAAAGGAAGGTAGCAATAGAGATTATATGGATAAATATTTATTTTGTTGCAAATTGCTTTTACACGTTTAAAAGAATGCTTCCTTGTAAAAAGACAGTCAAATCTTTTAAAAGCAGTTCGCTTACTGATACAATAGAAATTCAGCTCTCTTTGCATGGCCAGTGGTAAAGAGATCTGAAACAAAAGAGTGTGTCTGTTTGAGAAACGTTTAAGTAGTTTAAAATTGAAACTAAAAACAAGGGGTATCTCATAAACGGCTGTGTTAAAAAATATATGACATAAATTGTGTGTTTTAATGAGAGCTACATGTTCTGTGGAGTAAGATTTTGTCTATCTCTTACGGTTCATCAATTATACAAAAATCATTCAGAATGAAGAGGTCTTCAGAGAAGACTATTTCCAGAAAATTCAAGATATACGTTTCATTTATCATGGAAACGACTTTAATATATTATATTTCAATAAAAATCGAACTAGCCATTTTTGTGAAAAGTTTTCCATGTAAATATAGTTGGGGGTGGGGGATTCTCCTGAAAATCTTTGTGTCGTATCCTCGGAAGATAATTAACTTAAATACTATCAAGTTTGGTATCTAACTGACTTTTCGTTTTTAGTTATTCTATCCATACACACACAGACACACACATATACTCGGGACTTTTTCTAAAAACGACTTTTAACTCACGGGACCTCAAAACATATATTTCCGTTGAAATCTCGACACCGAATTTGGGTATAATACAACACCTTCTCTATCTACTATGCACATAGTATGTGTAGAGAAAGTAAAAACTGTTGCTACATAGATGGCCTCGCAGTTACCGTAATGCGTTTTTTAACTTTAATATTACGCACGTTATCATTTATTTGTAACAAATAATTGATTTAGACATGATATCAAATATAATATTGTATACTAAAGGAAATGAAAATTGTTTATTTAATCATTTTCGAAAGATATCAGCTTATCATTACTTTTAAATTTCTTTTGAAGAAAGTTTGCTTTGTTTTATTTTTTATCTGGTTATTTATGCTTTATTTCACGTTTTTTTTTTCTTTCGTACTATTGGTCCATTTTTAGAATAAACCTAAAGCAAACATATGATGTCATTGTCTGATTTTCGATACGCGGGAAATTAAGCACACTTTAACGTATAATTCTTACGTTAAATACTCGCGATTTTCTGTGGGTTTTCAGGACGTATATTGATTAAACACACTGCGAACCTTTTGATTTTAAGGTTATAGACTTATGAATAGTAAAACTAAAGAAGGTTGTTCACATCTTTTATAGATTCATGCGATAAAGGAACAGTCAGGGTTATTGAGGGTAGCGAGTCTACCTCGCATTCAAAAGACCGTGAACTTTATATCAGAGGTAACTCTTGTTTCTGTCACTTCTGTGTTATCTGTTTCGGGGTTGTAGAGCCAGGCGATAGTGTTCGGTGGGATGCGGCTGACCGGTGAATGTGCTTTCTGTCTTGCGCCTATCGTCATCCAGGTTATGGTCGTCCTTTCTCCGTTCTCCCTTCTCCATCCTTACCACATGACACGGTAAAAGCACAAATGCCGGATGCCTCGTGCGGTGCTCTTCCCCGGTTGCGGTGTGCCCCTTCCGTCGTCATTACCTTTTACTATAAATAAGCAGTAGATAAACAGAAACACAAAATTCTATCTGAAGTGACTCTTCCGGAAAATTGTGGGCCGTCTCTCCAATTTACAGAAAAGGCTAAAGGCCAATGTAAAATCAGGAGAATGTATTAACAAGATGGCAGTTTCGCCCTCGATTTCACCAATATGTGTTATTCTTGAGCTAAACGATGTATAGCAAACGCGTACTTTAATTTTAACGCTATCGTTAAAACTGAATGTTACGTCAACCATCGTTTGATTAAAATGTACGTGCTCTTAGTAATGAAGTTTTAGGTTTCCATCTTTTCTGTTGAATTTTCCATAACTCCAAGGCTCTGAAATGGCAAATATGATTGGACACATTCGTTCACGGTGTCTGGATTATTATCGACATCGCGTTGTTTGGCGTAATTATGGGAACCTGCGATCTTACAACCAACCATATGGCTTCCTGTTCAGCTGCAGGCGCAAAATTAAATGTTTAAAACCTAACGTTTATTTATTTATGATTAAGTTACGTTTTATTTTGTTAGTTATTTATGTCAGACTATACGACATTAATAGAAAGTTTGTTGTAGAGCTCTGAAAATAATTGATTCATAGAAAATGAATAAATTGAAACCTACTATGTGAAGTGATTATTTATTATACTTCACCTGACTGGAATACCACCACCAGGGCATATAAGTGGTACACGTGTGCAATCTATTGTTCCCATGGCTCCAGTGAATTTTGGAATATTATCTATAAAAATTTTAATTACATTTTGGATTTCATCACCGGTTGGAAAATAATAACGTTTTAGTGCAAATTCGGAAACTATTTAAACATACCTGGACACCACAGCCTTTAATACACCACTAATATCACCAATAACTATTGGTAAGTTCCTGTTGTGTAAAAAGGCAATGTCAGCAGCAGTTCTTGAATTAGTATGAGAGGATGATTTCTATTTATCGCGTTTCCTAAATTTTCTTCAAGTTGCTCTAATAAGAAATCAACTACACGTTTGGTTAAATGATATCTTAACATGAAACCTTTTTACTTGTTGATCTTCAAAATCATGATTTAGAGGTCTGCAATTACCTAACATAGGCTCACCATCTTCGAGATATTCTTAATACATAAGTTCAGCATAGAATTCTTCCGCCATTTTGAATACAAATAACATGCCGTTTCCAATTTGAGGACAGGAGTTTTAGCACTTAAATTGATTACTGAGATAGCGGCGGTGTTACCCTAACGATGCTTAAAGTAACGCAAAAACAGAATAAATGAATTATTAAGAACATTAATGACGCGTTAATACAATAATGAAGACTCTTACACCGGCCACCAATAGAATATCCAATACGCGCTTGTTTTGTACAAAAGGTTTCAAACAGTTGACATACAGGTTTTCACTCTGTTCCTTCCGAAGCCCAAAAGGGACTGGACAGGTGAAAATGAACTCGCAGCAATCTGGTAATAAGCAGCGTACGTGATAGACACAAGCATCAAACTCTTTAACACCAGCCAAATCACAAATCAAGCCATTAGCAAAAATAAGGGTCGTTGCTTTTTATAGTACAGTAATCGCCTGCTGGACTACTTCAAGCGGAGACCAGAGGGCTAAAGTTGTTAAACCCTCTGATGTGTTCCAGTCACATTTCTTTCTCTAACTATTCAACAGATTATTTTTGTAAAAGCTTAATCTTCTAGCTACTTCATGTTAATCTAGAATTCAGGATAAACATTACCATAAATTTTCGTATTACTTTCTTGTTGATAGAAGGGAAATAAATGAATACACTAGGCTAAAGCAATAGACAGATACTTTTAAGAGAGGGTTGCTATGTCAGGACATTGAAATTTGCTATCTTTGCGTGTCAGGTGTTAAAAATACACGTAAAAATACTTCCCATTTGAGAAAAATGTAAGTATTGAGGAATTTAAACCAATAACAAGGAACATTTCGAAAATGGTTAACTCAACAAGAAAATGTAGCTGACAAATTGTGTACTCCAACGAAATCTACATTTCTGGAGCAGTAATATTTCGTCTTATCTCCAACCAGTAATGCTAAGGTCATTCATAAAAGAGGACCATTCCTCTAGGAATAACCTCTAGATTATTCCTAGAAAACTGAAGATTTACATTATTTTCATGAAAATATCTTAAACATACGTATTATATTCAAAATAATCACAGTCATTTTTGAGAAAATAAAATCTTCGAAAATGTTCCCTGTAAAGGGTAGTGAGGTCGGTGTTTCTCTTTAAAATTTTCATGTTTCACTGTTGAAGGACTCTGAACATAGATATCAAGTTTGGTATTTAACGGATTTTTCGTTTTTGTGTTATTCTTTTCACAGACCGACACACACACACACGAACCTTTTTTTTCTAAAAATGCTTCTCTTGGAGTCAGTGGTTAAAGCTTGTGTATACATTGAAAATTTTGTATCCAATTTTGTGGTGAATTTCCTTTTCTACCCACTATGTATATATGTGGTATAAAACGTAAAAGACATTTTTAAATGTTGTACAGTTTTAGTAATTTAAATTTCTCCTATAAGTCGATATACACTTTATAATTGATGACCCAATTCCTACAATTTAAATACAACTTTTTTAAAACGATTCTGTAAATTCTTCTTTACCTCACAGAAAAAAAAAGAAACATAGTCTATGCACAATTTGGAGTAGAAAGGTACTTTTTATCGCATCTTTAAGGGAAGTTTGGCTCTTCAAATTGGTGTTGTTATTGCATACGTTAATGGCATCTTTGGTAGGCAAAAACTAGAAAATGCGTTACATTCTCATTATTTTCTCTATCCACGATAATGTAGTCCCATATTTGCTTGGTAAATTATTCATAAAAAATGTGTATTATTTTATTTTAATTCATGGTGATAAATGTTCACCAAAATGGTTTCAACACATATTTTACTGTAGCTATATAGAAGCATGCAGGACCTGGGTACGATAGATAGTCAAATGTTTAATAAAAAGCTCGCTATTGGTATTGTGGACTTGATATTTTTAATAATGTTTAAACTCATGAGAACGGACATAAACATTTCAGAAGCGCCCAGTTGGAATACGGAAAATTCCAAATTTTAGGAAAAAAATTGTAAATTTTAAAATTGCAAAAAAGTAATTTAATATACTTGCATGATTACATTTCCTTTTGAAGTGAGCTCTCGTTTTATATAAGTTCACAAGGAATCTTCACTGGATATTCACAGAAAATTAAGAATATATGTTATATTCTTCGCGTCTGTATGCCAAGCATAACATATTTAAAAAAATATTTATTTTTGAGAGAATTAAAAATAAGGAAATCATTTAGTTAGTGCTGGAAACCTTCATGTCGTATTCTTGGACGGTGCTGAACTTAAATAGCTGGTTTGGTATCGGACTTGTGCTTGTCTTTTTGTAGTTATAGTGTTTACAGACACACAATACAGACAGCAGCCTTTTTCGTTTAAAATACGTATATTTTATTCAGGCGTGTCAAAAAGTACATGTTGAAATTTGTGTACAGAAATTGTAACAAGAATGCAGTAAGTACTTCCGGCAAACATTCTGAAATATGATGAAATACAAATCACATACTTCCGCGCTGGATACCCTTGGATATAAACAAACCAGATGATAATTTCTAAATTTCCGATGGGCAGTTGTCACTTGGATGACTTATCACGCTTTTTGTGACCGTGGCGTGACAAGGGCTCCCGCTGTTATTTTCAACTGTTCATGGAAAAACCTTTCATGTACTCACGCCATTAGTGAGCTGTATAATTAAAGGTTCACAACTGCCTGTTCTGACATCAAAATATCATCCCATAGATCTGCGGACTACGCGGGGCTTTCAGCAAGTCCCCCGAATGAGATACAAAAACAAATTATTTTTGGTAGACTTTTTTAATTCGACATAATCTCCCTTTAGCTCGATACACTTTTCTCCAACTGTTTTAAGCTTCCAAATAGTAGGATTTCGGAGGGTCCTGAAAATAGGCATCTTCTATAGACGTGAATCGTTTTCCGTCGAGCCACTTTTTTGGTTCTGGAAATAAAAATGTCACTGGGGGCCAAATTTGATGAATACGGTAGATTTTGTAGCAATTCGAAACTTAATTCTACAATTTTCACAATCGAAACTGCTCTGCAATGCACCCTTGCATTGCCTTAATGGAAACTAATTTTTTCTTCACTAAATGAGAGCGCTTTTCTTGATTTATCCGTTCAGCCTTTGCAATAACGATGCATAGTACTCTCCATTTATCGTTCTTTCTCTCTGCAAGTAATCAATGCAGATGATTCCGCGAGCATCCCAGAAAACCAAAGCCATCACCTTGTCTGCATATTTCACCAACTTTGCCTTCTTCGGAGACTTTAAAAACCCACTGTTTCGACTGTAATTTTTACTCTGGAGTGTAGTGGTATATTCTTGTTTCGTTCACAGCTATGTACTGATGCAGAAACTCGTCAGGATTGCGACAGAAAGGTGTCAAACCAGCTACCGAATCGATCACACGATTGCGTTTATTCTCCATTGAGAGCAAACGCGGCACCCATTGTACCGAGACCTATGTCGGACCTAAATTTTGGTGCAAAATTGAGAACACTTACATTGTGATATGCTGTAACCTCTACTATTTCATGAACTTTGATTCGTCGATCACTCAAAACTACATCCTGGATTTTATCAATAATTTTGGAGGATGTCACTTCTACTGGACATCAGGAACAATGTTCATCATTTGTGGATGTACGGTCACGTTTAAATTAATTTATCCACTTGTAAATTGTTGCAAACGAAAGAGCAGATAGGCCATGAACTTAATAACACTTGACTTTTATCTCTTTCGGTGTTAAGCGTTTTAAATAGAAGTGTTGAACCACCGCACGAAACTCATTTTTTTTTTCTTCTCTCTAAAGAAGCACAAGATTGTTGATTCAATCGTCTACGGCAACGAAACCACGTGAAGCATATAGCTGTAACTTAAACTGGCATCTAGTAAGAAAAAAGCCTTACTAAGTAAACCTTGTTTTCGATGCTACGAGTGTAATTTCTTGGATTTTCTATTGAACGTTCATCGTGTATTGCCAATCGTTGAGCCCCAGGTTCATATGCACTCAAATGTTATCGATGATGGCATTATGCAACTGCCGGTGGCCATAGCAATGCGATAGTTAAACCGCTATTAGATTTATTACAACGAAAATTAAGTGTTAGTATAAAGTAAGCTTACAATCCAATTGCTTTGTTTTGTAGAAGAACCGTCCACAATAAATCACGTAAACTTAAAGATCAAACACCTAATAACATCAGCATTCTATCATCTAACATAAGATGTTCCGTCGCCATGCACTTGTCAACTGATCTCCTGTGAAAGGTCAAGGGGCAGGAATCACTGGGATATCCATAAAAACCATAGCAAAACTAATTGTAATTATAGCGTGTTTTTTGAGTTTAACGACGTTTAACCTGATAGCTATCTTTTTTATTTTGATACTTTTACATAACTTTTTTGTCGTGTGTACTGTCTGTAGTCGTTGTTACTTACCAAGCGGGAGACCTGGGTTCGATCCCCAGTACCAGCGTCGGGATTTTTCCACCGCTGGGAGACCTAGCCCGGGGTGCACTCAGCCTCGTAAGGTCCCTGGGGGGCCAATTGAGGAGCTACTTGATGGAGAAGTAGGGGCTCCAGGTCATGAGGACCGCATTAACCGGCCGGGGGGACTCGAGGCGCTGACCACGTCTCACCCTCCAATACTGCACCCCATCCATGACGTCTGTAGAGGACCGAGATGGGGGACGCAGCGGCCGGGCGGTAGGCCAAGTTTCCCCGTGAGCTGTCGTGCCATGGAGTTATTGTTACTGTCTAGTAGCTTCTCAGGTCACCACCTAACGTCAGCTTTTTCCACGCTTTCTTGCAATTTACTACCATTAATGCCTCCATTTTTAATTTTAAATAACAACATATCCCATTAAATATATGCTAAACATCATGTCATTATGCTAGTGCTTAATTTCCATTGTGAAAACTCGTCCAAAAAGTTCCAGACTTTTCTGAATCACATTGCGCCAGAAAGCTCTGGTGTTTGGTATTCCCATGGTGTGTTTTACTGTTTAACTTTGGAACTAAATGGGACGTCTATCTTCGAGTTGGTACTTCTATGAGGTTCTAAATTGTTAACCATACTTCATGAATTCGCGAGAAGCACGTCTTTCGTAACTGGAATGAATAATCACGACTTGATACGCAAGAACCCGAGGCAGATAACGCAATTGGATCAAGAGTAATTTGCTTTTAAATATTCGGAATGTGATTTACTATCATTTTGAGACGGTCATTCGTAACCTAGCTATTTATAAATTTGTAACTATTCTCGTTCTAGAACTTTCAGAACCGATATTTAGTCCCACCTCTGTACCGCTGGTCATTTACGCAAATGTTGCATGTTCGGTATCTGAACAGTGAATAAATACCACCAGTATTGGTGAGGCATGTGAGAAGACACGTGCCTGATTCTGTTCTGTGTCTGTAGAACTGACTGAGTTCCAATTGGCACTATCGCCGGTTGCCATGACAACTCTCTGTGATGTGTTGCCCCGCCCCTTTACATTCTCGTGCTGCTACCCACGTGTAATCTGTCAGTCTGACAGTGGTAAGCCTACGTTGGCCCTCTCTGAAATTAATGCACAAATCTTTTGTAAACCCTTATAATATCTAAACTACACCTTAGGGATTTTCGTCCTTGCGAACTCTTCGAGTTCGGATGGACAAATTGTGACATCGGAAAGACTGGTTATGCGGAATAGGTCCTACGAGCCTGGCTGTGGAAAATCGTTGGATAGAGCTTTTGGCTCACCACAGGGGTCAAAACTTCAGGCAACGACTCAGCCCATCACTTCGTTGGTACTCAAAAATGCAAAACTCGAATGTTTCTCTAAATTATACGGAGGGCTGAAGAATGCCATTAGATTGTGAAAACCATTGTAGTTATGCATGTTGAAGTACGACTTACAACAATCGCAGAAAGAATGTCTGAAATTTCTGAGCAACTTCCTATCGTTGTTGAAGAAAATCATTCCATCCGACAAATTTAAACGGTGATGAGACCATTACTGCCCTCTAACAACCGAGTGACCTGTAATTAGTGATTCAATTAAATGCAGCATTCGTTTGTTTAATACTTAGTTTTAGTCCGTAAATAAAACTCTACAATTGCATTTTAGTTTCAGTCAGATACGGTATGCTGTGTCTGGCTTTCACAGATTACAATCTATCCAGTTTAAGTATATTCACATAAGAGAAATTATATACCTATTTGACTAAATATTGATGTTTACACCATTCCTGTATTTCCAGGAAGTATAATCTGTACTCACCACCCCATTGTATTCCCTGGAAGCAGTCATCCTCCGTGGTCTAGGGGTAGCATCCCAAGGTCGCGGGTTCAAATCTGGCGGAGGGCGATGGATTTTTATCGAGCATAAATATCTGTAGCAGGGCTTCCTTCGGAAGGGAAGTGAAGCTGTTGGTTCCGTGTCGTAGATTTACGGTTCGTAAAATAACCTCAAGCCTAATGGAGAAAATTAAGCGGTCTTTCACACCAAATATAGAATTGGGCGCTGAGAACCAAGCGTCCATAAATAATAAAACTCAATCTAATTTATTTCCTGGAGGTAATAATGCAGAGGTTTTCATGAATGGTTACTACACGTTTAAGCTATTTGAGGTATCCATTGTAATATTGAATAAGTAACGATCGATATGTAGCCAAAGTCGATATGAAATATCTTGACTCATATTCACCGGTTTTATAATATAAGCTAACTTTTTCTCTGCTGACTTAAACAGTTGTAACAGTTTCTCGCCGTACACGAATTCCCCTCAAATTTCGCGCTGGTTAATATAATCTCGTTCTTTGATAGTTTTGGGTTAATATTATTCCACAGGAATAATTGCTTATGGCCAGTTACTTACTAAACTACGACTAAAACTAAACTACGATTAGTGATTTTCATACAACTAGCAAAGTAATTAATAAATTCAGAAGAACATAGACTACCAAATACCTCATATTTTGAGCTTTCCATATTGCCAGATTGGTTTGAAATTTATCTTTGAAGGTAGACATTCTCCTCCTGAAGAAATACTTTCCTCTGGGGCTGACTTGAACCGAAATGTTTGCGATTGTCATTCGTTATCACATTATACACTATTTTCATTGCTGTTATGCAATGACAAAAAATATTCTATGGGTAGGGTCGCCTTAAATGCTCGCCTATACGCATGAACATTTGTTTGGTGTACATTACATATTACAAATGGTGATTTTTTTTTAAAATTAATTGTTTTTTTATTTTGGTGTCGTGTAATAGCACTTTTTAGCTTTCAAAAATGTGTTGCTTGTATGATAATATTTACCAGAAGTGGTCTTAACGTTGGATTTTGTGCCACTCTGCACTGTAACTCTGAGCACATTTTTGAAATTTCATTTCATTTCTTTTTACCATTCAAATTCACAAAGTAGTACTCTCAAAATTAAGCTATAGGCCTCATTCGTGTCATTTTGAATCATATCAGGCAAGGGGTGATGTGAAGTAAATAATATGTGTGGTTTTAGTCTAAGCTATAAGAATGCAGTAGTCATTTTAAATCAAAATTAAAATGGTAGAAATTCAAATTTTGTATTTAAAATTAAAAAGAGAATTAACTAGTTTACTTTAAATATTTGCTTTCCATATCATTATATATGTCCAACAGCTTCTTGAATGCGAGTCGCATACGCTACCGCACGCCAACTCGTTGGGTTAGCACAAGAATTGCACCACGTAGCAACTGCTTCCAATAGATGAACACACATTGTCTTAATGCTGCTCTGGATTCCATTATGGTTGTAGCTATAACATTAAATAACAACAAAGGCCAGTATTTGCTTTCTCCCGTCCATTTGTAGTCAAATAGCCAGTATTATAATTATGTGTTAGATTCTCAATCCCGTATTTATAAAACTGAACGAAAAAAGATCGAAATGTGGCTGCAAATGCCAAAGAATGCCGAAGAGAACACGGAATGGAATACACATCCTTTTGACCACGAGCCAACAGACGTAGCGGTTTAGGAACACTTGAAGTGTATCGATAAAGGAAGCTATTTGCTCGACATGCAATACTTAGTCTGAGAAAGTGAAGAGGCGGAACAATAGCTTACGCACAAAATACGGGAAGCATAATTAGCGCCTTTTTCTTGCCCGGAGCAAACGAAGCGTGGAATCTTCTTATCTCCTCATGTGAAGATTTTCTCGGAGTGGAACGGTGGACGGTGTGCGTGAGAAAACCCTGCGATAGGTGCAGCGGATTTGCTCACAATAGTCACATACTGGATACAGTTAATGTCCCAAGCCTTAGGTTGCGTCACAAAAGCCATTCTTCTTCCGATGTGTGAAAATGAACAGTTAGTGGCCATGTAGCTGCGTTTCGCATTTGCTTTTGCTGCTACAGAGAATATCTTCCGAATAAGCGATATCAAAGTTACCTACGCCTCAAATTTAAGGGGAGAATTACCAATTAATTTTTAATTTCTCTAGTCCAAAATGTGCCACTAACATGGTAAATAGAAAAGTATTGTATTGCACTAAAACTTTTTATATCGAGATTTCACCGGAAATATGTTTTGAGGTCCCCTGAGTACGAAAAAGGCATTTTCAGAAAAAGGTCGATATGTTCATGTGACTTTGGACAGTATCGCTCAAAAACTAAAAGACCGTAAAGTACCAAACTGGATATTTAAGTTTAGTATCTTCCAAGGATGTGGCAGGGAGATCTTCAAGAAAATCCCCCACCCGCAACTACACTGTACATGAAAAAAATTACAAAAAATTGTTTTACTCAAAAATGGCTCTAAAAGATTTTGATTAAAACATCGTATATCAAAGTTATTTACATGGCAAATAAAATGTATACCTTGAATTTGACCTGGCCATTCTGGATGAATTTTGCTTAAATTGGCGTAACTGGTAAACTGTAAGAAATAGACATAAACTTACACCACAAAAAATGTAGATATCGTTAAAACACACACACACACACACACACACAAAACAAAACACCTTGTCATATACATTTTTGTTGTAGAGTTGACCGTTTTCAAGATATTCCGTGTTGTTTCAATTTTGAGCTAAATACTTAAACTTTTCTCAACCGATAGGCGATCTTTATTTCCTGGTAAGCAAAAAGAACAGAATTTCAATTATCTCACATAGCGCCCGGCTTTAATAGGAATGGACTATCATTTTAGTCTAATGTAGGTATTACCTTATTTGCCTTTTGCTTACAAAGAACCAAGTAATAATGTTTATCTCGATTACCATGATAAAGATAAAAGAATAATCTTTTATAAGAAATGATTGTTCTGCTAGAGAAAGTCATGTGAATGCAAAACATAAGATTTTTTCCATAATTTTATACATTGAAACTTCCTCTTTCACTAACAGCTACACTCTCATATGCTGGAACAAAGGAACTGACATTTCAATTTTTTTATAGATATTTCTGAAAGGTTTACTGTGATTGCACTGTTTTATGTTAATATGAATACCAAATTTAATTAAAACTGTACAATTATTTGGAAAATATAAATTATTTCATAAATTTGACTATGTAAATATATTGCACACTCCAAATTTCCACGCTCCTCAAAATGCGAGAAAATTCGTTGGCATTTTCTAAACTGTAGCTATGAACCATGCACAAAAACTTTAAATGCGGATATTTCAGCAACATTGATTGCTAAATTGTGATTTTTTTCAAAAGTGTAGAAATTATTATCAGTGAAATTAATAAATTTTCATAAAAATATATACTTTTTTTTTTTTTAAAAAATTGCTGTTAGGATAATTTTGTCCCCTGTGGTATTACAATAGATACATTACGGAAAATTTTGGTTATTTTTAAACAAAATTTGTTTAAATACAACCAAAATTTTGTGAAACATTTTTGAGAGAATCTACGTTTTATAAACTGTTGTTAGGAAACAGATGTATTTAGGTCTTCAAATGACTGTAGCGTCCAAAATCAGGGGAGGGCGGTTAAATGTTTATTCTCTATAGGTGTTCAAAGCTTTCAATACACATTTGTAATAAAAAGCAACTTTAAGTTTTTGACTGACTGTAGTAAAAATTTCACTCCCAATATCCCTTAAAGCAATGTACACACTAATTGGTTTAACTAGATTTAAGTTACTCCCACATACCTGAATCTCCCCTCCTTCGGGATTCCGCAAGCCCCGATACTTCGCTAGGACTGCTGTCAAGGCCTCGGTTGCAGAGTTCAGTATTTTTCAGAACATGATAAACCCTGCCCCACTCTTCTACCAAAGGCGGCGTGCGTGACTTTATAGTTTGGGATTAGGATGTGTGCTGCTGGAAAGCAAACCTCGCTGTTGCCAAGTCTTAAGCTTACTGGTTCCTTTACTGAGGCGCGATTCTCGACCTGCAAGCAGAGTCTCCAGGTTGTCTTTTGTTTGCTAATGGTTATTACCCAGTAGCAGGGGGAGCGGTCCCGTTTGAAGGCCAGTATGTTTTGGAGAAAACTATAATTACGGATGTGCATTGTGCGGTACTCCCCAGAGACCTATTGCTTCCTCTGTTGCCCTTTCCTGTCTTCTTTCTTGTGTCCCCCCCCCCCCCCGCCTCAAAACACTGCATGTCCATTTTATCATTAGATTAAATCCTTGTATTTTAAACATATCACCGGAAATACATGTTTTGAGACCCATTAAATAAAAACTTCTAGAAAAAGGTCCGTGTGTGACACACTATTAACAGCATAACTCAAAAACGAAAATACGCATAAATATCAAATTTGGTATTTAAGTTCAGTATCTTCAAGAAACCTGACACGAAGATTTTGACGAAACTTTCCCGCCCTACACTAGCCTTTAAATGAAACATTATTATTTTCTCTAGCATGTATGTAAAATCACATAATAGATAGGGAAAGTATTGTATTTCACCCCAAAAAAATCTATATCGAGATGTCACCGAAAATATATGTCTTGAAGCCCCTGAATAAAAAAAGCCTGTCCGTCTGTGTGTGTGCAACATAGTCCAAAAACGAAAAGTCATTTAAATACTAAACTTGGTATTTAAGTTAAGCATCCTCCAAAGATGCGACAAGAAGATTTTCAAGAAAAGTCCTACACCTGCAACTATCCTTTACATGGAACATTTTTCGAAAATTTTGATTTTCTCAAAAATGGCTCTAGCAAATTTGATTAAAATAACGTAAGATATTTTCGTAACAAACGAAATGTATACAATGACTTTTCTGGGAATAGCATCTGACGAATTCTTCATTCTGGATGATGGTCGTGTCAGTTTACGTAACTGGTGAACAGTAAGATAGACAAAAACTTAGTACACCAAATGTAGATTTCATTAAAAGGCACAATTTATTTAATATGCCTACATGTTGTTATTAAGAGTTAACCATTTCGAGATATGCCGAGTTATTGCTTTACGTTTTAAACTACTTAAATTTTTCTCACAAGACATCTTTCTTTTCGTATCTCATTTATTTACTCCCAGCAAACAAAGAGAACCGAATTTCAATTGTTTTGTATAGCGATAGCTTTTAAAGAATTTGACTATCGCTTTAGCCTAGCGTATTTCCATATTTCATTTCTACCTACAAGTAAATAAGTAATGAGACCAATTCTGGTAAAGTTTATCTTAATTAGCATGATATAGATAAAATAGTAGTTATTTCTAAGAAATTTTGTTTGTGAAACAGCTAAATAAAATCCTGTGAACTGTCAGATTATAACATTCAACGATGTTTCTCTGAATGAAATTTTCTGGTATAAGTTATCGTTTTATCAGGTACTATTAAATTCCACTCCAAAATTTGATACGAGATTTCACTGGAAATACAAATTTGGAGGCCCCAGAAACAAAAAGACTATAAAAAAAAAAAAATTAAAAAAATGTTTATGTGCGTTTTCTATCATTCTATGTATCTGAAAACAACATAACTCAGAAATAAAAAGGTAGATATATACCAAACATGGCATTTAGGTTTAGTACCTTCCAAAGATGCGACACGAAGATTTTCAACAAAATGCTCCCATTACCAACTAGCCTTTACAAGGAACATTTTTCAAAAGCTTTTATTTTTCGAAATGCCTTTTCTGATTTTGATTAACATGCGACATCTAAATCCCTTTAAGGATACCCAATAACGGAAGTCAGGTGTTAAAATAAATAAAAATAAATAATATGATCAATAAGACTGTACAGAAATATAAATATGCCATTTTTTTTTTTTACCATTTTTACCATTTATTCTCCCCTTAAGGACTTAAAAGTCAAAGAGCTGTCGACAAATTCTAGTCCGCAGAGAGCGATTATAATCGCCACACCTTGAGATGACAGCCAGACCTGATCCACTTGTCGTGGTTAGAAAGTATTGCGACGTATACGGAGTTTCCATCATGCAGACGTGAGGCCCATATCAGTGTCACTTCCGTTTACTGTCCGCTGGCGATATTCTTTATAGCGTGCAGCGGTGCAGTTAATGGCAGAAGAGTGCCAAAATATCAGTGTCAACACTGTTTTAGCATACAAGAATATAACGAGACATTACAACAGTTACGAGAGTGTCTACTGTTAAACAGCTCACCAAGGTCCCACATTTACTCGCAAACAACTCATTTTGAACGATAATGTTGACTCTTAAGTTTACCTGTTTTCGTCGTTCAATTTCTAAGATGTATCTGAATAATGTACTAATTTTGGTATCAGAATCACTGCCGTATTGATCAAAGAACATCGGTTCAGACTTTTAGAGGAAAATTTTTATTTTTAATAGTAATTTCTTCAACTTACATATACAGGATGTCCAGAAATAAAGTATCGATATAGTTAAAATACTGTATTCATATTATTTATAGTGGCACGTCGTTCAACATGAGCACTGTTCACATCGCGACATACTTTCCGCTTTCGGCTGTGGCACAAAGACATTTCCGAGCATTTGTGGTGCTATAGCTGCAGCAGCTTTTCTAATTCGGTCTCGGAGCTCCGCCAATGAGTTGATACACTACCGGCGAAAAACACATCCCTTGACAAATCCACATACGTAGAAGTCCATGGGTGTGAGGTCGGGAAAACCGCCGCCCAGATCGTGGGTCCTGCCCGCCCAAATCTATTCTCCAGAAAACACATAATTAAAAATGTACGCATATCTCTGGCATAATGACAAGGTGCTCCACTCCGGTGGAGTAAACAGCATGTTTACGTTCATGCTGCACAAGCTGAAGTAAATGAAACTGTCGCAGCATATTCAGGTACATTGTCCCACTGATGGCGTTTTCTGCAAGGGAGAACAGGCCGTATAGTTTATCAGTGGATATTGCCATCCACACGTTAACTTTGGGAAAGTCTCGCTGGAATTCCAGGTGCTCCACTGGTGGTGTGTCAGTCAAGATGATGCAGTTATGTTGGTTAACACTTCCACAAGTGTGGAAGATTGCCTCGTAGCTGAATAGGATCTGGTTGAGGATGCTGCAATTTGCATTTGCTTCAAGCACATTCTGACACATGTTCATAGGCTCTGTCAAATCCTCGTCATGTAATTGGTGGAGCACCTATAGATTGCAAGCTTTTCTTAATCAGCATGTGTCAAAAAACTTTAATATGCCGTCTAGCGTGGAAATCTCCAGTTCCACCGAAAATCGCCGCAGCGATTTTGGACTTTGTTCAATGGAAGTTCTAATGTCTTCGATTCGGTCAGCAGAGGTTGATGGACGATCATATCTGGGTTTGTTCTGAACGGCAACAGTAAACTGGTTCATAGCATAATGACTGTCCTTATCAGTAGGTCCAGGTTTATATAATCGGCGATCAAATCTCATCCGAATTTCACCATACGACAATAACTGCAGCCTCCACGTTGCAATGGCTATACTCTACTACATATTTAATATCACGCTTGTTCAGTTTCATTAAAATACTGTATATTACAAATATTTACATGACAGATATCTATAACAACAGAACTATGTGCCATGAAGCCAATCCATCGTTTTCAGAAACAAATACAACCTTTACACCTATATGACATTTGTTCAGACAATGGATATGGGAAGTTCTGTTCGAACCACCATGCTCTCTGGGCTTATGCCCTTGTAGCTTTGACTTTATTCTGAAAATGAAGGCTCCACTTCGTGACATTCCCATCAGAAATGTTCTAAGAGATTCGTCAAGTAGAGACCGCTCTTTTCGAAGTGTCAACACAACAGGCGCTGCTAAAGGTAAACTACGACTTACACATTGCCGAAAATGGAAATGGAGTTTTATTTATGGATGCTCTTTAACTACTGGTGGTTCTCAGCGTCCCAATCTATATTGGGCATGAAAGACCACTTATTTTTGCTCAGATGCCTCTTTATCAGGCTCGAGGTTCTTTATCGTGCCGTAAATCTACGACACGGGACCAACGTCTTTACTTCCCATCCAAAAGAAGCCATGCTAAGGATTTTTACACACGAAAAAATTCATCATCCTCTGCCAGATTTGAACACGTACCAGAAAATACACTTTAGAAATAACTTTTGTTGAAAATCTAAACTTCATGGCATCCTATGTGAGAGAATATGCTGTGATATAAAGCAAAGTAGTTTTTAGAAAATGTCGCTATGCTATTTAATAACGTAACAGTGGCCTATAAATCACATTACTAGGATATCTGTAGTTGCTATTTTTTAAGGTTTGCCTGTAAAATGCAATAGAGCGCAGACCTTTTTACAACTCTAAGGCAAGGAGCCAAAGTGTAAAACGTATCCATCACGGTCATGGCACAGTGTACATTTCTGATGCATTATAACTTAAAATTACAGACTGAATCTGCCGCGCTAATAGGTATGTAGTGCTGTGGTAAACCAAAGCTTATTTGTGTGCCTAACCTTCCCATTTCACAGGACTGCAACAAAATGCATAACGTGCCCATTTAAAATGTGATTGTACCTATAGTACCAGAAATAAATGGGCGCGAACCTTCAGCAATGGACGAAGTAATTGCATAGTCAACTCCCTCGTTTCAGTTGTTTATTTTATTTGCATTCTAGGGCTGCAGAGTATACAATTCCGTTTTTTTTTTGTGAGAGTTTCTGCTTATAGTTAATGCTAGGAGTTGTAAAATATAGATGAATTCTATGAATAGCCTAAGACGTGGTCTAATTTGGGCTAATACGTGTATCTTATGGTAGCAGAATTAGGTTTAGGATTATTCATTAACGGGGTCCCCAGTAGCTGAGGCACATAAGACATTGGAGCCCTTTGCGATTTACGTGACCCCAGGGGGACAGGGATGAGGGTGGAGACTCGAAGAGCGACAAGATCCGAATGACGACGGCGCAAGTATGGACGGGGTCCCTAACAGTTCCAGATTGAGCAGTCCTGACGCCGCCTGGCCCATCCCATGAGCTCCTGTACCCCCGAAGTGGCCTTACCGAAAGCTGTTCTCGACAGCAAAACTGCGACGACGCCAGGAATAAACGTCTACATTGAGCATAAAACGGGCTCCTTGCTATAAAACTTCATTCTGTTCGCAGCAGTATTGTGCCGTGTCTTCTCAGGCGGGAATAGCAGGAATAGCATGACAATAGTTGGCGTATTAGGCGGGAACAGAGAGAAGGGGGAAGTCACTACAACAAATCTCTCAGGTCTGCTGTTACCATGCTAAACGTAGCCGAAGAGTCTCGAAGATAGCCGAAGCAAATCGATATGTGTTGCATAGCCAATCTAGTGATTATTACATATTATTGAAGATTAAAAATCAGTAGACAGATATCTCTTACCGAAGATAAGGACTCTTAATTTGTCTAATGGACACAAAATCAAAAGTTATTCGCTTCGGAAATAGACGTTATTTTTCATTACCTTTGTTAATTTAAAGGTCTAATTGACGAGTAATTACAATGTTTGCATACTTCTTCGTCCTATTATCATCGTCATCATTATTATTATTATTATTATTATTATTATTAGTAGTAGTAGTAGTAGTAGTAGTAGTAGTACTAGTATTGTTGTTGTTAGTATATTTGGTATTTAATTTCAGGGAAATTATTTGCATGCATAAGGACAACTTTCATTAAATCTTGAACCCTGAACAACAATGCATACATAATTTGCAAAGTAGAGAGAGGGGAAAAAAAAAAAAAAAAGCTAGCCCAGAATTTGGTTCTTACATAGCCTATGACAAGTATGTAGAAATACATATTTTTAGGATGAATGACCAAGATAAATATTCAAGATTTTGATCCATTTTACAGCTATGTTAATTTCGTAACCAGAGATCCTCCTTTATTCGTTGCAAACGGAAATGGCGCTATGAACTGATGCGTGGGAAGTAGTTGTTCAAGTCCCCGAGGAAGAATACAATGTTGATTGAGCTCAAGTGGACGAACCCTATAAATTTGGGGAAATGTCACATAAAATGTAACGCCTCTGAGGGCACCGAGGTGTTATTACCTCGCGGCACTTTCATCGAATTTGAACAAAAACATCCAGTAAACTACCCCTTCACCTAATAGAGGTAATTAAAGGACACTAGTTTATCCTGCGTTACTAAAAGGAAGCTGTTCTATAGTGTATGGTAAAGTTATTTTATGGTAGATGCTTTTCTCAGGGAAAGTTTATGAATCGTTTTGTTTCAGAAAGCTGCTAACATTGTATTTCCATTTTAGTAGATCTCCGAAAATGAGTGGAGTCTTTTATATGCAGCTAAAACCAGTTGGCCCAGCTGCTCCATACTTGACGAGCAGATATCCCTTAGAGCGTTAAGAGTTGCAGAACTCGACGGGCTATTTCAAGTTAAACCCGCCAGTGGCGATAGACACTTTCACTTTACCCCTCGCAATGAGCGCGAGCCGACACCTTCTCCGCTGATAAATAAGACCAGAAGACCAATTAATAGTAGTTTCCACCTCTTATTTTGCACACAGACACGATTCGGAGTGATTGTTTGGATACTTGAGTATACAAAATTTATTCAAATTTAATACGAATAAAAATGAGTGCAGTGGTACTTTACTAAAGTCGGAGAGATCCTTAGTGACATCTGGCAGTTGCCTTACCTCGTGGCCGCTCCGTCACACTGTTGCCACTTCGTGCCATCCACGGCTTCAGCAGGACAGTAAGCCATTTTGAAACAAATTAAATACTAGCACATGGCACAACGGTACATTACAACACGTAGAAAAAGTCTGTAGCAAAGCAAAATAGCTCAGTACAAATGGGTACTCCCGTCAACTGAAACTGCATTGAGGAATATTCGTTACATCTTGCAACAATGATGTAGACATTGCTTACGTAACATGAATCTATTGGCAGAGAAACAGACACACCTCTTATCAGCTGAGACTGTCAGGCATCACTATGGACTTCCCCGAGTTTAGCTTGATCTGAGTAGCCGTCACTGTTAGCTGCTCTCTCCAATGCAACTACTGCACGGAGAACTCAGTCAAAACCAGTGTTGCCAACACATGATTATATTTTCCTTCAGACCAACACCCAGAAGACCGTCAACATTAGAAATGTCCGTATTTTCTTTCAAACATAGACATTAAATTAAATCTTAAGGTCAGTACTTTGGAAAACTTTCTTGGTTATATCTGAAAGATGATCAACGGATCTAATTGCACAGAGATTAACTACAAAAAATGTAAGAGGAGCTTCTGCAGCTGCACATTCATCCGTGTGTTTGATAGGCAATTTTGACTGTGAAGTTCAGCTGATTTAAAAATTCTCCTACTTTTTTCATTAAAAAGGAAATGTTACAAGCACACATTTACGTTGCATTGCCAATATTTGCACCGCGCACTACTAGGTTCCCCGGGCACCTCTAACAACCATTCCTGTAATTGTCCATTGTTTAACTATTCTTTTCTATAACTTGTTAGGCTTAGTCTACTGTTCGAAAAGGAAATTAAAAACGAAGAAAAAGCACTATAAAGTAACTGCTAAAGATGCAACGAAGCACCAAAATGGAATACTCAATTAGTACTGTGTTCACTATTCTGCATTCAGAATTTTCTTTGATTCATAAAGAAAAGCATGTTCGTTGCATATATGGTCATTTATATGTCACAGCTATATATATCATGACACTGCCTTGCAGGTGAACAATTATTTACATCCGTAAGATTTTCTAAAGAAAATTAATATAGCATTAATAATTTCAAATGATATCGGTCAAAAAATCCGTCAACCGTTAAACAAAATTTTGCCCGTCATACAGCTTGAAAATCCGTCATTTTTAACAGAAAATCCGTCAAGTTCGCAACCCGGTTTACCTGGGCGGGATGTTAGGTCGCCACAGTAACTTACCCCGTAAGTGGTCTTACCTGTGCGATAAAGAAGCTGGCTTGTTCTCTCCTTTTTTAAATGTCAATGAGGTGACTATTATCTACTAGAAATGGAGGTCATTCTAGCACGTGTCCATTGCGCCCAGGTATGGCATTCCAAAGCTTTGAGTTACTGCCGCCGTTCTTCACGTGTTAAATTAACGGCTTTGCGACGAGTGAGGCTACGCAAAGGAAGCCGACCAAACACGTGCAACAATAAAGCTATAATCGTTCCAAAGCAAACCGCTAACACATGCGGAGATTACGTGCCAACAAGGCGTAATCACAATAGGTTTTCATTTTTTTACTTTCTCTACGTCATACTCTAGTAAGTAGGTAAAGCATTACAAGCCACCCAAAAGTTCGTTATGCAGATTTCACCGAAAATGTACGTTTAGAGGCTCCCTGAATTAAAACGGAGTTTTATAAAAATGCTTTGTTGTGTGTGTACGTCATGACTCTAAGCGAAAATTATGTGAAATATCAAACATTGTTTTCCAAGGATGTGAAACAAATGTTTTTTCTGTGAGTAAGTAACTCGTTGCTCGTCAAGCTCAAACAGCATGTGCTAGACACTCTAGGTTAAGAAGAATAAAAATGTATTGAAAGACAAAAACGGGTCTACAATATACTAATTTGGATTCCCTCAGCTCAAACACTTGGAATGAAAAGATCACCCCCGGGGTTTACTCCATCATCCCTCCCTCCCAGGGGTCACGTAAGTTGCAAAGAGTCGCAATAGCCTATGTGCGACGCTCTGCTTCAATAACTGGGGATACAATCCGCGACAATCCTAAACCTGATCCAACTCCAAACGCACCACGGGCGGTGGACACTGTCATACATTAAGTGAAATTATAGCTGGGGAAGAAATTTTGGGAAGGGAACGTTCCAAGCTCATGTTTAGGGTACCTTTCTGGCATTTGCCATTATGAGGACTGAGGCGAAACCTGGAAAACAAAATTCAGTCAGGGAGGAGAGCCCTGGAGGGATTTGAACCGCAAACCTCTCGTTCACAGGAAAGCAGTGTGGAAAATTTATGTAATTTTCAAATAATTGAAAGTTTGTGTAATAATTAGACATCTTTTACCTTAACATTGGCACCAAACATTATTGTAGAATCCTGCTACCCAAAAAGGTATAACAAGTCGGTACCTGTGCAGTGTAGTACATGCCTTATGATGAACTAGACAAAAAGCTAATGGTTATAATAGAACTGCCTTGCTATGGCGGCATAATATATCTTGATAAAGCTCACAAGCTAGAAACTAAGATGCGTTCATCAAGAATGACAGAACGTTTTCACTTACCCACAGCAGTTAAGTTAGCAAAACATCATTTAGTGCCCATAAAATCCCGTTAAAGTGCAATTAAGGTACAAAACAGGGCTTTCTGACGTCATACACTGAAGATTACAATGACAGAAGGTAGCGAAAGACCATACGATAAGGTTTGTTAGTAAACGTTTCCTAATTCCCTTACCCCCACCAAAAAGGCTGTAATATTTGAAAGAAATGCACCCCTCATTGAGAAAACTCGTACATTCTTATGTTAAAAATCTGGTGTGTTACACTCACATGACCTTTTCTGGCTACTCTACACACAAACTTCTTACGAAAGATAATTAATTCTTCTTTCAACACCATGCTAATCCAGATAAACATTGGCAGAATTTTATTACTTAGTTCCTTATAAGTAGAATGGAACTAAGGGAATGCACCATGTTAAAGTGATAGTCAAATGTTTTAAAAGGCTGTCGTTATGCGATTGTCATTGAAAACCGCTTCTTTGCTTGGCCAGGAGTAGAACAAAAGAAAATCGGACACTTCCGTCTGAGAAAAGTATAGGTACTTCACAATTGAAACTAGTAGCAATGAATACCTCAAAAACGGTAAGCCCCACGAAGAAGATGTGTATGACATATCTTGTGTATTTTAACAAGGTCTACAGTTTTTGTATTGTAAGTTCTTGTCTCTCTCTTACGGTTTACTAGTTAAGCCAAATTAAACAAAATTCATCCAGAAGCTATTCCCAGAAAATTTAAGATATACATTTTATTTGTGATAATGGCTTTAATATGTGGTATTTTAATCAAAATCGTTGGAGCCATTTTTAAGAAAAACAAAATTTTTGAAATTTTTTCCATGTAAAGGGTAGTTGGGGGTGTGGGGATTTTCTTGAAAATCTTCGTGTCGCATCTTCGGAAGAGACCAAACTTAAATATCAAGTTTGGTATTTCACCGTCTTTTCGTTTTTGAGCTATGCTATCCACAGACACACACACACGGACCTGTTTCTGAAAATGCTTTTTTTTTTATTCAGGGGGGCTTAAAACATGTATTTCCGGTGAAAAGTCGACATCGAATTTTTGGGTGGAATACAATACTTCCCTATCCCTATGAACATTGTACGTACGGGGCTAGAGAAAGTAAAATGAGTAATTGCACATTCTGCAACATGCTGGGTTAGACAATTTCACTTTGGGAAAATGTATTTTCTTAATGGAGATATCAATGCACTTTGGGGAGTGGGGGCTCTGAAATTCCAAGATATTTAGATATCTCATTAAGTAATTTGGTGTGTTCCATTTACATAAGTTTCTCTACCTGTTGTGCATATACTGAGGAGTCTTGGTAAAGAATTTTTAGTGGAATATTTTACCTTCTCTACCTACTATGTACATTGTATATACGTGCTAGAGAAAGTAATAATTGTATGACATAAATTGTGTTTTAACTAGGTCTGCATTTATTGTGTAGTTGGTTTTGTCTATATTTTGCGATTTACCAGTTATGCAAAAATCAGCAGAATGAACATGTCTCGGAGACTACTCCCAAGAAATCCAGGACATACATTTTATTTGCCATGTAAATGTATTTAATATACGTTTAAATGAAAATCTTTAAAGGCATTTTTAGATTATCAAAGAACGTTCAACGTAAAGAGTGATTAGGTCGGGGGGATTTTCCTGAAAATCTTCATATCACAGCCTTGGAAGGTACTTAATTTAAATACCTAGTTTGGTGGCTTAGCGCCTTTAGTTTTTACACTAATCTATCAACATGTGCGCGCACTCACACACACGGACATTTTTGTAAACAGTTTTTTTTTCATTCAGGATTCCTCAAAACATATATCTTGGTGTAGAGTTTTTGGGTGGAATACAATACCTTCTCTGTCTAATTTGTACATTGTGCATATGTGCTAGAGAAAGTAAACATGTCTTTTTAGGATTTGGGGTTCTCAAGTCATATATTGTGGTAAAATCCCGGTATTTGGTTATTGGGTGGAATGCAAAACCTTATCTACCTACTATATGTATTGTAGATGGTAGAGAAAGTAAAAAAATAATGGAAGAGGACTGCATATAGGAGAAGACTTGTTACTACACACGAAGTTGCCATCTTCAGGTATAAAAGTTCGTGTACGGGCTGCCAGAGTGGTTTACGGTTTTCACCTTAACCTGCCTGCTTTGTTGTTGTTGAGGAAGGACAAAGACCTTTAAGGACAACAACCATAACAGTGTGTATCCTGGACGCGCTGTCATGTCGTAATTTGTAAAACTCTCACTTGAAACCTTGCACGGAGCGGAAGAATTAAAAATCTCGGCCGCCCCTGGTTTTCTTTACATCGGAGAACACCTTGCAACGTGTAACCACTATGGACGTTGTGCACTGTTACAACTCCGGCAGACGTCCATTCTAGAAGGTCATCCCGGCCAGCGAATGGCGCATTAGTGGACGTAATTAATTCAACTAGCGCCACTCACCATATGGCGCGTCTGTTACGAAAACTAGTGCGTAAGATGCACGAACGCAGTCTTTGTTGTTGATGTACTGTTCAAGACAAGAAAACAGGTCTGATTTCTTATGTCCGAACGGTTTAACTGCAAGAACACATCCACACAGGGCTTTGTTCTTTATGTGTTATCGCCAGTGAAGTAATAGTTGTGTTTTATACCTTTTATAAACAGCTGTTTAAGCCCAAGGACATTGGGTAATGACAGCGGCCTAATTTTCTGAGAAAGAGAGGTGTCTGTGTAGAAGCAATTTTCATTAACGTATTTCAAATATTTCTGAAAACTTGCAATAACACTAGTTGCCGAGCATGTTAAACAATAGACTCGCAACCTGAAGGTTTGCAGTTCAAATCCAAACAGAATTGTCCACCATGACTTATGACTTTTAGGTTCTTCCCAGTTCTCCTGTCTGGCTAATACCGTGAAGGTGCCTTAAATTTAGGCCTCATACGCTTCCTTCCTAATATTGACCAATAGTCATTTCATGTAACATCAGTGTCTACCACCTCTGGTGCCGTGTGAGATAAGAATGGCCGTTTAACATCACCAAAATAAAGACATTTTAGACACAGTGTCAACTATTCGAAATGTCTTGCTTATCATTGAGTTCCGTGGGGAAAAATAATATAATGTATTTTATTCAATGACTTTCTCTACATCTCTGCAACACATTATTGTTAATATGCATATTCTTATATCTACTTCATGCTAATCGAGATAAAAATTAGCAGAAACGATCTAAGTGCTTGCTTCTTGTAAGTAGAAGGGAAATAAAAAAATACACTAGGCTAAACCGACATTCAAATGTTTTAAAATGTCGTTGCTATGGGATTGACATCCGTTTCTTTTCTTGACCAGTTGAAAGTTCCCGTAAGTTTTAAGTAATTTAAAACTGAAAACAATAACAAGGAAATCTCTAAAACGGCCAACTCTACGGAAAAAATGTTTATGACATAAATTGTGTGCTTTAAGGAGTTCTACATTTCTGTGTAGTAGGTTTTTGTCTCTCTCTCTTACGGTTTACCAGTTATGCAAAATTCAGGCAAATTCATCTAGAATAAAGAGGTCTTCAGATTCCTAGAAAATTGAAGATATACATTTCATTCGTCATGTAAATATCTAAAAAATAAGAGATTTTAATCAAAATCGTTAGAGCCATTTTTGAGGAAACCAAAACGTTAAAAAAAAAAATTCCATGTAAAGGGTAGTTGGGGTGGGGACATTTTCTTGAAAATCTTCGAGTCACATCCATGTAAGATACTCTACTTAAATATCAAGTGTGGTATTTAAGGACTTTTCGTTTTTGAGCAATGCTGCCCACAGACTCTCACAGACATGTCACATAGACAATTTTTCTAAAAATGCTCTTTTTTGTTCAGGGGGTCCCAAAACATGTATTTATGGCAAAATTTCGGTATCGGATTTTGGATGCAATGAAATATTTTCTCTATACACTATGTATATAGTACGTGTAGAGAAAGTAAAAATGCAAACATCTGTTTGTAAACATACTGTATTTTATGCACATTTTCGATAGGATAATTATTATTCTTTCACCTTAGTTAAACAGATTGCCCTGTTATGGTTACTGCCGGAAACAGTAAAAAGTTAAGCCACACGTATTCATTAGTCAAGTCTTTTTAGACACTGGACGGGGGAGATACGGACGTCACGTAGCTGCGTAGGCGACTACCACAAACAGCCGTCATATGCACCCACCAGGGACACGAGCGCCTGTTTCCTACCTTTGCCCGTTGAATTGTCTTAGAAAATTCAGACCAAAGAACAGTAAGCATCATTAACAGCCTTTAAGTTCGTGTAGTTGCTGTTAGGTCTTTAAGTTCTATTTTTACTTTCTCTACTACATATAGTCTGTAGAGGTATTGTATTCCACTCAAAATTTTGATGTCGAGATTCCGCCGGAAATATATGCTTTTTGCTCGTGTGTGGCCATACAAGTGCAACTAAAAAACGGAAAGTCCGTTGAATACTAAGATGACACTTAGGTTCAGCATCTTCCAAGGGTGGGACAGGAATATTTTAATAAAATACCTCACGCCAAACTACACTCTTTATGGAAGAGTTTTAGAAATTTAAAATTTTTAACAAATAGCTCAAAACTATTTCTATTAAAATCCTATATTTAAGACATTTTTATGAGAAATAAAATGTATATCCTAATTTTTCTCGGAGTAGCCTCTGAAGCCAACCTATTATGAGGACCATCTCCGAAATATCCATTATTGTTTGCTGATTTTTTTTCTTTTCTTTTTCTTTCTTTTTTTAGCTTAACATCCTTTATAAATGATTTGTCAATTAGTCATATCGGACCATGAATGAAATCGGTAAAATGATGCTCTAATGATCGCGCGGTCTATGGAGCTTAAAGTTACTCGACATTCGCCTTCTCAGAACGAAAAAACTTTATCAGGGCAGCTCACCCTAAGCGAGAATCGAATTCGCGACCTCTTGATTGTGAGGCAGGCACGTTAACTCCACACTATCGAGGTGGGCCAATGGCTGGAATTTTTTATTGTTCTATTTATACCCCGCCTTTAAACGCATGGTCATATCGCCGACATTTCCCTGTAGAACATATATTGGCTATTGGCAAAGGTGTTAACTCGTGGACGGTTTGTGGCCGTTGTATTTATTTATTTATTTTAATTTTATTTATTAGATGACACAGTCATTCATACTTTCAGACTCTGGGAAGAATAGGGAATAACATGATCTATAGAAAACTTCCCACCCCCAGGCAGGAATCAAACCCGAGAATCCTCACGCAGCTGGCAGTAGTTTTATCGACTGAACTATGCGACCAACCGGGATGGAATTGTTCAATACTTGGTCAATTTTTCAATGTCCTTTCGATGTACATATTTTGTTCTTCATAATTGTATGGAAAGAGAGTAGAATTTTAAGGGCAGTATAAATAGCGTCCGTTTGTTAAATATTTGACCAATACTGTTCCCTTTGTATTTAATATGAATTGTGTACCCTGATCGCGGGATCTTGCCTCGGCAGATCCAGGTTGTGTTGATGGTGTAAGAGTTAAGAAAAAAGTCATTTTCTTTGAACGGATTTGTTTTGTTATTTTATTTAATACATTTCCTACACAGCAGCTGAAAGAAGCGCGAAGGAACACAATGAGTTGCGATGATTACGATTCTGGCAAATTAACTAACAGCACCAAAATAGTTAAATCATTTCAGGTATTCTTTTTAAATTATTAAAATTAAACTCCTGCGCAAAAGCTCACAAGGGTCCAAGGCCTACCGCCCGGCCACTGCGTCCCCCATCTCGGCCCACGACAGGCGTCATGGATGGGGTGCTGTATTGGAGGGTGAGGCGTGGTCAGCGCGAGTCCCTCCCGGGCGGTTAATGCGGTCCTCTCGACCTGGAGCCACTAATTCTCCTTCAAGTAACTCCCCAATTGGCCCCTCCCAGGGACCTTACGAGGTTAAGTGCACCCCGGACCATGTCTTCCAGCTTGGGTAAAATCCCCACGCAGGTACCGGGAATCGAACCCAGGTCTCCCGCTTGGCAAGGAGCCACGCTACTGCCACGCTAAGGAGACGGCCGTTAAATTATTATCCTCTTTTATTACTTTATCAAAATATTCCTAAAAGTAATCTAGTTACTTTTACAGATAATGTATTTATCTATGACCTTCCCTTACGAGGTCCTGCGAAGAAGTCATGAAAAGTCAAAGCTCTACCTCGTTACGGTGAAAAAATTGTCTTTGTTAAAACAAAATTATTTATCCAAAATTAAACAGCTCCTCAGTACACATAAAAACTGAACCACGAGGAGCAAAAACGCAACGAAATTCTATCGCTACTAAAAGAACCCTCGGAGTGATCAATAAAAATATAGAGACTGCCTCAGCAGTCGAGTGGTCAGCGAGCTGACTTCTCACCATGAGGTCCAGGGTTCGATTCCCGCTGGGGCGGAGAAGTTTTCTTTAACCAGAATTATTCTATATACCCTCACAGAGTCTAGAAGTGTAACACCGATTTTTCTGAACTCTTTTATCTACATTTGCTTTCAGTTCCTCCATAACGACTGATGAACTTCCACTTCGGTTTATGTCCTGCACACTGGTTCTTCCTTGATTACTCGTAAATTATGCACTGAAGACTCGTCCATTCTATTATCACCATATACTTACGTTTATGGCCTATAAAATTTGATTGGCTGAACATTTTGTGCATTCAAAAAACCGAATAAGTTCGTTGGTGGTAGAAGAGTATAAAATCATCATTGAAAAGCAAGTACCATGTTACAATAAATGCCTTGATAGCAATGACGATTACGTTGAGAAATAGAGTAAGCTAAATAAAATGTTGTGGTGATATCTTTCGTTATTATTTAGTTATGCAAAACCGTTCGTTACTTTTTGGATGACCTTCGTAATAACACCAGTATACTGCTTATCTTAATTAGTACTCGAATGAAGAATAATCTTTTGTTAGCAGAGCGGATAGAGAAATTCATGTGAATGGAAAGCATCATGTTTTTGTTTGTTTGTTTTTATTTCTGACTCATTAACTCTGGTATAAAGCAAACGTGGTATAAATCTAACATTAGCTGTATAATATACATTTTACGATCTGTACTTGCTACACGCCAAGTGCTAAGAAGCTAATATGATCTACTCGACAAAGAAGCATCAATCTGCAGTCTTTTGTTTACCCGAGTTCGTTATTCGTGAGCTAGCGAGGCGTGTTGTCGTTAAACCATGGATAATTATTTTCTCTCCTAAACGGTGATAAATCTATTACAATCTTGGGGCAATAAACCCTTGCCAAGGTCAGCTCTTACTAAGCGGAAATACCTCGTGATACTCCACTCCTCCACTTCCAGTAATGCTTTACCATTTACAGCAAGTAGGTTGAATGTTCAATCAGATTACGTCATAGTCCTTGAAAAAGAACCAGTTGAACTTAAGTTTAGCAGGTGAATTTGGCATGGATCATATTTGTTGTCCAATCCTCCACACACATCTGCAAGTTCTCTGTTCCTATTTATTTTTACTTTCTCTAGTACGTATATAAAATTTACATAGTAGGCAGAGAAGGTATTATATTTCATATAAAAGTTCGATGCCGAAATTTCACCAGAAATAAATGTTTCAGGTCCCCCGAGCCTATAAAAACAGTTTTAGAAAAAGGTCCATGTATATGTCCGTCTGTCAGTAGTCAGCATAACTCACAAACCAACAGAAAACTTTAAATACCTTTATATGAAAAATCTTAAAAAAATGTCAATTTTCTCAAAAATGGTTCTAACGCTTTTGATAAAAAATTACCGCACATTAAAGATATTTAATTGATAAATAAAACGCACATCTTGAATTTCGGGAATAGCTTCAGCAGTCCTCTTCATTCTGAATTACTTTTGCATAACTGGTAAACCGTAGTCCAAAAACAAAAACTTAACTCCATGGCACGACAGCTCACGGGGAGCCTTGGCCTACCGCCCGGCCGCTGCGTCCCCCATCTCGGTCCACTACAGACGTCATGGATGGGGTGCAGTATTGGAGGGTGAGACGTGGTCAGCGCCTCGAGCCCCTCCCGGCCGGTTAATGCGGTCCTCACGACCTGGAGCCACTACTTCTCCATCAAGTAGCTCCTCAATTGGCCCCCCAGGGACCTCACGAGGCTGAGTGCACCCCGGTCCAGGTCTCCCAGCGGGGGAAAAATCCCCACGCCTGTACTGGGGATCGAACCCAGGTCTCCCGCTTGGTAGGCAGCTGCGCTACCACCGCGCTAAGGAGACGACCTGAACAAAAACTTACTGCATAAAAATGTAGATCTCGTCAAAGCACACAATTTATGTATTACACATTTGTAGTGGAGGTAACCATTTACGAGATATTCCTTGTTATTGGTTTCAGTTTTAAAGTGCGTGCACTCTTCTAAAACAGAAAGTCGTCCGTGTTTCTTTCGTTTTACCCCTGGCCATGCAAATGAAAGCATTTGTAAACAGCGTTACTGAAAAAACGAAATGTGACTGCGATGTCAAATTTCTCTCTTGTGTACTCTCTGCAATAGTACCCAAAGCATTTCCACTACACAGTAAAACAAATAAACTTGATATTATTGCTAGTTAGTGAGAGCATGTAGAAATTACTTTTGACGTTGCTTACTTTGCTAAACTTACATGGTTTCCTGATGGAAAACAAATTTAGTTGCGAAAGAAAAAGTATCGAAGATGGGATGAGCTGTATTTATTGGTGCCAATTTATTAATGTTATTACACAAAAGCTTGGTGCATGAGGCGCTGACCATGCATGAATATTTAAGACATTATACAAGTTTAAGGTGATAAAAGAAAGAACGGCAAAAGGAATGCCTCTGACCAACTAAGCAAGTTTGGTCGGGCTTAGAAAAGAAAACAGGAAAACGTCCATTCTTGTTATTTTCCGGTGATTGTGGGAGTTTGTGACGTGAATAAACCGTAAGATAGCTTTGAGATCATTATGGTTAAAGAAAGTTGTGTGAATTTAGCATTAAACTATTTTCTGTTCACAGTATTCGAAAAAACAAAAATACTACGCCTTGGAATTCCAAGAGGTTGAAGTGTAAGAACTCCCTCCGTTGTTGAAAGTTCTGCCACAGTACCATGAAATCGTCGTAGATTATAATCCAAATGATTGAGATGAGGAAATTAAGCATTCGAAGAAAGAGTGCACTGTTGCAAGTTTGCACCGCGCTCGCAACTTGTTTCCCTGGCTTTGTCCGCATACTACAACTTTGTGACCACTGTAGCTTGTGTTCCTGTAGAATAGGAAGACGGCTGCTTCTTCAAATACCGTCATTCTATTTACCTGAAAGCTAGATGCCGTAAAAAGCCAGTGTAGAATCCGTTGATACCTGAAAGTGGCTATTTACCCGGAAACAAAACCTAATCAGGTTGCCTGAATAGAATACGACAGCCGACACTAGCGCCACCGAAGCACGAACGATGTTCATTTATATTCTAGCAGTGAGGGGTTCATAACTTCCTACGCTTAAGGAGGAGCAAACCGTTTAACCTCTGGAGCATTTTCAAGAACAAATAAACATGTTTAAAATGCTAAATATATTATGAATATCTACAGGATTCTCGTACGCATTGACCAAGTTCTTGAAATATATTTTACCATTGTATGGTATTTAAACTGTGCTCAAAATATCTAGCTGCTTTTGATCTTTTGAAATCTGAGGAGTTTATCGTAGAGACAATTTTTAAGTTGCTCCGGACAAACTGAAATAAGATATTTTAAATGGTTGTACAGTTAAATACATTCTCTCCATTTTTTATCGACTTAAAGAGCTGTCAGAGGCCTCTTGAGTCACACATCTTTGAAAGGTTTCCTAAAATCTGCATTCCCTTACTAATTTTTAGCGTTTCACATCTGTTCAAGTTTATGGGTAATACTTACTGAAACCATTTCAAACTATATGGCAGTCTTAGATTACGTATTTACGGGGAATATATTAATTATATTTGTCGGCGTTTTGGAGTCGATTTTTTTAAATGACACAGTCTTTGTTAAATATTTGAATTTTAAACAGCCTTTACCGCAAAACTTTTAGACCGCCTTTCTCAGTTGTAAATTATCAACAGATTACTCGGTACATATTCTGTTTAGTGTCACTAAATTTAGACTAACATTATTAGCATTCATACAGCTTATGAAGTGTGACACTTAAGATGGATTAAATGATGGAGAGACTTTGCTTCAATGTTTTATAACTTAATTGCGAATTGATCAATCATCTAAATAATGAACTTCTTAACTTTTCTCACTAACTTCATAAAACATTTACGTTGAATGAAACTAAACCAAAGTATATTGCCATAAATGATGAAGATAGGAAGTTTAATGCTCAGATGGCGACATAGTACGAACATTGTAATTTAATTTCAAGATTATAATTCTTCATAATTTAAATAGAATGCTTTTAGGGGAGGCTAAAATAGTTTCAAAAATTCTTGAATGAAAATGATTAGAAATTCACGTCCATCTGCGAAATATGTGTTTATATCCACAAAATTAAATGATTTCTCACGGTGAACATATTATTCCAGAGTTCAGAATCAATATTGTAATTAATATCATTCATGCCATTCATAACACAACGTAGATCAAAGTTACGTTTGTATGTTCATTCTTAATAGGTTAAAATATCCTAAGCTGCAAGACTTATTTTCAACGGTACAAGCTTTTCTGAAACCCTTTATTCTGTGTCATTATATTGTGAGAATATTAACCATTGGGACTCTTGTTATCCGCAACCACTTTTGAAAAATATGTTATTTTACAACCATGACAAAACCATTACTTAAACAGTTTTAAGTGTGAAAACTACAGATTTTTCAAATCCAGTATCTTATACAGGATCGTCCTTTTTAGGACATGCTGTGTAAGCTATTCAATTATCTATGCTGAAACCTTAAACTCATGTGTTTTTGATTTTATTTTACAAAGCTTTTCTTTCTTTCTTTTTTTTTTTTTTTTTTTTTTTTTTTTGTGGATTTTTGTTATGGTTTGTAAACAAAATCATGTATATAACTTGTAAAACTTAGAATTTGTTAATGTTCGTGAAATTTTCATAGCAATTAATGAAAATACTTCCACTCCTAAAATAATACCATTTCAGTAACAAGTTGCATAAATAACCACTAAAGTTCTTCAGCCGCTCTGGAATATTTTTACTTACTACGTCTAGGATATTTTTATGTCTCTTACGAAGTATGCAAGAAGGTTAAAAATAAATGCAAGATATACGCACATCACAACCGCTATCATAGTTTTTGAACTTCTTCTTTCAGTTTCTGAATTAAAATGTTTCTGTTCCAGTTCTTGAGCATTAATGCCCCTAATACACACAAAAGATATCTACTATGGCTGAAAACCAAGCCGATTGGCAGACACGTGGCTTATAGGTTTTCAAATATACTTGTTTTTGCTGGATAAATCTGTAAGCATCGTATGTTAATTTTATTTTAAGCTTTATGAGCAACTTAAAATTAAGTCAATTTTCAGAGATGCAAAGGTGAAATATATTTTTAAAACACTGTAGCTGCTTACTTGTTGCTGCTGCAGATATCATACTCTTAACTATAGAGCGACCCTATAAAAAATGACCTAATCTATATTAGTGAACTATTTTACTCCAATATAAAAATCAGAAAATTGTACTGCACAACAAATGTAGAACTTGTTAAAACACACAGTTTAGGTCATATAATTTTTCTTGTAGAGTTGACCGTTTTCGGGATATCCCTTGCTATTGGTTTCAGTTTTAAACTACCTAACCTATCTCAAACGGGACCATGCAAAACGAACCGAACCTCAATTGCTTCACATAGCGACCAGCGTTTCAAAGATTTGACTTATCGTTTTAGCATAATGTACTGCCTTATTTCATTTCTACATACAAGGTAGTAAGTGATAAGACCAAATCTGCTAATGTTTATCTCGATTAGCATGAGACAGATAAAATAACAATCTGTAGTAAGAATAGTTTGCAAACGGAACAGTTAGAGAAAGTTATGTGTATGTAGCACATCGGATTTTTACACCTCCTTATGTATTTACTTCAACCATTTGATTAATCTGGACAAATCATTGGGAACCTTAAGTAGGTAAATTGATTACATCAGAAAGGTTCCACTACATACCAATACATGCAAAGGGTAAATATCTGATGTGGTCCATTCACATGACTTTCTCTACATCTCTGTAACAAATTGTCAATAAGCTTATTCTTCTACCTGCTTCATGCTAATCGAGATAAGCATTATCAGAAACGGTCTTATTACTTAGTTCCTTATAAGTAGAAGGGAAATAAGGGTATATACTAGGCTGAAACGACAGTCAAATGTTTTAAAATGTGGCAGCAAGGGGATTGAAATGATTCTTCGCATTGCCAGGAGTTGACAAGTTCCCTATGAGAAAAGTTAAAGTATCTTAAAACTGAAACCAATAACAGTGAATATATCAAAAACGGCAATTCCACGAAAAACATGTATTGACATAAATTGTGTTTTAAGGAGATTTTTGCGTAGTAAGTTTTTGTCTAACTTTTACGGTTTACCATTTATTCAATATCCAGCAAAATGTAATTACAATACTCTCAGAAAATTCAATATTTACATTTTAATTTTTATGTATATGCCTTTAATATACGGTATTTTAATCAAAATCATTAGTCATTTTTGAGAAAATCAAAGTTTTCGATACTTTCTCCATGCAAAGGTTTGTTGGGGAGGGGGGGATTTTCATGAAATTCTTCGTGTCGCAGCCTTAAAAAATACTGAACTTAAAAATCAAGCTTGGTATTTTACCGACTTTTCGAATTTTTGGGTGGTATGTAATACCACTTCTGTGTGGTATGTAACTAGTATTTTTTATTCTTCTATATGCCCCGTTACCATAGTAACATTACATGTATTCAATTACATTATTTGATCATTTTTGACATTATTTCAATATTGTTAATAACTCAATAGATAGATATGGATTTTCCTTAGACTAAAATTAATAATTATATTACATCATGTACAATTTATTAATCACATATATTGGTGTGTTTTTTTAAGTCTAAATGTCTATGGATTTAATATATATCCCGAAAGTTCGTAGGTGTTTAGAGATTAGTTCTTGACTATTGACGGTCAAGATACCTCCATTTTGTGTTACTTGTTTCATGAGAATGGATCTTTGATGTTCTGTATTTATGCATTCGTAAATGAGATGGTTAATTGTATGTTGTCTATTGCAAGTGCAGATCGGATCGTTTATAATGTGGAATCGATGTAAATATGATTTGTTTTCCGGTGACCTGTTACTATGGCTGTGAATTCTGGATTTACTGGTAATTTTGTTTTTAGTCTTTCTTTAATTGAGGAAAGAAAGGATTTGGTCACTGCTCCTTTTGTGGTGTTATATCATCTGTCTTGCCATTCCTCAATGCCTCAGTCTTTTATGTCTGATTTGATAGTAGAGTACATAGTACGTGTAGAGAAAGTAAAAAGGACTAAATCCAGTTAACATGAAATAGACATCCTCTTGTGTGTTACCGCTGTTTTCGTGTAGGAGTGTGGAGATGGCTCGGCAACACAGCTGAGCGTACATTGGAGGACACGTGGAGTGCCTGAGGCAAAGCAGCTTGTGTTGCAGCTTTATGCGTCCATATTACTCTGTGACGTGTGCTTCAGGTTCCCTCCTCACCAGACTGCCCAGAAGTATCGAATCTTCCGAAACCGTTAAACCATGCCATCATTGTACCAGGAATTAAACGTCTAACCTCATGTTCTTAATATGGGTTTTACTAGACTTTTAGCCAAAGTCGGACAATATTTTGGCCAGAAGAAAGGACTGCCCAGAAGTATCGAATCCTCCAAAACCGTTAAACCATGCCATCATTGTACCAGGAATTAAACGTCTAACCTCATGTCCTTAATATGGGTTTTATTAGACTTTTAGCCAAAGTCGGACAATATTTTGGCCAGAAGAAAAGACTGCCCAGAAGTATCGAATCCTCCAAAACCGTTAAACCATGCCGTACACAGGAATTAAATGTCTAACCTAATGTCCTTATTATGGGTCTTATTAGACTTTTAATAAAATTCGGACAAGATTTGAGCCAGAAGAAAAGACAGCCCAGAAATATCGAATCCTCCGAAACCGTTAAACCACGCTATAGTACAAGGGAATTAAACGTCTAGCCTGATATCCTTAATATGGGTTTTACAGACTTTTAGTTAAACTTAGGCAAGAGTTTAGTCAGAAAATAAAAAAGGAAAAAAAAATCTGATGTGTTCCATTCACATGACTTTCTCTAGCTGTTCCATATGCAAAATAAACTATACTATATACAAACTATTTGTAACAAATTAGTGTAAAAACTTTATTTTTCTATTTACAGTAGAGGTAAATATTAGCACAAATTGTCTTTATTATTTGGTTCCTTGTAAGTAGAAGGACAAAAATCTAATGTGTTCCATTCACATGATGTCTTCTAGCTATTCGGTAAACCAACCCTTTATTCGAAACATTAATCTGTTAACTAATTCATCCCAATCAAGATAAGCATACGCAGAATCAGCTTTATTACTAGCTTCCTTGAAAATACAAGGCAAATAAGAAAATGCACAGGCTACAGCGATAGTCAGGTCCTCTAAAAGCTCACTATGTGAAGCAATTGAAATTCCAGTCTCTTACTTGACAGGGGTAAACAAACGAGAAGAGAGAAAAAAGATATCTTCCCATTTGAGAAAGTTTTAAGTGGCTTAAAGTTGAAGCCAATAATCCGGAATATCTCGAGAACGGTTAACTCTACATATATATTTTGTGTTGTAAGTTTTTGTACATCTCTTACGGTTTGCCAGTTATACAAAAGTAATAAAGAATGCAGAGGTCTTCAGAGACTATTCCCAGAAAATTCAAGATATACAATTCGTTTGTCATTAAAATATCTTAACATAAGGTATTTTAATCAAAATCGTTAGAGCAACTTTTGAGAAAATCAAACTTTTCGCAAAAAATGTCCCATGTAAAGGGTAGTTTGGCATGGGGTAGATTGGAAGATACCAAACATAAATACCAAGTTTGTTATTTAACGGTCTTATCGTTTTTGTACTATGCTGTCCAAAACACACACACATACGGACCTTTTTCTAAAATGATTTTTTTGGATTCAAGGGGTCCCAAAACATGTATTTCCAGCAAAATCTCTGTATCGAATTTTGGGTGCATTACAATACCTTCTCTACACTGAAATTTCGTTCTTCTTGCATAACCAGGATAAAAAAGAAAGAAAAGAAGAAAAAAAGCGAAGTGCAACTTCTCGTCTGAGAAACGTATAAATATTGGAAAATATAAACAAACACAATGAATATTTCGTATATGTTTAATTCCACAAAAATGTATTTAACATATATTGTGTGCTGTGAAAAGATCTACATTTTTTGTAAGAGAAAGTCTGTCGGTTGCGGTTTTACAATAATCCAAAGGTCGTGTAGAATGAAGGGGACTTCCCAGAAAATTCACCATATACCCTTTATTTGTGATGAAAATGCTTTTCTCATAGAGGTGCTTCAATCAAAATCGCTAGATACATTTTTGAGAAGATCTTCCAAGTAAAGAATACTTTGAGATGGGGGGAATTTCTTAAAAGTCTTCGTGTCATTCTTGGAAGTTACTGAACTTAAACTACCAAGGTTGGTATTCATCCGAATTTTCGTTTTTGAGTCATGCTGTTCACAGAGAGCATGGACCTTGTTCTAAATTTTTTTATGTATTCTCGGGTCCTCGTGTAAAACATTTCCGGTGAAATCTCGGTATCGAAGTTTTGGGTGGAATGTAGTACCTTCTGTACCTAAAATGTGCATTAGATGTGGTAGAGAACGTAACATGAAATGTAGGATGAATATAAGAGTATGTTTTGAACTCCAATATATCCGGGATACTTGAACAATCTCGTGAAAATACATTAAACTCTTTTCGTTATATTTTATTTTCTGAAAAAGTGTTCAAATGATTTTGATTAAAACGCTGTATGTTTAAGATATTTACATGAAAATAAAATGTGTATTTTAATTTTCTGTCAGTAGCACTAGAAGTCCTTATGACTTATGTTATACACTTTTGTGTAACCGGTATATCATAAGAAATACACAGAAACTGCAATACAAAAATGCACATTTTACTAAAACACAAGTTTTGTGGCATTACCAAATTCTTTTTTGTCCAAGCAAAGAGTTTGGACTTTCATAGCAAGGACATAGAGACCTACTTTTTAAATAGTTGGCTATGCCTCAGTCTCCTTATCTCTCTTATCTAAAATGAGGTTGGTCGCGTGGTTAGACCGCTCGCCTCTCACAAGGAAACCGCATATGGGATTGGTGGTGGACAAAGCGGCGTCTTGGCGTATTTGCGAGTTTTCTCCGGCTTCTCCTGCCACTTATTATCCTGCCTGCTCCAAAATCACATTTCCTTTCATCTATTTAACGTCATTTCTTATAATGTTCCTCGTCGTCCTCCGTGGCTGTAGAGAGGAATTGTTGGTCCGTCATGGGCTGCTAGGGTGTGCTCCTCTAGCACAAAATCGAGCACCTCTGCAACCTCTTGGAGAGGTCCTGGGGGATGATAATGGAGCGGTAAATAAGGTTTTTAAATGTTTATCCAAGGTGAATTTTGCAATGAGGATTTAGTTTTAGTTACATATACATTTTTTCGCTCTATTGTTTGAAATGGTTTTGTAAATTCATATAAAACTGGTTTTTGTAACGTATATTACTTTCTCCATACGCACTATGTACATAGTGTATAGAGAAAGTATTGCACTCCACCAAAAAATTCGATACGGAGATTTACCGGAAATATATGTTTTAGGGTCCCCAATATCCAAAAAAAGCATTTTCACAAAAAGGTCCGCGCGTGTGTGTGTGTGTGTGTGTGTGTGTGTGTGTGTGTGTGTGTCCGTGTGTCCGTTTGTCTGTGAACACGATAACTCAAAAACGAAAAGTAGGTAAAATACCAAACTTGGTATTTAAGTTTAGTATCTTCCGGGATGCGACACGGAGATTTTGAGAAAAATCCCCCCACCCCCAACTACCCTTTACTTGGAACTTTTTTCGAAAATTTTGATTTTCTCAAAAATGGCTCTAACGATTTTGATTAAAATTTCGTATATAAAAGATATTTACCTGACAAATAAAATGTATATCTTGAATTTTCTGGGAATAGCCTCTGAAGAGTAGTTTATTCTGGATGAATTTTACTAAATTTTTAATAACTGCTAAACCGTAAGAGATGGACAAAAACTTACTACACAAAAAATGTAGAACACATTAAAACACACAATTTATGTTATATACATTTTTTTCGTGGAGTTCGTCGTTTTTGTGACATTCCTTATTTTTGGTTTCTGCTATGAAAAACGTATACCTTTCTCATATTTTAACTTGTCAACTCCTATCCACATAGACAAAGGAACTTCATTGACATAGCAACCAGCTTTTGACTATCACTTTAACCTACGGTTTCCCTTATTTCACTCCTACTTACAAGGAAGCGAGTAATTAGACTATTTCTACTATTTTTTTCTGATTAGCATAAAGTAAATAGAAGTATAAGCTTTTTAAGAATTATTTGTTGCAGGGATATGGAGAAAGTCATGTGAATGGTGCACATCAGATTTTTTTATACGTACTAGATTTGAAATCTAGCTCTCGGTATTATTTTATTTATGGTTTGTTTTATATTGAGCTTTATATCTGGCATTTGCCACACTTTATTTCATAAGGGCGCTGATGACTTAGCAGTTGAACATCGTTATTACTATCACCTTCCTGGCGTAAAACTCCAGGAAATAGACATGGAAACTATATATCAAATGAGCATGTAAGGAAAGAGCTGAGAGCTGCTGAAATGTAGCAGACTTCAGCTGAGAACCATTGGAGTGCTTCAGGGAATCTTATACTGCAGTTTATGCAGGAAGGAGCCTGAAGCAGCCCAACACATTGTATGCTTCTGAGAAGCTTTGGCTAGCAGGAGTTGCAAAGCTTTTGGGAAAATGGTCATAGGACCAGAAGAAGCATCATCCATACCATTTGCAAGGCTAAACTCGTTTTTAAGTGATGCAGGTGTAACGGGTTAGCTCTAAACGATACAGATAGCACAATAAGCCTCAGGCTGAAGTGCGCCCGGAGAAATGACGGGAATCTGTATTGTAAACGAAGAAGAAGATTTTTTGTAGTGTTTAATGCCTGCTTTAACTACTTTCGGCACCGCAGGCGGTGACACTGATGATACATAAATGAAGATGGAGCACCGGTGGAATGCGATGGTGGGGGAAACCGGAGAACCCGGAGAAAACCCGCCCCAGCGCCGCTTTGTCCACCAAAAATCTCACATGCGGTCGCTTGGGATCGAACCTGGGCCGTCCAGGTGAGAGGCGAGTGGTCGAAGAAAAATATTATCATGTTAATCAACATCATGATCCCCCTCCTCCGTGGTCTATGGGTAAAATGTTAGCCTTTGGTTCCTAAAGTCGCGGTTTCAAAACCCGGGGAGGGCGGTGGATTGTTTACGGGTATAAAAATCCATAGCATGCCTTACTTCAGAGGGTAGTAAACCTTTTTCTACCACTTATGGTTAAACAAAATTATACAAAATTCCTTCTGAATGAAATGGATTTCACAGGTTATTCCCAGAAACTTCAATATGTACCTGCATTTTATTTTGTACTCTTCAAAAGTCTTAATTTATCAAAAGCTAATAATAATTTACTTCTGAAATTTGGAGTTCTATTCTAAAATGTATACAGCCAATTTTTGTTTTTGTTTTTTTGTGAACTTTTGAGAGGCAGTGCAATCATTTTGTAGCAAGTTTTCAAACAAATGCATATTGTTGCCCGTTTTGGTTATGAAAAGGAGTGAAAAAATGTTTAAAGTTTTGAATTAATTTTGTTTTATAATGAAAATATTTAATTGTTTACTTCTCACAATTCATTTTATGCCACAGATACATTTATTAAGTTATTAAAAAGAAGTATTACTTTTTCCATGTTTCCATGGGAAAGAGGTATTTTCTGCAGAGTCGTCGTATCGCACCTTTGAAAGCTGGTGAACTTAAATACCAAGTTTGGTATTCATCTGATATTTTGTGTTTCAGTCATGTTGTTCAGAGACAGAAATAAACAGTTTGTTTGTTAACGACGCTGTTAATTACCAGGATCATTTCAGCACCGTCCGTGTGCCGGAGTTTCGTCCCGCAGGAGCGTCTTTACATCCCAGCAAATCTACTGGCATGGAGCTGTCGCTTTTAGGCGCATTAGAAAGGGTTTGTATCCGCGACCTTGAGATCAAAGGCCAACGTCTAACCAATTGAGCCAACGAGACCGACTGTTATAGACAGAGGGATACAGATAAAGTACATGCACATACATGACCCTTTTTCTAATTTTTTTTTCGGGTGCAAGGGCCTCGATATATTTTGGTAAAATCTCCACATCGAATTTTTGGGTAAATGAATACTAGACACCTGGCGAAGAAACAAATAAATTAATTGACTACGAAACAGGATTTCTCTCACATTTATTTGTAACAATAGTTTTCCACCGAATAGATCGTTTCTAAGGCGTGTATCTTCATGTCTCTTTTTTGAGGTTCTGCTTTCTGGAACAGATATTAGTCGTAGCCAGCAATGAGACGCCACTTCCTGCATTCTGCCTAGCCCCAACAGGATGCGATATAATTACGTCATAAAGTGAATTGTCCCGGAAGTAGTAACGTCGGTGGTTAATATTTGTGTATGCCTGTGCATCCCTGTTTAGACTATCAGCTATCACAATCCCCTCGCTAACATAGAAAAAGCATCGTATTCAACACCAAAACCTCCACCAGAAACGCGCGTTTTAAGATACCAGTGAAATTGGTTAAAAACTGCTGGAAAAATCAGACCTGTTCCATTCACATGATTTCTCTACCTGCATTGCATGCAAACTATTCTTAAAAAATATTATTATTCCACATATTTTATACTAATCCAGGTAAACCGCAGAAGTGGTCCAATTACTTAGCTCCTTGCAAGCAGAAGGGAAAGCGGGACACATTAGATTATGGCGACAGTCAAATGTTTTAAAAAGCTGTCGGTAAGTGATGATGCGAAATTTGGTTCTCTTTGCATGGCCAGGAGTAAAACAATGAACGAATGATGAACTCCCGATGCAGAAAAGAAGTATTTTAAACCTGAAACCAATAACAAAGAATATATTGGAAATGGCTAGTTCTGCAAAACAGAATGTTTATGACATAAATTGTGTTTTAACAATATCTACATTTTTGTATCTCTGTTACAGTTTGCGAGTTATGCAAACGTGATCCAGAATGAGTAGGACTTCAGAGGCTATTTAAGATAAACATATTATTTGCCATGTAAATATCTTTAATATACGATATCTTAATCATAATCGTTAGAGCTATTTTGAGAAAATCGAAAATTTCGAAAAATATTGCATTTGAAAATCTTGGTGCAGCATCCTTGGAAGATACCATACTTATGTACCAAGCTTGGTATTTAACGGCCTTTTGGTCTTTGAATTATGCTGCCTACAGACACACACTCACGGACAGACACATACACACGGACGTTTCTCTTTTTTTTTATTAAGAGACCTCAAAACATGTATTTACGGTGAAATCCCGGTATTGAATTTTGGGTGGAATACAATGCCTTCTCTATCTGCTAGGGGGATACATACATAGTACTAGTAGAACAATTAAAAATATTCCACTAACTCGAACATAGAGAATAGAAACGGATAGATAGTCTAATATGCTTTACTTTTATTATCCAGAATTTCAAAATGATAATTAAGCTCTCAAACAACTTAAAGTAATAGTGAGTAATCACACCTCTTAAATATTACATTCAAAACCCATCTTACTTAATAAAATGTCATGATTTTGTTTTCTCAAAATCTACATCAATTTTGCTTAGCATTCAAAGGATAATACATGGATCATTAACGTGATGTTACAACATTGTCGGCTGCAATTTGCTCATTGGTAGGGTGTCTTTCAAAATATGTTAGCCCCTCTCTAAGGGAATTTTGGGACTGCCTGTGCACTGCTGATACATTTTTATGAAATATTATGATATGATCTAAAAGTGAATGAATAACATTTACAGTGGTAGCATTCATTCTGGACACTTTTATTGCTAAATAAACTTTCAAATTTGAACATTGCGTTCAACTCTCATTCAGGATCACTCGTATCTGATAAAGTATAGTCCAGAAAATTTAGCATAATACAGCAAGAGTTCTAGGTGTTCTGTGTTTGAGTAAAGAAAACAAGCATTTGTCCTGGGTTTGGTCTTAAAAAATGATAAAGCCTATGTATATTTTACTTTATATAGCATCCAATGTGAAAATGTGAAATATTGCTTTCGTATTAAATAGAGAAGCTCAAGTCATTTTAGGCTTGTGACATTCGTTACCATGACCACCATAATCTTAAAAATACTGCATTTCCCCAATTTTGAAACTCACTATTATGCGAGTTATAAAGCCATACTATTTCATACTGAATACAGAATAAAATAGAGTATTTTGTCGAAGGAAACAGTATTTGATAATTTTATGGATCGGATTTCAGGCTTGCTTAAAAACTTAAAACTAAGGCCACTCTAAACTGAATTTCTTTAGAATTTCGAAAAAAAATCACTTAAAATTCTTTGGAATAGATTACCCATATTGCAAATGTTTTCTTTTGATATTTAAATGCTCAAATACGATGTTTAAATAGGTGTGCGCGGTCGTGAATACTGCGTCAATTTCAAAAAAAAATATTTTTCCTAATTTTCTTACGATTTTTGTCAAACGCTGCTCATAATGTAACTTTCAATAAATTTATTTCATATTTTTAAAATACTTTTTTTTAAAGTTGTATGAGATCTAAAAATAACAAGTATTTTTTAATTTATGGCTTACTTTTAACTTTTTATCAGGAAAATTAATGTTTCAGAAAATTTAACCATTGTAAATAAGTACATTTATAAGTTTTTTGAAATTTCAATTTTCCATGAAGCACTACATTTTATGAGAGTACATTACCATGTTTCTGACAAAAGGTTTTGAAATTTATGTACGTAGAACTATGATAATTAGTTTTATACTGTAATTACTTTGAACATGACTGTGACAAAAATTTGAGCTTATTTCATTAACGAACATCCTTAAATATTGATTCAGAAATGTCTAGTAATCCACCACAAGAAGCATTTTGATAGAATTCAAAACTGATTCGTATAAAAGTATCCAAACATTAATATTTCAATAACGTTAACTAGAAGCAGCAAATTTTGAACGTGGCAAAAATATTGCGATATTATCATGGGGTGAATTTTTAAGCCAATGGACTATGAATGGCAGATTTTAGGATTTTTATATGTACTACTTTGAGGCTGCCTAAGTTCCAAAAATGCATCTGTTTCAGTGCTCTGTTTACATGTTTGTGTCCGTATGAGGGAAAGATGGTGACGTAGGGAGGGATAGACAGATATTTTTCTTGTGTCAGCCTTTCAATCTTTAGGGCCCTAGGTTATACCCTGATTAAGCTTTCCTTTGGGGGGGCATTTTGTCTATAAATGGACATTAAACATTTACCCCATTATACATTTGTCTTTGAATTATGTAGTCTGTGATTCAACCCAGACTTAAACTAAATTACATTAAATTGAATGTTACTTATGAACACTCTTTAGCTTCTTTGATTCTCAGCGCTCTATTCTATATTGGGCGTGAAGAATCGCCTAATTTTGTTCAGAGGCTTCTTTATCAGGCTTGATGTTATTTTACGTACCGTAAATCTACAACGGGAACCTAACGCAGGAATTACAAGTTATATAACAATCGAAACAGCAGTTCTCGAGACAAATGTCTACACCCTCTAACATACCCACTGGAGGCATAAAAACATTTTAAATGCTTTTATTCCCTTCGCAGCAGGTCATTGAACAATATAACCTCGCCTATTAATCCAAATAAACTGTTTACAGCAAAGAAACTTGTTCCGGTTTCATTAAATGTAGATATTACTTAAATTCAGTCTATTGTAAAGCAGATGCAATACCTTTCAGCTGACGATGACGCTACTTGGAAATCAAACAAGAATATTTGCTTCTTGGAAAACAGAAACTAAAATTCTTTTCGGAGTTAGCAAAATGCCACGGACGGAAACGTAACACTTAAGATTAGTAAACACTTTCGCTTTTGTCGACACTTTTATGTTTTGAAGTTCAGAATAGTCAAAGCGTAGTCCCCTTCATTTAACCTAAGTACACAGAACAACAGACGAGCAGTCGCAGAGAAAACAAAAGAATCCCTCAGTGTGAACGTGTATTTGTTAGCAACAGCAAATGGAACCGTTACTAGTTCGCACTTAATTTCGGCTTCGGACTGATAAAGGACGTGTTGTGTAACTTCGCAGGCTTATATTTGCTAATACATAAGAGACTGGATGTTGCTATGTATGTTAAATACGTTGGCGATCCTTGCTCTTGCCATCTTTTCTCTTTTTGTCCCACACTTGCACCGCGCGTTTTATTGCAGTGCGGCTTTGTAAGCAATTAAATGCATTTAATAGTCACCTTTGAGATGGAAGAGTGACTGTCAACTATCCATGCCTGCTCGTAAATCATGTGACGAGTTCCGCGATGTTCTGCATTTTCGTTACAAAGGAGCCTCGTGGATAGTGGAAGATGGTCATAAAGTTAGAATTATGAACTCATATTTGCTTCTCTTTTATCTTTGTAGTATCACATACGATAGACACAGGCGCATATCGTCAATGAATAACCTAGCAGTTTACCTTATTTACAAGTTTCTGCTACATTAATCCTATTGCTTTAACCTTGTCGAGTATTATGTTTTGAACAACGGCTCTTCAGTATATCACGACAGTCGTGTAAAGAGACCAGCAATTCCTTTATGTGAGAATTGGCCACACAGCAATGGCTCATGCCTACTTGATCACCAAAGACGCCCAACCTCAGTGTACAACTTGCAATACTCCACTGTGTCTCACATACTTTCAGAATGCCGCCGTTATAACCCCCAGAGGAAAAAGTACAAAATCACTGGTGATATAAAAGAACTAAATAACGAAACCATGTATAAAAATGTTGTTATGTTCCTAAAAGCTATCAATATCTACAGTTTAATCTAAAATTGCAATAAACATTAACACAGCTTTTATTTGCTTTCGTTCACAAAAATGTTAGTAATATATTATATACCAAAAAAATTAAATATATCTGTACAGTTTAATATTACTCTATATTAACTTCATAATAAGTAATTTTGTATTATTGTTATCTGTTAATTAGCACAATTTGTATTATATTCCAATGTATCATTATAACCATCCTGTAATAATTATTGTTATCACAATGTATCAGTGTTTCAGTCGCGATAAGACTCTTACGAGTCAAAGCGACTATAAATAAATATTAATAAAAAAAAAATCCTTTATGGCGCACGCGTCTCGTCAAACAATGTTCGCGCGCAGTGGATGTAATACGGCAGAATACATCGGACTTGATAATATTAAAATGAACTTTCGCATTTTTTCCCTTAACAGTGGAAGTTATTTTTGCACTTTTAGCTTTTTATGAACTTATTAGATTAGAACATGCAGCACTTTGGATGATAATTGTGAACGAACGTGTAAGGGAAAGTACACTAAGTAAATGAGATCAGTGTATGTACCTGGCTGTAGTACATCTGTGTGTGTCACCACAAGACACAGAACAGGAATCTGCCACGAGGGAAACGTGTGTTGCAGACAGAACGTTACGTTTCGCGTAAAACTGAAGGCGAAAAAGTTTTTGTTTTACTGTAAAATAAAATATAATTAAAGCATTGGCCGAAGCATTCTCAAAATATAACATTAAAAATGTCTAAGGCTTATGAATGTTAATTACTAGTGTATAAACGTGAATCATGGATGTAGGACCCTAAATATATTGTTTTGTTGGTCACGTATTTAGTTTTTTAAGGAAAAATTGGTTTGCTTTGCAAGTAGTAATGTCGTATAATAAATTATACTTAAACAGAATACACCATACTCCTTTAATTACATTCTTTGCGAAAAATATTCGCTCAAAACTGTGGAATTTAATTCTGTGTATAAATTATCAATTAAAATAACAATTGAACAGCATAACCTGTAAGAAAGGTAGAGAAAAGTGAGCAACACTGGCACATTTCATACCAGCTGTCTTTTTTTTTTTTGGGGGGGGGGGACAAGGGCTTGCATTTCGTGGACATATTGAGTGTGCTGAATAATCTAAAAGAGGGAGTTTTATTGAATAAGGAAAAATGTGTGACTCTCAAAGACCACCTGAAAACGTCCTCTTCATTTTGTGCTACCTCGCCTGATATACAGAACGACTTAATTTCCATATCAGCACAGTCATGACCAACAAAATTAGAAAAGCGTTTCTGAAATATATTTTGTCTCACTGATATTAGGATAGAAGTCGCAACCATCAAAACTACCTTCAGCAATGTGACAACCAAGGGAACTATTGAAGAACGATTCATTGTTTTACAGATGTTACGCAGAATGCAGATAGGAAAGCTAATTCACTTTTGCAACATTATTTTAATACTTCGATTGTTTAATCTAAAGTATTCGCTCTCTTTTTCTTTCGCTCGCACTCTTTTTCCTTTATATTTTAAGCATTATACTTCGAAGTGACTACAATAGTCCACATACCACACTACTCCATTGGTTAGCCAGTACCTTTCTAGAAATGAATAGTAAAAGTACTACAGTGCGATCCATATAAACCTAAACCATTTTAATAGGCCATAATTTCTCTCTGAAAGCTTGCAGAAATATGAACTTTCTTTTAATGATCTCAGTGGCTTAGTGAGAATCGACAACAGTCATGGTCACAATCGATCAATGTCATCTTTTGACTATATTGATGAGTTCAGTGTAAATTATGGGCATTTTTATGACTTTGTAGACAGTCGCAGCTCTTTGGCATGTGCCATATGAATAGTCTGATTCATGGCTCAATAAACGCAACGATTTGTTTGGAAGGTTCACTAGCCTTCTTCAAACATTTGTAATAGTCTCTGCACTCAATGGTGGTCTGTTTTCCAATCTCACTAATGAGTATACCAGTTGTCTCCAGCTTTCTTGCTAGCGATAAAATTCATGCATTTATCGGAACGCACTGTACATTAAATTTTCTTCGAAATTCCCGTTGTGTTGTTAGCAAGGAATTTGTCTTCCAATATGTTTTCACAACGAAAACAACACGCTCTCGAAGTGAGTACTGCATGTTGCTGTTATGACTGCAAACTAAAGATTGTCTACAATGCCACGAAAATGCTCGTAATTTCCATCGAAATCATCAATATAGTCAACAGATGGCATTGATCGATTGTTACCATGGTTATTGTCGATTCTCCCTGGGCCACTGAGATCATTAAAACAAATTCCACATTTTTACGAGCTTTCAGAGACAAATTATGGCCTATTAAAATGGTTGAGGTTTGTATGGATCGCACTGTAGATGTGTATGTATAATACAAGTGTAAGGTAACATTTCTAGTAATTTCCGACTGTAGATGAGCCAACTTGCAAACTTTTATGAAGCGGAGACCCACTTACGACATAGGATATATTTACGGTTTTTGAGCATTTCTTTTTCACTACAGGCATGTCAAAGCATTAAATTATGTTGCATTATATTGTAACTTAAGGGGACACCGAAGTTATAAATGTGATTTTCTAAAGTATTAGCTAGAGCCGTAATGTTTGCAGATACATTACAAACACAACCAGAAGTATTCATAGCAAGTTTCATTCAATAATGTGTTTTCATTCTGGATATATCAATTAATTTATACGATTTAATTAGCTAAAATCAAAATCTATCTTCTCCTTCAGATGGAGCTATATGCACCATTTTTTAAAAATTACGTCCCATAAACACCTTTGTAACAAATTGGCTGGTTGAATATCCCCTATTGTAAGGTCTTTTTATTATTATTTTATTTCACGAAGTAGGAAAACTGAAAAAATAGCTCAATATTATAATAATGAATTTTAAAACTAGTCTGTGACCAATATCAAAACTCCAACCAGATATTTTATTACACAAATTGTCCAATGCTTTACGGAATACTTTTTAGACCTCTGGTTTTTGTGTTTTTTGTGGGAGAAGATAGATTTTGAATACAGGGAAATAAAACTAAAAAATGACTTTGAACCTTGAAATAAAGGGTGTTTAATCAGCGCATGGCGTCCAAAACATCTTACAGGTATGGGAGAATCAAAAATTGCAAATATATACTTCAAATGTGTTGCATTTTTTGCATAAAAAGACCAAAACCCAATTTTTAAACCAAAATAGCTAAAAGAAAGCACGTCATGTCCCTTTAAGATTAGACTGGATGTAATACAATAATTTACAGTGCTATGATAGACCAAAGTGTATGTACCCATCACGATCATGGTTCCCCTTTGCTTGACTGCAACAAATGTCATAGCGTACAGATTAAAGTTTTACACAAGTGAACGCCAGTAATCTGCAGAGTAAATGGGCGTGAACATTCAGTAATAGACGCCGTAACTGGTAACGTCAAACCTCACATAATGTTACCTTTATCTACATTTTTACCTGTGCAAGATATAATTTCCCCATTTTTGTAACAGGTTTTGTTTATAGTTAATGTTATGAAGCCTTAAGTATACACTAGAATCAGTACATCTTAGAAGTGATGTTATTTGCTTTAATAGTGTTTATCTTTTTATGAGAAACAATTTCAGCATCTGTGATAGAAAGCACTATTACCAAGTCTACAAAAAATCTTGTAAAAAGGAGTTCTCACTTATTTTCCTGAAGTTTTTGTACATTTACTGCACTGAAAAGTTCACACATTGTAAGCTTCATGTCATCGCAAAACTATTACACGCTGCTGGTTGAGGAAAAGTTTTAACAGGTTTGGATTTCAGGAAGTATGATCACTTTCTTCGTTATGTGATCAGGTTTTGGTTTTTGTGTTATTCTGCCATTAGAGCTGCTGTTTAGTTACTTACAGGTCTGTTAAAACCTTTTAGGGTCCTAAGTCGCAAAATATAGCCAAGGGATGTTCTTTGCAAATAGAGGAGTGGAGCACACGCGGTGATTGGCCGAAGGATCTGTGAACCAAGAATTTCAATGATCCCAAAAAGGAGCTACAAATCTCGACAATCTAGCGGATTTCAAATCTGGATATGATAGTTGTTACAACACTTTCAAATCCGGATCACCTGTCGAAGTTTTACAGTATCATGTAACCATAATAAAACCTATAATAAAAAACCTCTTCCACCAGCATTAATTTTTATGAGTATGTATGTTTTTGCTCAAGTATGATATTGAAACTTCCTAAATAGCGTTTTCTAAGTCCCATTTAGAGAATGGGGTATCACAGATGCCCCTTATGGCCCATTCTGCCAACAGCTGTTTGAATTTAATGAATAATTGTTTTCAAAACAAAGAAGGAGTTACAGAACTGTAAACAAGGAAGAGATCAGTGAAGTGCTTTGTGACGAAGTAAGGAAAATCTGAACTAGAGGTATGTGTAAAATGATAGGACCAAATAACTAATGACGGCATATTGCAAAACGTGGGCGAAGGGAGAAAAGCACTGAAGATGTTCAGGAAAAGCAAACATTTTGTCTGAGAAGAAAAACGTATCAATGGTAGGGACACCGGGAGAAAGTTTCGGCGCAAAAGCAGAGAGTAGGTGATAATATAAAGGTAAATGATTCACAACCGGAAACGAAAATGAAGAGGAAAGAAGAGTGAGAAGGGCTGAGTTTGCAGAGAAGGATCTGTCATTGATAGAAGGGGGCGGGGGGGGGGAGGAAAAAAAAAGCTGGATTTGTTGATTAACACTAACAAGGAAATAACTTAATTTGTGCTTGATTAGTATCCGCTATGTGTGAAGAATTCTTCTAAGTAGCGCAAGTTACTATCGTAATAACTTTCTGTTCAGTTACACGACGTTTGTATTAGTTACGTAAGATGAACGTCTTCCCATAGCCTAAATAAGGAAGACTGCTGTATCTCATCAATGTAGGCTTATTTAGTAATAATAATATTAATGATAGTAATAATGATGATAATGATAATAAAAAAGAAATGTTTCGATAAACGCTTCATGTGTAGGCACCTAGATGGAAAGTTGAATCACTCTTGCAAACCTCTACGAGGGGCGTCCAGAAAGTAAGTAGCGATTTGGCATAGCTAAACAATATTGGAAGATATATATATAAAAATACAAATTTACAGTACGTTACCTCTCTTGCTCAACAGTAGAGACGGCGAGAGGGGCAAAAAGAAGACCGCTTTCGCCAGTTCCTCACTGGCTGGTTTAAGCCAGTGTGTGCCTGTGGACAGCATAGCTCAAAAACGAATAGACCGTTAAACACGAAACGTGATATTTAGGTTTGGCATGTTCCAAGGATGCGACACGAAGGTTTTCAAGAAAATCCCCGTACCACAAGCTACCCTTTACATGGAAAAATTTTCGAAAAATGTTGATTTCTAAAAAATGGCTCCAACGATTTTTTTTAAAATCCCGTATATCAAATATATTTACATCCTAAATAAAATGCATATTTTGAATTTTCTGGGAATAGCCTCCGAAGATCTATTTATTCTGGATGAATTTTGTCTAATTTTGTTTAACTGTTATACCGTAAGAGATAGAAAAAAACTTACTGCACAACAATTTTAGATATCGCCAAAACACATAATTTATGTCCGTTACGTTTTGATGTGCAGGTAACTGTTTCCGAGATATTCCTTGTTATTGGTTTCAGGCTTTTCTCAGACAGAAGTCTCCGGTTTTCTTTTGCTACACTCTTGGCCAAGCAAAGAAGCAATTTGCAATGGCAATTGCATAACGTTAGCTTTTAAAACATTTGACTATTACTTCAGTATAGTGTGTTCCTTTAGTTTGCTCCTTCTTATAAGGAAGTAAGTAATAAGAACAATCTGCTATGTTCGATTAGCATGGTGTAGAAAGATTGTTTGCAGAACAGCTAGAGAAAGTTATGTGAGTCTAACACATCAGATTTTTTGGAAAGGAAACAAACATAACGAGTGCTAATTATAGACCATGAGATAGGGGAACTGGACCATCATTCAGGTATTCATGGCAGCGGAGAGAAAAGCTCTATTGTATTGCTGTCGGAAAGCTCCATTCTGTAGCCACCAGCTGAGCCTTTCGCAGCTTGCCCGCTTATATTCTCGTTATTGTCTTCCCCATGGTATCTCATATGACACGTCCCATCCCTGTTAATTGAAATGTGATGCCGGCCCAAGGACTTATTTATCGCCATCTTTGTTCTGACAGATATTTACCTCTGAAGGCCATTCTGCAGTACTTGTGATATTATATGACCTCATTCAGCATTATACAAAACCCTGTCGCAGGTTGTTTTAAGCCACAGTCACAAAGAAATGCAAGTGCAGACGTAAAGCAGCATAAGCGCAAGCGCGAATGAAGACCATTCACAATGCAGTCGTAAACGTAACGCAAGAATTAAGCAGTGATTTCTAGATCTGTAAATTACATGGGGATATCGTACAAATGTTCTGCAAGTTTAAAATTTAATGACATAACCATCAATATTATATAAGAATATTCACTAAAACGTTTATAAATGAATAAATAGGCTATACAAATTACATAGGCACAATTGATGCTCGCGGCAGTGACGTCACAATAACCGTATGACCAAATTACTGAAAATAATGCAAGCTTGGAGACCGCAGAAAGTGATAAAGCTGCACATTAAATGAAATGTGTATTGTCTCTTTTCGCCTTACGATTTGTAAAACCAAAGAAGTGTAGACAGAGATGGTGGGTGTATCCATTTAACCAAAGGAGGATTTACAAGGAAACTGACATAGCCTCTTGAGGGAAATGGTAGATGGTGTGGAATGGCCAAATAAAAGAACTTGTATGTACAGCATGCGCAGTAAAATCTCGCATTACGATCGTCTGCTGCTGAACAAAACGCACTGCATTGGAATGCAGAATTTTCTCTATGTACGAAACGCAAGAATAAAGTTTGGGGTTTGTAAACTCTTGCATTGCATGGCGCAGCGTGTTGCCTGTGTCTATGTGAATGCTTACACTGGATAACATGTGTGCTAAGTCTTACGCTTATGCTGCGTCTGCATTTATATCTCAGAGGTCAATGGGGCATTATGTGCGTTACATTTCTATGCAAACAGCAAATGCGACTGCATTACCATCCGGGCTGTTAACTAAAGAAAGCTATTTACCATATACTTTGCAGTGTCAAAGGCAAAATTGCAATGTATGTATGCATTTAGTCTCTGCAATTGGGTATTCTTCGGTTGGTGAAGTTAAATGTACAAAATTCACGTACAATAATAATCTTGCAGTTAATAATAACAATAGAAATTAATAATAGTAAATACAACATACTGTATATACATTGTTTTTGAAATACCCAACTACTTGTTAGCCAGAATAGCAATACTTACTTCAGTTACCAGCATGTCTATAAACAGCATTCGATGAAATGAGTCCTTAAAACAATGACGCCACGCTTTCTGAGGCACTTCAGGAACCACGTCTTTATAATTGTATTGATTCATCTAATGATGAAAAAGTGGTTCCACACATTTTATCTTTAATTTTGGAAACAAAAATAAATCACAAGGTAAAGGCATGGATTGTATGGTGGATAGTCCACATTTAGAACATCCAGATACTCCGTTATTGTATTTTTCAGAAATATTTTCAAAAAAATACGGTAAACAGATATTTGTCGGTATTAACCGTACATCTATCTTCTTATTCTAAAACAGCAATATGGTCTGTTTTAGAAAGAAAGAATAAAAATCTGATGTGTTACATTCACATGACTTTCTCTGCATCTCTACTACAAATTATTGTTAAAAAGCTAATGCTTCTATTTACTTCTTGCTAATCGAGAAAAATAAGCAGAAACAGTCTTATTACTTGCTTCCTTGTAAGTAGAAGCGAAATAAGGGAGTACCATAGGTCAAAGTGATAGTCAAAAGCTGATTGCTATGTGACTGAAATTCCTTTGTTTGTATGGACACGAGTTGACAAATTTCTATATGAGAAAAGTGTAAGTTTTTTTAAGCTGAAACAAAAAACAAGGAATATCTCAAAAACGATCAACTCCACGAAAAAAAGTTACATAGCATAACATGTGTGTTTTAATGTGCTCTACATTTCTTGTGGGGTAAGTCTTTGTCGAGCTCTTACAGTTTAGCAGTTATGCAAAATTCCGTAAAATTCATCTAGAATAAAGTAATCTTCAGGGGTTATTCCCAGATAATTCAAGATGTACATATTATTATCAGGTAAATATCTTTAATATACGATATTTTAATCAAGATCGATACAGCCTCTTTTGAGAAAATACAAATTTTTGGAAAAAAGTTCCATGTAAAGGGTAGTTGGGGGTAGGGGATTTTCTTGAAAATCTTCGTGTCGCATCCTTGCAAGATACCAAACTTAAATACTAAGTTTGGTATTTAAAGGTATTTTCGTTTTTGAGCTATGCTGTCAACAGACACACACATAAACAGACACACACACAAACAGACACACACACACAGACACACACACACAGACACACACACACACAAAAAAGACCATTTTCCAGAAGTGCACTTTTTGAATTCAGGGGGACCCAAACATGTATTTCCGATGACACCTCGATATAAACATTTTGTGTGCATTACAATATCACTGTACAATATGTACATAGTAAGTGTACAGAAAGTAAAAAACTAGGGTTCATTTTCTTACCGGCATCGTAGGCTTAGCTTCTGGAATTTGCAAACATAAACAAAAGCAAAGTAAAAAATAATTTGGGTAATCTACAAACTCCATTGTGAGTTCAATACATTTTATGCAAAAACAAAGACAGTACAGGGAATAGAGTATATGTTAAGTTTCTCTGCTTCGTACATGATACCTAGGTAGTGGGTTATTGCATTCCGCTAAAATATTCCATACCGAGGTTTCACTGGAAGTACTCGTTTTAGGGTCCCATCGTTCCAAAAATATTTCTAGAAAGCGGTCTATTTGTGTCTGTTTGTGTGTCCTTGTGCCTGTAAACGCGATAACTCAAAAAGGAGAAGACAGTTCACGTTCAGCATCTTCCAAACATGCGACAAGAATATTTTTAAGGAAATCTCCCCATCCTAAATTACCCCTTTACTTGGGAAAAATTTCCTAAAGTTTGATTTTCTCAGAAATGGCTCTAACAATTTTGACTTAAATGCTGTTTAAAATATTTTCATGAAAAACGAAATATGTATATTGAATTTTCTAGGAATTGCCTCTGAAGACCTCTTCATTCTGGATGACTTTTGCATAACTGGTAAACCGTAAGAGATAGACGAAAACTTCACTCACAAAAAATGTATATCTCGCTAAAACACCCAGTTTATGTCATATGCATTTTTTTTTTTTTTTTTTTTTTGTGCAGTTAACCGTATGCGAGATATTCCGTCATGTAGATTTCAGCTTTGAATTATTTTAACTTTTCTCAAATGGGAAGTCACGTTTCGTTCCATATTTCCTTTGTTTTACTCCTGGCTATGTAAGCGAGAGCGTTGCTGCTTACCAAGCGGGAGACCTGGGTTCGATCCCCAGTACCGACGTGGGGATTTTTCCCCGCTGGGAGACCTGGCCCGGGGTGCACTCAGCCTCGTAAGGTCCCTCGGGGACCAATTGAGGAGCTACTTGATGGAGAAGTAGCGGCTCCAGGTCATGAGGACCGCATTAACCGGCCGGGGGGACTCGAGACGCTGACCACGTCTCACCCTCCAATACTGCACCCCATCCATGACGTCTGTAGTGGACCGAGATGGGGGACGCAGCGGCCGGGCGGTAGGCCAAGGTTCCCTTTGAGCTATCGTGCCATGGAGTTATGTAAGCGAGACGAATTTCACTTGTATCACATAGCGATTAGCTTTTAAAAGATCTGACTTACGCTTTAACCTAGCGTATTCCCTTATTTCCCTTCCACTTAATCTTTTCTGTAATTGTTTATCTCGATTTGTATGATGTAGATAAAAATTAATCTTTTGTAAGAATACAGTCTTTGCAGAACTGGTAGAGGAAGACATGTGAATGGAACAATAAGATATTTTTAGTCATTAAAACGAAAAATGTGATGTGTCACAATCGCATGATTTTCTCTAGCTGTTCTACTTTCTTCTTACAAAAGATTGTGCTTCTTTCTACACCATACTAATCGAGATAAGCATTAGCAGAATGTTCTTATTACTTAGTTTCTTATAACTAGAAGAGAACTAAAGGAATGCGCTATGCTAAAGCTATACTCAAATTTTTAAAAGCTATCGGTTAGGCGATTTTAAAATTCACTTCTTTGCTTGGCCAAGAGTAGAACAAAAGAAAAACAAGAAACTTCCTATCTGAGGAAAGTATAAGAATTTTAAAATTAAGTATCTTGGAAACGGTCAGTTTTCCAACAAATATGTAAATGGTGAAACTTGAAAGATACCAAACTTAAATACCAAGTTTGGCATTTGATGCCCTTTAGTTTTTGAGCTATATTGTCCACAGACACGCATACACGGACCTTTTTCTAAAAATGCTTTCTTTTGGACCAAGTAGACCTCAAAACATATATTTCCGTTGAAATTTCGACATCGAGTTTTCGGCGCAATACAATACCTTCTCCAGTGCGTGTAGAGAAAGTAAAAGATTGACACGTTTGACCAAAATAACATGTTCCCTTTGATAGAGAAGTTTGGTTTCCCGCACAAGTGTATTGTGGCCACTTCCAGGTGGCCAGGCCAGGCACCTGCCGTATTGTCAGCTGCTAGCTTCCCAACTGACACCTGCCGTACTTGTTAACTGCAATAGCTACTTCCCAACCTGGCTTCTAAACGAACACCATACAAATGATGACACCCAATCAGTGAAGACGAAGGAATAGTGACAGCAATCCTGGACAGCTTACTCGATTCAACACACAGCCCTTTATCATAAGTAATATATCGAGAGCTCCAATTTTATCGATAACTATCTAGAGAAAAGTTGTAGCTCAAGTTGTATTTAATAAGACTATTTCGTGAATAAAATAACAATGATTAGTCTATATGGACACGAAGAATTATATTCCTAAAATCTCGTTTGGCTTGACGTATATTTGCACTGAAATCACTGCAACTTGATATTCATATCATAAATCATGGTCTCGTTGCTTACAGAATTCGTTGAACTGCTTCCACACACTTTCTCTCTGTTGTTTCAAGTATGCTGCGGCTTTGAGTGTCTTAATGTGTCTATTTTGGCAATAAACTTTTCCCAAAACATTTTGGAACTTCTGTTATTATGTGTGGGAATATCACTGCACACTGATACTATTATTATGAGACGAACATTAGTCCAGAGAGAAAACAATCGCACGTGGGTGCGATACATTTAGAAAAAAATTGCACGTGAGTGTGATAAAAAAGGCTATTAAAGTTCAGAGATAATGAGTTCTGATTGATTGGAATCTTGCATGGTTGCATTAAAATTCTAAGCGATCCCAACCTGCGCTTGAAGCAATAAGTAGTAAATATTATCTAAATCCTATTGCAGTCGATATCAGAAATACAGTATACCACTACAAAAAGCATGGGTTTATGTTGGGTCCTGGAAATGCAGGCAATGACGAACTTGCAAAAGCAGCCTCTAATTTAGTCACAGAATATGAAAATACAGAATACCCAATATCGTTGGTAAAGAACGCTCTAAGAAAAGACATCTTAATAGTTGGAGCTCAATATGGCAGGAAAGCATTAATGGTCAGTTTACAAAACAGATGTTCTTTCCTGAAATTCAAGATAGATTAGATATAAACCATTTTGAGCCTACATTTACAATGACACAATTTATGACTGGACACAGAAAATTTGGAGCATATCATGAACGATTTAAAATATCGAGTCAAAACAGTGCCACATGTGCCTGTTCACATCCGGTACAGAATGTTAACCACTTACTGTTTGACTGTCGATTACACGAAATGAAGCAGCTTAGATAAATAACGCACTTCGATTTCCACCATTACACCATATTATTAGAAAACAGTGTTGCTCCTCAGAACTTGAAATATTTGTCAATAATATATTTAATTCATTATAGATAATTAACTACATTTCCCAATATGTTTAAATTACTTAATGCAGTTTTGTAAATAACTATTTTATATTTCCAATGAACATGCTCCTATTTTTTATTTGTCTATTTACTTTAATATTAATTCTTTTGTTGTGGCATTTATAGTTAATATTAACTGTTATGTAAAAAGACACATTGTTTACAGCTATAGTCCTAATGTACAATTGTAAAATAGGACTAACATTTTGGAAATTCAATAAATAAATACTTTGATGAAGCGAACTTCCACATTTTATATAGATTTTTACTTTCTCTACACGTACTATGTACATAGTATACAAAGAAGGTATTGTATTGTACCACAAATTCGAAGTGGGTATTTCAACAGAAATATATGTTTTGAGGTACCCTGAGTTCCCCCACCCAAAAAAAGCATTTTTAGAGAAAGTTCCGTGTGTGTCTGTGGACAGCATAGTTCAAAAACTAAAATACCGTTACATGCCAAACGTGGTATTTAAGTTTGGAATCTTCCAAGGATGCGATACGAAGATTTTCAAAAAGAAATCCCCCTACTCCATACTACCCTTTAAATGGAATATTTTTCGAACATTTTAATTTTCTCAAAAATGGCTCTAGCGATTTAATTGAAATACCGTATTCATATCAAAAATAAAACGTATGTCTTCAATTTTCTGGGAATAGCCTCTGAATACCTCATTCTGGATGACTTTTGTATAACTCGTTAACCATACGGGATAAACAAAAACTTACTACACAAAAATGTAGATCACATTAAAACACACAATTAATATCATATACATTTTTTGTGTGGAGGTAACCGTTTACGAGATATTCCGGATTATTAGTTTCAGTTTTAAGCCACTTAAACTTTTCTCAAACTGGAGGACATTTTCTTCTCGTTTCTCTACTCCTGGCAAGAAGAGAATGGAATTTCAACTGTTTGAAGGACTTGACTATCGCTTTAGTCTCTGCATTCCTTATTTCCCTCCTACTTACAAGGAATCAGGTAATAAGAGTAATTCTGCTGATGTTTATCTGTTGTTGAAGATTTATCTTTTGAATAACAGGTTTGTTTGCAGAACTGCTAGAGAAAGTATGTGAATGGAATACATCAATAATATATACATATATTTTTTTATTTTACTGTGATTGGTTTGGTCAGTATGTATACTAAATTCATTCAAACTGGATAAGTAATTTGGGTGCAATAAATTATTTCATAACTTTTATTCCGTAATTATTTTGCATAATCAAAATGTTCCACGTGTATATTAAGAAAATTGGTTGCAAGTTTTGCAATTGGAACTTTGAACAACAAAAAATTCTATGAAAATATATTTTAAATAAATATAATGAGAAAATTGTGACATTTTATGAAGCTATAAGGGATTTTGATCCTTAAATTTAGTCACAGCTTAAAAGAAAAGATTCTTTTTAAAATTGCTATGATAGTAGCATGCATTTTCTGTAAAATGTTAGTGATACTTCTTTACATTCTGGTGAATTTTAAACCAAAACTGAGAAGTATGGAACATTTAGAAGGTATGAAAATGTAATTGTGAGATAACCTTGATTTATAAAATAGTACTCTAGGAAACAGATGTATTGCACATCTATAAATTGGTGTAGAGCCCAAAATGAGGAGGGGACATGAGAATGTTTGCTTTATGTATATCTACTCGAAGGATACAGCAACCGTTTCCTACAAAAGCTATTTTCGATATAGTGACTGATTGTGTTAAAAAGTCACTCTGCGTCCCTTGATTTTCTTTTTTGATACTGTTTAACCCCATTTTTACTACTATGTCACCGCAGGCGATGTCACAGATGGAATGAAGATGGAGCACCGGTGGAATGTTATGGCGGAGGAAATAGGAGAACTTAGAGAAACCCGTCGATTTTATCAATATCACACGGCTGCGAACCCGAGAAGCTCTGATCTATAAATTAACATGTTTGTTGCGCTGAACATTTGAATTACTGCAATTAAACGATATTTAAATTCTGAAAATTTATGAATTACTTACATAAAGAGCTGGCAATTACAACAGTCGGTAGCTGGGAGGAGCTTGATCAAATTATGGTTTGAATCATCGATTTCCGTCGATGAATCAAGAAACTTCGGATAAATTTCGCATTCGAGATCCTTTTTAGCACGGATACATAGTTTGCCGGTTTTTACCCTCTCCTTTCGAACATTATTATACAGTGGACGCAAGCAACTGTGAACTCGGAAGTTAATCTCACCATGTCTTCTATCGCTTTTCACACACATTTTAGCACATTGTCTTCTCTCCATTTTTAAGGGTTTTACACGTTTGTTTCCCCACAATGGCTAGGATTTTTCTGAGCCATGGCCATTAATCTGTCGTTATGGCACTATCGAAACCAGTATTTTCACAACACATGGCAAGAAGTAAACTGACTGCTAAAACGGCAATCGAAAATGAACTACAGCGGCTGCTATAGAGTTATAAACCCTTTGTTGTATTGGTTCAGTTACTTATAGGTAAATGTGAACAAATACATTTTATTTCAAAAAATCTGATGTGTTACAGTCACATGAGTTTCTCTAGCCGCCCTGTAAACTTCCTACATAAGATTGTTCTTCTTTCTGCACCTTGTTAATCGAGGTATTCAGCACAATGTTCTTATTACTCAGAACCCTATAAGTAGGAAGAAAATAAGGGAATACACTAGGCTAAATCGATAGTCAAATGTTTTAAAAGCTATCGTTATGCGATTGTCATTACAAATCGCTTCTTTTCTTGGCCAGGAGTAGAACAAAAGAAAAACGGACACTCCCGTCTGAGAAAAGTATAAGTACTTCACAACTGAAACTAATAACAATGAATACCTCGAAAACGGTAAGCTCCACGAAAAAATGTAATTGAACGTAAGTTGTGTATTTTAACAAGGCCTACATTTTTTGTATAGGAAGTTTTTGTCTATCTCTTACGGTTTACTAGTTATGCCAAATTAAGCAAAATTCTACCAGAATAAACAGGTCTTTAGAAGCTATTCCCAGAAAATTCAAGATATGCATTTTATTTGTCAGGTAAATATCTTTAATACACGATATTTTAATCAAAATCGTTAGAGCCATTTTTAAGAAAATCAAAAGTTTCGAAAAAAATTCCATGTAAAGGGTAGTTTGGGGTGGGGTGATTTTTCTCAAAATCTTCGTGTCGCATCCCTGGAAGATACTGAACTTAAATACCAAATTTGTTACTTTAGTTACTTTTCATTTTTGAGTTATCGTGATCACAGACACACGGAAACACACACACACGGACCTTTTTCTGGAAATGCTTTTTTTGGATTCAGGGGGTCATAAAACATGTATTTCCGGTGAAATCTCGACATCGAATATTTGGGTGGAATACAATACCTTTCTATCCCTATGTGCATTGTACATACGGGGCTAGAGAAAGTAAAAATCTGATGTGTACCATTCACATGACTTTCTCTATATCCCTGCAACAAATTATTCTTAAAAAACTTATACTTCTATTTACTTTATGCTAATCAAAAAAAAAAAAAAAAATAGCAGAAATAGTTTTATTACTTGGTTCCTTGTTAAGTAGAAGCGAAATAAGGGAGTACCATAGGTTAAAGTGAACGCCAAAAGCTGGTTGCTATGTGACTGATGTTCCTTTGTATGGACAGGAGTTGACAAATTCCTGTATGAGAATGTATAAGTTTTTCAAAGCTGAAAGCAAGAAAAAGGAATATCTCAAAAACGATCAACTCCACGAAAAAAAAATGTATATGACATAAATTGTGTGTTTTAACGTGCTCTATATTTTTTCTAGGTTTAGTTTTTGTCCATCTCTTACGGTTTAGTAGTTATGCAAAATTCATCCAGAATAAAGTAGCCTTCAGAGGCTATTCCCAGAAAATTCAAGATATACATTTCATTTGTCAGATAAATATCTTTTATATACGAAATTTTAATCAAAATCGTTGGAGCCATTTTTGAGAAAATCGAAAATTTCGAAAAAAGTTCCATGTAAAGGGTAGTTGGGGGTGGGTGGATTTTTCTCAAAATCTTCGTGTCGCATCCCTGGAAGATACTAAACTTAAATACCAAGTTTGGTATTTTACCAACTTTTCGTTTTTGAGTTATCGTGTTCACAGACACACGGACACACACACACAAGGACCTTTTTGTGAAAGGGGACCCTAAAACATATATTTCCGGTGAAATCTCGGTATCGAATTTTTTGGTGGAGTGCAATACATTCTCTATACACTATGCACATAGTGAGTATAGAGAAAGTAAAATTCTGATGTGTACCATTCACATGACTTTCTCCATATCCCTGCAACAAATAATTCTTAAAAAGCTTATACTTCTATTTACTTTATGCTAATCAGAAAAAAAAAATAGCATAAATAGTCTTATTACTCGCATCCTTGTAAGTAGAAGCGAAATAAGGGACAACCGTAGGTTAAAGTGATAGCCAAAAGTTGGTTGCTATGTCAATGAAGTTCCTTTGTTTATATGGATAGGAGTTGACAAGTTCCAGTATGAGAAAAGTATACGTTTTTCATAGCAGAAACCAAAAATAAGGAATGTCACAAAAACGATGAACTCCACGAAAAAAAATGTATATAACATAAATTGTGTGTTTTAATGTGCTCTACACTTATTGTGTAGTAAGTTCTTGTCCATCTCATACGGTTTAGCAGTTATTCAAAATTTAGTAAAATTCATCCTGAATAAACTACTCTTCAGAGGCTATTCCCAGAAAATTCAAGATATACATTTCATTTGTCAGGTAAATATGTTTAATATCCGAAATTTTAATCAAAATCGTTAGAGCCATTTTTGAGAAAATCAAAATTTTCGAAAAAAATGCCATGTAAAGGGTAGTTGGGGGTGGGGGATTTTTCTCAAAATCTTCGCGTCGCATCCCTGGAAGATACTAAACTTAAATACCAAGTTTAGTATTTTGCCGACTTTTCGTTTTTGAGTTATCGTGTTCACAGACACACGGACACACAGACACACGGACACACACACACACACACAAACACACACACGGACCTATTTGTGAAAATGCTTTTTTTGGATATTGGGGACCCTAAAACATATATTTCCGGTGAAATCTCGGTATCGAATTTTTGGTGGAGTGCAATACTTTCTCTATACACTATGTACATAGTGCTTATGGAGAAAGTAAAAAAAGCATTTTCACAAAAAGGTCCGTGTGTGTGTGTGTTTGTGTGTGTGTATGTATGTGTGTGTGTCCTTGTGTCTGTGAACACGATAACTCAAAACCGAAAAGTCGGTAAAATACAAGTTTAGTATCTTCCAGGGATGCGACACGAAGATTTTGAGAAAAATCCCCCCACCCCCAACTACCCTTTACATATAACTTTTTTCGAAAATTTTGATTTTCTCAAAAATTGCGCTAACGATTTTGAGTAAAATTTCGGATATTAAAGATATTTACGTGAAAAATGAAATGTATATCTTGAATTTTATGGGAATAGCTTCTGAAGAGTAGTTTATTCTGAATGAATTTTACTAAATTTTGAATAACTGCTAAACTGTAAGAGATGGACATAAACTTACTACACAAAAAATGTAGAGCACATTAAAGCACACAATTTATGTTATATACATTTTTTTCGTGGAGTTTGTCGTTTTTGAGACATACCTTATTTTTGGTTTCTGCTATGAAAACACGGTAACTCAAAAGCGAAAAGTCGGTAAAATACCAAACTTAGTACTTAAGTTAAGTATCTTTCAGGGATGCGACACGAATATTTTGAGAAAAATCCCCCCCAACCCCAACTACCCTTTACATGGAACTTTTTTCGAAAATTTTGGTTTTCTCAACAATGGCTCTAACGATTTTGATTAAAATTTCGGATATTAAAGATATTTAGGAGACAAATAAAATGTGTATCTTGAATTTTCTGGGAATAGCTTCTGAAGAATAGTTTATTCTGGATGAATTTTACTAAATTTTGAATACCTGCTAAACCGTAAGAGATGGACAAAAACTTACTACACAAAAAATGTAGAGCACATTAAAACACACAATTTATGTTATATACATTTTTTCCGTGGAGTTTGTCGTTTTTGAGACATTCCTTATTTTTGGTTTCTGCTATAAAAAATGTATACTTTTCTCATACAGGAACTTGTCAACTCCTATCCATATAAACAAAGGAACTTCATTGGCATAGCAACCAGCTTCTGACTATCACTTTAACTTACGGTTGTCCTTTATTTCGCTTCTACTTACAATGAAGCGAGTAATTAGACTATTTCTGCTAAGTTTTTTCTGATTAGCATGAAATAAATAGAAGTATAAGCTTTTTAAGAATTATTTGTTGCAGGGATATGGAGAAAGTCATGTGAATGGTACACATCAGATTTTTTTGGATATTGGGGACCATAAAACATATATTTCCGGTGAAATCTCGGTATCGAATTTTTGGTGGAGTGCAATACTTTCTCTATACACTATGTACATAGTGCGTATGGAGAAAGTAAAAATGAGCTGATACAGTAATGTAATTTCTCTGCACAAGAATAACCAGAAAATGTTACGATCTGAAGAGGAAGAGACGACATCTCAAGCGGGAAAATTTGTAGTTCCCCACCAGCCAGTGAGATGCTCCTTTGTCACGTGATTTTATTTATAGCTCCTTTCAACGATAATACATCCATGGGAAAGAATCACCACTTCCTCACCCCCGTGCTGTCAGGGAAGCTAATGGAAGTTGAAGACGTGTTTATTGTAGATGACTGATTAGATTGGTTTTCACACGCTCTGTTCTGGCTTGATTGCTATATTCCATCAGCGACAATCTTAAGTGATTTTCAAAGGAAGCTTTCAAAGTACTTCAGCTCAACATGTGGCTCTCGCGCTTCAACAGTTTTATTAAGTTATTTGGACTCGTACAGTCCCAGCTAAACTTTTCCCACAGCTTAATTCCGTAATTATTTGATTTTAAAATTAAGGATATCAATAAAACATTTGACCGGCTCAGTTTTGATATATGTTTGAGTTTTTGGTTGTAAATAATTTTAGGATCATAGTACAGGATATAAATTGTGTGTTTTCACGAGATCTACATTTTTTGCGTAGTAACTTCTTCTCTATCTCGTACGGTTTTCCAGTTTTTAAAAATGCTGTCTCAAAACATATATTTTCGGTGACATCTCATTATCGAAATTTTGGGTGAAATATAATACCTTCTCTACCTATTATGTACATTGTACTTGCTGCTAGAGAAAGCGATAGTTTTCATTTAACAATATAATTTAGTTAAGGGAGATGCTTTCGTAATAAATTGAACTTCTATTCTATTGAACAAATCCTGATACAAGTTTTAGAAAATAGCGTATTATACTAAACACTACATGAAAAAATTTAAAAGCCGCTGATTCACTATTTTTCAAAATATGAATTTTAAATTTTTCAAATTTGGTGAATTTTATATATAATTTTTATAATGAAAGCTTGAACTAGGTCATTGAGAATCTGTATTTTCATAGTAGTGCTAATAATACATCTGTGCATGGGTTTTGAAGAATCTTGGCTATTTGGGTAACTATTAATTTTTAATATTCTTAAGGAAAATAAAATTAATTTTTCCTAAAACGTTAACATAAAAATCAACAGTAGGCCAATAAATTAAAGTATCAAAATCCTGATTCGTAGTTTGTTTTATGATGTCTTGCTACACACATGGTAAGAGCTTCTTCCTGTTCCGTGAAAAATTAATTGGAAAAACTATACCCATAAGTGGGAATTGTGTATTTTGAGGGAAAATCGAATTAAAATTTAATACTCAAAGCATCTTCCTGGTTACCATTTAGAATTACCATGCACCAAAAATGCCTTTGTAATTCCTATTGGCATCTGCCCATCTTAACTACTCAATCATTTTTCTGACACTTTTATTTCGTAGAAAATACATTTTAAAACATGCTGCCATAGTATTTTGTTTGTATAACCACGGATCTCCCGGTTCCCATCAAATAGCTCCGTGGCTATAGCAACCGGACGGTGACCGGGAGGTCTGTGGTTTAAATCCTGGCTATGACATGTTTTTCGGTCTGACTACCTTCCGAATACAACTCCTACACACGACTTAAGAAAGACGGTATCACTTGACTGACTCAGATTATTTCGTAACAAGTTGTGATTTTTTCGTGCATTGAAAACTCTAAACACTCCCTTCTTTCACTTCCATCATGCACGTACAAATTTGCAATACTGCTAACAATGTATCTAAGTTACTATTATTACGATAAAACAGATGATTAATGCAACTATGGAAAAAAATTAAAGATTGGATCTAATATATATGTAGATCCAATCTGCAATATATACACATACCTATTGTTTACTGTTCATTTTAGCTCACGTTGAAGTAATTCGCGTCCATTTGTATATTTAGTACCAACAGACATGTATAATTTTCTATGGTGCTAATATTAAAATCCTACCAAATCTATTAAAATTCAAACTATAGTTTTCTTATCTGCTAATAATAAAACAATGAGCGAAATGCAAGTAAATTCGGTGATGTAATGAGATATACAACTTTCTCCTTTAATGACTCATTTTTTTAATCTTCCCAATTTACCACTTTGGATTTTGTGTCATTAACAGACTACCATGTCCATAATAAGGAAAAGGAAACAAAACAACAACAAACAAACAAAAATAAAAATATATATCCTAAAAATATTTAGTAGACGAAACATAATTTGATTGAATAATATAAAAGATTAAAAAAGCCTACATTTGAAAAATTTTGGCGGTGTCTTATAAGCTAAGTCCACCCGAAAGGAAGGTGTTTAGAATGTGAAGCAAATTCAAGAGTGGTTTTCAAGATTACTATATTTGCACACACATACATCTCCCTCCTTATAGCAGATGTATAGATATAGTGTATATCATAATAGCGTCGCTAGCAGAATATCCAAGTGATGTTATGGACAGAAAATATTCCGGAATGTAAGCCCTCAGGGTTAGTGATGTGCCTCAGTGCTTAACCATATTCCATATTCTCAGTGATATTGAAATACCCTAGTGATAAATCTGAACCATATTCCATCCTCAGCGATGGTGAAATACCTGTGTGCTGAACCACATTCTATCGCCAGTGATATTGAAATGCAACAGTGTTGAATTTCTTTCATCTTTACCGATAGTGAATGTGTCAGTGCTAAACAATATTCCATCCTCAGCAATAGTGAAATGCCTAAGTACTGAACAATATTCAACAGCCAGGGATAGTGAAATGCCTCAATGCTGAACCATATTTCATCCTCAGCGGTAGTGAAATGGCTCAGTGCTGAAACTTATTCTATCCTCAGCGATAGTGAAATGGCTCAGGGCTGAAGTATATTTCATCCTCAGCGATAGTGCTGAATCATATTCCATGTGGAGTGGAATGAAAACCAGTACACTGCTGAGTAAATTCTACTAAAGGGAGACAGAACCGAGCTGGATGCCTCAGGCTGCTTCGTCTGAGGCCCGCATTCGGCAGGTCGCGGTTCCGGTCACCGTGGCCGGCCTAACTGCCTTGTGGATATTGCGGGGATTTCCCCAGATCGCCAGGCGAATGTTCAGAAGGTTCTTTACGGGTCCCAATTTTTCCGGTTCACCATTTTCTGTTTCCATCTCTTCCTAATCATCTCTCTTTTAGGGTTGCAGGACCAGATGGCGGTGTTCGGCGGGTTCAGGCTGGATGATGGCTTGAACGTTTTTGAAAAGGTCGCCGTCGGGACCCGCCTCCGGGTTTGTAGGTCCCTCTGGGAGGCTCAGGACCCGTAAGATGTGCCTAGGACAGCGTCGGGGATGTTCCAACTGTAACCGTCCATGCTTGAGCCCGTCGTCATCCGGTGCTGATCACCTTTCTGGTCATCCGTATCTGGGGTCACGAAGAGGGAAAGGATCAGAGGGGCCTACGCATGGTGCTGTGCCCCAATATACTGGGGCCCGTCCTATCTAATCCTAATCCTAATCGGAGACATATGCTTATTGTTACATTACTCTGACCACGACGGGGGTTACTGCGGACTAGAAGTATGAGGGCCGTTTACAATATAGTACACCTATAATACACTTTAGTATCGTGAAGTTACCTTTCTTATGCAATACAACCTAAGGTCATTAAGTTGTAAATAATTTTATTCAAGATGTCATTGACCTAATACAAAATAATTTTGTTTATATTATTACTAGTATTATTGTTTGTGCTATTATTATTATTATTATTATTATTATTATTTATTTATTTATTTATTTATTTATTTATTTATTGTTAGCTTTTAAATTCTATCCATATGATTCAGGTAGTGGAAACAGTGTTCCTCTAAATTATTTGGAGGGTGAAAAAGATGTAGAGAACCTTTCTAACAACACAAAACACTGCTGACTGTTGGCTGCTGCGAAAAAGGTGCATCTATTGTTAGTCACACAGATGTTTTTCACCCCGGGGGATTTGTTGACTAGTGAAGCAGAACGAAGAAGAGGTCCAGGTGCAATTGTATTCTTCAACACTTGGTGGCTTCCTTCCTTCCCACGCACCACTATATATCCTCTTTCTCTCTCTTCCTCGTATTATTTTTACTGTCTCTAGCCCACATATACAATATGCATAGTAGGTAAAACATTGCATTCCGCTAAAAATTTATTCTGTTATTTCATCGGAAATACCTGTTTTGAAGACCCCTATATAAAATAATTTTCACAAAAACTTCCCTGTTTATGTGTGAGGGTGTGTGTTTGCTTGTGTGTATAAGGACAGCCTAGCCTGAAAACTAAAAGACCGTTAAATACCAAACTTAGTATTTAAATTTAGTATCTTTCAAGGATGAGCACACAAATATTTTCAAGAAAATCTCCCAAACCCGAACTACTCTTAACATAGAACAATTTTTGAAAACTTTGTTTTTCCGAAAAATGGCTCTAACGATTTTGATTAAAATACCGTATATTAAAGATATTAAAACACACATAAAAAATGTATCACTTGAATTGTCTGGGAATAGATTCTGAAGACCTGTTTATTCTGGATGAATTGGATGAATTTTACATAATCGGTTAGCCAAAAGAAATGTAAAAAAACCTATTACACAAAAAATGTAGATCTCGTTAAAACACATAATTTTTGTCTTATACAGTTTTGTTGAGCTGACCGTTTCCGAGATGTTCCTTGTTATTGATTTTAATTCTAAGTAGCTTTTCTCAAACAGGGTCACGTTTAGTTTCATCTCTCTTTGTTGTACTGACAGTGCAAAGTGAACCGAACTCCTTAAAAGATATGACTCGCTTTAGCTTAGGGTATTCCCTTATTGCCCTTCTACCTACAAGAAGCAAGTAGTAAGACAGTTTCTGCTAATGGTTTATCTCGATTATCATTATGTAGGTAAAAAATTAATCTTTGGTTGGAGTAGTTTATTTGTTAAGGTCATATGAATTGAACACATCAGATTTTTTTTTCAGTAGCGATCATGCAGATTTTTTAAGGTTGGTCGCTATGCGGTTCTCTTTGCATGGCCCGGAGTAAAGCAATAGATATGAAGTGAAAGATGATCTCCCGTTTGAGAAAAGTTGAAGTAGTTTAAAATTGATTATCTCGGAAACGGTTAAGTCTGCAAAAAAGTATGACACGATTTTTTTTTGTTTTAAACGAGATATACATCTTTATGTAGTATTTTTTTTTCTGTACATTACGATTTACCAGTTATGCAAAAGTCATTCAGAATGAAGAGGACTTCAGGATTATTTCCAAGAAATTCAGGATACACATTTTATTTGCCATGCAAACAGGTTGAATATGCGGCATTTTAATCAAAATCGTTAAAGGCATTTTTTGATAATCGAAAATTTCGGAAAATGTTTTATTTAAAGGGTAGTTTGGGCTGAGGTTATTATCTGTAAATCGTAGTGTTTCATCCTTTGAAGATACAGGATTTGAATGCCAAGCTTTGTATTTTACAGAATTTTCGTTTTTGAGCTATGCTGTACAAGCACACACAGATGCCTTTTTCTAATAGTTTATTTTTTATTCAGGGGACCCTAAAATGTCGGCGCCGTGGCCGAATAGTTAGACCGCTTTCCATTCTAAAATTCAATACCAACATTGCACCAGAAATTCATGTTTGAGACCCCCTGAATCCGAAAAAATTGTTTCTCTGCTCTATACACAAACTAATATTACAAAAGATTATTCTTCAATTTGCTTCTCACTAATCGAATCCCAAGCGCCTACATGTGGGATTTGGGGTGGACGAAGCGGCGTCTGTGCGGATTTTCTCCAGGTCCTCCGGTTTCCCTCGCCACTCATTCAACCAAATGATACATCATTACCTTTCCTATTATCCATTTTGCTTGCATTTCATATCGTCTACTACTGCACGTCCATGCCTGGCTGCGGGCCGGCCATTCGTTCCAGGCTCTCCATTCTTTGGTTTCGAGACGTTGGCTTCCCGAGAGGTTTCTGACCGCTAGGTATCCACTTGTAAGTCCTAGGGGGGGGGAGGTCAGTCCTAAATACGGGGAGGGTAAGCCAACTACGAAACGAAACGAGCCTAAAAAGATATTTCCGGTGAAATCTTTGTATCGAATTTTTGGGAGGAATACAATACCTTCCCTACTTACCATGTGTATTCTACATAGGTATGTACTAGAGTAAGTAAACAAAATAGGCATGAATGAGTGTAGAAATGCAAACTAATTGGCAATGGAGCGCCCGAATGTGCACGAACCTGTTTGCTATAAACGAAACCGGCACTTGTGGCCAAGCACGTTTTGGAGTATGCTCTGAATTTCTAGTGCTAGAGGGTCAAGTACCGCCTCAGGCCGCTCAAGTACGCACGTGGAGCTCCTTATCCCTCAACTTCTACTCTAAGTAACTATATTGCTTCTAGCAGATTCCTCATGTACAAATGCGAGCGAGTAACAAACTTCTCAATGTTTCTTGTACTTTATGGAACATGTTAGAAATCTTGGTCCGTACCCAGGCATGAGCGTGGGGAAGTGGATGAGTGAAATGCTAGCGAATGGGATGATAGGAACGGTGATGATGGAACGATTGGTGGAATGAAGACCTGGAGAAAAACCGCCCAGTTGCGTTTTTTCCACCACAAATCCCACATACGGGCTCCAGGGAGGCGCCTTGGTGGGAGGCGAGCGGTGTAACCAACCACTCGGCCACGCTCAGAAAAATGTTAAATGGTGATATTTCAATAACTTTGATTACTGAACTATTATAATTAAAAAGGTGAGAAACGTTTGAACTCTAAAAGTAATACTTTTTATAAAAATATATTTGTTTTTAAAAATTACTGTGTCGGTGAAACTGATGAAAGGAAATGACGGAGAAGATGGCGGATCGAATGTCGGAGCAAACCGGATAACCAGAAAAACCTCAGCCTGACCCTCTTTGTGCACCACAAATCCCACATGCGGTCCACTGGGCTCTATTCCGGACCGCTTTGGTGAACGGCGAAAAATCTAACTCCTCGGCCACGGCTCCGTCTGTAAACTCCAAAGAGGTGAAATCATTTACATGTCAAAGTGTCTGAAATTAGGTATCACACAGCCGTTTATCAAGCAGTAATCATACCGTGCTTACGTCATATGAATGAAATAGTGAATAACAATGGTCGTGTAAGTATTCGCGCATCCTTATTTATCATTACACATTTAGAATCACAAAGCCGTGATGTAAGGGTTTTGTGCCAATGCTAGCCAGCCCTCCGAGTGCGGTAACGCATGAATGAATGCACAGTCAATTCAGTAAACGATAAGCTTTAGAATTCATTGAAACGTATAAACCCTAATGGATAGAAACTTGGCTCTTGATAAACTAGGTAAAATTTATCATAAAATGAAATCTTGCTGATGTGAGATGGAAAATAAAAGCCCTTAGAACAACCAGTTGTGACATCAAAGCCATTGGTAAGCGCTCCAGATGTTTCTTCTCAGAAGTTTCCGCAACGACGAGCAATGTTTTCCGTTTCATAGCAATTTCGTTTCGCTGAACGGAAATTTATGTATTTTTGCTTTTCACTTTTAGCTTATGGAAATGCACTAAGATGTGACTGATCCTATTATCGTTTCCTATCAGTTTTATCGTTTTCAAGGTGGAAGTAGTTTTATCACTTTTGTCAGTTTGAAAGTGTTTTGTAGTGTTCCAAAGACGGTTAGTAAGCATTTGAGTATGCTTTATTGTTCTTCAACATCAGGCATAGATTTGGTAAATTTTATGAAATTTAAGGGAAAATCCTGTAGTTTTAAAAAATACATCTCCATGGGATGTTTCGTCACAAATTTAAAAATGTGCCTAACGTCATGTAGTGGTTTATTTCAACATGTTTTGTAGTGCCAGTATTGTAATGAAGGTTATTCGGAATTACGTTGAATTTCACTTGTCTTAACGTAATTATGAGTTAAGATGTCGTGCTAAACTACAGATCTAATTTGTATACACTTAACGTAACGGCAAAAAACTATTTGTAATTGTAAGGAGGGAAAACGTCGCACCTCGACCCAACAAGGAATTGTAGTGTTTACCACTCCCAGGAGAAACTGGTAAGGTTAGGTCGCAGATATGCCGGCTGACAGAGAGGCGCAGAGGTCTTTTACGATCCTAAGCTTGATTCACCGATCACAATGTGGCTGCTCAGAGAAGACGGAACCGGAGAGGCGACCACCTTAGGCGGCTCAGAGAAGGCTGCCATGTGGAAGGGTTGAAAAGTACTTTCCAACGAGCATGCACGCATCTGGTCAATCTTCCAACGCAGACCGATGCCTGCATAACCCCTATCACTACCTGAAACATAAAAGGGGAAAAAAGTGATAGAACATGAAAGGGGAAAAAATGTGCTAGAAGAGAAACCACCTCTGTTTACGTCATACTAGGAACCCAGGATTTTCGAGTATGAGACTAATATGTTAATGTGGAGCCATTTCGCTTCATATTTATTATAATTGCTTCATGCCATACTTCGGGACGAGTGGCTGAATTTATCACATGACAATCAAACTTGAGGTAACGGGAAGGAAGATATTGTCATTGACAAACTCTTAAACTACGTCGCGTTATTCAACTCTAAATAGCTCCATTTGTGAGTTTTATTCTTTTACGTAACATTAAGTAATGGGATTAGACCCATTGCTAACTTCATTTTGTTTCTAATTAGCTCATGCAAAGCATTTATAATGTTTCTACATTTATGTACTTCCTTTCCGAACGAAACGCTATATAAGTTACTATTTGACATTTCTTGTCAATATTATGAGTGTCAAGAGGTAGAAAAATAAAACTATAGTTTCGCATGAATTAGCCATGAAAATATATATATATATATTTAAATAAAGCCTTGGAGATGTGATGCACCGACTATTTTGATTGTGAGTTTATGAACCTTAAATGACACAAATGAGTGAATAACTTTATTTGATCGAAATAAATTTCACGTCTTATTGCTGCATTATTATTATTATTATTATTATTATTATTGTAATAAAATATTTTTATTTTCTTGAGAACAAACAGAAAATTACAGCTTACAGCTTGATTTATTTTCCGTGAAACCTGGAGACGCAATGAATACTTGCCCTACCTCATGTCTGAATCTTGGGTCAGTTAGATAAAGCGTTGAACATCATGGTTTCATGTAGGAAGATTCTTGCGACGTTTGAATAATCGATGCGCTGATACTGCGTTTCTGCTAAATAACATGGTGAGACTCACGTAAAATAAACAGTGATTGGCATGCTTGGATGTTGACGGGAATTTTTAAGCACTATAGCGGAACAGAATGTCTTCATTTATAGTATGGGTAAACATGTAAAAGACTTTTTCCATGTTTATGTGTTCTAAGCTATAATAATATTAATAATTTTAAAGCAAAACCGAAATATGTTCGTATAAAGATAATTTTCAATATGGTGCCCTTCCAAATTCAAAAATTTCCCCCACTTCAAATGACAGATATAAACGATGGTGCCAGCTGACACCATTGGATTGAAAAAGGGTTAAACATAGTTTACATCGTGTGTCGTTGTGTAGCTTTCATTTGTTTTGCTTAGCAAAGATAGGTTCTGATTTACGCTATGTATGGCAATATTCTTGTGTATGTAAGAACCATATACTTAAATTTGTTTTTCTTTCAACTCTTCCCTACTGCTTGAAACCTGACCTAGGCAAAGAAATATGTTTTGCTACCATTATATTGACGTTGCATTTTATGAAATGCCAGCACATCACTAGTAATGAACATAAAATGTGCTCGCTCACTAGCGACATTATTAGCTTACATCATCGGAAAACTAGTTTCCTCTTCCTACAAATCATCCGGACATTCTAGTGTAATAATTCACCGCATCCCACACACACACACACACACACACACGCACGCCGCTCCTTCTGAGCGAATGTGTGAATGTATTTCTTCAGATTATTAAACTGGGAACTTATAACAGTTCGGTAACTTCCACTACACGCATTCGAGAAGTCCCGGGTTCGATTCCTGGTAACCACCCACTTTGACTCATTGATTTTTTTCGGCGATTTTAAATCTGCCCTATCCACGCTCTGACTAGCTCATGTGAGAGTCCGCGGTAAAAACTGTGTCTAACTTTGTCGCCATCTTAACATCAGAAATAACGAGCACCGCCCGCTAGATCCCTCCATCGCGGAAATGGGCTCAGGCATCGCTTGGTAGAGTGAAATAACCCCGAAGGTCGATCATAACGTATGTGGCGCCTTGGATAATAATAATAATAATAATAATATCCTGTGTTACATGTAACATTTCTGTGTAGTTTTACATCCTTTAACCTGGTAGGTTAAATCGGACCATGGTTGAATAAAACGTGTGAAATAATGCTCGAATGAGCCAAAAATCCATATACTTTAGAGTTAATCCATATTTATCTTTTCTGGACAAAGGGAAACTACGAAAAAAGACTTAATCGGATAGCTGACCCTTACCGGGATTCAAACTCGGGACCTCTTGAATGTAAGACAGACAGATACCATCACATTACAGTAGTGGGCAATCCGTGTTTGTCCTTCGGGGAGATTGTCGGTTTTTTATGCAGTGCCTTCTGCAAGATTTGCCATAATAACTCATTTGATCAAAAATGTGTGTGTATATATATATATATATATATATATATATATATATATATATATATATATATATATGTATTGTGCAATTGGTGAAAATGTTGTTTTGTTATGTGAGTAGGAATCTTGCAAAACGAGGCAGTAGGCCAAGTTTCGTAATCCTACGAAAAATATAAAATAATTTTAACACGCGTGCTATACACTATTTTTAGACAGTTCTCAATATTTATAGACATATAATTATAAATAGATTGTTTTTACCTATTTCACGGAGTTCATGCTTAATGGTCTGCGCTATTCAGTTGTTGCCTCGCTTAGCATCAGTACTGTCAACATGATGACTTACTGGTACAGAAGGAAAACATTCTATACAACGAAGGCAGTGTAGCAGATGCAATCTTGCTCTCTCCGCTGCTTGTATAATTTCGCCTGGTACTGCAGATTCCATGTTCGTGACATTCAAATGATCCGCCATTTTATATATAGATACGAGCTTTCAGGGTCATAGCCTACTTGAATGAGGCCGTGGACGCATAAACCAAAGTTGGCTACATTGGAGTCACAATTTTATAACACTAAGTGACAGAATTTTCTACTTTTAACACTACTGACATCTGTTAAAATACGTACTTTTAGCATTAACTGTCTAAAAATTATATTTATAGGTATAATAGCAAATGTACTGCGTTTAAAATTTTTCCGATTAATGGAAACTGTATTATTTCTGGTGATGATACTCAAAGCGATGAACTGTGGAGAATTACGGTGCAGATGTGCATCATAAACGGAAGCCATAAATCAGTATTCTGAGAGTGAAATAAATAGCTCTACGTTACAAAAACAGCATAAACGTGTCAACTGCCGTCCCAGAATCCATCGGTCTAGTAGTGAGACAACACTGGAGCTATTCATGCATGTGTCTGGACTGTGGAAACGTTGTCCTACAGAATGCCCTTCCACGTTTGGCGACCCCTACTCATCTCCTAAAAGAAATCACACTTGTAACAGAAGCTCAACTCAAGTGAGAAATACCCGTAATAGACCACTTCTTCCTTTCTCTACCGTATATCTAGTAAGTAGAGGAAGTATTGCAATACCAACATTTCACCGGAAAATTCATGTTTGAGGTCCACTGAATCCGAAGAAATTGTTCCTCTAATTATTACAAAATATTATTCTTCAATTTGGTTCTTACCAATCGAGATAAACATTAGCAGAATTGGTCTCATTATTTAGTTTCTTATAATTAGAAGGCATATCAGGGAATACATTAGGTTAAAGCAATAATCAACTGCTTTATAATTGTCGCTATGCAATGAACGGCCGCGAATGGTTAGACTACTAGACGGCCCGGGCTCGATCCCAAGCGACCGTATGTGAGATTTGTAGTGGAGAAAGCGGCGCAGGGGCCATCGAATTCCACCGGTGCTCCATCTGTTTTCCGCGCTCGCTAAAGTGACTCGCTTTGGCGCTTCGTGGTACATAGGATCGTGGGTTTGAGTCCCGTCTTGGGCATGGGTGTTTCTGTGTTTGTAAATGTGTCTATGTTTGTGTATGTATATGTAAAAGGAAAACGTTAAGAATAATAAGGTCTACTAAGGAAATATAGGAAACTGGAAAAAATGGAGAAAAAAGGAATACAGCGCCGGAGTCCTGACAAGCCTCCCGAACTGTATTTTTTTAAATTAAAAAAAAAATCTGCATTCCATGCATCAACAGTGTCATCACCTGCGGTGCCATAAATAGTAAAATCGGCGACGAATTTGAAATTTGGTTCTCTTCGCATGCTCAGGAGTAAAACAAAAGAGGCATGAAAACAATGACATGTCGTTTGAGAAAAAGATAAGTATTTTAATTTTGAAATCAATAACAAGAAATACCTTGGAAATGGTTAAATTTACAAAAGTATATTAGTTGTGTGTACTAACGAGATCTACAACTTTTGTGTAGTAATATTTTGTCTGCCTGTTACTATTTGCCTTTTATACAAAAGTCCTCCATTCATGCATGTGTCTAGAGCAGACTCGACTGTTCCGTGTAAGCTTTGACTTGCGGAATGTTCTTACATGTTTGGCGACTCCTACGTATCTCATAAAAGAAACCACGCTACATTATTAAAGTTCAGCTCAAATGGAGAAATGCCTGTAATTTGCCACTTTTTACTTTCTCCACCATATATCTAGTTAAGTAGAGGAAGTATTGCATTCCATTCCAAAATTCTATACCGACATGGACATTTCACCAGAAATTCATGTTTGAGACCCCTTGAATCCGAAAAAAGTTGTTTCTCTGTTCTGCAAACAAACTTTTGTTACATAAGATTATTGAAGCGGCGGGTGGGCGGGTTTTCTCTGGGTCCTCCGCTTTCCCCCGCCACTCATATCAATAGCTCCATCATCACCTCTTCTATCATCCATTTCGCTTTCATTTCACATCATCCACTTCCTCACGCTCAAGCTTGACTAAGGACCGACCACTCGTTCCAGGCTCTCCATTCTGTGGTTTCGTGCTGTTGGCTCCCCGACAGGCTTCTGACCCCTAGGTATCCACTTGTAAATTCTAGGGGACTGTCAGGCGTAAACGGGCAGAGTAAGCCGACTACGACGCGAAACAAAACTATCGAGGTTAAACATTAGCAGAAATTCTCTTTTTATTTAGTTTCCTTTAAGGAGAAGGAAAATAGGGGAACACACTAGGTTAAAGCGATAATCAAATCTTTAAAAGTTGTTGTTATGCGACGAAATTGAAATGTTGTTCTCTTCGCATGGTCAAGAGAAAAACAAAAGAGGTATGAAACCAATGACAAGTTTTCGTTTGAGAAATATATAAGTATTTTTATTTTGAAATAAACAACCAGGAGTATCTTGGAAGTGGTTAAATCCACAAAAATGTATATGAATGTTGTGTTTTAACGCTATCTACAATTTTTGTGTACTAGTATTTTGTCTTCCTCCTACGACTTCCAGAATGGAGAGGGCTTCAGAGGCCATTATCAGAAGATTCAATATATGTGTACATGTTATTTGCGACGTAAATTATATTTAATACTTGGGATTTTTATAAAAATCGTTATACATTTTTTAGAAAATCAATAGTTTCATAAAATACTTCATGTAGAAGTAGTTTGGGGTAAGATTTATCTTGAGAATCTTTGTGTTGTATCCCTGAAAGGTACCAAACCAAATATTAAGTTTGATACTTTAACGGCCTTTTCTATTTTGAGTTATGCTGCCCACAGGCACACAAACTTATTTCTAAAAATGCACTTTATCTATTCAGGGGACACAAAACACGTGTGTTCGGTAAAATCTCGGTATCGAAATGTTGTGTGGAATTAAATAGCAGCCTTGGTATGTAGGTTCACTACCTCCCAGAAATGCAACACGAAGAAAAATACTCCAGAATTGACTCCTACCGGTTTATATTTTAGAAAACAAAGCCTAAAAGTGAAACTTTTAACACAATGTACAGGAACTAAAAGTTTTATACGACACCATTTTGATCAACTTTGTTTTCGAGTCCATTCCCATAGCAAGTGCGCTTTGTATTTGCACATGTTTAATAATTCAACTTACATTGATTGGGTTTGACCTTTCATTATGTCTTTTCAACATGCACTTCTCTTGTCGCTCTTATTATCTATTTATAATACAAATCTTTATACTGTAGTTTATCGCAATTCGTTGTACCATTGCAGTCTTCTGCTTTTTTATTTAAAACGTTACACTTTTATCCAGCATAACGTATATAAAGATTAGTGACAGCAAATATGTGTTTAGAAGTAATTGAAATAGAAGAAACGAGTGATTATACACAAGGTTCAGAAAAATTGACTTACTTTGAAGAGAGAAATAAACAGTGGTAATGTTCATAACTGTTGGCCAAATATTCAATGATTAAGCTTTGTCTTACTGTCAAGAACAATCAAGCTTATAACATTTGTAATTTACCTAAGTTATATCGAATCAACAGTAAATGACCTCATCTGACATCTCGCTGCACACGTGAGCTGATCTCGTTCTAAACGCGATTTCTCTTAGTCTCGGGTATCAATGTACTATTATTGATATTTAAAAATTCAAGCACTGTCTTAAAATAGTAATCACCGCTCGTGTTATATTTTGCTTGTAGCATTGCGTAATAAAAACCCACTTTTAATTCTTGTCTCATTATTTACTATATATGCCAAATAAACATCTAACGTATATCTTGAAATCATATAAATAGCCTGTGAATCGTTTTCATTATGATTGCACTTTCCATCATTTTTTCGCACTTTTTCAACCAAGTATCGAATATAGAAAATGCTTCACGCTACCCAGCAGGTACCCGTGCTGTATGTTTTGAGACCTCCTGAATCCCCGGAAAGTATTTTTAGAAAAACAATTCTTGTATGTATTTAGTTCTTAGCGTCCCATTCTTATTAGGCGTGAAAGACTGCTTAATTTTGCTCTGAGGCCTCTTTATCAAGCTTGAGTTAAATTTGCAACACGAGACCAACGGCCTTCCCTTCCCAAGGAAGCAATGCTAAGGATTTTTACGCCCGAAAAAAATCCATCGCCCTCCGCTGGGTTTGAGAGAGAGAGGGGGGAGGGAGGGAGAGGGGCGGGAGGGAGAGAGAAATATAACTCAAATCAAAAGGAAATGTACGGTGAAAATATTAGACTTTTTATTAAGTTCAGTATCTTCGAAGGTATTTAAAAACATCTTCTCACCGCAAACTGCCCTATACTTAGAATGTTTTCTCCTTATTCCTTTATTTTCTCAAGTGATTAAATTGCCAAATATTTAAGATATTTACTTGGCATGTAAAATAAATGTTTTGAATTTTCTGCAAATAGCATATTGAGTTCTTTTCATACAGTTGGACTTTGATAATGTTTGTGTAATCCATAAACCGCAAGGATAAAAACTTAGTAGGGAAAAAATGTGTATATCTTCGAAGCACACAGTTCGTTTCAGATAGTTTTCTTTACTGTCATCATCCGTTTAGGAGATGTTTTATTTGTTTTTTTTTTTCAATACTTTCTCATTGTTTAAATTGCTGTCATATTCAGTTTTTTCCCGTAGGGGGGAGGTTCCGACCTCTTCAGCTGCTCTGGTGCGAGCGCTGCGAACCCCGAGTACCCGTGGTACTTCTGACGTTACTAGAAGTAGTCGGGCCGAACATCGAGCCCCTCCCGCAAGGGAGTTGTTCGGATTGGGTTGTACTCGACGTGGCAGTAGCCCGATACTCGTGGGCGATTGGGTACGTCTGGGTGGGGTTGTGAGACACCTAGTTGTCCTCCAGCACTAGCCTGCATAGCTAGTAGACGGTATGCTAGACAACTGTCGCACCTACCGAGGTTCTTCGATAGTCTCCCTTCAGGGATGATGCACGTGGCGTATCCACTTCCGTCCCGATACGTTCCCATATCCGGGGGTGGGGAACTTTTTAGATACAAGGTATTGCCCTAATGGAAAGAACCCTGGAGATTAATTTCTCCCTGGTGCATTCAGAGTGGGGGGATTTCAAGATCAGCAAGAGTATATAAAGCACGCTTTGAAACAGGATCCCTTTATTAGCATTTCCCTTGTACCGATAACAAATTCTGGAAACTAGTTAACACATTAACCGACAAGCAATATTTTTACAGGGAAATGCCACAGCTAGGACCATGCAGTTAAAGGTGGGGTATAATTGGAACAATAAAAAAAAAAAAAAAATCTAATGTGTTCCATTCACATTACTTTCTGTATCTGTTCCAAATAAAAACTATTCTTACAAAAGATTATTCTCTTATCTATGTGATGCTAATCGATATAAAAATTGGTTTTATTATTTGCTTCCTTACATATAAGCAAAAACGAAATAATGCAATATCCTAAGCCGATATTAAAATTTTAAAAGCTGGTCGCTATGTAAAACAATTGAGGTTCGGTTACCTTTGCATAGTCCTGTTTCAGAAAATTACGTAGTTTAAAACTGAAATTAATAGCAAGGAATATCTTGAAAATGGTCAACTGTACAAGAAAAACGTTTATGACATATGTGTTTTGACGAGATCTATATTAATTGTTGTGTTGTAAGTTTTGTCGCTCTCTTACGGTTTAACCGTTATGCAAAATTCTGCAAAACGTATCCAGAATAAAGAGGTCTTCAGAGGCTATTCCCAGAAAATTAAAAATACGTACGATATTTGTGATATAAATAGCTTTAATATACGGTATTTTAATCAAAATAGTTACAGCCATTTTTGAGAAAAAGAACATTTTTAAAAATTGTTCCATGTAAAGGGTAGTTTTGGTTGTGGTATTTTCATGAAAATCTTTGTGTCGCCTCCTCTGTAGATACAAAATATAAATACCAAGTTTGTTCTCGTTTTTGAGCTCTCAACACACAAGCGGACCTTTGTCTAAAAATGATTTTTTTCGGAATCAGAAGACCTCAAAACATATATTTCCTTGAAATCTCGACACCTTTTCTAGCTGCTATGTACATAGTAATCAACCTATAACCGGAAAATCACAGTCCCCTCTAGCGTTTAGAGTCAACGTTTGCTCCGGAAAATACAAAAAAATGTGGATCCATAGCTGTCCATGATTATTTTAATTGCAGTAAGTAGTTAAGTCACCTCGTAACGTAAATTTTTCTGGTTAACAAAGTGAAAAAGAAAAATTTTCAAACTCGACTAATGTGTGAAAATGAATGTCGCTCAAGTAAAGATTATGGTCTCTATTATTTAATTTGGAATTATTTGCAGGTAATAATTTATTATAAAAACATTCTATGGATAAAATGACCATTTGTGATTAATTTAATGGTAAAGGATATAATTATGCGAATTTTTATGGTTATCTGTTATACTTTTAATTTTTTTGCTTGTAATTATTTGCCTTCAATAAATCTCATTTTATATTTATATTTGGCCTGCAAAGACATATATTATCGTTGTATTTATTTCTACATAAGACATTATTGGCACAATATTCATTATAGAACGGAAAATTCCTTTTATTTTTTTCCACACGTTCTCAAAGGTCGATGGTATTGGAGTTACATAATAACCATCTTCTTCATTGCGTATTCCAAAGAATAATTATTCTCTCGTTGTATTCTGCAGTTAATGTCCTCTGCTAGCTATTAACAAGTGTGCCTGTAATTTATAGAACATTATCATAGGTTATGCCAAGAGTGAGTTTCGCCCCTGGGTATTTTACAAGAGTGAAACGAGCGTGTTGAGAAAACACGTGAAGATGAAGCTGCAAATATGCTAGGTCATTCACGAGTGTTAATTCTTTTCAAAATAGTGTTATTAGGGTTTTGGTCTGATATTTGCTTACGTTTTAAACGTGTTCAAGGCTTTACTTTCGTACTATAAGCACCAGTGGCGTAGCGTGTCAATTGGAATATATATATTTTACCTTCTCTGGCACGTATGTACATGAAATGTACATAGCAGCTAGAAAATGTATTGTATTCCACCCAAAAATTCAATGTCACGATTTCACTGGAAAGATATGTTTTGGGGTCCCCTGATTCCGAAAAAAACATTTTCATAAAAAGATCCATAAATGTGTGTTTGGACAGCATAGCTCAAAAACAAGAACACCGGTAAATATCACACTTGGTATTTATTGGATAGGTAGGGCCTATCCAACTCCTGTCCTACACACGGCTTGTGTGAAAAAACAATTAAACCAATACCTTAGTATTTATGTTAAGCATTTTCCAAGGGTGTGACACGAAAGTTTATAAAAAAAAAAAAAAAAACACCTAAAATACCCTTTACATGGATAATGTTTTGAAAATTTGGTTTTTCTCAAAAATAGCTCCAATTATTTTGATTAAAATACCATATATTAAATATAGTTACATCACAAACAAAATGTATGTTTCGAATTTTCTAGAAATAACCTCTGAAGATCTCTTTACCCTGGATGTGTTTTGCAAAATTTTGGATAACGGTTAAACCGTAGGAGATAAGACAAAAACCTGTACACAGAACTGTAGACCGCGTTGAAACACACATATTAAATCATATACGTTTTTGTTGTAGAGTTGACCGTTTTCGAGATATCCCTTGTTATTGGTTTAAATTTTAAACTTTTTCAAACCAGACCATGTTAAGCGAATCGAATCCCAATTGTTTCACATAGCGACCAGCTTTTAAAAGATTTGACTATCGCTTTAGCATAATATTCCATTATTTCCCTTCTATTTACAAAGAAGCGTGTAATAAGACCGATTCTGCTCATGTTTATCTTGATCAGTATGGTGTGGATAAAACAATAACAGTTTATACTAATAGTTGTATATGGACCACTTGGAGAAAGTTGTGTGAATGGAACACGTCATATTTTTTGATAGTGTTTAACGCCCGTTTTACTACATATGGCACTTCAGGCGATGACACTGATGGAATCACCGGTGTAATGCGATGGCGTGGGAAACTGGAAAACATGGAGAAAACCCGCCCCTGCACCCTTCGTCCACTAAAATTCCCACATGCGGTCGCCTGGGATCGAACCAGAGGTGAGCGGTCTAACCACTCGGACACGGCGCGACCAAATTGGACTAGGGTATGCATGTTGAATCTGTTTAAAAAATAAAGGAGTGGGAACTAAAGGAAAAGAGAACGAATCCTATTTTCCTTAACAGTAAAACTGCAACTTCTCTCGCTTTCAGTTTATTGATTGCAGAACAGTCTTTAAATATTCAGTGCTCTTGGTTTAGGCCAAATGGAACGTGTTTCTCTCTTGGTGATGCACGCAGATGTACATACTCTGCTCGCATTTACTTGGTGATTTTTCCTTACGTGTTCACTCAACTTATCGTCCAAAATGCTGCATATTATAATCTAATACCTTCACAAGAAGTTAAAAATACAAAATCAACTTGCGCTGTTAAGCAAAATAATGAGAAAGTTCACTTTAAACCACCTTAACCTATCATGCAAGATACATTCTGCGGTGTTACATTCACTGCGCGCGCGCTCTGTGGTTGTCGAGACAGACGTGCGTCATTAAGAAAATACATCTGCCTGATCTTTTACTCACTGACATGAAACTCATTTATGGAAGAACCTTGCACAAAATATACTTCGCAACAAGAATTAAATCAATAGGTGTAATGCGTTAGAAAATTGCTAGGGTATATAATACATCATTGATATCCGTTGAAGCTACGCTACTGATAAACACTGTCTTATAGGTAATGTCACTTGTTTTGTATGGCAAGGACAGTTGACGGATGGAACACTTAGCACCTCGATTCCCTAGCAGACCTTAAATCTACGACCGGAACCACCGGTTTACTTCGAAAGAGAAGTAAAGCTGCTGACTCGTGTGGTAGATATAGGCATGAAAAGAACCTCAGGTCTGATAAAGAGGCCCCTGAGCGGACTTCTACGCTCAATATAATGCAACGCTGCGAACAACAAGAATTAAAGAGCGTCCATAAACAAAAACAGTTTTATGTATCACCTCCGTGAGGACCCGATGAGATGAAGGAACCTTAGGAGACGAAAGAGACACTTTTTATACTCTCAAAAACTCCTGATTTTACAAAATGTAATAACATATTTCCCAAAATTGGAGTATTATTTAGACAAAGTATGTGGTTGTTTCCTTTAATGGACATTTGAGAGGCAGTATCATTTTTCCAAACAAATTAATAGTACAAAATTGCATCGTATGGATATGTTGAGTATGGAAACATAACAAAGGGAGAGTTTGCGAAAAAACAAGGTTAAACGTTGGGCGTGCCTATTAATGAGTATGCGTCTGCCTTTATAGCTTAAGTTAATGAGTAGTACAAATGCATCAAGTGGGAAAAAGGGTGCATTTTCTTAAATATTAAAATCCAATTATTTAATTTCAAAGAATATGCTTTCTCAGTTTTTGGACAAATTTCACAGATTCAACACACTAATTATCTATTTGATATAACAATGTGTTTGATAATAGTAATAACTGGGTTACGTTTGAAGCTTTGTAATCTGTAGAATAATACGGGAAACTCCATCTTTAAATCGAAAGATCTTGTGGCACGTTCTGTAGAAATATACGCATTCGTTGATGAAACTATGAATGGTTGTTTCCTAGTTTGTTTATAATGCGGTTATGACGCATTTGTGTCCAGTTATTTTTGTTAACTCCGAACCGGCTTGAGTCATTTGAGAAACCGCAGTCAAACGCCTTGAGTGTTTTTTCTTTCTTTTTCTTTTATTTTCTTATCCACTTCTGTTTTTCGAGAATATATTGTTGTCCATTTATGTTAACTGATACGACCGATAACCAATTCAACGTGGAAAGTAAATATGAGCAGTGCTGTAATGTGTGAGGCTCGCACTCGGAAGGCTCCGGATTCGATTCCCTGTGACCACCCATTCTGACCCATGTGGTTTTCATGGGGTTCTCTTGGTTACCAAGGCTTATGCTGGAGTTCTACCACTATTATCCTTTCCCTCATTTCTTCTCATTTAATTTCCCTTTCATCTTTCCGGTGAACAAGGAGGCTGCGGTTTTATCGGTGGCGGTCAGGTGGCGCGATTTGAAGCTTCTTCCCTTCCTTGTCAGAGGGAAGCCTTTCGAGCCTCCATTACAGGGATTTGTTCTCCGGCCCCGCTAGAGGTATGTCAAAGCGCAAGCCTCTCGTGACCGGGTGGTCAAGCCTGGAATTATGCATTAGGGATCTGCGCGTCTCTATCGTCTGTGCCGGCCTGCATCCCATTCGCCTCCTGCTCTTCCTTCGCCTTATCCGTTCCTCCCGCAGGGATCAAGCTGTTAGGTTTTCCCTTCGACAACTTGTCATTGTCAATATGCATTTAATTCGCCCTGCATATTGAATTTCACATTAGCACACTAGTTGAAAGTATCCTAATGACATTCTTCTTCGTTTACTGTCTTGAACCAATTTTATTTGAAGCTTATATTATGTTTACAGAAGCGCATCGTGCGTTTTTAATCATTATATTAAGTTATTTTTGCAAGTATCCCTGCACAAGGCGTCTTTCATATTATAACATTTTACAGGCGTGGCCAACAAGGGAAAGGCAGAAGTATACGACTGAAAAATATTTTTTATATAATTAGTACATAATCTCTTCTTATTCATTTAAACGTAGTCTCTCACTAACATTTTATATATTTCTCTGTAACTTCCGGACAAATATATGACTCCTATATGGTCTTGGGTAACCTGCTAGTTCCCAAGATTGCGGCAGAGAGCGATGGATTTTTTCGGACGTAACAATCTTAGTATAGAAGGGAAGTAAAACCGGTGGACCCTGTCGTACATTTACGGCCCGTAAAACCTCAAGCCTGATAAGGAGGTCTCTGAGAAATTGAGTAGTTATTCACACCCGCTGTAGAACGGGACGCTGAAAACCATAGTAGTAGTAGTAGTTAAAGAGGGTCCATAAATAACATTCAGTTTAATTTTTGACATAAATGTGAACTGTAAAATTGCAACAATTAATTTGGATCTATTAAGAATCACAGAGGTGGCGTCGACCGAATGGCTAGATCGCTCGCCTCTCACCTAGGCGGCCCGGTTCGATCCCAGGGGATCGCATTTGAGATATGCGGTGGGCGAAGCGGCGTTTGGGTGGGTTTACTCCAGGTTCTCCGGTTTCCCCCACCGTTCATTCCACCAAATGCTCCATAATCTTTCTTCTCATCAATTTCACCGTCATTTCATATCTACTTCACTTTCTACACAGGCATCAGGCTCATCGCCCTTCCTGTATTCCATCCAAAATTTCGAAGTCAAGATCTCACCGGAAATACATGTTTTGGGGTCCCCTGAGTCAGAAAAAACATTTTTAGAAAGAGGTCCTTGTGTGTATGTGGACAGCATAGCTCAAAAACGAAAGGGCCATTAAATACCAATCTTGGTATTTAGGTTTTATATCTTCCAAGGACACGGCACGAAGATTTTCAAGAAAATCCTCCCACGCCTAACTACAAGGAAGAATATTCGAAAACTTTGTTTTTCTTAAAAATAGCTCTAACGAATTTGATTAAAATAGCACATATTAAAGCCCTTTCCATCACAAATAAAATGTATATCTTGATTTTTCTGGGAATAGCTTCTAAAGACTTATTTATTCTGGATGAATTTTGCACAACTAGTAAATTGTAAGAGATAGACAAAAACTTATTGCACAATAAACGTCGATCATGTTAATATACACAATTTATGTCATACATTTCTTTAGTGGAGTTTGCCGTTTTCGAGATATTCCTTGTTATTAGTTTCAATTGTAAAATACTTGTACTCTTCTCAGCCAGGAATTATCGGTTTTTTTTTTTGTTTTTTTTTTGTTGTACTCCTGGGCAAACAAAACAGCGATTTACACACCATTTAAAACCTTTGACTACTACTTAACATAGCGCATTCCTTTAAGTTCCCATCTTCTTAAAAGGAACTAAGTAATAAGAACATTCTGCTAATGTTTATCTCGATTAGCATTGTGTGGAAAGAAGAATAATCTTTTGTAAGAAGTTTAGAGAGCAGCTAGGGAAAGTCATGTGAATGTAACACATTAGATTCCTTTCTAAAATGCTGTCGTTAGACCCGTGGGACATAAAAACGCGTATCTCCTTGGACTTTTCAATAACGACAGTGGGATACATTACTTTTTTTATTGTAAATAAAGTAAACAAATGGCGCCGTTTTATCAATGAATGACATGTCTATAATAAGTAAATGTGTCCCTTGATTACAACTTAAGGATTGTAAGTTACAATATTTTTCCTGTGTATCTAAGAAGTGCCCATACTGCATTTTTTTCAGTCGGTACTTCGTTATTCTTTGATATTTTGGGGTAACTATTGTCACATAACAGATGTTTTAATTTTACAAAAAAAGGGCTATAAGAAAATTGTTAAATAAATTTCAACGTCAGCATCGTAAGCTTCTTATTAAAACACTAAATGTATTGACACTAATAAACTTATAAATTAAAGATTTAACATTATACATCTGGCAGGGGAAAGGCAGTTTTAAAACAATCTGATGTGTTCCATTCACATGACTTTCGCTACATCTCTGTAACAAATTATTGAAGAAATACTTTCTTGTAAGCACAAAGGAAATAAGGGTATACTATTAGGCTAAAACGACATTAAAATCTGGTTGCCATACATTGCCAGGAGTTCACAAATTCCCGTATGTGGAAGATTTTAAATATTTTAAAACTGAAACAAGCATTAGATCAAAAGCGGTCAGTTCTACGAAAAAAAAAAAAAAAAAAATATGACATAAATTGTTTGTTTTAACGAGATCCACATTTTTTTGGAATAAGTTTTTACTTACTCTACACCTACTATGCATATAGTGTATAGGTAAGGTACTGCATTCGACCAAAAAATTCGATACCAAGATTTTATAAGAAATAGACGTTTTAGGGTCCCCTGTATCCAAAAAAATATTTTTAGAAAAAGGTCCATGTGTGTATATTTCTGTCCGTGTGTCTGTGAACACGATAACCCAAATTCGAAAAGTTGGTAAAATACCAAACTTGGTATTTAAGTTTAGTATCTTCCAAAGAGCGACGCGAAGTTTTTCAAGAGAATCCCCCACCCCAACCACCCTTTACTTGCAAAAAAAAAAATTCGCAAATTTTTATTTTCTTAAAAATGGCTCTAACGATTTTGATTAAAAGCTATTATATTTAAGATATTTACATGACAAATAAAATGTATATCTTCAATTTTCTGGGAATAGCCTCTGAAGACATCTTATTCTTGATGAATTTTGCGCAATTTTGCATAACCATAAGAGAGAGAGAAAAACTTATCACATAAAAATGTAGAGAGCGTTAAAATACACAATTTATATTATATACGTTTTTATCGAGGAGTTGACCGTTTTAGAGATGTTGCTCGTTACTGGTTTCAGCTTTAAAGTACTTTTTGTCACACGAGAGTTTGTCAACTCCTGTCCATACAAAGGTACTTCAATCACATAGCAACAAACTTTTAAAAGATTGACTATCGACATAGCCTATGGTATTCTCTTGTTTCCTTTCCACTTACAAGGAAGAAAGTAATAACACCCTTTCTGCTGTTTTTTTTTTTTTTTCTCGGTTAGCATTAACTAACTAGCAGAATAAGATTTTTAGCAATAACGTATAGCAAAGATGTAGAGAAAGTCATGTCAATGGAACACATCATATTTTTGTAAATCTCTTACGGCTTAATAGTGATGTAAAATCCAGCAAAATTCATTCATAATAATGAGGTCTTCGGAGGTTATTCCCAGATAATTCAAGATAAGCGTTTTATTTATCGTGTAAATGTCTTTAATATACGGTATTTTCATGAAAATCGTTAGCAATTTTTGAGAAAATGAACATTTTCGAAATTTTTTCCATGTAAAAGGTAGTTTAGGCGGTAGAATTTTCCTCAAAATCTTCATGTCGCATCCTTGGAAGATACTAAACGTGTATGTATGTTTGGTACTTTACCGACTTTTAGTTTTTGAGTTATCGTGTACGCACTGACACATGGACATACGCGGACCGTTTTCTAAAGATGCTCTTTTTGGATACAGGGGACCCTAGCACGTCTATTTCCGGTGAAATCTCGGTATCGAATATTGGGGTGGAATCCAATACCTTCTGTATAGACTATGTACATAGCACGTTTAGAGAAAGTAAAACGTTTGTGATAAGCATACACATAATACAAGAAATAATTTGAATTTGAATATTCCTAATTTCAGATTAAATAAAATGACGTCAAGTTACCTAATAATGGGCCTAAAGCTATGTGGTAAAACACCTCTAAAATATCAGAGGTTACCACTTCCTATTTAAAAAAAAAGATGATGTGTTACACTCACATGCCTTTCTCTAGCTGCTCTACAGTCAAACTTATTACAGAAGATCATTCTCCTCTCTACATCATTCTAATCAAGATAAACATTAGAATAATGTACTATTTCTTAGTTCTTATAGGTAGAAAGGAATTAAAGGAGTGCACTAGGAATAACTCGGAAACGGTTACCTCCACCAACATAAATAAATAAATAAATAAATAAATAAATAAATTAAAGGACATAAATTGAGTGTTTTGAACAGATCTACATTATTGTTCAGTAAGTTTTTGTCTATTTCTTTCGGTTTAGCAGTTAAGCAAAATACGGCAAAATTCATCCAGAATAAAGAGATCTTCAGAGGGTATTCCCAGAATATTCAAGATGTACATTTTATTTGGGATGTATTTATTTTAATACAATACATTTTTATCAAAATCGTTAGATTTATGAGAAAATGAAAACTGTCGAAAATTTTCCATGTAAAGGGTAGTGTGTGGTGGGGGGATTTTCTTGAAAATCTAAGTGTCGCTTCCTTGGAAGATACAAAACCTAAATATCAAGTTTGGTCTTTAATAGTCTTTTCGTTTTTGAGGTATGTTGTGCGTTTCACTCGCGTGCGCGCAAGAAAAATGGTTTTTTTGGACTGAGGGGACGCCAAAATACATATATTTCCGATGAAACCTCGACATCGAATTTCTGTGTAGAATACAACAGATACCTTCTCTATCCTCCACATACATTGAACATGCGGGCAAGAGAAAGTAAAAGAAAGAATCTATGATTGGGTAGTTTTAAATCCTTTTTATGTCATTGATAATTATGTAAATATGTCAAATGTTTCTTCTTTTATTGTTATTAAACGATATAAGACTTCATAAAAATTACAATTATAGCCGCTTAACAATAGTGCGAAATCGTTAGAAGTCAAAAAGGGTAGTCATGGTCGCTACATGGGTTGGTGCCACCATTTACCGTGGCCCGGTGCTGTAAAGTGATGCTTATGCCGTGGCTGCTGTCATTGAGTTACCCTGTAGCTTCGGACCACCCCACCCAGTGTGCTCCCGGCCAACTCTTATATACGACCTATGATGCCACTATAGCATCCGCGAGTATTTTACTCGTTCACTTACAGGAAAATTCTGACTTATTTTCCTTATGCGCAATTTCTAGTTTTGGAAAATACATTTTTGGTGTAAACAAGTAAGTTGACAATTAAGATAAAAAGTTGCATTTCTAGCAGAAGCATTATTTTTAACCCACTTTTACTTTCTCTTGCACGTATGTACAATGCATATAGTAGCTAAAGTATTCTATTCCACCCAAAAATAGATACCGAGACTTTACCGAATATACATGTTTTGAGCACCGTTGGATAAAATAAAAATGTTTGTGCGTATATAGGCCCATAAACGAAAAGTCCTTTAAGTGTCTCACTTATTTAAATTTAGTATCTTCCAAAAAAGTGACACGAAGATTTCAGAAAAATCTCCCACCCCAACTACACTTTTTACATGATTTTTCGATGTTCTAAAAAATGGCTTTTACCATTTTGATTGAAATGCTGTATATTAAAGATTTTTGCATGAAAAATAGCATGTATTCCCAGAATTTCTTGGGAATAGCCTCTAAAGTGCTCTTCATTCGGAATGATTTTTGCATAGCTCGTAAGCCATAAGAAAAAATCTGATGTGTACCATTCACATGACTTTCTCCATATCCCTGCAACAAATTATTCTTAAAAAGCTTATACTTTTATTTACTTTCTGCTAATCAGAAAAAAATAGCAGAAATAGTCTAATTACTCGCTTCCTTGTAAGTAGAAGCGAAATAAGGGACAACTGTAGCTTAAAGTGATAGTCAAAAGCTGGTTGCTATGTCAATGAAGTTCCTTTGTCTATATGGATAGGAGTTGACAAGTTCCTGTATGAGAAAAGTATACGTTTTTCATAGCAGAAACCAAAAATAAGGAATGTCACAAAAACGATAAACTCCACGAAAAAAATGTATATCACATAAATTATGTGCTTTAATGTGCTCTACATTTTTTTGTGTAGTAAGTTTTTGTCCATCTCTTACGGTTTAGCAGTTATTCAAAATTTAGTAAAATTCATTCAGAATAAACTACTCTTCAGTAATCAAAATCGTTAGAGCCATTTTTGAGAAAATCAAAATTTTCGAAAAAATTTCCATGTAAAGGGTAGTTGGGGGTGCGGGGATTTTTCTCAAAATCTTCGTGTCGCATCCCTGGAAGATACTAAACTTAAATGGCAAGTTTGGTATTTTACCGACTTTTCGTTTTTGAGTTATCGTGTTCACAGGCACACGGACACACACACACACACACACACACACGCGCGCGCGCGGACCTTTTTGTAAAAATGCTTTTTTTGGATATTGGGGACCCTAAAACATATATTTCCGGTGAAATCTCGGTATCGAATTTTTGGGTGGAGTGCAATACTTTCTCTATACACTATGTACATAGTGCGCATGGAGAAAGTAAAAATATATCATTAAAACACGCTATTTATGTGATATGCAAGGTTTTGTCTTTATGTAGAGCTAACCATTTCTGAGATATTTCCTCTTATTGGTGTCAATTTCAAAGTAATTAAAACTTTTCTCAGAGGAGAAGCACTCGTCTTTAATTTTACTCTTGGCAATGGAAAAGGACCGAACTTTTTAGGATAATGATCTAAAATTTGCAAGGTATATTCAGCAATACTTTTACTGTTTATTTATATAAAATAAAAAACTTTTGTTGATTAGAAGGAAAGGTATAATCGTTTTAATAAAGATTTCAAAACTGCATAAAATGATAATCTTAAATTAAAAAAAAAACTAATCTATATAAAAACATTTTCCTTAATGTAAAGCCTATTCAGATACACATGTGTGGTAAAAATTTCAGCCCTTAATGTCAATTAATTTCTGATATAGTGGGGTATTTGTACAGACAATCTTACTTCTTCAGAAATTGCTTTCAATTCAAGATATACATTTAATATGTCATAAAAATATCTTATGCATAAGTTACTTTAATCAAAATTGTAAGAGGCATTTTTGAGATACTGGGGTGGGGGATATTTTTTAAAATATTCTTGTCCACGGTCTTTTCGTTTTTGAGCTATGCTATCCATAGACACACACACGGACCTTTTCTAAAAACGCTTCCTGTTTTATTCAGGGAGCTCCAAATGTTTTTCCTTTGAAATCTCGGTATTGAATTCTTGGGTGCAATACAATACTTTCCAGTACGTGTAGAGGAAATAAAAATGATTTTTCGGACTCAGAAGACCACAAAATATATATTTCCTGTGTAACGTCGACATAGAATTTTTGAGTGGAATACAATACCTTCTCTATTCCCTATGTACATTGTTCATACGGTGCTAAAGAAAGTAAAAGTCTATTAAACCATATCAAAATGTTGCCAACACATATCCATTAGAGACATAACTGAAAAACAACAGAACTAGAATAGGCACCATTGTCTACATCCATATACTTAAATTCAGAATATTATTACTTATTAGATAGCTGGCTCATAAAGTACCTTTAATCTAATTTACATTTATACGTATATTATAAAATATCTTTTGAATATGACAACACTGTAAGGTGTCCCACTTTTATAGCGACAGCTAATTTTATATCGAGAAACACGAACTCAATTACATATTTTGTTATATTACTGCAGAACACTTACTCCAAAGAATGCTACTAATGATTTTGTCAGCCGTATAATAACAAAGCAATAAAAACCAGATGTGTTCCAATCACATGACTTTATCTAGCTGTAACACAAACAACTTCCCTTGCAAAATATTATTCTTTTATCTACGACATGCTAATCAAGGCAGACATTGTCTTATTACTTGCCTCCTTGTAAAGTATAAGGAACATATAGGAATACACTAGGTTAAATCATTAGTCACATCTTTTAAAACTGGTCCTACATGAAACAACTGAAGTTCGGTTCGCTTTGCATGACCTGCAGGAAAACAAGAGAGATGAAACGAAACGTCACATCCCGTTTGAGAAAAGTTTAAGTAGTTTAAAATTTAAACCAATAACAAGTAATATCTCATAAACGGCCAGTTCTACATAAAAGGTTTAGGACATAAATTATGCGTTTAATGAGATCTACATTTTTTTAGAGTGTTTTTGGTGTATCTCTTACGGTTTAACCGTTAAGCAAAATTCTGCAAAACTCATCCATATTAAGGAGGTCTGCTTAGGCTATTTCCATAAAATTCAAAACATACAGTTTATTTGTGTTGTAAATATCTTTAGTATACGGTATTTGAATCAAAATCCTTAGAGCATTTTTGAGAAAATAAAAATTGTTAAACCTTTTTCCATGTAAAGGGTAGGTTGTGGTGAGACATTTTCTTGAAAATCTTCGTATCACATCCTTGGAAGATCTAATGTGAATACCAAGTTTGAATTTTAACGGTATTTTCGTTTTTCAGCTATGCTGTCCACAAACGTGTTTTTTTTTTTTTTCGGACTCAGTGAACCTCAAAACATATATTTTCCGCTGAAATCTCGACATGTTTTTCTGTGGAATACAATACCTTCTCTATCCACTATGTGCATTGCACATACGAGCTACAGAAGGTAAAAAGAACAAAATAATCCCCAAAATGAAAATATAGTTCCGTGTCTCTAATAGTTTTACAATGGTAGCTAGTATCTTCAAAAATATCGCAGTTAATACATATTCACCTTACCATAGCATTCAATGCTGCTTTTTGATAATTTGTGCACTCCTTTGTTTCCTATGGGATCATCAAAGCAGTGGAGATAGATTTCGGTGGCAAGACTATGAAACGTCACAACTTGAACATTCTAAATCATAAGGATAACTGCATTATTATTAAAATGTATGTTGTAACTCAGGCTCATTTAGTGTTTGGATAACTAAAACCGAATATTCTTGAGACACCCAGCTTCTTATTCATTAAACATAATCTTCTTTACCTGACAGCATCATTTTACTGTCTCTACACGTGTATATATACATAAGTGCATAGTGTATAGAGAAGGTATTGCATTGCACCTAAAATTCCGATACCGGGATTTCACCGGGAATATATGTTCTGAAATCCCCTTAATCCAGAAATAGCATTTTTAGAAAAATGTCCGTGTGTAAGTCTGTCAGTGTGTATATGTGTGTGTGTGGGCAGCAAGGCTCAAAAGCAAAGTCCGTAAAATGCCAAAATTGGTATTTAAATTAAGTACCTTCCAAGGATGCGACATGGAGATTTTCAAGAAAATCCACCCACCCCTATCTACATTTTACATGGATAAATTTTCGAAAATGTTGGTGTTCTCAAAAATGACTAACGATTTTAATTAAATTGCCGTATATTAAAGATATTTACATGTGAAAAACTGTAGATATTGAATTTTCTGGAAATAGCCTCTGAAGACACCTTTATTCTGGATGGATTTTGCGGGAGTTTGCATAACTGGTAAACAGTAAGCGATAGACGAAAACCTAACCTAACAAAAAATGCACAGCTCGTTAAAACATACGATTTATGTTATATACATTTTTTTTGGTGAGGTTTGCCGTTTTTGAGATATTACTTGTTATTGGTTTCAGTGTTAATATGCTTATACTTTTCTCATACGGGAATTTGTCAACTCAACGCCATAGAAATAAAAGAACTTCAATCACATAGCATCCAGCTTTTAAAAGGTTTGATTATCGTTTTAGCCTAGGGTAGTCCCTTATTTCCCTTCCACCTTCAGCGAAGCAAGTAATATGACCATTTCTGCTAATTTTGTCTAGAATGCCAAGAAGTAATGGAAACATAAGGTTTTTAACAGTACTTTGTTACGAGATGCAGAGAAACTCATATGAATGGAACACATCAGACTTTTTGTTTACTCCTAGCAAGCAAAGAGAACTGAATTTCATTTGTTTCACATAGCGACCGTCTTTTAGAAGATCTAACGATCCCTTTATCCTGATGTATTCCATAGTTCTCTTACAATTACAATGTAACCAGTAATAAGGCGAGTTTTGCTAATGTTTATCTTGCTTAGCATGACGTAGATAAAAGATTAATCTTTTATAAGAAATGTTGGTTGGGAAACACCTAATTAACAGGTTACCCTGAAACCTGAGCTTCCGGTGAAACATAGGTATCGGCTTTTTTTTAATTGAGTTTAACGCCCGTTTTTACTACTATGGCACCGCAGGCGATTTCACTGATGATACACGAAATGAAGATAGAGCAACGGTTGAACGTGATGGCGGGGGAAAATGGAAAACCCGGATAAAACCCGCCCTTGCTCCGCTTTGTCCACTACAAATCCCACATGCGGTCGCTTGGGATTGAACTCGTGACGCCTAAGTAAGAGGCTAGTGGTCTAACTACTCGGCCATCGCGCGGCCTAAATTTACATACATACATACATACATACATACATACATACACACACACACACACACACACACACACACACACATATCAGTGACATGGAGATGAGCTTAACTTACTGCTGTTATCGAACGGGAATAGCCTAATTTGTATTAAGAAAACGGCAGTTGTGCATGAAAAACAAATTTTAATTCGTAATGTTATCCTTAGGCGGTTCGATCATATTTTAGGGGAGAAAATGTACTGTGTCATTTCAGATCCTAGAATTATGCTCGGAGAAAAGAAATGGTTGCGTTTTTTAGAGGGTGGGACCATCCGTGTTTAGTACCAAAAATAAACAGCTCCGTTCCTTTATGGGCCACACTTTTGCACATGAGTCTAGTATTATTTGTAAAATAGAATTGCGGCTTTTGAAATTTCTGACACACTCTGTTTTGCCACCACGATTTGTAGCTGTAAACTTGAAAGCTCCTAGATTATTTCTAAGATTAGAATGGTGGTGGGATGCAATTAATTATTTCATTACGTTACTGAACTCAAATGTATGAATTAACTCCAAACGAAGTAATCATTCCAATATGTACATCATTTTGTAGTGCCTCCTTTGGATATTTGTGTTCTTTGCTCAGGATCCAGCAGATCGAGGAGGGCTGTGTTTTGTTAATGAACCTGGCTAAGGGGTCTTGCAGTCTTCGACGTAATGAACAAAATTAGCTTACAAAGGCGCAGCGACCGTAGAGTGCATACATACAGAAAATATTCGTCTACATTTTAAAAATCTGATGTGTTCATTTACACGACTTTCTCTACCTCTTTTGCAAACAAACTTCCTAAAAAGATTATTCTTCTCTCTAATTCATGCTAATCGAGATAAGCATTGAGAGAAATGGTCATGTTACTTAAGTTAACTGGAAGGGAATAAAGGGAATACATCAGGCTGAAGAGATTGTCAAATCTTTTCAAACCTATCGCTATGCGATTGTCATTGGAAATTCGCTACTCTTTGTACGGCCAGAAGTAAAACATAAGAAACACGGACGACTTCCTGTATTTTAAAATTGAAAACAATTAAAGGAATATCTCGGGATCGTTTAAGTAAAAAAAATAAAACATGAAGTAATAGGACATAAATTGTGTTCTTTAACGAGATCTACATTTTTGTGTAGTACTTTTTGTTTGTTCTCTTATGGTTTACCAGTTATGCAAAAGTCGTTCAGAATGAAAAGGTCACCAGAAGATAATCCTAAAAAAACTTAAGGTATACATTTTGTCATGTAAATAACTTTAATATGCGGCATTTATATCAAAATCGTTAGCGGCAACATTTTCGAACGTTTTCTCCCATGTAAAGGGTAGTTTGTGGTGGGGGTTTTCTTGAAAATCTTCGTGTCGCATCCTTGGGGGATGCCAAACTTAAATACCAAGTTTGATATTTAACGGATTTGCTATTTCTGAGTTATGCTGCCTACATACATATACACAAGACACACGCCGACAGGCAGAAGTATACACTTTTTTTTCTTAAAGTTCTTTTTATGGGTTTGGGGGATCTCAAATTATATATTTCTGCTGAAATTAGGTATCGATATTTTGGGTGGAATACAACACCTTTTCTACCAACTCTGTATATTGTATATACGTGCTAGAGAAACAAATATTCTAGCAGCCGAGTTAAAAGAGAGAAGTTCATGTTTGGAATACACCGGAAGAATAAACTATATTATTATACGTAGCAAGTACTGGCGCTTACTCAAAACTTTATTTTATTGTTCTAATAAGTTATTGATAATTGAACCGATCAATTTTACTTCTTCATGTACAATTAGTGAAATTATTTTATATAATATCTGATAGTAAAGCTGAGATGATATTAAAATTAAATTCTGAAGTCGTTTAGTTGAGGCGTTAATGAGGAAGATCAATAAAATTATTAACAATTTAAGACTTTGACACCCATTTCCACCCCAGTTTCAGATATATTATAAAACAATTTGATGCACTATCTTCATGCAAAATAATGTTATACAAAGCGGACATTAAAAGGTTGAAAATTCGGCTGAACTTAAGCCCTTACGTGTTCCCCTCACATGACTTTCTCTACCTGTTCCGCAAACAAGCTATTCTTACAAAAAAATATTCTTTATCTTACTAACGCTATTGAAGACAAACGAATAGTCTAATTATTATGTCTTTAAAGATAGGAACGGAAGCAGTGGATTACACTAGGCTAAAAGGAGAGTCAAATCATTTAAAATCTGTCGCTATTCGATTGGCATTGAAATTCCTTTCTATTTCAACAGCTAGGAGTAGAAAACTAAAGAAACGGATGAAGACTTCCCCATATGCAAAACCAAAAATTGATGAAAGGGTCAGCTCTACAAAAAAGGTAAATATATAACATAAACTGTCTGTTTTAACAAGATCTACATTTCTTGTGCAGTAAGTTTTGTCTATGTCTTGCGGTTTACCAGTTATATTAGGTCATTCACATTAAAGAAAAGTTCAGAAGCTATTCCCAAGAAATTCAGGACTGACATTGTATTTCCAATGTAATATATATATAATGCAGCAGTTTAAATAAAATCGTTAGTCAGCTTTAAGAAAATCGAAAGTTTCGAAAAAGGGCAGTTTGGGATGAAGGATATTCCTGAACATTTTCATGTCGCATCCTTGGAAGACGCTAAATTTAAACACAAAATTTGGTATTTAACTGACTTTCCGTTTTTTAGTTATGCTATCCACAGACACACGCACGCGCGCACTTTTTCTAAAAGTTGGATACCGAAATTTTACCAGCTATATGTTTTCAGGACCTTTGAATAAAATATGCCGTATGTGTCTGTCTGGAAAGCATAAATAAAAAGCGAAAAGTCAGGTAGCTACCAAACTTTGTATATAAATTGATCTGGATCTTCCAAGATTGCGACACTTAAGATTTTTAGGAAAATTCCTCATAATCAACTTCCCTTTACATGGAACACGAGTATTTCCAAATGTTTATTATCTCAAAAATGGCTGTGATTTTGACTAAAATACCATATGTTTATCTTTTATTTATTTATTTATTTTTTTTTTTTTTTACAGATGAAATGTACATCTTGAATTTCCTGGTAATAGACTCTAATGACCTCGTCATTCTGGCTGACTTTCGTAAAACAAAGAAACTGTAAGGGATTGACAAAAACTTACGGATCTAAAAATTTCGATCTCATTTATACACACAATTTATGACATATACATATTTTGTAGAGTTAAATTTTCGAGACATGCCTTGCTCTTGGTTTCAGTTTTAAATTTTTTTTTTTTCTGAAACGCGAAGTCATATTTCTTTTCATATCTCTTTTGTTTTCTCTTGACCATGCAAAGGAACAGCATTTTAATTACTTTACATAGTGCCCAACTTTTGAAATATTTGACTGTTGCTTTACCTAGTGTGTACCACATTTTCTTTCTACTTACAAGAGGTATGCAATAAAACCATTTTTGTTAATATTCATCTGAATTAACGCGAAGTAGACAGAAACTAATTTTATGTAAGAATAGTTTGTTACAGAAAAGGTAGATAAAGTCATGTGACGATAACATATCAGATTTTCTTTTTGTTTTTATAGCAGTAGTACAGATGCCAGGGCCGCTATTTTTTCAAACCTCCGATAGGCTATAAATAAAAGACAAGATCATAGAAAACAATTATTTTATTACTAAAAGTTTTGTACGCTTATGGTTACTTTTCAACATAACCAACGAAAATATTGGCTGCTTTTAAAGCAGAAAGGAATTCTCTCTTGGATCCTGAAAAACAAAGAAACTGCCGTCTGAATGCTGATTTGAAATCACAGCATATATAAACGTCTACCAGCTGGAGAAGAAATAAAAGCAATGAAAGAGACACGGAGTTTCATCTCTAATAATATGACGAGAAGGAAACTGGAAAGACGAGAAAAGTCAATGATGTTGCAGGTTCTAATTTTCCGTCATGTTGCTAACACAGCTTGAAAGCCATTAAAAGAAAACCAGTGAACTGTTACTGCTACCACGTCACATTTGCTTCTTCGTGACATTCCGAAGTTGTGCCTAACTAACCAAATTAAAGCAGAGCTCTGTATCAGCTGGACATCCGTGTGGTTATCAGCAGCGGCTGGTGACCACAATTAATATGACGTATACTTACTTATATCATCCTTTCTGACAACAGTAATTAAGTGCCAGTTTGCTGCTGCTGGGGAACAGATGCGTTTTGAAGCGTATGTTCTGTATTTATTTTCTCTGCCACCTACTTAATAGGTAGAGGAAATGTTACGTTTCGTCCAAGTTTCGGTACCTGGATTTCAGCATACGTACATGTTTTGAGGACCCTGAATTTAAACAATCTGACAGGGAGAAAGATTACCAACGTTTGTATTTAAGTTCAGCAACTTCCCAAAGATTAAACTGCTTGCCAGGGGACCGCAGGTGGGATTTGTGGTGGACTAAGCTACGATGGGTGGGTTTTCTCCGGGTTCCCCCGCCATTCGTTCCACCAGTATCATCATTACCTTTCCTATCATCTATTTCACCTTTACTTTATATTGTCTACTTCCTCACTCTTATCCCTCTTTTCGGCTTCTTTCTTCTATGACTAAATGTCGTTGGTTCCTCGACAGGTGCCCAGCTGTAAGTCCTCCATAGGTAATCCGATTAAATTATCTTCCAAAGATGCGACTCGAGAAATGTAAACAATATCTCATTGAAAAAAAAGTTCGATGCTTTGATTTTCTCAAAGTGCCTCTTAACGATTTGGATTATAATACTGTATCCTTAAGGTATATCTATGATATGAAATATATTATGAATGTTCTGGAAATAGATTGTGAAGGCCTCTTCATTCGCAAAGTATGCATAGTTTTGTATAATTTAAATCGTTGGCAGATATATAAAAAAAATTGTTCTACAAAAATGTAGATATACTTAAAACGCAGAAAAGTGATGTTGCTATTGCGTTGTACTCACAATGTCATGCAAAAAGTGTACACTTTAAACCCCCCACGCTTAAACATCTGAATATTGATTTGATTCCTCCACCCGATCCCTTGTATGCACAACAAAATGTGAAATTAAGGGGACATCAAAGAGATAAAAGTGATTTTATAAAATATTAAAGCTAGAACTTTTCTACAGGCATTTCAGTTAACAGAAATATTCATACCACGTTTCATTGAAACATATCTTTTCATTCTGGATATATTCATTTATTTGATTTAACTATCTAGAATGAAACTATCTTCTGCTATATTTAATGATCTACATACCCGTTTTTAGCTACATTCCTTAATTTCTTTGTAAGAAATTATGTAATTGAAAATTTCCATTAGTGGGTAGCTTCTTTTTTTTTTTTTTTTTTTTAAATTACTTTGTGTCGCAAAGTGAAAAAAAATATACAGATATAGCAGCTGCTTATACTATTCTTTTTTCAAACTAATCTATGGCCAGTATTAAAAATCTAACCAGACGTTTTATTGCACACATTTTTCAGTTATTTCAAACATCTAGCTATATTTTGAGGGAGAAGGTAGATTTTGAAAATGGGAAAATAACAAATTGTACCTAAGAAAATTGGTTTTAACGTTTGATATAGAGAGTCATTTAACCAAGGCAACGCTTTTAAAAAAGCTTCGAAAAAGCTGTTACATCCGCTCTGGAAGAATCAAATATATTTAAAGTATGGCATAACCATGATACAGCCATTAAACTTTTTTGCAAATATTTATTTCCATCCACATGGAGTGGGTAGAAACAAAAGAATAGTTCATAGAGGCTATATAAAAATAGTCGATAGTGGATAGAGAAAGTTATGTAAATGTAGCATATCAAAATTCTTTGCCTAATTCCTTAATCGGAGAAAGCAATAATTTGACTCGCTCGTTTTTTGCTTCCACACTAAACACCTTAGGTTAAAAGTTACGGCGCGCTCACACACATACACCGGACTGGATTTCAAAACCATCCACAGTCACTTATACGTCGCGTAATTAAGGGGTAGCGATTTTTTTTAGAGTATCTCCTTCAACAGAAATACTCTTTATTTTTTGTCATGGAAAATTAGGTTTAGTGCCGGGACATAAGAGTGTAATTACTTACTGCACTCTGAATAGGGCCGCGTTTCTTAATAAGCATTTACTACAACCCACTAAAGCGAATGCTCATTGCAATTTCCTATACGACCGAGGTAAGTCTAGCTCAACTAATCGCGGTCGTCTGATTGGAGCGATATTGTTGAAGCATTTTATCATACCTGATGTTCATTTCTTTGAAATCTTGTCGCACTTGTCGACGTTCGTTTGTTTAATCTCCTTTCTTGGTTATTTGAGGTTATTGCACTCATCTCAAAATAAAATTTCTTTCCATTCCATGTACTACCTGTTAAAAGCTGAAATGAAATAATTGTTGCCTATTTCTGTTGTTGCTATCTATGTTCGTATATTCAGTATTTAATCGTCTTTTCGGTTTTGAGATTGCTGTTCACACACACACATACACACACACTCACACGCAGAATGACAGAGGGACAGAAAAACGCACACGGACCTCTTTATAAAAATATTTTTATTGGGGGTTTCTCCAAACACGTATTTCCGGTGAATGCTTGGCATCGAATTTTTCTGTGGAATGCAATACCATATATACCTGCTATGTATGTGGTACAACAAATAAAAATGTTCTAAATGCTGTTCCGTTTTAGAAGCATTCCTGACACCTTGTACTCTGGTGTTTATTAGACCGCAGGTAATTCGAAAAATTTTAGCACCATTTCCATATAACATACTCTAAACTTTAATTGATAAAAAAATGCTTTTTTTATCATTCGCTTAGCATTTGTTACATTTGTTTATACATCACCTTCACATGTTTTCTCGAAATTTAAAATATAACAACATAATCAATGTACCATCGCCTCGTATAAAACAGAATATCTACAGCTTGAATTTAGAAGCCTGTTTACAGGGTGAGATCAAACCATTACATTGCGAGATAACACCATTACGATGTTTTGTGAGTCTGCGAGATTTCTCAAAGTTTTATTTACTTTTAATGGTACGTTTATCGAGCAGGATGGCTCCGCTGTAACGTGTGAAGCTCGCATTTGGGATGTCCCGAGTTCGATTGCCAATAGCGGCCCACTCTAACGTTGGGAGTTTTTCGTGGCTTTCCCCGATCGTTAGGCGAATGCTGTCATGGGTTCTCGTCTGCCAAGATTACCTTTCTATAATTTCCTTTTCATTCCGTTTCCTGCTGATGCTTCTAGGTTTCATAGCGGTGCTAGATAGAAGCCGCGGGTGCTTGTTCAAAACAAAGTGCATTGTTGGACCACCAGAAGAAGATGAGAGGGATCTGAGGTATGAGAGAGGGCTATCTGCTTACATAGTCTATTTGTTTGCTACGAAATGTATGTATAAGTTATTCTTTGCTGCCATATTTAACTGCTGCAATAACTAAAATTAGACATTTCCGAGTTCTCATTGCTAACTGACAACGATGTTTATGTTTATCAGTGCGAGTAAGAAAGGACTTTAGCGCCAGGGCAAAGCATGTTTATACAACACATTCCTCTGGTTCGCACTTTAGTTGTGGCCAGATAGTAATCCCCGTGGTCACTAGAGGACTACTTTGTTAGCGGGTCATTAATTATTCTCGCTGGGCAATTTTAGCCGTGGGACGGACCTTCGAGTTCGAAAATATTAAGGACATCTGCCCGTATCTTTGGCCTGCCAGAGCTCTGAAATATCCAGGATTTCTGTCCATATGTTTGGCCTGCCACAGCTCTGAAATATTCAGGACTTCTGTCCGTAACTTTGGCCTGCCAGAGCTCTGAAATATTCAGGACTTCTGCTCGTCTCTTTGTCCTCTTTAGGTTTGAAAATATTAACGACTTCTGCAGTCTCTTTCGCTTGTCTGAGCTCGGAAATATTAAGAACTTCTGCCAGTCTCTTTAGCTTGTCTCAGCTCGGAAATATTAACTTCTGCCAGTCTCTTTGGCTTGTCTGAGCTCGGAAATATTAACGACTTCTGCCAGTCTCTTTGGCTTGTCTGAGCTCGGAAATATTAACTTCTGCCAGTCTCTTTGGCTTGTCTGGGCTCGGAAATATTAACAACTTCTGCCAGTCTCTTTGGCTTGTCTGAACTCGGAAATATTAACGACTTCTACCAGTCTCTTTGGCTTGTCTGAGCTCGGAAATATTAACGACTTCTGCCAGTCTCTTTGGCTTGTCTGAGCTCGGAAATATTAACGACTTCTGCCAGCCTCTTTGGCTTGTCTGAGCTCGGAAATATTAACTTCTGCCAGTCTCTTTGGCTTGTCTGAGCTCGGAAATATTAACGACATCCCAGTCTCTTTGGCTTGTCTGAGCTCTGAAACATTAACGACTTCTGCCAGTCTCTTTGGCTTGTCTGAGCTCGGAAATATTAACGACTTCTGCCAGTCTCTTTGGCTTGTCTGATCTCAGAAATATTAACCACTTCTGCCAGCCTTTTTGGCTTGTCTGAGCTCGGAAATATTAACGACTTCTGAAAGTCTCTTTGGCTTTTCTGAGCTCGGAAATATTAACGACATCCCAGTCTCTTTGGCTTGTCTGAGCTCGGAAATATTAACGACTTCTGCCAGTCTCTTTGGCTTGTCTGAGCTCGGAAATATTAACGACTTCTGCCAGTCTCTTTGGACTGTCTGCCTGGACCTGTGCTCTGTTGCCTTTTTTTTACTTCATCGCCTCCTCCTGGTGTTGGTAACCGCTATAGATCTTCCATAGATTACATGCGTGAGGTGTCCCGCTCTAGTGTATACCCTCTATCTCACAGTGTAGTCTTTGTGGTGTGTTTGTTTGTGAAGATATCATAAGGATTCCCAGACTACTTTGGTATTTAAGTTCAGCAGGTCCAAAGATGGCGGCACCGTAGCCAAGTGACTTAACCGCTCACCTCTCACCAGATGGTCTGGGTTTGATCCCAAAAATTGCCGGTCCCCATGGCCGCGCTCGCCAAAGCGCCTGTAAAAAGTAAAACAGAAATTCAGTAATCATACAGTAATCAAAGTAAACAAATTAGGTAAATAGAAAGTAGGGTATACAGCGCCGGAGTCCCGATCAGACTCCACAACTTTATTTATCAATAAAAAAAAAAAAAATAAGGAATACGTGTGGGATTTGTGGTGCACAAAACGGTGTCTCGGCGAGCTTTCTCCGCGCTCCCTTGCCATTCATTCCGCCACCTGCTTCAAAAACACCTTTTCTTTTATTATTTTCATCGTCATGTCATATTATCTTGTTCCTCATTTTCGGCTGAATACCCATCCCGCTGATCCAGATTCCGTCTGTTCCTCACAGCATTCTACTCCAGGCACAGGCTTGTAAGTTCTGGGGGGGTTGCAAGCCCTCCATACGAGGAGTATAAAAAGCGAAAAAGAAAGAAGTGAAAGATTTTAAACATTCCTGCTTTCTACACGAATTACGTAAGCTCAGACGCTCTTAAAAGACGACGTTTAAACGGAGTTCTGCGCAAGACATTTGTTAAATCTGTAAATCACTTTTCACACAATGCTTCGTGCTGAGTGATATATAAATACTGGCATTTTTAGACACTTCCTGTCGGTCCGGTATATACCTAACTGTTCGTGTAAAGCAACTTCTCTTATGTGCTCTTTCGTAAAGCAATTTCAGAAAATGGTCAGTGTGTGTCTCTCTGCTTGTGTATGGGTGCATGTGTGTGTGTGTGTGTGGACGGTATAACTGAAAATCGAAAAGTAGGTTAAATACCAAACTTGGTGCTTAAGTTTAGTATCTTCCAAGGACGCGACACGAGGATTTTCAAGAAAATCTTCCCGTCCAAAGTACCCTTTTCATGGAAAGTTTTTCGAAATTTTCGGCTTTCTAAAAATGCCTATAACGTGTTTGATTAAAATGCCGTATATTAAATGTTTACAAGGCAAATAAAATCCTGAACTTCTTGGGAATAAACCCTGGAGTGCTCTTCATTCTGAATGACTTTTGAGTAACTGGTAATCCCTAATAGATAAATAAGTTACTTCACAAAAAATATATTTCTTGCTAAAATTTTAGAGTTAACCATTTCTGAGATATTCCTTGCTCTTGGTTTCATTTTTAAACTATTTAAAATTTTCTCATACGGGAAGCCATCTTTCGCTGCATATACATTTTGTTTTACTTATAATCTTGTAAAGAGAACCGAATTCCAATTGTTCCACACAGCAACCAGCTTTTAAAAGATCTGACTATCGTTTTATCCTAGTGTATTTCCTTATGTCCGTTCTACTTACAAGGAAACCATTAGTAAGACAATTTCCGCTATGTTTATCTTGATTGGCATATTTTAGATTAAAGAATAACCTTTTTTGTAAGAATATTTGCAGAACAGATAGAGAAAGTCACGCCAATGGAACGCATCACTTTTTACTTTCTCTAGCTCATATTACAATGTACGAAGTGGATAGAGAAGGTATTGTATTTCACCCAAAAGTTCGACGTCGCGATTTCACCGGAAATATATGTTTTGAGGTCCCCTGAGTCCAAAAAAGTTTTTTAGAAAAAGGTCTGTATGTTTAGATAGCTCTAAAACGAAAAGACTGTTAAAAACCAAACTTGGTTTTTGCTTTAATATCTTCTAAGCATGCGGCACGAAGATTTTCAAGAAAAGTCCCCTACAACTAACTACCCTTTAAATGGAATATTTTTTGAATATTTTGTTATTCTCAAAAATGGCTCTAACGGTATTGATTAAAATACCGTATATTAAACATATTTACTCACAAATAAAATGTATACTTTGAATTTTGTGGAAATAGCCTCTGAAGCCCTTTTTATTCTTGTCGAGTTTTGCAGAATTTTGCATAACAGTTAAACCGTAAGAGATAGACAAAAACTTACTGAAAAATGTAGATCTCGTTAAAACACATACTTTATATCGTATACGTTTCTTATGTAGAGTGTACCGTTTCTGAGATATTCTTTGTTATTGGTTTCAAATTTAAAATACTTTCTCAAACGGGAAGTAACGTTTCGTTTCATCTCTATTGTTTTACTGTAGGCCATTCAAAGCTAACCGAACTTCAATTCTTTCACAAAGGATCAGCTTTTTAAACATTTTGCTCTCGATTTAGCCTAGTTTATTCCCTTGTTTTCATTCTACTTACAAGGAAGCAAGTAATGAGACGATTTCTGCTAGTGTTTATCTTGATTATCTTGTTGTAGATAAAAGAATATTATTTTGTAAGGAAAGTTGTTTGTGTAGCAGCTAGAGAAATTAATGTGAATGACACACATCAGATTTTTACCTTTCTTACCTACATATAACCATACGGACGAATATTGATTTTCAGTGGTTTATGGGTGTTACGCATAGTGTTTCGTGTTTTGGTAGGAGTTTGTGTGTGTCATCTCTTTATTTTGTCCAAGGTTCTTCTTTGTAGCGTATACACACAGATAAGCGAACTGTGATTCGCTATCTTCAGCTATCTTCAATATTTGTGATTCTCGCCAGGAACACTGAGCTTCTGTTGTTTGGGTTTTTTCGCGTTTTAGGCAAAACGTTTCTCTCTGGGATGAAATCTTCTTATCTGTCTGATAGTACGGCTGTGTTGGTATAGCCTTGGTCACATAATGTCTGGGTAAACAAATTCATGATAAAGAGCGTCCAAAACAAACAAAATAACCTAGAAATGCAGTGAATGAATGCAGTGTTTCTCACAGGTACAAGGGCCGTTTTTTTCAACTTCCGATAGGCTATAAATAAAAGACAAGTTCATAGAAAACAATTATTTTATTATATTTTATTACTAAATGTACACTTATGGTTACTTTTCAGCATAATCACCGAAAAGATTGAGACATTTATCGTACCTTTGCACAAGCTTTGCAATACCCGCTTCAAAAAATGTTGCCGCCAATGATTTCAAATAAGAATTTACGTTGTTTTGAAGATCTTCGTTGGTTTGAAAGTGCTGCCCTCCTAGCCACGTCTTCAGTTCAGGGAAGAAGTGAAAGTCAGGACTGTACGGCGGATGGTCGAAAATGTCCCATTGAAATTGTTGAAGGAGCCAATGGGTTGTGCCAGCAGTGTGTGGACGAGCGTTGTCATGGATCAACACAATTCCTGAAGTCAGCATTTGAATGACCCTCCGCAAACGTCGTAAAGTACGAAGATCTTCAAAACAACATGAATGCTCATTTGAAATCATTGGCGGCAACATTTTTGAAGCGGGTTTTGGAAAGCTTGTGCACTGGTACGATAAATGTCTCAATCTTTTCGGTGATTATGATGAAAAGTAACCATAAGTGTACAAAACTTTTAGTAATAAAATAATTTGTTTTCTATGAACTTGTCTTTTATTTATAGCCTATCGGAAGTTGAAAAAAAAAGGCCCTCGTACAATGCTACTGGGGCAAATTGGTCGATCGAGGAAAAGATTTCTCTTGAAGATTTAAATATAGCATCGCTACTGCTAGTAAACGGTGATAAATATCTGACAGTTTGATGTTCACGCTATGAAGAGGAGACAGAAAATGAGACCTCAATAGTATCAGCAATTATGTAGCGTTCGTACTGAAGTAGCGCATGTTTAGAAAAAGGTCCTTGTGTGTGTTTGTGATTTGCGTGTGTCTATGGATAGGTTAACTTGAAAACGAAGATCCTATTAATTACCAAATTTAGTATTTAGGTTTATTAAACACCTGTAACGCTAATGATACAGGAGATCCCGAAGAGCATCTTGGTTCAAAAATTTCCACACAGAGGGTTAGAGCGAATGCATTGCAGACGTTTTAAGCATCTGTGGGATAAACCGCACTTTGAATGTATATTTGGTTTAAAACCACCAAGCGGAATGCGCAAAACATTTCATTTTAGAAATGTTGCCTGAAATGTATTTTTGTGCTTAATTTATAAAACCTGTCAATAGTACGAGGGTCATCCAGAAAGTGAGAGACGATTTAGATAAATATATAATAACCAAAGTTATCAACACAAAACTTTATTTACAATCGTATAGTACTTTATTCTATTTTTCAACGTAATTCGTCATTGCTACCAACGTATTTATTATCACGTGGTAGCGGTTTTTAAACGCAGATGTACCCTTTCACCGCTAAAGATCTGAGCCAAAATGTCACTGGCACTTTGAGGTTTTCATGGCTGGGGAATCTTTTCCATCCAAAAAGTCATGTAGGTGTCCAAAGTGAAATACCGGTTTTTCTGAATTCTTTTATCAACAACAGCTTTAAACTCCTTCATAACGATTAATAAACTTCCACTGTAGTCTTTTTCGTACACACTGGTTCATCCTTGATTACTCGTAAATTATGCGCCATTTCCTCACTGAAGACTCGTTCATTGCACTATATACTTACGTTATTTGCCTGTAAAGTTCGATTGGGAGAACATTTTGTGCATTAAAAAAAATAAATAAATAAAACAGAACAAAAACGAATAAGTTCCTTGTGGGTAGAAAAGTATAACATCGGCATTGAAAAACGAGTACCACGTGTCACTAAATACCATGATAGCAATGAGGATTACGTTAAAAACTAGAGTAAGGTACTGAAACTTTGTAAATAAAGTTTTTTGTTGATCACTTTCTTATTATTTAGTTATGTCTGCTCGTCTGTCACTTTCTGAATGGCCCTCGTATATACTGTGAAATTTGATCCTAACTGTACTTTGGATATTCCTTTGCAAGAAAATTAAGTATACCAGCTTTAAACTTTCGTTCCAGCTGGCAGGTTTAAAGTGTGTATGGCCTGCAAGCCATACATGCCTATGTATGGAGTTTATTATGGCATCATTTCATATAAATTAAAAACGGAATTTGTAATAAGCCACGCCTGTCCAAGCTATTCAGCACAGTAGTTGAGAATGCTGCCATTTTCCCTCGCTAGATCGCAGTACAAGGAACGTGCTCTGCAACCTTAGTAGGGCTTGACGTCATCCTGTTCCTGGTGGACAAGGCGGGCAGCCAGCTGATGGCGCATTTACTTGATGGTGAAGAACAAGCGGTACCGATGAGCGAATTTGTACATTGTGAACGACGCTGCTTACATCTGCAGGCCGTGATTCAGCAATTTTATTTTAAACAAGTACGAAAGCATCAACTACAGAAGATTTTGCCCGCCCGGGTGGTGTAGTGGTAGCGTGTCTGCCTTACATTCAACGGGTCTCGAGATTGAGTCTCGCTTAGGGTGAGTTACCCGGATAAGTTTTTGAGTTTTCCCTTATTCTGAGAAGACGAATGTCAAGTAACTTTAAGTACCATGGGCCCCGAGAACATTTGAGCATCATTACACCAGTTTCATTCATCGTCCGATATGATCAACTAGGTTAAAGCACCGTTAAGCCACAAAAATAAACTTAACTAAAATAAATAAATAATTTAATTGGGGAGCAGAGTACATACTTCAAAACTTTCATTTTTGAAACTAAAAATCCAAAATCTTCAATAGAACTGATATAATTTTGTGATATCTTTATAAAAAGGTGGGAAAATTAAAAAAAATAATAGTATCAAAATCATATATTAATATCAATAGACGGAACAAGACACTTTTTTTTTTTTGTTTTAATAGCTTAACGTACTTTATCTGATTGATCACATCGGACAATGGATAAATCTGTGACATGCTCAAATGATTTCGGGGTCGATGCAACTTAGTTACTCGATATTCGTCTTTACAGTATAAGGGAAACCGCGGGAAAAAAAAAAACAAAAAAAAACAACTTTTCCAGGTATCTCACACTAAGCGAGATTCGAACTCGAACTTTTCAATACGGAAACTTTATTTAAAAGTGCTTAAATCGTCCTGACATTCCCATGTGTGCAAGAGAGGAGAGTTAATGAGAGGGGTGGGAGCACACTCAGAGAATGTGGAGCACTGACCCCCCCCCCCCACTTCTCTTATTATGCAATTGGGTTCATCAGTGCTATTGTGTATCTGTGCTTCAGGAGTTGGGGAATATTACTACGATTAAGTCAGCTGTAGGGGGATTAATGCCAAAACTCAAGAAAAATTTGAGTGGCATCGAGTTCCTAAAAGTTCTTCTTCTCCTTCACAGAATTGCCCTCCTGATATGGAGGACTTACACCCCCAGGGCTTACAAGCTAATAGTTACGTCCAGATGCCTGTTGAGCAGATGGGCTAAGGATACGATAGAGTATCCAGGAATAGGGTATCAGCCCGATGCCTGGTATGAACGTGAGAAAATAGATAGTCGAAATGGATGATAGGAAAGGTGATGGAGCAATAGGTGAAATGATTAAAAAGAGCCAGCCAAAACAGAAGTGTGGCTTTGAAGTGTAAAATCACCTTTCTGCCCTTAAAAATAGTGCATTTCCTCACTATTCTTGTGGGTGTTATTATCACTCAATTGTTCCTTTCAGTGCAAACAGTTTTGCAAATATTTTGAAAACTCTACCAGGAAGGCTTAAAATGATGATAATGCATGATAAATGAAAAGTTGTCACCTGACGTTTTTGAGAAAGAAAAAATAAACGCCTGTGGAAGAACATTTTGTTAATTAAAAAAGAAAACGAGAAGTGTACGCTTCCGAATTTGAGCTCTGAAGTGAGTAATATTTTATTTCAAAATATTCATATGTTTTTGGAAAACCAAATGCAATTTTGTTGCAAAATCTTTAATATACTTTGCGGAAGATTTTCCAGTACATCAAGAGATAGATTGATAATTGATAGATTAGATGGATAATATACAGATTAGATAGATTACATTGATTGGATGGACGGACTTCGATACCTCGATACTCGGTGTCGAGTATCGAATTGTGCCTAATACCTTGAGATAAAATTAAATACTTTTTACATACTTCTAAGTTTTTAAGTTTTGGATCATTGAAAGTTGTTACATTTAACTTTACACTAGATAAGGAATTAAAGGAGCCGGCACTTCACATTATTCCACGTACGTCTCCCCAAAGGGTTGCTGGACTATAGCTTTGATAGGGTTTGACTTCGTTACTTGTGAGTGAATCAATGTAGCATTCCATACACTGTGGTGTCTAAATGAAAGCATTCAAAACAATGGAGGTGGGAGAAGAGAAAATAATCTAACATGCAATGTTTACCGAGCTGTAAATGAAGCTGATGTAGCTGACGAACTTAAACGCGTTTTAAATAATCTACTTTGGTGACTCACTTGCAGCCATTACATTTACCGACTCCGGTGATCAAAATCTGTTATTCTATCAGAAAAAAAATCAGAATTTAAGACTGACATGATACCGCACGTAGAAAATGTTTGTTCTAGCTTTGACTTACAATAGGGGATATATGGTATGTGACACAGTGTGATGAAAAAATAGCTGCCAATTGGAGAATGTCAAATAGAAACAATTTTGGACTTAGCATAAGGTACAAAATTGGTCACAAACTAATATGTTTATACACAAAAACTAACAAGAGCATAAGTCAGTGAAGAAGCTATCGCCTTATAGTTTTTATGAGATGAGCATTGAGTATCGGTAACAAGTATATATATACAGATAGTTAAACCCTATGATTACGCCCCCCCCCCTCTTGTTATAAGACTATTCCGTTCATTACCCTTTTATTTGTAAAGTCCCTGGACGTTCCATATTAATAATGCATGATTTTATCCCTTTAACGCTTCCAAATCCCGATATTAGCGCTCTTTTCAGGCTAAATGAATAAACCTATTTCATTTAATTTGTAAAATGTTGAGTATAGTAAGAAAATAAGTTGTGTGACTTTCCGCAGCGGTCACTGCAGCTCGAGCAATTTAACTGGAAGACCTCTCTGGTCGGCACAACCGGGCGTATAACAGTACCTGTTCGTGAATATAACGTACAGGTTCAAAAAGCTATGTTCTACCATTTGCCTTTGAATTCTGTGTAGAGTAACGAGTTTTCGTAAAGTAGCACAAAATAGCAAAGCGTAAATGTAATATTCATAGTAGCGGTGCGAGTACACGACAGTCAACTATGATGCACATAGCTAGAGAAGGTATTTGATTCCATACAAAAATTTGAAGTTGAGATTTCACCGGAAATATATGTTTTGAAATCCCTAGAAAAAGGTCCATGCGAAAATCTCCAAGAAAATCCCCTTATCACAAACTACCTTTAACATGAAAAAATATTTTTTTCTCGAAAATTACTAACGATTTTGATTAAAATACTTTATATTAAAGATATTTACACCAAAAATAAAATGTATATTTTTAATTTTTTGAAAATGCCTCTGAAGACCTCTTTTTTTTTTAGATGAGCTATGCAGAATTTTGTCTAACTGTTAAACCGTAAGACACAGACAAAAACTTACTACACAAAAAAGTAGATCTCGTTAAAACATATAATTTATGTCATATACGTTGTTATTGTACAGGTGACCATTTTCGAGATATTTCTGGCTATTATTAGATTTAAAGTATCTAACTTTTCCCCAACTGCACCATGCAAATCAAACCGAACCTCAATTGTTCCACAGAGCGACCAGCTTTAAAAAAGATTTGACTATTGCTTTAGCATATGTATTCGCGTATTTCCTTTCTACTTATAAGGAAGCAAGTAGTAAGACCAATTTTGCACTTGTTTATCTCGATTAGATTGATGTAGATACAATAATAATCTTTAATAAGAATAGTTGGTATATGGAACAGCTAGAGAAACTTATCTGAATGTAACACCAGACTTTTTCGTAAGTAACTACTGAAGGAATTACTCTGAAAGTGCGAAAATTTGTGTAAGAATTGTTTGATACAGAGTTTCAAAATGTCGCAAGTGATCTCCTTAAGGTTCAGGCAGAGACGGTAATTGACTACTGTTTTAATTTTACTGAGCTCACGTTAGGAGGAATGTATGTCTTTTAGAGAAGCGCAAAGGCGATAATTTATGTTTTGAGATGCTTTTCCACTGTTGAAATTTTGTGCGGGAGTTTGTACAAGTTCCGATTATTTCACGACAAGAGTGTAAAATGTTGAACACTGTTGCTCAACTTGTTGCAAACCAATCAGAACGCACCTGTACAGATTGGCGGTGGAAATGCACTTAAGACTAAGTGCTTTAACTTCATTGGATTTCTTTCCTATTGTTATTCTGCTCACTATAGTTCTATTGCTGCGGTAATTACTTTGTGCTTACGCTGTACTGGTAGTGTTTGCTGAATAATGAACCATGAAACACATACCAGTGTACCCGCACACTGATAGCGTTACCAGTTTGTTCACAAATTTGTAATTTTTCTGCAATGTACTTCCTAGGTATTGCTTTCTATTCAAATATTCGAAATCTGGATTTCACTGGAAATATATGCTTCAGACATTCTGAATAATAGGCAATAAAAGATAAAACATTTAGAAAAATTTCATGTGTGTGCGAGAGCGAGTTGGATTCCTGTCCTACACACGGTTAGTTTGGAAGAGTTAATTGACAATAATTGACCTAATAGTTCAACTATGAAGCACAGAAGTTAAAGTACTAACGAGACTAAAAGTCGCCATTGGAGTATGTCATATGAAAATAATTTCAGAAATAATGCTCCAAATTTCAAAATAAAAGTATAATTTTTTGAAGAGTGAGGAGTTTTGGAGAGAACAACAATTGATACTTTTTCAACAGTAATTAGGGTTAATATAAAAATTCGGATGTGATAGAGTTATTTGAAAATTCATTTTCAATGAAACTTGCATTTTTATATGAATCTTATTAAAAGGCATTGTGTGGAACATTTTTACTAGAAAAGTGGAATTAGGTAGCAATATTTTTATAGAAATAGCCATCAGGTGTCCCAACAGCCCCGTATTTGATGTGTGCAGATATCCCTTGGTACTTTAAGAGTTGCGGAACTCCACGGGGCTATTTCAAGTTAATACTTGCCAGTGGAGCACTGGCACGAGTGACCTTCGCTTTATACGTCTTGCTCAGCGGTGACTGTGAGCGGGTTGCGATCATTGCGAGGGGTAAAATGAAGGTCGATCTCACCCAGTTCTCCACTAGCGTGTTTAACTTGAAATAACCCCGTTAAGTTCTGCAACTGGCAGCTCCGAGATTGAGTGGTTATCTTCGTTCCCAAGCGCCCATATATGGGGTTTGTGGTGGAAGAAGCTGCGACTGGGCGGGTTTTCTCCGGGTCCTCCGGTTTTCTCCGCCCCTCATTCCACCAATTACTCCATCATCACCTTTCCTGTCATTCATTTCCTCACACTCATGCCTGGTTATGAACCGATCACTCGTTCCAAGTTCTCCATTCTGTGGTTTCGTGCCGTTGGCTCCCCGATAGGCTTCTGACCCTCAGGCATCTGCTTGTAAGTCCTAGTTGGGTGTCAGTTCTTAAATACAGGGATGGTAAGCCAACTACGAAAAAAATTTTCTGCAACTGGTTTAAAGCACCAAGGGATATTTGTACATGCCGAATACAGGGCTGTTGGGCCACCTGGTAAGCCAGAAGTTTTAAAGTTAGCAAAAATACCATTGTTATTGTGCGTAATAACTAGAATAAATTGCAGCAACTTGAGTTGCATACTGTTGATTTTTCAAGTTTCACAGAAGCATTATATTAACATTCCAGTATACACGATGATTCAAAAATACTTTTACAACGTTTGGGGATGGATTTCTTACATCGAAACAAGACAATAGTTTCATGTAAACATATACTCAGAAACCCTTTGTTTTCGCGTTATTAATTTATTAACGAGTTACTGTCAACGGCTTTCAGGCTCCAACGCAACAACTTCATTTATGAACGCACAGATTCATAACAGAGATGGCCTTGTGTTGCCGTGGCTGCTTTTTACGCATTTTGTCATGTGTTAGTTGTGTGCTACACTCTCCCTGCACGCCTTACAGGTGCTGCATACAGGAACGTTATTCAGAACACGCTTTCAGACGTACTAGAAGTAAAAAAGAGAAGAAAATGTGCTTTATGCATAATGGGCCTCCCTCACATTTTAGTCTCATTGTTCGAGATGCACTGGCTGGTATCTACCATGACAGATGGATCGGTAGAGAAGGTCCAGTCCCATGGCCTGCAATTCCCCCGAGATCAATTGTTTGGATTTTCATCTAAGGGGCACCTCAAAACAATTGGTTTAGACAGCAGGCATCCCACATGAAGAAACTCTTAATCTACGTGTCATGAAAGTCTACGAAATCATACGAAATCGCAGGGAATATTTGACAGTCAATGCTTCGAAGAGAGCATGCACGTCTAGACGCAAGAGGAAGGCATTTGCAGCATTTACTATAAGAGTGGTGCTTGTGTTGAACACCTTCTAACAAGCTAATAAATGCAAAATTAGAAAAAACGAAGGGTTGTGGGATATCTATTTATATGAACATTTTTTCTTCTTTCGATGTAAGGAATCAGTCGACTGGTTCAAAATTGCCTAAATATGCTCAATGACCTTGCAGAACAGAATGAGGTTCAGCTCATATGGGTACCGGGCCATAAAAGCATAGAGGACAATGAAAAATCTGACGAGCTTGCAAGACAAAGAGGAACTTCACAATTTATTGGGCGAGAGCCGGCTCTAGGAACATCTCGGTGTTTAATTAGAGAAACTATCAAGAACTGGTCCAAAAGAGAACATCATAAGACCAGACGTAAAACCCCAGGAAACAGACATGGGAAACTATATATCAAAGGACCATGTGAGGGAAGAGCTGAGAGCCTGCTAAAATGTAGCAGACTTCAGCTGAGAACAATTACTGCTTTCCTCACAGTAAAAGCACCTGAACCAATTGGAGTGCTTCAGGGCAACTTAGACCGCAAATTATGCAGTAAGGAGGTTGAAACAGCCCAGAACATTTTTGTGCTCCATCAATGTCTTGGCTCTCAGGAGATACAAAGCTTTTGGGAAAATGTTAATAGAACCAATGGGTATCATCCATACCCATTACAAGGCTGCACTTCTTTTTAAGGGATACAGGTGTAATCGTTTGGCTCTAAACAATACAGATAACACAATAAGTCTAAGGCTGAAGTGCGCCCGGAGAAATGACGGAAACTGTATCGTAAATAAAGAAGAAGGGATCAGTCCCTAACTTTTTAAAAGTATCTTTGAATGGACCTGTATACATATCAAATGTCAATCTGTACTTGCAGTTGTTTCATGAGGAAGAATGGATGGATTTGGCGACGATAAAATATGTTACGCAGTGCTATACACATCAGAAATCACAGGTTCTGTGTTCGCGTTTTAATGGAATGTTTAAAAACTGGCACTCCAGGTGCTTGAATCTCCTCCCGCTAGCAGAGGAACGTTTAGAGGTCCGTTTTTGGTTACCACAAGTGAAATCGATAGCTGCTTGCTGTGTGCTCAGGGCAGCAGCTTGAGGTTATAGCCAGGCTAGAGGGAAGCAGGCGAAGCATTTTAATGACAATTCAGGTCCATTATTAAAGCGCCAATGGAATGGCCAAGATTAGGCAATTTCAACCAATCGCGGTCATCTGACTGGAGCGATATTGTCGAAGAATCGTATCGCAGCTGATGTTCATTTCTTTGAAATCCTGTCGCACATGACGTTCGTATGTTTAATTTCCTGACTTGGTTATTGGTAACAAGGTGACAATCCAGGCTGCCAACCTTCACTTTTAATAACTGTCAGTTCCAAAATTACACTTTCAATTAACTCATTTACAATGTTTATTTAACGCTTTATCCAGTTCATAATGTATTTAGTTAAAAAAATCTGATGTGTACCATTCACATGACTTTCTCCATATCCCTGCAAAAAATAATTCTTAAAAAGCTTATAATTCTATTTACTTTATGCTAATCAGATAAAAAGATTAGCAGAAAAAGTCTGATTTCTCGCATCCTTGTAAGTAGAAGCGAAATAAGGGACAACCGTAGGTTAAAGTGATAGTCAAAAGCTGGTTGCTATGTCAATGAAGTTCCTTTGTTTATATGGATAGGAGTTGACAAGTTCCAGTATGAGAAAAGTATACGTTTTTCATAGCAGAAACCAAAAATAAGGAATGTCACAAAAACGACGAACTCCACGAAAGAAACGTATATAACATAAATTGTGTGTTTTAATGTGCTCTACATTTTTGTGGAGTAAGTTTTTGTCCATCTCTTACGGTTTAGCAGTTATTCAAAATTTAGTAAAATTCATCCTGAATAAACTACTCTTCAGAGGCTATTCCCAGAAAATTCCAAGATATACATTTCATTTGTCAGGTAAACATGTTTAATATTCGAAATTTTAATAAAAATCGTTAGAGCCATTTTTGAGAAAATCAAAATTTTCGAAAAAAGTTCAATGTAAAGGGTAGTTGGGGGTGGGGTTTTTTTCTCAAAATCTTCGTGTCGCATCCCTGAAAGATACTAAACTTAAATACCAAGTTTGGTATTTTACCGACTTTTCGTTTTTGAGTTATCGTGTTCACAGACACACGGACACACACACACACACACACACACACACACACACACACACACGGACCTTTTTGTGAAAATCTTTTTTTGGATATTGGGGACCCTAAAACATATATTTCCTGTGAAACCTCGGTATCGAATTTTTGGTGGAGTGCAATACTTTCTCTATACACTATGTACATAGTGCGTATGGAGAAAGTAAAAAAGGAGTGAAAATAATTATTATGTGTATTTCTTATGTATGAGATGAGTGCAATAACCTCAAATAAAATATCGTTAGTTTCCATTTCATTTATTTCTTATTAAAAGCTGAAATAAAATGATTGTTCCCTATTTTTATTGTTGCTATTCGTACATTGGGTGTAAACACGGTCGGTCATATCATAATTCAGGAGGCAGTGAAGAGAGAAAAAAAAACAAACACATTTGGTAAATAAACATGGTCGAATGCGTCATCTACTATTTGAGAACTTATTTAAGTATTACAATTATAACCTGATAAAATCTTCCTTCCTATATATTATAAATTATTAATAGTCTATTTCGCTGAATTGTCAAATCAAATACAACGCTTTTTTCATCTCTTAGGACAATTAAGTGCCATCGTTTCGCTCCGGTCATGAATTATCCACAAGATGAAAACACATATGGTATTACTTATGATAAATACGCAGTTAAAACGTCGCTAGGGTATACTAGCCATCCGCCACTGTTGTAACATTCAGTTTTTCTCTCAGAAATTCTGAAAAATCTGACTTTCACATTACTTTTTCCACCTATTCTGCAACAAATATGCTGCTATAAAAGCTCATGTTCTAACGACTTCATGCATCAAGATAAAAATTAACATAAATAGACTTTTTATTTATTTATTTATTTAATGGTACAACGAAAACAAGGAAATACGAGGGCGATCCAGGAAGTACCGAACGTTTTGGCATAATAAACAATTACGAAAGATAAGAACACAAAACTTTATTTACAAAGTTACAGTACCTTACTCTATTTCTCAACGTAATCGGTATTACTATCAAGGTATTTAATGTCACGTGGTACCACTGTTTCAATGCCAATGTTACACTCCACCGCTAAAGACCTGAGCTAAGATGCTGAGGTTTTCACCGATTGCGAAATCTTTTCCATCCAAAAAGTCATGTAGGTTGTCCAAAGTGAAATGCCAGTTTTCTGAATTATCTCATCAACATTTCCTTTCAATTCCTTCATTACGATTGATGGACTTCCATTCTGGTCTATATCGGGCACATTGGCTCTTCTTTGATTACTCGTAAATTTGGCGCAATTTCCTCGCTGAAGACTCATTTATTGCATTATCACTATGCACTTGCGTTATTTGCCTATAAAATTCGATTGGCCCAACATTTTGTGAACTAAAAAAACAAATACCAAAAAAAAAAACAAAAAAAAAACGAATAAGTTCTTTGTCGGTAGAAAAGTATAATATCGGCATACAGTAAGGTACTGTAACTTTGTAAATAAAGTTTTATGTTGATAGCTTTCGTTATTATTTAGTTACACCAAATCGTCTGTCACTTTCTGGATGACCCTCGTACATCAGGCTGCGATATACCCAAAGTTTTAAAACCTGGTCACTATGTGATGGCTATGAAACTCGTTCCTGTTGCATTACCAGTAATATAATAATGAAAAACGAACGGCGACTTCTCATTTGAGAAATGTATTAAACAATTAAACAAAAAATGAGGAATATTTCGGAAATGGTTAATTACACACAATAAAGTAACTGACATAACTTCTATGTTTTAATGAGATTTACATTTTTCGTGCAGTAAGATTTTTGTCTATCACTTACGGTTTAACAATTATGCAAAAGTCATCCATAATGAAGAGGACCTTAGAGGCTAATGCCAAAAAATTCTATACTTTTCAACTGTCATGAAAGCTGAGAAACACTATTTTAATCAAAATCCTTAGGACCATTTTTGATAAAAACAATATTTTCAAAAATGTTTTATGTTAAGAATAGTTTGGGCTTGGAGATTGTCTTAAAAATCTGCGTGTCTCATCATTGGAAAATGCTGAGCTTTAATTTCAAGTTTGGTATTTAACCAAATTTTCGTTTTTGAGTGAGTATTCGTTTTCAGACACACGGACACACACACACACATAGAATTTTTCTAAAAATACTTTTCTTTTCGATAAAGAATGCTTTTCTTTCGATAAACGTGTATTTCCAATGAAATTTCCGTTAAGAATTTTTGGGTGAAATGTAATATCTTCTCTATATCTTGTACTTCGTAGAGAAAGTAATAAATATAGTGGTTATACCACAAATGGGGGGGAAAAAAAAACACGAAATATATAAATGTAAAAAGTGGACAACTATTCCCAGTCTCCCCTGCAACTTCTCATTTCCACAACTAATCGAAGCAATCAATATAGCACCTTTTATCGATGCGTTGCACACAGGTTGGCATTAACGGAAGTTCAATAAGGGTACCGTTGATTGCAGTATTCAGTGGTGCTATCGAGTAATGTGCTGGGCGTAAGATAAGAAAACAAAGGAGCGTTGCACAAAGCTGCTCGCAAAAGCTTCTATTGATACTGCACGAAGAGACAATACCACTTGGGATTGAGTGGTCAATGAGCTGACGTCTCAACCGGAAACCCCGGGTTGGATTCCGTACAGGGGGATGGGAATGCCTTTTTTCTTTTTTTTAATTAGGATTGTTCCCTATCCTCTATCGAGTCTGTAATAGAGCTGCTCATCGAGCGAGTTTTGGTCATTAACTTATAGCATTCATGCCTTCGAACATAAATGAATTTGTGTATACGGCCGAATTGGGTTGAACGCTGCCTCGCTGTCGAACGAACATGTGCCTCATTTCCTACTTTTTTTTTTTTTTTTTTTTTTTTTTGTTATTTGTAAAAATACAGTTCCGAAGTCCTGTCGGGACTCGGACACTATATTCTTTCTTCCATTTTCCCTGCATTTCCTTTGTTGTTCCTATTTGTTTACCGTTGTCTTTTTACTTATAAATTCACATATTACCTGTCTGAAGAATGAATGCAGACGGCCACGAGTCGAAGCTTGCGTAAACACAAACAGATAAGCGGTATTACGTCATCAGTCCCGCTGAATGCCCTGTACAGTTAGACAATACTAGAATGCAGCACTTGTGTCTTTTACAGTGGTCGGGTTCGAATAAAGTCAAAATACAAACACCGTCGCGCGTAGTTATATGCTCACAATGAAGAACATTAATATTCATTGGTGATAAAGAAAACAGCAAGTTTAACATTTTGTGGATCGTTTAGTTTATTTCTGTTTACGTAAGCAGTGCTGATGTTTTGATGGTCAGACTACTGCATTCCAGCCTTCTCTGACCGCTCCTAACCGTATCATGCTACCAGCGACCTCCCTTAACAATTGCATTCTTTCGTCAGACAGATGGTACATATACACACACATTAACACTAGCGTTGTTGCTGCACGGCGTTCTTAATCACAGCCTGAATCGCGAGATATTCCGATTATGGAGTCGAGCAGTGAAAATTTTTCTTAAAGTTAAATGAAGTTTATCGGTAAGAATATAAAACCGAAAGAAGCTAGATTTGATCACGCATTGGGACTGTTTTTAAGATAGTAATGATAATAACATGCTATATTATTATTATTATTATTATTATTATTATTAATTTCTCACATTTTTTTAAAAACTGTCTTTTATAGCATACTATTTATTTGAGATTTCGTATCACATATTTATAACATTATGGTGCTGTCTTCCATTAGAATGTTTTGAATTACCGAGTTTATACTTAGCTTAGTTTATTTATATCGGATTAAAACAAAATGCAATTTTAAGTACAACCATTGTGTAGAGCATTGAAGTATGTGAAATAACGTCCACTTTAATTTTTGCTATAGGCTGGTAGTTTAAAAAATAATCATTAAACTATTGTATTACAAAATATAGTCTGTAATGTGTGTTCAACTAGATGTTTATTCTCATGACTCAATTTTTGTTGTTGTTGAGAAATTCGGAATGAAATGGTGTATAAAATGTGAAAAGCAACTATTCTGTAGCATGTTTTAATGTATCAGAATAAAACGTGACAAACTGGAATTTGGGTAACAATGTAGTAAAATAGCATAATTTAGGCAGAAGCTAAGTCGAAAACGCAGTAACCTCGCATTTCATTTTATCATTTATTTGCTCTAATTCACTGAAGTAATACGCGTGACAACAACGCTATGATGTGAATTTTCGGATGAAGCAGAAGCTCGACCACAGCTCGGTATATTTGTTGCTGCGTTTCGTCAGTTGGGCTGGAAGAAGTGAGCGCATCTCATTATGTACCATATTATAAAACGAACGATGAAAATACTTGTCCTTGACAGCTCTCCTGGAAGCGGGTATGTTAACGTGCGTATACAAAACCTACATTAAACAACCCAAAGTTATTTTTTCTCCTTTTAAACCCCAAGCACTTATAAGCTAAGCCCTGAAGTCAGACGCCTGCTGAGCCTTTGACTATGGATCAAATAGAGTATCCAGAGATGGGGGATCAGTCCATTACCTGGTACGAAAGCGAGGAAGTGGATGATATGAAATAGACAAGGAATGAATGGCGGTGGAAACAGGAGGATCCGGAAAATCCCGCCCAGACGCCGCTTCGCCCACAAATCACACATAGGGTCACCCGGGATTGAACTCGGGCCGCCTAGGTGGGAGGCGAGCGCTTTTATCATTGAGATTGCGCCGCATGCGGGATTGCAGATTCTAGTTTTGACTGAGCCTTCCTGAGACAATGTGACTGCGACAGATTTCGTCGAGGTTAGGTTACGTTAAACTAGGTGTCTATAAATGAACTGGGTCGAAAAGGGGGTAAAAATGGAGTTTCTGAAAATCGGCTCTTTACTCCAATACGAAATGCACAGTCTACCGTTCGTTCTGTCTGTTTGCGCATGCGCAGCCATGAAGGTCAATAGACAAATGGCAGAGTTCCAGTCTAAACTGAACTAGAATCTGCAATCTCGCGCGCCGCACAACAAAGGTTCAAAGAGTGTACAAATACCAATGTCTTAAAAGACCAGACATGACCATACAAGGTAAAGGAGACATACAAAAATAACATGAAGTCAGCATTTGTTTAAGCTCATTAAGAGTAGTTAGTGAAATATTTATTTGCTTCCTGTCTGTTTATGCATTGGTGATGGTAACTTTACCGATTTATTTTTGCTTTCTCTATCACCTACATAATATATATATATACAAACATGGTCCTTTGGTTCAGAATCTTACAAAAATGCGACACAAAGGCTTCCAGGAAAATCCTCCGATCCAAAAACATTTTTCCATTCTTTCTATCTTCTCAAATGACTCTATTGGTTTTGGTTAAAATACCAAATATTTACATGTGAAATAAAATGTACATATTGAGCTTTTTGGAAATAGCATGAGAAGTTTTCTTCTCTCGGAAGGAATTTTACGTATTCTAGCATAACTGGTAAACGCTGATAGATGAAAACACTCTACACAAAGTATTTCAGATTCCTTTAAAAGACACAATTATATCAAATAACGTTTTGGTAGCATCCGCCATTTCCGCGACGTCCGTTATTCATAGTTCGATTTGTTCATTACTTTTGTCATTTGTCATAGTCCTGCCGACGTTCAGCTATTTCTCGCGACTGTATGGATAGAGTATGGAATTTTAATACCTGGATATCCGTTCAGTTTTTAAATATTTGACCATCGCTATTCCATTTGTATTCTAACGAAATATGTAATTTTATATTGCTCCATTTATACCTCGGCTTTAAAGGTAGCCCTATTACCTTTGAAAATATCGCATGCTGCTAGCAATGGCGTTAACTCGTGTGGATTTCTGGTAGCTCAGTGGTAGGGTAACCGGATAAAGACCGGGGGATACGTGGTTCAAATCCCGGTTATGGCATTGCATTTTTCAGTCTGACTCTACCTATCCAACTATATGTATGTTAAGAAAATGTACATACTTTATGTGGATTATTCAGTTCTGTACATAGTGCTTGTATTATTATTTAGTTTGATACTTTCCGATTCGTCGAGTAGTGCGTATGGGGATTTGTTGCATAAATTTGTCTTAAGGCGTTCCTCACATATAATGATCAGAATGATTTAGATCTTGACAGTGAGCCGATCAGTAATTATTCTGCCATGAAAATAATTTGTATTATTATACAGCTGACTTCTTTCGATGATAGCTCTTATTTCATCAAACGTTTCCTCGTTAGAATAGTTGGTTGTTTGCTTCTTTTTGCCTAGCATTGACGCAATCTCGTAACTGGCAAGGTGGGTTCGTTAGGAACGAGAACACCAGGAAGTCTAGCTATAGGCTAGGAGTAGGGGTTTTTGGAAAGGACTCGTCAGCGCTTCAGGGAGGGTATTTTACCTATGCTCCTCGAAGGGGTGCTTCCGGGAGGAAAGAGACACCGGGCGGCTGGAGCCAGGAGTGACGTCACGGCAATGGCAGGAACCCTACCGTGTCCAGATTAAGACGTCCCGCTAGTCGGACAGGCAAACTCGGGAACCTGCCCCACCTAGATGTTCCAACCCCCGTAAGGGAGAGCTCCTCATACCCCGGCATCTAGCCAGTTCAACAAAAATAACCATGTTTCCCTGCTACACTAAACCGAAACACCCTCGCCGACACTTTTAACACCAAGACAGATCAAACGGTGTGAAGGGTGAATAAAACGATTAACGGAATCATATGGAGAGGCACTCAGTGGAACACCTGAAGAAAAAAGAAGAAAAAAATTCGTGTGACAGTGGGCGGTTGTCGGTAATAGAACCGGGGCCTACCGATTGCTAGTCGCATGCGCACCCGCTCAGTGGTTTTTTAGGTGCAGATGAGCATAATTCCGAACACCTCCTTTAGTAAGGAGAAACATGACTAAAAAAAAAAAAAAAAAAGGAAAAAAAAAAAAGAAAAAAAAACTTAAGCGTATTGTTTCGCATTATCTAGGGAAGACATGACTGACCGAGCCTCCACTACTGTTCCGGCGGTTTCGAGTACCATTGAACGGCAGCCTTCCAGCAACATCATTCCAGAGAAACGCTTAGAAGTCCAGATTTTGTATAAACTATTATATTCACTATTGCAGGGTAATTGAGATAGCTTTGTAAGTTCAACGGGATGAAGCATTTAGATGAGAGGCTTAATATGCATGGCGAAGTCTCGCCAGTAAATGCCTACATGAAACTCACTAGACCCAGGATAATATGATCTCAGGTCGGTCCGACATTGGTATGAGATAAGCCCATCATTTGCCTGGGTTACCTTTTAGTTCCCGCCAGCATTAGGGTACGTGCAACTGGGGTACAGATGCAGATTTCTACCATCAATGTGCAACGGCGCGTAGGCATGTATGCATACGAATGTGTTCACAAGTTCCCGCTCAGAGTTAACGACATTGAGACACAGAGTAACAATACAGTGGATTATACTTGTAGACCGCCTCGAGTGTGGAAACTATGAATTACAAGAAATGCTGTTGTTTCACATAGTAGTTGAATAATTGCAAGTAATTGGACATTCAGTAGAGAACAACGCGTGTAACGCATACGCGCATCTGATTTTATCCGCTTACTAATAGCAGTATCACAAACGAAGCACAATTTCACGGTCTAATGTGTTTTGAACGGCCCTGAGTTTAGATATGTCACTACATCTATAGTCGGGCAGGGTAGAAGGCAGAATGTGTCAACCTGTAACGTAAACAACCGAACGCCTGAGATAATACTAGCCATCCTAAAAACATTGCGAAATTTTTCTCATGAACATAGCTTTAGAAAATAGCGAAAAATCTGCAAATACTTGATCATCACATCATCTTCAAACGCTGATGCAAATATTTGCACTTATTCACCTCCTATCCTGTATACTCTCTGCCCTCTTAACTTTCCAAGCCAGGGATATCGCGCCCTCAACTATTTTACTGAAGAGCCTGGCCCCCTAAAATTACGAGATAGACGTCTCGTATAAAAATCTGATGTGTTTAATTCAGTGACTTTCTCTGCCCGTTCTGAAAACAAAATATGCTTGCAAAAGATCATTGTTTTACCTAAAGCATGCAACATCGACAGAAATTGTCTAATTACTTTCTTCCTTGTAAGTAGAAGAGAAATAAGGGAATAAACAAGGCTAAAGCGTTATTCAAATCTTTTGAAAACTGGTCGCTATTCGCTATGTGAAACAGTTTAAATTCGGTTCTCTTTCTATGGACAGGAATAAAACAAGAGATATGAAACGAAAGGGGAATTCCCGTTTCAGAAAAGTTTAAGTAGCTTAAAATTTAAACACATAACATGGAAACAAATATAAGTCATTCAGAATAAAGATGTCCGAAAAGTTTTTCCAAGAGCAGTGTAAAATAAGCATAATGAAATTTCTGGTTGGTTTTTGTTTATTTGTCATAGCTTAGTTAAATAATAATTAGTGTAATCATAGTATTTTTAGGCATTTTTTTCACTTTGTGATATAAAATATGTTTTTCTAAAAAAGTACTGTTTGTTACAAACGTTTTAAGGAATGTAATTTAAAAAATTGATGTTTTTCATTCACAAAACTTCCTCTAGCTATTCCGCAAGCAAAGCTTTTATTCAACAGATTAATCTTATATCTACATCATGCTAATCATAATAAACATAAGCAGAAATAGTCTTATTACTGAATTCTTTGTACGTAGAAGTGAAATAAGGGAATACCCAGGCTAAAGCGATAGTCAAGCTCTTTAAAAGCCGGTTGCCATGTGAGACAATTGAAATTCCACTCTCTTTATTTCACGCTTCTGTGTGTGTGCGTGTATGTGGCGATTTATTTATTTATTTATGTTTTTGCAGGTTACGTCAATTCATTTTTATGTATTTTAAAAAATAAAACACCAGACCAAAGCAGGATGTTGTTTTATTGAAGAAATACCTATGACCCTTTGCACAGCTCAATAAGAGCCTTGGTCTCCCCCCCCATCTCGGTCCATTGCAGACGTCATGGATGGGGTGCAGTATTGGGGGGTGAGATGTGGTTAGCGCCTCGATCCCCCCGATCAGTTAATGCGGTCTTCACGACCTGGAGCCACTACTTCTCCATCAAGTAGCTCCTCAATTGGCCCCCCCAGGGGCCTCACGAGGCTGAGTGTACTCCTGTCCAGGTCTCCCCACGCCGGTACTCAGAATCGAACCCAGGTCTCCCGCTTTGCAAGCAGCAACGCTACCACCGCGCTGAGGAGACGGCAAAGAAATACCTATACTTTCATTTAATTAACCTGAACTTTTTGTGCAGTAAGCGTTTGTACGCCTAATTATTGATTATTTTGGGATTTTTTGGTATTATTTTCAATTTTTTCTTTTGTTTTTAATTTTTTAAAAAATATTGAAGAGACTTCTCATCCATATAATGCATATTATACAACAGACGAATGGGTTTACTAAAAATGAAAAAAGGTCCAGCTTGCTGTGTCATTTGGTATTCATTTTATTACAAATACTTTAAAACCCTACATTCTCCTTTAAAATCGTTTGGCCCCTTTCAGACAGCATTTTGCTATTCGGGATGGCACAAAACACATTTGAATGAAATTTGGTATGAATATTTCTGTTTTTGTCAGTAATGTCTGTACTAAAATTAAAGCATTAGCTTTGAAAATCACTTATCACTTCGGTGTCCCCTTAAAATTGTCCACTTTCGACTTCATACATATGCGCTTATAGTAAGGGTAACTCGTGGCGGTGCTTTTATTTACGTGTTCAATATCAAATTTTTCTCCCAAAATATTTGTGAAATATGATGCCTTAGAAGAAGAAAGGACGAATTTAATGCTGTTTACGTACATAAAAGAAGACGCTGAGGTGAACAGTAAAAGGCAAGCAAACAATAAGGTCGCTGTTACTCAGAAACAAAGTTAAAAAGGAGAAAATATGTTCGATACAATAGCACAATTCTTTATGTGGCGGAAAGCGGGAAATGGCAAAAAGACTCTGACAGAGGTTCCTTTCTTTAGAAATGTAGTCTGAGAAGTTACAGTTTGTCGAGATTACAAATGAAGACATTGTGGTAGAAAATAGCTTGGCGAAGTCAACGGGGAAGCAAATGGAGAGGAGATTGACGTTGTTGCTTTCGAAATAGGTTTTGCTGTGCTGTTGATTGTGTTTGCAAGTATTACATTTCCACTCTTCTTTACTAACGGTGGCAAAAACGTTTTAAAATCTCGTGTGTTACACTCACATGTTGCTCTGGAAACTTCTTACAAAAGATTCTTCTTCTTTCTACACGATGCTAATCGAGGTAAACATTAGCAGAATGTTCTTATTACTTAGTTCCTTATAAGTAGAAAGGAACTAAGGGAATGCACTAGGCTTTGTGATAGTCAAATTTTTAAAATCTCTCGTTATGCAATTGTCAGTGAAAATCGATTCTTTGCTTCGCTAGGAGTAGAACAAAAGAAAAACGGACACTTCCTGCCTGAGAAAAGTATAAGTACTTCACAATTGAAACCAGCAACAAGGAATATCTCGGAAACGGTTACCTCCACAGCAAAAATGTAAAGAACATTAACTGTCTGTTTTGACAAAATCTACATTTTTAGTGTAGTAAGTTTTTGTCTATCTCTTACGATTTAGCAGTTAAGCAAATTTCGGCAAAAATTCATCCAGGATAAATAGGTTTTCAAAGGCTATTCCCTAAAAGTTTAAGATATATATTTTATTGCTGATGTAAATAGCTTTAATATACAGTATTTTAATCCAAATCGTTAGAGCTTCTTTTAGAAAATCAGAATATTCGAATTTTTGTCCATGTAAAGGGTAGGATTTGGGAATGGAGAGATTTTCTTGCAAATCTTCGTGTCGCATTTTTGGAAGATACTAAACTTTAATACCAAGTCCATAGCCCATATTCAAAGCTAGACAGCAGGTTCAAATTGACCTGTTTACCACTTCGCTTTGGGTTTCGGAATACTTCGTAGTTAGTATATGTTTAAAAAACTACAAAATATTGCTAACATTTTTGGGAAAATCCAAAAATTATTAATGGTATTAACCTCTGCATGCTAGTCCACGATGAAACGAGACATATTCTAGCTCTTTGGCTCCCCCCAAGCCCCATTAACTTCATGGTCCTATCGGTGGCCCTTCCCTGTAGAGCATACACTTTTTGCTTGTGTTCCACAGTCGTTAGGTTTACATCATCTCTCCGTCTTTTTACTTTCTCTAACCCGTATGTGCAATGTACATAGTGGACAGAGAAGGTATTGTATTCCATTCCAAAATTCGATACCAAGATTTCACCGGAAATATGTGTTTTGAGGTCCCCTGAGTACAAAAAGTAGAAAAAGGTCCGTGTGTCTGTGCACGAGATAGCTCAAAAATAAAAAGTCGGTTAAATACTAAACTTAGTACTTAAGTTTACTATCTTCCAAGGATGCGTCACGAAGATTTTCAAGGAAATCCCCCATCCCAAACTACCCGTTACATGAAAAAGTTTTCGAAAATTTTGATTTTCTCAAAAATGGCTCTCAAGATTTTGACTAAAGTACTTTATATTAAACATATTCACATCACAAATAAAATGTATATTTTGAGTTTTCTGGGAATAGCCTCTGAAGAGCTCTCTACTCTGGTTGAATTGTGCAGAATTTTGCATAAGGGTTACACTGTAAGACTAAGGCAAAGGCTCTCTAAACAAAAAGTGTAGATCTCGTTTAACACACAATTTATGTCATATGCGTTTTTGTTGTAGAGTTGACCGTTTTTTGAGATATTTAATGCTGTTGGTTTCAATTTAAAACTAATTAACATGGAGATAGCCTCTGAAGAGCTCTTTATTCTGGTTGAGCCTAGTGGAATTATGCATAACGGTTAAACCGTAAAGCATAGACAGAAACGTACTTCTCTAAAAATATAGATGTTTTTAAAACACACAATTTACGTCATTTACGTATTTTTTGTAGAGTTTACCGTTTTCGAGATATCCATTATTATTGGTTTCAATTTTAAACTAATTAAGCTGTCTAAAACGGGTCCATGCAAAGCGAACCGAAACTCCATTGTTTCACGTAGCGCTCAGCGTTTAAAAGGTCTGAATATTCCCTTATTTTCCTTCTAGTTACAAGGAAGCAAGTAAAATGGTAAATGACTTGTTATTTATGGACGCTCTTTAACTCCTGTGGTTCTCAGCGTCCCGTTCTAAATTGGGTGTGAAAGACCACTCAATTTTGCTCAGAGGGCTCTTTATCAGGCTTGAGGTTCTTTTACGTGCCGTAAATCTACGACACGGGACCGACGGCTTTACTTCCCTTTCGAAAGAAGCCATACTAAGGATTTTTACATCCAAAAAAAGCCATCGTCCTCCGCCGGGTTTGAACCCGCGAACTTGGGTATATGAAGTTAGCATGGTAACTATTACACCATGGAGGGTGACAGGAAGCAAGTAAGACCAATTCTGCCAACGTTTGTCTAGATTAGCATAACGTACATAAAATAATCTTTTGAAGAAAAGTTTAATTGTGGAAGAGCTAGAGAAAGCTATGCCAGTGGAACACGTCAGATTTTTAGCCCTTGGGATCAACCTGACCTTCCCCGTAGGTACATTCAGCCAAATTCTTTCACAATCTAACGCCCACTTAACGTGAATGGCAAGATTGACGCAGCTTTTGCAATGAAATTACGCAAAGCAAAAGATAGCCGGGTCTATTGATTTGCGATTCACAAGGAATGGTCCAGGACACTGCAACGCTTGGTCTTCATGGTCTAACGATTGTTAAGCAAGCGGATCCCATACGTGGTTTCCTTTTCTTCTTCATTGTCTCCTCTTTCCTGCCTTTGTTTGCGTCCATTCTGTTTCCTTACGTTTTAGATAATGTCTTTTGCTATAAAGTCACAGGATGACCCAAATACAAGGCAGCAGAAATCCTGTTCTTAGGCATATCGTCACTACCTTCAAGTACATCTTTAATGTTGGTACATTACCATCCCTAGACGCGTGAGAAATTTAAATAAGTCGGGGACAGAGATATCGTTTCTGGTAATTTTAGACTTAAAGATATGCTTCTTTGAAGTGTGTTTAAGGATATGTAAGACGGAAAGTTTGAAATTCCAGACCACAGGTGCAAAATAATTCAGATAAGCTACAGTGCAATTTTTTTTCCATTTTGCTATAATGGTTTGGAAGTTGTGGTCAAAATTGATTATAATTTTGTCACGTTACTAAAAAAGTCCTTTGCGATACAAAAAAAAAAAAAAAGTAATGAAATTTTGGTCTACCATTTTAACCTCAGGTTCAAAATACTTCTACATGTTTAAATTTCCCTAGGTTTCTCCGTCTCTCTTTTGGTTTAGGCTCCTATTTTTTTTTAAATTTATGAATGTTTTTGTTCCATAAAAATATAACTTATATGTTTGAAAATTGAAAACGTGCTTAAATACATCTGAAAGTAAAAGCTAGGGCAAGTCTTATTCATTGTACCTCTGTAAACGTAATGTTGGTTGTGTAACAGAAATCTGCTCCGCAAGGAGCATTTTACAGGAAGAAAAATTTGAAAATGTCAATAATGAGAAGGAAAGACTTGAATTAAAATCCACCAGATTGGTAGGTTGGTACCTCAGATTTTCTGTTTCTCTACTCTGCTGCTGCCTTTTCGGTCATTTTATTCTTGCATTACTGCCTTTCTTCTGCACAACTTCGTTTTTGACTTTGCATGATGCGAATGTGATCTCGTATCACTTGTTTTTCTTGCCGGGTCTAGTACACTTTCATCTTAATGCTTTGCTATAGCTCCAGTGACTTAAAGTAGTAAAAAATGACGCCTGGTCTCCAATGATATCTTTTCTGTATTCATGAATTAAAATAAAAGAGTCGACTTTTTTGTCATTTTTCATGAAATTGCAGTCATACATACCCTTAAATACAACCTTGTTGTAGTATATGTTGGTTTACACAATTCATTATCTGCGTTTCCTCCCACTTTCATTTCACGTATCACAAACTAGAATCGAAATTGCAGTCGAGTATTTTTGGGATATAGTAAGTATGGAATTATCAGTTTCTCGTTTTAAGAATTTTGCTTAATTTTGTTACACCGTAATTAAATTAGTTACAGAAAAATAATTTATCAATTTGTACATACAACAAAGGCTTGCTATTAAAGGCCACACTTAATGAGCGAAAAACAACTGTATAAATACATCAGATTTTGAAGAAGTAAAAACGAATGAATCCGCCTTAGGCTGTCAAGAATTTTTGGAAAGCATTTAGAGAAAGAATCGTAAAATTCGGATTGGTTGTGGCAATTGATTGAGTGAATATGGTATTGTATTCACATATAATTATTTTTGAACTCTGTAAAATAAACATTCCAACTGCAACAGTGCAGCAATGACAATTTTTTTGGTGGAACATTTCATTTTACTAAGTTTTCTCCTCCCACCACTAAACTTATCTAATATTTCTAGATACAGTTTTAGCGACACAAAGTAAAACATCCGGGGGAAATAAAATGAATATCTTGTTTGTTGCAAAAATTGCGTCATATGTTTTTTGTCTGACCAGAAGGAGAGGGCATTCGAGGTCTGAGGTAAGAGAGGGGGCTTACTGCTCTCATTCATTTGTTTACTACGAAATATATGTATGCGTATATGTATGTATTGACGTACGTATGTATGTGAGTCACCCATGCTACGCATCTAACTGCTGCAAGATGTATTATTGCGCATTTCCAATTATGATTACTATGTGTGCAATAATTTTATCGCCAATGTTTAAGCATCCCATTCATCTTGTTCGCCTTCTCGGTCACACAGTACAGTATTTTTACTTTCTTTGGTCCTGCCTATAATTTTGCTGTTTGGAAACTACAGTAGCCATGTTTAAGTGTGTTTCTTTTGGAAGTGTAGCTTTTTGGAAACAGCTGTTTTATAAAAACTAAAACTTTGCATTTTTGAAATGCTCCTTGTAAAGAATTTTCATCTGCGTGCATTATCTTAGTATTTTCTTAAAATTGGAGTTACGGTTTTGTATGTTGTAAACGTAAGCATATTATTTAAAAGTTTGACTAATAATAATAATAATAAAAAGATGAAAATAATAATAATAATAATAATAATAATAATAATAATAATAATAATAATAATAATAATAATGTAAGGCCAATGGAATATCTGTGGAGTAATTTTTTAATCAAACGTAACATTTTCCATGTAAAGGTTATTTTTTTTTAAACTCTTCCTGTTACATCTTTGAAAAATACTGAACTTAAATACCAAGTTTGGATTTATAGTTATGATGTTCACAAATAGGCACCAACATGCGTCTTTTGTTGATATTTTTTATCACTCAGGGGCTCAAAATATATAGTTCCGGGGGACGTGGTATAGAGTTTTTGGATAGAATGCAATATTTATTCCACCTTAGGTATGTAGTAAAGGAAAATAAAAAATATCCATTTTATGGATCTTGCCATTCACAATACACAATGGAGTCTTGTTATATTTCATTCTTTCATGAAATGCGTCTTTATCAGTTGTTCAAAACTTCCTGCGCTTAAAGATGATGTTTTCTTTTGTTTTATCATTCCATTTATATCCCTCTTTGACTGCATGGAACTCTCAGAGGCGTTTCCCTGTGAAGCATTTGCATATCGGGAAGGATTTAGTGTTTGTTGTCATCAGGTTTCTATTTTATTTAATCTTATACATTAGATCATATCAACATATTCAAACTCACATTCCAGACTCTGGGGAGGATAAGGAATAATCTGGGCTTGAGAAAACGCCATATCTCCCAGCCGGAAATTGCACCCGGACCCCTCGCACATAAGACAGGTGCTCTACCGCCTGAGCTATGGGGGAGATAGATATTTTGCAAGTATTTCTGCATGAAAAGTTAAAAATCGCTACTCAGTTCACCGTTTTGTGTTGGGAGCAGAACTTTCGTGACTTACATCCCTAAAACTTGAGATCTTCAAATGTTGAGATGTCCTTAAACGGCTTTACAAAGAAAACATATGATGCCTCTGCTGGAATTAAAGGTAAAACTACCTTACTAGAAAGTCTAACCGGATCTTGCAGGATGCTCATTAAGACTTCGAAGCCGACAGTTCACGGTTCAAGTACTAGCGCTTGTTAGAGGCTCCGAATGGCATCCTGGTCGATGTTGAATCTGCAATTTTTAATTTGCTCCGAGATTTACGTATATCCGAAAGTATGGTCTTTCTGGTTGTATAGTTCAGTTGTTACTTGCAATGTATTACTCTAATTAATGGAGTTTTATTTATGGACGCGCTTTAACTGCTGTGGTTCTCAGCGTCCCATTCTATACTGGGCGTGAAATACCGCTTAATTTTCCTCAGAGGTCTCTCTATCAGGCTTTTTTTTTTTTTTTATTATTTTTTTTTTATATACAGTTCCGGAGTTTGGTCGGGACTCCGGCGCTGTTAAGCCTACTTTTATTCAACTAATTGTTTACTTTGTTTGCTGTATGATTACTGAATTGCTGATTTCTTCTTTTTTACGCACACAACACACACATATACATAAACACATAAGGCCCATGCCCAAGGCGGGACTCGAACCCATGATTCCCTGCGCTACAAAGCACCAAAGCGAGACGCCTTGGCGAGCGCGGCCATGGGGCCAGGCTTGAGGTTCTTTTACTTCCCTTCCGAAGGAAGCCATGTTAGGGATTTTTACGCCTGAAAAAGTCCATCGCTCTCCGCCGAGTTTGAACTCATTGACTTTAGGTATATGAAGTTAGCATGGTAACCATTACACCAAGGAGGGCGACTGATTACTCTGGCTGGTGTGCTATTAAGGTGATGCATTAGTGAAATAATTTGACCACAATTTTAAAAAGTTAAAGAATTATTACTTTCTCTAGCTCGCATGTACAAAGTACATAGTGGATAGAGAAGGCAATTGTATTCCACCCAAAAATTCGATGTGAAGATTTCACCGGAAATATATGTTTTGGGATCACCTGAGTCCGAAAAAGGCATTTTTAGAAAAAAGGTCCATGTGTGCCTGTGGACAGCATAGCTCAAAAACGAAAAGCTCGTTAAATACCAAACTTGATATTTAGATTTGGTATCTTCCAAAGATGCGACACGAAGATGTTCAAGAAAATCCTCCTACCACAGACCTCCCTTTACATGGAAAACGTCTCGAAAATTTTATTTGCTAAAAAATACCTCTAACGATTTTGATTAAAATCTTGTATATTAATGATATTGACATCCCAAAGAAAATGTATATCTTGAATTTTTAACCTATAAAGACCTCTTTATTCTGGATAAATTTTGCCGAATTTTGCTTAACTGCTAAACCGTAAGAGATAGAAAAAAAAAAAATTACTGAACAAAAAAGGTAGACCTCGTCAAAATACACAATTTATGTCCTGTACGTTTTTGTTGTGGAAGTAACCGTTTCCGATATATTCCTTGCTATTGGTTTCAATTTAAAGTACTTATACTTTTCTCAGATAGAAAGTGTCCGTTTTACTTTTGATCTACTCCTGGCCAAGCAAAGAAGCGATTTACAATGACAGACGCATAACGAAGCTTTTAAAAATTTGACTATCACTTTAGCCTAGTGCATAGTTCCCTTCTACTTATAAGGAACTAAGTAATAAGAACATTGTGCTAATGGTTATCTCGATTAGCATGGTGTAGAAGGAAGAATAATCTTTCGTGACAAGTTTGTTTGTAGAGCAGCTAGAGAAAGTCATGTGAGTGTAACACTTAAGATTAATTTCATAATAGAATAACAGCAATTCTAAAGTTTAAGAAAATATATCGTTTTTATTATTTCGTTCACTTTAACTGCCAATTAACTGGTCAGGCGCATGCTTATTAATACTCTCTCCCAACTATGATGCTCATTTTCTCTGAAACTTTTACCTAACACTTTTTCATAGTCAGAATTCTCCATAGGATACAATTTTTTTAACTTGTTTCAATATTTTTGTAATGATTCTCATAAGTACATTAAATAAAATAGTGATACCGTTCTTGAATTAATACCCTAATTTTGAGAACTTGATTATTAATGCTTGAAAACTAAGAGTTTTGGAGAGTACGAACAGTAAAATTTTTTATACAATAATACGGGTCGATATAAAAATATAGGAGATATATATATATATATATATATATATTTTATTTATAATATTTAACAAATGAATCACGTGGCTCATTTTTATCAGAATGACGACTTACTGCAGTAAAATTGTTTTATTTAAATAACCATGCAACTTACAATTTTGATTCATGACACAAATATTAATATTACTGTGTATATTAACTGGTGTGCATTTCAATAAGATATCTTGCATACTATGGATTTTTCAAATTTCGTAGATGCTTCGTATTAAAGCATTATTTTAAGAAATATAAAATAGTTTTTGGAACTTAATAAAATTAACTTTATAACTCCTGTAAAGTATTTTACACTAACAGAATTTGCAGCTCGGTTCACACCATCAATTGTGGTACTTCTTCAAAAGATGAGGCAATACGTTTTCATAGTAGACACTCGTGCATATACATATCTGTAAGAAGAGTGAAGAAAGTCAAATGTAGCAATGAGAAAATTAAATATCCAGCTGAAATTTGTGTGGATATGTATATATTTAGATATGTAGAATTGTGAGTTCTAGTTTGTAGTTGTTTGTGTTTCGTTGTTTGTTTACTTTAATGGCACCAATGTTGGCAAGGTGGGCTTTACACAATGATAACATTCTTTCTGTAGTATATAGAAGGCTTGGAAAAAATAAATAACCTTATTATTATTGTTGTTATTATTATTATTACTACTTTGATGTTATTGTTCTGAGATTCTGGAACTGTTGCATTGTAACGTTCATTACTTTTGCAGAGGAAATAGCACTGATATTAACACCAGTGGTTACATTGGATTCAAAATAGTTGAATTCACTGAAAAAATATCTGTTTTATATAATATCTTCGATTTCTTTGTTAACAAATCAAATATTAGCCCGCCTGGGTAGTGTAGTGGTAGCGTGTCTGCCTCACATTCAAAAGGTCGTGAGTTCGAATATTGCTTAGGGTGAGTTACCCGGATAAGGTTTTTTTCGGGGGTTTCCCTTATCCTGAGAAGACGAATGTCGAGTAACTTTAAGCTCCATGGATCCCAATATCATTTGAGCATCATTTCACCAATTTCATTAATCGTCCGATATGACCAATCAGGTTAAAGGACGTTAAATTGCCAAACAACAAAAAACAAATAAAACAATATTATCCTCTCGGCTATTTGCAACGTTTGTTTTAGTTCTGCTAAATCCATTTCCGAGTCGTTCAAGTAATCTTTATTGATTAATCGATACAAACCCTACTTTACTAAGATGTTTAAATTCCATGGCGCTACCGTCCGCATGGAGTCTGGGCTTGCCGGGCTTATGCCCACGTACGCAGGGTGGAGGTGGGCGATCGTCCAAACAATACGGGGAACGTTGGGCCGCTGCCTTTCGCAGCTCCTCACTTTCATCACAATTCCGTGTGGGCACCGGTCCCATAACCGGGTCTTCAAATCCGCGCCCCGTGGGTGGGATCGAACCCGGGCGTATTCCGTGGCCAGGACCATAGCACCATGTTTTAATCCTCTGCGTCGTACGCTAAGTTTAAACCCTAACCCGGGTTCAATACAGGTCAGTTGAGCCACCTGTTATATATACCAGGTGGCTCAACTGACCTGTATTTTACGTTTGCAGAATCTCTGCGTGCGTTAAAAGAGTTGACAACTCTACGGAGATATAAGTTAAAGCCAGCCAGTGGAGTACTGGCGAGCGGGAGCTTCATTTTACCCCTCTCAATGAGCGCGACCCGCTCACCGTCTCCGCTAATAAGCAAGAGGGGTAAACCGAAGGTGGCTTAACCAGTTAAACGCAGGAATGAACATCTGCAAGCGTCAAATACAGGCAAATTGGACATCTAGTATAGGTAATATGTTTCACCGCAAGAAACACTAGTGGTAACAATGGAGTGTTACACAAACACTGAGCGTAATCATTTACAATTTCTGGTATGAGAGGCTCGTATAAAAGCTCTACATTTAGTGTCAGTCTTCGGTAAAACGTTGGAAAAATAGCATAAATGTACATTTTATTTATATGACTTTAGACCTTGCTCTTTCGTGTAACACTTTTTTTGTAGTGTTTAACGCCAGCTTTTCTACTAAGGCACCTCAGGCGATGACACTAATGATATATGAAATGAAGATGGAGCACCGGTGGGATGTGATGGCGTGGGAAAGCTGAGAAACCGGAGAATACCCACCCCTGCGCCGCTTTGTACACAATTCCCACAAACGGTCGCTTGGGATCGAACTCAGGCCGTCTAGGTGAGAGGCGAGTAGTCTAACCACTTGGCCACGGCGCGGCCCTAACACGTTTGTGCCACAGCTTCGGTCATTTTACAACTCCATATTACCATTTAGATAAAGAAGAACGTTAAATTTCTACTCCATATTCATCATATCTTTCAGCAATTTACAGCTCCTATTCAAAACGCTATACGTATCACAGGTTTTTATTTAAATGCGTGACGTTTTCAGGAGAATTTTATACTATAAGGGTGTATATATTTTTATACAATTATTAAAGATATTAAGTATTTAATTTTCTATAAATATGTTCTGTAACTTAAGTTAGAAACAACATTTTAGAACAGATACATTAAACTATTTGGCACAGAGACCATTTTCTATTAACATGAAATGATTGAACACAAGATTATCTCAAAACTGGTTTCACAAAATTCATAAAATTGTGCTTTATGTCTAATGTTCTGCATATCTATAAACGTTTCAAAAGAAAGTAGTAAATGTTTAGTTTTCGACAAATGACAAACATAGCATCTGTCTCACGTGAGGTGTTTCAAAGGGCAACAGGATCGTTAGCTACAGAATCATCTGAGAGGAAGCAGATTTCAACTGAATCGTTTCAGATGCCAGAGGTTAAGTCGATATAGATCGAGTCAATTAAACCAGCAATTCCTAAATTTAGCCAGCTGGCACCCTTTAGGATTATTGCGGTTTTTGTTATCGGAAACTCTTTTGATATGTGGCAATAATGTACAATAAATGCATGAATCCAAAGTTCGCATTAGCACAATAAATAGATTTAACGAATGGTGGAGGTTATATTTTGGTCTGAAGAAAATTTAAATAAACATTTAGCAGCTTAGTTTGCTTAATTTCTCTCTCCCTCATGTTTATAGTATAGGAATAATTTTAAAAATCAATTTATTGAAATTATTTACAGAAAAAAAAATATATTTTCGTTCCTAACAATAATTTTATAACAACCTCTTACCAAAAAGCAATAACTAGATAACCAAAATTAATGGTGAACTTTGTACCTGTGTCACAAGAGGTAATTAACGACAGCGCGGCCGCACCGTGGCCGAGTGGTCAGACCACTTGCCTCTCACCTAGACGGCCCGGGTTCGATCCCAAGCGACCGCATGTGAGATTTGTGGTGGACAAAGCGGCGCAGGGGCGGGTTTTCTCCGGGTTCTCCTGTTTCCCCCGCCATCTCATTCCACCTGGGCTCCATCTTCATGTATCATCAGTGTCATCGCCTGCGGTGCCAGAGCAGTAAAACCGGGCGTTAAACACTACCAAAAAAAAAAAAAAAAAAAGTCTGCGCCGTGGCCGAACGTTTAGACCACTCGCCGGGTTCGATCTCAGGCAACCGCATATGGGATTTTTGATGGACAAAGCGGCGTAGAGGCGGGGTTTCTCCGGTTTCCCTACCATCGCCTTCCACCGGTGCTTCATCTTCAGTTCATGTTAAACCTATAAAAAAAGTAAATACTATTTCCAAACTGATTCTTTAAAATTCAGTTACTTTCTGGTGTTAATGGGTGCACCTCATCACCAAACTACCTACAGGCATAAAACGAAACACGGGACTCTTTAAAGAAACAGTTAAACTAATATAAGTTGAACACTCATGTCTATTTAATTACTGAATAGAATAAATTAGTGTTTTCTTTGTGTAACGAAGTGCTTTATGCATTGATGCACTCTGCTGTAGGCAATGTTTTCTAAGAAAATTAAAAATTATATATTTTTGATTTTTATGACAATGTATATCTATATTGGCATTTTTACCAAATAAATGTTAACTTTTTAATGTTAAATCTACTTCAGATAGTTGAAAATCAGTTATGTGGCCTAAACTAGTAGCGCTTTGGAGAGTAAAAACTCTTGATTTGTCGGAAATTCTTTGTTTTTATGTTTAGAGTTTTAGATTATAAATCTAATTCTCTGAACCGTTTATTGCTCCAGGCAACCCAGCTAACTGAGCTGTATGTGTCTGAAAAAACACATTTTATTTCAGGTTTGTTTACTACAGCCTTTGTTGTGGTTTTTATTGCTAATTGTGTTGTAATTAATATATTATTACAAATTAATATTTATATTCTACCAGTGAAACAGTATTCGTAATTGCTGTTACATATTGTTACAAATTGGTTTATATAAATAGACATGTGATTGTAAATTATACAAAATTGACATCTCTGAAAAATTCAATATTAAAGTTAAACTTTGTAAATAAATGTAGTAATAATTATCAAGAATAATCTATAAAAATAATTTTTGACTTTATCTACATCCTAGAGTTGGACTTTGTGTTTAATCTCAAAACAGATCCACAGATTTCAATGTAATGTAATGTGAAATACATTAAAAGTTGTGTATAATTATCAACAATTGCTTTACTCTTGAGAAAATTTGGAATTGGTATTCCATATTTCAGAAACTTAACCATAAATAATGTGCTAATTGTTTCAAGCATAGTTGTGAGTGCACTTGTTTAATGTTCCAGTACCAAGCAAGCCTCTGAACGTGACTGTGGTTCAAGTGACATCCAACTTCATCACACTATCCTGGCATGAACCTGAACATCCCAATGGTCAGATAACAGGGTATCGACTGTACTACATGCATGCCAACTATACCGACGTTAGGACTGTTCGCAGAACGGAATCAGAACTGGAATTTGTTCTTTCTAATCTGAGTAAGTGTAGCGCATTTAATTATCCTTTTTGTTAAACAAGAAAAGGAATATTTGCTGCTCTGTGATCGTGTAAAGTGTGAGGGATCTGTGATAGCTGAATATTGCATAGTTAGCTCTTTAATAAACACTACTCTCCTCGATGAATCAACTTTATTCATTCCTCAACATGTAAGAATATAACAGATTGCGAGCAAGGAGCAGGAAAGCATGGCAAGAAGAAAACTTGCTCATGAGAAAAATATGAGATGCAGGATAAAAATAGACTAATTGAACATCGGTTCAGAAACACTTTGTTTCTATGGTAGATGTTATTTACGATCCTCATACATTGTACGATATGGTTATTTTGTTTTTGTGTGGAATGCCATCATAGTATCGTATAACAGTAACCCCACAAAAATACACTCGGTAGAGGTCTTGAAGTTTGTAAACTCGAGAGTGATAGAAAACAACACGGATATAATATCTGTAAATTATAAATAATTTTAAGCCTATGGTTTATATAGGTATGTGAGTGCAAATATTTATATCAGGTTTTGAGGACAATGTGTTGATCCAGCATTTGCAGTTTTTTCGGTATTTTCTAAAGTTATGTTACTGAGGAAAATTTCACGATGTTTTTAGGATAGTTATTCCCGATTTCAGACGTTCGATTGTTTACGTAACAGGTCACACGGTTGACCCTCCTCTGCCCTGTTCGATTATAGTTGGAGTGATGAATTTAAACACAGTAGAGACATAACACAGGGCCGTTCAAAACACATGGATCCTGAAATTTGTGCTTCATTTATGACAATGCTATTCGTAAGCGGATAAAATGATACACATTTATGTACTATACGCGTTGTTCTCTACTAAATATCAAATTATTTGCACTTATTTATCTCCCGCCCTATATGAAATAGTACCTCTTTATGTCAGAGTTTACTGAATAAATAGCACTTGGTAGTTATTTAATAAGATTCAGATTGTCAATTTTTTTTTTTTTTTTTTTTTTAAGAAACGGCATAATTGTTTTATGATTTAACAAAGTTTAATTTTTACTACTTCACTCCTGATTCAATAATTAATTGTTTCCTTTAAATCGTGCATACTTTTAGCAGTGTTAACGTAAACAGAAAGCAGAATTATGTAATACAGTTGTGTAATAAGTGTCAGACGTATCCTAATAAATGTTAGAACATTTTAAATGTTAACTAAAAGTTTCTTGTTCATCTACTAACACAAACTCTTTATCTTTTCAGAACCATACACCGAATATAAAATATGGCTGAAAGCTTTCACTCATCAAAATGAAGGCGAATCCTCTGATTACATCATTCATAAGACTGACATCAGTGGTCCCAGTGCTCCTCGCATTGTCAACCTCACCTGCCAATCTCACGACACATTGTTTCTGCAATGGTTACGGCCTCAGGATTTCTACCTCTCTGTAGACTTCTATTATGTCTCCTATAAGAATGAACGTTTATGGGAATTTGAAGAAGTAGTCGTGGAAGCCACACCAGATCACGTGGACACAGCAGTATGTATATTCCTGTTTATTTCTGTTATTAGAATGCGTAGGAATTTCTAAGCATTACAACCAGGACTGAAAAAAATATGGTACAACTGTTATTTGACCAATGACAAGCAGGATCGTATAATCCACTTGTGAGGAGTTTAAAACAAACCTCGTTTAAATAAAACGTAAAACTCCACTTAAATAGGTAAATAGATGTCACTTTGTCATTTTCGTTAAAAAAGAAAAAGATAACGCACACACACACACACACACACACACACACACACACACACACACACACACTTTCCATGTGTTCTGTAGTTCCGAAATGTCATGGCCCAGTGGAGTTTGTAACTTTGCCAAACTACTTAATTTTTAAAAGCTTACATCCTTTAAATGTTCTTTGCATTTAAACTTTAAACCTAATTTTCAAGTATTTCATTTTTTTCTGCAATAAAAAGACATATACATCTATAATTTAAGCAAGGAGGCTGAAACTTGCACTGGATGTTCCAGAAACTATGTATAATAAGACTAAGTTTTATATTTATTTTTTTAATATATTGCATGGTTTATGAAGTAAAAATCTAGGCTAAAGCGATACTGAAATCTTTTAAACGCTCTTCGCTATGTGAAACAAATTGACTTCCTTCTCTTTTGCATTCCCGGAAGTAAAACAAAAGAGAGATGACACGAAAGTTGACTTCCCGCTTGAGAAAAGTTTAAGAAGTTTAAAACTGAAACCAAAAACAAGAGATATCTCAGGAACGGTTTACTCTACACAAAGTGTATATGACATAAATTATATGTTTTAATGAGATCTATATTTTTGTGTTGTCAGTCTTTGTCTCCTACCTGGCGGCTAACGAATTATAGAAAAGTCATTCAGAATGAAGAGATCTTCAGGGGTATGTCCAGAAAATTCAAGATACACATTTCGTTTTTGAGAAAATAACATTTTTCGAAAAAAATCTTCTATGTAAAGTGTAGTTGGGATTGGGGGATTATCCTAAAAATCTTCATATCACATTCTTGGAAGATATGAATCTGAATATCAAGTTTGGCATTTACTCGAATGTTTGTTTCTGAGTTATACTGCCCCACACACACATAACTGACCGTTTTATAAAAATGTTTTTTCTTATATACAGAAGACCCCCCAAAGCATATAACTTCCCTAAAATTTCGGTATCCAATTTTTGGGTGAAAAAAAAACACCTTTTCTAACTACTTTGTGCACTGTACATGCCGGCTAGAGAAAGTAAAAACATAACACAAGAGCAAACAACAAAATGTTTGTCATGAGAAAACTATTTGTTTTTAATTCTGCACAGGAAGCAAATATAAAAATATCTGACACTCAGTTTTATCAACCACAACTTCTAGAACATTCACGAATATTTTTGCTGTCATTGCATTAAAATTGTAGGAGGAGATAGCCTTTGGATACTCGTGTTTTTTTAAACATAATCGTATTAATGTCTAAAAACTACTAAAGTAACGGAGATGGAACTTCAATTTATTTATACATAAGTTATGTAGCACATGTGTATTAAAGCTTAAGTTCCTAGCTTTGGAACTCTAAAAGTTGTATTTGAAACCTACTGGCTCCCTTAACTGATATGAACTTAACCCAAAAGGAGAGACAGAATGTGTTCCATTCACATGACTTTCTCAATCTGTTCTGCAAATAAACTGTTATTACAAAATATTATTCTTCCATCTACATAATACTAATCGAGATAAATATTACCAGAAATGGTCTTATAAATAGAAGGGAATACACTAAAACCTCTTAAAAGCTGTCGCTATGCGATTGTCATTGAGATCGGTATTCTTTCCATGGCTAGGAGTAAAACAAAAGGGGCACGAAAAGGAGTACATTTTCGTGTAGAAGTTTTTATCTATCTTTTATGGTTTTCCAGTTATGCAAAGGTCATTCAAAACGAAGAGGCTTTCAGGGTTTATTCTCAAGAAATTCAGGATATACATTTAATTTTCCATGTAAATATCTGTAATATACGCATTTTAATCAAAGTCGTTGGAGGTAGTTTTTTATAAAATCGAAAATTTCGAAAAATGTACCATGTAAATGGTAATTTGGGTTGAGGGGATTTTACTGAAAAACCTCGTGTTGCATCCTTGGGAGATACTGAACTGAAATACCAAGTGTGTAATACTTTTTATTTTGAGTTTTGCTGACCGCAGGCAGACACATGCAGCACACACGCGAGCGCGCAAAAAGACTTTTCTCTAAAAAAATATTGCTTTTTATTCAGGAGTCCTCTAAACATATATTTCCGGTAATATCTCGGTATCCAATTTTTGGGTGGACAACAAAACCTTTTACCTATTATGTACCTTGTTAAAAAAAACGTGATGTGTTCCATTCACATGACTTACTCTACATCTTTGTAACAAATAATTGTTAATAAGCTTATTCCCTCTCTCATTAGCACTAGCGGTCGTAGTACTTAGTTCTTTGTAAGTAATCGCGAAATAAGTGAGTACACTAGGCTAAACCGACAGTCAAATGTTTTAAAATATGGTTGCTATGGAATTCAAATTCATTTCTTTGCGTGGCCAGAGGTTGGCAAGCTACCGCATGAGAAAGTTTTAAGTATTTGAAAACTGAAACCAATAGCAAGGAATACCTCGAAATCGGTCGACTCCAAGAAACAGATTTATATTATCAACTTGTGTGTTTTAACGAGATCTACATTTTTTGTGTATCTACTAGGTTTTTGTCTATCTCTTACGGTTTACTAGTTATGCAAAATCCAACAAAATTAACAGGTCTTCAGAAGCTATTCCCACAAATTTCAAGATATACATTTTATTTGTTATGGAAATGATTTTAATATGTGGTATTTGAATCAAAATCTTTAGTGCCATTTTTGAGAAAAACAACACTTTCAAAATTTTTTCCTCGTAAAGTTTGATATTTAACGGTCTTTTAGTTTTTGAGTTATGCTATCCACACACACACGCGCGCGCGCGTACGCACATATTCCGACCTTTTTCTATTTTTTTTATTCAGGGGGTCTCAAGACATGTAATTCCGGTGAAATCTCGGTATCGAAATGTTGGGTGCAATACAATAAATACCTTCTCTATACACTATGTACATAGTACGTGTAGAGAGAATAATACGAAATGCTAAAATTTCCGCTTACAACGTTGCTGCTATAATTGGTCATGCTGCTTTGCTACAACCCTAAATTTCAATACAAGTACTTGGTATTGCATGCAGTTACATGTTCATTCCTTACGAAATATGGCACCGTTATAACAGAGGCTAACTGCTTGTACACGCATTCACTGAGGAGGTCCGATATTATTTGGCAGTCCGTGTTGGTCAGTGTAGTTCATTTGTTAATATGCCAGCGAAAAGGACACGAATTATAAGAATTAACAGATATCTGAAGCCGTTTGTGACATAGTGATACCGACAACGGGTTTAACAGTGCAGTATTAATACATAAAGAAATAGTGACCCGAAGAGTATGAATTTCTTTTGAACAAAAAGTAGCAGCTTCACCAAATACCTTACATTGAGATTAAGGTGCAATCTGTAGGAAAACAAATCTGATATGTTCCATGACTTTCTCTACATCTCTGCAACAAATTATTGTTAAAAAGCTTGTGGTTCCTTGTACTTCATGCTAATCGAGAAAAAAGTTAAAGAAGTAGTCTTATTACTTGCTTCCATGCAAGTAGAAGGGAAATAGGGGAGTAAAATAGACTAAAGTATTGGTCAAAAGCTGGTTGCTATGTGACTGAAGTTGCTTTGTTTCTATGGACAGGGTTGACAAATTTCCTAATGAGAAAAATAAGCTTTTTAAAGTTGAAACCAATAACAAGGAATATCTTAAAAATGATCCACTCCACGAAAAAAATATGCATAGCATAAATTGTGTGTTTTAACGAGCTTTACATTTTCTGTTCGGTAAGTTTTTGTCTATCTCTTACAGTTTGCCAGTTATACCAAATTCCGTAAAATTCATCCAGAATAGTCTTCAGAGGCAATTCCCAGAAAATTGAAGATATGCATTTTATTTGTCAGGTAGTATTTTACACTATTATATACATGAGTGCATAGAGGAAGTGCTGAGTTCCACCCAAAAATTCGATAACGAGATTTCACCGGAAATATGTGTTTTGAGGTCCCCTGCGTCCAAAAGAAAAAACATTTTTAGAAAAATGCATAGCTAAAAAATTAAAAATACCCTTGGCATTTAAGATTGGTATCTTCCAAGGATGCGATACGAAGATTTTCAAGAAAATCTTCTCACACCAAACTACTCTTTTCATGGGAACATTTTTTAAAATTTTGTTTTTCTCAAAAATGGCTCTAATGATTTTGATTAAAATACCGTACATTAAAGCTATTTATATAACAAATAAAAGTATATCTTGACTTTTTTGGGATTAGTTTCTGAAGAGCTGTTCATTCTGGATGCATTTTGCTGAATTTCACATAACTGGTAAACCGAAAGTGATACACAAAAACTTACTACACCAAAAATGTAGATCTCGTTAAACACACAATTTATGTCATTCACTTTTTCGTTGTAGAATTGGCCGTTTTCGAGGTATTCCTAGTTGTTGGTTTCATATTAAACTACACATGTTCTCAAACGGTGCTACCTTTCGTTTCATCTCTCTTGTTTTTTTTTTTTTTTTCTAGAAATACAAAGCGAAACGAACTTCAACTGTTCACATAGCTATCGACTTTTAAAAGATTTGACTATTGCTTTAGCCTGTGTATTCCCTTATTTCCCTTCTACTTTTAAGGAACCAAGTACTAAGACCAATTGTGTTAATGTTTATATCGTTTAACTTGACGTAGATAGAAGAGTAATCTTTTTTAAGAATAGTTTGTTTGCAGAACAAGGAGAGAATGTCATGTGAATGCAACACATTAGACTTTTTAATATACATAATTTAAATTCCTTCTTTTTCATGCATTTTTACTTTCCCTAGCAGTAATGTACAGCGCACACAGTAGCTAGAGAAGGTATTCTGTATCACCCAAAATTCGATTACGAATTCACCAGGATTGGATGTTTTAAGGAAACCTGAATCCAGATTGTTTTTAGAAAATGGTATGTCTGTCTGTCTGTCTGTCCTTCTCTCTCTCTCTCTCTCTCTCTCTCTCTCTCTCTCTCTCTGTGGACAGCATTCATAGCTCAAAAAGAAAGGTCAGCCAATTACCAAACTTATTTTAGATTAGTATCTTCAAAGGATACGACACGAAGATATTTTAGGAAAACCCCCAACCCAACTACTCTTTACAGGGAGAATTTTTCGAAGTTTTCGATTTTCTAAACTTGGCTCTAACGATTTTGATTAAAATGCTGTACATTAAAGATTTTTATATGGCAAGTAAAATGTATTTCCTAAATTTCTTGGGAATAGCCTCTGAAGTCCTTTTCATTCTGAATTATTTTTGGTAAACCATAATATCCCGAAAAATCCCATGGGTCAATAGTGTGCGGTCACGGGGGATCGAATCCGGAACCATCTGATGCGACTGGTACACGTTACCGCGGTACCACCTCGCTCGGTTTGTGCAGTAATACTTCTGTTGAACATTATTATATTTACTGGGAATACAATTAATTTATTCCATTGTTGCTTGAATCATCACCATCGGCAATCCTAAAGAATACGAAAGCTATCTTTCCTATTTAGTTCAGTTAAGGGAGGTTATAAATTCAAAATAACTGCAAACTTTATTATTTAATTATCACATTTAATTTTTAAAGTACATCATTATTTTACAGGTATAACTTGTATACTAAAAACTAAAGGAAATAACATGAAATTAAAATAAATGATAAACTAAATAATAAATGTCACCTATGTTAAGTCAATGTTTATTGGCTACTTGAATCCAATAAGATAAAAGAACTAGAAACCAGTTATTAGCATATACTTATTACTAAAACTAATAATAACTTATATAATAATTTACCTACTGGTGTCCAGCAGAGTTTATAGTTTAATTTTTCTCAATATGTGTCTCACACAGTACACACACATACACACCCAAGTTTGGTCCCATTATTTCTCACAATTTAACTATTAATTATAGTGAATTATAATTAAAATCACTTTTATTTACTGTAAAATTCCCACCATCAGTCTCCCAAATATATAATTCATAAAACATACATATTTATATGTATAAATTCATTACTGTAATTACTTCAGAAATATGAATCATTATTTCAATTTCAATTATATGTGCACAATAGTTCTTTAACTTTTTGCCGTAGAACTCTAAATCACAGTTTAGTGTATCTTCCTAATATTCAACTATATAGTTATTTTTAATCTATAACAGTAATTTACTTAATTGTTATGAATTATCTCATTTGGGCAAACTCCAAACCACTTGGCATACAACCTGCAAAGTTGGCTAACACCAAATAGCTCTTGATGAACCGATAGATAGAGAAACAAGTAGACAATAAATGAAGTGGTGGTCGCTGATTCTTAGATAAGTAGTACTGAATTATTTTTATACGGTTTAGACTACAATAAAATAATACAAACAATATTGTATTTTGAATTACATTATTTTGCATTTGCAATTATTTTGTTAAAATTTTAGGTTAACTTGGTAGAGTCATTTTCAGCTGTGCCAGCAGATCTTTGTCAGTCAAACGAGATCTAAATTTTGACAAGGCATAATTCAATTGAGAAAACAGTTGCTCACACAATACAAATTACAGTTAATATTTTGGTTATGTTTGGATCTACATATTGTTTACATTATACATATTTATGATTTTTTTCATTGTTTGTTTAGCTCATTTCAGTGTTTATTCATTCCTTTATTTACTCCCTTTCTACAGAACATTGCCAACGAGTAAGGATTAGAATTTGCAACAACTTTCCAATTGGAACTCTTGCCATAGCCACCACTGCTAACACATCATAATTGGACATATAATGTCACATAAACTGAATTTCTGCAACATCTTCTGTTATATATGTGAAGGTCAAGAACCACTTCTGGTTCATGATACAACAAATGCCCATGCCTGATTTATCTTTCATTTGTTAATTCACTTCACTCTTTTTTCTCTTTTTAGTCAGTACACTTATTCCATTATAAATTAATTGCACTAATGCATATAATTGAAAGTTTCTACTCTGTATGTTTTTCCAAATTATTTTCCTGCACCTTTTAAGAAATGTGATAAGGAGACTGTAATGTTGTATTTGTTTCTTACAGATGCTGCTGCCAAATCTAACAGTGAACTCTGTGTATGAGGTCAAAGTAAGAGGTGCAACTCGCAGTATCTTCAACCGTAAGGATGTAGTGATGGGGCAAACATCTGAGTCCCGAAAAGTCAAACTTCGACCCAACTGTGATAAGATACAGAATTTTAAGCAAAGCAGTACCAAAGAAATGAGTGCAGGAATGATTGCTGGCGCAGTTTGTGTCATCTTTGTCCTGCTATTTGCCATTGTTGCATTCGTCTTATGGAGGTGTGAACTCAAACATAAAAAAAAAATAAGCTGTGCATGATCAGCTTTTATATCTGATATTTGGTTCTATGTATTCCAGAGTAGGTCTATTACTCAGCTTTTCACTAATGCATTCTGCCAATAATGGTTGAAAATGCATATTTTTGAGAGTTGTGTATAGCATACAAACCCCCACCTAAAGCTTGAGTGTCCATACCTGTGTTCAGATTGCTTAATTGGTGTAGATTTCTAGAAATAAAGATGCAAATATTACTTGAGATACTTTTTATTACATTCCACCCAAAAATTTAATTTCAAATTTTACCCCAAAACAAAAATAATACCAATCTTGATATAAAAGTTCAGAAGCTTCCAAAGATGTGACATGAAAATGTTTCAAGAAAATCCCCTCACTCTAAGCTATCCTTTATAGAGAACAGTTTTTGAAACTTTTGATTTTTGCAAAAATAGCTCTTATGTTAGTGATTAAAATGCCATTTGTTTAAAATATTTTCATGATAAACAAAATATATACCTTGAATTTTCTGGTCTCTGAAATTCTATTTATTCTGGATGACTTTTGCATAAGTGGTAAACCATAAGAGAGACATCTTACTACACAAACAATGCAAATCTCATTAAAGCACACAATTTATGTCAAATATAACTTTTTATGAAGTTAACGTTTCTGAAATATTCCTTGCTTTTGGTTAAATTTTCCAATACTTTTATGTATGTATTTATTATTTATTTATAGCCATAGTGGTAAAATACTCTTGGTCCACTCTCACAAGCTTAACTTGCATTCTTTTACACCAGTCACTATTTTGCATTCCATTCCAACCATAGGTGCTGCCTTATACATTTTTGGAGGTCAGTATTGTGGAATAAACAAGATTTATGTTATTGTGAAGCTGCTTACAGTGAAGGCTAATCAGATTGATTAATGTGGTTAATTTTTGCACTCACTTCATTTAGTTTTATGGAGTAAGAAAATTAATTTGCAGACCCTTGCAATGATCTGGCAAGGTGTGCTGAGTTTAACTGTTTTCTGGAAAATGTACAGCAACTTAGGTGGCCGAGGTCAATAAGACATGGCCTCGGTTTTCCTCACTTCCCATAATTGGCAAATGCCAAGGAAGTACTCTAAAATTATGCCTGGAACATTTCCTTCCCAAATTCCTTTTTCAGTCATCATTTCTTTTTATGGATCATCAGTGTTCATCGCCTTTGATGCTACATGCAGTAAGAATGGTCATCCTATTTATAAATTTGACTGCCACTGAAGGAAGATTAAGTTGGACTTTTTCAAGAAAACAAAGGATGACAGCAACAGTGTTTAGGCGAACACAAGAAAATTCAATCTGCAGGCACACAAATGATAAAAGTAATTTTAAAAAGTTTAGGCGGGAGGATAGTCTTGGACAAAAAGTGGATTTCTCATCATATACTAAATAATACCTTACTTTGAAAACTGAACACAGATATTAAAGCTGAAAAATAATTTTCTATAATAGATGTTGAAACTACGGATGTGTCAACACAAGAGGAATTCATTATTTGTGTGCTTTGATTCTGATCAGATGTCAATGGTTATGTTATTATTACTTCTGTTTGACAGTTGAACTCTGCATTTTATATATAAGTAATTCTTTACTACTCTGTGTGATCTAAAAACAACCTTTTCTTCCTTTTTAATGAGAAACAGTATCTTGAAATGTTAGGGGTGTCAGGTACCTCAATAAAATTGTTGAAGGGACAATGACACTTGGTTTATAACTTAGGGTGGCAGAAAGTGCCTTGACTCCTTTAAGTTGGTGCCTACAATTCCAACAGTGTTGCAAGATAATGCTCCCCTCCACTCTTCTGTTTCTCTCACCCTATATTGCACTATTTCTCAATAGCCCATGTCCTACACACATCCTGTTGGACTGAAGTTCTGATAATATTGCAAGTAGACAGAATCCCAATAACCCATTTCCTTCCACCACTCTCTTCCTTTATGTCTCAGGATGAGGAAGTTCCAACATACTTGAGAGTAGATAACAGCAGGCTTAGAAAGCCAAACATGTCATGCTGTTGTGAATGCTGCTGGAATGTATTGCCAATGTGCTTTTGGTATGAAATAACTTTTATATTGCTTGAAAACTGCATTATTCCTTTGTGAGCATAGATTTCTTATAGAGTAAATTATGCCTGCTTGTAAAATGTTTGCTTGTTGGATACCTTTTGTTTCTTGAAGTAATATTTCCAACACAGCCATAGTAGAACTGGGAGTTTCAAAAGAACAAATATTATGAAAATATTTTTTCTCAATGGCTCTTAATGCACTGAGACTTTTAAAATAGAAAGGCTATACCAAACTATGTCTTTTGTAAAATAACAAAAACACTGAAAATCTCCAAAGAATAACAACAGATATCTCAGAAGAATTTTTTGAAATAAATTGTTTGCTTTGTAGAACTCTTACGTTTTTTGTGTAGTGCATTTTTATCACTCTTAAGGTTTAATGGTTAAACAAAATCATGCAAAATTCTTTAAAAGGAGAGGACTTTACAGGCTTTCCTATAGAATTCCAGACTTCATATGACATGTGTACGTCTTAAATATGCAGCATTTACATAATCTTTTTTTTTTTTTTTTTTTTTTTTTGTTTGTTTTTTTTTGTTTGTTTTTTTTTTTTGTTTTTTCTGAGAAAACAAAAAGAAAAAAAATTGAAAAATGTTCCATATAAAGGTGATTTGGAGAGAGTGATATTCATAAAATCTTATATCTCATATTTGAAAGATTCTAAAACATTTTTTTTTTGCATGTACACAAACTCACACTGGCACTTTTTCTAGAAATACTTTCTCAAAATATGTGCTTTTGTTGAAAGCTCAAAATTGATTTTTTTTGGGTGAAATACAATATTTTCTAGGTGTGTGGGAGAGAAAGTAAAAAATTAACATTAGCGATCAAAATGATTCAGATTCTTCTTGGTATGAATATAAGTTCTTCAGAAAAGCAGAAGGCATATTATAATGTTAAGATAAAGTGTTGAATATCACTTAAGTACATTAATGACTTGCTGCAATGCACATGTTGTCCCACTGCTTTGCAGTGTTGTCATGTCTTGGATAAAGAGGCAGGTTGACTTTGTTCATAAGTTGCTTTGACTTAAATATGTCAACTGCTGACATACAAAAACACTTTAAATGTTCCAGGGATTATTTTGGAAACAAAAGGAAGCAGCTCATTTAATGCAATTGTCTACCTGAATAAAAGTTAATATAAATTCTCATTGTTAACATGTTAAGGGATAACTGCACACATTTTATTAAAAATAAACACAGATGCTCATTGATAATGCTAGTTTCGGTGCTAAAATAGACAGACAGTCCTATTATAGTAGAATGTAATAACAGTAAGGTTCCATATTTTACTAAATGCAAAATTAGTGCATTACTACATAAATAACTTTATTGTACTGCCTCAAAGGTAATTTAAGCATCCAAATTAAGCTCTTAGCCTTACCACACCATAACCTTTTATTTTACACTTATTTCTGTTGATTATAATTTACTTATATTTATTTTCAAAGATTATGAACTTTATTGTTGCACTTGCATGGAATCAAGAACTCAGCTCTATCATACCCTTCAGTTGTTTTGTTTTACATTGACTGAGATATTTAGAAACATGTTGTAACCATTTAATGATGGGCATCATAAGAATGGCAGTTATGTCACCCTATAATGTGAGGAGTATAAATAGGAAAGAAATGAAATGACCCTCTAGGCCTCGAATGCTCACAGTGGTCTAAGAAATAGAGAATTCAATCAAGAGAGATTGAATATGAAAGTTTTAAGAGGAAACCTGATATGTGGAAAGAAAGAATATCAGTCGGACAATAACTCACCAAGCTGCCCAGTGCTGAATTAGTGAGTAGCCACTTCCTTTAGTTCATCAAGGGATTACTATTAATAGAGCTCCAGAAATAGGTTTTTGTCGAGGTCGGTTCCTTTAAGCCTTATAGTTTTAGAAGAAATTAAAGAATCTCCTCCCTATAATATTAATAATAATAATAATAATAATAATAATAATAATAATAATAATAATAATAATAATAATTAATAATAAACAGCCAATTACTAACAGCTGTACCATGGCAAGATGAGGGATTGGAGATTTGACCAGATCAGATTTCTTCAAACATTAGAAGCAATTAAAGATTATCCCCTCTATTAATAACAAAACCTTTCTGTAGCCAATTATAGCCATTGCTTCTGACACAATCAAAAGTTTTAATATTGCAGAATGTTGCACAATTATAAAATAACTTACTAGTTTCAATAAAAAATATTACTTCAATGATACCAGCACATTGTGGAATAAAAGGCAATGAAACTGCTGATTTTCTTTCCAAAAAAGGCAGCAAAATAATACCAAAATCATCTGTTCCTTTATCTTATCATTCTATTAAAAGAATAATTACTGCAACATGCAGTAAGAAAAATTTGCATCACAAGCAAAAGGGAAAAAAATGGGAAAGTTTGTATAATGAAACATCTAAAATTTCTACACTACCAAGAAAATCTTCAGTAGCAACTTTTAGATTACTAACAGGTCATGACTGCCTACACAGGATTGGTATTGCTGAATCTCCTATATGTCCATTCTATTGACTTGGAGAAGAAATGTACTTCACTGCCCAGCCTTCAAACTTAATAATAGCCTTTCATCAAAGAGCATTGCCAAGTGCTAAACATTATAAACCAACCACATTTTCTAAGATCATTTCAAGCCAGAAATGATGCAGAAGTACTGCAAGAAAGTTCCATTAAAGTTTGAGATACTTGCATGAAAAGATTTGAAGCTAAAACCTTAGCTTTCTTTAAAGTTCTCTTATAGGAAATTTTATAGAGCATCTTAAGAAATACAACTACAAATTTTAGGTACGTGAACAGCAAAAAGTTAAATAGTTTGGTATAGATTTTCAGTTGTTAAAATGTTTGTAATCTGTGTGTCAGATTTCACCAGTCCATGGCTGAGTGATTAGACCACTCGCCTCTCACCTAGGCAGACTGGGTTTGATCCCAAGTGACTGCTTGTGGGATTTTGGTAGACAAAACCGCGTAGGGGTGGGTTTTCTATGGGTTTTCTGGTTTCCCTTGCCATCGCATTCCACTGGTGCTTTATCTTCATTCTGTGTGTCATCAATGCCATCACCTGCGGTGCCATATGTAGTAAAAGTGGGCATTTAACACTATTAAAAATAAGTAATATCACTGTCTACTTGATACAGTCATGAAGATGATGTGATTATAGCAGTTCTAGTGGAACAATTTTAAGCAACTAAAGAAATATGCTAATTTGTTGTTTGAGAGAAAAAGACATGCTGTTATATGAAATGTTCATTAAGACTAATAATATGGGATTGTAGTGCAGTAATGTACATTTATAGTGCTATAAGATACACTAACAGTAAGAAAAAGTAGCCTGACTATCCTTTTTCCAATTTTGTAAACATCCACTCTGGGTAAGCTAAGTTCATAAGTCATTCTGCATACATTAAAATACAAACATCTGATGTGTTTCTTTCACATGACTTTCTCTGCCTTTTCTGCTATTAAATTATTCTTATAAAAGATTATTCTTCTATCTACTTTATGCTAATTGAGTTAAAGATTAGCGGAAAGGATCTTATAAGTAGAAGAGAAAAAGGAATACACAAAGCCAAAACAATTGTAAAATCATTTAAAAGCTGTCGCCATGTGATTATATCGAAACTTGGTTCTCTTTGCATAATCAGGAATAAAACACAAGAAAAACAAATGGTGACTTCACATTTGAGAACTACATAAATATTTTAAAAATTAAACCAATAGCAAGCAATATCTAAAAAAATTATTAACTCCACAAAGAGAATTTATCTGACATAAATTATGTGCTTTCAGGATATCTACATACTTTGTTTAGTAAGAATTTTTGTATCTCTTATGGTTATGCAAAAACCATCCAAAATAATGAGGGCTTCACATGCAATTCCTAAAAAGTAAAGATATACATTTCATTTGTCATAAAAGTATATTAAACATAAAATGATATTTTAATCAAAATCATTGGAGTATTTTTCAGAGAATGAACATTTTTGACAAATATTTCCCATAAAGGGTAGTTTGGAATGGAAAATTTTCTGGAAAATCTTTGTGTCATACCCTGTGAAGATGATGAGTTTAAATACAAATGTTGTATTTAACATACTTTTCACTTCTCAGGTCTGCTGGTTACACATGCAATGCACACATGTACATGCATTTATACCTCTTTCTAGAAATACTTCTTTTGGCTTCACAGGACCTCAAAACATACATTTGTGGTGAAATCTTAACATCAAAATTTTGCATGGTATAAAATATATTCTCAAGAGAAAATAGGCATATAAATATCAATGTCCCAGTTTTAGTTGACATAAACCAATGAACGAAAATCACTGTTCATTGTTACTGTAAATATAATTATGCCTGGACACCTGAAAATGATATCTTTGTTATTCTTTCTTGCATCTGAGTTTTTATGATGGCATAAGTTAACCTTAATTAAATATTCCCTATAATTGAATAACTTAAGGAACATATTTTATTTTCATGAAGAAATTGATACCAATATATATTTTGAAATCTGCTGAATTTGCCCTCTAGCAAACAGTGATATTGTATTTAATTTATTACTTTCTCTAAATGTGCTATGAATATATTGCATAGCACATAGATTTATGATCCAAAGATTTCACTGCATGTGCAGAGAGAGAGAGGGGGTGTGTGTGTGTGGGTGGGTGGGTGGGTGGGTGGGTGGGTGGGTGCGTGCGTGCGTGTGTGTGAGAGAGAGTGTGGGAGTGGGCGTGGGCGTGTGCGTGTGCGTGTGCGTGTGCGTGTGTGTGTGTGTGTGTGTGTGTGTGTGTGTGTGTGTGTGTGTGTGTGTGTGAGAGAGAGTGTGGGAGTGGGCATGGGCGTGTGCGTTTTTTTTTTTCCCACAGAATTTTTTTTCAAAAATGTTGTAATTCTCTAAAATAGCCTTAACGAATTTGATACATGTATTACTGACATTGATGACATGTTTTTTTGCTAATGTTTCATTTGATTAGCATGTAGTAGATAGAAGAATAAGCTTATTAACAATAATTTGTTACAGAGATATAGAGAAATTCATGTGAATAGAACACATCAGATTTTTTGTGCATTTGGAGCTTTGTGACTATTATAGTGAACCTTAGTAATGCTGTGACAAACTGTAATGGAACTTTATAATTTTTAGTAAGCAAATACTAGATGGTAGCTTTTAGAGAAGAAACTAAGTATGTATATTTCTGACTTTGCAGGAAATGTCTACATGCATCATATTACTACTTAGATGAAGCACCTCGTGCACTACCACCTGCACCAGTTGAATGGAATGTACAACCAGAGAATGGAGGAGTGACCACAACTGTACCAGTTCATATGTTTTCTAGGCATGTCGCTGAACTGCATGCTGATGGTGATATTGGTTTCAGTAAGGAGTATGAAGCTATTCAAGCTGCATCTGCACTGGAAGAGTACCCATCTGAGCATTCCCAACATGGTGACAACAAGCAGAAGAACCGCTACCTCAACATCCTAGCCTGTAAGTTAATATGCAATAACAATGTTAATACATAGGTCATTCATTAATTAGTGGCAACATTTGAATTAACAAAAATAACACATTTTTGGAGCATTCGCATTATTGCAGTGCTTAAAAGTAATCTCCTCCAACATGAAGAATTCCCCTCCACACATTAAGGACACGACGGATGCCATCCACAACGTCTTGTTGTCCTAATATTCGAACAGACCACTCTACTGCTGCTATAATTTGCCTGGCTGGTTCTAAAGCAAACTCCTCTTAAGTGGTAATTTCATTTTCTTAAAAAGGTCGAAATGACATGGGCTCATGTCTGGGGAGTAAGGAGGATGCTCCAGAATTTTCCAGTTCCATCTGTGAAGTAAATTAACAATAGGGACAGATGTATGAGAGCAAGTACTGTCATGTAACATATCAGGATGAGAATTGAGCAGATTTGTAATATTTATGACACACAGCTGGTCGTAAATAGTGTTCCAGAAAGTAACTGTAATATGCACCATTCACATGATTTCCTTGAGGAATTGAATGAGTGATAAGAAAACTGTCAAAATCATAGGCAACAAAAGAATGACTGTAAGTGATTGCGGTCTTCCATCTCCACGTTTTTGATGAACATCTTACCTTCCTTACGAAATGCCTTTGCCCGCCCAGTCATGGTATGACATGGCAAAGTCTCTCTATCACAAGCTTCCAATAATTCAGTATGGCATTGTTGAGCATTGATACCTCTTGCAACCTGAATTTTAATGAAGCATATTTTGTTTTATTTACCAAACATATTTAGAGCACTAAAGATAACAGTCTACAATTAAACTTAATAAAAAATGTCTTATAAATAAAATTATTTTCTTCAAACTCACAGTTAACAAACATTAGATGCTCTTCTGTTTCATTGTTATTGGCTTACACCATTTACCGCTGATGTCACCAAATGCAGGCATAGTTGCCACTAATTTTTTAATGACCCATATAGTTGTATATTTATATGAACAGTAACTCTGAAGAAAACTTATAAATGAAGGTAGAGGTTGCAAATACATTCCAAATTCTGAGACAAGTTATTCAGCAAGTACCTCTTGGAATATTACTTGTATATTTTTGACTTGACTTAAGTCTTATGTCTCCCACTGGAGCAAAGGGCAGAAGTAAACACTCTACATTGACTCTGATTTTTGTACAATTACTGTGGTTCTCTCCAAAATTTCCCCACAGCCTCAGCTTTCTTGATAACAGTTCTATTTCATGTTTTTCTTGGTCGGCCAGCTCCCTATCCACCTTGTGAGCTTTCTTTTGTGGTCTTTTTGTGCGTTCTAGTGTTTTCGTTTTTTCTTCAATAGCTCCTTCAGGATTTTAAAGAGTGTGATCAATTTAATTCCATTTATAAATTAGAATTTGCTCTCTAATAGGTCACTCTTTATGTTCTAGTCCATACTCTTAGTTTTACATAATTTCAGGCCATCTGATATTTCATATTCTTTTTGGGCATCTTCTTGTGGACATCTGATACTGTAATTTTCCATGTCTCACAGTCATACAGAAGCACAGATTTCATATGCTGTTAACATTTTTCATTTTTGTCTTAAAGTGGCAAATTTTATTCCTCCATACTAGAAACAGTTATGCAAAGGCTCCATGTGCTTTCTTTATCCAACTCTTTATGTCTTATGCCTTCCTTCTGTAGTAGCTGTACTACTGAGATGTAGGAATAAGTCTATCTGTTCAATCTCTTTATCATTTACTAATAATTGCTCTTGCACATTTGAATATAAGCCTTATTGCCTTTGGTTCTACTATATTAATCTTAGAGCCAGCCATTTCTGCTTGTTCTGGTATCTTCTTCGATTTGGCTCCCATATCTCTGAATCTCTGTGATGAATGATAGATGTCATTCACATATCAATATCTTCTAGACATTCTCTCATAAGAGTGTTACTAGAAAAGTTTTAATACAACAAATAATGAACACTCATAGAAACTGGTTATCCTGGTTTCTCCAAGTATTCTTCTTGGCATTGTGCACAGTGTTGCATCACTACTTCTGGAATCATTATATGCCACTCAGTATCAAGCACTGCAAATAATTCCTTAATATGTGCAACAGCTTCTTCAGAGCTAGAAAATTGGTGACCTCAAAGCCAGCTCTTCACCATAGGGAACAGGAAAAAATCGCATGATTTCATCGGGACTATAGGGCTGATGGGTCAATAGTTTTTCCTCAGTTCCTTTCAGAAACTCCATTGTTACATTAGCGGTGTGAGCTGATGATTCAACCAAATGTGTCTAGGATGCTTTTCTTGGATCTTTTTTAAGCTCTTTCAGAAGGCAAACTTCTGTGTACAGTTTTGTAGTAAAAGTTTTCTGATTTTTGAATGCAACTGTTGTCAAGTTACCACTTGTGGAAAAGAAAGAAACAACCATTTTCTTTCTGACATTCCTTGCTCTCCTGACCCTGACTGGTAGTTGATCATTAGGGAACACCCAAATTGGGTACAAATGTTTTGTTTCTTGGTGAAACTGAACTATCCATGGTTTTCAACCTGTAACAATATCAAAACATAGTCCAACTTTCCACAGTTAAATCTTTCCAGCATTTCTTTGCACTATTCCACCCTATAGATCTTCTGTGCTTTAAATAAATTATGGGGTACTCATCTTGAAGAATGTTTTCATATGAAGGTGTTCATGAACTATGGTTGAAACATTCGGCGAATTAATTGCTAATGCCAGCTTGATGTCCTTGTAAGTTTGTCTTGGATCTTCCCTAATCATTGTTTCCATAGTGGCAATGTTTTTCTCATTCACTACTGTTATTGGACTGCCACTCTTCTCTTAATAAGAAATTACCACCTGCTCTCGAATTCTCTAAACCAGTGGAACACAGTGGCACATGACAGAGAACGGTCTCCAAAGGACCCCCTCAAATACTCAAGTGAATGCGTTCCATTTAAGTGTCATTTGAAGTCCTACAAGGTCATTGCATGAAAATGATCCACTGGACTTGAAAGAATGTGTGATTTGCTGCCTTCAAGCATAAAATGAGAGAAAATGATTGACACAACAATGCTGTGCCTATTATCGCTGCATTGCGACCGAGTCAGTTATTCAACATAGCAACAATTTTTTCTTCAAGGGTAGTCAATATTTTGTGTCTCAATACTTATCTAGTAACCTCTTATCCCACTGTATTTCTCTCTTTCAGCCTCTTGTAACTCCTCTCCTCATGTTATCAAGTACAAATAAAAAGATGCTTGCTAAAAGTTACATAGAGATTCTCATTGACTATACATTTTGCTGTTATCACTCTTTTGCCACTATTAGGGTTATAATCAGTTAAAGATGGGAACATGCAACATAGGATTTGCAGTTACACACTTTTAGGTGGTCTTCTATGTAAACCGCTCTTAATATTTTTAAGATATATATAGCTCACCTAAAAATTATAAATTTTTGGAAGCCTCCATAAATCAGTGGCGGCTATTCAGGTGAAGCTAGTGAAGCTCCATTTCAGTAACTTTTAGTTGTATTAAATCTGAATATAGGTGTTTAATTTGTTGTATGCTCAAGTAACCAAACAAGCAATCGGAAACATATCCATGAGGGAAGAAGAAAGGGTGGGAGCTACTTACCTTCTGTCCTAGTAACAGAAATAATTATCTTTATTTATCAAAATTAAGTAAGAAGCAAATAAATAGTAATCAGTTTCAGCCTGATAAATTTAATATTCATGCAATAGTTATTAATAAAGCAACATCTATTCGATTTGATATTGCAGTTAATATTTGGGTTATATACTTTTAATTTGGGTTTCTTTTTTTCTTTTTTGGTTTGTACAAGTATAGGGGTTATACAAAAATATTCCTACCACATCTGGTTACTCAAGGTAGCTAATCAAAGAACTCTACCTATAGAGGTATTAACACAAATTCTAATTATATCAGAAGATAAAATCAAATTAAATAAACTTTACAAAAGGAGCAACCAAAGCTCTGTGGGTTTGCAGCTGCTTTTGTCAATGGATATGTAGCTGTATGTTTTTATATCCAGTTGCTGTGACAGTGAAACAGAACTTAAGGTTCTATGTGTTATCAAAAAGACCTGTTTTAAGGCTATGTTGCGGTTAACAATACAGGAATTTAGCGAACAGCAAACAGCCTCATGAAAGAAAGACAACTTTGGGAAGTCATCCCCTTCCACAGGGATGTTTATGGCATCCCGAAGAAGTCATTAGTTACGTGAACAGCCTAAAAATATTGTTTGCATAAAGTGGTAGTACATTTGAATGGTCTAGTTGAGTTTTACTGAAGTTAGCTCCATTGTAACTTTTTATTTCCATTTATTGTTTTGTTCAGTCAAAGTTAGTAGGAAATGACTCCGCAGTGTCAGATAGTGTTGTATATCACTCACACCACTTTTGTGTTGGACTGATTATGATAAAAGGGATATGCTGTTGACAACAAAAACAAACCCCTTTCTTAACTTTTCAGCTCAAAAAGTGGAACAAAAAGCACTTTAAATGTTTGTGGTACAGGTAGTACGAGTGACTGTATAGTAATTATTAAATAGAAAAAATGTTGTTAGTCCTGCAGCCTTTCAGAATAACTGACAGAAAGGATAGAAGAGTTAACTAAATGTATAAGAAATAGGTATGTTAAATGTGATTTTTTTTTAACAAGAGCTTCACCAATAGATTATTTCATGAGTCGCCACTGCCATAAATAACACCTAGTTTCCTTTCAGTTTCAACCAAATTGAAGTGTGTTAATGATTACTACTTAAACATATAGAGGTTACATTAAACCAATGTACAGAAAATTGTAGAGTAGAGAGGAAGTACTAAAAGAAGCATTTTGAATTTAGGAACAAGCAGTCATAGTTCCCCTTAAGTCAAAAGTGATAGAATTAAGCTATGGCTTATCTGAAGTTTGTTGGGTTTCCTAACTACAATTATTGTGATTCTAGATGACCACAGCCGTGTGCAGCTGCTGCCGATTCCTGGACAGAAGCGATCCGTGGATTACATGAATGCCAATTATATTGATGGTTTCCAGCGCTCAAGAGCTTACATTGGCACCCAAGGACCTTTACCTGCAACATTTGACTGCTTTTGGCGAATGGTTTGGGAACAGCGTGTTGTCATCATTGTGATGATAACGAACTTAGTGGAACGTGGAAGGGTAAGTGGATAATTTATTTAACAAACCATTATAAAGAGTCATAACTTCCATTATTTTTGAGGCAGTTGTGGCACTCCCTTCTATTTCTTGTTTTCTTTAAGCTTTAAATTAGGTCTCTATTGCATTCCAACATTTTTGGAAAACATTGCTTAAAACTGTTATTAATTCCTTTATGATTGGCATTTAAATTCCTGTGCCACAGCAGCAGTTCACCCAATATCACTTAAAATGATATTTGGTGTTTTGAATTTATGGCTGTTCATAAAAGCAAAATTTATGCAATTACTTTCAAGATAATTAAGTGAAACTAAAATCATTGTATAATATCTGAGATGGAAAGAAATGTATACTGGGTGAACCACCTACCTTTAGGTTGATTGATTGTTTGATTGTAATTTGGGAGACAAAACAAGATGGAGCACCCTAACTTGCCCATATCAAGTGCAGTATCTCTCACAGTTATTCTAGCTTAGCCAATCTGTGCCATTAAAGAGCTTCAGAAATCCTTGACTTGATGCTTATGAGGATGAAGATTGTAGGGTGGTTGTGTGGAGAGCTGTATATTAGGCTGTTATGCAGAGTTGTCGGCTCTCCGTGGTAACAAGCTTCGGAAAGTAAAATACCTCCCTATAACCTGGGCAACCTCCTCACGTTCTTCTCGTCGAGAGGAGGTAGACTTAGCTCGATTGTGAATTGGCCACTGCTTTTTTACTCATAGTCACCTTTTTACTAGAGATCCCGACCCTGTCTGTCCTCTCTTTGGAGCAGCACTGACAGTGGAACATGTGCTGGTAGAGTGTGCTGATCTAGGAGCTGTTCGCACGACTCTCCAGCTGCCGGCCTCCCTTCCAGAGGTTCTTGAAAAGGTTTTAAACTTCTATCAACAATTACTTTTACGGTCAGGATCGAGTTTGTTTTATTATTTAATGCTCCTCCACTTTTAGTTTTACACACTTTTATCTCTTTAGGTTTATTGCCCATTTGAGGCTTATTGTTTACCATAGTTCATGGGTTTTTAAAGATTTTAGCAATGGACAGTTTTAACCGTTTGTTTTATGTCTAATTTTAGCTTGCATTTTATCTGTTGCTGATTTTAACCCATTTTTAAATCTGGGCTTGTGTCCCTTTTAGTTATCTAAGGGCACCTAGTAGTTGAGCGCCCTTAAACCCCAATCATCATCATCATCATCATCATAGATGCTTATGAGATACAATTACTTCAGAGTCTGTGTTCCCAAAGAAGTTGTACCATCTATTTTCCAGTGCATTACAGTGGAAAATCAGGTGCAGGGGAGTTTCATCTTCCCTGTTGCACAGCTTGCACTAGGGGACTCTCCTTTGTGTGCAAATTTTACTTCAAATTCCATAAGACTGGCCATTAGTCTCGTCTGCTTCCTCTTAAACTGCTGGATCACAGTGATACCACTTGAAAATCATCTAGATAAGATAAACTTATCATATCACTGTCTTGGGACTGCAGCCCATGTGGCAGCAGCCTAATTCTAACAGCCATTTTGGGTATGCTAATAACAGGTTCAAGTCCCACAAACGAGGTCAGAACCGCTGCCTTGGCAGCTTTAGGTTTCTTTGAATGTATAGAACCAAGTCATAGGTATCTCTTATGTCTAATGTTTTAACTGTCTTCAAACTCACTTATACAGGGCATACACAAATGAATAACCATGGGTTTTATATTTTTTTCTCTATGACATCAATATAATTTTGAATCATAACTTTAAAAGAAGAGTAGCTGTGGAAGTTGGAATTCCACATGCACAGATTTTGTTTTGTAGTTGGTAACATAATAGATCACTAGTATCACAACTCAGTGCAAAAAGCTTTTTGTTCATGCAATAATTCAATGGTTATACTTAAGTGAACATATAAGCAAAGATTTGGTCTTAATATCACTTCTGTAATAACCTCCATAGGTGGTACAGTCACATCCAAACAGTCTGTATACAGTAAAGAGCTCCAAATGATAGATGAGAATGTGGAGATAGAATAGCTTTTGTGTGCAGTTTTAAAATCTCAGTGTGATGGGCAAGTTCAAAACTACAATTCCATTTCCACAGGCTCCATATACTTAAGATTATGCTATAGCATCAGTTACACCAGACATACTAACATCAATGTAACAAGAAATTGACAATTGCCTGAATATGCCTTGTCACAAATGAATCCTATTTTGAGCCTTGTAATTTGTGTTATGGCAAAATTCATAGTTTTTCTTCAATATAAGTTACAAATCAAAACTAGATTGTACATTACAAAAATGTATATAAGTTTAAAACTCTTCTAATCATTTGAGTATATCCTGCGTGTTTAGATATGTGATGACTCTTTACACAGTGAAAAAGTGACACATGCTGTGGTCCATTTAAAAACATATTCCTTTTACTGGATAAACTGGCTTTCTAGATAATTCTTTAACTTTTATTGTACATTTTACTTTGCTACCCTCCTATGCAACTTCATGAGTGAATCACCTGTGGCAGATGTCCATTGCAATAATCAATAAAAAAGCAAAGTGTGGATCTAGATAATTAAAGAAATGATAGGCAAACCCAAATTAAGAGACACACATATAATAACACCTGCATCCAACTAGATTTGAGGGTCACTATGAAAGTTTTGCAATACATGTAAACTAGATTGATCAATTCAAATGGATTGCACATTTTCTTTGTGAGTATAAAACTGTATCAGTTGGCATCCCTCTCTCCCCCTCACAGTATACCGTGCAAAGTTAACATCCTCTTGTTGGTGACAGTTGGTTTCCCGAATAGAGGTGGAAAGAAAACACTTGCATGCAATGATTTTGTATGATTTTAAAATCAGTTTAAATGAGACCCAAAGACTTGAGTGCTAGCAACAGGCTTTTGTGAACATTGCTGCTTCCCATTCTTCAGTTTTTTGGTGGTTTCAAGAGTTTAAATGAGGCTGAATCTCATTAAAGGACAAGATTAGGAGTAGTCTTCAGTGTACAGCAGTGACTGAAGAAAACAGCGCTCCTGAGCAAAAACAGTCATGTGATGTTCAAGGAAATTGAGGTAACTATGCAATTTGAATTGCCAGCAATTTTAAAAATATTGCTTGACTATCTTCGCATAAGGAAGCTGTCATCCTACTGAGTGCCCCACAATTTAAGTGATCTGTGTTGATGGGTTTCTGACATTTTCACATGTGATGAAACTTGGATTTACCAGTTTGACCTTGAGACTAAGCGTCAGTTGGCTGTGTGGATTCTAACGAAAGTGAAGCATCCATGCAGCATCCAGAAGAAAATGGTGACCACATTCTTCTCTAAATCTCATCTTGTGGCCACCATTCCTGGTGTGAAACAATGGATAGTTGCTCTGCAGTGGTTCACAAGTTTGATTACCTTAGCATCTTCATGTATTGCGGCTAAGGACAGGACTGTGAGGAATTCTGCTCCACCAGACAATGCCTCTGGCCCACAGCCAATGCAACAATCCAGTTTCTGGAGTTCTGGAGTGAAGCTGATAACTCATCCCCCCTACAGAATGGCTCCAAGTGGCTTCATTTTTTTCCCTAAATTGAAAAATTGTATGCATGGATAGTGGTTTTCGAGCCCTGAAGAAGCTGTTGCAGTGTATGAAAGTAAAATTTGACACCTACATGAAAATGAGTGGCAGAAGTACTTTCAAAAGTGGTATGAGAGAATGAGAAATTGTGGTGATGAATACGTTGAAAAACCCCACCAGTGAGATTGATTTTTATCCAGTTTAGTTTTTTATGTATCTCAAAACTTTAGAACCTCATAACTAATGAATATTTCAGTATTAAATTTATGTAGCTTGTGGCATTTGTTTAGTAATACAGGTTAAATGTCTAATACAGGCTTAAAGTAATGTGAGAAGCCTGTGTACTACAAGCTGTGTTTAAAAAGAGTTCACTTAGCTTAGAACATCTTAAAGGCTTTGTGAAACAAGATAGAAAACAACAGGGTGGCATCATGGCCATTCCTTCAGCTTTACAAAGTGGCAGTGCAGGTTCATATCCTACATAGTAGTTTAGTAGTGCAGTAAATGCTTTGCAATTAAGAGGTTTAATATTTCAACATAAATAATATATGCTGCAAGGAGACAGGAACACATGGGTTCCTAGTATACTGTTTAATTTAATATAGGCTACTAATATATTTTAAGCTATACTATAGAAGAAAAAATAAACAAAACTCCTGGAGGTCAGTCCTCATGAGTCAACCAACCATTCTCTGCCTCTGTCCACTCAAGACATCGTGGACAGAGTGCAGTAATGGTGGCATGTCTTTATCAAGTAGCTCTTCAATTGGCCCTCAACTGGTTGAATGCATGTGGAAATGCTGTTACTAAGAATCAAACTTGGGTCCCTGCCTACTGCAGGTAACAATACTACCATCGCACTATGGGTACAACTTTGTTTTTGTTTTTTTTTATTATTATTTATTTTGACTGACCAGCTAAAAGCTATATAGACCATGAGCCCAATTATTTTTATTTAACATACCGTATTACACAAATAAAGCTAGTAGGTTTATTTATTTTGTAAACTGTAAACTATAGAAGCCAGAAGGAAATAACTCAGTTGTATGTCTTTGGTGACAAAGCAAGGATAACAGCAAACATTTGCACATCACATCATTTGCAATTAGTTTCAAATGGAGATACAATTATATAAACTTGCAAAACTCATGCATAACAGTTTCCTGATTTTAATACAAATGCTAGAGGAAGTATATGACATGTCCCTACTCAAACACAGCAAGTGATTCTCATTTTCATCCTGAGCCTTTCTCTATGGCCATAGTTAATATTTTGGTACAAAACTTGTTACTCTTTAGAGTAGAAAATTTAATTGGCATTAGCAGATCAATGTTATAAATTTCAGATAAATGTTATTCTTCAAATGCTATGCATTAGTCTTCAAGCTTTAACCATACAAGAAATTTGGCAGAACAGCTCCATCCATAATGTGTGGATTTCTATGTACATTGGTGAAGGAATTACATAAAAATACTATACAACACCTGTAATTATGTAAGGAGCACTACTCCTAGTTAAAAATGCAAGCATTTATTGTTGATAGTAAACAGAATCATACATTTCAAATGTTTCAGGTGGAATTAGGGGACCGAAAATCAATTTTTTTTTTTTCCTCAACATAATTTACCACTGAGGACGTTCTGATCAGTAAAGAGATTCTGACAAAATCTGGAAAAGTCCTTTATTTATATTCACTGCATGTGGTGTGTCTGATTTTAATGCTGCTTTGTTGTCTTTTATTAAAACAAAACACCTGTTTTATTGTTTTTTCCATTTTTTTGTTTTTACATTCTTGATCCCTTTAGGTGATATCAAATGAACAAAATCGTTATTTTATATTCTATCTGAACTGTGAAGATTATACTAAAACATTTAGTTTACAGTATTTCTTTCACTTATAGTGAATATAGATAGATAGTTAAGGTACTTTATTAGTATCAGTTTATTAAAATTACTATACACAAATACTTAGTGCATGTGGACCATACAGCATGTTTAACAAGATGTTATTGTTACATTGATGTTACAGATTGAGCTCGCAGCTTTTTATAATGAAAATATATCTAAAACAAAAATACCCATGTCTTAACTTTCTGTCCCATAAGCCCTATTGGGAGAAAAAAATTATAAACCTTTAAGTTGCAACAGCTGGCTTTAGGTCTGTTTTACCTTCTACTATCAGCTGCCTGGTGGTGATTAGCTGCTAAAAATGAACTTTTCCCACAGGGAGGTGACATAGGATTGACAGGAATTGCTGAAGCATTTATTTATTTCAATTGCTGTTCAGTACAGTGTCAAAACTCACAAATACAATGTCATAATCATACAAAGAGTTACATAAAGGGCACATGCACACGTATGCACATGCACACAGGGAGGTATAGGTTGTTTACAAATTCATCAATATTGCAATAAGCTTTTTCTAATAGAAACCTCTTCAGCATCTTTTTGAATTTATTCCTTTTATACAATTTGATGTGATTTGGAAAGGCATTGTAAAACTTTATTCCCATACAACTAGGCATCTTTTCAAATAAGTTTAACTGATGACAGGGGGTTGCTAGGTCATCCCTATGTCTAGTATTGTATTTGTATGTATCAAAATTTGTTTCAAAGAGGCTGTTGAGCTTTCTTAAATGCAAGAGATGAATTTGATAAATTTATAGGCTAGGGAGGGATAGGATTTTTAACTGTGAAAATGTTTTGCAAACAAGAATTATCAGATTTAATATTACTATTCTTGTGCAATACAAAGATTTTATTATAGTTGACTGCACTTGTTTTTCCCCATAGCTCTTGTTGTCCTCCGTGATGTAATGCTTACCATGCTAACTTCATATACTCAAAGGTGGCAGGTTCAAACCTGGCGGAGGACAATGGATTTTTTTCTGGTGTAAAAATCCTAAGCATGGCTTCCTTTGGAAGGGAAGTCTTGTGTCATAAATTTACAGCACATAAAAGAACCTCAAGCCCGATAGAGAGACTTCTGAGCAAAATTAAGCGATCTTTCATGCCCAATTTAGAATGGGATACTGAGAACCACAGTAGTTAAAGGGCATCCATATATAACACGCCATTTACATTTATTTTCCCATAGCTCAATTGCATATGAAAGATGTGAATGGATTAAAGAGTAATAAATCAATTTGACCGTCTTTGGGTACATATTTAGCCAATTATTTGAGAGTGAATAGGTTTTTACTGATGCTTCTTCATAACTTGTCAATGTGGGTTGTAAAAGAGAGAGTTTTATATATTTTTGCTCACATCATTTGCTATTTTCACTTGAGGTGTTACCAATATTAAAATTTACCTGGAAGTTAGTACTTTTTGTTCCAAATAACATAAATACACATTTTCTGAGATTCACAAGCATATTCAAGTGTTTACAGTTTTGCTGAACTTGACATGTGGCATCATTTAAATTAGTATCTGATACAGTAACATCTTGGTGACATACAGTGTGACTGGAGTCATCTACATATTGAAATAATTTGGCATTTACAGGAATAAGGCCATTAATATTGCGCATGTATAGAATAAATAATAAAGGTCCTAAAATGTACTTGTGGTATACAGTGAGTTAGTATTTACAAATTAGATGTAAATTTACCGCATTCCGCTTTTAGAATAATGGATCATTTTCAGTTAGTTTCATAAGATTTAAGGATTTTTTGTGTGTGGCTTCTAAATTCCAAGTTTCTTTGATATTGTCCATCAATATATTCTTATCTACACAGTCAAAAGCTTTTGTGGGGTATAACAGGACACCTGCTACATATTTATCTGAGTCAATATTGGCTATTATCTCTTTGATGCAATCCAGTATACATTTTATGGCAGAGATAGTTTGCACAAATCATACTTTTCTAGAAAGTTCATATTTCTTTTGTAGAGAATGCATTAAAGTATTTTGGATAAAACAGGTAAAATAGATAAAGGCTGGTAAATCTTCATGTCCTGTTTATTCTCTTTTTTGAAAACTGGTATAATTTTAGAAGTTTTCCAAACATTAGAGAATATGCCAATTTCCAAGCATGAGTTTGATTGCTGGTAGGAGGTCTTTTACAGTTATTCTATATGCTTTTACAAGGGAGATAGGAATCTCATCATTACCAATACTTCTAAGGTTTCTCAAACATTTGATTACATCTGATACTTTTGTGCTATCTGTAGGATTGAGGTACATACTAAAATTGGATTTAATTTTCTTGATTCTGCTATAGTGATGCATTTACTGGCTATGAGTTTATTATTTTTATATTAGCTCCAATGGACACAAAATGTTTATTAAGTATATTAGCCACAAGTGTTGGTTCTTTGATGGTGTTATTTCTTATACTGATAGCTACATTGTTTGTGGTAGCAGGGGTTTCTGAAACATTTTTATTATTTTCCAACTGATTTTGCATATATTATCTGAGTTATTTTATTACTGTCACCATTTGGTCATAGCTGGTTTTGTTTGTTTATAACTGTCAGAGTTGAGTGACTTACCAATGTTTTTGCAAGTATTTGCAAGTTTAAGCCATATACTAAGTTCTTGCTTAATCTCTTCAAGCACAAACTTTTTCATACTGCCACTACACTGAAGGAATTATCTGTTTCTGCTTTCTGCAAAATTCAAGTCACACAATGGACAGTAGGTGATTCAGCAGGAGCAATGAGCAAAGATGCTCTCTTTGCTGTATTCAAAGAGCAACCAGTTGATGACTCCTGGATTAGATCTTCAGTTCTCTCTGCTTATTCAGGACACTTTTATCCCTCGATCCTCTTCATAGATAGCATGACAATTTTCTTGCCAGAACACATCTTTTTGTTTTGTTATTCTGGTTCTACTCCTTCTTTTAACATGGTTTTCCAAGTTATTTTTTTCCATTATTTATGTCTATAGAGTGAGAAGTATATAACCAAACAAATTTTTCCACTTAAAACATATTAATTACAGCATCAGCATCACAATGTTTCCTGTCCCAGGTGGTGTGAAAAACAAGATTCATGTTTTGTTAAACTCTATTTAATGCTAAAAAAGAAAGAAAAAATGAACCACAGAACAAATTGCATCTCGGTTTCTTATCTGCATTTCACTGCGAAATAAATCAAACTCACACGAAGTATAAATTAACATTATATTGGGTACTAAGCAGTTATATGGAATTTAGTCTGATACACACAATATTTGGAGGAAATATTTTGGCATTATAACACCACTTACACATTACAGACCAGAAACACATGGTCTCTCAAAGTTTCAACCTTTGTTTGAAGATTCCTCGCAAACTGATTAGCCAGCACACGAGGAGGGAACAAACCGTTTTGAAGTAACAGCACAGGGCAGGCAATTCCCTATAATATGCCCAGGCGTCCAGCCCATGATCCTCTACTTCCTTGAGTACCTTCACTGATGTTTTTGTAATAGTATAAAGTCCTCTCTTGAGAATATGTCCTTATTTGAGACAACAACATAACCTTAGCCAGTAATTAACTTGTTCAGGATTGTGTCATAAATGTTTTTGTTGTTGTTGCTAACAATTCTTGATGCTCTGTTTGTGAGTTTGTTTATTAACTTTTCAAGGCTGTGCAGATGAATAGCATGTATCTTAAGGACATGTATGACTGAAAGTTTGAAATTCCAAACTAATAATGATAGATTTTTGAAATTTATACCAGCATTGTAGTATAATACAAATAAGTCAAAGTACAAATTTAATCCATTTTGCTCTAATTGTTTGGAAGTTATGGTCAAATTTAGTTGTTTTTCTTGCCAGTAAAAATCCCTTGCAATAAAAAAAAAATTTTTTTTGGTTTAATATTTTAACCCTAGGTTCACAATACATCTACTTTTTGAAATTGTTCTAGGTTTCTTTGTGTCTCCTTTAGTTTATGCTCTAAAATTGTTTACAGTTATGAATGTGATTTTTTTGTCATAAAAATATAATTTTTGTGTTAGAAATTTGAAAACATATGCTTAAATACACCTGACAATAGCACCTAGGGCAATTGTTATTCCTTGTACTTCTGTGAACATCTACAGCAAATGTTATTCATATAACAGAAAAACTGCTCTGCAAAGAGCATTTTACAGGAAGAAAAATGCTGAAAGTATCAATAGCCAGAGAACAAGGAAAGATTGGAATGAATGGCTCTTATTAAAATTCACCAGGCTGATAGGTTGGACCCTCAGCTTTCCTTTTCTTCTCCTCTGCTGCTCCTATCTGTCCTTTTGTTCTTGCATTGATACTTTACTTCTGCACAACTTCTAGTTTTACTTTGCACGATGGAATTACATCTCGTCGAATTGAAGTTTTTCTTGCCGAGTTCCAGTTTCACCTCTAATGCTTTGCTGTAGATCCAGTGACTTAGGGCACTTAAAAATGGCATCTGGTGGCCAATAATTTGTACCTTATTGTATTCTGGAATGTTTAAATTATTTTATGGAATTAATGTAATTATTTTGTGATTTTCCATGAAATTTCAGTCATACATACCCTTAAGAAACCAAGGAACTTCATGTTCATCTGTACTATTATTTCATCCGTTCTACTCATCTCGAAAGACCCTTGGAAGTTGGTAAGGTTCTCTTGACGAAAAGAGGGATGGAAGAGGTTTCCTTTATATTTCTACTTCATGGAGAGACAACCACTTAAACCTCCATCTTTCACCCCTTTTGTTTTCGACTGAAGTCATAACAGTATATTAAAAATGCATGGTGACCCTTACATAAACTAGAAATATACGTACTTCAGTAATAATACTACAAAAATCTCTTGAAAAACAAGGGGCATATTTTATCAAAGGAAATGCATAAGGATCTGATAAACGGGCTGGCTTAGGAAACAGGAAGACTTCTTCCTTGCATTGCCTTAAACTTAAGGAAACAAGCACACAACCAAATGTCACTGCCATACTACTAAACCAAGTATGGGTAGTAAACCACCAGAAACTTTAAACTTTGCCTTAGTCTTTATCCTTTGCACTGAGAAGAAAATGAGAGAAAAATCAATTTTCTTGTTTTGTCTTTCTTGAAAATATGTTAAACATACGCTATTTTAATCGAAATTTGGAGCCATGTTTGAGAAAATCAAACATTTCGCAACATTTCCTTGTAAATGTAAGTTTGTGTTGGGGGAATTCTAATGAAAACCTTCGTGTCGCATCTTTGTAAGATAGTGAACTTAAATACCAGGTTTGGCATTTAACCGAATTTGAGTTATGATTCACGCACGCACGCACGCACGCACGCAGTCGGCCTGAGTAGCTCAGTTGGATAGGCGCTGGCCTTCTTCTAAAAGAGCGTTTTTGTTTTATTTTTTTTTATTTTATTTTATTTCTTTTTGTGCTTTAGGAGTTCTTAAATCATTTATTTCCGGTGAAATCTTGGTATCAAATTTTTTAGTGGAATGCAATGCATTCTCTACGTACTATGTACATTGTATGTGGTACAGAAAGTAAAAAGGCAATATGAATTTTAAAATTATAAATATTTATTTGGTCTAAATGTCAAAAAATTAAAACATTTTATTGCTATATATTACCAATAGGTATTGCTGTTAAGGTGATAAAGATATGAAATTTGGAAAATTCACAGTATGTAAAATATCTTATTGAAATTTCTACAAATAACTATCATAGTAATATTTTTGTCATGCATAAAAATTCTAGCTTGCTTATATAAATAACATTTTAGTGCCTAATTTCATTGCACTAATAAAAATAGAACTACGTGATGTAGCTTTAAAGCTATCAACATGAAACTTTAAAGCGTTACAGTAAGCGAGTTCACAGATAGATCTATCGTATCATATCTCTCCATATTAATCCCAATTATTGAAGACATTTTTAATTTTTCTACTCTTCAAAACTTTTAATTTTTCAAAATTTAATAGTTTATTTCTCAAAACTATTTTCTTTAATAAGGTTTTGAAGGGTAGTATATAACAAATAAGTAAAACAATTGCATCGTTTGGAGTATTTTGAGCATGGAGAAGTGCTGAACAAAATTTAGCATGTGAACAAGATGTAAGTTGGGATTCCTATTACGCCTGCCCATTTAAAGCTTCAGTAAAGTTTTATTAAAATGGCGGGCAAGTTGGAAAAACTATATAATTTCTCAAAGTTTAACATTCATAATATTTTATGAACAAATATAATCTTCCACAGTTTTTGGTCATATTTCACAGCTTCAACTAATTATTTATATAGTGAACATCTGTAAAAAGCTCTTGAGTGCCTGCTAGATGTGACAGCGGCTGTTGGAAATAGCTTTTCTTTTTTTTTTTCGCTTATAACCGTTCTTTTAAGTTAGAACAGGTTTGACTTTTTTTTTCCGTTATTTCTCTTAACAAACCTTTTACAGTAAAACTTCTCCATTAATTGAAAACACATGAACACCAGATACACTAACTGTGAAGTTTCCTTTTCAATGGTTGACTAAATTAGGCATTGTAACTAACTGCTGTTCGATATAAAAAATTCCACAAAATGCGAGTTTTAAGGTTCTCTGCATCTAAAAGAAGCAAATGTGTGTGTGTGTGTGTGTGTGTGTGTGTGTGTGTGTGTGTGTGTGTGTGTGTGTGAGGGGGGCGTACGCAATAAATGAGAAACGAAAAGTCTGACGAATACGAAACTTACTACTTAAGTTGGGTACCTTTTAAAATGCAAGATTCTTAAAAACTTCCAAAGAAATGTATTCACTATATTGTATCGTTTGAAAATTTACTCACATGATTTTGATCACAATCTCACGTGTATGAGATTTTAGCATGGCAAATAAAACAGGTATCTTGAATTTTATGCCACTATTCTGTGAAGTTATCTTTACTTTTACTATATTTTCTTTTATTGTGATAACATAAATAAGTCAGAAACCTACAGCAGAGAAGTGTGGTCCTCATTAAAATGTACAACTTGTAACAAGTAGCTTCTTCTATTTTTCCCAAGAGCTTTAGCTCTTTCAGAAATGTTAAATTTTTAAGTTTTATAAGGCTGAAGTTTACTTCATCTTGTCCTATAATTATATGAATGAATGAATGAATGAATGAATGAATAAGTGTATTTATTAACATAGCAATATCATACATAGAATTTCAACAGTCGCACGGGTCCACAGACCGTACGTGCTTTTGTAACACACATTACAAGCAATATTAAAACAACAACCACAACAAAGAATTAAAAGAGTAAACACGAAAATAAAAAGACAAAGGAAATACACAGTCAAAAGCAATATTAAACAACAATAAAATTAAGAGTGAATCCGAAAATAAAGATACAAAGATATTCAAATATAGCAATTTAAATATTTACAGCACAGAGTACACCTTCATAAATGCACCCTCTTATAATAGATAATTACACTTAAAAGACATATACCGAAGCTACAGGGTAACTCCGTGACAGAGTTGCATTAGTAAATAATTATATGAAACTTAGTAGTCTCCCTCAATTTACATGAGCTTACAACAAGCAAAACCGACTTGGAATATAAATATCTGTGTCATCCGCATCTTGATTTAGATAATTCCTCTTTGGTTAATTTCAAATAGTTTTTAGGCAATCAACATTATGGTGCTAAAATATAGTTTACCGTTTAAATAAATAGAATAACTATCTTCTACCGAATAGAATAAGGCAGGTCGGTCCAAAAAACCCAATGGTTGTGGTACTACGACCCTCCCACTCTTGTCCAGTCCATGGCAAACCAACATATTGCTTGAAGCTGCTACAAGAATTTATCATACACTGTCACGTCAAACTTATGGCAATTGGTTACCTCTAAACATTGCCAAAATCTTAATACGCATAATATAAATGAATCTTAGTTCGAAATGATTGTACCTCAAAATCTGCTTTTTCAGAGTTTCAAAGCCACCTGAGAGATTTTATTCACCGAAGTTATGAATACTCATTTTAGCGATGCGGTTGAGGCTGCAACTTTATTTAGCATTTGCGTTGGACAGGGTGTAAGGGATACACCCTAAGAATTAATGACGGTAGATTAAGTCGATTGGATAAAGCTTCACATGCTTTTCTGTGTCAACCTGTTTTCCCCGTTTATTTCCTTTAATGTGTATTCTCCTGTTTTGTGTTGTTTTTGACCGCATGCGTATCATGTACTACATAAATATACTTGTGTTACCACACCCAGTACAAGACGGGACTCAAACCCGCAATACTGCAGAGAAAAGGGTTTCAACCCGAGTTGTGTGCCCTCAGAGCATGACTTTACCTTTAAGCCATCTCATGTTCTGTTTATACAGATGTAGTGCAATAAGATAGGTGGCATATTTAACAATGTCGATCAGTGTAATGACCTATTTGTTGCTTTCAGAGTACGTTGTCATATTGTCCATCAGTGTAATCCAATGTTTGTCCGTTGTTTGTGCTTTTTGTGTTGTGATGATGTTATTAGGAAGATAAACCTCAAATTTCACACTGATTCTTCCCCCTTTACAAAGTGTATTCTTGAAGAGTATTTATCTTTCATATTCACTTTAGTTAGGTTGGTTTATATGATAGCAACTTAGCTAATGTGAAATAATTGGCTCAAATGTGTGGCTTTGCTTAAAAAAAAATAGTTATTATATTACATAAAATAGTTTGAGGATTGATAAAAGAATAATCCACTTGCATATGCCATGTAATGTACTAAATTACTTCTAAAAAAAAAATATAGCTTGCTTTGTGTTTTAACTCCTTTATTATACTTAAACTTCGAGAGTAGAAGGGAGGATCATAAGCTGGGTATGTTTAGCTGAATTTTGTAGCCAGTATTGGTGTTGCATGTATTCAAGTTTGAATCATATTCACAGTTTATTCTGCATAATTAATCTTTCTGTAACTGTTAGATAATATTGCTAATTTACCAGGTTAATCAGCCACCTCTAGTTGTTTTTAAATCTATATAATCTCCAAAGTGCAAAATGAGCTTTAGAACCATTTTCATCGTCCACTAATTGCTTATTATATATTTAGATAGACGACGCTCCAGTGTTCGTGGGGAAATAAAAATAAAAATAATAAAATAAACACAGTTGCTCTATATTGAATTCAACGTAGAACATTTTTCTTTTTGATGTATGATGCATCAGTTAACAGTATACATTACTAATAAAATTAAAAAACAAAATAAAACTCCCACTGAACTATCCATGTATCATGCGGACACAATTTCAAAGTCAATCAAAAAAGAAAACAGGACAAATATCTATATACAATTAAAGAAGTGATAGGGCACGGTCAATCAGAGACACGATTATATCCAAAATGGGTATTATACAAAGATGATTGTGATAATGATGACAAGTACCATTGGATATAATATAATAGAGTCATTAAATTATAAAGTAACCCCTCTCGCAGTATCTCGCCACTGGAATCCTAACCCTAAATAAATACTGAAAATATTCACAGTTTGCTCCCAAACAGGCAGTACAACAAGTTAAAGAAGTTCTCGCTCATTCGCCTAAGCTCAGCAGGAGAAATTCCTGTGTAATCTACAGAAATTGGTGATGACATCATGCAAGAAGTCGCAAGAATTCCTGCTGCTAGGTTTAGACGAGTGAGCGAGAATATTTTCGCATATAGTGCTGCCCGTATGTGAGTAGAAGGTCAACATTTCCGTAATTTACCATAAGATACATATTTCAGTGCGCCTTTGCCGGTACCACTTTCCCGGCGACTCTCGGTTCTCTTGCATTGGAGAGAGGCCGAGACAGGGGTTACCTTATCATTTAACGATCCTATATATATAATTTATGGCTTGTGTCTTTTGAGTAATAAATGCATGTCATGCTAAAAGCCCATAACATGCAACCGAGGTTTCAAGGTGATGTACGAATTCATTTAATAGGCACCTCTAAAAATAAATTTTAATTTAAGCTTCAGTGTGACTTAATGATATTATTGCCAAAATAAAATTATAGGACAGATCAAAAACTGATTTATGATGCTTCCGGCGCATTGCAGACCCACAAAATGAATCAAAATGAGTGAACAGCACCAAGAATAATGTATCAGTAACCAAAAATTCTGCAAACACGGTGCTCTCCTATCAAAATAATACAGAAATGGATATTTTAAAAAAAAATTTAATTTCGTATACGTCATATACAAAAAATATTCCTCAATAAGGTCATCTTGGATGATTGGACCAAAAAGTTCAAAACCTGGACATTTGAAGGAAAAAAAGCAAAATATCTCGAAAAAGCCTGAAAATATATTAACTTCATTTTATTTATTGAGAACAATAAAAATGGTTGCAGTCTAGGACTCCTGCAGCAGCTAAAATAAGACATTCAAAAAGTGAAATAAGCCTTATTATTTATTGAACCTTATTAAACCTTATTATGATAGAAGCCACGATGTTATCCTCACCACTTGAAATAGCCTACAGACACCTAAAATACGAGAAAAAAAGCGCAAATATGCGTAGTGGGTGAAAACATATGTAACATTTTCTTGGCGGGAAACAACGGTTTCAGAGCCGGAAGCAATTAAATATGGGTATTGCCAATACAATTCATTTACACAAATGCTAGCCTAGACCTAGCGAAGAGCACGCAAGCAAAGCGAGCTAGATACTACTAAAGATGAATGACACTAACATAAGCTGGTAACGCCACCTCTTGGAAAACAGGTGAACTCAGGATTTTAATGGCGAATGACAGCTGTATTCAAATATGGTTAGTTCTAAACTTGCAATAGGAATGCCAACTATGAATGCTATGAATGATTTGAACACTACTCTCAGAAACCTAGGGAAACAATGGAAATTGTTTTAAAGCTAAAGAAAACAAAGAACTTGTGGTATATTTCAATATAAATGAACCTTTATTAAACATTAAAGAATGAAAACAATTCTTAAGCTTTGCGATGGCACATTATGGTGAGAGCAAGTCTAGAAACATTATGTTGATAGATTCAAAAGTAGTTTTAGTGCTGCAGAAGTTCTTAATTATAAATAAAACCATTTTGGTGAGAAGTAAGATATCACAACAGGAGAGGAAGATGAACTTTTAAAGCATAATATGTTTAGTAGTTTATGATGGCGAGCCAAAGCCATGCCATCTCTTGAAGTCACTGATACCCAACAGTCACACGGCGTGTATTTTGCTACCGTTTGTACACGGCCCGGAGTGAGGCATGTCAAACATGGATATTTACTTCTAATAAAGCCATACAATTTGCACTTTCTTTACTCCCCTTGACTGCTGTCAAAAAAAGAACATCTTTAAATGCGGAACTTTGGTTTAAGATAAACTTGAATAGTTATATTTTCATGATAATGTAGGAGACATCTATGAAAAATTACAACGCTAAGGTACTCATTGCACTTTATTCAAATTTTTATAAGTTCTTTTAAATAAACAATAGAACAATACCAAAATTCCAATCTGTCAATATTAATTGCTTTATAACTCCTATACAAGCAATTTTGAAAATGTCCAACATGATGCAGTTTTCAAAAATACAAATAGGATATGGGTTTTTACATTTATTTTAATTTACTAGATACCTGTACCAATGCGATTTTTTTTTGTTCCTTCCTTATTAAGGAAGGAAAACATTAATAATATTTAACAATGAGTGTTTCATATTCTTAAAATGAAATATCGTTTTTTTCAATAAAAAGAAGCAAAATGAAAGAAATGCAAATAGGTGTTTTATTCCACAGATATTTTTAAAACCGCTATTAAAGTTTTAGTCAGACTGGTAAAATTTGCATTCGTATGGAACATTTTGAACCTGGAAAATGTAAGCAATATTGAAATCGAGAAAATTAAGTATAAACATTTGTCAAACAGTATTTTGTGATCTGCTATCCAGCTAAAATTAGCCAGGGTGGAATAGTATTCCGAAACGCCACATTGAATAATATGCATTACATAAGTTATGGGAAATACAGTAATGTTTGCAAATATTAGGTTCCTATTTGAGATTGTTTCCCTATTATTAACATTTAAAGAATTATTTTGAGCACTAAAATCAATATATTCATCACGCTTCTTGTGGTAACATTAGACTAAAACAAAGTGCTTATTACAGAAGTGCAGGTTTGCATTATTTTATAGAACAAAAGCATCAGTATTACGATATTGTCACTTTCTGACTAATTTTCACAAACCCCTCGCCTTAATAGAACGAGTAACATGTTTATTCGCACAATTCTGTGATAGAACTACAGAAGGGAGCGTAATTCGAACTCAACGTCAGATTCTGTTGCGAGCTATGGTTGCGAGTATTGTGGTAGTTAACCAATTGCAAGGTCAGCATAATCTTTTTCTCTTTAAAATACGTAACTATAATACTGCGACAGAAACATATACAGTTCATCTCGGAAGTTATATTTCATCATTTGGTACAATTTATTTTTGTGAGGCAAAAACCGGACATTTTGATTTCATCGCAAACAGTCAATAGACGGTCACAAAATACTAAAAAAGCTGGACATGTCCGGCGAAATCCGGACGTCTGGTCACTCTACACGACGCGCATGACAGTACTACTCATTGCAGTTAACGAAGAATTGCTATACATTACTATTCTATGGAATAACACCTTGGTAGCACTCTCAGACATGCGTAGAATCCACTTCCTGACTTGTGCGGGTGTCGAGAGGTAAGAGGATCGAACATATCTGTGCCAACCTCACACAGTTCCAAGTGGCAGCACGTGCAATCAGAGCTGCCAACATTACAGTACACAAAAAGAATCAGTGCAATGTGCATTAACACATTCGTCGGCGTTTTGTACTGTAAATCTTATTGAAGATGGTATTTGTTTCACGTTTAGACAAGTGCGCTTCTGCCTCATTAAAGATATTTGAAATTAAAGAACAAAGTCGCTTATAAAAACGTTTCCCGCAGTTTCCAAAAGTTTGACGGTAAGCCACGAGGATTTAAAAATTCTATCCTCACAACTTCGGCATAAAGAGAACATAAATAACTATACGCTAAATAATAGACGGTGTGAATGTATTTGGAAAGCTATTTATGGAAACAAGGAATTTCAGTAGGTAAAATAGTGGTACTTGCGGTGCGTTTATGCTTCTACCGCTACTGTTAATTATATAATGGTAAATATAATTTGGTCTACCCTCTACCTGAATAAAAGTATGTAGATAATTTTTTTTACGGAAGACCATAACCTACAGATTGCATGGATAGAAATATCAAGGGGCGGCTGATACACCTGGTACATGCCTATGTATTTTAATGTTCCTTAGCCATTAAACATGGGTTCATATCATTCCAGTGAAATTATTGAATAAATTGATATATAAGTTTTATTTGCTTTTAGGCAGTGTTATTAAAGAATATACAGAAATCGGTAAGATTATAGCTTAACTGGCAATGTAATTCATATGCATGTTTCAAGGGACAAGCACAATTATTTTTCAAAATCAAGCCAAATCCAACATTAGAACAACCATCTTCTTGCGTGATTTAGTTTAAAGCGCCTGAAATTTTATTGCAATCAAGCTCATAATATAAGAGAACTTTTGATTACAGAGTAATCTTACAGTTGCAGTTTATGTAAGTAAGTTTATAAGTGATTCTGTATTTCATCGCTAAACATTTTTGGATTGGTTTGATTTTCAGAAAAAAATAGGAATGCAGTCAAGTGTTTACAAACACGCCGAAATAAACTGAAAATATTTATGTGAGTGCCCTTAATCTGCTTGCAATAAAACTATAATTCTAAGCAATAAATGCATATTTTACACTTTGGGAAAAAAGGATTGGTAGCCTGCTATTTTACATAAAATTGCTGCAAAAGTTGATGGGCCATTTGCATGCATAGCTTATTTGTAACTATCTAATAATAAGACCAAAATAAAATGAAGGCATTTGTAAACAGAGAGAAAACAATAACAACCAAAAAGTAAACTGACAGGTTTTTATGTCTTCTTTTCCCGACCATGCTGTCCAATAGGAAACACTTATAAGACCACCTAAGCTTGCATCCCAATGTCTGGAGGTACTGTATTGTGTTTTCAGCTCTCTATGTGCCTGATTCCCCATTTTCCTTGTGGCTCTTCCCTGAGTGAACCTCTGGAGTGTACGCTTGTAGTTACATATAGAAAAGACAACCTTTCCTCACCCTTGGCTTCTTTCCGCTGTGTTATTGGTCTTGATGAATTTGCCTAGTGCAATGTAACTGACCTGCCATATTCCCTGCACTACAATAAACAAAATTTCACCAAATAGACTGTTTTGGATAGAAATTGAGCACAATAATCGGTGGCTTACTCATGCACGCGTATTTTATAGAATTACAGCCTTGTGGTTTACCGAGAAACCTCGAGTCAGTCGAGGAATTTAGTGCCGTGGTGGCATGTTGCCATATGGTAGCTCAGTGGTTAGAGGAATTGGACGAAAACCAGGATATCTGTGGTTCAAATCCAGACTTTGGCATTGAATTCTTCAGTCTGAATCTACTTTATCCTGGCGATAAAGTTCTTGCACACTCGCACCGCAAACACAAACACCGTTGTTAGTTAGTCCGCGCGCTGGCAATAAGGACCTAGAAATGCGTAATTATGCTTATTGCAACTGTTAGATGTGGCAGTATGGGTTTCTCACATACACACATATAATATTTCGTAGTAAACAAATTGACTACCTAAGTAGACAGCCCTGTGTTATACTTCAAACCCCTTTCGCCTTCTCGTGGTCCAACAGCAGTTAGGCCACCTTCGGCTATGGGACTTCAGAAACACTGATTTGAAAAGTAATCTTTTGGTAGAACAGGACAAATCTGATATAACGCAACATATACCTCAAAATACAGAGTCTGTGCAGCATTGGCTACTAGTCCAGCCGTTATACTGCTCAATATCTATCCGAAATAACCAATAGTATATGTTATTACTTTATTCTAAGGCGCGATAGTACTGGTTGCGTCATGGTCCACCAACTCAATTAGACCCCACTGTTTGGGATGATCCAGATAATATGGGGAGATGATGTGGCGAGCTCAATGGTTTCCAGAGACACAAAATTGGTTTAATAGATTCGCAGATGGTTACTTATCGCTCCTTAAATTATTATTAATGTTGAGTGGGCAGCGGTCCTATACTTGAGCCAAAAACTTTACACGCCCATCACTGGGCTGAAACCCTGCCCATTCAGTGACAAGGAATCGGAGCACTACGCCGCAAGTTGACATTCACTACATTATCATGTACAGTTATAGAAGTACAGAAAGTACGCCTGACGCTTCAGCCGAGAACGCGGACAGGAGGAGCCCAGCAGGATGCGGGGTAAACAAGGGCATTTGATGGGAATTTCTGGAGCATTTTACTTGCAAACTTGCATTGGTCCATAGCGTGCACACAGGCATAGTTTTATTTCACCAACAAGTTACAGTAGTTAACTCAAATTGGTGTCCTTCAGCTTTCTGCCACGGGATCTGTCTATAAATTGCCTACACAGTTGTCGAATAGGTCTGTTTTTATGTAAGTATCGTACAACAAGAATTTTCAGCCCAAATTTCAGTTATCTAAGTAATTTAATACACACGCGCTTTAAAAGTAATTCGAAAGTAGTACACAAGAAAACACGTTTCTGAACACTTCAAACTGTACATAGCAACGACCGGTAACATATATCCCATGCAAACATGTCTTTTTTTTTTTTTTTTTTCTTGCTAGCATCTTAACTTTTACTAAGCATACAACGTAACCGCATGGACCCACGCAGCACTGAAGACAAATTACGGCAAGTAGAACGCCACTGTTTGCCTCGCGACCTACCGGCTTTCTTCTGCCTGCTTTCTCGGTTCAAGCGTGACCCGGACACTCCGCTCATTGCCTGCTTGTGCTCACATTTGTAACTTTACATATAACTAGAACGTTTAAAAATTACATTTGTTTGAAATGCTTTAAAGTGTGCAGGGTTATAGGTTGAGCGTCCTGAGAGATGATTTTTATGCAATTTGGTCAGTTACATATGCATGCGCAGGTGAAAGACAGATTATTTAATATTTAAAAACTATATTTAAAGTAGATGTAGATTAACTTATTGATTAAGTGGAGTAAATCAGCTAGCGAATGGGTGCTAGGAAAGGTTATTACGAAGTTCTGAAAATGTCCATGTTTACATTCGTGGCAGGGTCTCCACATTGTCTATGCTCCTTTTTAGAGAGTGTGGCAATATTTAATCACCCATAATTTATATTAACTGCATATTTCTTTCTTCTAGCAACATAATATTTTAAACTTGTTTATGTCAATTTAAATATCCTTTCACTTGCTTTTGATTAAACATGAAATAGCATTAATACCCTGTGAAATAATTTAGTATTTTAGAATAGAGTTCAAGATGAATCAACACATCAATATAAAGTCTGACCACCTATCCAGATCAGTATAAATTTTTAAAATCTTTCTGAATGAATAGGTATGGTTCAAAAGTATTTCTCAGTCATTAATACCAGACAAATGATATCTATGATTCAAATGGTCAATGTAAAAATCGTATAAATTCTGTACTAATTACTTTGTAGGCTTTATTTGAACTAACTAGAGAGACTTTTGTTTATAAGTAAAGTTAAACAGTAGCAGATTCTGTACTGGAAAATTCTGACATAATTTTTTTTCTAGTTTATTTACGAGCTGAAGTTCATTGATGTCCTATATTATGTTAGTGTATCATATGTAATGTATTCCAGTGACTGAAAAAAATGCATTTGTACTGTACACAATGTTAATGTATAGAAAATAATGAGGCAACACATTTAAAAGAAACATACTCTTATTATGGTATTTTCTTGCGTTTCTTGCAGAGGAAGTGTGATATGTATTGGCCCAAGGAAGGTACCGAGACTTACGGCGTGATTCAAGTGAAAACGATGAAAGAAGACGTGATGGCCACCTATACTGTTCGCACAATGATCATCCGCCACCTTCGGGTAAGTATTGTTCAGAAAACCATGTATCACTTATGAAGAAAGTAAGCTGCAGTAGGCAGAGTTAAATAACCCTAAAGCATTGCAAATTCCCCTTACAAATTCAAACTTATATGTCCGGCAGTCGTAAATTCCCCCAATTCGAGTAAGGGTATTGGGTCCAGGTCCATAGTACAGGCAGGCAGTTAAGTGGCGCTGACAGTGTTGCCGACACATCATTCATTTCCCCGTCATACCAACTCCCAAAACTCCGCCAACAGAAGCAGAATACCATACATTTCGGATTTACATGTAAAACAATAAATAAATAAATAAATAAAAACTTCTTTTAAATATACCGCTAGTTTGTTTATTCGTAGGATAACCAAAATAGAAAACAAAAACTACTCCGCTTTATCAATAAAAATGAAAAGCAGATTTGCTAAGAGATGCACCGCATTCACTAATGTAGTACATGCGCTTTTCATGCATAAACTGAAATAATTAATGTAAGGAGATTCACAAACGTTGTTGATAAATAGCATTCAATCCACTTAACTTATCGGAAATGCCAATGCCATATAAAGCGATGTCTCATATTCAAGTTTTTTGGTCCAGACTATTTGACCGTGTGACATCTCTTTCAGGCAACTATTCTGAAGGAAGTAGGCTTGCGAAATCTCTTTTAATGAAGATGATGATGAGGAGGAGGGCGTGCGGCCCAAAGGTTGATTGGAGCCGGGACGGAATCATGGAAGAAATACCACAAGATAGCCACGGCGACTAGTCAGGACGGTACTGCGGTGCGTTGTCAGTGCCTTCCGGGAGATGGAGGTGAAGAGAGACAACACTCAGAACTGAAGAATCCAGGTTGGGGAAAATCCGCATGCCTACACCGGTAATCAACCCGGATCTCCCATGCCAGAGACAGGCGCCACACTACTGCATACGGGGACGGTCAAATCTCTTTTTTGGGTGCTAATATACCAGGTGATCCACAAACGTCGGAACCGGCTGCACAGTGGTTTGCCTGTCCGCGCACTCAGCGCTCGTTGCCGTCTGCCGCTATAATAGAAAGGCGCAAAAATTTTAAAACTACTTTTAAAGGCTTTACTTACCAATGTTATTAAAGGAGATGCTGAAACTGGCCGCCGCTGTTGTCCATACATGTTTGGCACCTCTTTAAGAAACTATCCATCACTCGCCGTAGTTCACGTTGAGAAGTGCTGTCGGATATTTTGTTTTAATTCTTCCAAGGTGTGTGGGTTTGTCTTATAAACTCTATGCTTTACGTTACCCCAGAGATACAAATTGCAAGGGGTTAGGTCAGGGGATCGAGGGGGCCACAAATCTCTACTAATAATTCTGTCCTGAAACACACTTTCAATTGTTCTCATCGAAAGATTGGCTGTATGAGCTGTTGCAGAGTCTTGTTGTAAAAAGGCAAATCACGCTCCCTGTCTGTTAATTCCCCAAAAAAGAGGAGGGGATTGTATTCACGTATGTATGGGCGGCAACTGTTGACTCGAAAAAAATTGAGCCTATAACTCTTTCTCCGCTAATAGCGCACCTTACGCCAATGTTTTTGTCATGAAGGGGTATTTCATAAACAATATTAGGTTTCTCAGAGCCCCATAACGATTATTTTGTGTACACACATATCCATGAAGGTGGAATTAAGCCTCGTCCTCGTCAATTTTGCCATTGTATACACTATTGAGAGTCCACTCACAAAATGTGTTAACACATACGAATCATAGATGCAATAGCTAACAAACGCTGAGCCATAATACACATTTTGACTAAGTCCAGGACAAAATAAAAAAAAAACAAAAAAAACTCACTAGTAATAACTCAAAACGCACGATATCACCGTCAGCTCAATAGTTCACTTTCAGAGCACATACAAGCAAGTCAGCAACATGACCTTGTGCACAGCAGCTGTGTGTTATGTTTCCGTGTGCGCAGTGGAAAAACAAAGCGCAGCGGTTCGGATGTTTTTGGGCCGCACGGTATATCGTACTCTTCTCTCGTAATCTTGCGCATTGTGGCGAGAGGGGCGTTATCCTAAAACATTTATTACTCACTCCCCACGGCGCAGGTTTTCTCAAGATATATGGATACACCTGTGTTTTTTAAAATGTTTTGTGTGCGTGACTTACAACTACGAGAGAATGTTTTGCTGTATATTTTATTCACTGATCTATTGTTGTTAGTACTGTCTGTTCACTTCAACACTTCACTCGCGTTTCCTTCAATATTACTGTAGTACATTAGTAAAACAAGATATTTATGGAAATTAGTCGTACATATGCCAGCTAGTTATGCTCGTGATCGGAGTTTGGCTTGCGTAAACACAAACTAACAGATGGAAAGAAAGTCAAAATATTCCTACGTCCTATATTATGTCATCTTACGTTCTGATTTGTTTCTGCTGGAATCATAGATTTTGGTCATCAGGGTTTGTAAATTTAAGAGAGTCGCCAAGCCAAGGTTTTGTAGAAACGCGATTTAGTGCATCAGCTAAATCACCTTCATTTTCAACTCAGGTAATTCTGCATGTTACACGAGTACCTCTACTCCTTTTCTTATTTTTACTTTCTCTAGCCGCGTATATACAATGTACATAGTGGATAGAGAAGGTATTGTATTCCATCCAAGAATTCTATGTCAATATTTCAGGGGAAATGTATGTTTTGGGGTCCCCTGATACCGAAAAAGGTATTTTTAGAAAAAAAAAGGTACGTGTGTGACTGTGGACATTATAGCTCAAAAACGAAAAGACCGTTAAATACCAAACTTGGTATTTAGGTTTAGTATATTCCAAGGGTGCGTCACGATGATTTTAAAGGAAATCCCCCACCCCAAACTATCCTTTACACGGAAAATTGTTCGAACATTTTTATTTCCTCAAAAAATGGCTCTAACGATTTGGATTAAAATCCCATATATTAAATCTATTTACATTCCATATATAATGTATATTCATGAATTTTCTGGGAATAGCCTCTGAAGACCTCTTTATTCTGGACGAATTTTGCCGAATTTTGCTTAACTGCTAAACCGTAAGAGATAGACAAAAATTTACTACACAAAAAATGTAGATCTCGTCAAAACGCACAATTCATGACCTATACGTTTTTGTTGAGGAGGTAACCGTTTCCGAGATATTTCTAGTTATTGGTTTCAATTGTAAACTACCTATACTTTTCTCAGAGAAAGTGCCCGTTTTTCTTTTGTTCTACTCCAGGCTAAGGAAAGAAGCGATTTGCAATGACAATCGCATAACAATAGCTTTTAAAACATTTGACTATCGATTTAGCCTAGTGCATTCCCTTAGTTTCCTTCTAGTTATAAGGAACTAAGCATTAAGAGCATTCTGCTAACGTTTATCTCGATTAGCTTGGTGTAGAAAGAAGAACAATCTGTAGTAGGAAGTTTGTAGAGCAGCTAGAGAAAGTCATGTGAGTGTAACACATCAGCTTTTGTTTTTCATTTAGACACAATAGGCTATGGCATGTATTCATTTACCCTCAGGAAACCCAGTCAAGTTCTATCAAGAGCTGAGTCCAGGAATTCTTTGGGGGCACGTGCGGGCCAAAAGCGAGAAATCTCCATCATTCCTAATCTAGCATAAAATTAAACGCAACAACTTTCAATAATGCAAAACTTATAAATGTTTAAGCATAAAAGTATCGAGGGTTTGTCTCAAGGTATTAGACATCAGTACTTCGATGCCTCGAGTATCAGAATATCGAGATATTGATGGTATCGACGTGCTATACCAAGTTTTATAGATTAGCATCATTGTAGACCATATTTGTTGTACTTTTATCAGCAGCGCATAAACAAATTACAGGTCAGAACATCCTTTATATCAAAACAAACGAAAAAAAAAAAAAAGAATTATATGACTTAAAGTGTGACTTTTAACAAGATCTACACCTTTTGGCTAAAACAGTCATCAGCATGAAGAGAATTTCAGGGGCTATTCCAAAATTTAAAAAAAAAAAAATAGGATATATATTTAATTTGTCATGAAAATATCTTAATGGTATTTTAACCAAAATTGATCCATTTTGAAAAAATAAACATTTTCGAAACAAATTTCGTGTACAGAATAGTTTGGGGTATAGTTTTTTAAACCTTCGTGTCGTATCCTTGGAAGATGCTGAACTTAAATAACAAGTTTGGAATTTTCGTTTTTGAGCTATGCTGTTCTGTCACACAGACACACACATGGACTTTTTCTAAAAATATATTTTTAATTCACGTGACCTCAAAATAAATATTTCCGGTGAAATCTCGACATCGAATTTTTGGGTGGAATACAATAACTTCTCTACCTATTATGTACCTATTCCGTGAAGAGAAAGTAAAAACAAGTGCACTACGTTGATATACTGTCAGTATACTAATTGAAGTTGCATTACTATCAGTGCAGTATACTTTAACTATACCTGACGTTGCCTACTGGAATATTAAGTGATATTGCTATTTTTTTATTAGTTTTTTCACTTCTAAGCATGGATGTTACTCAGTTGGGACAATCTTCAAAACTGACCTTATCGGTGATAACGTAGATTTGAAATAAAGTGGTCAGGATACAGCATCCTGGAAGAATGCAATCGCCTCACGTCCGATGCATTTTCCCCATTCATCTTCACCATATACTCACACCCACAAAATTAAATTCTTCTAGTCTTTTATATTGTCTGAAAAATATAGTGTAGGGATTGCACGAATCTTATTTTTGGAGAAACAATTTCAGCCATAATAATTCTCTTGTGCAACATCCTTGTTATTTCCTTATTAAAATGACATTATTTTTTTTTATTTACTTTAACGTCTTTTAACCTGGTTGGTCATATCGTAAGATGAATGAAATTAGTGAAATGATGTTCAAATGATCTCGTGATCCATGGAGCTTAAAGTTACTCGACATTCTTCTTCTCAGGATAAGGGAAAACCCCGAAAAAAGCCTTATCCGGATAACTCACCCTAAGCGAGATTCGAACTCACGACCTTTTGAATGTGAGGCAGACACGCTACCACCAAACTACCCAGGCGGGCTATTATCAGTTTTGTTTCCTCTAAAAAAAAAAAAAAAAAAAAAGTAGTGTTGATATAATTTGTAGCATCAGACGACTCGTGCCTATTCTGTATGCTTTAGCTTTGAGTCACAATATCTCCCCAGTGGTTATATTTTTTTTGATAATGTTTAACGTCCGCTTTTACTACTATGGCACCGCAGGGGATGACACTGATGATACACGGAATGAAGATGGAGCACCGGTGGAATGTGATGCCAGGGGAAACCGGAGAAAACCTGCCACTGCGCAGCTTTGTCCTCCACAAATCCCACATGCGGTCGCTTGGGGAAGAACCCCGGCCGCCTTAGTGAGAGACGAGTGGTCTAAGCGGCCACCCAGTAGATAAGCCGGATTACGGTGAGCTTTACTTAACTTGACAGGACGTAAACTAAAGTTAAGAAATACTGCTAAACTGTAGACTATCAGGATGCGCTTTAACTGAAAAATTTGACCAAGGATTGTGAAAAATTAAAAACATATACAGTTGAAACTCGCTTATACATTATTCACTTAAATATTTTTCGCACATATACGCTAACATTTTAGGGACCAGTCCTTCTCCAGTAAAGTTTTGCTGAATTATAATTTTGGTTATACGTTTTTAAAAAAAGTATGGTGGTATGCTTGCTATGTATAGCCTTAGAATTGCCTGGTTGGCGGTTTTCATTGACGCTTATCGTTTCATTGTCGTCATGTCGTTCCAACAATCTATTAATCTTGGTTCCAACAGTCACTTCTCTGCCTTAAGCCGAGTACTGCTAGTGTGCTGTTTTCATTGTCATTTATCCTTTCATTGTCGTCATATCGTACCAACAGCCACTTGTCTATTTTACGAGGTACGTCCAGAAAGTAAGTTCCGTTTAAATTTATCTCAGCTGCAGCGCTGCGATCGCAGTTCCGCACATGCGCGGTAGACGCTCTGTATCAAGGAGAAGAAACGTGCGCCATTTTGAGATCGCTGTCAGCCATATACGCTTTGTTGTGCTTGTTTACAATGTCTTTGTTGATTGAAAATCCCGCGGCTTGTGAAATCAGATCTGTGATTCGTTTTCTGGATGCTAGGAAAGTGAAACCAATTGAAATTTATCGGCAAATTTGCGAAGTTTACGGACAAAATGCGATGAGTGATTCAATGGTGAGAAAATGGGTCCGACAGTTCAATGACGGACGTAGTGAAGTGCACGATGAAGAACGAAGTGGGCGTCAATCTTTGGTTACAGAAGAACTGGTTCACGCGATTGATGACAAGATCCAGGAAAACAGCAAGTTTACAATTAGTGCTGGAATTTCCCCAAGGCTCACGATCACTAATTCATGACATTGTTACCGAAAAACTGATATTTCGTAAACTTTGCTCACGTTGGGTACAGGCGGCAAACTTCTATGAAGAAGGTATACAAAAACTTGTGCCACGCTATGACAAATGCCTGCAAAATTTCGGCAGTTATGTGGAAAAGTAGTTTAAGAGTTGTAGAATTTTGTGTAATAAATAATTATTCTGTATCTGTTCACAATTTAATTTTATTACCAAACGGAACTTACTTTCTGGACGTACCTCGTATGCGGAGTTTCGAGTTACAAACAGGAGAAGGGTTAATATCAACTAGCAAGGAAGAAAACAAGAAAAACCTTAACTCTTGGTGAAAAATTAAAATTTCTGGATTAGGTCCATACCAGAAGAGAAAATCAGTTACACGTTTTCTCATTTATACAGTATTTTAGGTGGCTCCCTTGAAAATCGTATAAGTGAGGTTCCACTATATATATTATCTGTCTTAATATAAGGATATCAATTCTAAATTAAGAAATTAATATATCGTTTTCCCACTTGGCGCACTTGTGACTACCAATAAACTGAAGTATTAGGCATTACCAACTTTAAAGCTTTTTTCTCGGAAAAGCTTTTCCAACACATTTCATACTCAATATGCTTCACAGGATGCAGTTTTTCACTAAATTGTTTCAACAGCTTTATACTGCCTCTCATAATTTCATTAAAGTAATTGGTCATATACTTTTTTTTTTCCCCTTTTTTTTTTTTTTTTCCTTTTTCTACCTAGGATATAGTTGGAGAAGCACTCCACCCCAAAATTCGATACAGAGATTTCAAGGGACATACGTTCTTTAGGGTCCCTTGTATGAAAACATTTTTAGAAAAAAGTTTGTGTGTGTCTGTGAATATAACTATAAAAACTTGGTATTTAAGTTCACCTTCCAAGAATGCTACAGAAAAATACCCCCAGGAGAAACTACCCTTTATATGGACAAAATTCGAACATTTTGTTTTTCTCAAAAACGGCTCTAAGCATTTTGATTAAAATACCGTTTATTAAAGGTGTTTAAACGACAAATAAAATGTATATTATGAAAACTCTGGGAATAGCATCTGAAGGCATGTGAATGGAACACATCAGAATTTTTTCAAAATAATAGACACATAATAAATTATTAACTTAAATCCTGGGACGATATTTATTTTTATATAAGGTTGCGTAAAATATGTGATGTACGCTGATGTAATCTAAAAAGTATGATGTGATCCATTCCCTTTCTCTACCTATTTTGCAAACAAATTATTCTTACAAAAGAATTTTTATTAATCTTCATCATGCTATTGCAAATAAACACTAAAAAATCTGTGCTACACGCACATGACTTTCTGTAGCTGCTCTACAAACGAACTTCTTACAAAAGATCTTCTTTCTATATCATGCTAATCGAGATAAACATTAGCAGAATGTTCTTGTTATTTAGTTCCTTATAAGTAGAAGGGAACTAAAGGAATGCGCTATGCTAAAGTGATGGTCAAATGTTTCAAAAGCTGTCACTTATCATTGCAAATCGCTTGTTTTCTTGGCCAGGAGTAGAACAAAAGAAAAACGGACACTTCCTGTCTCAGAAAAGTATATGTACCTTATAACTGAAACTAATAACAAGGCATACCTTGAAAACGGTAAATTCCACGAAAAAATTGTATATGACATAAATTGTGTATCTTAAGGAGATCTACATTTTCTGTCTTGTAAGTTTTTGTCTATCTCTTACGGTTTACCAGTTATGCAAAATTCATCCAGAATAAACAGGTTTTCAGAAGCTATTCCTAGAAAATTCAAGATATACATTTTATTTGAGATGAAAGGTTTCTTTAATATGTGGTATTTTAATCAAAATCGTTAGAGCCATTTTTAAGAAAAACAACATTTTCGAAAGTTTTTCCATGTAAAGGGTAGTTAGAGGTGGGGAATTTTCCTGAAAATCTTCGTGTCGCATCCTTGGAAGATGCCGAATTTAAATACCAAGTTTGGTATTTAAGTCTTTTCGTTTTTGAGCTATGCTGTCCACAGAGACAGACACACACGCACACACGGGTCTTTTTCTGAAAATGCATTTTTTGGATTCAGGAAGTTCTAAAACATGTATTTCCGGTGAAATCTGGGTATTAAATTTTTGGGTGCAATAAAATATCTTCTCTATCCACTATGTACATAGTACATACGGAACTAGAGGAAGTAAAAAGGTGTTGTTATTTAGTTACTTATAAATAGAAGAGAAACGAGGGAATACACTAAAGTGACGATCAAATCTTTAGAAGCGATTGTCTTTGGAGTTCGGCTCTCTTTCCATGAGCATGAATAAAACAAGAGGTATGGAAAAGATGAGAACTTCCCATTTGAGAAATGTTTAAATATTTTAAAATTGAAGCCGATAAGATAAAACAATCTGTATGTGGTATGTAAATTGTGTAGTTGTAAGTTAGGAAATCAACATTGTTTTGTAGTAAGTTTTTGTCTATGTCTTACGGTTCACCAGTTATACAAAACTCATTCAGAAAGAAGAGGACTTCAGAGGCTACTCCCAAAATATTCAAGGTTATCCATGTCATTTGCCACGTATCTAGATATAAGGGCCAATCAATAAATAACCGGAAATATTTTTTATTACGACAAGAGAATACGACTTATACACTGCTACCTAGATACCAACCTTGAGCCACTAAGAGCTTCTTTCAGTGGGTTAAATATGTCTAAATCTAAACGTTCCAGATCCGGAGTGTACGGGGGATGAGGCAAGTAGATGAACTTCAGGTCTTTGGTGTAATGGTTACCATGCTAACTTCATATACCCAAGGTCGCGGGTTCAAACCCGGCGTAAAAGGGAAGTAATGCCGTTGGTCCCGTGTCATAGATTTACGGCACGTAAAAGAACCTCAAGCCTGAAAAAGAGCCCTCTGAGGAAAATTAAGCGGTCTTTCATGCCCAGTATAGAAGCACTGTGAAGCCTCGCGTTGTCAGGCAGCAACAGTACGCCATTGGACATCAGTCCACGCCGCTTCCTCAAAATTGTTGGTTTCAAATTTTGACACACAAGGTTTGTTTACGTCTCATTGTTAATATTTTGACCTCTCAGCATGTAATCTCCAATGTCATGGTCCCAGCATGACCTTACCAGCACTTTTTTCAGTTCGCACCAACTTTGATTTTGGAGCTCCTCGTTTGAACTTATCTACCCACTCATACAAACATTTGTGTTCGACTCAAAACAACTTTCACGATATTGCACTGCCATCGGACGGTGAATTTCGATTGGTTTCAACCCTTCTGCTGAAAAAAAAAGATCTGATGTGATCCATTTACATGATCGAACATGTCTTTCTCTATATACTTTATGATAATCGAAATAAACATTAGCAGAAATTGTTTTAATTACTTGTTTCCTTGTAAGTTGAAGGTAAATAAGGGAATACACTAGGCTTAAACGATAGTAAAATATTTTAAAATCTGGCTGACACGTCTTTGAAATGCGTTTCTATGCGTTTCCCGTATCAGAAAATTTTTAAGTATTTTAAAACTGAAACCAATAACAAGGAGTATCTCAAAAACGGCCAATTTCACGAGAAAAAAAATGTATATGACATAAGCTGTGTGTTTCAATGAGCACTACATTTTGTGTTAAGTTTTTGTCAATGTCTTACGGTTTACCAATTATGCAAAATTCCAAAATATTCAACCAAAATAAATCCCTTTAGAGGCTATTCTCAGAAAATTCAAGATATACATTTTATTTGTAATGTAAATACCTTTAATACATAATATTTTAATCAAAATCGTTAAAGCCATTTTTGAGAAAATACAAATTTTCGAAAAATTTTCCATGTAAAGGGTATTTGGGATAGAGGGATTTTCTTGAAAATCCTCGTGTCGCATCCTCGGAAGATACTGAACTTAAATACCAGGTTTATTGTTTAACGGACTTTTGCTTTTTGAGCTATGCTGCCTGCACACACACACACACACACACACACACACACACACACGGCCATTTTCTAAAAACGCTTATTTTGTATTCAGGGGGCTCAAAACATATATTTCTGGTAAAATCTCGGTATCGAATTTTTGGGTGGAATACAATACCCTCTGTATACACTATGTATATAGTACGTGTAGAGAAAGTAAACATCTAATAACACTCCGCTGTCCCATAAGCAGAGGCCAGAAATTTAGACGTTATAAATGGTTAAAATAGAATGCAAAAGTATATTATAATTAGCTAAAATATTCCATAAAAGGCAAAATAGGTAGCGTATATTATGTAAATTATGTTTACCACATTGCACTATTCAATCACATAATCAGCATATCGATGTTTACATTGTCTTGCACTATATTTTTAAACGAACTTTAAAAGTTATAAACAAAATGCTAGTAATGATTTATTATTGCACCTGTCAGAAAAGTGGAAATACTTCTTGAAATTCATGCACTACAATGCGTTACATAGTCGAATGCAAAGTGCGATTTTCGATTCGGGGTTGCAATTGCTGTTGGAAACAAAGAAAATCTGCTTACCAGTAGCATTGGAAAGAGTATGTTTGCGTTTAGTTGTGCTGATATATTGAGAAATGTAGAACTTCTTTTGTTAGTTCACCGAGTTCTACTGTCAGTAGAAAATACGACGTATTCTTCCTCAACATTTTTTCCTGTATTTCTTCATACTCAAGATACTCCACACGATGTAATTTTTTTACTAATGTGTTTCAGAATTGTTTTATCTCTTCTCAAAAATACATTAAAGCAAATGACAGTTTACTTTTCCGCAATGATGCTCCAATTTTGAGAACAAAAATTAACTTTCGAAAATGCAAGAGATTTTGGACAGTATGAAAGATACTTATTACTTTCTCTATCACGTATGTAAAATATACATAGTAGATACAGAAGGTATTGTATTTTACCAAAAAAGTTGATTCCGAGATTTCACCGGAAATACATTTTTGAGGACCTCTGAATAAAAAAAGTTACTAGAGAAAGGTACTGCGCATGTGCGTCTCTGTGTATGTATGTGCATGTCTGTGGGTAGCATAACTCAAAAAATAAAAGTCGGTTAAATACCAAACTTGGTATTTAGGTTCAGTATCTTCCAAGGATGAGACATGAAGATTTTCCTGAAAGTTTACCCTCACCCAACTATTCTTTGCATGGAATATATTTGTAAAATTTGATTTTCTCAAAAAGTGCTATAATGATTTTGATTAAAGTATCATATTTAAAGGTTATTTTTATTACAATTGAAATGTATGCTATGAATTTTCTGAGAATAGCATCTGAAAACCTCGTCATTCTGGATAATTTTTTATAACTGGTAAACCTAAAACAGAAAAACTTAAGACACAAAAATGTAGGTCTTGTTAAAATACACAGTTTGTCATATAATTTTTTTTAGAGTCAACCATTTCCGAGATATGCTTTGTTATTGGTATCCAATTTAAACTACTTAGGCTTTTCTCTTTCGTTTCATGTGTCTTTTGTTTTACTCATGGCCTTGGAAAATGAACCGAATAGCAATAACAAACGAAGAACGACGGGTTTTAAAAGAGTTGACTGTCGCTTTAGACCCCCTTCTTTCCCTTCAACTCATAAGCAACTAAGTGATAAGAGCATTTCCGGTAATGTTTATTTTCATTAGCAATATACAGATAAAAGAATAATTTTTTGTAATAATAGTTTGTTTGCAGTACAGATAGAGAAAGTTATATGAATGGAATACATCGGAATTTTTTCTAAAATAATTAGGTTTTAATATAAACGATTTGATATTACATGTATATTAGTAAACTCATTTACTGTGAAACTTGAATTTTTGATGTGAACAGTTAAAAAAATGCATAATGTGGAGCATTTGAATTAAAACAGTTAATGTAAAACATTAATAATAGAGTTATTCGGTAAATAACCATAAAAGTAGACATTTGTAACATGGCAAAAATATCACTGTTACTCTGTATAGTAGCTGGTATAAATTTCAGCAAAATGTGTATTTTCCAAACTCCATAGATGCTTTACCTTAATGTGTTCTATATTTCTCATTATTTTATTTTCAATTACTAAATAAAAGATAACAAAGTAGCAGCTATAATATTGGTTATTTTGCTTTGTGATAACCAAATTTCACATAATTGGCTACTTTGTAGTGATCCAAACGGCATATTTAGGCTTACAGTGTGTACGGAGCTTCTGGTGTTAGCATGGTAAAACTGTTGAGGTTTCGAGTAAATGCTCATTTCCTTGGTTCTCACGTATGTTTTCTCTATGAGTCAGAAGGCATGAGAAATAAGAAAGGGCATGCCGTTGGTGATCCCAGTAATTTGGGGAGAGACTACTAATCATCGTGACGGCTCTTTGTGGTGGACATTACGCGTTATAAAATCATCCAGAGCAAAAAATGAGCATGACGTCACCCGTTGTCCAGGACGGAACTCTGAGCCTCTCCACTGCAAGGCCAAGCTTATATATAACGTCAGGAGCACTAAAAAGTAACGTACTTCCAAAGTCATCTTAATATTGTGTACAGAGGTCCGAACCCTCTTGAATAACACGTTGAACAAGCGTCCTCCCTCATCACTATTGCAATTGTAAATTGAGCTAAAACTAAGATACTAGGTATATTTGAAGAAAAGCCAATATAGAAGCTATTTCAGAACGTAGAAAAATACTAAAAAGCTCAATGTCATTGATGGGATTTGAAGCGCAGATATACGGCTTTCCATGGCAACATGCCAGAAAGAATTTAAATTCACCAGCTGACTCGAATTTTTCCCGGTAAGCTACAAGGCGTTCCCAAATTCATTTTAATGTAACATATCTAATGTGGATTTACAATATCGCAAGTACTTGAAGTTCGGACTTCATGGTTAATCAAACTAGGTCATTGAATAATAATTAATGGACACTGGGAATGAATTTTCTACGCTGCAAATTTTTGTAAGGATTTTTCTGAAAACGTTTGTATTATCGCATTGCTGTTTATTTAATATGTGTCCTAAATTTCATTAAATTTGGATAAATACTATGAGGGCTATGAATTATGTTAGAACATTTATTATGTAAATATGACGCACAATCTAAATGACCCACGCATCTCATAATTTGAGAAAATTGGTTGCAATTTTTGCAGTTGGAGCTTTGAACCACAAACAAAAATTTTACGAAAATATATTTTAAATAAAAATATGAGTCAGTTTTAAAAATTTATAAGCCTATAAGATAATTTAATCCTTAAAGCCAAACATATTTTCTTCTTCTCCTCCTCCAACTGCTAATCTTCCTTATATGGAGGACTTACACCCTCCAGGGGTCAGATGCCTGTTGAGTGGCAGAAGGGCTGTGGATGTGGTAGGGTATCCAGGGATGGGGGATCAGCTCAATGCTTGGTATGAAGGAAAGGAAGTAGATGATATGAAATGTAGGCGAAATGGATAAGAGTGATGATGGAGCAATAGGTGGTATGAAAGGCGGAGGAAGCCGAAGGACCCGGAGAAAGCCCGTCCAGACACAGCTTCGTCCACAAAACTTTCTACATGCAGTCCCCTGGGATTTAACTTTAACCCGGGTCATCTTTATGGGAGGCGAGCGATCTAACCACTCTGCCATGGAGCCGTTTAAGTTTATTTTCATAGAAATACGTATACATGTATGTTGTCCTGTAGAATTTTACGCTGGATACTTTTGAACTTTCTTGGAAATTTTAATGAAATTTCAACAGAAACTCAGACGACTGGAATATTTTGAAGGTGTTAAGCTGTAGTTTTCGGAAATGCGTTGTTTTATAAAATAGAATGCTAGGAAATAGGCGTATTGTAGGGTATTTAAATGGGTATAGTGCCCGAGGCAAGGACGGCACATGCAAATGTTGACTCTCCAGGGATGCCCAAAGATTCCAACAATTTATTACAAAAACGATTTTTATATGTTTCCACCGATTATGTTCGCTCCCAGGGTCCTTTAATTGATGTTTCACTCATACCGTGTTAGGCTAAAGTTGTAAAGTAACATTTGATTCCATAGTCAGGACTTGAACCACAATCCTTCGGCTTGCCGAACCATATTGAGCTACCACAGTAACATGCCGTCATAGGCTTACGATTTTTTGAAGACCAAACCCAGGCCAAATGCTGTTTTTCTTTGCTGCAATCCCAAGACTCTGGACAGGATGTTAATTTTCCGGTAGCTACCGTTTTTGTGCTGCCCTGAAATAATTGATTACGTGCTTTATAATATTTCTTCGTATTAGTCATTTATGCAGGCCAAAAAACCCTTTTCTACCAGCAAGTGAGGGGATATTTCATAAAAATATAAAATAAAGACTCTCGCAAAACATAAATGAAAGCAGATAACTGCTTACTTATGGCTGCATATGTTGAGTAAACCAATGAGCAGGATATTTTAGAACACTTTAATCTGTACTTTTGAAGTAAGTCGTGATATTTGATAGTGAAGCAGCATGTACAGCTGTCTTACGTTTATTTATTTATTTATTTTTGCTGACCTTCAGTGTCTCCCATACCTTGTGAACAATTGAAAATACTCCATTACACACTGCACACTTCTCACGATCGTTTCCAAAAACATGTATTTGTGTTGGAGTTTTTACATCTCCTACACGTACCATGTATATAGCGTACAGAGGAAGTATTGTATTCCACCCAAAAATTCGATACCCAGATTTCACCGCAAATATATGTTAGAGGTCCCCTGATCAAAAAAAAAAAAAAAAAAAAAAAAAAAAAAAAAAAAAAAAAAAAAAACATGTTTGGAAAAAGTTTCGTGTGTCTGTGGACAGCATGGATCAAAAACTAAAACCTTGCTAAATACCAACCTTGGTATTTAAGTTTGGTATCTTTCAAGGATGCGATATCAAGATTTTCAAGAAAATCCTTCCATCCCAAACTACCTTTTACATGGGAAAATTGTTGAGCATTTTGTTTTTCTCAAAAATGGCTGTAACGATTTTGATTGAAATGACGTATATTAAAGCTATTTACATTGCAAATAAAACGCATATCTTGAATCTCCTGGGAATAGCTTCTGAATACTTGTTCATTTTGATGAATTTTGCTGAATTTTGCATAACTGGTAAACCAGAAGAGATACACAAAAACTTACTACACAAAAAATGTAGATCTCAAATGTAGATCACGTAATTTATGTTATATACATTTTGTTGTGTAATTGATCGTTTCTAAGAGATTCCTTGTTTGTTTCAATTTTAAACTACGCATCTTCATCTCTCTTTTATTTTCCTAGAAATGCAAAGGGAAACGAACTTCAATTATTAGCATATCGATCGGCTTTTAAAGATTTAGTAAGACCAATTGTGCTAATGTTTTTCTCGTTCAGCATGATGTAAATAAAAGAATAATCTTTTGTAAAACTAGTTTGTTTGCAGAACAGGTAGAGAACGTTATTTGAATGCAACATAGCAGCTTTTTTGTTTAATATCAATTTCCTTTTTCCCTTAGTAATGTTGCAAACACAGGATGACTCGAAGCAGTTTGACTAAAAATTCTAGCGTTTAGTAAAACACAAGGCCCTAGAACTGCTCTGTTTTACGATGCCTGGTGAATGCTGATAATGCTTTCATACAAATTATACTATTATATTCGATTCGCGGGGTATTAGAATGAACACGCCGTCACTTATCTAAGCAACGCAAGTACACTGTTATTGCTGTCAACGTGAGCAATGTTTATCACAATTTACCTCATTTCTTTTCCCCAAAGAGAAATGCATTTTTTTTAAATTTATCATAATTACAATAATATATCTTATGTTCGAAACCACGGACACTTTTCAACTTTACCTAGATAGTATAGTAAAACCAGGATTGTCCGGTCAAATCCAGGAAGGATGGCAGGCCATGCCAGTATAACTTAATTCCCCAACTGATTGGCATTTTTTCCGGTAAACCACAAGAAGATCTCATATTTTGAAATACAACCTAAGGGCAGGGTAACCAGATTAAATTTTGAGAAAGCAGGACGACGAGCATCAAATGTAGGACATCGAAGAAAACTGTAGGACAGTTAAAACTAATTCAGAAAAGGACCATTCTTATTTTGTCCAAATGTTATTTAAACCAATACAAATCATAATTTAAAAATACATAAATGTGGTGTATAAGTATTTTTCAGATGAATCAATTTCTGCCGAGATATCAGACTTTTTTAAAACATATTTGTGAAAATCTGTGCAAGATAGATCTTTATGTATTTTACTAACAATAGCCCTCTAACACATTCAATTTTTAAGTGATTCCTCTCATTTGTCCACTGAGCAGATATTAAAGAGAAATATATTTCAACATTTGCATTATGTCCTGGTAATGCAAGAAAATATTCTGCAATCTTAAGTAATTCTGAGTAACTACTAAATTATAGATAATGTCCAATTTTCGAAATAGCAACAAAAAAATCTTTCACAAACAACCTTCTCACACGCGCAGGCAGACGAAATTAAATTGAATTAGCGTCAGTAGTTTAGTTGACCCGGCAGCGATTAGTGGCACTAGTGTGATCACATGACACTTTAAAGGTGAGCTGTATTGCCATTTAACAGTAGAATTTGTTATTTAAATACCGGAAATGCGAGCTGTTATGCTATATATCGGTAGAATTTGTTAATTGAATACCAGAAAGTTGAGCTGTTGCCAACTAACGGAAAATCTTGATAATTGAGTACCGGAAATACGACAAAAACATAGAAATTCACAGCAACTCGAATTTCTCAAAATATAGAATATTTTACAATTTTTTAAAATCCCTCCCAGACCCGGACAGGCGGTTTGAATATAGGGAAATGTCCGGGAAATGTAGGATAACTGGTCACCCTACATTAGGGGCATTCACTGTGAAAAGTAAGCATTGACATAACGAGTAAAACTTAAGCATACACAAAACCTTATAGGTTCTCACTCATATCTGAAACATAGTAGGAGCAGCCACTTGCAAGAGAGCGTGGAACAGTTGAGGTAATATGGGGCTTGCGAAGCGACCACTGACTCACGGGCGTGCCCAGTTGGGAGGTCTGGACCCCCCGAGTTCTTAGCCCGAAGCTTTTGCCACCTACCTACAATCACAAATTATTACTTTGGATATAACTCTTTATGACAAAATTGCCAGCTATACATTGTCACATTGATATTGCAAACTGAACTGCGAATTATGATCGAAAATACATTGAAATCATTGACACCAATGTTTCAACTTTCTCTGCCACAGGGTCCCTAACCGGAGGCAAAAATAAATTTTAAGTTGTAACAACCGGCTTTAGGTCTTCTGCCGACTAATCATCAGTTGCCTTGCTGATAATAATGAACTTTGCCCGCACCAAAGCTACAACCAACTGTGCTTTAAGACCTCACCAAAGATGGCTTACAACCAAGATTCCATGTCCCGAAGACAACATTGAAAAGAAAAATTGCATATGTATGTAAGTTATATCGTTTAATAAATATTAAACACCGATATGTGCAAGGAAGTAGATATTATTAGCAGAACATTATAATTTATAAGTAGTTTTTTCTTGTTAAATTTGGAGCAATGGGAGAGAAAACCGAGTCACAGATATTTTTATTTTCGATCTACTTGCTATAAAAGAATCCCATCTCGATCTGTAGCATCAATTTCACCTCCCGCCACTCATTCCGCCAGTTCCTCCATCATCACCTTTCCAATCACCAATTTCGCTTACATTTCATATCATCCACTTCTCATGTTCATGTCTGGCTACGGGCCGACCCCTCGCAACAGGTTCTCTCCATTCTGTGTTTTCGTGCTGTTGGCTCCCCGACAGTCTTGTAAGCCCTAGGGGGGTTTCAGTCCTACAGATACGGGGAGGGTAAGCCGATTACGAAACGAAACATCAATGTCACAATGGTCCTTTGTGAGTCAGGCCTATTTTTTACTTCCTCTAGTCCATATGTACAATGTACATAGAGATAGAGAAGCATTGTATTCCACCCAAAAATTCGATGCCAAGATGTCACCGGAAATACAAGTTTTAGGATCCCTCTAATCAAAAAAGAGCATTTTCAGAAACAGGTCCGTGTGTGTGTGTGTGTGTGTGTCTCTCTCTCTCTCTCTCTCTCTCTCTCTCTCTCTCTCTCTCTCTCTCTCTGGACAGCGTAGCTCAAAAACGAAAAGACGGTTAAATACCAAACTTGGTGTTTAAGTTTGGTATCTTCCAAGGATGCGACACGAAGATTTTCAAGAAAATCCCCCCACTCTTAGCTATCCTTTACATGGAAAAAATTTGGAAAAATCTGTTTTTCTTAAAAATGGCTGTAACGATTTTGATTAAAATACAAAATATTAAAGCCATATCTCTCACAAATAAAATGTACATCTCGAACCTTCTGGGAATAGCTTCTAAAGGCCTGTTTGTTCTGGATGAATTTTTCTTAGTTTGAAATAACTAGTAAATAGTAAGTTATGCATAAAAACTTACTTTAAAAAATGTAGATCTTGTTAAAACACACAAGATATGTCATTACATTTTTTTTTAGTGGAGCTTACCGTTTTCAAGGTATTCCTTGTTATTAGCTTCAATTGTGAAGTACCTATACTTTTCTCAGGCGTAAGTGTCCGGTTTTCTTTTGTTCTACTCCTGGCCAAACAAAGAAGCGATTTGCAATGCCAATCGCATAACGACAGCTTTTAAAACATTGACTATCACTTTAGCCTAGTGCATTCCCTTAGTTCCATTCTACTTATAAAGAACTAAGTAATACAATTCTGCTAAGGTTTATCTCGATCAGCATGGTGTTGAAAGAAGAATTATCTTTCGTAAGAAGTTTGTTTGTAGAGTTGCTAGAGAAAGTCATGTGAGTGTAACAAATCAGATTTTTTCTTTCTTTTTCATAGCGACAGTATTTGTAATGCGTTTTGTATCACATTTAAATGAAATTAAGGGTTATACACTTATCAACGATAACATTAAGTATAAGGAAATAATATAATTTTTCTTCCACACCTAAATTTTTAAATTCACAGTTCCCCCCCCCCCCAATATTTTAGCCGGGCACGCCCATAGACAGTAGGTACACTCGACAGATACAAAAAACAGCACCTCCCATTTACTGCTATTTTGTGGATATCCCAGGGATTTCTGGCAGATCATCTTAAGCCAGCGAGTTAAAATATGGCGACAGAAAATCTGAGGTGTATAAAGAATCTCTTTTCTCTCTCTCTCTCTCTCTCTCTCTCTCTCTCTCTGATTCACTGGTTTATTATATTTGACGTCAACACAAACATAAAAGCTTTGAGTTTGCAAACTTCAAAGTTTACGTTATAAGGGTACAACCATATTGCTAACGTCAGCCAATGTGAACACATGCATTTAGATTATATGATCAACTTGTGCCTTTGTATACTGTCTCAAGTTTCTTTTTGAATACAAGCATAATCCCATACTGTCCCTCTCCGCGCTGTGAGATCTGTGAAATTTGAAAATCCACTATATACAATATATCTTGTGAAAATTTAGACCAGTTATTATACTCAATAATAGTGATATTTTTTGCAAGGTATCAAAATTCTATCTTGCACGGTTATTTAAATAAAATTGTTTATTGTTCTAATAAAGATGAGCCACGTGATATATTTTTAAAAATAGTCACATACAACATCCTCTTTTACAGCAAATAAGTTTACAAATAAATCGTCATATTACATTTTTTATATTAGCCCTAATTAGTTGAGAAAATTTTCTTTCTTTCCAAAACTCATGATTTTTCAAAATTTAATACTTTATTTTTAAAAACTTGATCATTGTTTCGAAAGAGTTTTATGATTATTTCCTTTAATGAGCTTCGGATAGGTAGTATAAACATTTTTAAACAAATTATGGAAGAATTGTACCGAGTGGATCATTTTGAGGTATGGAAATGTGTTGGGAAAACGTTTGGGAGAAAATAAGGTTTCAAGTTGGGAGTGTCCATTAATAAGCATGAACCTGCCCATTTAAAGCTTCAATTAATTGGTATTTAAAGTTCGCCAAGTGCAAAAAAAAACAAAAAACAAAACATATATTTTTCTTAAAGTTTAAAATTCATATAACAAAACAAAATATTTTTTTTTATTTTTCAAAATTTTGGGGAAAATTTCAAGAAGCACTTGCCTCATAGCAATTGAATGTCTTCAAACTCTGCAGGCGTTGCCAAAACACATGTTATGTGCCGGGTTATCAGGGGATTAGATCAACTACCCAACAAAGAGCTTATAACTCTTTACTATGGACCTGAACCTTTCTGCCGTATAAAGAAATCATGTGCAAGCACGGTAGTAGTAAAATTGACTAGAAAAATGGATTAAATCTACTGGTGAAACATAGTTGGTAAATACATAGTTGAAGGACTTAAAAAATCACTATATGTCGTCTTAAACTAGCAGAGGAGGAATCAGGAAAGAGTTGGATTATTAGTTTCCATTTTAAAATATTTATAAGCATCATTTGTTTCACATCTATTTTTGTTTTGTTTTATTTCATTTGTATAACCCTCTTTAACATCACTGGTCATATTGGAGGCTTTGACTTGTGAAACTATAGTTTCAGAACATTAGGTTAATAAACTATATATTACTAAACACACGCACATTTACTGTCACATTCATACTTCCAGACACTATGGGGAATAGGGAATAATTCTGGTTAAAGAAAATTCCACACCCCAGCCGGGAATCGAACCCGGGGCCTCCTGGGGAGAAGTCAGCTACTGATCACTCGACCACTGAGGCAGTCTCATATATCTTTTGTTTTATTCCTGATCATGCAAAGGGCTTTTAAAAGATTTGACTATCCCTTTAACTTAGTGTCGTTCTGCTAATGTTTATCTCGATTACCATAAAGCTCGGAGAAGAATAAGGTATTGTAAAAATAATTTGCTGCAGAATAGGTATAGAAGGTGGTATGAATGGAACACATCAGATTTTTTTGTTATTTTATGCGACACGCTGACTAGCGCTTTTGGACATTCCCATTTCTTGTTGGAAATGATTTTCGGTGATTTACAGGGAGACACCAGTAGCCTATGCTTCACATTCGCGATTGTTTACTGCTTCATCTGTTCTCTATCTCCTGCATGTCTGTTCAGTAAAGTTGCAAGTGTTTCAAGTTTCTTCAATAAGGTTCAAATAATGTATGTCGGTTGTCTCCAGATCTCTCTACGAACTGCCTGAATCGAGTCTTTTCTTATACAGTCCAATAATAAACACACTGTTCTACAGTATACCGATTTTTACTTTCTCTACACATACTATGTACATAGTGTATAGAGAAGATATTGTGTTGCACCCAAAAATTCAATTCCGAGATTTCACCGGAAATACAGGTTTTGGGACCCCTAGAAAAATGTCCGTGTGTGTGTCTGTGGGCAGCATAGCTCAAAAACGAAAAGTCCGTTCTTTACCAAACTTGATATTTAAATTCAGTATATTTCAAGGATGCGACCCGAAGATTTTAAAGAAAATCCCCCACCTACAACTACCTTTTACATGGAAACATTTCTAAAATGTTGATTTTCTCAAAATGGTGTTTATTAAAGTATTGTATATTAAAGATATTTACATGGCAAATAAAATGATTATCTTGATTATCTTATCGGTAGCAAGTGGGACAGACTCTACATAAGTCCCGGGCTTTAAGTTATGTTTGGTCACGTATAACGACCGGAAAGTCAAATATCCATGGTTCAAGTCTCAGCTCTGGTAATTAATTTTCAGATAATTTTTTTTTCCCAATCTTTGTCTACACACGACATATGTGAAAGATTAACAACATTAATGATAATGGAAGACATTTATTTTAGCAAGGATGTTACAGCTTTTCTTAAGAGTTCCACTTTCTTGGAACGGAGAACCGAGCGACGTTACTGCGCGATATCGTGTGCTACTCAGATTCAATAAGTTCCGGGTTCGATCCCAGCGACCGCCCGCTCTAACCCATGAGTTTTTCTTGTTTTCTTGGAGTGGTTTCTCATCTACCAGAATTTCTTTTCCATTAATTTCCCTTCATTCCGTTCCTTCTCATATTTCAGACGAGCTTCTGGGTTGGTAGAATATAACGGAGCAAACGCGAGAGTGGTGACATACTGCTCTTTCCTCAGGTCTGGTCGTCCCGACCAATGCCATCTTAGTGGGCTAGACGATCCAAATGTGCTACCCGCTTCTTCCCGTTGATACGGTCGACTACTTTGCTGATCCTTTCCACTACACGGCACGGCCTTGCCCATGGTTGTTTAAATCTGAGCCTACGCCCCTGGGCGATTCAACATCGCCTGAACTTTCTGGCGGGAACCTTCCTTGTTGGTTTGTCAGTCCTAACAGTTTTTCACCTTCTTGCTCGCACGCTGGGTGTGTTGACGAATCGGGAGTTTCACGAGGTCCTTCGACAGCCGGTCTACCAAGTGCACCCCAGCGGCCACCACGGGTCATCGTGCAGACTCCCGGATGTCTGTCGGAACTGCAAAGCACCACCTCGTCTTCTCCGAGTGGAAGAATCCTCCTGCCAAAGTTGACCGTCGCATCGTGGCTCCTGAGGACATTCAATGTTAATATCACCTCCTCAGTCACTCTGATGGCGAACACTCATAGCCTTATGGCTCTCTATCCAAGGGTCAACTCCAACACCTCCTTCTCCACTGGTAAGATTTCGCCCGATACCATCACTATCTCATAGGGCCAACTCAGTTCCCTTGCCGGCAAGCCCTCTGCCACGTCTGGTCGGATTATGGTTACGGTTGTACCGGTGTGCATTCATATCCGGCGCAGTTTCCCTGTATCCAGCCGTCCGCATTGAGGCTGTCTTCCATTCCTCTGTCTAAGGTTCACAGCGTCAAGGGATAGATGGCTATGATGACTCAGGTGTGTCCCTCGCCACGTCGTGTGTTCGTGAGCCACCTGCTAGTCGGTTGGATTGCGGACAGCATTTTCACTAGGTGCTCTGGGGGACCGCATCCCCAACACACAGTCTGACGTTCGTCTCGGTTGCGAACAGTCCTTCACCAGGTGCCCGAGTCGGCTACTTCCCCACCAACACACCCCTCGAAGGGCGCTGTCGTTGTCCTTAGGTTGGTTCCCTTTCTATTTAACATCAATTGCTCCAGACTTTCTCAGTTACCCCGGCCACCGGTTACTCCCTCTTCAGGACCATGTTTCTCTGTCTTTGTCTGCTGATTACTGGTTATTGGTGACGGCGGCGAAAATATCGGCGGAAGACTTCAAAGATTGACGTCCCGTCGTACTTAACTGGCTTGACGCGTAGAGATATTTTGCGTCCTGTCGTCTCGACCTTCAAATCCTTAAATCTTCCGTTGAGCATCCTTTGCACCATTGTGTTTGGTTCTTTGGTGCTGCCCTCGGCTCTTCCTTGCAGGGGCACTAACGCGTTCCCCGAGGTCTTCCAGGGCGTCAACTAAGGCTTTTCATCGTTCCTCCAAGCTCTTCCATCTTCCCTCCCAGATCCTTCACATCCTTCTTCACGCCGGCCAATCATTCATCGATTTTGGTAGAAAGAACCATTTTCATCTTAGACATTTCATTTCTCATCTTCTCCATGCCGGATTCCATCTTCTGTTCCATATTCTCCACTGCTGTTTCCATTCCTGTTTTCATTTCTTCTTTTACGCCCTTCAGTTCGGTATACATGTCCGTTTTCACTGACCACATTTCATTTCTCATCTCCTCTATTTCAATTTCATTTTCTCGTCCATCTTCTCTAATTAGGAATTCACCACCGTTATTTCACCTCCGTTCCTCTTCATGTTCTCTAATGTTTGTAGCAGCTCTTCCATCTTTGCTTCTTTATCCCACTCGCGATGCCAGTGTAACAAATGTTTTTGATGACTGAGCAATTAGTTACAAACACAGTTTTTTATTCGCTGCTGCAAATAATTACTTGAAGTTTCGACGCTTAGATAGTTTGACTGCACGCCATCCATGGCTCGCGCACCACTGAGCGCTAACAATCCATTCACTCATGACTTAGTACAATTCACAACACACCAACGCACTGCAATCCTTCCTCCTTTTCTAGCTAGAAAATAAGGTCACAAACGTTCTGGAAACTTGTCGACGATACTGGAAGCCGAGGCTTGGAGAAGAATCGAGAGTCACATTCCCGCAAGCCTCTGTTACATCTCGCCGCTCTTCTGTGTTGTTTAGGAAACCATCTGCGATGTCTCACATTCCAGCTCCACTGCCGCATACCAGAGCGAATATGAGAGGTCACATACACAGACAGCATTATTACAATGGTGATTGCTCAGAAAGTGTCAGATACAGAAACATTAAAATATGCTAAAATAACAAACTATTGTTTTATTTAGTGCGAAGAGTTGTATAGAAGGAGCTGAAATTGACACTTCAGTGATTCTTGAGCGGGTGATTTCATCACAAAGAAGTAACGCTGCTACTGAATGCAGGCACAGGATTCGCATCCAAACCTTCATTTAAATGTTTCAGTGTTCAAGAGCCATTGCCCGAGCTATACCTTTACTGAAAAAGGTACCTTTTATCTTTACTGAAAGTTGTTTTGTTTGAAATTCAAATTCCTACATTAAATCCAAATCGTGTAGAAGTAACCCGTCTTCTGTATGAACAATCTATACCAGGTGAATCACTTGACTCAAATACATTTATACAATTTAAATGGTTTCTCACACGCTTTACAGGCCATTTACATGTTTAGGTACACAAAATTTCCTAATGAATAAAATAGTGTATGTGGTACATTCACATGACTTTCTTATACTGCTATTTTATATAGTTTCTACAAACTACTTCTATAAAACTGTTTTTGTGCATTTCATGTTAACGGAGATAAACCTTTGCAGAAACAGCTTCATTAGGTGCGTATTTCTTTTTTGGTTCAATGGGGAGAGAGGAAACCGAATCGATTGCCAGATGTTTGAAATCTGGTTGCTGTCCGCAGAACTTTACATTCCATACTCCTTCCTTGATATCACGAGAAACAAGTGAATAGCGACAACACTAAACATTGAACAATTCAAACCAATAATGTTAAAAAGTTACTTGAAATAAAATTTTTGTTTTGAGATCCACATTTTTGTGCAATGTTTTTCTTTTCCCATCCCTTATGATTTACCGGTTGTACCAACATTCCTTACGAATATAGAGAACTTTCCAGACTGCTCCCAAAAATTCAAGATTTACGTTAACTATCGCGTTTTAATAAAAAAAATGTCGAAAATATGTAATGTAAAGGATAATCGAGTGGGGGATTTTCTTGAAGAGCTTCGTGTTGCATCTTTGGAAGATTACTGAACTCAAATTCTAAGTTTGGTATTAATCGAAATATTTTTTTTAAAAACAAATGATTATTTTTGGATTCAATGACCCCAAAACATGTGTTTGTAAATGAAAATTGGGTGGAATGTAATACTTTTCCTGCGTGATAGAGAAACTAGAAAACGTTAAGCTACTGTGGTATTAGGCATATCTCAGAAACGAAATATTTTTGCGAGACATATTTCTGTAGTCGTAAGCTTTCACGGCCAGAGTCCAAAATATAACTAGAAGAATTTTCCGGGCTGAGAAATATTTCATTTGAGTTTAGCCTCAAATGAAATATTTTTCTATTCCAATTAAATTTTATTAACCGTAATTTCTTTTCCAATTATCTTTACAAGAATTTATTATACGTGGTCTGCCGTAGTTTTCAGGTCCAGACGTTTCGTTCACGACTGCGGTGAACATGAAGATTTTTTTTTTTGGTAGTGTTTAACGCCCGCGTTTACTGCTCTGGCACCGCAGGTGATGACACTGGTGATACATGAAGATGGAGCCCCGGTGGAATGAGATGGCGGGGAAACCGGAGAACCCGGAGAAAACCCGCCCTGCGCCGCTTTGTCCACCACAAATCTCACATGCGGTCGCTTGGGATCGAACCCGGGCCGTCTAGGTGAGAGACGAATGGTCTGACCACTCGGCCACGGCGCGACCGAACATGAAGATGAAGGACATGTTCATCGCAGTCGTGAACGAAACGTCTGGACCTGAAAACTCCAGCAGACCTCGGCTTCTCAGCCCGGAAAATTCTTCTAGTTATAAACATATTTCTATCTGAAGTTATAAACCTCTACTGTAGGTGGTACTTAAAGTACCCCGTTTGAAAACAAACGAGGGAAATACCTATCAATTGGTTCCATTTCCAAAATCAGTTAAACACAAAAAATGAACATAAACAAATAGAGGAACTGTATGCTACAACCAAGTAAAAGACTCATTAAAATTGGAATTGAAATTGAATTCTATTTATGAACTGCTGGTTCTTAGTGTCTTATTGTATGAGGGTGAATCAAAAAGTTACACTAGCTCGCCGCGAGAGCACGCTGTGTGTCGTAATCGTGACAAATATGTAGCAAGCTAGAATAACGGCCCAATAATTCAGATCTCTCTCAAAGATCTACTCTTAAGTTACCTAGCGTTTCAGGAGCTCTGGTGTACAAATTGGGAGAAAGAGGCCGTCAACAGCCAAGACTGAAGAGAAACTTACCCCAAGATATCTTACTATCGAGCACCGAAATTGAACAAGACTGATTCAACCTAATTTGTAATAATCTTTTAACCTCTATACCTTTCAGACAATGTACATATGTATGTTAATGGTGTCATATGACCCATAGCAATGTTATTTACTTGTTATTTTATGTTAACTTATTATAAATGGCCTGTATAGCTTTTAGCTGGTCGGTCAAAATACATAATTAAAAACAAAAAAAAAAAAAAAAAAAGAATAACGGCTGACACGTCCCCTAGAAATGGTGGTGTGATAACCCGTCCTATTGTGTGCAGAGCGGGCTAGGATCAGTGGCACGTGAAATCGATGTTCACTCCAAATTGGAGGTGCGTGCAACAATCAGATTTCTATTGCATTGACGGCTCAATTGCACGGACATTCATCGTGAAATCACTGCTGTTTATGGTGAGCATGCAATATCTCGCCCAGGTATAATAAAGTGGTGAAAACAATTTGACGCCGGACACACGGATCTCACTGACAATATCGCGAAGGCAGGCCCACAACGTCCAGTACCGTTGCAAATGTTCACCGTGTGGATGTGATCATTAGAGAGAATCGGCGCACAACACTGCAGGAAATTGCCAGCATGCTGAACGTTTCGTACGGCAGAGTGTTCTTCATTGTTCACCATCACCTTGGACATCGTAAACTGTGAGCCAGATGGATCCCTGAGCTAAATAAAGTGGTCTTCCACGCCAAATAAAGAACCGCAGCAGTTAAAACTCAGTTTTAAACTTGAAAGTAAATTTAATTTAATGTAACCCTCATTGCTGCGGCGCCTTATTGCATTTTAGGTAGACCCCGTGAGTCGCGAGCGCACCCAAGCTGGAACGACCTGCTCTAGACTGTTAAACTTTTTGTCTGGTCATTGTTTCATGACTAATTTGCCGTGGAACAAGTTTAGAATGACTTATTTTAAGATTACTTTCATTGCTCCATTTTCTGGAGGACCTCATATGGCGGCAGGGTGGTGTTTCCTCTCTGAAGCGCTGCTACAGGTGGGATGCTTTGCAACTAGTACGAAATAAGAATTGTCATAATAAAACCCGCCTTCCGTGGGCTTTAAAATTGATAATCCGAGTAAACGATTAAAATATTTGCCATTCCTAACACTTGGTTCTTCGGAACCAAGAAACCAAATAAAAACTATGTGAGAGCACTGCTCGCGTTTTCAAAACATATGAACTACATACATCACAGCAGCCATCACACCGGTAAATAGATCTCGTTATACTAGATCATGCACATAAAATGTAGATCTTTCCAAAAACACAATGTATTTCAAATAACCTTTCTGTAGCATCAGTCATTTGCGAGATACCTACATATTATAAATGATTCGAACATTTTAAAATACTTTGTCACTCCTTTCAAGAGTATGGCATTATAAGGCCAGGGTAGAACCTCCGTTCTAAAAACAAATTGGCTGTCGCTATTCCACTTACGTCAACAACGAAATGTATAATATAGCTATTTCTGCAAAGGTTTGTCACAATTAAAATGGAGTACAAAATAAGCACTCGTAAGAACAGTTTTGGTATCAATTAGTACATTGTAGAGAAAGTCGTGTGAATGTGCATATTTAACTTTAGGTATTATCCGAATATTTTTGAAAGCTGAATGGTCATGGGCCATCTACAAGGCACACTTGAAAATATATTTCGCCATGGGTTCATTAGTAAAAATTTCTGTGTTCGAATCACAGGATTTTTTTTCTAACTGTTCCATAAACAAAAGATTATTTTTTATCTACATCATACTAATCGGAAAAAATAAACATTAGCAGAAATTGTCTTATCACTTGCTTCCTGGTAAGTGGAAGAAAAATAAGAGAATTCACTAGGTTAAGGCGATAGCCAGCTCTTTTAAAACCTAGTAGCTAAGTGAAACAATTGAAAGACGGTTCTCTTTACATGGGCAGAAGTTAAAAACTGATGTATTTCATTCACATGGCCTTCTGTACCTGTTCTATGCTTCCAAATCGTTATTCTTTTATCTACACCATGATAATTGAGATAAACATTAGTAGAAATGGTCTTATTACTTGCTTCCTTCTAAGCAGAAAGGAAATACGGGAAAACGCCAAGGTAAAGCGATAGCCAAATCTTTTAAAAGCCGGTCAATATGTGAACAGTTGAAGTTCTGTACGCTTTGAATTATCATTAAAACGAAAGGGGGCCCCGTTTGAGAAAGGTTACTTAATTTAAAATTGAAACCAAAAACAAGGGATATCTCAGAAACGGTTAAACCTACAACAAAAATCTGACAAAAATTGTGTGTTTTAACAAGATCTACATTTTTGTGCAGTAAGTTTGTCTATTTCTCACTGTGTACCAGCTATACAGTATTCAGCGAAATTCATCCGGAATAAACAGATTGTCCAAAGCTATTCCCAAAAAATCCAAGATATACATTATATCTTTAATGTAATATCTGTAATATAAGCTATTTTAATCGTATTCGTTAGAGCCACTTTTGAGAAAATGGTTTTTAAATTTTTTCATGGGGGTTCTTTAAAACATTCGCGTCGCACCCTTGTAACATATTAAACTTAAATACCAAGTTTGGTATTTAGCGATCTCTTAGTGTTTGAACTATGCTGTCCACAGACACACCCGGACCTTTTTCTAATTTTTTTTTACTTTGCAGATCTCAAAATATATATTTCTGGCGAAATCTTGACATTGAATTTTTTGGATGTTAAATCAATACTTTCTCTATACTCTATGTACTTAGTACGTGTGGAGAAACTGCAGTGGTAACGCAGCTACTTGCCAAGCGGGAGACTTGGGTTCGATTTCCAGTACCGGCGTGGGGATTTTTTCCCCGCTGGGAGACCTGGTCTGGGGTGTACTTAGCCTCTTGAGGTCCCTGGGGAGCCAATTGAGAAGCTACTTGATGGAGAAGCGACGACTCCAGGTCGCGATGACCGCATTAACCGGTCGGGAGGGATTTGAGGCGCTGACCACGTCTCACTCCATCCATGACGTCTGTCCTGGACCGAGATGGGGGACGCAGCGGCCGGAAAGTAGGCCAAGGTTCCTTGTGGACTAGTGTGCCATGCTGTAACTAGGGGTCCCGGTTCGATTCCTAGCTGGGGTGTGGGGATTTTTCCTCCAGTTCAGATTATTCCCTATCCTCTCCAGAGGCTGAAAGTATGAAGGTGAGTGTGATCCAACGAATAAAATTAAAATAAAATCAAATCTGAACAACAAACAGTTCACGAGTTAAACAATTGTCAACAGGCAATGCAATCTTCAGAGATATGCCGCTGATAGGACCATGTAGTTAAAACGGGGTGCAAATGGAATAATCAAGAAAAAAGAGAGATATGATACATTTCATTTGTAATAAAAATATCTTAAACAAATGGTATTTTAATTAAAATCGTTTGAGCCATTTTTAAGAAAATCAACATTTTCGAAAAATATTCCAAGTTTGGTATTTAACCAACTTTTTGTTTGCGTGTTATCTGTGCTTTTTTATGGTAAAGAAAGGGGAGGACCCAAGTAAAGTAATCGGTGGAATGACACGTTGGGCTGCATAATCTTTGTTGCATAATTGCAACGCCATATTACAAATATGTTTTGAGGTCCCCTAATCCAAAAACACATTTAAATATCCAGTCTCTCTCTCTCTTTCTCTCTCTTCTGTGCACAGCATAATTCAGAACGACAATTCGGTTAAATACCAAACTTAGTATTTAAGTTTTATCATCTTCAAAGGATGCGCCACAAAGATTTTGAATAAAACGCCTACCCTAAACCACCATTTATATGCAACATTTTTCGAAATTTTCGATTTTCTAAAAAAAATGGTACCAAAAATTTTGATTAAAAAGCCGTATATCGAAAATATTTACATGGCGAATAAAATGTATATTCTGAACATCTTGGAAATAGCCCCTGAAGTCCTCTTCTGAATGACTTTTGCAAAACTGGTAAACCGTAAAAATAGAGAAACACTCCACAAGAAATATGTACCTCGTTAAAACATACACTTTATGTCTAATACAGTTTTTTTGTAGAATTAACCATTTCTGAAATATTCCGTGCTATTGGCTTTAATTTTAAAATATTTGTACTTTCCTCAAACAGGAAGTCCACGTCCGTTTCATCTCTGTTTTGGTTTACTCCTGACCTTGGAAAGACAAGCGAATTTCAATGACAATCTCATAATGATAGTTTTTAAAAGATTTGACTATCGCTTTAGTCTGGTGTACTCCCTTATTTCCCTTATACTTACAAGGAAGCAAGCAATAAGACTATTTCTTCTAATGTTTATCTCAATTAGCATGACGTAGATAGAAGAACAATCTTTTGTAAGAATGGTGTGTTTGCAGAGCAGCTAGAGAAGATCATGTGAATGAAACTAATTGGATTGTTTTTAGAAATGGTTTCAAATTAGCTAGTTGAATTAACTAAACACATAATTAAACATTGGAAACAATCAACCATTTGCAGCCAAGTTTTTGTTTTATATCTCTATGACTTGTACAATATGTGGTGAAAGTATTGATTCCATTAAAAATAATTGCAATGTTTCAAAGGAAATGCATGTTTTCAGGGCCCCTGAATAAAACGGGGTTTTTTTTAGAAAAAAAAACATTTCGTTTGTGTGTGTGTCCGCGAACAGAAAAAGCGAAAAGTCGGATGAATACTTTGTATTCAAGTTCAGTGTCTTCCAAAGTTGCGATACAGCGATTTTCAAGAAAAGCCGATTGTGTAGAGAACGTGAGTGGAAAGTGTAGAGAACTTAAAACCAACTGTTTAGGAATTCCTATGATTGCTTATTATAATTACTGTTCACTTAATGAACGTCCATCCTCCTCCTCACCGCCACCGCTGCTACCGCTGCCACCACCACCACCACCACCACCATCTCACCACTATCGACGCAATTACCACAGAATAGTGAATGGCAGGTCTGTGGTTCGAATTCTCCCAGGGCCGTCCTCTCGTACTGAACTTCAAGAGAGGAAGAGAGAGAGAGAGAGAGAGAGAGAGAGAGAGAGAAAGAAAGAAAGAAAGAAAGAAAGAAAGAAAGAGACAAGCGTGCCGATGCTCAAGTTCCCTGTAGTGCTTTTCTTTATTTAATTTTGGCAGTATCCCTTAATCAGCTGTATTCCACACCTCCCCGACCTTTTATGGGATTGAAAAAAGTGAGCGGCGAAAGGGGTGGGAAACGAAAGTGTTTTATGAATGGCTGGAAGAAACTCACTAGCTGCGCCCGTCTCCTGTTGGTTATATGTGATTTTTATGATGTTTAATTCCCAAATACAGATGTTTTTCTGCAACATAGAAGCAAAGACAGTTGTAGTTCTAATTTATTTGTATGTATATGTTTTCTCTACTTTTTCTATTCCGGGTATCAATTGTTGAGACACCAAATTTCTATATGGCCATCTGTATATTTTGCTGCCAAAAAGTTTGTGGTCCTCCACTTCTTCTTCTTCAAAATTCTCGCATTAAAACTCTTACCAATAAACAGAGGTCGGTTCTCGGGTCTGAAGTGAAGGAAAGAGGGGCGTAAGATAAATATTTTCTGAAATCACTGCATGAAATTGCCTTGTAAACATTGCTGTGTTATTATACATATATGCAATTTGAAAGGAATTAAGATGACAACAAACCGAAAATTATTGCCCTTATTGAGCAAGAGTACAGGGCTGCGGAGCTATGTTTAGTATTTCCAAGAACAGGGCCAAACACCACGAACTACTTGATAGGTTTAGCACAACTAACAAAAGTAATAATAAAAAAAAGGACACACGTAAAAAGAAGAAGCATTAGAAAAATTCAGAATTTTGCATTACTTGAAAACAATAGGTATCCTTCTTTATATCCATTGATAATGCACACTTTCCAACTTTTAGGTTTACTCTAAAAAGCACGGGAATTGAAGCCATTTTACGAACTTACAGCAAAGCAGGCATTTTTACGACTTTCAAAGTGTTACAGGTTTTCATCACGGACATGGCAAAGCATTAAGTCATCTATTGTATTATATTTTTACTTAAATTTATAGAACATCTAATTGGTATGTGGTGCATGTTAAGTCAAAGCTTATTTATATAGATACCATCACGATTATGAGTCTCCTTCACTGGGCTGCAATAAAAAGAATAGCATGCGAATTTAAAACTTGACTCACCTCTAGTAACTAACAGTAAATGGGCGTGAACATTCGGCAATGGATGACGTAAATTTTAAGTCAATTTCCTCAAACATATCCTATCTTATTCCCATTGCATGGTTGCGGGAATAGTTTTTGTTATGAAGCGTAAATTTTGGATTGGAAATCTGGATGTACCTAGGGAGGGTCTCTGAAACGTGTAAAATCTCACCCGTGCAAATCGAGGTGCAGAGGTTCACTCCCAGGCAGCCGCATGTGGGACTTGTGGTGGACAAAGCGGCGCAGGGGCGGGTTTTCTCCGGGTTCTCCGGTTTCCCCCGACATCGCATGCCACCGGTGCTCCATCTTCATCCCATATATCATAAGTGTCACTGCCTGCGGTGCCTATGTATTAAAAGCGGGCGTTAAACACTTTAAAAAAATATTCTTGGTGTATAGCAGTGCGAACAAATAGCGCGGATGCATACTCAATGGAAAGATTGCTATCGGTGGACACTAGGTGGCTGCTAGGTCGATGGGTCGCTTGCACGCCCTCTGGTGGCCCGGCTTGGAAACGTTGGGGACTTCAGTGCTTCTGTGGTGATCTCTGGGGGATGTTAGGCATAGTAATTCTTCATAGGTCGCATTGCGCGAGGTGCCCCCCCCCTCCCGCCTTCTGCAAAGTTTGGTGCATATATGTCTATTAGTTTTTTAATTATACACTTCTTAGTGAAGAATAAGCATATTATGTAAAATTCTCTTTGTGATGCAATTTTTATATTTTTTGTTCCAAATCGCAGTGTTCTTTATTGGCCTAAAAAACAAGTTTGGTTAGAAACAAGTTTTTAAATTTAAGACTTTTCTTAAATGCTTACAATTATAGTTTAATTTTTTTACAAAAATATATGATTATCCAACTCTGCTAACCTTAGCAGTAGATATGCTCTTTATGACATTTATTGTTTAGCAAACTCTGTTAAGTATACATTGGAGAAACTAAATCCAGCTTCTCAGTGATAATTTCAAAATTTTACAATAAAGTGCATTTTGAACGCGAAAAATGTTGCAAATACTACTAACGAGGAAGACGTATTTCAAAGCGTATCCGTACATATGTTAACGGGAATTTTGTTTGTGACATTACTCACTCAATTCTAATGTAATGGGAATTATTATAGGACGAAAATGATCCTAAAGTATCATACTTATATATAAGTTAAATGGCAAAAGATTGACTTTTTCATTATTTTCGTCAGAATGTCACCTATTGGTCCCCTTGCAACCTTGCGTCCAGCAAGCGTACATGAATAAGTTCATGTTTTTATTACATAAAATACTCATATTTTCATGTAATTATGCTGGCAAATAGGATTGAACACTCCACAGCTACATTTTGAGTATAGAATTATTATGCCGAATATTAAAAAAAAATTGGGAGAGATGGTGCTGTAGACTAGAATGGTATGCAACAGCCATGAAATTACTTCCCGGAACTATTTTTACATATACATGTACGGCGCTATTTCAACGTAAATGCAGCGCGCCTGTGATGGGTCTATTCTAAATAATGCATGAAATCAGATTAGATTAGATTAGAAAGCATTCTGTAGGTTCGTTTAGGCCAGAAAGCCACTGAGCATAGAACTTGTCAATGGATATACATGTATACATCTGTTTACATACTACGAAAATAAAATAGAAAAAAAAAAAAACAATGTATAAAGCTCTAGTGCTAAAAGCACGGGTTACAAAAACAACAGAATAAACATATAATCACACCATTTGCTTCTGAGGCCTGTACGCCACTGCACTGTACTTAATGTGCTCCATAAAAGCATATGTACTTCATTTTTTGCATTTACATAAAAACAAAGAGTATCAGAAATTAGTGTTAAAATGTATAAATAAATATAAATTCACTATATGTAACACTGATGTAACGTCAGATGATATAATAGTTACTACTACTAGTAATTATATAAAACTAAAAGATGATGATTATTGTATATGTACTCTCCATAAATGTCAACAAATTACAATACATATTTACAAATATGTTATAAAATTTACAATGCAAAAATTAACAATTATATAGTAGAGTCTAAAATATCAAAGCATCAGGTTTTACAGACCTTGAGTCATTGCCAAATACTAAAAAAAAAATCATGTAACACATTCGTGCAAGTCGAACCAACCAAGTAAAAAGTAATATTCTATAAATAGGATTTTTGAATTTGTAATTCTGTGGGCAGGGTGGACCTTGGGAACCTAACGATTTTCAAAACTGAATTAAAGGTAGAAAATTCAAAATAATAATTACCCCATATGACTAAATTTTGGGATACAGCATGTCGTTTGATCATATAAACTTCATGTTACTCAATACTCTCTACCAGTCTGACGGTTTACCTTTATAGTTCTAACTATGCAGCACAAATTGTGGACTTTAAATCCCTTTATAACTTAAAAAGTGGGACTCTTTGGTTTAATGTTTAAACACACACTACTGCACAAGGAGGCAGTACTACCAGGGTTTCAGGCATCTTTTGAAACCGAATTCATATTACTTTTGTGTGTACATTTTGTACATTTACTGCACTCAACATTTTATCCATTATAAATGTCATGTCATCACAACATGCTCACTTTAGGTGGACGAAGGAAGGTTTTGCACATTTCAATTTTAGAAAATTGATAAGTATGCCACCATTTGTTACTACCACTGTAATCATTACCTCCACACCAAAGCCAACGTAACCACTACTATAAGACGGCCAAGGCGAGTACAGTCCTGTACCGGGGAGCTCCACTTATAGATGAAACGGCTTGCCCGCTCGCCTGTACATCCCAGTTGGGAAAGCGCGAGCGATATTTCTTGATGGCATTTCCCTTGTGTTTGAAATCGTGAATATGTTCACAACATAAACAACTAAATATATTCTCAATGCAATATATTTGTACATCTCTTTCACTCTCTCGCGTGCTTGGCATTATTCGGTGATATCTCCCTCACTTGCCGTTTCGGTCTCCGATCTAGTGGCCGTTTCTTCTCCCGATTCAGCATCAGTGTCGAATCCTGGATTGATTATTATCCTTTCCATTTCTTCTCCCATTAGTGCATCTCTATTTCAACTTGTTTCTTGAATATTTTTCACCTTCTGAATCGAGTTTTTCCAGTCATTTGCTGTTATTGACCCAATAGCATTCTAGGAAATTATGGTCTTTGAGCCATTACATCACAGCGCTCTCTCAGTAAACTCCGTTTATCTTTACACTTTTTAAATTTCAGTATTTCCTAAGCGTTTCTTTACATTCAAAAAAGTCAATCACTTTTTTGCAAAAGTCCATTAACATTCGCAGCATAGGGCTTTCTTTTTAACCTCGTAATACTCCTGACATTTTCTTCTAATGACACACTCGTCCATATCGTCCAAAACGACTTTGTTTGCAAGAGGTTTACCAATTTTGTGAGGTGATGTAATTTTGCTCGTTCCACCTTCTTCTTTCTGATCTTGCATATCGTCTTATTCTAATCGGTAGAAGCGACAAGTTCAGTAGCATTTGTAATAGATATTTTCTGAGCTTCTTTCTACTCTTCGTCACAAAACATTATAAATAACATGCTTTGTGTTCCACCATCATCACTGAACACTACGCGGCGTGCCAGCGAAGTAAACCAAACTGTACAGCATTTCATGACGTATGTGTGAAGTCCTATTGCGTCATCGCATTAATTCGCCTACTCTCCGCTGTCAGTGTAGGACTGCACTCGCCTTGGCCGGCTTATACCTTCTCATTCATTTCCTTTTTGCTGTGGTTGGTTTGAATCTCAGTGGACAGATTTGGTAGATATTGTTTCTTCGAGGGTGTTCTTGTTATCCTAGAAACACCGTCAGGTCAATCTCAGCTCTCTGAATTTTTTGGGCGGTCACCAATGTCCAATATCATCTTTATTCATCTCTGTAGACGTGAAAATTTATAAGGGATGTTAAACTTTGTGAGGAGAATAATTAATCAGGATAGTCATAGATGAACTTGATTGTTCATCATCATTAATTTATTTTGACTGAGAATGACAATTGGAATGGAGGGTTATTAGCTTCCTTTATCTTGTAACACGGCAATTTATGGCTGAAGAGCATTCAAGAATGAAGGACTTGAAAATTTTGTTCGATGTGTATGAAAATCAATGTGTTTTGAATGTGTTTATTCATGTTTACATTGCAGGTCAAGAGGAAGAAGCAAGGTTTGGCAGAACGTTTTGTTTACCAGTACCATTACACTAACTGGCCTGATCATGGTACTCCAGATCATCCACTGCCTGTCCTTAGTTTTGTGAAGAAATCCTCAGCTGCCAACCCAGTAGATGCTGGACCTATCATAGTTCATTGCAGGTAAAATTTGTTAAATTAAGCATTGGCAGCCTTATTTTCCTGAATGTGCCTTTTAGTTCACTATCTAGTGATACACATTCGGCTTTTCAAGCATTTTCAGGAATAATTACTAAAGTTCAGCTGCATTTAATTACATTTTCTTAATATTTCCTTTTTGCAAGCTAATTTATTTTATAAATTTTTGTTCTGAAATGTATATAATCTAGTTGACTTCCTCCTCTATTTTTATCTAATCTGTCTAAAACGTTTCTATTAAATATTAAACTTCCTGTTCTGTCCTTTTTCTTATTTTTTATTTATATTTATAATTTATTTTTTAAGGATTTGGAAGTGCACTTTATCAATCACTTGAATTGGCTTAAACTTAGCTGCATAAAATTAGCATAGTGTGAGACGCATGAATCCTAATGGAAAAATAAAATATTTAATGCATGACAAATGTAAATAATAATTTGATACATAGCTGTAAACATACCTGCTCATTAATGGCTTAATAGTATGATTTCTAGCACAATATCTGGTTTTGAGAAAGTTGGAATGAAAGTTAGGTTTAGTAAGACTTTAGTTCATTCTTGCTTATGGAGCCTGGAATGTCTGATGTGATGGTTTTTGGAATTCTGTAAGGGCACCTGGTTTTTGTGGGTAAAACTACTGATAAATATTCCTAAAGAATTGTTAGTAAGGATTATTCCCAGATTAGATAGGTACCTTTGTTTATTAACTTACATGGCAAGAATTGAAATACAATTTGGGCAATGCTTATGGAATAGATTTTGCTGTTCTTTTAGTTTTTTGTTTTAAATTGCAAATTTGAATCACTGAATACATTAAACCAGAAAACCAGTTTTCTGCACTATCATCATCATCATCATCATCATCATCACCACCACCTCCATCATCATCATCATCATCATCATCCTTATTATTATTATTATTATTATTATTATTATTATTATTATTATTATTATTATTATTATTATTATTACAGTCAGAAGTAAGGAGAACATAAAGCTAAACATTAGTGCGCAATACTTCATACACTGTACATGAAAAGTAAATGAATATCTCAGTTGAAAATATGCTAGCTTACTCCATAACATAATATAATAATCCCTTGAATAATTTACATTGCATCATAATTTTCAATATACTCTTACTAAACTTTGCCAAAATGATCTTGAATATTAGTCTGACAAATTCTCATTGTGATATATATGGTTTTAGTATAAACCTAACCTCTCTTTTTAAAATTTTACTTTCAAACTTAAACAACCAGGTTGTCATATTGAAACCATATGTATGACAGTGAAAAACATCTAGTATAGATTTCATATACATTGAAAGGAAATAAGTTGTCTTCAGCCTATAATTTAAAATAATTTTGTTAATTCTTATTAATTTCTATTACAGGCTTTAGTGAATATGTGATGTGTGTATTTTTATACCAGCCTGCTATACAATTCATAATTTTTATAGCTCTTTACTTTGCTTACTATTTATTTTTAAGTTCCATTAGGATGCATAGTATATTGTCTCAGAATCCTTGTATTATTTTACTTTCTGTTTTTTCTTTTTATTTAATAGTCTGCCAGGAGATACAGTCCCCAACCCAAGGTATGAATGTTTTTTAAATGCCCCTATCTAATTTACTATTTGATAAAAATATAATATATTAAATTTGAATAGTAAGAAAATTGAACTTTATTTGATTTCATTTGTTTCAACCAAAGATCAGCATCTTCTGTTATTGGACTTTCTATACAAATTAGGTACATTTTTTTGAAAGTTTTTGTTCATTTGTTCGAAAGTACATGGTTCTGAAAGTATTTATAATTTTTGCTATTTAGCAGCTATCTAATTTTGAGTTTATTTCCAAAATTTATCTGCCATTTGTTCTTTTGTATGAAGGTTAATAATAGATTGAGGGGTATTAATTTGCAAGTGTAGTGCAGCTTCAGGTCCTCATTAGATATGCAACTATGAAATCTAATGTTAGAAGCATAATCCCATTAAATATTTGTTAAATAATTACCATTGGCAATCAGAAAAATTCTAGATATGGTTGAAATTTGATGAAGGATAAAATAGCGAGGAAAAAATGAAAATAATGGCATAAAAATAAGCTATTAATAATTGTAACAGTAATTCCAGATTTAGAGCGCTGCTCCACTATACTTTTAAACTTTTTTAGATGCATGTTGCTTCTAATATCTCACTGCATGTTTAGAATATAACATGTATCACATTCCTCTTGTAGTGTAATTAAATTCTATCTGTAACACTTTTATTGAATCAGATGTGAGCTCAGTTCTTTGCAATTATGTAGAATTAGTAATTTTGCAGTTATAGATAGATGTTTCTGCTTAACAGCTTTGAAATGCCATAACTTATTGTACATGTGGCAGAGTTCAGAAAAGGTTCCTATTTATGCGAAGAGCAACTACTTCTAATTTAAAATTTCTTTCACGCAAACAACATTTGTCAAGCTATTAAGTACAAATGGCTATTCGAAAATCTGAGCAATCATGTGGCTCATTAGCTTGCATGTTTCAAAGTTCTTGAAATGTGTATGTTTATATTTGACTCCTGTTAAAAACACACAAGGTGCGATTTTAGATAGTCCCATTCTGAAAATTTGTTCAAAGTGTTTACTCATTTCTGAACTGAAAACAAGCACTAAAAACTGAAATTATAGCAAGTACATATTTTGAAAATAGTTTAAATATTGGGAGAAGAGATAATAATATCAAATAAGGAAAGGAGGGGTATAAAAAGAAAAAGTGAAATTCTCTATCCATATCTCTTATAAGTGGGTGTCAAACTATGCCTATTAAAGCTTACTTTTCAATCTTCATTTTTAAGGATAACTAAATTGATCAAGCTTTGCAATATGTTACATATTTTGTTATAGACACAATGGGAACAGCAATAGTCAAATGCTTAAGAACTGGATGCTGCATGCAGACCTCAAAATTCCATACTGTTTCCATTCAGTTGCATGACAGTTGAACATTGATAGACTTTAGGAGAATGCCAAACCGTTATTGGTATTGGATATTTCAGAAATTATTTATGCCATAAAAAAATGTATTTTAAATAAATTGTGTGGTTAAAAATGTCTACACTTTTTGTGCACTATATTTTGCCTACCACTTAACATTTACCAGTTGTGCAAGATTGTACACTATTCCAGCTGAATGAAAAGAATTCTTCAGAGAACAGACTTTTATTTGCATAACATAGCAGCTGGCTTTTAAAAGATTTGACTATTGCTTTAGCCTAGTGTGTTTCCTTATTTTGCTGCTACTTACAAGGAATAAGTAATGAAACCCTATCTGTTAATATTTAGTTTGATTAGCATGAAGTAGAGAGAGGAAAGGAATTGTTGCAGAATAGGTAGAGAAAGGCATGCAAATAGATCACACCAGATTTTTTACACTAGGTAGTCTACATTTTCTTTTCATGAATTGGTTATGAAAGTAAATTTTATTAACAAAGGAAGTATTACATCAGATATATTGTTCTTACAGTGCTGGTAAATATTTGGTCATATTTCAGAAGATTTCAGTTTCACGAAACTCATTTTGGGATTGTTTATCATTGTTTTGATGTGGATTATCTTCCTACCTCTCCGCAATATTGATCCATTTTGTTCAGAACCAACCATTAATTAAGCACTAAGGGAGCACATCAAATGATAGAATAAGTTACTAATTGAAGTGATTAATGACGTTTTCATTTATTTTGACTAAAGGGCTTAGTAATATGTTCTTATTTATTTGTTACTTACTTTTTATGTGATATATATTTGTAATTAATGAAACGATGATAGTAAAAAGTTTGATGCATTCCATTCACATGACTTTCTCTATTTGTCCTGCAAAGAAAACAATCAAAATTAGGGTTTGAAGATGAGAAGAAATTTTCCCGAAACCATCATTTAATTAGTAAGTGATAGCTCGCATCACTGTCACAAACTTCTTTGCATATTTGCAAACTTTTAAATTAGAAATTTCCTTTTTACTTGCTGCCTTGTAAGTAGAAGGAAAATAAGAAAATATAATAGGCTAAAGCAACATGTTTTGAAGTGTCACACTGCGATTATCATTGAAATTTGCTTCTTTGCATGGGCAGGAGTAAAACAAAGGAAATACTGATGAACACCTATATGAGGAACTATAAGTTTTTAAAATTGAAGCCAATAACAAGGAATATCTTGGAAAATTTTAACTCTAGAAGAAAAATGTATATGAAATAAAATGTGTGTTTTAACAAGATCTACATTTTTTATATCTATAATGTTTTATCAGTTATTCAAAGCTCATCCAGAATGCAGAGGTCCTCTGTGGATATTCCCAGAAAATTCAAGATATAGATTTCATTTGTCATGAAAATACCTTAAACATATGCCATTTTAATCAAAATCAATGGAGATATTTTTGAGAAAATCAAAATTCTCTAAAATTGTTCTATGTAAAAGATAATTGGGGTTAGGGAAGATACTAAAAATATTTCTGTCACATCCTTGAAAGATATCTAACTTAAATACCAAGTCTGGTATCCAACAAACTTTTTGTTTTTGAGTTGTGCTGTCTACTTACTCACTCACGCACGTGCACGCATGCACGCTCACACTCACCCATGCACCCACCCACTCAGTCACTCCACAACAACACACAGGCACACAGATATTTTTTCCTATAAACACATTTTTGTATTCAGGGGGTCATAAAACATATATTTCTGGTTAAATCTTGGTGTCAAATGTATGGGCAGAATACAATGCCTTTTCTATCAATGATGTATACTGCACATATGTGCTAGAAAAGTAAAAATTAATATAATATACGTAGTAATGAATTCTTCCAAGTACAGAACATCAATCTTTCTCTTTGTTATAACCACCATCACTTAAGTCAGGCATGGTTTCAGGAAGCAGAAGTGGTTCTTGAATCTTGACCTTCCCACATGACAGAGGATGTTAATGTAGAAGTTGAGTACCTATTCTGACAGCTATATGCATAGCGGCAATGTAGGATGCAACAGACTTTCAATTGCAAGGTCATGTAAGCCTGGTTGGCCTTCTTTGTTGAACATTATCTTCCCTAAATCAGAATTATGTCCTGTCGGAAAGGAGAAAATAAATATCTAAACACATAAATAAGCTTAACCAGTGAGGAAGAATTAAAAATATAGTAATAATGTAAGATGCAATTAATACCTACTTTGTGCAATTGGAACTGTGGAAGGGACAGTTACATGAGGGTAGCTATAACGTTTTCTCTCATAGCCGTTCTTCCAAAACAAGAATGAGAACAAGGATTTAATAAGGATATTCCCTTATTAGAAAATATGAAGAGTAAACAATTTTCCTGGAAATGATTTTGACATTTTGCAAATTCTATGCATGTCAGTCCTGCAACAATAAGGTTGGATTTCCAGCTATAGTTATTAATATGCATGAAAAGAATTATATGTTCTTTTAACTATTTGTGCATGATAAACATGCTGTTGTTCTATTTAAACAATTATCACATACAATAAACATTATTTGTAACTAAAATGTAGGTAATATTTGCTTCTATGTTTTTGTATGAGCAACTGTAATCTCAGATGAACCATACCAAGTCAAACAGTATATCTCATTCGACTGATGAACTTCTGTTGGTGCAGCTGAAAATATCTCTATCAGTGGTAACCCAAATTTTGATGAAATACTTGCAAATGTAAAAGAATGTAGTTAAAATTACAATGTCATTGTCAACTGTATGTAAAAGAAATTGCTGCTATTTGTCTTAAGAATCAGCAACTACCACTGCACTATTGCCTGCTTTTTCCTCTATCTATCGCCTCATTTCAAACTATACTGATATTGTGGGTTGCATGTCAAGTGGTTCAGGGTTTGCCCAAACCTGATTTAAGGGTTTTCAACATGTATGGAGCATGCATTAGTTAACCAGTTTTTGTTGTAATTAAAATATAATTTGTGTTTTTGTTGGTCACATAGAAACATAAAGCATTTTAACTTAATGTTATCATTGTTGGTATTTTTATGTCAAGTTGTGTGAATTTTGACTCTGGAGGCAATCAAAGTAGATCATTTAGGTTGGATATATACAAAACTATAAAACTAGTTAAATTTGTTTCAATGGGACATTAAATCCTTTCTTGGTGCATTAAAATAGGTCAGAAATGATATATTTGTTTCTTTGTCTCTCAAACACCTGGTAAAGAAACTGCGTTTAGTAATTCATTAGTATCTTTATAGACCAGCTTAATTTTAGAACCCTTTTCATTACATAAGGTTTTCTTGACCTACATGGAATTTTTATCTTCAACACAAATATTAAGTTGCAAGCATTGTTTTTTCTTTTTCTTCATACTATAAAAATTATACCTACTGCAAAGTATTAAGTTGAACAACCATTATCAGAAAGTTAAACAATAATAATGTGTTCAACAATTCAGTTTTTCTAATCTTTCAACATTTTGAAACTTAAAATATTGCAAAGGCTAAGAAAGGTCTAAAGATTAGGTAGAGTAAAAGCAGAATTATTTTCTATGAAATTAAATAACTTTAAAAGTAAACTATTAAAATAATGACAAGTACATCATATTTGCTACACTGTAATAAGTACAGACATGAAATTGCACACTTGAATATTTCACCATCTACAGAAAATTATACTTCTTGCTTTAGTGCTTCAAGACATGTATGCAGTACTGTATGTAGAAGATCCTTTTCTTAAACTACATATTAATTTTGTTTGAAGGCTGTAACTAAACATGTTTTGATAGTTACTACTAAGCATATAAATTACCATTAGATATAAAAAATTATATAGTTTTGAATGATATCAAAGAGAATATTGTTCTAATTTCGCACAGAGGAAGAACCAGGGAAAGAATGTACTTGGAGAAATGTGTCTATACTTATTACATTTTATATACCTATAGATAGAATTCCCACTTTAAGAATAGCTTCAGATATTCATAGTTTATACCTATGAGCTTCATGTTCTTAAAATAGTGTATGGTGTGATTTTCTTAACTTTGGGATTGATGTTTCAAAAATTGATAACTTCATAGTACAGTGTTCAAATGGCAATGGCTAAACATAGAGCTTAAAAAGCTGTACGAAAGCATAGTGCTCTTCATCTCTGCTCCAATGAAATGGCTACCACTGGTACCCGTTTTTTAACTGCAATCTTTTTGCATGGAGGAAAGGTAGTATTATAATTGGAGTTATTGTTTCCATGCTCTTACTGTTATTTTGTATTCAGCATACCATTAGTATGTTGTCATTTTGTAACACTTCTTTCTCGTCAACATAGTTTAATGCAGCAGTTTCATTATTCTATAGGTTATGTACATATGTAAGTGTATCACTATAGGCTATGTTGCTTAACACTGTCAATTCCAATCACACTGAAATGTCAATCCTAAATTTAAAAAAAAAAAAAACATATCAGAAGATGTATTAGCATGTTCTCTCAATGTTCTATTTTCACTAATTTACTATCAAAAGTATTTATATAATATTACTTAATAGGTATTAGTTTTTCACTTCCTAAGGCTTCCTTAGGTAGTTCACTTAAGCAGTGAAGGCAAATTAATTTGTGTTACTATTGAATTAATATGTTCTTCCATAGCTCTGCCATATACTTAAGTGCACACATCATGGGAATGGGATAGTATCAGTTAAACAGGATTTTGCCTTTAGTTGTTTTTGAGAGATGTTACATTTCTTTTGTAAAAAAAGGAAATCATTATTCTCCAAATTTCAGTGTTTTCTGTTATGTTGTTTACCATGTAGAATTGACAAAGGCATCTTATTTGTGTTGTAAAAGGATAAAGTAATTTGTATAGTAAAAGTTTTCAGATTTACATACAGCTGTCCTGTTCCTAGCAAGTACTTGCTTAATTTTAAGTTACAAAAAATAGTTTGAGGAGTTCATAACTAGTGATTCTGTGTTTCCAGAAAGAATGTTGGTGAACTGGGCCATAGCCTAGCATCATTACTAAACACATTTATATGGGCTGTGGCCTGTTAATTACCATTTGCATTGCCTTTGGAAGCCATGGGAAGTGATAATTGAGTCTTGTGTGTTTTGAAAGGTGGATTATTTTGTTAGAAGAAAGCAGAAATTCAAAAGCTCCAGTCTTCTAATTCCATTGAAATAATCTTCTCAAGATTTCAAGACACCAGATGGACAGTGAAGTTCATGTACAGAGGATATAATTATGAAGCTTTCTCATCAGTATGAACCAAACGATGGCTGTTTACAAAATGAAATGTTGTACTTAAACAAGGATAACAAAAATTAAATTATTGAGGATGCTTCTTTATGCAGAACTTATAGACGTTAACTATGTAAAATCTCAAATTCTGAATCGTCCTGATCTTAGTGGAGGATATCATTGTAAAAATTAGGAAGAAAAAAGGAACAAGAATTTTCAAAATTATAATTCTGCTCTATCATGGTACTAAATATAAATAATACATGATAATTTGTTTTTCAAGATAATTACAGTTTAAAAATAAATTAAATATTTATTATAACATCAGAAATGAAGATACAAAAAGGGAGAAAGGAAGAAGAACTATAGGATTGAATAAAATATTTAGTACTATTATACAATAATGAAAATATATTCTATCTTTTGAGAAGAAATATAAATCATAGAGAATGAAAACACTATAATCAGCACTAAAATGGATAAAAGTTGGAATATGGAATATGCACTAGCTTCCTGACATGTGTAAATGCATGATGACTGTTTCAAACAAATATATTATTGTTTTAATGGAGACCTTATTTTCTACAAGGACTACTGAATTTTAAATGAGCTAACAAAACAAGAAAATGCAGAGAAAATGGCATTATAATAATGTAATACTTGTATTGCAGCATGATTGCCCTTGGTTTCAAACCACATCATTTTAAGGGCAACACTTAAAAGAGTTTAGGTGATTAATGCAGGTTCATATCACCTCTGAGAGTGGAAACTTTGTCACCATAGAGAACAGTGCAAAATAAAGGAAGTGAAAACTGTCACATAATGGAAACAGACATTCAATCTATGAAAACTGAATCAGCAAATTTTATTCTTAGACATTTAAAGCAAAATAAGTATTAAAGGAAAAAAAAAAAAAGTAATTTTAAGTCCGCAAATGTTAACTATAGCAAAAATATACCTATTTTATTTTATTTTATTAGGAGAGCATATTGCAGGCAGAATTATGTTTAGCAAGTGGACAGTTTTACATTTATAAAAAAAAAAAAAAAAAGACATAACCTGAATCAGCATGATGAAGAAACAAATTTTCAATGTGATTAAAAAATACAGTGGCCTTCTTAAATAATTTCACTCGCTACATAATATAAAATTAAAAAGTAAAGAACAGATAAATGACATTTGATAACTCTTTTAAAGAAATTAGTAAAGGGATCTACATTATGTATGGAATAACTGAGAAATATTTGATTTTATGGCTATTAGGCTGAATAATTTGACTCAGCAGGATCCACAGTTATTTTCTATAAATAAAACTGTTGTTAATAATTCACAATATTGATACTAAATAGGAAAAGGAAGTGAAGAAAAAGGCACGACTTAAAAATACCTGGTACAAGCTCAAAATATTTTAGTATCTCCATCATTTAAATACCCTATATTTGGTAACACTGCAGCGAACATACAAAGATGAATTTTGAGCTTTAATGTGTTGGATGAAATATATGTAGGAGTAAGAAAGCGAAAGTGATCAAATTATGAATCAGTTGTAGTTCTACTGAAAATATATACTACAGGACAACAGCAAGAGAATGGGTAAATAAACAAATTAAAATACCTTAAACCAGGAACCTCAATCAGTAATGGATCTGTATTAATAGTAATCATCATATTCAACAAACAACACTATGCATATTGAATTTGGAGGAAATAATCAGATCCTAATTTGCATATTATCTGTAAAATGAAAGCTAAATTTTACTTTATTTCTCGCGGATATAAAAACAGAAAGAATGGCTCAGACATGTTAGCTAAATATAAAATTCTTTGTGATAGTCAAATGTGTGTGTCTACAGATACAATATGTTCATGAAGATGGTCAAATATTACTCGGCTGAAATGACAATATTTAGATCAAGCTGTAACACAATATAGGAGAAGCAAAAGGAGAAAAAATTTATGAATCAAAAAGTACAGCAATATCATTATTTACTTATGCAAATAAATCACAAGAATATATTTGCAAGTAATAAAATGTGGCTAATAGTAAACTATTAATAATGGTAATAATAGTGGTACAAACATTTTCTTTGGAAATGCAATAGCAGCCATTCATATAAAGTGGACATCAGTAGAGATTCTATATATGTGCTTAAACTTTTCAAAATATCATTCAGAGTAAACAAGGTATATTAGCCAATTTTAGCACCCCAGGTTAAAAGAGGATTCATAAAATGGAAGTAATAAGTATCAAGAATAATACTGCTTAATTCTTTTCCCTTAATGCTTTCAATGAGCTCTGCAAATAATGTAATTGCATCATCTTTTTCTCTTTTGTCACAAGAGCTTTGTGTGTATCTTTAAACCAGTTAAATCTTCAGTGCAACAGAAAAACATTATCAGATATTCATAAAATCAAGAGGCTGATACAAAAGCAAATTAACAATATTTTCCATTTAATGCTTAAAGTGAGTATAAGATAAACTTTCTGGTATGTTAAAAATTACAAATTATACAATATTCTACATAGAATCATTATCATGCTTATGGTACATAAAGTACAGTATACTATATTGGCATAAAATTCAATGAAAGAGGAACAAAAGAGTCATATTTATCATATGTGTAAAATGAACAAATACTGGAATACTGCTTAAGGAGTAGTAATAAATTGATGTGATAAAAGTACAGTAGGACTTGTGGACTTCAAACATTATTTTCTTAAGAGAGGAAAAGAAATCAAAAGTAAAGAAGGTAAATGCTAATAAGATAGAACGTTATTTGAAAAGAATCCTTCAAGATCCAAAGCTGTATGTCTCTGTTTGCATAGTCAGTTACATCAAAGCATAAACAGTAACAACTTAAAAGGAATGCAGTGAATATTGAGTTATACAAAATCTTGGAACAGCATTCTTATAAAATGGAAACACAGTGTCAAAAGTTATATGGACTCCAAAAACTAAAATCCTGGAAATTTTAGTAATTAAGAAACTACACTGATTATAAATATAGCTTAAATTAGTTGGCAAATAGAAGAGTAACCAAATATGTACAGTGACTGTCATGCAACTACTTGTATCTTCAGATGCATTAATTTTAGAATTAAATGTAGTCATATAGCAAAAGAAAACAAGTAAAACTATAGCTCTCCAAGTAAGGCTTGGAGCTTTAAGGAAGTACAATCCAGAAGTGCAATCTGCTACAACACACTGTGGATTTTCTTGAATGCATTGTTGACATTGTGGATACCATAGCTGTAAAATGCAACCTAGAGAAAGAATACATTTTAAAATGCTTCATAAGACATAATACAATGAATAGGCATACAAATATGATTAAATATATGACCTAGATGGTATTACCGTGTGAAGAACATTTGGCTAGAATATATGCAAGATGGGATGTGAGAAAGAAAGAAAATATATATTGTGTAATATTGGAGAAAAAAGAAAATATTTTCATGAACATGGTGTGAAAGCAGAGCACAAATTTGCATCAAGGGAAATAGCAGTATAAACACAGCCTTACTAAAAAAATTGACTTTTGCCATGGAAAAATGGAATTTATTTTAATGACATTATAAATGCAAATAATTTACTTTTTAATTGCAAAGTAAATTCAGCTCACGTAAGGAAAATCAGAATACAATATTTAAAGAACTTCTCTTAGAAGGAAACCAAAGGTAAGAGTTATTGTTTAGATTTATAATGAAGTAACTGTAGCTGTATTTGTACGTATAGGTTCTACATATTTAAATTAACTCCTAATTTCCATAAAACATTTGCATTAAATTATTCACAGAAAAAGTGATTTGTGTATGTTGGTATACTATTTCACATTTTAAACTATAGTTTTCATTACTTCGGTCTCCATTATTATACAAAAATCATTCTTGCAGTAATTATGTTGCTTTGAAGCCAACAGTATAAATGAAAATTATATGAATGCATTCCTATTATAAAACTTATTTTATGTATTCCATTGCTAATTTCCTTTTGCTATCAATCGAAAAGGAAAGCTTAATAAAATCCTTGATATTTCAAATTTTTGGGATAGTGGTACAGTGTTACCAGCAGAGGTATTAATCACGGTAGGCCATGCGGGAGTGCCATCAAGATACCTTTTATAAAAACTATCCCAAAGTTAATTATAGTAGATAAATAACTACAGTTAAAAAAAGCAGGCAGTCACTCATGTCATTTTCATCTAAAGAAAAGCAAAATGATAGGCCCTTAAAACGCTTAGGTCATTTGTGCATTTTTGTTGTTTAGCCACATTTGCAAAAAGCAGTCACATATGCAAACTGTTGCCTTGACTTTGATGCGGTCCAGCTTAATAAGAAAGATACAAAATTAGTATTCACACTTCAGTGTATAATGCTCTATTGACATGTACTATTTTGAAGGAGTATACTAAAGCCAATGAAATCACAGAAATTTGGAAATCATTTTTGGATGGTAAAGCTTATTGTCAGTAATGTTTTATTTAATTTTTTGTCTTAATTTTAATTAAAATTATACCAAACCAACCATTTAGTGGAATGAACAGAATCAAATATATTTTGGAATTATATTTTTATGATAATGATGCCAGTGAAGCCAACATTTTGATTATAATGGTGATGATGATAATGATGATGAACATCATCAGAGGCAAGAATTTTTGTAAAAACTTATTTTAAAAATAAGGATTAATAATTTTAATTAGCGGTGATTGTGTTGAATATTCTACATCAATTTGCATTAATTTTATGATAATTTTTGATCAGAATGATCGGACAAAAATGAAAATTGATGGGTAACGTAACTCCTTATTTCCAAATTCAAAACATTTTATTTCAAATCAATATTTTGGATAGAATCAAATATCACATCACCAAATTCAATGTGCAATAAGTTTTTGTTATATATAGAGAAAAATCTCTCAGTGTCATCATTTGATACTGCTAGCCAAAGACATTGAAGTTACTCTTCATAGAAAATGTGGTAAGACCCACCTTTCTCTTTCAATGCCATGAGTGTTGTTACTACATTCCATCTGTTGCTGACCACCATGGCTTAGCCCTTCAAGAATGGCATCAAGTTTTATGTAACAAAGAAGTAAATTGGAATTATGAGTTACAATCAGTTTTAAATGCTTTAAGTTGTATGGATGCTGTCACTATATCACTTGATTAGTAACTAGCCTTGATGGCTCTAATGAATGATCTATAACTATTATTGTTATTACATCATTAATATACTTGGCCATAGTACAGTCCAATTTAGAGTCATACAACAGCAAACATAAACTGTCTTCTTTTGTATTTGTAACATTGGACTCCATGTGTTCTACAAGTACATTTACTCTACTTCCAAAGTGACCACTATCTAGTATTTCACATTTGACTCTGAGCAAGTTAATTTGGGATAAGACAAGGTAAGCTACAAGTTTTTCCTTAGATTGAAATTCTAACATTGGATTGTTACTATTATCTATTTCTCAAAGATAAGACTTTTTCTTGCTTGGTACCTTATTTTATAATCTTTTATTGTAATTGCTAACTCCTTTTGATAGAAAATTCTAAATATTGTTTCACAACTACTAGCTGCATGGTAATAAGATACAAATGTTAAACTAAAGTTTCAATTTCGTAACTTGAAATCAGTGCCCATTAGTACAAAAATTAAAAAAAATTAATATGTCCAATTTATTGCTAGAGACATTTTATTTTAAAAATATGGAAAATTCCAAAAAGGTCATGACAAAAACAAGCCTTTACATCATTAGAAATTATGTCAAATGCATACAAAACATTTAAGTTTTGTAATTCAACTTTGTCTATCATTGAAAACAAAAACTCCTGTCTCTGATGGTGATAGAGATGGTGTTCATGATGATTATGATGATGATAAAAAGTGCTGAAATCAATATTCTGTTCTGCAGCTTAAAAAAGATCCATTGGCCAATTTTCTTCAAGCATTAAATTGGAAGCCAAAATTTCTTTGTGTTATCAGAATTGTTAAACCTAGTCTCCCTTTTGGCTTATCCTAATTAATGTTCATTCTAAATTGCATTTTAACCTAGAAATTAATATATATATATTTTTGTAATTCCAAAAGCATAGCTCTCGTTGCTTTAAAAGAAATGCCCTTATTACTTGTCCACAAATCTTATAAGAATACATAGAAAACTATGTTATTTTCTAAATAATATTGAAAAAATCTGATGTGCTCCATTCAGATGTCTTGTTCTACCTGTTCTGCAAACAAGCTTCTTGCAAAAGATTCTTCTTCTTTCTACACCATGCTAATCCAAATAAACATTAGCAGAATGTTCTTATTACTTAGTTCCTTATAAGTAGAAGGGGACTAAGGGAATACACTAGACTAAAGTGATTGTCAAATCTTCTAGAAGCTGTCACTATGCAACTATCATTGAATTTTGCTTCTCTTTGCATGGCTGGGACTAAAACAAAAGAAATACTGACGTCTTCCTGCTTGAGAAAAATATGAGTATTTTAAAATATAAACAAATATCAAAGAATATCTCTAAAATGTTTAGCTCCACAACAAAAATGTACAGGGTACAAATTGTATGTTTCTACAAAATATTTTGTACAGTAAGTTTTTGTCTATCTCTTATGATTTACCAATTATGCAATAGCTATTCAGAATGAAGAGGACTATTCTCAGAAAATTAAAGATATGCATTTTATTTCTCATGCAAATATATTTAATATACGGCAATTTTATCAAAATCATTTCAAACAATTTTGAGAAAATCGCAACCTTCGAAACATTTTCCATGGAAAAGGTAGTTTGGTGAGGGGAATTTTCTTGAAAATTTTCCTGTGGCATCTTTTGGAGATGCTTAACTCAAATACTGCTTTTGGTAGTTAAATTATTTTTCGTTTTGGAGATATGCTGACCACAAAACACACACACACGAAACTTTTTCTGCAAATGCCTTTTACGGATCCAGGGGACCTCAGAACAGGTAGTTTAGGTGAAATCTGGATATAAATTTTTTGTGGAGTGCAACACCTTCTCTACCTCCTATGTACATTGCACATACGTGCTAGAGGAGGTAAAAATACTTTTATAAATACTTTTGTATATTGGCGGTGCCGCGGCCGAGTGGTTAGACCGCTCGCCTCCCACCTAGACGGCCCGGGTTCGATCTCAGGCGCCCCCATGTGGGATTTGTGGTGGACGAAGCGGCGTCCGGCGGGTTTTCTCCGGGTCTTCCGCTTCCCCCGGCCACTCATTCCACCAATTGCTCCATCATCACCTATCCTATCATCTATTTCGCTTGCATTTCATATCATCTACTTCCTCGCTCTCATGCCTGGTTCCAGATTCTCCAGTCTGTGGTTTCGTACCGTTGGCTCCGCGACAAGTATCTGCCCCTAGGCATCCGCTTGTAAGCCCTAGAGGGAGGAGTGTCAGTCCTAAATAAGGGAAGGATAAGCCAAGTACGAAAAAAAATCTGATGTGTTCCATTCACATAAGTTTCTCCACATCTCTGTAACAAATTATTGTTAAAAAGCTTATGCTTCTATTTACTTCATGCTAATCGAGTCTTATACGTGCTTCCTTGTAAGTAGCAGCAAAATAAGGGAGTACCATAGGTTAAAGTGATAGTCAAAAGCTGGTTGCTTTATGACTGAAGTTCCTTTGTATGTATGGACAGTTGATAAATTCCCTTATGAGAAAAGTATAGGTATTTTAGAACTGAAACCAGCAACAAGGAATATCTCAAAACGACCAACTTCACGAAAAAATGTATATAACATAAATTGTGTATTTTAATGAACTCTAAATTTTCTGTTAAGTTAGCTTTTGTATATCTCTTACGGGTTACCACTTATGCAAAATTCCATAAAATCCATCCAGAATAAAGTAGTCTTCAGAGCCTATTCCCAGAAAATTCAAGATATACATTTTATATGTCTGGTAAATATACGGTATTTTAATCAAAATCGTTAGAGATATTTTTAAGAAAATTAAAACAATTCTAGAAAGTTCCATCTAAAGGGTCGTTGGAGATGGGGATGTTTTCTTGAAAAATATTTGTGTCATCCTTGGAAGATACCACAGTTAAATACTAAGTTTGGTATTTAACGGTCTTTTCATTTTTGAGCTATGCTGTCCACACACAGACACACTGACACAAACGGACCTTTTTCTAAAAATGTTTTTTTATTTAGGGGGACCCAAAACATGAATTTCCGGTGAAATCTCGGTATCAAATTTTTGGATGCGTTACAATACCTTCTCAATACACTATGCACACGGTACGTGTAGAGAAAGTAAAAAGGGCACAACAAGCACGACCTAAAGGTGAACAGTATGTTTCAGACATAACCCTCCATCATAAGTTACGTGACTTAAAAGTTTGGGTGTAAGTGGTTTGCAGTATGAAACCATCCCTCGCAATTGCCAGTTTTCCATTTACTGGTTCCTTAATTGTGGTGCGAATCTCAAGTTGCAACCAGAGTCTTCGAGTTTCCAGGAAGCAGAGAGCCTCTCATCCATAGAGCAGGTTCGTCTTTTGTTTCCTAATGTTTGTTGCACAGTGGCAGGGGGAGCGGTCCCTTTGAAGGCCATCATGTTTTGGAGAAAAGTATAATAGCCAAGGTGAGGGCAGCAGTGATTCAAGAATCCCACCAACACGAAGCATTGCCAGCCGTATTGGAACATCTAACGGGACGGTTTATCAAATAATATACACCAATTTGGGTCTAGAACGGCGCCATAAAGTAAGTGGATCTTCCTTGAAAGAGCGACATATCAAAGAACGCTTCACCAACACAAGACAATTCTATGAACACTTTATGGCAGATGAAAAGTGGCAATGGGTGGTTTCTTTAGATGAAGTATGAGTTTATCTACAGTAAGTATGCTACAAAACTTGGCCGTCTCCTGGCCACGTACTGTACACTTGGCTGGCAGTAACACGGCCTGTCACCCAGCCACACATGCATGAAAGTCGAATAAAATCTCAAATCACATTAACAATTGCCAAAATAAACACAAAACACCTTATCACAGGAGATGTAGGAAATGTCGTACATGTGCATCAATATATCTACCGCATGTTCTGAGAACATTTTCATTTACACGAATTAGCTCAGCTTCCGAAATAGCGTTAATTTCTGTCCTGATATTTTGTTTTTGTTCTTTTGTATACTTTATGTTTCAAGTTGCCCTATAAATGAAAATCCAGGCCGTAAGATCAGGGGACCGAGCGGGCCATAAACCCTTACTAATGTTTCTTTTCTCAAAAATGTCCGCAATAAACTGTATTGATGCATCAGCTGAATGCGCGGTGAAAGAATCCTGCTGTAAACATCCATACCGACATTCAATGTCGGTCAGCTGTTCGAAGCATGATGCCACTATTAATATTTCTGTATCTTTCTGCATTTATGGTGCACTCATAAAAATAGGCCGCATTATTCTGTATCCATCTAGTGCGCACCATACCTCGATTTTTTTTTATCATTCAAGGGAGTTTCTTAAACGAAATCGGGTTTGCCTGTAGCATAATGTCGGTTATGTTGTGATGACACATGAAATGTAAATGAAACCATGCTTCGTCATTGAACAGTTTTAATCATAGATCGATTGTTCCATCATTAACATTCCTCTAAATCCAGTTACAGAAATTTACCCTACTCTGATGATCACGTGGTAACAATTCCTGGACTTAAGTAACCTTTTAAGGTTTGAGCTTTTTAAGTTTTGTTGCTTTCCATGCTGAGGCTTACGAAATGTCAGTTTCTTGTGCAAGGCGCCTAATCGGTTATCGAGGTGACCGTTCTAATTTCAACTCCGTAAGCTTACGCCTATTTACCTTTCTTTTCCTATCAAAAATTAAAATTTATTTATAAGCAAACGAGCGGCTTCTCTACACGGAACACGCACCCCAGGAAATGTAGTTTCAAATTGCCTTACAACTTCCCTGTAAGATGATGTATGCACACACGTATCGTATGTAAGCAATCTTTATGGTACTGTATACAGCATTTTGAAATCACTTCAAGCAAAACTAAATACTTCTAAACATTCCTAATTTTCTCGTGTGGCTGGACTAGAACAGAAGTAAGACTGACTCACGTGTGACGACAGAACGGATGTAGGACGCGTGCGCAGGGAAAGGCAGTGAAGGTCACTTGGGCCCTGCTCCTAGCGGCAAAGTTTTGTGACAAACGGACTACAACACAAATAAACCCCAGAAAATATATTAGATCAAGTGGGCCAAAACGGGCGCTCCATCTTCATTTGAGAGAACAATGACAAGTTTTCCAACGAGTTCATGGTGGATGCAGTTTACTGGTATCGGGGGAAACGTGGTATTCATAAAGTTGCCAACAATGTAAAATTTAATGCAGGGACCTTATCAAAGGGACCTTATGGACCCAATTTCTGATGAAGAGATTCCTCGGTTTTTGTGGTGTCGGTGTCTAAAATGTTTAAATTCGCATAGCTTAAGCATCCAGTCGCACTTCTCGGTGTTCCCAGCCTTGCTACCACGGGAAAGTTGCGGAAACAGGTGTCAACGTGATACCATTTAAAAGAATTCCTGTAAATTCACTAGACCCTCACCAATGGATTTTTGTGGATTGAAGTACTTTGGAAAGTTTGCCGGGAGGAGTGGGCTAGCATCCCTCTTCCTGTTTCTAGAAACAGTTTTCTACAATGGAATTTGCACTGTAGAGCCATAGTTCAAGCCTATGGGCATCACACTAAACTCAACAGGTGGTGGTGAAAGATTGTCTCGCCATGAAAAAGCCTAAGTAAAAACGTCTGAGCTTAAGTGGGGCTGCACAATTCTGACTTTGCTCCTGTTATATTACTCTCACAATTTTGATGCAGTCGAAAAAGTGCTATAAAATACCGAACTATAAGGACTTAACTAGTTGATTCTTTCTTGATATGTTTGGCATGAATTAATAGTAGACTTTGTGTTATGACAACACCAACAACGTTGCTAGAAACAATAGATGAGTACACTAAATTCTCCTGAAGATACAAAGGGTCGAAAATCATTTGGGAGTTGCACAGGATATATTGATCAAGATAGCAAAAGCAAGAAAATTAGAGATATGCTTTTAAAAAGTGATTTACTAGATGAGGTACAAAATCAATAAAGTCCTGCAAGGTTTTAATTTTGATAACGGTACTTATGAAAGACACTTGCTATTTCAGCTATGCACCGAGGACATCAATTGAAGTGGAAATAGGTTTTTCAATGTATTGAATTGTACTTCAGGATAATCGGCAATCCTTCAATGCTGAATAAAATGTATCTACAGTCTTCAATAATGCGTTATTTTATTTTATTTTTTTGTTGCATATTTTTTTTTTTAATTTAAAGTGATTATATGGGTCATTTTCAGTAAATGGTCATCAAATGCCAAGTCATACTCTGCACTCATATTTAGTCATTACTGAGCGAAATGATCCAGGCGGTTTCGTCTGTTGCCCGTATTCGGGAGGTCGTAGGTTTGATTTCCGCAGCTTGCCTCACCCATGTTTTTTTTCGGCGGTTTCCCCGGGTTGCCAGGGGAATGCTGGGTAGGTTCATTACATCCCCGAATTTTCCGGTCCACCATTTCCTTTCCCACAATCATCTCTTTCAGGGTTGCAGGATCAGGCGACGGTGTTCGGCGGGTTTCGGCTGGATGGTGATTTCCGCACTGTAAAAGGCTATCCTGCCGTCGTCGACGTCGGAAACGCTTGGGCGGGACCTGTATTCCGGTTTCAGAGCTCCCTTTGGAGGCTCGTGAGCAAGGCCTAGGGCACCGTCGGAAGCGTTCCGACGCTGCCCTATCATCATTCGGATCTGTTCGCCCTTCGGGGCTCTCATCTCATTCCTCCCTCCCTGGGGTCACGTAAGCGGCAAAGGTCCAAAAAGGTTTACGTCCGGTACTCTGTCCTGGGGGCTCTGTCCCAGAATAATCCTACATCATTGTTGGGAATATTTATTTAGAAGGATTACGTATATTTATACTTTGATATGCCTCAGTCCTAAGGTTATCTGTTTGATTTTAGCTCGTTTATGTGCCTTTTTTTAACAACTAAAGATTCACTGTGAAACATTTGTATTACTCTGTGGTTCATAATACAGTAGTTTTAAAGATAGTTAGAAGAATAATTGTTGAAAGCTGTCTATCCCTTTGGTTTAAATATTTATTGCTATTTTGATAACAGAATTAGTTCATTCCTTTTTTTTTTTTTTTTTTTTTTTTTTTAACAAAATATTTGTTTAAAAATATATTTTTGGAAACTGAGTACGTTGATGATTGTCATGAAAGGGTATATACTTAGTCTTGTAAATCTTTGCTGACTTACTTACAGTGCTGGAGTAGGGAGAACTGGAACATACATTGTAATTGATGCCATGCTGAAGCAGATCCGAAGTAACACCGAAGTCAATATTTTTGGTTTCCTCCGTCACATTCGCACTCAGCGTAATTTCTTGGTCCAGACTGAGGAACAGTATATTTTTATTCATGATGCACTTCTGGAGGCCATTGAGTGTGGAGAAACCAATATTGACCAAGCTTTTTTGCCTCGATACATTCAAAACCTACAAGCCAGCGATCCTTTGGATGAGAAGGCAGAACCATGGAAGATGTTGGAAGCTCAATTCCAGGTTAGTAACAGGAGCTAATATTCGTAATTATCGATAGCATTGTTCAGTATTGAATTCATTTTATAGTTGATGGAACAAATGCTTGTTTTTTCCTCCAAAATATTCCTTCCATTTTGGTTATTGCAAAATTGGGAATGCCTTAAATTTCAAACCAAAACTTGAAGAAACTATGTCATTTTTACGATATTCAATATGAATGTCAATTTTAAAATCTTGATGGGTTCCATTCACATGACTTTTTCTATCTATTCTACAAACAATTCTAACAAAGGTCATTCTTTTATGTACATCTTGTGAATCAAGATAAACAGTAGCAGAAATTGTCTTCTTACTCAGTTCCTTATAAGTAGAAGGGAAGTAATGTAATACACTCAGCTAAACCGATAGTCTAGCCACTAAGCAATTGTCATTGAAGTTTCGTTCTCTTTCCACGGTGAGAAGTACAACTAAAGAGAGATGAAATGGATGAGGGTTTTGCCTTTGAGAAGAGTTTAAGTATTCTAAAATTGAAACGAATAAACCAGGGAATATATCTGAAACGGCTAGCTAAAATAAAACTGTATATTGACATAATTTGAGTGTTTTAATGCGATCTACATTTATTGTGTTGTAAGTTTTTGTCCATCTCTTACCAGCTATGCAGAAGTCATTCGGAATGAAAAGCACTTCAGGGACTATTAGCAAGAAATTTAGAATATACACTCTATTTGCCATGTAAATATCATTAATACATTTTAATCGAAATTGTTATAGCCATTTTTCAGAAAATGAAACAGTTTGAAAAATGTTTCATGTAAAGGGTAGTTTGGAGTGGGAGGACTTTCCTGAAAATCTTTGGGTCTATCCTTCATAAATGTTGAATTTAAATACTAAGTTTGGTATTTAAGCAATTTTACATTTTTGAGTTTTACTGTGCACTCACTCACTCACTCACTCACTCACTCACTCACTCACTCACTCACTCACTCACTCACTCACTCACTCACTCACTCACTCACTCACTCACTCACTCACTCACCTTTTTCTAAAAGTCCTTTTTAATTAAGGGGTGCTCAAAACATGTGTTTCTGGTGAAATCCCAGTTTCAAATTTTGGGTGAAATTCAATACCTTCTCCATCATCTATGTACATCTTACATACCTGCTATAGAAAATAAAAATAAGTGAATTTATCCACTTGAAGCATGGCATTAGGTGATTTACCCTTACTTCTATGCAGCCAGTATAAGCTCATTGCATTTTATCTGCATATTAGAAAAACCAGCCTGGAAACTTTTCTTTCATACTTCAGCTATAGCATAACAGAAACACTCATTATTTTTCACCATATTGGTCACAGATTATGAGTTCTTGACTGGCATAGCTCCAATATTTTCTTTTTGACTGATCTTCTCATGTGATCATATAAATAGTTTATTGAGGAGATTTTAAACTTTGGCACTGCTGGTAATGTTAAGGTATTTATAACAATCAAAATAGGCAGGCAGAAAAAGACAATGAAAATGTGAGAAAAGGTGTATAATATAATTAATAATTAAAATCCAGATAAAAAAAACATACAAAATATATGTTTTTGTTGCATATTACAACACTGTAAATGTTATTGTGTTAGATTCTGTCGGTATAAATCTAATGAAAGCTGATAGATGTGGAAACGGTTGCTGGAAATAATCTATTTTCACCAATGTTTGAAATGAGAGCAAATTTGTGCTTTACTGTTGATGCCTTTATTATAAAATTGTTCCATTGTTGTTAGTGATATAACTGTGAGGTGTACTTTTCATAGGTTGACTCAAGATAGTCATCTTAAGCACTCCATCCATCCATCCATCCATCCATCCATCCATCCATCCATCCATCCATCCATCCCATCCATCCCATCCATTCCATCCATCCATCCATCCACCCATCCACCCACCCATCCATCCATCTTAGGTCTAAATGATTTGCCTTTGGAGCAAATTGCTCATGACATTAATGCTTACTCTTGACTATTTGGGTTAGTATTTTGGGGTTTTCTTTAAATTAACACGTGCATTCACACTTACAGAGTTTGAGAGTTTAGGGAAAAATTCTACCAAAGAAAATATCCTCATCCAGCTGGGAATCAAAACCAAGATCTCTGGATTTGGAGGTTAACACCAGACCACAGAGGTACTCTGAATAGTGTTATGTCTGCATCCATACAACAGTAACAGACCATCTCTATTTGCCAAAGTGTTTTGCATACAGTTCTTTCTGATACTGGGAAACCCACATTCAGAGAAAAATGCTGAACTTTTAGCAGTATTCAAAACCACAGTATAAAATTCGGCCAAATTCCAGTATAAAGGACATCCAAGTTCCAAGAGAGAAGGGTGGCCATCATCTAGAGTTTCCTAAATGTAATTTGAAGATACTTTTAAAGAGTTTTAGAAAGATAAAAATGGTGCTTAATAATTCAAACAGGCAGTTAGACATTCTAAATGAAAATAGGCAAAATTAAAAGTAGTTTTATCTCTGTTCATTACATCAAAATATATTATATCTACATCACTTTGGATGTATTATCACCTAGTGGTTAGACTGGCCAAGTGATCAGACTGATTGCCTCCCATCTAGACTGTCTGGGTTCGATCCAAGGTGCCTACATGTCAGATTTGTGGTGAATGAAGCAGTGTCTGGGTGGGTTTTCTCCGGGTCCTCCAGTTTCCCCACCACTCATTTCACCAATTGCTCCATTATCACCTTTCCTATCACTCATTTTGCTTACATTTCATATAATCCACTTTCTCATGCTCATGCCTGGCTACAGGCTGACCCTCGTTCCAGGTTCTCCATTCTGTGGTTTCATGCCATTGACTCCCTGACAGGCTTCTGACCCCTAGGCATTCCCTTCTAAGTCCTAGAAGTACGGGGAGGACAAGCCGACTAGGAATGAACAAACTAATAAACAGGCAATTTGCCTATCATTTGGGTTTTACGGATAATATTAATTTTTTAGATTTAACATGCATCATTTATAATTTGTGTTTCAGCTTGTAACTTCATTCCAGCCAAGGGACTTCAATCTTGTGTCTGCTAATAAACCAAGTAATATGATGAAGAACCGAACCAAGGATTTGCTTCCAATAGAAAGTGCTAGAGTTCATCTTACACCAAAGCCAGGAGTTGATGGAAGTGATTACATAAATGCTACTTGGCTGCAAGGTGATTCTTGGCATAGTAGTGTTTTTTTCATTTGCTGAGTTTCAACAGTCTTGTACTTTTCACATATTGTACAGCATCTTGTTTTGACTTCATAAATAACTGAGGTCTGAAGCTACAGGATAATGCTATGAGCTTAGTCTCAACTAACTACATTGTAACTAATGAAAAAAATAGGAATATTAATGAACATAACACGAGAACAAAACAGAACAACTACTTTAGAAACAGGTTATGGGGATCATTAACTTTCAAATATATTGAAAGTGTTGGAAAAGACCAATATATTCATTTACCTCATTCGATCAAGGAATTAATTGAAGAAAATTAATGCTCTAAAAACTTACCTTATAAAAAGTGCTCTTTACTCAATATATTAATATAAAGAGGAACAAAATTGAATGATTCCTAATTTAATTTTCTAGCATTAGTTTTCTAAAATTTCTTATCACTTTATGTAGATCTATTCAGATCTATATTTAGTTTTAGTGTTGAATTGGTAATATAAATATATGTTTTCTAGATTTTGTAAAATTGATGATCCTTAATCTACCATTAGTTTCCTAAATTCTGTTACTATTTCATGTATCTATTATCTATTGAGATCTACAGTTATATCTACTTGTTTAATTGATACTTTAAATATGTATCCTATCTTTTGTAAAATTGATGATGCTTTGTAAAAACATTACAGATGGCAAATGTAAAAACATTACATTTTCCATGAATTGGGCTTTGTGTGATATTGGTATTATTGGAAGTAAAACTGGTGCCTAATTTACACATATTGAACAGTTGATACTTTTTAAACAAGTTCTATAGCTTGAGAATTTGGTTGATTAAAATTGTTTTTAATATGTTATGTAGGTTTTCACAAGCTGCATGAATTTATCATTACTCAGCACCCATTAGGAACTACTACTCATGACTTCTGGCAAATGGTTTGGGATCACAATGCACAATCAATTGTTGTGCTGTCTGATGTGGATGATCAGGTAATTATACTAAAGATGGTGTTTATTTCTGTTGAAGCTGTATTGAGCTGTATTAACCATTTAATTTTTTGCTGCACAATACTTAGATGAACCTAAGAAAAGACACATTTGCTGCTGGACCTAAGAGATACTGGGAGTGAAGTTCTCAATGTATCCTCTTTAAAGGTTATCAGGTTTAAAATGTTTCTTATTATGGTAATAAGTAGTAAATGATGCTTAAAATTTTAATGTACTACATTCATATTCCAAGGTTTTAAATATTTTTTTCAAAATATTGGTATCTCTCTATAAGCTTTTCACAGTTTAAGAATTCAAACAGAATTATTATTATTATTATTATTATTATTATTATTATTATTATTATTATTATTGATGTGGTTATTATTGTTATGGTTCTTGTAAAATATTTTGAGTTTAAGGTATTTATTTGCATTTTTCAGGAATTTGGTGTCTTTTGGCCAATGCCTGGAGCAGAGATTGAGGCTGATAATTTCAGGGTGAAATTTGTGGAAGAGAATAACAACCCAGATCATGTAACCCGAGACTTCACTGTTCAGTCTCTGCAAGATGATTATGAACTTGCTGTACGCATGTTCCATTGTGCCAACTGGCCTCACTGCTGTAGCCCCTCTCTGGCTTCTCTTTGTGAACTGATTAGTGTCGTACAGGAATGGCATGAGGGATATCAGAATGGACCTACAGTTATTGTGGATAGGTAATGTATACATTTTTACAATTATGGCCAGTACCAGATGTTCATTTTTATCTATGACTTCCCATGCAAGAAATGTTGTCGTCAATGCCATCTCTAGCAACAAGGTATTCTGCTGAATGTGATGCCATCCTGATGAGGCAACTTGAATTCTGTCCCTCTAGTGGCAGGTGTCGGAGTAGGTATTATCATATTAGACAATGATGCATGACAGAGGAAAGTGTAGAGGTCACAGCTTAAACTGCTGTCCTCAGTAAATGCTGAATATACACTCACCAACTCTTTAATCATACAAATTAAATGATTTGTGTACAAATAGGGTTCACATTTTACAATTGCACTGATGAATAAATCAATGCATATGCTCTACTAAATAGGTATATTCAATAATTTGGGATCTTGAAAAGCTGTACATAAATCCAAAAGAAAGTGATATAAAAGTGTAATTCTCAGCAGGTTAAATCCCACAAACTTCTTCTTAAATGTCTTTCTCTAACAACTATCATTCATTTTTTTAATTGACCTCTAAAAACTAATCATAAAAACTTATTTCTCCATCTCCTTCATGTTAATCAAGTTTCATTACATGTTTCATAAGTGTAAAGGACACAGAAGAAATTGCTGGCCTTAAAATTCCATGTTGTGTGACACATTAGCCTCCTGATCCAAAGTTGTGGTTTCAAACCTGGCCCAGACAGATGGTTTTAAAGTGTGCCTAGTATGCAAGCCCCTTGGCAGTAAATCTATTGACACATAAAATAACCCCTTTAGAGAAATTCTGGCACACTGGCAATGCTAACATGATCCTGGCACTTAACAGCAATATTAACAAATAAATAATCTTTTCTCTCAATTACATCATGAGAAACAACTGAATAGCAACTGTGCTATAAAGAATGGCAAAGCATTAACCAATAATAATGAATATCTCAATAATACTGCAAAAACATAATTTGAAACAAATTGTGAGACTTTAAAGAGGTTAGTTGTATTAAAATTTGATTTGAGTTTGAATTCGTAACATTAGAATCTCATTGAAAGCTAATTTTACTTGTTCATGTTTGAAGTATGTACACCTAATTGTAGCATTCTGCAATTGGTGCAGCATTTTTATAAGTTTTATGTTTTGATTTATTTCATGGTTTTATGACCAGAAGTAGTGCGAAATATTGAGTTTCACATGAGCTTGTATTAATTGCTCTCAGATGTTCTTTTAATTTCATTTCATGCTTTTATATATCTCTTAAAGTTTACCAGTTAAAAAAATTATATAGGGTTGCTTCCAAATAAAGAGAATTACACAGACTATTCTTGAATATGCATTTTATTTTCCATTTAAATATCTGAAATATATAGTATTTTGATTAAAAATATTACTTCCATTTTTGAGAAAATCCAAAATTAGAAAAATGTTGCTTGTAAAGACTATTTCGTGGCAATCAAAATTTCTGAAACATTTTAGTGTGTCATCCTTGGAAGATTCTGAACCTAAATATCAAGTTTGGTATGTATTGGTCATTTCATTTTTGGGCTATGTTGTTTATACAACATGCACACACTCACAAACGCACGCAAACACGCATGCATGCAAATACACATGGACCTCTTTCTAAAAATTTGTTTTTTGATTTAGGGATGTCAAATCATGTAATGCCATTGAAATCTTGACATCACATTTTTGGTTGTAATGCAATACATCCTCTATTCACTAAATGTGATGTAGAGAAAGAAAAAAAGTGGTACAAAAAGAACATTTTTACTAAGTTTTCTTCAAAATGTAGCTTTCTTTTAAGATATACATTCTTCCCTGGCATTACATGATTGTTTTGAAACTTGAAAATAATGATCATAATAATCATTGACTTCCCGCTTGAGAAAAGTTTAAGTAGTCTAAAATTGAAACCAGTAACAAGGAATATCTTAGAAATGATTAATTCTATAAAACAGATGTATATGACATAAACTGTGTGTTTTAATGAGCTCTTTATTTTTTTGTGGAGCAAGTTTTTTTCCATCTCTTATAGGGCATTAGAGGCTATTCCCAGAAAATTCAAGATATTCATTTTATCACAAAAATGTCTTAAATATATGGGATTTTCATCAAAATTAAATGCTAGAGACATTTCTGAGAAAATAATAATTTTTGAAAAGCTCCCCATGTAAAGAGCATTTGGGGTGGGGGAATTTTCCTGAAAACCTTCATGTCACATCACTGGAAGATACTCAATCTAAATACCAAGTTTGGTATCCACCCAACTTTTTGTTTGAGTTATACTAAAAAGAATGTTACAAAAGAAAATGTTATACACACACGCACACACTCTCACACTCACACACTCTCACACTGTCACACTTATATACAGCAATGGGGTGAATGAATCATGTCTTGAATGCCAACATTTTCAAACTTCTACAAACCACAGTGTCTTGTTTACACCATATGCAGTACAGTTATGTGGCTGCCGCAGCAAGGCTGTTGTATGCTATTACTAAACACACTACTCTCCCTGTGTCTTCTCTGTAGCTCAAAGCATAAGGGAAAATTGAAGTCACATAGAGAATTTCATGACCTGTTTATATCAACTTCAAGGCAGGTAAACTGAAGAGCAGTGTTTGAAATCCCAACAATGACATACAATGATTTTACCATGATCTACCTTTGCATAACTAACTTGAAATTAATATTAACTCCATGGCACAACAGTCCACAAGTGGCCAAGTTCTTCCGCCTGGCTGCTGCATCCCCCATCTTGACCTGAAGGTGTCATGAATGGGGTACAGTGAGACATGATCCCTTCCAGGCCGGTTAATGCAATCTTCTCAATCTGGAGCCTCTACTTCTCAATCAAGTAGCTCGTCAATTGCCTCCCAGGGACCTCATGAGGCTGAATGCAGCCTGGGTCAGGTCTCCCAGCAGGGTACCAGGTCTCCCGCTTGACAAGCAGTCATGCCACATCATGTATAAGGAGGCAACCAAAATTAACATTATCCTAAATAAATGTTATTACCGATTTATCAGAATTTTGCAAGCAATTGAATATAAGTGAAACTACTCGGTTTTGTGACAATTTTTGTAGCACTTTTTTGTCTTACATGGTTTGCTCCTTACTTGCTATGATTTTTTACTTTAGTTTGTAATACTGAGCTTGTCCTCGTATATCTCCCAGCAATTTGGTACTGTTGTTGGGGATACTCCAATTAACTCTACAGCTCCTGTAGTGTAAATTTCTGAATAATGGCAACAATTTTCTGTTTGTTGTTCATGTCTTAGTGACATTGCAGCAAATACATTTTTTACAAGGTAGTGTGGGTCAATAAGCTACATGCATTTAAGTCACAAAATATGAAATATGAAAATGCAAATTCTTCTAGAAGTTGAAATATGTTATGTTCAAATATTTACACATGTTTTCAAAGTGTTAGGAGTAGAACAAGAGTGGGGTCAGCCAGCAAAGCAGGGAGGGAATGTGTCTTACTCATTCCACACTCTGTTGTTGAGTGGTAAGCATACTTGTTTGCTTCCAACTAGCACCTGGAGGAAGACCAAATTTGTTACACTGAATGTTATCTAGAGATGATTGCATATATTAAACAGACCTACTATGCATCAGAGCCAATGGCTCAACTGATCAATCAAAACTATGCAAAACCATTGTTAATGTCATGTTTATGTGAAATAAAACAGAAACCAAGGAAGTATAAGCTCTACATAATTAGGAAGTTAACATTGTTTTCAATAATACAATGAACAAAAGTATGAACAAATAAGAAAATCAGTTCAGAATTTTAAAATGCTAAAGTTAATAATGTAAGGATCTTAATAATAATACCACAGAATCCCTGAACACTGTTTTATATATAATGAACATAGGCTCTTATTTTAAATTATTGTTTAAATCATATTTATTTGATACCAAATCCTTTCCAATACACCCAGATAACTAATTATAAACAATAATTATTCAGGTAATAGAATTTGATTGTGAATCTGCTGTCCTATATATAGCAACTGTATATAACAACTGACCATCCCAGAACTGAATATAAATAGTGAATGAAATTTTCTGAAAAATAGCTATCAGAGAATATGGTCAATTACATGAGCTCTAGTTATAAATTAAGACGACAATGATAATAATAGCCTTATTTAATTTATTTATCTTAATAACTGTTATGATAACTCAGATCTACAGAGACAAATTAGGTCAGTGGATGATGCACATTATTAATTTTTGATAATTATGTTCTTCGTTATTGGTTTGAATTTCCAAATAATTTATACTTCTCTCAATTGTAAATCACTATTATTTTCTTTTGCCATTTCTTTACATGTTCATGAAAATAGCAATGTCAAAGTTGCCACGCAATGACTTGACCATTGATTTGGCCTACTGCATTCTTCTTATAGCTGCAACAAAATGTATAAATGTGGAATGAATGTTTATCTGCATTAGTAAGAGGTAGATAGAAGAATTAGCATTTTAAGACCACTGTATAGAACATCAACTAGAGAAGATCACATAATTTGCAATGCACGAGATTTATTTATTCTGCATCTCATTAAAATGCTACATAATAAGTCATTTACATGACTTTCTCTACCCATTCTTCAGTAATTATTTTTAAAACAATTTTTTTTGCTCTGTGCTTCATGTTGATTAAGACAAAATTTGCAGAAATGTTTTTACTATGTATTTCCTTGGATATATAGTGTTAATAAAAGGAATACATTAGACTTAAGTGATTGTTAAATCTTTAAAGAGCTAGTCACTATGTGACAGTTTGAAATTCCATCCTTTTTTATTTATTAGGAAAAAGAAAAATGAATAACAACTTATATTTGAGAAATGGAAAATTGAAACCAATTAGGACCATCTGGAATGTGTACATTTTTTGTGTAGTAAAAATTTGTCTATCTCTTGTTCTTTATGCAAAAGTCACCCAGAATGAAGATAACCTCAGAGGCTGTTCCTGGAAAATCCATAATATACATTTTATTTATCTTGAAAATGTCTTAAAAGTGCTATTTAATCAAAATCATTAGAGTAAATTTTGAGAAAATCAAAATTTTCGAAGTTTATGCATATAATGAGTGGTTAGGGAGGGACATACTTGAAAACCTTCCTGTTGTACCATTGAAAGATGCTGAACTCAAATATAAAATTTAACCAACTTTTTCTTTTGAGTTATGCTGTATGCACGCATGCACGCTCCCTCCCTCCCTCACTCACTCTCACACGTTTCTACCTACTATGTACTATCTGGTAGAAAAAGCAAAAAGGGATTTTTGGGTTCAGAGTAAAACATTATCATACTATCAATGATTTATTCAAAATCAACTAGAGGTTTTTTAAGGTTATAATTTTTTTTAAATGCGTGCTTATGGTTTTGATTTAGTCATCATATTATATCAGTATAATGCCAGCACATCTCTTACAGGAGCACTAAAGTAATATTGAAAGCTCCCACTACTGTGGAGCACTGCTATTTTTTTGTATATATTTTCTCCAGATGACTCCACTAAGCAATATACATTTTGGTCTGTCTGCAGTCATCTGTTAGCCACAAGTCATATACACTGTTGGATTCATCCCACTCTATGCATCTATAATAATTTCTGCACTTGTATTTAATGTGTTTTGTTTATATTAAGCATATCTTTCATAAAATAATTATTTTTAAAGTTATATACTGTGGTTAAGCAAATAATAATCTTCAGGTTTATATTCCTAAAGCACAGGCATGTATTACCTTATACTGCCTTAAGATCCATATAATAAATTATTTCCTTTTAACAATAAATCAAATAACAGAATCCCATTGCCATGTATCTTTAAAACATATTTTGAAAAATATGTGACCAACATAATACATTGTTACACTCAATTGTATCCATAATCTTTCACAGTGGTAGTTTTTTTTAAAACCGACCAGATGACCATGGAAACTTGCTAATTCTATTGTCAGAAAATTCAAGATATACATTTTTTTTTGTCATGAAAATATTTTAAACCTATGGTATTTTTGTCAAAATCAATCCAGTTTTGAGAAAATCAACATTTTTGAAAAGTATTCGACAGAAAGGGTAGTTGGGGTGGGTGGATTTTCTTGAAAATCTTCGTGTCACATACTTGGCACATGCTGAACAGACTTTTTGTTTTTGAGTTATGCTGTACATAGACACACAGAACAGAGAGGGAGAGAGAGAGAGATAGAGCTAGAGACTTTATCTTAATCTGCTTTTTTATTCAGGGGGTCTCAAAACATGCATTTTGGTGAAATATTGGTATCAAATTTTTGGGTGGAATACAGTACCTTCTCTATCTACTATGCAATGTACATTCACATACGTGCTAGAGAAGGTAAAAATCTACTTAATTTGCTATGCAACTAGTTCAAACATTAAAAAGAAAGCTACATAGAAATGTAATTGCAAAGAGCATCATATTCATATGTGAATATTTACTTCAAGGAATGGAGGAACTGAAGCTGCTACATTTTGCTGTCTGACTACCCTGATTAAGCAACTGGAATACGAGAATCACGTGGATGTATACATGTATGCTAAGCTGTACCACAACAAGCGCCCAGGAATATGGAAGCGTCAGGTAAGCTCTATGTTGTTGGATAATTATTTACTTCAAGCTACAAATTAGTTGATCACAGAACCTGAGATGTGTTATCACTAAGGGATAGATTTCTATGACCTTAATATTTTCCTCTGCAGTTTTTAATCCTTTTAAAATGATATGTAAGCGTGTTTCTTCCTATGAAAATGAAGTGTTTTTTTTTTTCAGTCATATAATACATGTTGTGATATTTTTAGTGTTATATGATTATAGGCTCAATACAAAAGAAAACAAAAAAAAAAAAAAAAAAAAAAAAACTAGAAAAACAGTATAAGCACAGTAGGATATATCATAATCCTAGCTCAAAAAATTAACTTCTCTCATACCAAACAGATTTAGATTAAAGCTTGCATAGTAATTACATTTACAAGTAGCTTGCCCTTTTTATTATTTACAATATCCTGAACACATTTGGATAATAGAAGCTTATTCCTCAGTTAACATTTTTTCACAAAATATTGCACAGAAGTTACAAGTATCATGCTGTAAGTGTATACAAATAATGAAATTATTTGATTAATGGAAACTACCTCTTTATAGGGGGTGAAGTTAGCAAAATGACTATTCTTTGTTACTTAAAATATTTTCATAGATCTTTGGATAATGGTAGCTACCCTTTATGCAGGATTAATTTAGACAAAAATTAATAACTTCTTTTAAATTCAATAGATTTTCATGAACTTTTTAATAAAGCTTTAATAGGAGTATGCTGCTATTGGTAGAAATTTTTAATCATGTAATAGTGGCACATGTTGACGTTTGCCTACTGGAATGTACAGGTGCCTGATCTTACTTAATAATAAAGCAATTGAACACAGCAGTCGGGCAAACAAAGGCCTTTGTGTTGCTTCTCTGTAAAATAGTTGCAATGTTGGCAACTGCAGCTTTCAAAACCGTCCATCTAGAACATATATCCTGAGGCTTTGATGATTAGGTCGCCCTCTGCAGTATGGTGGTTACCATGCTAACTTCATATACCCAAGTTCATGGGTTCAAACCCAGCAGAGGATGATGGATTTTTTCAGGCGTAAAAATCCATTGCATGGCTTCCTTTGGAAGGGAAGTAAAGCTGTTTGTCCCGTGTTGTAGATTTATGACGCGTAAAAGAACCTCAAGCCTGAAATTTTGGCAAAATTAAGCCGTCTTTCATGCCCAATATAGAATGGGACGCTGAGAACCACAGCAGTTAAAGAGCATCCATAAATAAAACTTCATATCCATTTTGATGACTAGAACCTTCATTTCCATTTTGATGACTAGAACCTGCAGAGCCCAGCTATGGACTACGTAAAGAGCTGACAAGTGCCGACTGGTGTGTGTGTGTGTGTGTGTGTGTGTGTGTGTGTGTGTGTGTGTGTGGGTGGGTGTGCGCGCGCGCGTAATGAAGTGAACACAGAGAATAAGTCTGCAGTGGACACTGTAGTCAATTGTGAGTTGTGACTCAGTTGTATTGTGTACGAAATGTGTAACATTAGTGTTACCAGTCTAACGCATTGTAGTATGTTGAGTGCCCTAGTAGCAAATGAAGTGAGTTTATCAGAAACTGGTGTTCTGATTTGTTACTTTGGTGATCCACAGAGCTGATTGAGGCTTAATTTCAAGGTCAAACTGGTAAATCCAAGCTCACCACTGACAATATCAGGAACCCACCAAGAGTTGTTTCCATCGAATCTGGACAATATTTCTTCACACCACTCAACTAGGGTGTGCTTTTACGATCAATTAAGTTGTGGGGCACTCATTGGGATAACACTTTTCTCACATGAAGACAGTCATGCAATATTTTGGAAACTGCTGGCAATCCAATCTGTATAGCTACCTTAATCTGCTTAAATGTCACAAGACTATTTTTGCTGATCATTATTTCCACAGCAGCTTTGTTTTTTTCAGTCACTGCTATAGATGGATGACCATTCCTTGCCTCATCCTTTAATGAAGTTTGGCCACTTTTAAACTTTTGAATCTACCAGAAAACTGTGGTACAGGAAGAAGCACTGTCCCTAAAAGCCTGTAGCAAGCACTCAACACTTTGGATATAAAATCATATTTTTTTGTTGAGATATACTGTTGTCTCTCTCTCACTCATAATGTTACTAGGCTAAATGCTAGAAATGGATCTTTCAAGTGATGTTCTATAATGTTTAAAGTCAGTGGTTTGCAGAGATTAGAAGAGGAAGAGATTTCCTTGAAAATAAAGACCATTCAGCATGGCCAACTATAACAACAATGGATGATACAAGATATCTGCAATATTGAATTGGATTGGCAGCTGTGAACATCATTCTTAAAGTAAAAGTTCATGTCAGGAAGCTATGCAATCTCTCTGAGGCTATTTCACAAATGATCAGAAGCTGACATGTATGCAATGTTGCCAAGAAATGATAGATTTGATGGGGGAGTACTAAAACTATTTAACTCATAACAGGTGACAAAAATTTAATGTACCAGTATGATCCAGAAACTAAGTGGCAATCATTGGTCTGGGTCTTCCCAGGAAAGGATCCATAAACAGAAGTGAGGTGAGGAAGAGGTGTTGGCAAGAAAGTGATCTTTCTGTTCTCAGCTAGTGCCATATTATGGCAATTCCACTTGAAATTAAAATTACTGTTACAGTCAGATGAAACACCAAAAAATATCTGCCAAAGTTCTTCAACTAACATAAAACAAAGTGAGCTAAGATGATCTGCATGGAAATGTTGCACCACAGCACCACCTCTGCCTATGCTGCACTAAGAAACAACCCAACTTCTGCAGCAGTCAGGAATCAAACATATGTCCCATCCTCCATAAACTACAAATCTGGCCCCATGCACCTTTATCGTATTCCCTAAAATAAAATAAAAAATTTGAGGTAAACAATTTGAATCACCTGAAGGTGCAGTAGCTGCTTACAAAGAATTTATTTCCACTCTCTCCACAAAAGAATGACATTAGGCATTTAAAAAGTGGTTTGAAATAATGAGACATTGTATAGAGTGCAGTAGAGAATACTTTGAAAATATGCAATGATTGTATCTAAATTTTTAAAGAAATGCTATTGCATTCATTCTCAAAAGTTTGGGGTGACACTCAATGATGTTTGCTCCCAAGAAGTTTTCTGGTTTACTTCAGTATGCACACTTCTGTATGCAATATCAATGTACACATGAAATCATAATTTAATAAGACTTTAGGCATACTTTGGTGAAGAAGTAAAAGAAAGGATTATTATTAACTGTAACAGTTGCACATAAGAATCAATACATTCATTTTAGTCTATACTTCAAATAAATTGTGTGATTTTATGTGTATATCTTTAAACATTTATCAGTTATACAAAATTACATTCTTTTGGAATGATTCCTGGAGAGTTTAAGATACATATTTATTTTTGGATAAGAAGAGTCAGACTGAAAAATTCAATGCCATAGACAGGACTTGAACCACAGTACTCCCGATCTTTAGCCAGTTGCTCTGCCACTGAGCTACCATGGTATGTTGCCATTGAATTTTTCAGTCTGACTCTACCTATCCAACTCCTGTCCTACACATGGCTTGTGTGAAAAACATCAATTACTCTAATACATTTATTTTTTATTATAAAATCTTAATGAAAATCCTTAGTGTCATTTTTGGGAAAATAAAAAAAAAATTACTAAGTTTCCTTGTAAAGGGTAATTTTGGCTGTGGGGATTTTCTTGTGTACTGAGATTACATTTTGAATTGTGTTGGCGAGAGATAGAGAGAGAGGGAGAGGGAGAGGGAGATATGCACACACACTGATTTTAAGGGGCACAGACTGATGCACAGGAGGTCTGCATTTTTAATCCCACCAGGACTGTTCTCCCTGACTGACATTTTTTGCAGTATTCATAACTGCCAAATGTAAGAGACATACTATAAATTTAGGTGGGTAACATTTCCTTACCTGTTTTTCTTTCTTAATTATCATATAATTTCACATATCACTGGTATCACTACACCTGTAGTGCCATCTAAAGTAATAGTTGAACACTGATTAAAAAAAGATACCATAGTTTTCTTTAAATTGCCTTTTCAGAAATCAGGGAGTCTTAAAGTCCTGATGAAATCTAGTGTTGCCCAAATTATTTGCTGTAAATCTTGAACAAAAGTGGGAAGCTTAAGGAGACTAAGGGGTTTCAAATCTAACTTCTATAATTTTACAATTAGGAGCTTAATTGTTGTACACATATTGCTAAATGACATGAAGTTTCAACTCTGCACTTTTAATTGTTTTTTAGTTATTTATGTCTTTGTTTAAAAAAAAAGTGAGCTTTTAAATCTATCTCTGCCTGCAATTTTAATGCATTTAGGCCAAAAATGTCGCTTAATGTTCTAGAAACTGTGGTTAATTAAAATAAATAGCAGATTTTTTATATGTGCAGAATAAAAATCTATATGGTGTACTGATGACATAATTTTTGCATTTTTTGCTCTCATGCCATATACTTATTTTTTATTCATGAACCATGCAATATATAAAAAATCTAATACTCATTTTCATTAGTCATAGTGTCTTGCATATTCAGAGATATTTTCAGCCTCTTTGCATTAAAATTGTAAGAGGAGATAGCTTTTGATTGCAGCAAAATGCTTAAAAAAATGAACAGGACATTAGGTTTATAGTTTACATGTAAAGGGCATTTAAAGGGTACAGGTTTTTAAAGATGTATTTCATTAAGTTAGAAAAATCATAGGGCCACAAAACTTCACAAATATATATAGCAAGATTGATAGATTCGTTTTTTGCAAAAAGACAAAAACAATTCTTTTTTCATCTAAAATGACATACCACCTGTTTGCCCCATAGGTTATTATGTGTTTACCTTATCAATGATGGTACAAGGTCAATACAATTCACGTCAGTAGAAGACTACTTGAATAGTTGAGAACTTGGTGTAGAATCCAAATTTTTTGAAGTGCTTTTGCATCTTGATTTTTGACACTTTATTTTGACATACACGAAACATACTTTTCAGAATATTTAACAGTTTACTCCCAATTAGTTTTTTTACTGGTTGTTATGAAACTAGAGGGATGTATTTACTACCTCCCTCAGTTTTCATAGCCAACAGCGGTCAACAAACGTCAATCACCAATTAAAGTGCATAAACAACTCATTTGATATCCTGCTATATGGTGGACTTTGAGACAGTGATGTGTTTTAACAATTAACTCATTTGATAGTTTACCAATATAAATTGGTCAGTTTACACCAATGCTATTTTAGTCAAATTTCCACTCAAATTGTGGTTAAGCTGGAACTTTCACAGTGGAAATCCTGGAATATAATATGGTAAAATGTTTATAGCTTGTAAATCCAGGATTTTTACCAATCTGGTCAGGACACTTTTTTCAACCCTTGAAACTGGGATAATCCCGGTTTTTGGGGAGATATGTAACCCAAATGAAATTGAAAATCAAATTTTTGGGTGAAATACAATACCTGGTGTATGTACTAAATACATGGTAGAGAAGGGAATTAGGTTCCATGAAAAAGTCTTTGTGTAGTCTGAATAGAATAACTTTTTTAACCTGTGAAAATCAAGGAAAAACTTGTTCTGTCATGTTGCAAGACATTTAAATGGTATGTTTTTTGCTAAAATATTTTTATTTTGTTCATTTTCAGGAGGATTATTTGCTGCTCTACAAGACTTTGGAAGCTGTGACAGGTAGTGTTTCAGGTATGATACCTCCACCTCCTCCAGCACCTATTCCAGCACCACCAGATCTTTACTTGACAGCTAACGGTCACATCAATGGCTTCCTGGGCAATGGAAATGGACCAGGCCCAGGAAATGCAAATGTCCGCATTCCTCCAGAAGGTATGGAGGCTGGGACAGGTGCCCGTGATTCACTTGCCTAAGAGAATAAGGGGATTGGTGATTGATTATTAGTAGATACAAGACTGCCAATGTATGAGAGACAAGGACCATGTTAATGCATGGCTGTTTTCCAAAAAGAAAAGTAAAACGGAAAGATTCTATACATATATATTATACATAAAGTATATAATGCAAGAGACTTTAAAGAATTTTAACAATTTTTTGTTGCTAGGAAATCAAGCCAGGAGGGCATAAAAGTGAAAATGGAACAGAGGAATGAAGGAGAAGCTGATAACGTCCTAATGGGTAGAAGAAGCAAGTATGTTAGTGCATTTACCTTGGTGTTGCATTTGTTAGTGTAAAACTTAATGTTCGTAACTTTGGTTTTTGTGTTATTGATGGCATTGTGTGTAATGTGTTCAAACCCTCATGAGTATACAATTTAAAATTAACATTAGGATGTCTTCAAGAAGAATAACAAAAATAAAGAAGGAAAAACCAAATAATGATGATGACAAAATGTAAAACAAATGAAACATTAACATATATGCAAATAAAAACACACAATGTCTTTATGTTTTGTTAGTGTTGTCAACATATAGTCCATGCACTGTGTTGCATATATCAGTGAATTAGGTGTTGTACACCAACTGTACTTTATTAGTCATTTGTTGCAATTAAGAACCTTGTAGTTTCTAGTCCCAATTATGGTGGTGTATGGTAAAGCTTACGCCCAGTTTGTTTGATGTGGGAGATGAATATGGGCCCAGCTGACAATGACAGTAAAAACTGGTTGAAAATTGAACATCCACTGTCTGTTACTTTGTCAGGTGTAAGCTGACCAACATCACAGTAGTGTTGTGTTAGTAATTGTTATGGCCAATGTTTTAATGTGGTAATCGCCCCAAATACATTTAATACATAGACAAGTTACTTTATGTCATTAAAAAAGAACATTTATGTTTACTAAATCCAAAGTAAATGTGATTTGTGTATCTTAGCATTCTCGTCGTTTCATACCCACATCATTTTGCATTTTAGAAATAACAGTAATTTAACGGAAACATTCTAAAACATTTGTCTATGTGAATTGTGTCTTGAATCCTGCCTATATTCTTAGCTCTGTTGTTACACTTTATTGAAAAATAAAGTTCATTGTATAAAAAATTTAAAAAAAAAAAAAAAAAAGGATATAATTGTGCTTTTTATATGTGTTAATCAAGAAATTTATTTTAGGAAGGTGCATTTTATGTCATTTTCCTTTTGAATGTTTATACTGTATATAGCTGTGTATATATTGATGGACGTGCATAGCATGGGCTTTAAGAGCCTCTGTGCTCAAGTGTTCCTAGAATGATTGTTGTAGCATCTAATGAATTCATTTCCCTGTGCATACATTTGTACAGCTGTTTAATGGTGTGTCAAGCCATGTGTGACAAAGATCTTACTCCAACTCCAGGACATGCTAATATAATAAAAAGCTTTATTTGTCAATTGCTTTGGGTGTTGTTATGTCTAACATTTTCCTTGACAAAACCGATATCCTTTAGGTAAAAACATGAATAAAGAATATTTGTTTAGGGAAAATATTTTCATCTGGGATAGCTGTTGTGTTGCCCAGAGTATTACAGTAGACATATGAATGCTTTCATGTGTCATTTCCCTTTGCAAGCATTCATTATTTGGTTTTTACTACTAATCCTAAATGTTTTAATGTTTGAGCATACCATATTGGCCTAAATATAAGACAGCCTCATATATAAGATGACTTGAATTTTTGGAAGATTTTCGCCAGAAAGAATTTCTAAATAAAGAATGCAAGTAGAAAATATTCACAACATAAAGGAAAACCCTGGTTTCATTTCCACTGCATAATTTGAGTGACAAGCTTTTCATTTTATTAGTCCTTAGACCACTTTGCTTGACATGCCAGAATTCATACATTTTCAATATCATACATTACACCAAACTTCAGCAAAGCCTTGTGCAAAATTGTAATTTGAAGTTAACATCATAACTTCTTCCCTCTCCTTTATTCAACTGACATGATGAAGACACCCTCCTTTCTACACTAACTTCCAGGACCTAAGACTGACCACAGCTGAATATATTTATGCAACAGCATCAAGCTAGACAATGATAGATCATGTTGCAAGTAATCATCAAAGCTTGCAAAATTCCAGTTTATTCAGTATCTGGATCTCAGCTGCAATGCTCATGTTGACTCTTTCAGCTTATCAGTACTCCTTCATGAAAGTGACGTTTAAAATATCAGGCAGTGCCTATAAGAGTTTTATGCTTTTTAAAAGCAGATTTTGTGGCAAAAAGGATTGCCTTATATTAAGGTCAATATGTATATCTAACTGTAATTTTTTTTTGTGAAGTAATAAACTTATTTAATGTTGCAAGATGTAAATAGTTATACCTATTTAGTGTTTTAAGTGCATTTCAGGACTTTGTTGCCTCTAGTAATGCAGTTGTCTCTGTTGACTATGTGAATTTTCACACAGCCTAAGTTATGCAATATCATCAATATAAAATGTGTAGCAGCATAGCATTCAATCTGATCCTCAACATCACTTTATAGATTGCTTTAAAGGTTGTGCCATTTTTTTTCCCCTAAGAACCTGTGCTAATTGCAGTAATGTGCTCTTGCAAACCTTAAATAGAAAATTAAAAAATGTTATACAAAATTAGCATTAAAATATCGTAAGCTTAATAGAGCATCTTTAATCTCCATAATTAGAACTATTTGTGAGGATCAAAGTCTTCCTTCTAGCAGATTCTCATAGTTTTGTACAAACTTGATTCTTTAGGAATGGATAGAGTGGACTTATAAAAATATATATACACAGAAAGTCAAAGAAATTATAAGATAGTGAAATGAAAAATCTGCTGTCATGTGTTTTCACAAAGACAGAACAGAATAGCTTCTTTTTACATCAATGAAAATACTGTATCTGTCCATATTGTTTATACTTGTGCAATGGTAGACAGTGAAAATATCTTAACTCCATTATTATAAGTTTTACAGGAAAAGCAAGTAATTGAATTAAAAATACAAATGAAATGTTAGAGACAGAATTATTACAGTGTTTGCTTCATAGCATAAGCTTAGTCATTGATTGTGGCTTACTGCTCAAATGATAGTTTTGTTATGCCAGAAAAATACATTGTATTCCAAGTGTTATTTTACCTTTCTTTGTTAATGCCATACTGAGTACGATAATTTCAGGTATGAATTGGCCATAGAATGCAGTTATGTGGTTTTATTAAAAAAAGAACCACTGTCTCCTAGTTTTACAGGCCTAAATATAAATGTTGTTTTTTCATTTATCTGGAAGCAAATGAGTCATTACAGAACTTCAGCATTTAAAAAATAAATCAAATATATTTATCTCCTAAGATCAGCTCTTTCTATGAGCCAATTTAACTGAAACTGCCAATGAAGTTCACAAGTGCTATACAATTAAAATGATAGTTGTCTGAATTCAGAAATCCTCTTATATGACCTCGAGGATACATCTGTATGTGAAGAAATACTCGTAATGGAATGTCAGCTTAAACCAGTGGTACTCGCTAAAAATTACAAGAAAACCGAATATAAGAAACAGCATTTCTCTGAGAGCTCAACACCAAATTTTACAGCACTCAAACTTAGTGTGTTCATTACTGATCTTCTGCATTATTACTATTATCATCATTATTATAATATATCTTTAAGGTAACTTACAAAGTACTGCTATGAAGTTGCTACTCTCCTGAACAATTCTGTCAATATGATCTGGATGGTTTGTAATACATATTGTCATATTGGTGAGATGAGATCTATGTTTCCCTTGATGAACTTTAACTTGCTGAAAGTAATTTTACAAATATAAGTTAATCACATAAGACTTTAAATGTTATAAGTACACTATATCAAGTTTTTGAACTGTTTTTCTGCTCTCAATTTAGAATTTTTAGGGTACTTCTGTCAAAATTTGAATGCATTGTATTATATTGCCTATTCAGATTAAATTGTGTGTAACCTTGAATGGTCATGACATAAAGACATGGTTCTGCCTTTTTAGTAGGTATGAAGGAAAAAAAAGTTATGCTCCCAACTATTTAGAAGTCTTCCTCTTCTTTACTCTTCCAATTTTCTTTTCCTTTGGATAAAGCATAATAATAATGAGTACTGCTGGTTTAAACACTAATATTATGCTTTAGATCTTACATCTTAAAAGGTTTTTAATGTGATCATTGCAAAGCACCTTTAGAAATGAATCAACATAGTAATGAACAAACAATGGAAAAGCCATGCAATATCACAGAATGTTAGTCCTTGCTAGTATACAAGAATTTTAGCATAAGCTAAAGGGCTTGGGAGATACAGGATTATCATACATACTGATAGATGTTATAGTGTAATGTGAAGTTTGTGTTCTAAATAGATTATGTGCCAATTGTTTCTAATTTTAATAATGGAATTATGTAGTTTTCAGGAATGGTATAGTTAAGAAGTTTTTGTTTAACCTTGATTTGCATACCAATTAGCATAGTTTATTCAGTCTCTAATCTTAAATTACAATTTAATGAAATAAAACATGGCTTTGTGATGATCTAGGTGAATATTTCAACTTATTGAATCAACCCATAAAGACATTAGGATGTCTCCTTTGCCATAAAGTTGTAATAAGACCTCCACTTCCATACATTTTATGGACAAAGTATAAAAGTAGGCATGTAGATGTAATTCATAAAAATCAAACAAAGAAACAAATATTTTTTAAAATTCAGATGCATATCAAGGTTCGACAAAAAACCTCTTGACTATACCTACCATTCCTGAAAACCATATAATTATATTAGAAAACTTTTGGCATATAATCTATTAAAACACAAACTTCACTTTACATTCTATGGCCATGGGATAAAGTTTTTCTTTTTGTAACTATTTTGCTATAGTTCAATAATGAAGCATAAAATATAGACTAAAAATCTGTTTACACCCCAGATGTGTTTATTGTGGTGCCAGAAAGAACTAGTACTACCAGACATTAAGAGTTCTTATAAAACAAAATCCACATTTATTTTACATGTAATTTTTGTACACTTACTACACTTTACACATTGTAAATTTCATGTCATTGTAAAATTGTTATGCTTGGTTGGGTGAGGAAACGTTTTAAGAGTTTTATTTTTATGAGCTACGCAGTATAAATATATTGTTTTTTCAAAAATCTGGCAGTAACTTGATACCATGAGCTTTCATTTTGTTTCTTAGGTGCCAGAATGTTTTGTTAGTAGCAGTGGTGGAAAGCTGGCCAATAAGTTTTTAAATTATTGGAATTGCAGCTATCCTTGAGCTACTGCTGGGAAAAATGAATGCTTTTTGGCCAATCAATACTTTTTCCATCTTCCTCTCTATCCAGCAGGACAAATATCAAGCTCAGTTCTGCATTTACCATAACATTATTATTCAGTTTATGTTTCCCTGGTTAACCATACGCTATTTGGATACAAAAAGAACAATAAAGTGTAACACAAACACAGTGAGTTTTAAAATATTCCTTTGATAAAAGGAAGTTTGGCACCTGTGAGTAGACTTGCCAGACTTTTAGAATAATCATAGACTGTCATCCCCATCCCACTTTTGATGGCCAGACTATTTACTTGCAAAAACTGTTTATATTTACATCAATTAAACATGTATGACAACAGAGGACAATTCTGTGTTACAATTTTAAAGGAAGGTCCAGGATGATTTCATACTGGAATATACACAATTAAACAATATATTTATGAACAATTTTAATAAAAGCGTATTTTAGAACAGTGATACGTATGAATAGAATGTTTCTGAGTTGGGTTTGTAACACTTAAGTATCACTTATATGCAGTTTCTCCAGACCAGTTTTGTTGCTTTCAGTGTTCACCTTTTTGTTCAAAATTGAAAATGCTCCCTCTAAATAAGCATTTGAGCCAGGAACACTCATAAACATGACAGTGACTTACTCATGTTGGGGTTATCCAATGTCATTCCTGGAAACTTGCAACAATTTATTTCAAATTTCGGAATATTGAGTGTCCTTAAAGAATCTCAAAATATGAAAAATTTAGCATAAAAGAAAATCCCTTATAGTTTTTAGTCCCATTCTTCCTGACAAAATGAGTTATTTTCTGCTTAGAGGAAGGCTCTACTGCACTTTAGAAATAGATTGCAGAGCCATGTTTCAAAGAACAACAGAAAGTTCATGATTGCAGCTATTACATGGAGCTTTGAAACTTGTATTTCACGGGTGATAACCACAAATACTTTTCTTTACTTTCCCCATTTTCTTAAATAGGCCCTAGTCACCACCACAAAGTTGCCCTACATGGTGTAATGGTTACCATGCTAACTTCATATACCCAAGGTTGTGGTTCAAACCCAGCGGAGGACGATGGATTTTTTCGGTGTAAAAATCCTTAGCATGGCTTCCTTCCATGTTGTAGATTTAAGGCACTAAAAGAACCTCAAGCCTGATAGAGAGGCCTCTGAGCAAAATTAAGCGGTCTTTAATGCCCAATTTAGAATGGGATGCTGAGAACCACAGTAGTTAAAGAGTGTCCATAAATAACACACCATTTTATTTTCACCACCACAAGAATATGTGGTCTTCCCTCTTTGAGGTCTTCTAGTGACCCTGGGACATGACCATGTACACAAACAGCTATTATTATACCTCATTACGCCATAACCATGTGGGCATAAATTGCCAATATTAATATACTGAATGAACATGTACAAGTTTCAAAATACAAACATTAAGCATACAATGAAATATGGGATTTTTGATATATCATATGATGCACCACTTCTCTTTTTGGAATACTGGAAATCCTGTATAATATGCGACATCTGGCAAGTTTTCTTCTGAAGCAATAAAATAAATAACTTAATTGTTACTGATAACTGTTGCACTGTAACCATGACTTATAACTGTTATGCAAAAATAACTGTTAGTCACACCTGTACTTGCTGTTGCTGCTATAAGTTCTTCCTGCACATTTAGATAGCCAAAAACTGCTACATTTTAATACAAGTTTAAGATCTCATTTTTAAAATCTCTCCAAACATGTGCTCTCCATTTCCAAGCCTTTTTGGGGAAAAGTTGTAAAAACTAAGTGCAAATATATGCTATGATGTTTTCATTAATTGAATTGCTGCATAAATACAATTCAATTCAATTCAATTTATTGTCCATGGAGATTACAAAATCTATTAGACATTGTCAATACAGCTAAAATACAATGCATAAATAAATACAGAGAAAGAAATACTTATAAATGATATACAAAGAAATAAATACATCAGTTACCCATAAACTCTTCAACTGAATAGTATGCCTTACATACTAAATATTTACATAGTTCTTTTTTAAACTTTTTTACATCCATTATTAACTTTATTTCATTTGGCAGTTTATTATACCATATAATTCCTTTATATTTTGTACATTTTTCAAAAATTTTTAATCTATGGCTTACAATACTATATTCATCCTTATTCCTAGTGTTATAGGCATGATTATCAGAATTTATTTTGTTATAATGTATCTTAGTATATAATATGGCTTTTAAAATTAATAAGGAAATGTCAGTAATTTCATCCTTATAAATTCTGATTTAACACTTTGTCTTAATTTTCATTTTAGCATAATGCGAATTGCCTTTTTTTTTGCAGAACTAAAACTCTATTTATACTTTCCTGTGTAGTATCTGCCCACAGTGTCACACAATAGTTGATGTAACTCATAAATAAACCATGATAGATGTTTAATAGTACATTAATATTACAAAAGGCAGCCATATATCTCAATAAATAAATAACACTATTCAACTTTTTACAGCATTCGTCAACATAGGCATGCCAATCAAGATTATTGTCTAATAGTATCCCAAGATACTTAATAGTTTCCACTTCCTCCAAGCTTATTCCATCAATATTAACATCAACCTTAAAGTCATTTATTTTGTTAGATATGTTACTAAGTGCTTGTTGTATCATTGAAAGTTTAGAAGGAGTAATGTAAAATGACAAGACTGTAGGACATTGAAGAATTCCAGCAGAAACAATGTATATGGAATTTTCAAAATTGTTGCATACTCTATCAAAATGGTAGTTCTCCTTTAAAGCAATTAATGTACATTGCAGTTATTTACTGAATGGAAAAAGGCTATACCAGTCAGCATCAGATGGATTATTCTAATTTTTGTTCAGCTGTTGGTAGACTTGCCATATTTCTAAAAAGGCCAGAAGCGGTGTAAATATTGTCTTGCAAAAAAATGTACAGCCTCCATCTGCAAAGGAATACCCAAGGTGATTTTACCTTGAAATATATCATTAAAACAACACTTTCACTAACATTATTGTTTCCCTAAGAAAATTGTCCCTAATTGATAATTATTCATCTGTATATGTTGATGAAGTATTATAATTCATACTTGCTATTTTTTTGTGTTGGTCAAAGAAGCTTGCATTATTCCCAATAAGGCCATAAAAGCCCTGACAAGCTGTATTCTAATTAACTTTTTAATTTCAAGTGTTCAATTCTTTGTTTACAATTGAAAATATGAACCAGAAACACTCGATAAATATCACATTAACATACTCAAATAATATCACTGAAAAATGTTAACTTGTCAACAAATTTCAGAATATTCAATGATCTTAAACTATCCTGAAATACACAAAATTCTTTGTAAAAGAAAATCCCTTATAGTTTTTGACACCAACACTTCTCAACTAAAACTTCAGGTTTCTGACTTTATCATATGACCCTGGGACATGGCCTGCAACTACTGTAGGTACACCACTACAACATGACCACTATGTGGTTATCAACAGCAATGTACTGAACAAATGTACACACTTTTAAAATTACAATCTTTAAACAGTATGAAATACAGGACTTTTTGCATTCCATATGATGGTATTATGGGATAAAACTTTTCCTTCTCAAATATAGGATGTCTGGCAATGTCTGTTGGTGCAGATATTTGCTATTTTATGTTTGGAATATTTACAAGTTTTCTTCAAATAATGATCTGATTCTCAATTTCTCTCTCTTCCTCTCTCCTTTCTCTCTCCTCTATCCCCATCTCCCTCCCTCTTCCTATCACTCTTTTTTTTTTTTTTTTTTTTTTGCAGCTTAACATCCTTTAACCTGGTTGGTCATATCAGACGATGAATGAAATTGATGAAATGATGCTCAAATGATCTTGGGGGTCCGAGGAGCTTAATCATGTCAGGATAAGAGAAACCCCACCCCCAAAAATCTAGTCACCCTAAGCGAGATTCAAACTCCTGATCTGTTGAATGTGAGGCAGACATGCTACCACCACACTACCCAGGTGTGCTCTCCCCTCTTGCATCATAATAGTACTGAAACTAACTCGATAGTCAATGCCCAAACATAGAGAATATAATTGAGGAGAATGAAGGCTAACTTGTATTTGGAGTAGACATCTAAGGCTTGTAAGTTCGATTATCTGTTTCATTTCCAAAGTCGCTCTTCCCCATCAAATAATACTTATAAAAAGTAGTGTTCTTTAATAATGAAGTCCTCTCTAAGCAACTCCCTTCTGATGTGTTAAAATCTGATAAAGTCCATTTCACTTGGAGTGAATACTAACAAACTGGAGAATTCGGCCAATAATTTCACCACTATAGCTGAATAGTTCAGACTTCCTGCAATGCTTTTAGCAATGAGATACTGCCGATACCTATCACTGAAATCTAGAGAGTCAAACATTTCAGTCTGATTCATTTGAAATTTTGATAGATCAAACAAGATTTAATGTATAATATGCACAATACATTGTATTGGGGAGGTAAAAAATTCAATGTTGTAGTTGTTGAATTTTAAAATTTGGCTGTACCTCTGCAACGTGTGTCCTTCACATGACTGGTGTGGAAGTAACAATTAATTCACATTTATGTATATTGTTATATTAGTTCCTCAGACATTAATTCTTTATTAATTTTTAACCCTATTGAAGTGGAATGAGGCAGTGTCATGTCCGAGTGTTTTGCCCACTTGCCTCTCACCTAGCAACTGTGGTAAGAATGGTGGGGGAAACTGGAGAACCTGGAGAAAACCCACCCAGATGCCTCCTGTAACTTAGTTCTGGGTATCTCTTCAAAAAACTTGCAGAGAAATTTTTCCTTGCAGTTTATTTTCCTTTTTTGAGCCAGTGAGGCAAATCATAGGCTAGCATCTGGGAGTTTCATTGTAGTTTGCTAGTCCCCTAAAACAAATTTTACTGTAGTTCTAAAAGCTCAAAGTCCATGGACTTAAAATTTGTCAACATTCATCTTCTGAGGATAAGGGGAAACCCCCAAAAAATTCTTATCCAGGAAACTCATCCAGGAAGGAGATTCAAACTCATGATGTGTTGAATGTGCAACAGACATGCTACCACCACACTACCCAGGCATGCTCTCCTCTCTTGTACCACAACTGTACTGACATTAACTCTGTACATACCATACCATACCAGACACCATACACCATACCATACCATACCACACCATACCAGACACCATACACCATACATCATATACACCATACACCATACCATATCATACCATACCATACCATACCAGACACCATACACCATACCATACCATACCACACCATACCAGACACCATACACCATACATCATATACACCATACACCATACCATACCATATCATACCATACCATACACCATACACCATACATCATACACCATACCATACCATACCATAGGATTAAACTAAATTTGAAGAGAAACCAACACGATGGGAATTCTGAACACACTATAAATTAAAATGTTTAACCACAAGATTTGGATTTCAGTTTTGTTTAATAATGACACAAACGAACAAGTACTTTTAGTAGTACATCATTAAAGAATTACAGCATAAAGACGTTGTGAATTGTATCTCCAAATGGTTAATCTGAGTGTTTTTAGTCTATAATGACCTGGTTTTCAATAACAGTGTATTAGTTTGATATAAATCTTATTAAAGTCAGTTGGTAGTAAGCAGGATGTTATGAACACCCTGTACATAAGAATATTTATGGCTAAAAATTTAGTATTGTATTAACAAATAACATTCTTCTATAATGGCACAAATAAGTGGTTAGCTATGTTTGAATATTTACCTTAATTAAATTCCTTTTATTTATATGTTTTACCACTTATTTGATCAAAGCATATTTTCATTTTATTTGAAGATCACAATTGCAAATTAATTTCACTTTTTCATGTTCTTAGAAGTAAGCCTCAAACATAATAATTTCACATTCTACAATATGTGAAAAATGTCATAGGTTAGAAGTAATCAGTGCTTTGCTTCTCCTGTAAAATGTTGTTTTTTTGACATAATACAATTTGAAATTATGCTCATTTGTAATACTTGGTAATAAAAATAAAGAAGGCTGAAAATTGAATGAAATAAACAACATCAGTTTCAAAGAAATAGTGATATTTAGTGTATACAATTACAAATTACTTTAAATTGATACTTATTGCACCTCATTTAACACAGGTTTAGGGCTCATATCAGAAGATGTAAAGAGTAATGAGGCAAAAGGAAACAAACAATATGATTGCTATGCAGCCACTATTATCACATGAAAAACTACATTACAGACATTAAATTGATATGAAGGTTTCAGCCAATGTATAGCGATGTAGCATTGTGGCCAACAAGTAGCTTTAATTTTAATACGAAAATTGGTTGTTTATTGTGAAGTGCATAGCATATTTGCCCCTCCCCCTTTTAGTGAATAAGTTGCTTTATTTACAAGAGTAAGTTTAACATTGTAGATCATTACCAGGAGTACTTTCAAGCACTTACCGATATATTCCCTCGCCTGAGTGAGCAATGTTAAATCATTAAGTTAAATCATTTTTTTCCCAACCTTTACTGCATTAATTGGAGGTACATTAATTTGTAAGGAAAGGCTGAAGTATATACAGAAAAACTATTGGTATAGTCAGAATAGAGGCAACAAGTCCTGCCCTATTTAGTGTAACAAAAATGTAATTGCAAAATATATAGCTGAGCAATCCAGTTTATTACTTCATAATGTTATGTCACTGTTGTATATTTGTGTTTGTAAAGCAAAAAGTTCCCCTCAACTTCCTTTTACATAAGGAAAGATATAAACCTATAAATCACTGTGTAAAAAAAATTAAATGTTATGTTAATGATATTCAATGTCAAAATATTAACTGTTGACTACAGTTGTTGTGTTTGTTATTAAAATGGAAACAGAAAATTGAGAAAAGAGCAGACTGAGCTCTTAAAAAAAAATTATGTTTATCAGCTATTTAATCAATGTGCAATGATTGCTTACCATTCAATGTTTTACAAATATGTAGCAAGCTTCACTTGAGAGTAGTTCTAAGCTTATTTGTATCAGTCAACTCCATGAGTCTTGGGACTATTTTGGCTATTTAAGCACTCTTTTATTCATGTAGGCCCAAAGGCAAAAAGCATGGCTAGCATGCTATATTTCTCATTTACTAGAGTAAGGATTTATATGAAGAACTTAGACTTTTTGAAAGTGATGCAATGATTGCTTACCAGTTAATGGCTTAAAATATGTAGCAAGCTTTACTTGAAAGTAGTCATGTACATAATAGCTTTGGAACATGTTTAGTAAATTATATAGGTCAAAAATACATTTTTGGATAGAAACTTGCATTTATGACATACTGGAGAACATTGCTTAGCTTGAAAAATGAAGCAATAGAATGCTGGGAGGTGGAAATATGCACATAGGTACTAAATAGTCATCCACTGATTATGGTATGCATTTCAGTTTGAACTCAGTGACAAACAAACATCTAACTTTCTACAAGAGCAGCACAGTACAGTACTGAATATATATATATATATATATATATATATATATATATATATATATATGTCACTTATTTCAGGTTATTCTCTATAGATAAATAAAAGTTTGTGAATTTTAACAGATAAAAAAGTGTTACATCTTTTAGGAGGCAGAGGAGATATTAAAAGCTCTATCCTGCCAATGTTAAACCAGCTAAATTCATGGCTCATTGGCTGGTTTTGTCATCTTCAATAATTTCTGAGGACTGCAGTAGGGAGAAATATGTTGATGTTTGCAGCAGAATGGAAAGGGCAAAATTAGGAAGAAGGCTGTTAAGGGGTTTGAAGGTTGACAAACAGCTATACTCACTTATCGCAAGTCGGACAACAATTGGCATTGTGTAATAAATTGTTCAGAAACAAAAATTTAGAGACAGAAAATATGGAAAAAGAAGTTGGAAAACTTATAACCATACATTTTGTATTTATAACTTTTTGAAAACAACAGAAAAGAATTTTTGAAACAATAGGGCACCATTGCCTGATAGTGAATCAGAAGGACAAGATGCTTTCAATTCATGTGAAGAAAATGAACTTACAATTGACAATGAGAATGGTGATATGTTTAAATCCCTTTACAACAGGACAAAGACAAAGAGAGTGCAAACTGCATAAAAAAATAATTTTTATCTCTAAAATTATGATTAAAGCTAAATATGTGATAAGATTGTAGTTAATAGTAAGAAAAATGGAGGATCATTATTTATGATAGTATTTTTGATGAAAATAAATATACACTTTGAGATAGTATTTCTGATGAAAATAATTTCTTCCATTTATTTCAGAATAATATTTAAAGCTATTAACCTATAATGATACATGGTTGTTACCTTTACCTTTTAAATTAGAATTAAAGATAAATTTAACCCAAAATATGGAAAATTCTCACTGGTCAAAATTAATGGTGCTGATCTTATTAGATAGAACTAACATCCTGGTTCTACTAGTGTTAATAAATAAGCTTATTGGGCAAAAGCTAATCAGTATGCTTACTATACTTTTTGTCCGATATAGCTATTACATAATTTCTAATTAAATCGGCCATGAATATAGCAGATTTAATATTGGCAAGACAGGGATTTTCATCTCCCCATAAGAGTGACATATGTACTGTACTTTAGCTAATTCTTTAGTTATTTCAGTTGTGAAAATCATTTGATAGCATAGAGTAGTTAATCTCAATTTGCAAAAATGACCATAGCATTGCAAATCATAGTTTATTGTTATTTAAAATTATTAAGCATAAACATTTATTATAAATAAACTGAGTGTGATGTCTCAGGCATTTTCATCTATGGCCTGCATTAGGTTGAATCTCCATGATCCATGGGTTTTTGGGGGTTTATCTGGGTTACCAGGCAACTGCTGGGTGGATTCATTACAACTCCTGAATCTTCTGGTCCACCATTTCCTGTTCCCATCATTTCCTAATCCGTTGTCTTTCAGGGTAGAAGGGCTAAGTGATGGTGTTTGGCAGGTTGTGGCTGCAATAGGATATTCTGGTGTCATTGTCAGGACTCCCTCTGGGGGTCTCTTGGGGCCCATGAGTAGGGCCTAGGGTGGCAACTTCCATTGTAGTTGTTACAGATTTCAGCCGTGCTTGTACCCATCATCATCTGGATCTGTGTCCCTTTGGGACTCTCCCCACTCAACCCTCTCCCCCTGGGGTCATGTAAGAGGCAAAGACCCACAAAGGTCATGTCCGGTGCTCTACCCTAGTGTTTTGGAGGCCCATCTGTGTCTAATCCTATTCCTTATCATAAATGACTATGTCATTTACTTTCGTTTAGGGTAGACTTTGCACGATGCCATGCAAAATAAACTATATCAGTAATAAGCTGGAACATAAAAGTCCTAATTTTCTATCCATTGCTGGTACTGCTTTTGGGACTCTCCCCACACAACCCCCTCCCCTTGGGGTCATGTAAGAGGCAAAGACCCACAAAGGTCGTGTCCGGTGCTCTACCCTAGTGTTTTGGAGGCCCATCTGTGTCTAATCCTAGTCCTTATCATAAATGACTATGTCATTTACTTTCGTTTAGGGTAGACTTTGCACGAATGCTATGCAAAATAAACTATATCAGTGATAAGCTGTAACATAAGAATCCTAATTTTCCATCCATTGCTGGTACTGTTAAACCTCTCATTGTATAAAATATTTTGCTGTTAAACAGTAGTAAAATCTAAGCTTTGTGCATAAAACATAAAACCTACAGCACAGAATGGCCCATTTGAACATCTGCCATTCTTTGGATTCTCCACATGTTGAAATGCAAATACATGCTGCTTTTTCTTTCCTCACATTAATGATGAAGAATATAAAATGTCTTTCATATAAATCCTAACTATAGTGATAACAACAATATTTAGCGAAGCCATATGCTTCCTTGTGCTGTGTTGAATATGTTTTGTACCTCTGTTTTGTTGTAGATGTTAAAGATGCTTATGTGTTGCATGATTGGAATTCTAAAGTAAAAGTTAAATAATCATGTTGAAAGGTTTTTAGCTATTGCTTAATAGGTTGCAAGGCAATACATAACTGCATAATACATAACTTATAAAAATATAAGCTGAACCCATTTACATGGTGTATATGCATTGTTATTTTTTTTTAAAGTACCAGGGGTGTTAATGAACTAACAGACTTAGTTAATCACAGTGGACCCTTAAATGCTTTTAGTCAAGGAATCCATGGTTTGCAAAATCTAATTTTGAAATAATGTAGTAAATTCTTTTGTAGATTGGCATTTCATCTTAAAGTGAAATCGTACCTTTATTGTGAGATAAAATAGAACAGAGTTAGAGTTGGTTAGTTTACATATAAGTTTGTTGAAAATTTTGCTATCTATCTACATTAACTATTGGTGGGCTAAAATTGAGAGGAGAGTTAGAACTAAATAATTCAGTTGAACTCAGTTCAGTTTTCAAGCAATCTTTTGACATAGCATGCACAATTTTGATAAGTTCTGTGTATAAGCTAACCCTGGCATAAGGCTATAAGTCTAGAAATAAAGGTGCTTGTAACAGTGAGTAGTAGAGATCAGGTAACTTAGGAAGATTGAGCTGATTACAAGAAGCGTTGCTAGAGGACCATTAATACCTCATTTCAGAGTGACAGTTTTGTTGATACGATTATCATGGGGATCACTAAGATGGTGATGATTATGATAACAATGACTCTAAAGAAATTGTTGCAAAATGCTATTTTCCCTTTTTAAAAGAATAACTAAGTACAGAACTTTAGATATTATCTCAAAGTCGATACTTTATTACACTGAAAGGTATAGGTACATCAAGACAAAAAATATATAAATTTCTCTTTTCTTCAAAATTTATACTTTTATTTTTCTAAGCGACATTACCAACAGGATTATTTTCATTGGTTTGTAAAAAACCTAGTCATATAATACCTTTCAACTGCCATAAAACTGCATTGAGAAATGTACTGTAACCTTTGGTGGAGTATTTACAGAAGTTTCTTGTTGAAACTAACCAAAGTCATCCTCACTGATCATAATGATCCATTTTGTAAATTTCATTTGTAGACTACTAAGCAAACGAAATGTCATATCAAAGTTTAGCAGACCCAGTTTAATAGAAAAAAATAATACTGAATAGGAGTAGGTGCTAAAACCTCTGGAGCTTTCTACTTTGAAAGTGTCTAAGTGATTTCGTTCCAGGTAGCAGGGTTGAAAAACAGATGTGTGTTCCAGTACTTGTGCAATTTCTTCAAATGCACAAGTGTACTGGTAGATTTAGTTTGGACATTATTTTGTAATTTGGGGTAGAATTTGGTGGTTATGGATTCAACCAAAGTAATAAAACATTTGTGAAATACCTATGTAGGAAAATATCTATAAACAAGAATGATTCCAATTGTTTATCCACATGCAGCTCCACTCATTCAGTTTTTATATATTATTAATGAACAGAAAATAACAAAAATAGTTATTAATGTTTTGAAGCATTACTTTTATAATTGAATGTTGCTACGTATTTTTTAGCAAAGTTAAATTGTTTATTAATCTATATAAAAATGTTTTACAGTGATGGGTAAAGGTACACAACAATGTATGACTAAGCCAATAGTTGACCATAATTCTGATTCAGAAATATGTTAGCAATGTCTAAAATAATTAAGAATAAGTTATTAAATTACATTTTTCCCTAAGTTGTGTTAACTGCTAGGTAATATTAACAATATCTATATGTATTTTCTTTAATACTAAGTTTTAAAACTAAGTACAACTATCAATCATACCATGGGTTTCTTAACAAAAGTGCAGTAGGCTGACCAGATGCTCCAGTGAAATACAATGATACTTCATAACCTATCACTCATTAGTTTAGCTCAGTAGTATGCAATTTGAAGTATATCTATAGCAGAAATCCCTCTTGTATTTGAATTACTTAATCACTACTCAATTTAATTACTACAATTACAGTTTTTCGAAGCAGTAAAAATTTAAAATATTTAAAAGAATAATTATAGTCAAGTATTCTGCCATGTGCAATGGAGAACACAAAATTGGAAATTGTAAACACACATTACTACAGGCAAAACTTTTTACTTCAGAAAACACTCAGTTTGAATTCTAAATCATTTAAAGTGAAGTAATTTACTATTCAGTAAATAAGATGTGGATATTATTCTCTAAGGTTCATTGAAATGAATTGAATAGGTAGTTGTGTGCTGTAAAATCCCATGGAAATTAATCAGTTTTGTTGACCTCGTCATTATTCTCTGGCTGATGAGTGATGTTAAGCACTTTTAAGTGAAAATTTCTGAGTAGACAATTAAATGAAAACTATTTTCCGGTCAAAATTCCAGATAGCATAAGCTTCCAATCCTAGAACAGTGCATTAAAATAAAATAACAAAATAAAATGGCAACTGAACTTCACAACACACATTTAGGGTAGTTTGGGGTTGAGTGTACCTTTGTATCTTATTACTTATTCTTTGCATACTCATTTTGCAAGAAAGAATATGACAAATGTATGAAATTTGCTTTATAAATTTCCTGCTTATATCTTTGTGATCATAATTAAGCTTCACTAACATATTAAACAGATCACAATCTTACAGCATTACTTACTCAAACTTTTGAAAACATGTTTCACACATCAATGTCTTCACCATCAGAATACTATCAACTGCTGGTATTGAATAATTGTCTGGTATAAGAAAGAACTCCTGAGCACTGCTGTTGGAGACTTAATCTACCCGTCCTCAGAGACAACAAAGTTCAGAAGATTTTTGTTGAACTTCTAATAAACACCTTCTTCCAAGTGGCACAGTTGATGGTCTTACTGATTTAAGTAATTTAATTTATCTGCTAATCTCATAGTTTCTGGTTGATTTATCTGTACCTATGCTTATTGCAAATTTGATGAATATATTCTTTGAGGCAGCCTGTGGCCAAGTGGTTAGAGCACTGGCTGCCAACTAGGCAGCTTGGATTCGATCCCAAGTGCCTGCACGTGGGATTTGTGGTGGACGAAGCAGCATTTGAATAGATTTTTTCTGGGTCTTCCAGTTTCCCCCATCACCCATTTCACCAATTGCTCCATCATCACCTTTCCTATCATCCATTTTGCTTGTATTCCATATCATCCACTTCCTCATGCTCATGCCTGGCTACAAGCTGACCACTTGTTCCAGGTTCACCATTTTGTGGTTTTGTGACTTTGGCTCCCCAACAGGCTTCTGACCCCTAGGCATCTGCTTGTAAGTCCTAAGGGGTCACCAGTCTTACATTCGGGGAGGGTAAGTTGACTACAAATATTCTTTCATATATTTTTCCAGATTTCTTGATGATGTTTGAGTATTGCAATCTAAACAATAAATCTTGTATATGACAGATCTTTTTTTTTCTGGAGAAACACTGTCCACTTTTGGTTTAACTAAATTACATACCTGGTACTAAATCTGTTGTGTGGTGCTGCTAGATAGATTTATTATCAGCCTGAAGAAATACAGATTCTATGCCATTGTCAAAATACAAATAAATTTTGTTACATTTGAGTTTAAATACATAGTTTTCTGCCAGTGCCTAGCTCCTTCCTATTTTGGCAGAATGGGACCTATAATGACAAATACAAAGTGGCAGTATCTGTACAAGAGAAATATTGTTGCAAAGATGATGATGATGATGATGATGATGGTGATATAAATAATAATAATGATAATAATGGTTTATAGTTATTTAATTTGTATTCTGTGGAACAAGTTAGAGTTTCAGATTGAAGTCTTCATTAATAGTGTGTGGTAAATGACTTTTGGTTCTTAAGGGCCATTCTAAATTTGTTGTGATTAAGCTCTTAAACACTATCTGGAAGATGGTTGAATAAATTTATACCCTGATGTGATATAGACTTAAGACACCTTGTGAGCCTATGAGTGTTGAGGTGCATATTATTGCATGCTCTTATATTGTGGTCATGTAGGGCTGAGTTTCTTTTAAAGAGATCCATATGTTGATGTATAAAAGAGACTGACTCAAAGATGAGATGCTCTTGAAAGCAGTCTGAAACTTTTTCATTGTGCAAGAGTTATAAGTATGCTTTTTACACCTGCCTTAGGTATGTTTAGAGAACCTGTACTTAAACTTTGAACTACCTTTTTGTTTTTGAAATTTTTGATTACCTAAGGAAGGTAGCTTCAGAATTGCATTTCTTTATCATCCAAGATTTGCATGTACATGTTCTAGTTATTTTTCTTGGGATACTGTGCCATTTATGTATGTAAATTTGGAAATTATTCAACATAACTGGGCAGTTCTGATCAACCTACTTAAGATCCACTGATCACTAACTGAGTCTGATGATGATGTTCATTATTAGCAGATCAAAGAGAGATCAAATTAGCTTATGACATACTAGTGGTATACAAAAACTTGGGGGCATCTAAACCTTCCCATTTAGGGGGAAATACCTTCCAAAATAAAAATAATGATCAAAAATCAAATTATGGTGCACATTAAACTTTTGAGTTCTCTGAAGTTTAATGTGCTTTAATGTACAAAAAAATGCAATAAATGTAGTTATGAGCACTCTTTGCAGCAAATTCAAGACAGCAAAATAGGATATTAAATTGCAATGCTGATTTAAGCATGAAAGAAATGTAAACTTATTAAATTCATAAGAGAAGATTTGAAATAGCAGAATGGCTTTAGATCACAGAGTAAAGGTACTGGAAAATCATTTGCTATATTGGAGTGAATGATATTGTAATTACATTTTGTAAGATTCAAAGAATGGACACTTTAACTCTTAGTACATAATATACAGGCAGTTTACTATAAGTGACTGATCATTCTTAGAAGATGATGTTTATTAAATGACAACAGTCCTTAGGGGCTTAACAAGAAGAAGAAGAAAAAGAAGATAAAGTTCGTGTAAGCACTAATGACCAATCCTTAATGAAGGATTGAGTGTTACTTATCAGACTTCACCATCATTCAATGGTTTATCAAAGAATGATAATTTTGATGGGAAGTTTCTACAGTTTAAATGGCTTACGCTTGGTGCAAAGTTTAGTTTGATGTGCATTTTTGGAACCTTTATTCTTTGCTTGCCCATGATGGGCTAGGATTGATTTTGAAAGATGAGTGTGAAATAATGATCTGCAGCAAAAATGGTGGAAGTGTTTGTTGGATGATACTTCACTATACGTGGATTGCCATAGTTTGTGTGCTTTTCCATAAGCATTTCAAGTACTGCATTGGTAGTGATAATCTTCTTCTGATGATGATTTGTGTGTGCTGCAGAGAAGCTGGAAGAAAAGATGGAGTAGGAAGATACACAAAGTGGTTAACGAGAATGTTTGTGTGCTTTTCCATAAGTATTAAAAGTACTGCATTTTTGCTGAGGCACCAATGCATGTGGGAGGCACCGTGTAAGAAAAGATGGCATAGGAAAAGGCACCAAAGTGGTTAATGAAAATGGTCATGTCACTGTCTTGAGAAGTACTTTAAGAAACTCTTGTATTGAAATTTAATTTTGAAGGGCATTTATTTTAAAAGGTGGTATAATCAAGACCCAAATGTCATGATCAGATTACATTCTTTGTACATTTTATTAAGGCAACTTCACTACAGGCAGATTTCTGTGATTGTGCATTTTTTCTATAAATGTAGAAAGAACAGCAGTGGAATGATAAGATGGAAGAAAAAGGGTAGAAAAGTCTTCCATGGTAGCTAATGGCAATGCAACTGCTGTAATGAAGTTTAGCTTAAATGTGACTTTCAGAAGTGAGCTAAAAATCTTTCACATGCACTAGTTTGTGTAACATGACTTTCATTAATATCTTAGATGTTTGTTTCACAGGTGTTTTATGTTGTGCATCAATGTTTCCATTATAAACAAGCTGACTGGTTATTTTTGTGGGCACAAGTTTGAATATAATGATGTCACAATGAGTTGGTGAGCATTGTTAGTATGGTGGCCCCCTCCAGAAGGGAAAATGAAGGGACATTTCAGGATTTTGAAAGATACAGCACACTATATGATTGAGTCATACAATAATAATGTATTTGTTTTCTTACAAACATAGAAAATCTCTCATGACAGACCATTAATTTTAAATGTTTTAATTAGAAAATGCTAATAAAATTTTTATGGACGATTAATAAAGTACTGAATTACTTACCATAATAGCAGCTCCAAATATAAAAAGTATTTTATTGTAAGCATAGTGATTTGTTTCTAGAAGAAGATTTCATTATCTGTGTTAAAATGCACGCTTCCTTTATATGTCAGAGTTTTCTCAATATGGAATACTTTCTCTATTGCAATTTTGAAGTATGCTCTAAACTATAATAGCTGATTTTTGCATATATTCCCACAAGCATACAAAATTTACAAGCCAACATCTGAGCAAGCGATGGAAAGCAGAAACAGAAACCATCGTAGAAGCGTTAATTTCCATCAGGCTATCTGATAACCTAATTTTCAGCATAAATTCACAGTAAATATTATATCTGAACAGTAGAAAATACATACAATAATCAAATAACAAAATCCCAGTATCCTCAGAATATTATTCTGACTTCCACTTAGACACATAAAGATTGACAAAAATATCCCATCTCCTGGGCAAATGCTCTCTTGCATAAGATAATGTAAAAGTGTGAAAATGACTGACCATACTTGCCAAATTTTACAGTTTGACCATAAAATGTATGGGAAGTGGAGGCTGTTTTATAACTTTATGGCAAAGGAGGCATTTTGTGGCTACCTGTGTGATCAGATGTAAAGTATTAAATTTTCACCAAGGGCATGACAAGGCAGTAAATTCTGCTGCATTATGCTGTAACTTAACTTAATAATTTTAATTAGTGGTATAGTTTGTGTTGAATATTTTACAAAACTCAGTTAATTTTTGGCAGGTACTAATGACATAACTGTAATTAAAGTTCACAGGTTACAGTAACATTTAAGTTATCTTTGTTTCCAAATTCAAATCCTTTTTTTTTCAAATCATTGTTAAGAATAGAATCACGTTTTCTTGCTTACCTTATTTTAGTATGTTGTAAGTATTGAAACTGGTAACTTTTTTTATCAAAACTCTAAACATTGTTTCACAACTTCTGGTATCATGGTTTGAAGACACAGCCATTAAATTAAAGCTTTCTTTTTTTAACTTGAATAAATTCACATTTTCTATACAAAACAAAAGATTATATATTTCTTATTCATTGCTAAAACTTACTATTATTCTTGAAAGTATAAAAAAAAGTTGCAAATATTTGCCAAAAAATAAGCTTATACATCATTACAAAATTATGTCAAATGCATATAAACATTTTGTTTTTTAACTTAACAACTTTCTCATTTATTATTAAAACAAAAGCTCTCTGCTCAGGCCAGATGAAATATGCACCTCCCTTGTATAGAAATTACCTTCAGTAGTCAACAGCTTATTCTTCTGAGGACTTCGATGAATTTAACAATCTTGGAAAGAATTTATCAATAATGATCAAAAGGGGGTAGGAAGTACTGGATGTGTAAAATGATTGTCTTTAAGAAAGGCAAACTCTAGCAGCTTATATTTTTTCTTGATTTATTTGCTTTAAAAGCCTTTGTTTACTAATTTTAATAATTAATCTGTATACATGCTTGATTTTAATTATCCTCTGATTGAATACCTCTGGAAATATTCTCCTAATATCGAGAAACAGAGCCATAAATACAACAGGTACAAATCATTCAACAAAAGAAAATCAAATTCTCAAATAAATAGTGGTTTTCCTTCAGTGAATTTATTGCTCCCATCTTAAACTCAATAAAACAGGTTGATTATCATAAAGATTCAAGTGCTATAATTTATGCAAGATTGGCAAGTATACAGGCAATTACATTTTTATTTTAATTTGTTCAGTCATTCATTATATCCCTCCACACATTGCGGAGTTTGAATTCTGCAACCTATAGTAAACTCATCCAGTTGAATATTTCCACCTTTAGAGACTGCAATGGAAATTCTGCACAATGCTCAATTTTTAGCAATTGTAACTCTGTTAACATCACTTTGGTATTGCATCAGGGATGGTATCATTATATTCAAATTTGTACCAAACAATGAATAGAAATGTTGGTAATTTGAATTAAGCCCATTTTTTATTGTATAATTGTACTAAGATAATCTGGAAAAGTTAATAAGAAAACATTGGAGCATCTAACCTAAAGGTTTATTTAGTTCAGGTGAACAATTACTCGTACATTGTACAAAAATTTATCATTGCTACTAACAAGGAATCTGAGCAGCTTTCATTTTCAAAGTTAAACATATATAATGACAGAAAATTGTATATGTTCTTATAATTTTTAAATATTGCTTTTGTTCTGAAATAGCAGTGATGATCACTCAGTAATGAGAATAGAATAAACTGAACTAAAAAAACTTAAAAGTTTGTGCAGTAATACACAATTTTAACAGCACAAATGGTAATGAAATAAAATGGTATACAGTGTCTCTTGGTGAATGCTGACAGAATAACTCTTACCTGCTGGTGCAACAACTCCCAGCCTTGCATGCTGTGAGAGCTTGGTGGAAATCATGTATTTCTGACTTCATGTCTGGCTTCCTTTGCTACAAAAGTCAATAGTGGGGAAAATTATCAAAATGTTCTTTTCTGATGAGACATGGTTTCACCTAAATAACAGAAAAATACATTAGTTTTGAGGCTCCAGTGAATGCTGAAAAGAAAACGTATATGGCACTTGGAATTAATTACTGAGTCAATTTTGTAACACTACATGACTTACTTTTATTATTGGAAAACATGTATCACTGTCCCAAAGTACACCATATATCAGTAATAATGTATATGGCATATTATTTTGTATGGCATATTATTTTCAGCAGATTAACATCACAGTCACACCATGATGCTGCTAATGAATCCATGAGGGAATTGCACTGTATATTTCACCAAAGACTTATAAACAATGGTTTGTGGCCTCCTTGATCCCTAGGTCTCATGCGTTGTAATTTTCATTTTTGGGAAACACTTATAATTAAAGTGTATGCCACTAATCCACACAGGCTTGAGAAACTTAAAGAAAGCATTCTAACACAAGTTAGGTCCATTAGTTTAGAAGAACTAATTCATGTGAGGATAATTTCATAAGAATATGGAAACAAAACACCAGGTTCCCCATTACCCTGACATCACATTCCACCGGTGCTCCATATTCATTCCATGTATCATCAGTGCCATCGCCTGTGGTGCCTACCTATATAGTTAAAGTGAGTTTTAAGCATTATAAAAAATAAATAAATAAGAAGATGTGAAACATGCATAAAGACAAAATGGTCAGCACTTTCAGCATCTTTTATGATAAGGGCGAGTAATGTATACTACTATTTAATATTTTGCATTCAATTTCAACAGAGCACTCATAGCATGTGAGACCGAGAGTAGTTCACCAGACCCACAGATGGTTGGGCAACCGTTGAGATGTACTATATTAATTTGTTAATTATTTTATGTAGGTACTTATATCTGTTCAGACCTGTACTTAGTTCTACTTGTTTAATTGGTAATTTAAATATATGTTTTCTAGCTCTTGATGCTTAATTTACCATTAGCTTTCAAAAATTGGTTAATAGCTATTTTATGTATATCTACTCAGAACTGTATTTATATCAACTTGTTTTAATTTTTTAATGTAAATATGTATTTTATTCATTGTAAAATTGACGATGCTTTGTAAAAATATTACAAATGGCAGAATAAATCAAACTCAAATCTCTATAGCAGAAAGGAGGGTTTCTTGCACTGGTAATGATACATATAGCCACATATTTCAGTTTAAAACCGTAGAAAATACATTGCTTTCAGTGGAATTATAATACTTTCAATATATTGAAATCATTATTGATCACCTAAGTAAATACTTCTGTAATATTCAGAGTCATTTTAACTATGTCACTGTATGGGCCCACCCATTTCTGGAAGCAATTCAAAATAAAGACAATACAAGTTTGTGTAGAATATGTGGAATATTTGGCTGATACTACAAAAAACTATAATATAAAAAATCAAACACTGTTCAACCGGTATAATATATTGTTATGGTGACTATATGTACTCCCTTTGCAGTGCTAGTAACCAAATCCGTATCTTTAAACATGCATTCCTAATGATTTAGCATTTGGTAAATTGCTAGATTGTTTTGAAATGAGAAAGTATATGTCATGGTGCTCATTGTTTTGGAGAAAAGCAAGCTCTGGTAATTCATTTAGCTCACATTACCCAATCAAAACCAAACATTGATTATAAGGCTGTAAATGAGTGTCAGAATTACTAACCACTTACATCAGACATATCTGTAGGCTTCCACGGCCATAGTCCATAACCTCAATAACCACTTACATCATTATGATCTAATTAGTTGACAAATGAAAGCACAGTACCATCATAAAGTTTCTCATTATTTCTGTTTGATATTTAATTTTTAATCTGTGCACATAATTTTTGTTCTGCATGTTGTTTGACATTCACACTATGAATCTGCACTAGGTGGGTATAAGTCTATTTTCAGTAAAACACATAACACCTCTCTTTTTCACCAAGCAGACACTGTTTTAAGGTTTTGAATTATTGCTCCTGAAATAGTCAAGAAAAGTTATAGATCATCTAATGAAAATAAATGCTAAGGTGCTATAACTTAAAGGACAAGATTGTGATAGGTGTAAAACTTCAAAGTAAGGATATTTAAATATAGTAGGTATATTTACAATTTACAGTTGGTAAATTTTTACTTCATCCAACTTCCACCATAAAAGTGGCTCATATTCACATTATGTACATTACATCTGAAGACCTGATGAATGAAAAATGTTCTCTACTGTTATATCCATTTTGGCAAAAGCATATTTTTAAAATTGTCGAATGAAATTATGAACATAAACAGCAAAAAATATTTTCAATTCTGATTCCTATCTAATATCCTTGGCACCTGTATAATACATTGTTATCAATAGAGAAAGCAAACATAAAAGTCAGTGTTCTAAGAACTAAAGAGCTACATAGGTGCTGACTTGCTTTGGGGGAGGGGGAGGGGTCAAAATTGAGTAATAAATTTGGGTATCAAAAACACATAGTCTGATTAGAAGAAATCATTGTACAGAAATCAATTGTCTGCAAATTAAACAAATGTTTGATTAATTTGAAGTTTGACAAAAAATAATATCAAGATTTTGAGTCTTAACTTACCAGCAAAAGTATGTCGTGCCTTAGTTCATTCCTGCTGAAATGGGTGGCTGAGGTTATTAAGACATGACTCATTTACGGGAAGTCTGCAATTAAAACACAGCCAGGTCCACCCTCCTTTACTGAAATTTCTTTTTTAAGGTTTTCCTTGCTCCAGATAACTGGAAGATGCCAAAGAGGCAAGCTAACCCAAACTTTGGCTTGAAATGTTTCATTCACCAATTATCATTTAATGTATCATCAGTGTCCACCACATATGGTGCCATATGGAGTAAGAATTATCATTTAACAATACTAAAAAGAAAGTGCATTTCTGTTTATAAACTCCAATACTGTTGAATAAAGATATAAATTCAAGTTTTTTTCAGTGTTTAGGCAACTATATGAAATTTCATTCTGTGGCCACCAAATGACAATAATTTTAAAAGCTTACCATCGCTTAGGTACGAGGATAGTCACAAATCAAAAAATTGATGCCTCTGTAACTGAATTATTCAAAACTAAAAAAATGAATTGAATTTTGCATCACAACCTACATACATTGAAAACTGGTGATATAGATACTCATTTTCTTAAAATATTAAATTAAGAACATTATAAAATGGTTGCAAATATTAAAGCTGAAAAATATTTTTCTCCAATAGGGGACATATTAAATATGCTCCAATTCGAATGAGATGTTAACTGAAACCTAGTTTTTGTGATCATTGCTGTTGTTTAACAGCTGAATTCTACAGTTGAAGTAAAGGTAATCCTTTGCAACTCTGTTTGTTCTATTTGAACAGTTTTTATGTTTTTTTTAATGAGTACCTTTGAATGGGCTTTGTAAGTTGGGCAGCAGAAAGTGCCTTGCCCCTACTAAGTCGGCACTTATATCTGTTGATTTTCAGGTAATCTACAGACATATAAAAACAAAATATAATAGCAAAATCAGTGAAACAATGTATAGCTCAGCTGCATCTCCATCAGATTTGGCATGATTTTACTGAAGGATGTATTCCACTGAAGCAATAGATTGCCAAGCCACAATCATTATAAAACACATTCATCAAATTGATTATTACAATATAAATAGATCTGGCCAGTAATCATGAATGATATGAATGGCATTTTCTGTGCCATTGTGGGTAAAGTTTTTCCATTTATTAATTTTGCAGAATGAGATGGAATTGATATTCTCAATTAAGAGCTGCTCTGCCATTAGCAGGAATAAAAAAAGTACACTCATACGTATGGCTCAGTGTGAGGGGAGATCATATTTCATGAATAGAGTAACCTTAATTTTTGGGGTAATAAGAGTAAAATTATTCTAAACTATTTTTGGACACAGGCTTTTGACTTATCCCTTTCTCCTCCCAAAAAGTTTGTCAAGTCTTTTGAAAATACCTTAAGTAATCTATACTTAGTCAAAATTGACATGTTCTTTAGGTGTGTGGTGTTAGTTTTCCTATTTGGAATGTTGCCCAGAGAAACAGGGATCCTATGTCATAGCATTCCATTAAAATACCAAGTTGTTGATAAAAATTATTCTAATTAATTGCTCTTTTACATCTGTTGTATAGAGGATAGGTAGAATCAGACTGAAAAGTTTAATGCCATAGTTTGGATTTGAACTATAGATCTTTGTATAAATAATTAGGAATATTTTTATATAATGGAGCTCCATTACTGGAATCATTTAACAATGAATTAAAATTATAAACATTTTAAAATTCTCCACTTGCATGTTTCAGGGAGTATCCTCCCTATCTTCAGTTAATATTTTGACTGATGCACCCATGTTGTGTTTGATTCTACTAAGAGTTGTGCTGCCATCTCTCTTGTCTTTGTTAACCAGATGACGTCATCCTGTTGGATATGGTACTGAGTTTTTTCAGTCTGATTCAACCTTTCCAACAATGATTGTAATGTCAGTAAATAAAATAAATGTCTCACCATCACCATTCTTTCACTACCATCACTCACAAAAACGACCACCACCACCAACCTCACCACACTTTCATTACTGTCACCACCTTCACCAGCAACCGTTTATTACCATCCCTCACCACCACCCATTTACTACCATGACTCACCTTCACAAACATGAATCACTACCATATTTTTCATCATTATTATTATTTTCATTATTATTATTTTCATTGTTGTTATTATTATTATTATTGTTATTATTATTCTTATTCTTCTTCTTCTTATTATTATTATTACTGTAATTATTACTATTACTATTATTATTATTATTATTATTATCATTATAATCAACATTATTATTACTATTATTATTATTATTATTAATAATATGATTATGATCATTATTATTATTATTATTATTATTATTATTATTATTATTATTATTATTATTATTTCAATACCAGATATACTTTTAACCAGCAATCACCTAATGGTTTATTTCAACATTATTAATGGTCTTAGCATTTAAGATGGCAGAGTAATTAATACAGTTGTGTAATCAAAAGGATAATTGAAGTGGACATGCAGAAGTGGGAAATAAGTTTCTGTTTAACAGTCCATAGAGATTTTTGTATTTATTTCCCGTGAACAAGGGAGCGATAGATTAGAAGCTCTGTAAATGGCTTAGTAGTTCCACGACATTCTGGGAGGGGATGCATGTCATAACACAGGATTCAACTGTGTTACTGTTCTGCATATCTGCTTACATATATCCTTTTAATATCAGTACGTCCTTATCTTAAACTTGTTTACTGTTGAGCCATTCCTTAACATAAGCAACATTCCTCATTAGCCTTAAGGCCTTGTAGCATTTATAACGGATTGACTAAAACCAAAATTATTTGTTCTCGATTGAATACTGAAATTTCTGTCAATAATGTTTAAATAGGTTACTAATGGTATGAATTGTATGTAATTATGCTTGATTGCGATTGTCCAAGACCAAACTGAAGAAATATGTTGTTTCTGGTTTAGAAACTGTATTTAGATGTCACTAAAACAAGACATTTCAAAAAATTAATATAAAATTCAAAATGGATTGGAGGAAACTTTCTAAGAATTCAGCAATTAAGAAACCTGAATGATATTTTCTAAATAGAAGTAGTTAGTTTTATCCATTCCATTTAGATCTTCAGTTTGAGGAATGTTTGTGTGAGTGATGCAAAAGCAAGATTTGTATTTCAATTGGTTATCCAATATTTGTTTTTTAAATCAAGTTATGCTTTGGTTGTTAATTCATGTTTTGCAGTTATGACAGACATGGCTAACTGCAGACATAGATAAGAATTTGGTGCTTTTACCTTACTTAAATTGTTATACTTTGAAAACATTTAAAATAAATTACTAGTTTCATTGGATAGAAATTTTCTTAGTTTTGTATAAAATCAATTTTAAATAATTTTTATGCACCTAAATTTTTTCAATAAGCTCAGAATAAGTCTTGAAAATACATTTTTGTAAAATAAAAAAAAACCAAAAGCTTTTCAAATTTTATGAAAAAATGTAAGTAAATTAGTATTTTAAAAAAATTACTATTTAGATTATTGAAATGAGAAAAACATGTAGAAAATGAATACTTTTTTTTAAATAATGAGTGTAATTATGAAAGATGGTATTAAATGTAAAAAAGCAGTGTCTAAGATAGTATGCATCAAACTGAACAATGAACCATCATCCTCTTCTCTACCAAACCAAAACCAGTGTCTAAGATAGTATGCTTCAAACTGAACAATGAACCATCATCCTCTTCTCTACCAAACCAAAACCAGTGTCTAAGATAGTATGCTTCAAACTGAACAATGAACCATCATCCTCTTCTCTACCAAACCAAAACCAGTGTCTAAGATAGTATGCTTCAAACTGAACAATGAACCATCATCCTCTTCTCTACCACACCCAACGAGTGAACATTTTCAGCTATATAACTGAAGAAAGAAAGAAAAAAAAAGAAAAAAGAAAAGACATTAATGATTGAATAATGTGAAAGTAGCTTTTCAAGTTGCATGGAGTGTAATGAAAAATGAAGCTGTAGTTGAAACTACAGCATATTCTTAATATCCTTTTCCTTCTTTTCCTGTTTATATAGATCCAGTTCCTCAAAAGTTAACATACTACTGGCATATTTAAATACTTAACATGGTTCGGTCATGGTTTTCACTCTACTGTGCATATAGTAATGTTGTTTATTAGTTTTGTCACTGCATGCATAATCAACAGTTGCAGCATTTTTGTGTCTACATGGATGTCTCTGGAAGAACAGCAGCATCATGGCAGCAGTCCTGTTACCTGAAACAACATTTTGGATGTAAGAAAGCAGCAAATTGGTAGTATCTAAAACAAGTTTCAAATAACCTATCCTACCTTTACTCACAAGGCACCATTGTCAAACTGATGTTACAGACTGAGAGTGTTTTTTCTGGTGAAAGCACTTTAAAAATAAAATTACCCATGTCTCAGTGTCCTCTCTCAAAGGCCCAAGTTTGACAAGACACAAATTATTTACAAATTAGAATGATTCACTAAAGATATATTTTTATTCCTTGCATATATGAGTATTTAACGTTCATTATACCAGGTGGTTCACATGTCCCTTATTATTTTTGGAGATAGGCAACACTTCATACTCTAAAAGCAATAAGGTGGAAAGTACCGTGCTTGTCGACCATTTGGAAACCACACAAATCTAGCCTGCTTTTCATAGGAAAATAGACCTTAGCAACAATAGTTACGTCCATTCCAAAAGCATGCGCTTAATAACTCCTGTTACAGTACATGTTATATCGATATGATCGCTATCATATGTTCTGCAACGTAAATTGTAATGTATGGAGGTTAAACGAACGGCTTAAGCTACAAAAAGGAGTCGCAAAAGAGATCAGAAGCGGAGAGGGAGACATGTGTGACATTATACCTACAAGTTTTAACGGAGCAAGCGGTTGCAATGATTGTAACTCAACTGGTTAATTTCATGTTTCTCCTCACCGACAACGTGTCAGAGGTTCGGGTCCAACAATCTGCGTGTTCTTTACGTATTATTCATCAAGGTGTAAAGTTAGTTCAGTGTTGTCACACTAATAATTTCAGGTGTAAACTAAAAGGTATACAAATTAAGAACAAATGGCAGTCCATTTTACGTGTACTTCAGTTTTCGATCCTTAATTTTCTCTCAAATTGTTTTGAAAAAGAAACTTCACTAAGACTTTGAATAATACTGGACTGATAAAGTTAGAATAAACATAAATTAAGAGAACAGCAATAAAAGAAACAAAAAGCAAGTTAAATGTACCGATGTCCCCGTCTAGCTTTGTGCCAAATCAAGAAGAAATAAAGCGGGGGGGGGGGGGGGAAATGGTCAATGTTTTGGTAAGATGCGAACCTGAATCGAGCACCTTGAAACTCAGGCTAACACCGCGTGTTAATCCACTACGCTATTGTTTAGCAATAACTTACAGCGCCAAAGTCTGTAAAGTTAGTTTGAAGAAGATGGGTCTCGGGAACGTTGTTTTCAGGTTAGACTGTAATCTGTGGGTTGCATAAAACCAGAGAATGCGGGACAGGTGAACCACCTTGTATGTAGGTACATCCACTGCTACGTGATCGGCTGGACAAAGGATTGTTTTACACTCCTGAGACAATATGCCATATTTGATATCCCAAATAGCAGGACGACCTTCTACTTCACTTCCATCGTGTTAATCAAATCTAAACACATGGCTACAATGTGTACTGCAAAATGTATAGTGAATGCTTTGCTGTAAAACTGTGCTCAGAAATGGTTGGCAAATCTGCAGTGCTGTGTATGATCTGTGTCCCGGTGCGAACACTTCAATTCAAACTGATTGTCCGGCGGTGCTCTGAACACAGTGAAGTTGTCCGTCACATGTGGCGAGTTTGAGACAATGTTGCCTCACCGTGACTCGGTGAGGCACTGTACTGTCCCGGAGTGAATGCTCCAAATCAAACTAATGCTTGTCCGGCGGTGACTACTCTGAATACAGTGAAGTTGTCCGTCACATGTGGCGAGTTTGAGACAATGTTGCCTCACCGTGACTCGGTGAGGCACTGTACTGTCCCGGAGTGAATGCTCCAAATCAAACTAATGCTTGTCCGGCGGTGACTACTCTGAATACAGTGACCTTGTCCGTCACATGAGGCGAGTTTGAGACACTGTTGCGTCACCGTAACTCGGTGAGGCACTGTACTGTCCCGGAGTGAATGCTCCAAATCAAACTAATGCTTCTCCGGCGATGACTGCTCTGAAAACAGTGACCTTGTCCGTCACATGTGGCGAGTTTGAGACACTGTTGGGTCACCGTGACTCGGTGAGGCACTGTACTGTCCTGGAGTGAATGCTCCAAATCAAACTAATGCTTCTCCGGTGGTGACTGCTCTGAACACAGTGACCTTGTCCGTCACATGTGGCGAGTTTGAGACACTGTTGCGTCACCGTGACTCGGTGAGGCACTGTACTGTCCCGGAGTGAATGCTCCAAGTCAAACTAATGCTTCTCCGGCGGTGACTGCTCTGAACACAGTGACCTTGTCCGTCACATTTGGCGAGGGTGAGACACTGTTACGTCTCAGTGACTCGTAGAGGCAATGTAGTGTCCCGAAGTTAATGCTCCAATTCAAGCAAATATATCTTTATCAGTGATCGTCACTGGCGGTCGTCACCAGTGACGATCCTAAAACGCGTTAGATTAGATAACCTACAAAAATCATCATCTTCTATTTTTTCAGTTTTTACTTTCTCTACACGTACAATATACATGGTGTATTGTGGTTACGCAATGCGCCGTTATCGCCGAACTTTGTGAACGGTTTGCTTTTTAAATGATAGCTGATTGTTGGCATCCATTGTTACACACGTGCACTAGTGAATACGTGTGCCGCGGTAAGTTATTTTGACATAACAGCTGTGATTGTTACACACGCGCGAGTGGATACAGTTCTTTCCAAAGAATCTTTGACGTCAAAACTGCGAATTGTTAAGCCTGAGTGAGTTTGTGAATACCGGCGGGGTACTGCAAGTGCGGCGACTTCTGGAAGTTTCCAGAGACGGGACCAATATATATATATATATATATATATATATATATATATATATATATATATATAAGGGCAACAAAGACCTGTCGATGCGCGCTGTTTTCACTGGGAGTACATCGCGCGCAACAGTTGAGTGAATTCGACAGGAATTGTTGTATTGTCGAGCAACGAACGTCGAAAAGAGACTCTATGGCAGAATTGTTCCGAAAGACAGCTATTTGTGAGGTGATTGTAATCAGGAGGTTGTGAGAAAATATAGTGCTGTTTGTTGAGGTAAAAAAAATACAGTATAGAGAAGGTAGGCAATATTGTATTCCATCCAAAAATTGGATTCGAGATTCCTCCGGAAATATATGTTGTGAAGTTCCGAGAAAAAAAAGTAATTTTTTTTAAAAAAAAAAAAAAGTCATTTATGTGTGGACAGCATAGCTCAGAAACTAGACAATCTTCCAAGGAGGTGACACGAAGATTTTTAAGAAATCCCCCACCAAAAACTACCCTTTAAATGTAAACAATTTGAAAATGTTGTTCTCAAAAATGGCTGTAAGGATTTTGATTAAAATACTGTATATTAAAGATATTTACAGTACAAATAAAATGTTTATCTTTCTGGGAATAGCTTCTGAATACCTGTTCATTCTGAAAGAATTTTTCCCGTTAGAGGAAGACAAAAACTTGTTGCACAATATTGTGGACCTCGTTCAAACACACAATTTATACCATATACATTTGTCTTGTAAAGTTGACTGTTTCGGAGATACTCCTATTGGTTTCAATTTTGAACTGCGTAACTTTTGCTTTACTGGCAATGTAAATCAAACCGAACTTCATTTATTCACATATCGACCAGTTTTAAAAATTTGGACTATCGCTTTGGCCCTTATACTTAGAAGGGAGTAAGTAATAAAACAATGTCTTCTAATGTTTATCTCGATTAGAATAATGTAGATAAAAGCATAACCTTTTGTAAGAATAGTTTGATTGCAGAACAGGTATAGAAAGTCATCATAATATCTTTCCTTGGAGTCACTAAGAAAAATGTGTGTTTCCTTTCACATTACTTTCTCTAGCTGTACCACAAACAAACTTGGTTCCTTACAACTAGAAGGAAACTAAGGGAATACACTATGCTAAAGCCATAGTCAAATATTTTAAAAGCTGTCGCTATGCCATTATCAATTAAATTTTCTTCTTTGCACGACCAGGAGTAAAACAAAAATAAACGCAGACGACTTCCTGTTTGAGAAAAGTATAGGTATTTTAAAATTGAAACCAATAAAAATGAATATCTTTAAAACGGTTAGCGCCACAACACAAATGTAAAGGACTTAAATTGTGTGCTTTGTCGATATCTACATTTATGTAGAAAATTTTTGTCCGTCTTTTGCGGTTTACCAGTTGTGGAAAAGTCATTCAGAATGAATAAAGGCTGCTCCCAGGAAAATCAAGATCTACACCTCATTTGACATGTAGATATCTTTAATCTACGGTATTTTAATGAAACTCACTAGAGCCAGTTTGGAGAAGATAACATATTTGTGTGTAAAGTGTAGTTTGGGCGGTGGATTTTCTTGAAAATTTCGTGTCGCATCCGTGGGAGAGACTAATCTTAAATACCAAGTTTGGTATTTAATGGACTTTTCGGTTTTTAGTTATGCCTTCCACAGGCACACACACACACGCATACACATACACACACACGATTTTTTTTTTATTTTTGTAGGACTCAAAACATATATTTTCGGCAAAATCTCGGTAACGAATTTTTGGGTGAAATATTGATACAGTATATTAACATGATACGTATATTACTGGTTCAATAATTAGTTTTGTACATACTTCATATAAGAAATGTCTGCTTCAATAGAACGCAAGAATTTTAGAGCATCAGGGACACAAGCAACAACCCCTAGTTGAAAGGAAGGTCTTTACCCTTATAATCTGGATAGAGGGACTTTCTCATTGTAGAGAAGGGCCACGTGGGTGGAAAATAAAGAAACATCCCAGACAGTCACTTGACAGCGCTACTTTAAGGCATCTCTTTCCAGCCAATCAAATAGGACGGCAATATTAGGATATTTTGGTATATAAGTGATGCGCGCACAAGAAATCGCACGCAGTGTAAGAAATACTCAATGTAGGAAACGTGACGTCACACAGTGTAAGAAATGGCGCGGCGCCCAGCGTAAGAAATCGGCTTGTTATAAGAAATCTGACGGCAATGAATAGTAAGAAATGAATGTGAAGCGGTAGAGCAAAAGTTAATCTGACGGGCAACTATTACCGTAAATGTTACACAGACTGTGAAGCTTAAGATCACGGTGACGGTTGTAAAACTATAAAACTCAGAAAGAGCGGAACTTATAAAGATTAGGTCATCAAGTTCGCGATGGTTTATGTCGGGAGTTACTCGCAGGGTTAGTGCCTCAAACCAGCAACAGATGATTAATAAAAGAAGTCATCAGTGAAATTAAGTGAAATTTCTCTTTTATTTGAGTCTACCTAGTGTTACACACCTTTGTCTTCTTTCCCCCCTGAGCAAGAGACTACTCATGGTCTACAAGAGCGAGCTTAGCCAGAGCAACAAAGGGAATCTGCAAGTTATGTAAACGCTTAATGTAGAGAATTTCACGAGCACTAACCCTCGACCAACTCCAAGTAGACTCATTTGTTTATTATTTATTTATTTAATCACTGTTCGTTTTTCCAAATCCTTCATTTTCGTTAAAACTCTAAAGTTGTCTTGTTTAAAATGTTGTCATTCGAAAACCAAACAAGCTATTGGCCTGTAACTACGGATACAAGCTGGTCTAGGGTTAAACTATACGATGCTACCGTCTAACTGGCCTAGTTGCGCCATATCTGTGTGAGGCTCGGTACTTAACAGCCAACCTTCGTATAGGAGATACATGATTTTGGTACAGTGGCACTCTCCGAAAATATACCTAGCGGAGTAAAGGAGCTTATATCCAGTGGTTCAGGACTAGAAATTTCCAGCACTTCCGGCTTAAGTGTTACGTACGCCCTCGACATAGTGAGAACCACATTCCCGCATAGATATAAACCTGTGACGAAGCAAAGGTAGACACACGGGAAAATAAAACAAATCTGATGTATACCATTCACATGACTTTCTCTACATCGCTGCAACAAATTGTTGTTAAAAGGCTTATGCTTCTATCTACTTCATGTAATCGAGATAAACATTAGCAGAAAACTTTCCTTGTAAGTAGAAGAAAAATAAGGGAATACACTGGACTATAACGATAGTAATATATTTCAAAAGCCGGTTGCCATGTGGATGAAGTCCATTTTGGGGGGGGGGGGCCAGGAGTTGACAAGTTCTCTTATGAGAAAGTATTTTAAAGCTGAAACCAATAACAAGGTATATTTCGAAAATGCTCAAACTCCAGAAAAAAAACTGTATATGACCTAAATTGAGTGTTTTAACCAGATTTTAATTATAGCAAGTTTTTGTCTATTTCTTACGGTTTACTAATTATACAGCATTCATAAAAATTGATCCAGAAGCTATTCCGGAAAATTTAAGATATACATTATGTTTACGATGGAAATATGTATAATATAAGGTATTTTAATTAAAATCGTCAGATCCATTTTTGAGAAAATCAAAATCTTCGAAAAATGCTCCATGTAATGTGTAGTTGCAGTTGCGGGGATTTTTTTTTATTTCTGTGTAGCATCCTTGGACGATACTTAACTTAAATACCAAGTCTGGTGTTTAACCGACTTTTCGTTTTTGACCTTCAGACAGTACATGTCTTGTCACGGGTCTAAGAGTTATTTAAGAGGGAAATATAAATTATAGCAAATAATATAAATTATACCAAGAGGGGCAGATGTAGACATTTAAAATGGGCAGGGAAGAAAGATTTCAAACACGTCTAAGTAGCCGACTTGTCACGAGCTGGTAGAAAAGTACCGTTAGGGGTAGAGCATTGACCCGAAGGGGTGAGGTTACACTGCCCGAAGTGAACATAACAAGAAAAGAGAAAACGATGCTCCCGCTGGTCAGGCGACACTTTTTGGGGCACTTGGCGTGGAACATACACAAAGCAAAGATGTGATATTTGGAGTCCGTGGTGAAAGCGAACAGGCCACCTTTAGTTGTGAGGGAAATAGTTATTTTAATACAGATTAGCGTACGGACGAAATCACTGCATCAAAAGTAATAAATAATAATAGGCGCAGTCGCGTAAAGCATAGTTTAACAGTAGAAAATTTAGGAGGAATGCCTGTGTGTTCGACGGCGGAAAAAGGTCGAACTAAGTGAATACATCTCTTGCGTCGCATCACACCTGAAAAGAGTTTCCATGCTAGCAAACTCCTGAGATAGGGCACCCACATATCAACACCATTCCTAATAGCCAAAGCCTGCACCCGGGATACGAACCTGTAACCTCCGTTACCGCACCAAGCTATGCTGTCCATAGACACACACTCACAAACACGGATCATTTTCTAAAAATGCTTTTTTCAGACTCATGTGACCTAAAAACATATATTTTCCGTGAAATTTCGGTATAGAGATTTTGGGTGCAACACCTTCTTTATCCACTATGTACATTGTACTTACGGGCTAGAGAAAGTAATGAAATAAAAGAGTAGTTTACTGTTTTTATTGCTAGTAGAAATTTCCAGAACATTTACAAGCTTTATTATCTATGTTGGAAGGAAAACAACTCATTCTCTCTCCTATTCATGCGATTTTTGACTGAAATCCCACAGTGAGGCTAAAGGCAAAATGGGAGGTATAAGATTACATAAAAAACCTATAACACATTTATCATTAAATTTATAAAATTTAAAATATAAATAACGAAATAGTACTATGCATTTTCACATTCCAAACTGAAATAGGACATTTGTGATATACGTACTCATTGGTAATAGAGTTAGAAAGTAGCACATCTTAAAGTCAACTGAAAAGCATGTGAAAATGAGGAGTAAACGGAACAATTCATTTTCTTTATATGAACTTTTGAGAAACAATTGCTGTTTGTCAAAAATTCAGAATCACATACTTTCAACGAAAGCTGTACTACAGAATGTCATTCCTTTACGCATGTTAATAATAGTTAGACCTTCGAGGGGACCAGTCCGTAAAAAATTCAATGTTTCTTAAGAATTACCTTTGTTTTTACGACATACCTCTATTGTTATGACGTGTTCTGAAATTTTGAGATAAATGCATCAATTAGTTTTTGATAAAAATATTTTAACTACTCTAACAAAAAAGCTCGTTGTTCCTCGGTTTTCAGTATGTTGTAACAAAACTCCATAGTTCCATTCCAAATATCATTTGTATTATTTTTGTTTGTGGCCACCACGTTCGGGTGCTAATATGTCGTAGTTTATTTTGGTAGCGTCAATGTTCGGATGCCAAGATGTCGTGGTATTGTTGTGGTGTCAGTATGACGCTGTCAGGTGAGTCTACCTGGAGTTGGTCGCGGGTTAATGCTAGTGAATTTCTCTACAACCTTGCAGATTCCCTTGGTTGCACCGGCTAAGCTTCTTCTAGTAGATCATGAGTCTCTTACTCAGGGGGGAAAGAATGGCAATGTTATGTAACACTGTTGGTGGACTCAAATAACAGAGAAAGTTCACTTAATTCACTGTATGCTTCCTTTATTGGTGAATTGTTCGTTTGAGGCACTAACTGTACGAGCGACTCCCGACATAACTGATCGCGAACTTGATGAAGCCGTTTTCATTACGTGCTGATTCCACTTTTACGGAGTTATTATAACTTTACATTAGTCACTGTAGTCTGGAGTTTCTCGGTCCGTATAACATTCACGATGATGATTGCCCGTCAGATTAATTTGTAAAACACTGATTTTCTGCAGTATACGGCGCGCGTTTTCCTACATGATGTGTCGTACTTTATGAGCCTTGTGTTTTATGCGTTGTCCATCTGAACCCTGTTAGCTACGTTGTGAATCTTACTAGCCTATTAACTACATTGTGAATCTTACTAGCCTGATTTCTTGTCTGCACATCACTTATATACAAAAAGGTCCGAGTTTTGGCCTCCTTTTTGGTTGGCTGAAAAAGAGCGCGTAAAGTGGCGTCATCACTTGACTATCGGGGATTTTTCTTTATTTTACACCCATGTGACCTTGTTCTATAATGCGAAATACCCTTTCTCCAGTTTCAAAGGGAAAGAACCTAGTTTCCTCTTAAGGGCTGTTACTTATGTCCCTAATGCATTAAAATACGTGTTATTTTCAACAAAGCCCGTAACCTTGACGAATATAACAGGGATTTTCTACCCTTCACGGTAATGCTTTCCACTGAGCATACATTTCTTATGTTAAATATTTTAAACTAATGATTAAACTAATAATATATGCGTCGTACTAAAATACTGTCGCACACTTTTAAAAACTTATCGGATACGTTTCAAATTAATTAAATATTACTGCTGAGAACGGTATTATAAAAAGTATTTATTTATACTTCTTTCATTATTTTTGTGAATTAATTAATTTTGTTAATTACAAAAACACAATTAATTTTACATATATAGAAAATTAATTAAACAAATTTTATTTATTATAATTATGGATAGCATCTTAGGGAGCGATAGCGGAACACATGCGGATACCAGTTGTATACCTACCGTGTAGAGACCGATCTGCGTTGGCGACTGCACGCACCGCAGTAACGTGGCTCGACGCAGCAATATACTATGCTGTACATTACAATACTGTTTTATAGGAAATTAATGCCTTTTATAATGTGTATGCTCTTCAATCAAGATTGTAAAATCTCTTGCTTCAAATGGATTGCAATTGATACAGAAGAATCTTGTACGACAATGACACATATCTGGAAACATCGAGAATAGAAATGCATCGAGCCCTAAAAGCTGTTGGTGAATTTGTGCAGGAAATTAATTAGAGATCAATGACACCTGTTTTAGACCGTGTGAAAAAGAAAATGAAGACAATGTTTGGAAAAAAAAAATGTCGGATTTTCAATAATGCATTAAATACAAAATGTGCTACGGAAATAATTGCTGATTGAGTATTTTACCCAATAGCCGATGATGATCTCCATCTTGTGAGGTGATGCGAAGCTTTTCACAATAAAACTCCTGTTAACGTGCCAATCGGAGACGATTTACATTTGTGACGTTGTGTCTTGAGAGAAAATAAAATGTTTAACGATGATGATGACTTGTTGACTACAGCAATTGCATGCTTGTAAATATTATAATTGTGAGTTCCTGTAAATCGGTGGTATTTATGTTTACCACCCACACAAACTCAATCGCCTTCCACTCTTAGTGAAAACATCACAGTCTACCACGCAACCCCTGGCCCATTTTTCATCCATTAGTACCACTACGTACACACTGTATTGTCAACACATAACAACTATATACCATGCTGCGCTAACTTCGATTCTATCCCGCTATCGGTTCCCAAGATGCTATCCCTAATTATAATATTAAAATTTTCCAGTAGAAAAATGAAACTAATTGATTGAAATGTGTACCGCAAGGAGCATTTTGAACATTTACATGCGTTAGAAAATGCATTTAGAGAAACATGCCTTATAATATTTGAAGTGTTATTTGTTACCATTAAAACTTCCATTTAAAAGGTCATGCTACAAGTGTTTAAAACATACGAGGCTGAAAATAACACCAGCATATTAATCTAAAAAGACCAATGTAATGTGTTAAAATCCAAAAATCAACATTTTCAAGTATTTTGGTCAATTTTCATAGATTGATACCCTTAATATTAGAATGATGATTATGATGATGATAGTTGGTGTTTCAGGGCGCTAAACTATTAGGTCATCAGCACCCTTATGAAACAAACCATTGCAAAAGCTGGAGATAAAAGTATAATAATACATCAATATAAAAAGCCTGATGTGTTCCATTCACATAATTTTCTCTAGCTGTTCCACAAACAAAATTGTCCTTAAAATATTATTCTTTTATCTACGTAATGCTAATCCATATAAACTTTAGCAGAAATAGTTTTATTTCTTGCTTCATTGCAAGTAGGAGGGGAATAAGGGAACGCCATCTGTCTGCAAAGCCTCAAGCTACACCCGCCGCCGCCTTGAAAGATGAAGAAGGGAAATGCAACTCCAGCATTCGCCTAAGTGGCCCCAGGAAGACCACGGAAAAACTCAGGGCCAAGGTGCGCGGTCAACGGGGACCGAACCCGGAGCCCCTGAATGCCAGTTCCAGACAAAACGCTTGAGCCCCCTGGCTCGGTCCTGTACGAGGGGTCTTGTGTTCGATTCCCGGCTGGAGGCGGGAATTTTTCTCTAGCCGGGAATATTAACTATTGTTTCTAGGATTTGGAAGTATGAATGAGAGAGAGAGAGAGAGAGAGAGAGAGAGAGAGAGAGAGAGAGATAGAGTGTGTATGTGTGTGTACCCATGTACCAAAAGTGAATGCTGCCGATATGCTACTGCAAACACATTCACTTATTTCCCTGAGTTCTTGTCGATCTGAGTGCACTAAATAATAAATCTTATACCAATTTTTTGGTGCTATTCTTTTTTATTTTTTATTAATTATAAAATGTATTCCTACATGCAGAGTGGCACACATAACATTAATACAGGTCAAATAAATTATCAAGTGTACAAATAATATATCCAGAATACCACGTAATAAGTTACCTGTCCAAACAAACACAAAATTGAGATCACAGATCTAATTTGAATTACATGCCAATTCGAAGGCTTTTGCCTGCGGCCTCTCGACCGGCACGTGGTCACCAGCAATGACACTGGAATGCGTGCCCGTTTCACTTTCTTTTTACTTTCTCTAATATGAATGCTCGCCTGCGGTGCCACAAGCAATAAAATTGGGCGTTAAACCTATAAAGAAATGGCACGTGTGCAAAAATTCGAAATCGAAATTTCACCGGAAGTACATGTTCTGAGTCCCCCACAATCCAAAGAAGCATTTTTATAAAATGGTCAGTGTGTCTGTCTGTGTGTGGCATGTGTGTGTACGTATGTGTCTCTGTGGACGGCACAGCTTAAAAACGGAAAAAAAAACTCTTTAAATACTAAATTTGGTATTTACGTTTGTATCTTTCAAGGATGCGATACGAAGATTTTCAAGAAAATACCCTCATCTAAACAACTCTTTACATGGGAAATTTTTTGAAATTTTCTTTTTCTAAAAACTGGCGTTATGATTTTGATTAAAATACCGTACATTAAAATATTTTCATGACAAATCAAAAGTATATCATGAATTTTCTGGGAATAGCATGAACGAGCACTTCATTTTGGATAATTTTTTTTATAGCTGGTAAACATTACAGACAGAAACTTAGGACACAAAAAATGCAGATCTCGTTAAAACACAATTAATATTATGTATAATATACTTTTTTTTCGTGAAGTTAGCCGTTTCTGATATATTCTTTGATATTGGCTTCAGTACTTTAACTTTTCTCAAATGGTACATCTTCTTTCGTTTTGTCTCTCTTTTGTTTTACCCCTGGTCATGCAAATAAACTCCAACTTCAATTATTCACAGAGAGACCAGCTTTTAAAAGGTTTGACTTTCGCTTTAGCCTAGTGTATCCCCTTATTTTCCTTCTGCTTAGAAGGAAGCAAGTAGCAAGGCAATATTTGCTAATATTTATCTTCATCTTATGATGTAGATAATGTAACTTTTTGCATGAATAGTTTCTGTGCAGAACAAGTAGAGGAAAAGTCATGTGAATGAAACACATAAGATTTTTTACTTTCTCTATACGTACTATGAACATAGTATGCAGAGAGTGTATTGTATTGAATCCAAAAGTTCGAAATCGAAATTTCACCGGAAATATATGTTTTGAGTCTCCCTGAATGAAACAAAAGCAGTTTTAGAAAAACGTCCGTGTGTATATGTGTGTATGTCTGGGGCAGCATAGCTCAAACTTAAACCAAAGTTAAACTAACTAAACTCAAGTACCAAACTCAAGCTAAATAAACTAAGTACCAAACCTGGTTTAGTATCTTATAAAGATACAACAACAAAATCCACCCCGAACTGCCTTTTACATGGACAAAATTTTAAAAAGTTTGTTTTTCTTCAAAATGACTAACTATTTTTATTAAAATACCGTATACACTAAAAAGAAATTTTGTATATGCATTTTTGGGGAATAGCCTCTGAAGACCTCTTCATGCTGGTTTAATTTTGAATTGGTAAACCGTAACAGATAGACAAACGCTTACTACAAAAAATGTAGATCTCGTTAAAACACACCATTTATTTAATATATATTTTAATTTTTAAATAGTACTTTTACTGTCTAAATTAATTCTAATAAAATAGGATACGTGATACAGTTTTAAAAATATTCAAATAAAATCCAGTTTGACAGCAAGTAATATACAAATAATGTCGTATAGTATTCACGAGGGGCGTTCAATAAGTCTTTAGAAAATCCAAGAAATTACACTTGTGGTATCGAAAAAAATTTGTTTAGTAACGATTGCATCTAACTAGATGGCAGTTAAACTTTCAGTTATATACATAACGTGGTTTCGTTGTCATGGGCTATTGAATCAACAATCTTGTGCTTAATTAGAAAAATGGAAAAAATGAGTGTCCTGCGGTGATTAAACACTTCTATTTAAAGGCTTAACGCCGAAAGATAAAAGCCGAGTTGGATGAACATCATGGTATGTGTGCTCCTACGTTTGCAACAATTTACAATTGGATATGTGAATTTAAATCTGACCGTACATGCACAAATGATGAACATCGTTCCGGACGTCCAGTAGAAGTGACATCCTCCAAAATTATTGACAAAATCCAGGATATGGTTTTGAGTGATAAAGAAATCAAAGTTCGCAAAATAGTAGAGGCCACAGGCATATGACAAGGTACAGTGTTCTCAATTTTGCACCAAAATTAAGTCTGACAACGGCCACGTTTTCTCTCAATGGAGAATGAACGCAATCGTGCGATCGATTCTGAACTGGTTTAGCACTTTTCCGTCGCAGTCCTGAAGAGTTTCTGTGTCAATAAATTACTGTGGATGAAACATAGATGCACTATTAGATGGATACACTTCAGAGACAAAAGCACACTCGAAACAGTAAAGCGAACCGGCTCCGAAGAAGGCACAGGTGGTGAAATCTGCAGATAAGTTGATGACCTCGGTTTTTCGGGATGCACGCGGAATAATCAACATTGATTACTTGCAGAAAGGAAGGCGATACATGGAGAGTATTATGTTTCGTTATTTCACCGGTTGAAGGGAGAAATCAAGAAAAAAATAACACCCTGACCTGACAAAGAAATTATTCTCCTCCATCAAGACAATGCAAGGTGCACACCTGCGGTTTCGATGGCGGAAATTATAGAATTAAGTTTAGAATTACTATTGTATCCACCGTATTCACCAGATTTGTCCCGCAGTGACTATTTTTATTTTCAAACTTGAAAAAGTGGCTCGGCGAAAACATTCACGTCTAACGAAGAGGCCATCTCCCAAACTGATGCCTATTTGAGAACCTTCCGAAATCCTACTTTTTGGAAGACTTAAAACAGGAGAAACGCTGGGAAAAGTGTATCGAGCTAAAAGGAGATTACGTTAAAAAAGAAGAAGAAAGAAGTCGTCGTACTCTTCAAAAATTGTTAATGTAATTATTTATTTAGCAGAATATGAGCTTGTTTCGAAAAATATCTTTTTACCATTTTCTTTAATGGGCTTTTGAGAGGCAGTATAACATTTTTGAATCAAGTTAATGAAACATTGCACCATAAAAAACATTTGGAGTACGAAAAATGTTGGAGAAAATAAAGTTTAAAGCTGGGAGTGCCTATTAATAAGCATGCGCCTATCCATGCCTATCCACAGTTAATTAGTTGTTAAAGTGCGCCAAGTGCGAAAATTATGGAAAATTATTAAGAATAAAGAGGCTAACAGAGGCTATTCCCAGAAAATGCAGGGTATTCATTTCATTTGTGATGTAAATATCTTAAATATAAGGTATTTTATTCAAAATCGTTACAGCCGTTTTTGATAAAATCAAAACTTTCAAACTTTTTTTCCATGTAAAAGGTAGTTTGGGTAGGGACATTTTCCTGAAAACCTTCGTATCGCATCCTTGGAAGATACTAAACTTAAATATCAAGTTTAGTATTTTACTGACTTTTCGTTTATAAGTTACGTTTTCACAGACACTCGGACACACGAACACACGGACACACACGGATCTTTTTCTAAAAATACTTTTTTGTATACAGGGATCCCTGAAAGGTGTACTTCTGGTGAAATTTTTGTATCTCTACTAACGAACCATGTACTATATAGAGAAAAAATATCAGGGAAAATCCAAATGTGCAATATTAATCATCCAAGATTAAGATATATTATAATTTCAATAATTAATATCCTTTTTAGCACCATGCCAATTAGATATTTCATATTTTAAGTAGTCGGGTATGCATACTTCAGCTTGACATGCTCATTGTATAAGAACCAACGAAAATAGTTAACTAAAATATTAATTAATAAAACTAAAAACTAATTGGACTATTAAGAGTCAGACATAAAAATTCTATGTCATAGCCGGGATTTGAACCATAGATTTCCCCGATAGATCTAACTCCTTAGCTACCATGGCAACATGCCAACCAGTACTAATTTCAACTGACTCAGATCTTTTGTTGTAATTTTTTTTTACATAAACGACGCTGTCAATTGCCAGGATCATTTCAACGCCGCCGGTGTGCCGGAATTTCGTCTCGCAGGAGTTCCTTAACCTGCCAGTAAATATACTGACATGAGATGACACTCACAAGCACACTTAAAAGCCATCGTTTTGGACCAGGTCTGAACTCGCGACCTTGAGTTCAGAAGGCAAGCGCCCAGCTAACTGAACATACTCAGATCGATTTGTTTAGCCCACTTTAACGTCTATGGTCTTATTGGGGGCTTTTAACTTGTCAAAAAAGTCTATATTAGTTGGATAGGTAGAGTCACACTGAAACATTCTATGTCATAGCCGGGATTAGAGCCACGGATCTCCCGATCTCTAGCCGGTTGCTCTGCCACTGAGCTACAATGGCAACATGCCGGTATAGCATTGACTTTCTCAACTGACTCGCATGTTTCCCGGTAAACCATAAGGTGTTCTCAAATTATTTTGAGATGACAACCCCAATGGCGACTTACAATGCTGCAAGTACTCAAGTCCCTGGATTCATAGTGTAGCCAACTATTATAGTCAATGGTATGGTTTTTAAATCCCGGCTATGGCATTGAATTTTTCAGTCTGACTACCTATCCAACTGCTGTCCTGCACACGGCTTGTGTGAAAAAACAATTAATCCAATACCAATTGACAGTTGAGAAAGTCAATGCTATGCTGGTATCTTTCCAATGGTAGCTAGGTGGCACAGCAACCGGCTAGAGATCGGGTGATCAGTGGTTCAAATCCCGGCTATGGCATTGAACTTTTCAGTCTGACTCTATCTATCCAACTCCTGTCCTACACACGGCTTGTGTGAAAAAACAATCCAATACCAACTCGATATTAACTGTAGAGTTAGTGTTAGAATAATATAATTTCATTAAGAAACAAAATCATTCTTTAATTTTTCGCAATTTTTGGTCAAATTTCATCGATGCATTCCTTTAGGAGTGTAGTAACGTAGGATTACAGCAGGTTTTTTCGTTGCTTACTATCTTGGATAACTGGAACTATAAAATCAAATGTTACCAAAATATGTTCGAAAATATAATTAGGTTAAATGACCACGGTGGCAGAGGCGCATGTCGGAGCCTTCAATCCAGAAATTGTTGCACATCAAAACGAGAGAGGCTTGATCTAGATATGAGAGATGAAGAACCTATGTCATAATTGAGAACTTGTTAGCAAATGGATTCTGATGTCTAATGGCTGATCTAATTGCGGGGTACTGCAAGCCATTTGAGTGGTTTAATTCAATCCAGCGAATGTGAGGGCTACTAGGGGCGAGTGAACAGAGGGATGAAACATGGCCATGCACGCACCTGGCAGTACCATTCATGCATATTGCTGGGGGAAGCAATGCCTTGCATAATCTACAGGCTACGGTTTCGGATCTCATTAATAATATGGGGGTGGGAGAAGCAGACACGGGGTGGTGGAAGCTTTTGAAATTTGATCGCTCAATTTTAGAACGTTAGTGTTACCTCAATCTGACATCGTCACAGGACAAATGCATATTCATTAGTAGTAGAAGTGATGGAGTAATTGTGGTTGCAAAACCTGTCAAGTTGGCGACTCAACCGTACCCATGCTCGTTCGGTTAACTACCAAGTAGCGAATTAGCTTCTTTCGTTTCGGGCACACTCTGAGTGAAGTTTTGTCTATAATCGTTCAAAAAATTGAAACTAGTTTATGGAACCTTTGAGCATCCATAGGAATCAACATCAGCTGTTCCTCTTGGTTTGTCTTTACAGCAGCTCTGCAATACACCTGTTTCCTAGCATACTACTTTACAGCACAGTGGTTTAATCAAAACTACATTTTGGACATTTCAAAATGTTTCATGCATCGCAGTTTTTGTTTAAGTACAAATAAATGTCCCAGAATGTGCAGAAGTATCTATTGTAGCATTACAGGTGACAAAATTATCCTAATCCTAATAGTAATTTTTCAAGAAACATATTTTTTAAGAAATATGATTAATTCTACACATAAACCTTTTAAACAATTACTGTAGTTCAATAATCAAAGTTATTGAAATATCACCTCATGAAGTGTTTGTGTATGGTTCAAAGCTGCAATCAAAAGTGTTGAGACGCGTGGAAAATATTGTTATGCAACAATTATACCATTTATGAAGTAATGTATATGTTGCAAATTTTAAGGAAATTTGGTATTCAAATTAATATTACAGCAATGAAATCACAGTAAAATGTTCAAATATTTACCAGATGGCCGGACTATCCTATATTTGACGTGTACAAATATACATTCGTGCGTTAAAAGAGTTGCAGAATCCATCGGAGGTACTTCAAGTAAAAACCGGTAAATGCGGAACCGAATGAGCTATCTTCGTGTTATCACTCTTGTTTATCAGCGGAGACGGTGACGGTCGCGCTCATTGAGAAGGGTAAAACGAAGGTCGCGCTCGCCAGTGCTTCACTTGCCCATTAAATTCCGCAACTGTTTTAACGCACGAAGGGGTTCAGGGCAGTAAGCCACATGTTATACAGAAGTACAGAAATTTGAAATCTTATTCCCAATATCTCTTTAATTATTACTCACTGTTTCTGCACAAGACCAATTCAACAGATACTAGCTATTCTTCGATTATTTTTCGTCATTGGCATTGGCGCTTACTTTCAAAATCGGGGACATTGCACCGCAACTATTTTACTGCAGGGGCGTAGCCATTCTAAAGTTCCAGACTTCTGGACTTCTCTTAAAGAAGTATATATCAAACTGAAATTTCCTATATTTCAAATACAGAGTTCAACCATTAAACAAAAGCAATGATGACGCAACCCAGATTTCAGTTTCAGTTAACATCGCATCAGAATCGGAGCAGACAAGAATTGGATTTCTGTTGTGTTGACAGATCCGAAGTTTCATCATTATTATAGAAAACGTATTTTACAGCTTTAATATCTACAATCAGTTTTGGAAGTAATGTGTGATCCAAAATGAAATTCATTTTGATTTGGTGAGAAATTCCCTTATAGGAATCACGGTGCATCCATTTTTCGAGTTCCAGACTATCCTTATATCTAAGCAGTAACACATTATTTTAGTCAGTTGCAGGTTGCTCTCTCTAGTCTTCCACTGATGGGGTTTAAATTGAGTTCTGCAAACCTTTTAACGCACGAAGAAATATCTGCGCACGTGAAATACGGGGCAGGTGAGCCAACTGGTATCACATAAATTGTGTTTGACTAAGATCTTCATTTTTTGTGTGGCAAGTGTTTATCTATTTCTTACGGTTTACCAGTTACACAAAAGTCAACCAGAATGCACAGTTCTTCTTAGGCTATTCCCAGAAAAATCAGGTTATACGTTTAATTTGTCATGAAAATACATTAAAGGTACTGTATTTTAATCAAAATCGTTAGAGGCATTGTTTGGAAAATACATTTTTGAAAAATATTCCTTGCAAAGGGTATTTGAGGTTAACAGGATTTTTCCTAAAAATCTTCATGTCGCATTCTTCTTGTATGATGCTCTGATGCTTAACTTAAATATCAAGTTTGGTTTTTAACGGTGCTTTCGTTTCTGTGTTATATTACTCCCCACAGACAGACACACTTACACCCACGAATTTTTTTCTAAAAATGCTTTTGCTGGATTCAGGGAGTCCCAAAACATATATCTCCGGTGAAATCTCAGTATCGATATTTTGGGTTCAATACAATACCTTCTCTATCTACTGTGGAAGTTGTAGATACATGCTAGAGAAAGTAAAAGTGTAACTAAATAGTGAATATTAAGAACTACACAATAAAACAATAACTTTACAAATTGTTATGTCTAAAAGAGAGTTTTGTAGAGATTTTTAGAGTAAAATATGTTTTACTGTAATTAGGGGCGGTATACAAATTTAATATGACAGTTCTTATTTTAAAAATCAGTTACTGTAAAACTGGAATTTTCTAAAAATGCATCAAGTTGTTATTATCATTGCTTTATTATAAAAAGTGTTTAAACAATAAGCAATTATTAAAAAAAAACGCACGAGTTGGAATGTTTATACATAGAAAACATATCACCATTATTGCATATATTAACTAGTATAAAGTTCATTAAGATAACCTACACATTTTGGACTTTTCAAATTTTACAGATGCATTACCTTATCCACCCATATATTGTACCGGTACATTGCGTAACAGCACTGTCAAGTGGAGGGAATGTGTATTACGATAATCCGGGAGGCTGAATTTGGGGAACGACGTTTTGCGGCTCAATGTTTGATTTTTAGCTCTGTGAATTAGTTTTTGTCTGAAACTGGTAAGCTGCTACAGATCCATGGAAGAGTACGATTTCATTTTTTGTTTTATACTTGCTGCTACTTGCTTGCGTTATAAAGGTTGGGAATAATACTCGAAAAGGAAGCCTTGGGGGGGGGGAACCAAAGTTAAATAAATACATAACATGGACAAGTCATATTAATTGTATCATCATATTTCTTTTATTTTAGACCGATACAATTTATAAGAAATTTCTTACAGAATTTACAGATCTAATATATTGATACAGTTCTATTTTGTCATAATAATCAAATTTAATTGATTTTAATTTAAAACTAAAAACAAATAGGACGTATAATTCCAAACCTCTCTAAATCCATCAAACGTTCACATTTTCAGGAAAATCCACAGCACCAGACGTATTTTTAATGTCTTTGATTGTACAATATTAATAATGAGTATTCAACTTACATTTATGGTGTACACATTTGGTAATGGGGTAGCCCTTTTACGATGTTTAATTCCAGAAATACTGTGGTTTATCTATCGGCCTTTCATTTTTTTGTTCTGTAAAGTTAAACGTGTAAATATACATGACAATTCCAAAGGAGCGTGTTCCACCTTTACTCATAGCTGTTTTTGGCTTCAGTCTGATAAGTAAACTAAAGGTCATCTTCCCTAAATTTGACAACGTTCTAAACTGTTTCATGTATGGTGAAGAAGTGAATTTCAGGTTACTTTTCCACATACTCTATATCGATTCATCATTTTTGCAATGTCCTCAAAATTCATATATTATGCTGCCAATAGGCGGTTGAAATTTTCGGTGTTATGCATGATTCGTTTTCTGTATTTATTAGAACAGAAACAAAGAAACAAAAATAAATGTTATCACCATTCCCTTTGAATACATCTTAGGGATGGACTGAAAATAACGTAACGATTACATTGTAACAATGTAGCGGTTACAAAAGCAACGGAGACAAAGTAACTGGTTACCCAGTAACGGTTACAAACGAAACGATTACAAAATAACTGGTTACCCAGCAACGGCTTCAGAAGTAGCGAATATACAGTAACGGCTACAGAAATAACTGATATTCAGTAGCTGGTTATCTCCTTAACCGTTACCGAATCTGGATGACATTCACGTACGTGTATTGATATCGCTTACGTGGAGCTACATAGTTATCCCGTTACGCAGTATTACTATATTCCGCAAGAGGTCGTGAGTGACGTTATCGATCTAATATACCATCTGGCGGGAAAAAACCTAGTACAGGCCTGGCAAGCAAAGCAGGGAAATTCTAGGAGTACCCTGTGCAACTGTAAGGGGAATATCTCAAATTGAGACAAGGAAATGGGGAAAGAAAGGATTAGTGTTAGAAATAACAATGAAATACTGCTACATAATAGTTAAATTAGACAAAAGTAATGTTTAGAACATCAAGAGTTTATAAAACAGTGGAGAGGTATGGAGGAGAGGGGGAAATAACTTACATAGATGAGTCCTGAAAGGCCGCAAAAAGAAAGATTTGAGGGCATAGAAATACAAAAACACATTCGTTCAATAGTGTATACAATTTCCCTGCAGAAAATCCTATGAACAGCATCTATAGCTTCCCACCCTCCATCCATTCCCCACGTTTCTAACCCATATACCATTTTGGCCTCTACCGCCATAAAATAAATTCTCTCTAGCCACTTGATCTCTATACCTAGTATTCTACTTTTGCATCCTCTGAACAGCCCAGGGAAGCTGCTAAATGCAGCATTAGTATTAAGACTGTTGTTCGGCATGTTAAGAACAGCAGCGGTGGAGCTAGTCTATTTCAAAGGGCGAGAGATCGGGTACTAAAATACACCTTCTCTTGATACAGTTTAATCAATGTCAGACTTAATGGTAGACACAGAGAGACGTAATATTGATAAAATGGTATCTTGATTGAAACTGGAGCGTTATCAGTCGTATTACAGTTCAATATTTAAAATCGTACCCGAAAGTTTTGCTTGTCAATGATGATTAGCATGTACACAATTAAATCTCTTCTGATGTTATAACTTTTCACGTAGCACAACTGTTTAAAAAAACACAAAAAGTATTCTGGGAAAGAGAATCATACATAGCCAAAGTACAAAGATGAGGGAGAGGGCATTGTATGGGGACTAAAAAGGTTTTAGAAATTGTAGAACCAATGCCCCATATATGGTGATACTGAGGCCATTCAACATATATCTTTGATTGTAATGGAGTGATAAAGGGTGAAAAATTTCACATTTTGGGGAAAAATTGTTCAAAATTAGCAAGAAAAATACCATATGCAAAGATAGTAACGAATTACGTCAGGTGAATTAGAAGTAAAATTGAACAGTGAAAAGAGAACACAAATAGCACTTACAGAGTCCCACCTTGGAGATGCGTGTTTGTGGTGTTTTGTGTTCTATCTCAGTCATTCTCAATTTCCAATTGGGTCATGCCTGAATTACTTTATACAGGACAGCTCGTAATAATAAGAAAATTGTACAAGTCACAATATAAGTAGGATATTACTAGCAAGGATTCTGGGCTAAACGCCGTGGTATATTCAAAATTCGCTTAGCAATAAATTACTAAATAAAAATAAAATCAATTTCCCCCCCTAACATAGACGTTTAGAATATCTCTGTAAATTGAGTTTTATTTATGGACACTCTTTAACTGCTGTGGTTCTTAGCGTCCCATTCTATATTGGGCGTGAAAGACTGCTTAATTCTGCTCAGAGCCTCTTTATCAGGCTGGAGGTTCTTTTACGGGTCGCAAATCTGCGACACGGAACCAACATCTTTACTTTCCTTCCGATGGAAGCCATGCTAAGGATTTTTGCGCCCGAAAAAATCCATCGTCCTCCGCCGGGTTTAAACCTGCGAGTGTGGTTATATAAAATGTCTATAATAGAATGCGCTACCAGTTTGTAGTTTAAAACATATAAATGTTGACAGAATGGTTTTATTACCTAGTTCCTTATAAGTAGGAGAGAACTAAGGAAATCACTAGGTTAAAGCAGTAGTGAAATGTTTTAAAACTGTCATTATACGTTTATCGTTGAAATTTGCTTTTTGCATGGCCAGGAGTAAAACAAAGGAAACACGGACAACTTCTAAAATGTCGTTGGACAACAGTTGCTGATTGCGTTCTAGCAAATTCCAACACGCAATATGCCTTTTCCACAGGATTTTCCGCCATTTCAGCTTCTGCAACAACAAACAAAACACTACAGCGTTACCAATAGTAACAAACGAAACTTTGAGAATTTCTCAACATACCTCCAAAATAATTAGGTTGCTATCTCTAATAGTTTTTGTTTTACAGGCAGTTGAAGTTGTCTATTTATTTTGTAGTAACCCTGTATTTTAAAATTGTAACCAATAACAACTAATATCTGAGAAGTGGTTGGTTCTAGAACAAAAATGTATAGACCATAAGTTGTGTGTTTATACGAGATCTATATTTTTGTGTAGTCAAGTCTTTGTCTATTTCATACGGTTAACCAGTTATGCAAAAGTCATTCAGAATGAAAAGGACTTTATTCTCAAGAAATTCATGATATGTAATTTATTTGTCATATAAATATCTTTAATATAAAGTGGTTAAATCCTACTTGTTAGAGCCATTTTTGAGAAAATTACAATTTTCGAATATCTTTCCATGTAAAGGGTAGTTCGAGTTGGGAGAATTTTGTTGAAAATCTTCGTGTCGCATCCTTGGAAATTACTAAACTTAAATACCAAATATGGCATTTAACAGATTTTTGGTTTTTGAGTTATGTTGCCCCTCATACACACATGCACACCCACATTGATATTTTTCTAAAAATTATTTTCTTTATTTTGGATTTAGGAGTCTGAATATATATATATATATATATATATATATATATATATATACTGTGAAATCTTGGTACCGAAATTTTGGGTGGCATACAATACCTTCTCTACCTAGTAGTATATTGTACATGCGTGTTAGAGAAAGTTAAAGGTCCGATGCTGTAACCTATTGGGGGAAATGCTTTTAATTACTAAGAGCTCAGTTTTGGGTTCCGACGTGCACACAGTTACGAACGCACAGAGCAGTCAGCGGTATAAAGAGAGGATAGCGGGGAGGAGTTTGTAGCGTAAACATATACATGTTGCTGTATAACCTGTTCCAAGAGTGACTCTTTACATGTATTTACATTATATGTATCGTTCTAATACATAAAGTAGCACGATAAAACAATTATTTCATAATAGGATTAGTAAATAAAAACGCCTTGTACTTTTATAAATAAATAATCTTGATTGTTCGAGAGAAAAAGCTCTCCTCCTCTCACCCAAAATATTTTTGAATCACCCACGAAATGTCGTGCGGCTACCCTTTCGTATTTTCGACATTTTTAAATCTGGGATTCGCTTGTGTTCACAGGTTTATCTACTAGCAGGAAATGAACGAGTCTATGCAGTGAGTAATGATTGTGGAACATATTTCGAAAGGCTGTAGAGACTACGCTTACTCCATCACTTCTTGACTGTGTGTACCTAACCTCAATTCAGCAATTTCGTGACCTCGGACCTAGCTATAGTAATAATTACATCAGAGTTCACATAACCTTAACGCTGTATTGATGACGATTCTTATTTTCTCTACACGTACTAAGTACATAGTGTATAGAGAAGGTATTGCATTCCACCCAAAAATTCGATACCGATATTTCAACGGAAATACATGTTTTGGGTCCCCCTGAATCCAAAAAAATAATTTTTAGAAGAAAGGACCGTGACTGTGTACAGCATAGCTCAAAACCTAAAAGACTGTTAAATACCAAACTTGGTATTTAAGTTTTGTAACTTGCAAGGATGCGACACTAAGATTTCCAAGAAAATCTCCCACACCAAATACCCTTTACATTGAGCGTTTTTAAAAAAAATGATTTTCTCAAAAATATTTCTAACGATTTTAATTAAAATCTCGTATTCTAAAGATATTTACCTGTCAAATAAAATATAAATCTTGAATTATCTGGAAATAGCCTCTGAAGACTGCTTTATTCTGGATGAATTTTATGGAATTTTTTATAACTGCTAAACCGTAAGAGATGGAAAAACTTACCACACAAAAAATGTAGAGCACGTTAAAACACAGAATCAATGTTATACACATTTTTTCGTGGAGTAAATCGTTTTTGAGACATTCTTTGTTATTGGTTTCAGTTTTAAAAAACTTATACTTTTCTCATATAGGAATTAGTCAACTCCTGTCCAAACAAACAAAGGAACTTCAATCACATAGGAACCACTTTTGACTATCCTTTTATCCTATGGTACTCAATTATTTCCCTTCTACTTAAAAGGAAGAAAGTAATAAGATTATTTGTTTTTTTTCTCGATTAGCATGAAGTAAATAAAAGTTAAGCTAACAATAATTTGTTGCAGAGATGTAAAGAAAGACATGTGAATGGAACACATTAGATTTTTTAATGTAGACACTTCTCGTTTACTTATGCTCCTTCTCAGAAGCCGAAATTTATGCTATAATAATATTATACAAAGAGAATATTTACATGCATGTGCATGTGATGAGTTAATCTTAAAAAAAGTTGCTAAGCTGAACTTGACAGTTTTATTCCTTTACCATTAAAAATTACAGGATTTTGTAACTGGCATGGACAATAAAATGCCTTATAGCTTCAAAGCATAAATTACTAAAATGCTAATAAGGTTTACAAAACCTGTGTATTAGAGTACGAACATGCTGAAGTTATAAAAGGACATGCTGTGAGGACTGTCTTTCATCCTATAGTAGGAATCCCTGGATTGCTCGAAATTGCAATTGTGGGGGATAAAGAGGAGGATTAATCATACATCCCTAAGATTAAACAAATTATTTTATAAAGAACAGCGGGAGGTATGTGAAATTAATTACACCGCCATTTGAGGTTAAAGAGCTCTCTGTGAAATGCTAGTCAAAATAAGCTTATAAATGCTGTCTTTGTCGAATATCTGGAAATAAGTTTGTCTCGCTCTTATGTCTTTAGATTTCTCCTTTCGCCAGTGACCAATAAATAAAATTCTGTCATGGTTACAATTGCTACTGGCAATTGTCGGTTGTGAATGTGAAAACTGGTATTTGTCGAATAATAGATGTATGGGCTACTCCAAGTCTTATCCGCAAAACTATCTCTCAAGTAGTGTTATCCAGAGTTTGTAGAAATCGCCCAAAAATCCGGCACATAGCTTGCGTTTTGTGGTAATTGGTGTTCTCATTTGTTACGATACTTCATCACTGGCTTATCCAATACTCACATAATTACTAACTAGCCAATATACCGAGTCATGTGAATCAGGCGTTTCGTATAGGATTGACATTCGGGAGGCCATGGGTTCGATTCCCGCGGCCAACCTCTCTGACCCATTGTTTTTTTGGAGGTTTTCCCGGGTCACTAGGAGAATGTTGGGGAGTTTTTTTTTTTTTCTTTTCCACGAACTTCTTGTACCTTCATTTCATCTATATTTACTTCCAAACAATTTCTTTCTGAGTTGTAAGCGCTAGCGTAAACTGCGGTGGTGGCACCTTTCCGTAGTGGTGAATGGATATAACGCTCTATTGGAAAGGTGGCGCTAGAGTCGTCTGTTGGACTTGGAGCGTCCAGTTAGACCCAGGGTGCTGGTTCCTAGCGCTCCTTGCGTTGAGATGAAGAACTGCTTGGAATATGAAACTCTACGGTGGCTCTTTTCCCGCGTTCTGGTTCCGGCCGCCCGTCGATAATACTCTCATAGCATCCCATCCTCCTGGGGTCTGACGCACTATAAGCCCTTGGTGGCTGCAGTTCGTTCGGAACGTAACAACCAACCGACTAGCTATGTTACAATGGCTCCAGTCGTATATAAGACACCGATACCTTCAAAATATTCAACAGTAGATGTTATTTTTCGCATAGGGTACAACGAGGAAATTCTGTTTCAGCTAATCAAACAGCAGCTGATGTACAGTTGTAAAATGTACACTTTTTTACACTTAAAAAAAGAAAGTAGAAAAAGTACTGACAAACAACAGGAGGCGTCGTTGAAGAGAAATAATTTACAGCGAATGTTGGCACAGTGTGTTGTGGGTTGATTGTATCAACATTCAAGGAGACTCAGTAGTCTAATGGCACACAAGGTTTGATGCGCTCCAGAAGTTTAATTGAAACCGCAGGAAGGAATGGTGGAGCTGAACAGAGTATATTGCCTTAAAAACACTTCCACTGTACTTTACAGAAACAAGCAGGATCATGTTAGAAGCACAGTAGAAACAACAATTATTAGCTTGACTAAGTGAACTGTGACTAAATCCTTGAGCGTTTAAGTTTACAAAGTAAATATGAGAATTTCATAACCTTTTTTATTTGCGTGAGAGATGAAAGAAGAAGTATACTTACACCTTGAGCTATTTGTATTTTATTTAGTTATATTTAGTTGTAAATTACCTAAAGAAACATAAATTACGAAATTGAGCTAAAGTTATGTTGTTTATTACAATTACTTTTTAAAATAGCACACATAGGGTGTTAATGAACTATACCGAAATATTTTCACAGAATATGTAGATTACTTATATAAGTAATTTGAGATATGAGACTTATGGGCTGTTTATTGAAATTTCGAAGTAACAGCTATAACTTTCTGAAGTGCCAGTACGCCACTTCGTCTGGAATGAAACAAATAAAAACCAAAAAAAAAAATACTCTGCGACAGGAATTGAACTCATTACCTTAGCGATATTAGTTTACCGCGTTACACATTAAGCCACCAGAGCAGTTGAAAAAAAATCCTCTAGAGAAGGCTACATAACTCAAGAATGTAGTTAATGAATGCTTAGTGTCGCAATGACAAGTAATTAGTTCGAGATTTTAGAGATTTTTGCGACATTAAATCTTGAGAACGCTAGTAACCAGCTGCTAAAATCGATATTTCTATACTCGGGCAGCAGTTTTAAAGATATTCTAAGCCATTTTTTCAACCTGCTTTACTTTAACACCGACTTATAAGCACCTGATACCCACACGTTTAACCTATGTTGTTGCGTTATGTTTATCCTGGGACCATGTATCGCCGATCTCAAATTACTTATATCAGTCACGTGCACAATCTCGCAAAAAAAATTCAGTGTAGATCATTAACATCCTGTATTTGAGAAAATGGATTGAAATGCAATCTCGATTAATCGAAAGTCTATATTTCACCATCTATTCTTCGCAGACGATCAAGTGATCAATACCCAGGACACCCAAGATTCAACATACGAGTACGGCAATGATAGCAGGAGTACAAAATGGCGATTTAACACAAATATTAAGAAAACTGAATACCTAATGACTCAAATGAAGAATGAAGAGAAAATAGAAGTTTAAAATTAGGAAAATAAGACAGTAAATAAATTAAAATAACTGGGATAAGTTTTCGTCCTGCATGGTGAGGGGAACCTGTCTAATTCTGGTTCCCAAGGCATGGGTTCAAACCCGGCGGAAAGCAATGGACTTTTGTGGGAAAAAAAAAACCTCAGCATGGCTTCCTTCGGAGGGGAAGTGAAGCTGGTGGTGGTGTAAATTTATGACACGTAAAAGAACCTCAAGTATAATAAAGAGACCTACGAACAAAATTAATGGGTCTTTCACACCTAATATAGAATGGGACGCTGAGAACCATAGCAGATAAAGAACGCCTCAATTTTTAAAATGCTTTGTGTAATACACTTTAGAATCAGAGGTAAAAATTATTGTGAAACTGAAAAAATAAGAATAAATGAAAGAAGAAAAATACATGACATGCTAAACTTAAGAGTCATGGAGTAATAATATTATACACAAGTATAAAACTTATATTATTATATATAAGTGTATGAATATTATGCAAATTATATGCAGCGGACACTTGAATACAAAGTAGAACTCAAGCAAATGATTTGATGGCAACAGAGATGGTTTTTATGGCGGAGGGCAACAACAATGGAAAGTTTAGAAATCAGAAAGTTATGAATATAATATCTATATGTTAGATATTAATGAACTAATTAAAAGAAAGAAAACATCTTATGTGTTACACTCACATGGCTTTCTCTAGCTACTCTGCAAACAGTTACAAAAGATTATTCTTCTTTCCACTCAATGCTAATCGAGATAAACATTAGCAGAATGTTCCTATTACTTAGCTCCTTATAAGTAGAAGGAAGTTGAAGGAATACGCTATGCTAAAGCGATAGTCAAATTTTTTAAGCTATCGTTATGCGATTGTGAATGGAAATCGCTTCTTTGCTTGGCCAGGAGCGGAGCAAAAGAAAAACGGACACTTTCGATCTGAGAAAAGTATAAGTACTTTCCAACTGAGACCAATAACAAAGAATATCTCGGAAACGTTTACCTCCCCAACAAAAACGTAAAGGATATAAATCGTGTAGTTTGACGTGATCTACATTTTTTGTGTAGTATGTTTTTGACTCTCGTTTGTGAGCTATGCTGTCCACAGACGCACACAAGGACATTTTTCTAAAAATTGTATTGTTGTTTTTTTGGGATTCAGGGTGTCTCACAACATATATTTCCGGTGAAATCTTGGTATCGAATTTTTGGGTGCATTACAATACCTTCTCTATACTCTCTGTATATAGTACGTGTAGAAAAAGTAAAAAGTGAAATGGTTTGGACACGTAAAGCGGATGAAAAAGTATCCCGAAAATTAAATTGGAGTGGAAGGTTTGCAGAAGGAGCACGGAAGGAAAGCTAGGTAACAATGAATGGATGAAGTCAGAAAAAATATGAACTGCTAAGAACTTGCAGAAAAAATGTAGGGGACAGATATCTGTGGAGGACTAAACTTTCTTGGGGTTTCATTGTAGAAACATCCTAATAAAAATGAGTTATCAATCGCTTCTGAGTTTATCCGGCAAGGTTGCACCGCGGTAAACTTTGCGACTCGGGAGGCCCGGGTTCGATCGACCCTGTGTACAATAGATGTCAGTCACGTCGCTTGCCCACCCTATCTGGCACCCGGCAGTGGGACAGATAATCGAGCTTGAAAACGCTGGGGACATCCGCGCGTCTCTGGTCTGTCTGCGAACTCCTATGGTTCCTTCGCCTAATTCCATTCTGTTGACCACGATAGATCTGATAGGTTGCAGTGCGAGTTGTGCCCCTCTCTTAGCTCTTATTTCTCTGACTTCCTAACGATGTACATACAGAATGAGAAGCATGTGTTTTTGTTTTCTCTCAAAAATATGTTAAACCTTCCTGTTGTACATTTAGTTTAAGAATGGCGGTTACCATACATCAGCAGATATAAACAAAACTTGTGAAATAAATCAGCGGAAACTTAAATCTTGCATTTTCACACCATTCCCTTACATCCATTGCTTAGCTGTACAAAAATGAAATTTCACCTATGTCACACTAGAAGGTTTGAGATCACAGAAACCTTATATACTGAAGTATTCTACCTACAAATTAAGGGAGGGAAACATTTAATTCCTAAGCCTAACTGCAACGGAATAATTATGTATCATCGTTGCGCGCATTTCGTCAAACGTCGATGCCATTAACACTGATTGTCTCTTCACACCGGGATGACTGATAAATTTCGTTTAGCTGTCAGTGGAAGCAAACAACCTGGGTTGTTGGGATTGCGATAATAGAATGTGGCAGCGGTTCAGTTTAACTCTATATGCAGTTGACATTGTAACCTTGTTCAGTTTTTCACTGTCGCGGTTTTTATCTGAGTTGAACTTCACACTGGGACTTCACAGGTTTATCACTAACACTTCGCTCAGGTGAATAAGTTCAATTTCCACCGCCACTTCACTTCCTTCGGCGACGTCGCCGCGTCATGAAATAGGAACCGGACGGTTCAGTCGTGCCACATACTTGCTTGGATAACAACACATGCCTTACGAGCCACGTGGCTCAGGCGTTTCGTCTGGGACTGGCATTCGGGAAAATCAAAATGTTCGAAATTTTTTCCACGTAAAATGTAGCTGGAGGTGGAGGGATTTTCTTGAAAATCTTCGTCGCATCCTTGGGAGATACTGAACTAAATACAATATACGTGTAGAGAAAGTAAAACTGTAGATCTCCTTAAAACACTCAATTTTATGCAGTGTTTTGTGGATCTAACCATTTCCGAGATATCCCCTGCTTTTGGTTTCAATTATAAAACACTTATATTTCTCAAACGGAAAGTCCTTGTACGTTGCCTTATATTTTGTCTTACTCTTGGCCATGGAAAGAGAAGCGAATTTCAATGCCAGCCGCAAAGCAACAGCTTCTAACATATTTGACGGTCACTTTAGCCTCGTGTACTTCCTTATTTCCCGTCTGCTTAGAAAGAATCAGGTAATAAGCCAATTTGTGGTAACGTTTATCTTGATTAGCCTGATGTAAATAAAAAAATAATCTTTAGTGGGAATAGTTTGTTTGCAGAACAGATAGACAGTCATGTGAGCGGAACACATCAAATGTTTTTTTCTTGGAAGCAAACAACACTGGACAAAAAAAAAGTAACGTAATTACTGCCGATTTTGTCTTTACGGAATGAAATATAAGTCGTGAACTATCTTCAGCGCGATCTTGCTTGTAGATACTTGTAGCCTCGGTGCTAAGTCCGTTTTCTTCACCTCGCATACTAGTAGGCAACTGATCGTTATGCGGATGACAGACCTACAGTCAGCCGTTTTGACTTGAAGCAACACAATTTTTTCCGCTGAATAAGGACCCTATGGAAGAGAAAGCCGATATAGGATTAATTTTTTTATTTTTGGTATATTTTCACTGTGGAAATCCCAGCGCCATCAATATGACAGTGGTCTGTTGGTAATGAATTTACAGAGTGTTGAGCAAGCTCTTCTCAAATCAATAATTACTGTAATATTTTTCGCAACTCTTTAGGCTACTTAGGGGTTGGTCTGAATTAGTACCAGTGAAATTCTTTTATAATAAGTGTGTACATACCTCCTCGATGTTCGGTGATGCACCGGCAATGCTCATCAGTGTAGAACACACAAATTAGACCCTCACTGAGGGTAGGAAGAATGACAGGGGTATGTTACACTGGGTAGACTCACGAACATAAGTATTTCACTTAAGATTCCTCAGAATTGAAGCTGTTTATTCAGACTTGTTATTATTGAAGCACTAATCCGTCGAGCAACTCCCGACATAGTAGACTCTTGAAGATTTAGTAATGTATGCTTATAACTGGTGCTATTTCTTCTGCCTACAAAGTTTCTCATTTCTACGGTCAATAGTTATCGCTTGCTTCGCTATTACGCGATATAAAACTGAAACATCAACTAATACGGTTACGGCACTATTTCGTGTAAGAATGTCACATAACCGAGAACCAACACTACAAAACAGAGCTTACATACAACCCCTGTTCTTGTATTCACACAGCATTTATACCCAAAATATCCAAGCTTCGGGCTCATTTATGATTAGTTACTAAGTAGCGAGAGAGTATAGTTATCCTGTGGTTAGTTTCGTTAGTTCATTTTATTTCACTCACGTGACCGCTGTTTATAATGGAAGAGTCCCGAACTACGAACTTTTAGGTAAAAAACCTATCTCTGCAAAACTCCCTTTACTTAGTCCTTTAATGCACCAAAACTTTGCCCTTACAAAAACATTTGTATTTCTGGATTGGCAAAAGAGGTAACCTTGGCATATACAATAGTCTTTTTTTTTCTGCGATTTGTCAAGTCTTGGCTACTGGAGGAAATATCTTTCCTATACTAAACCTGTGCAAATTAATAATTAAAATAATGAAATACAAAACGTGCTAATATACTGTTGCAATTTACTTATTATCGTGGGCTTTTAGACAAAACCTAGCCCCGTATATTATGAGTAAATTAGTGATAGCTGATGAAGTATTAATAAAAATGTATGTCAGGAAAGGAAAATAGTGAAGGACATGCAAATAAGTTGAGAAAGTATTGTGTTGGTTTTTAAGTGATTGAAAAGCGTTGTAGTCCAGAATTGACTGGAAAGTAGCAAGGTCTCTCAGAATTGTGCGGATTGCCGACAGGTAGACACCCAGTCATTTGTATTTCAGTGAGGGTAAAACACGGAAACATTTTTTGTTAAATCAAGTCCCGTTACTGCAGTGTGAACTAGAGTCACGTGAGCCAATGAATTCACGCGAAGAGACGGAGAATGATCACATGACAAAATTAAACAGACGAATCTTGTGATGGACGCCAATAGTAGATCGAAAAATCCATTAATCCCCTGAGCGTAAAGGTATAAACGTTACGAATCTCAAATTCGTAAAAAAAAAAAAAAAAAAGGGAGGAAGAATTAGAGAAGCGCGCACTTTTCTGGAAGACAGCGACGGCGAAGCTATGTCTGGAAGGAACAGAAACGCGCACGCAAAGTGTACGACTTAAGTTTAAATTTTCGTAAGTCGCGAAATAATTAAGCGCGGCGGACAGTACATTAGCGCGGAGTGAGAAAATTCGGTTTTTTTAGATCGTCAAAGTTACCTCCGGAATAATGAGAGGATTCTGTAGGGCATTGTGAAACCTCGAAGTGACAAAGGTCAGCTGTTGGGGAATAAAATCAGCCAGTTCGTAGCTGCAACCAGGACTTGTGGAAACTTTGCTGATGTGAAGTGTAATATATTGGTTCACCAGTAAATTAAATAGAGAAAGCTGAGGACCGTACTTCTCATTCCACTACTGAGACCTTCGTTAACGTCCTTACTGGGTTCCGAACCCATGCTCTACCGATCCCGCGATCCTAGTACCAGTCTACCGAGACTTGAAGCTGAGACCAGCCGAGGTACGAGGCACCAGTCGTAGCTTTCGTTTTGTTGCACCCAAAGTTACACAAACGCGACTGGCGCCTATGCTGCAACGCAAGGACTCATTACTCTGCACGTCCAGTCTCCACCAAGTATGTATGATACTTCAGGTATTTTTTTTTTTTAAAAAACAGTAACGGAGTCTGATCAGGACTCCGGTACTGCATCCCTATTTACATTTTCCCCCGTAGGTTTTACTGATTACTGGTTTACTGGTTTTACTGTTTCTTTTACAAACATATACACATTGCACAAACACCCATGCCCAAGGTGGGACTCGAACCCACGATCCCCTCAGGTATTCAGACTGCTGTAAAACAATATAATTACATTTGCGGATCTGCTTTGATACACAGATTAAACAGCTCTGTTGGGTAGACTCGAATTACATTAAATACCTAATACCTCACATATGATTAGCTGATTTCAATCGTTGAACATGAGGAATCTTAGGAATGAGATGGGGTAATATGTTTAGCACGACTGTAGGTAAAGAGGGAGTTTGAGGTCTATTCCCTCCCCTAAGTTTCTGCGTAACGTAGATAATTTCGGTTAATTGTAATTAGTAGAACCACACCCTAACTCCCGTCATGGTGGCAGATAAGACTATCCTCTTCTACATTCATCTCCCACTTTCTCACTATCTCTTATTTCCTTTTTAAACCTGCTCTCTCACCATCTCTCTCCTTCTGCTTTCCCTATTTCATTATTTTCTCTCTCTCTTCCTCTCTATATTTTATCCCTTCTAACCATTAACTTCCTTTATCTCATTCTTTTCCTATCTTTTGCCTCACCTTTCTCTCTCTCTCTCTCTCTCTCTCTCTCTCGGTCTCTCTCTTTGCGTGCCTATGTGTGGTTTTGAAAATCAGTGGCAACTGCAACGCTTTTAAATCTTCCTATAAAAGTGTCTTAAGGTATTAAATATTGTAATAATGAAAACAGTGGTTAGTTTACGATGTAAACTAACGCAATTCTTTCATTTATAAGCCAAACCTTATGTAATATAGTGTTTCAGCTGTGATACAATATTATTACCATTATGTCTACAATCCAGAAAATATGTAAGGAAGACTTTGTTCTGTTACTTACACTTAATGAAAATAATAGGAGAGCAATAAATACTTTTGTTAGGGAGGACTGTAGAGAAAATTATTTTGAGAATCCGTTCTAGATTAAGTAAGCTCTTTATTTAATTATTTATAGCCGTTTATATGTTAGACTTATAGCGACTTTTACAACGTAATATATAATAAGGTAAAAGGCATGTAATACATATGTCATTTATGTTTGTGACATACAGGATAGCACTTAAAGTTCATATCACATTATGCAAGGCAATACACCGCTTCCATAGTAAAATTAAAATGAAGTTTCATTTATGGACATTCTTTAACTACTGTGGTTCTCAGCGTCCCATTCTATGCTGGGTGTGAAAGATCGCTTAATTTTGCCCAGATGCCTCTTTATCATACTTGAGTTTTATTACGTGCCATAAATCTACGACACGGGACCAACGGCTTTTCTTGCCTTCCGAAAGAAGCAATGCTAAGGATCTTTGCACCCGAAAAAAGCCACCGTTCTCCGCCGGGTTTGCACCCGCGACCTTGGGTATATGAAGCTAGCATGGTAACCATTACACCACGGAGGGCGACATTTCCATGGTAGATGACACTGAAGAATAACATCAAATAATGAGCTCTGGCTCCCAGTACATGGCCTGAATCCCATGCATGTCACAACAGAGTTCAAAGTGGCCTCTTTGGGATGCAATACACGCGTTGAAACGTCGCATCATGGATTGCCTCACTAGTTCGAATGTTTCAGACTGTGTCTGAAAATCGTCACAGGCTATGTGGACACGCTGTGATCGAGCAAGCCATGTAACAGTGCATCCATTCCCTCTCCAATGCTGAGGTGTCTGCAAACATTCACGCAGAAGTGGGCGAGCACCCGGTGGCGCTGCAGTCAAATTTCATGTCACATTGACAAAGGTATATTTTCCAACACTGGAGGTACAGTGTTTTTTTAGGTATTCAATACGTTTCTCGTTCAGGCGTCGTGAAAGGAGAGCTGGTCCATGTAGGCGATCGCAAATAATCCCTGCCTAAACATTCAGCTGAACCGCTACTGCTGAGACACCTCAACCATTCCATGAGGATCTTCTGTAGTTACTGGTTATTATGCACGTTACTGATGTCATCTGTATCAAAAGTTACCTCAATCGTGAAGAAGACTGAAGACAAAATGCCACAATGTTGCTGACTTGTTGCACAAACCGTTAACATAATTTCTCCGATGGAGGAAAATCCGTCTGTGATAATCCTTACAGACGCTGGAGTTGATAGTAATAATAGTGGTTGTCATGTAGGATACAGATAACCTTACTTTGCTTACACCACGTTGGCAGATTAAGTGCCTGGAGCTTGTTACAGGGTTGGTCTCAATATCTTTGAGGAAACGTTTCTCCACATCTGGTGTACACAAAGTACGCGGCCGCCCTGAACGTTCTTCTGTCTCACAGGACCCATGCTGATACAAACGCCGAAAAATAGCTCCAAATATTGTGATGCAGCCGGTAATGTCTATCAGGGTATGTGGCTCGGTATATCCGTGCTGCCTCTCGACCGTTTCTACCAACTTGGGTATACACCAACACCATCTCGGCTTGTTCTCGGAATGAAGCTGGAAAATTGTGTTTCTACGATACCTAAATCACAATATCAGCAAACCACAAAACGCACACAGCAAGTTATGAGAGAGCATCTGCAACACAAAATGCACACTGTAAGTTATGAGTGAACGTCCTCATTGCCATCTGCCGTGGAAAGTATGCATTTTCGGACACAAGGTGATATGAACCTGTGTGTTCCATTTGCAATCAGGAATCCCCCCTGAAGTTTGTTGGTGGACTTACAAATCATCCTGTGTAATATAGTTTACAGTAATAAAGTTGATCATTAAGAAAATAGCTATATACAAAGATGAAATTAATGGCCGTATAGCTTTTGGCAAACGCAATTTACACATCATTTAGTATCCCATTGGCAGTAAGGAAGGTTTTCAACTTGAAATAAGCACACAGTTTTCAATGTGTTCTATGGTGTTCGGTAGGAATTTCCTTTTCTCTTTTCCTCTCGAGGTCGATTTTTTTGCGGTTTGTGACAATGTGTTCTATTATCAAATTAGCAGAGCAGAATGAAGTTTAAATGTTTGATATTTAGTAATGAAATGAATAAGAGCAATTTTTCAGTGGCATATATGCATCCTTATTCATATTATTTGATCTTCGCATTTCGTGGGATTGCAAAGAAAAGGTTTAATGTCGTTATTTATGAATGTGTGCAGTTTGCTGTTGTAAGAATAAAACCACTGTAATTTCCAACTGCTGCATAGAATTCCCTTGAAAACTTATATTAAATTAGAGTGAGGATTTTTAATGGGACATTCAACGAACTTTTGAAGAACAACGCTTCCAGCTATGGAATATACTACTTACTGACAGGATGGAATCCATACAAGGACTACTGGTAGCCCTTAGCTAAAAAAGACTGAAAGAGACAGTGACTGTCAAAAACCAGAGGATATTGCGTGAACCGACCTGTTATGGCTTGAAAGGAACTTTTGGAATCAGTAAAAATGAAAGACTAATTGGTATCAGATGTTATAATATAAGATAGTACTTCCATGAGAGCCAGTAGTTAGCAGGAGAAAATGGCAAGTTTCTCAGAGACGCGATGGAAAGCAATGCAGTTCGTGTCTATAGTCACCGCATATCCACAGCTGTGATTGGTTTTTGATCCAATTGTGAAAAAGGTGTGTATTGCGTGTATTACGAGATCAATGCTCAGTAAATTTGAATATATACTTTTCCGCTGTTCACGGATCTTCCTTTCCTGCTGAGGTCCATGTTTATTTGTGGTATATGGATCTTGCGGGGGAGCATCTAGGTACATTAGACGTGTCCAGTATTGGTGGTATTGTAAAGCTAATTTAATTTAGGATAAGCTGGTATCTTCGTTGGAATGATGACTATTTACAAGATGAATCTTCTGGTCTTCTTCTAAAAGCCAGAGGTAGTTAATCAGTTTTGACTTGGAGACTTGCTATGGGATCGTTTCTGAATGCTCCGAGGAGAATACATAATAGGGATGATTGCATGGAGTCTACCGTTTTCGATACAGACTGTTTAGTTAATGACTAGATGATGGATCTGTAATATAACTTTCAGCGTAGGAGGGATCTGTAGGAGGCGAGCAAGACACGGCAGTCTGCCCCTCAATTTTAAACCGCTAAACCTCTAACCATGTCTTCTGGGACGTAACACGTAACAATCGATATGTTGATAAAATGTGAGCTTTTCGTCAAAGTTAGGGATAGTTTGGTTATCTATGTTTACCTTAGAGGAGGAATTTTGACCTTATCTCTGGAGAAGTTAATACATCCGGATTTGGTTGCAGAGAATCTGAACCGTGTATGTTAGTCCATTCCTGCAGTGCCTTGATTGAAATTTGTAATTGTTTTTATGTTGTTTTCGGACTTTTTTTTTCTTTTGAACAACTTATAGTTAAAGCCTCTGCAAAGAGATTCACATATATTGTGATATATTATTATGTGCTACTATGAACAAGGTAACACTAAGAATAGAATGTAGCATGTTATGTTACGTCTACGGACCCTATGAAAAAAAAAAAAAATATATATATATATATATATATATATATAGGTTCATATCAGAAATATAAATACTACACATAATGTAATAGACATTACAACAGGACAATTGTTCTACCAATTGTGAACCTACGCTAGGTATACTAAGCTATGAAAAATTTGATAAACCCAAATGATGATCTTACCAAAGAAATTTTGGTTAAAATACTACTTTCCATAAATAAAGGTGCAGGACTTTTTAAGTAAAAGAGTAGTGATACAAGGCCTACAGTTTTAGTGTTAGGTTTACCACTTTACCACTTTTCATAGTGTTTAACGCCCTTTTTTTTACTGCAAGTAGCACCGCAGGCAATGAAACTGTTGATACATAGAATGAAGATGGAGCACCGGTGAAATGCGATGGCGGGGGAAACCGGAGAAAACCCGCCTCTGCGCCACTTTGTCCATCGCAAATCTCTCATGTGGTCAATTGGGATCAAACAAGGGCCGTCTAGGTGAGAGGAGAGTGGTCTAACCACTCGGCCACGGCGTGGCAGTTTTTTATCACTTGTATCATAAATAACTATTATGTATATTTTTATGTATGAAGGTGTCAATTTTTATGATACCACATCCTTGATCAGCAAATTCATACAAATTCTTCCATTTGATATTCTGGATATGAACATGATGTCTGTGAGATCACAGAATTTACCTGTGACAAGAACGTGTGTGTGTTGTTTGCTGCAGTCACATTATTTTTGTTGATCTTTACAGTACTTGAAATTAGCACTCCTGTTTTATCAGAGGTCCCCATCATGTGACTTAAAACTTAATCAATAAGCATCTGGGTTTCCTCGAAAAGGTGACATTCTGCAGAGGTTATGCAACACGGAAAGGTAAAAGACATAGTCGGTGGAGGCAATTTGTTCTAAATGCTTACCTTACTGCAGAGCTATTGGTTTCTTTTGAAGAAATGCCAGCAATTAACAACAACTAAATTGACGTTTACTTAAGCTTAACACGAAAAAATTCTTAAGAGTTGTCATTGGCTAATAATGTCGAAAAAATGAGTTGCAATATTTTTACTGCAAACACATTCAAAATAGAAACACCCGTGTTTCGGAGTTCTCTGTCATTGGTAGTAAAATAAAAACTCTAAGTTGTAACTCCTCACTTGGGCTCAACGATCAGGCGCCCGGTACTGTGCTAGGTAATGAACTTTGCCCGCACTAAAGCTAATTGTATCTCCGCGCAATACCGTACTTACAACCAAGAGTTAATTTAGCAAGGGTAATATATGCTCCAGGAAGTTTCAATTTTCCCGCAGTGATGGCTGGCTCCAAAAACATTGAAGGAAAGAAAGAAAGAAAACAAAAACAGTGAAGAGATGAAAATTTCTCACTTTTGTAATTTTTCTCATTTAATATGTTTATAAATAAACAAGAATTGATGGAATTCCTCCAAAATGTATTCAGGAATGGTGTAGTGGTGGAAGTATAGTAAATCTACTTACAGGTCTACTTAATTCAATCAAACGAAAGGGCATGCATCAGAATATTGGAGGAAAACAAGCTGTCGCTTTACGATTGTTATAAGAATTAGCTTCTTTACATGACAGGAGTAAAACAAATCAATAACAAGACATATCTTGGAAATGGTTAACTCCAGAAAAAATACTAGTGTCATAAATTGTGTGTTTTAACAAAATCTAAAATTTTCTGTAATAGGTAGGTTTTTGTCTATCTCTTAGGGTTTAACAGTTATACAAAAGTCATCCAAAATGAAGAGGTCTTCTGAAGCTACTTCCAGATAATGCAGGATTTACATTTTTTTTGTGATAAAAATTAAACTTAAACATACGGTAAGTTAATCAAAATCATTATAAACATTAGTTGGAAAGCTATACTGCCCACAGACACACACGGACATTCTTCTAAAACTGCTTTATATGCAGCTCTTGAAACATTATTTCCGGTAAAATCTTGGTATTGAATACAATACCTACTCTGTCCACTTTGTATGTTGTACATACGTGCTAGGGAAAGTAAAATGATGATTAGAATGATACATAGCAATAAAACATTCATGGGAACATTCGGTATACTAAATAAGGATCAAAGAGATGGTATTACTTGGGATGGAGCGGGTGTGCGAAGCTGAAAGTGAGCCGGTCCCATGGCCACGCTCGCTAAGGCTTCTCGCTTTGGTGCTTCGTGGGCAGAGGATCGTGGGTTCGAGTCCCGCCTTGGGCATGGGTGTTATATGTTTGTGCAATGTGTATATGTTTGTGTTAAGGAACAGTAAAAGCAGTAATCATACAGTAAATTTAGGGGGGGGATGTAAACGGGGATACAGCGCCGGAGTCCTGATCAGACTCCGGTAACGGCTTTACTTCCCTTCCGAAGGAAGCCATGCTAAGGATTTTTACACCCGTAAAAAATCCATTGTCCTCCGCCGGGTTTTAACCCGCGACCTTGGGTATATGAAGTTAGCATGGTAACCAGTACACCACGGAGGACAACTGATATATGGAAGAAATGAAAATTTGGAGTGTATAGTTTTTGAATGTGAAGGGAGCTTTAGAGGAAAGAGTATATAAATGGGAACTGGTTAAAACTTGAGAGAAAGGTAGCCTTAATTAAACTCTTTGGTAAATATAGTAGGCGGCGCTGAAACTGAGTGGTTAGACCGTTCGCCTCCGATTTAAGCGACCCGGGTTCGATCCCAAGCGCCCACATTTGCGATTTGTAGTGGACGAAGCGCATCTGAGCGGGTTTTCTCCGGTCCTCCGGTTTCCCACGTCACTAATTCCACCAATTGCTCCATCATCACCTTTCCTATCATCCATTTCGTTGGCATTTCATATTGACTTTCTTATGCTTATACCTGGCTATGGGCCGATCACTCATTCCAGGTTCTGCATTCTGTGGTTTCGTGCCGTTGGCTCTCCGACAGGCTTCTGAGCCCTAGGCCTCGCTTGTAAGTCCTAGTAGTGTGTCAGTCCTAAACATGGGGAGGGTAAGCCGACTATGAAGTAAGATGAATGAATGAATAAGTGTATTTATTGATATAGCAATATCATACATAGAATTTCAACAATCGCACGGGTCCACAGACCGTACGTGATTTTGTAATACACATTACAAGCAATATTAAAACAACAACAATAACAAAGAAAATAAAAAGACAAAGGAAATACACAGTCTAAAGCAATATTAAACAACAATAAAGAATTAAGAGTGAACCCGAAAATAAAAATACAAAGATATTCAAATATAGCAATTTAAATTTACAGCACAGAGTACACCTTCATAAATGCACCCTCTTATAATAGAAAATTACACTTAAAAGACATATATACACATAATATATACAACATATATAAAACCATAGCACAACAGTGACCTAAGTATGACATAATATATATGTATGTAGAACAATGTAGTCACTTTTGTTTAGTTGATCTTATTCCTCCCCCCCTTCTCTATTGGCAGCCTCCTCAGATCTCAGCTGTCTTGCCTTAAGTATAAATTTACCTAGCCCGTCCATGTTTTCCGTGCCTGCCAGTAGCGTCCAACAAGCTTCTAGCCCTACATTCGCAGTGGTAAACAATCGCGGCAAATATTTTTCCCGCCATTCCTCCGTACCCCTACATCTTGCCAAGATGTGAGTCCACTACTCTTCCTTCTCGCAAATGAATAAGGTAGGAGAGTATTTTGTTAAAGTAAAAACGAATTTGTTTTGGTCCATAAAAGGGGGTGCAAATGAGGCATAGGTAACTGTTCAACTGTCTGGAACAAATGTGTTCTTTTATATTATTTAGCTTTTTACATATTGAACTTATTTGTTATAATGATTATTGCTGTTACTATTATAATATTATTATTTTTGGTTTATTATGGTTATTATTAGCATTAACATTCACATAAAATGGTTAAATTATAAGGAAATGTGGGTATGAGTGTGGCTAGAAAACAGCTGATGATAACAATTCAACTGTATTGCTGCTTGGAACAAATAAACACATAAAATAGCTTTTAAACACCGATGTAAGACAGGAATTAAATATTTTACTAAATCCTCCCAATTTATACATATAATAATTTGTTGTCAATCTTGGACCTATGGGAGGAAAAACAGAGACACAAATCTTTTTATTTTCGATCTGCTGTCTGTAACATCACTGTGACAATGGTCTCTTGTGAGTGGCAACTTAGGCTTCTTTGTGACATAGAGGAACAACACAAATACCAATATACTCTCAAAGCTTATGTCTGTCGAGGGAAAAGCATTTCAAGATTGGGTAATAAAAGATGAAGTCTAGAGGAACATAGTTCATATATCTGGAGCAGTGTAGTGTGTTTTTTAAATAAAGAATCACGGCTTCGTTGCTGTTGTCAAGCCCATATCTTATGGTCCCAGATGAAAAGCACTATATTATCTACTTCACTCACATATTGTTCTTCCTTTTTGCTCTTCATAGTTAAAGCTGTCATCTCAAACTGCTACGCACGTTCTATTATTCCGAACATTCAAGAGAGCAAACAAGCTGAAGAAATCTCAAGAATAAAATACAGAATCTCGGAAACTTTGCTGGGGAGTTAAAATATACTTTAAACAATGTTAACTCTTAGACATTTGTACTATTTGCTATTTCCTTGAGAAAAAAAATCTGTTTCGCTATCTTCTCATACAGAGAGAAGCTGTTCAATTATAATAACAACTACAATTTTTTCATGCACTCTTCATTTACAATAGCAAGTTCACAACTGATTGAACACATACACAATTCACATTAAGATGTGGGAAACTTGGGTTAGGTTTTGTAAAACTTGAAATTATAATACTTGAGATGAATACTTTGTTTCATTTGTATAGCCCTCTTTTAGCTACTTTGGTCATATCGGGGATATTTAGAATTATATCTGTTTCAAAATTATATAATTCTTTTGCATCTAACAAAGTTTTATTTATAAAGTTTAGCCAGTACCTATATTACAATTTTATTGTGTAAATAAATAATTCAAGCTGATAATCTAAGCTAAATATTTCAGTTAAAATGAGTACTAACACTAAATTGTAATGTATCCATAACTAACATCTACATTGAAGTGAAATGCAGTTTGGTTCATTCATGAAGTAGCCACTGTTTAGGCATAAAGTATTCAGAAAAAATCTGATGTGTTCCATTCACATGACTTTCTCTACATCTCTGCAACAAATTGTAGTTAAAAAGCTTATGCTTCTATTTACTTCATGCTAATCTAGAAAAATTAGTAGAAATGGTATTATTACTTTCTTCCTTGTAAGTAGAAAGGAAATAAGGGGGTAGCATAGGTTAAAGCGATGGTCAAAATCTGGTTACTATGTGACTGAAGTTCCTTTGCTTGTATGGACATGAGTTGACAAATTCCTGTATGAGAAAAGTTAAGATTTTCGAACCTGAAAACAAAAACAAGGAATATCTCAAAAACTATAAACTTCAAGAAAAAAATGTATACAACATAAATTGTGTGTTTTAATGTGCCCCACATTTTTGTGTGGTAAGATTTTGTCTATCTCTTACGGTTTAGCAGTTATACAAAATTCCTGAAAACTCACTAAAAATAAAGTAATCTTCGGAGCCTATTCCCAGAAAATTCAAAATATACATTTTATTTGCCAGGTAAACATCTTTAATATACGAAATTTTAATCAAAATCGTTAGAGCCATTTTTTAGAAAATAAAAATTTTCGAAAAAAGTTCCATGTGAAGGGTAGTTTGGGGTGGGGGATTTTTCTCAAAATCTTTGTGTCGCATCCCTGGAAGATTCTTAACTTAAATACCAAGTTTGGTATTTTACCGAATTTTCGTTTTTGAGTTATCGTGTTCACAGACACATGGACACGGACCTTTTTCTGAAAACACTTTTTTTTAGATAAAGGGGAGCGTAAAACATATATTTCCGGTGAAATCTCGGTATCGAATTTTTTGGTGGAGTGCAATACCTTCTCTATACACTATGTACATAGTTCGTACAGAGAAAGTAATAAATTAAAGAAAACATGTCGCTTACAAATTGCTTTATTGGTCTATGTAATTCTCCATTAAATGATTAAATGTTGTCATATTTTTTCGAGGAACTTTAGAATCCCCATGTTGTATTTGGCAATTCAAAATAGAAGTTCACCAAGCAAATAACGAGCAATTCTTAGGAAAGAAACCTATTACTCATCAAGAGTTACACATTTGTCTTTTATGATTTTGTGCTTCACTTGATGCTTCAAACCATCTGTGAAGAATTGTGGGTTTGTAATACTATTTATCATAACTATAATGTGTCATATTTAAGAAAAGTATTTGGAGATAAATAGTTTGAAAAAAAGTTAAGCAGCTTTTTAAAAGTCTTCTTAAAGTCCTAGTCTACTTAAAACTAAAATCTGAAGATGATTAACTGATGTTTCTCTTTAGAATGTGAAGGAATATTTTAAACCATTGTTGATATATACTTATTTTGGCTTTTACCTGACAATGTCATTGTCCCACATAATTGCAAATAAAGCACTGTATTTTTTAGTTTAACGTCCTTTAACCTGGTTGGTCATATCGGACGATGAATGAAATTGATGAAATATCGCTCAGATGATCTCGCGTTCAGGGTACTTGATGGTATTTGACATTCGTCTTCTCAGAATAAGGGAAAACCCTGAAAAATAGCTTATCCGCGTAACTCCTTCTAAGCGAGATTCGAACTCGCAGCCTTTTGAATGTGAGGTAGACAGACTAACCGCACACTATAGATGTGGACTAGAATTGTACAGGGTTACTACAAAAGAAATAAGACAACTTCAACTGCCTGTAAAACAAAAACTATTAGAGATAGCAACCTAATTATTTTGGAGGTATGTTGAGAAACTCTCAAAGTTTCATTTGTTACTATTGGTAACGCTGTAGTGTTTTGTTTGTTGTTGAAGAAGCTGAAATGGCGGAAAATCCTGTGGAAAAGGCATATTGCGTGTTGGAATTTGCTAGAACGCAATCAGGAACTGTTGTCCAACGACATTTCAGAACACGTTACCACAAAACGCCACAGACTAGTCAGTCAATCTACGACTGGTATAGAAAATTCGAGACAACGGGATGTTTGTGCAAAGGGAAGAGCTCGGGAAGACCAAGAGTTTCGGAAGAAAATAACCGACAATAATGCTCTTGCATTTTGGCCACCAAGGATCCCTGATCTCACACCATGTGACTTTTTTCTATGGGGATTCGTGAAAGACCGTGTTTTTGTCCCTCCACTTCCTCTTAATTTAGACGACTTGAAACAACGTATCAGACAAGCCGTGGCATGTGGTGATGCAGATATGTTCCAAAGGTTTGGGATGAACTTGATTATCGCATGGATGTGTGTCGTGTGACTGGAGGAGCCCATATTGAACATTTGTGAGTTCACAATGTAAACTTCAAAGACTCCTCTACCAACCGGTGAAAACGGCGTCAAATTACCGTAAATAGTTTTTGTTTTACAGGCAGTTGAAGTTGTCTATTTCTTTTGTAGTAACCCTGTATTATTTTGCACTGTATTATTTACAGACTGCTGCACGTGAAAGTCGTCATTGGAATCATCAGTTTCAGAAGCTGTACTCAAAGTAATCATCATATTCAGAATGGCTCTTCAAAATTTGTTCAGTTTCTCACAATGGTCCAATTAATTACCAATAATTGGCTTAATAGTTGGTCAGACTATAGAACCCGGGTCTTAAAGTACCCAAAACGTTGTAAGTTGCCACTGGGGTAGGTATTAAACAAAATTGAGAGATTTTTGTGGTTTGCCGGGAAAATATCGAGTCAGTTAGAATTTAGTGTCCTGCGGGCATTTTGCCATGGGAGATCCGTGGTTTAAATCTCAGTTATGACCTGAATTTTTTCAGCTTGGCTCTACTTTTCAAGATACTGTATATATTTATGCATTCGGTTTGATAAGAAGTATGGAATATTTTAGGTTTCAAACCTTTATTATGGATAATGATTGATAAAGCACTTGAATTTGTTTGGTCTTTTAACGCATACCTTATAGTTTTATAAATAGGCATTTCTAGCTTTTAACAACAAACAATCACTATACAACACTCCTCCGGTTAAGAAACCACACTCCTCCATGTCCCTTTGTTCTGGGATATGGTACGGGCGTCCAAACCCGGCATAGGCTCTTATCATAAGTAATAATGCAATTGTTTTCATCTTGTGGACAACTGACACGACCGGAGCGTAGTGATGAAAACACGTATGGAGATGAAAACACGAGTTGTATTTGATAAGACAATTCAGCGAAATATTCTAGTAATAGTTTATAATATATAGGAAGGGAGATTTTATTAGTTTATAACTGTAATACATACATTAGTTCTCAAATTGTAGACGACACATTCGACCCTGTTTATTTACCTAACGTTTTTTCTTTCTTCACTGCCTGCTGAATTACGATATAGCCAACCGTGCCTAAACTCAAGGTACAAATATTGATTGCAACAATAGAAATAGGCAACAAATATTTTATAGCAGCTTTTAATAACTAATACCTACATGAAATGGAAACAATCGTTATTTTATTTGAAGTTATTCCACTCATTTCATATATAAGAAATGCAAATAATGATTATCTTCACTGCTTTTTTTAACTAAATACATTATGAACTGGATAAACCTTTAAATAAACATTGTTAGCTGATTTGATTTAAAGTACAATTTTGGAACAGACAGTTGGCTGACTGGACTGTCACTTTGTTACCAATAACCAAGACAGGAGATTACACAAAAGAACGTCAGATGTGACAAGCTTTCAAAGAAATGAATCAGCTGCGGTAAGATGTTTCGACAATTGCCTAACCTCGGTCATTATATTGGCGCTTTAATAGTTGAGCTAAATTGTGGGGTGGTAACGGGGGTTACAGGTTCGTGTCCCGGGTGCAGATTTTGGCTATTAGGAATGGTGTGGAGATGTGGGTACCCTATCTCAGGATTTTGCTAGCATGGAAACTATTTTCAGGTGCGGTACGACACAAGGGTTTTATTCACTTAGTTCGGCATTTTTCCGCCGTCGAACACAGTCGCATTCCTCCTAAATTTTTTACTGTTGAACTGTGATTTACTTGGCTGCGCCTATTATTACTTATTACTTTTGATGCAGTGATTTCGTCCATACTCTGGTCTGTATTAAAATAACTATTTCTCTCACAGCTAAAGGTAGCCTATTCGGCTCCACCACGGACCCCAAATATCACATCTCTGCTCTGCGGGTTTTCTATGCCAAGTGCCCCAACAAGTGTTGGCTGAGCAGCGGGAACATTGTTTTCTCTTTTCCCGTTATGTTACCCTCGGGCAGTGTACTCTCACCCCCTTCGGTTCAATGCTCTACCCCTAACGGTACTGTGCTACCAGCTCGTGACAACTCGGCTACTTAGACGTGTTTGAAATTTTTCTTCCCTCTCCATTTTCAATGTACATTTATATTTATCTTCTTGGTGTAATTTATATTATTAGCTATGATTTATCTTTCCCTTCTGAATAACTCTTAGCCCCGTGACAAGACATGTACTGCCTCAATTGTCATATAAAGTGCTTTTGTCGAAAGTATAAACTGCTCTTGAGGTTAGTCTCCCTTAACATTTATCTGCCAAAGAAAGAGTCTACTACTCAGAATAACAGTGTGAGGGATATTCACTTAGCAAAGAAAGTTAACAGGCCTGTGTGAGGAGGAGAAGAGGGGGCGCTTATGTTGTTGCTAAACTATGGTCTGGGGGCAAACTATTAGGATGCTTCTGTTGAACCATGTCTTGAGCACGCTTCAGCGACTCCAGATGGTCTCCTAGGGCTGGGGTACTAATGAGATTGTGGGGAGTGATAGAAATTACACAGACTAGTGGGTTTCTGTTCCTCAGATACGTCTGTCAGGAAAGTGAGTTTATAGCAAAGCTAGGGTTGCGTTGCGTTATATGCTCTATACCAAGCATAAACTTTCCACACATTATCAAGCGGATTAAAGCAGAGAGTAAATAGCGAAATGTGTCCCTCCTCTCTCAAAAATACATTTATAAGTTGCACGCTTATTAATTTAAATTTCCACTTTAATTTTATATACTTAACTTAAATCAAATATGTGCCTAGAACGACAAGGCTTAAAAGAACAAAGAAATAAATCAGAATACAAAAAAATATTAAGCAAATGTGTTAAGAGAGTGAGCAGCACAAATGCATTATATAAATAGCAATTAATATAAGTGCAAGACAACTGAAAAAATAGAATTCAATAAATTGTAGAACTGATAAATTATTTAAACATAATATACAGGATGATTCAAAAACAGTTCTACAAAGATGGGGAACTAGTTCCTTACAACGAAATAAGAAAAAAATGTCCATATAAGCAGATGTCCCAAAACCCTTCTTTTCGGCTTATCGATGTTCAAAATTTTATTAATCATAACATTTTAAAGTGGCATATTATTCTATTTTTGATGTCAGCTTGTTAGGAGGTATTCAATATAAATATAGCTCTCAGCAAATGCTCGAAATGTACTCCGCTTGTATCTAGACACGCATTCAGTCATCGAAGTAGGGACCGTCAAACACTCCCTGCCGTTGACGCGTGGTTTCGAGGCCTCCATGACACGTAGATTCATCCGGGATTCTGCAGAATAAACCAATTGTCTAAGGCGCCCCCAAAGATAAAACTCCAAAGGACTGAGGTCGAGGGAACGTGCAGGCAATGAGACTGGTCCTCCTCTACCGATCCATCTGTCATGGTGGATACCAGTCAGTGCATCTCGAACAATGAGACTAAAATGAACTGGAGGCCCATTATGCATAAACGACTTGTTTCTTCTTATTTGCAGGGGCAGCTCTTCTAGTATGTCTGGGAGAGTGCTCTGAATGAAGTCCCAGTAGAGAGCAACTGTAAGGCGTGCTGGATGAATGTAGCACACAACTGACAAATGGGAAGTGTAAACAAACAGCCATGGCAACACAAGACCAACTCCGCAGGGTAACATAGGTCAAAGTCTTCTATAAATGAGTGCATAGATAAATTTGCCTCGGAAAGCCAATGTACGTAAACTTTCATTAATAAATTGCTAACGCGAAAACGAAGGGTTTTAGAGCATATGTTTATATAAACGTATGTTCTTGTTTCGATGTAAGGAATCCACCCGCAAACGCTGCTAATGTATTTTTGAATCAGTTGTATAAAGTAACACTAAAGCTCGACTCAAACTTTCGTATATGTTAAATGGAGCACACTGTTGCCACATATGCCATCTTGTGAATTATGCATCTCCAAATAGTGAAACATGTGCAGTGCTATTTAAGGATACTGCAAGACACTAATTTCTCTCCTGCACTATATCTTTTTTTTCATAGCTTTAGTTCCTTTAAATATATTTTCATAAAATAACGAATTTGGAGATATAAAATTATGAGAATTTTAATTTTTTAGGTCATTATATCTGAATGGTCTCAACAAAATTACATTCAGATGGGTGGAATGTTTTAAATCAGCAAAGAATGTGCAATGTGCTGCACCGTTTTGCGCTATTCCATCGTAAATAGCATCCTGGCTTTAATCGAGCGTGTTTCTGTTTCCCTCACCCTTTTTGCTTTCCATTTAATGCGTTCTTACAGGACATTTCATTCGTTTCTTTTATATCCTACACACTACTCTTTCTGAACATCTCGTTGGGTTAATCTATTTCATTTATTTCCTAATAACATGCATTTAACTTGAGTAATCTAAGGCATTGATTCTTATTTTACATTTCTTCTTGGTTTACAAACATTTCGCCCCTTTCAACTCTCTCCTTTCATAACTGTAAATATTTACGTACAGTATAAAATAAATAACATACAGTGTTCCACATACCATAAACACTTCCTTGCAAACTTTATGTCAACTTTTATTATAACACGCCATCTACTGTGAGCAGAATGATTCGATGAATATGTTTTATTGTTATACATAATGACTGTTATTAGTTACAGGATTTCGGCCTGTAATAAGAGCTTTCTACAAACCTTGTAAACATTTTCTCTCTCTTGTCCTCCGATGAAAGCCCAATAACAAGACAAGTTTCTCGTTGACTGACTTTTCTGCTGCATCGGTGTAGAATTTTCTGTAAAGCTTTGATTTAAATAATAATAATGGTCATTTTATTAAGGACATGTATAGCTGAAAGTTTTTAATTGCAAATTAATGATACCTTTCTGAAATTTATATCACAGGTGTAATGTAATGAAACAAGTTACAGTGCAAACTTCTGTCATTTGACTCTAATTGCTTGGAAGTTATGGTTAAATTTGTTTATATTTCTGTCGCACCACTAAAAAGTCCCTTGCGAAAAAAAAAAACAAAAAAAACATAGGTTTCTCTGAGTCTCTTTTGGTTTAGGCTCCAAAAATGTTTAAAGTTATGAATGTGCTTTTTTTATCATAAAAATATAATGTTTGAGTTTTGAAATTGAAAGCATGTGCTTAACTATATCTGACTGTAAAACCTAGGGCACTTCATAATTAATGATCCTCTGTGAGCATTACAGTAACTTTTATTTGTGTAACATAAAAACTGCCCCGCAAGGAGCATTTTACGGGAAGAAAAATCCTGAAAATATTAATAGCGAGAAAGCAAGGAAAGATTTTAGTGCATGGCTTGTATTAAAACCCACCAGGTTTGTAGGTTGGATCATCAGCGTTCCTTTTCCCCTCCTCTATGGCTGATTTTTCTGTCCTTTTCGTCTTGCATTGCTGCTTTTCTTCTGCACAAATTCGTTTTTTACTTGCATTATGCGAATTAGATCTCGTAAGACTAAATCTTTTCTTGCCGAATCTGGTACAGTCTCAGCTTTGCTCCAATGATTTAGGTTATTTAAAAATGGCGCTTTGTAGCCAAGTTTATCTTTTTAGTATAAAGAAATGTTTAAATTATTTTATGGATGTAAAATAAAAAAAGTTGATTTTTGTGATTTTTCTTGAAATTTACCCTAGCTAAGAAAATATTGTTGCGTTCTGACCTTTAGTTGATTAGTTATTGCGTGGTAAGTATAAAAACAGCAGATATTGGGCTTTTAGTGAAAAACACATTTTATTGCAAAATTTGAACCCACAGAAAATCAAAAGGCTATAAAATGTTGAAATGTGATAGAGCAACATATTTTGAGTAGGATTATGTCTTCAATCTAACAAGTATAACAACTCAATATTTACACCATAACTTTCGCAAATTGGCGACAGCCGAGAGTAGAAAAGGAAGAAGATAATGGCAACATGCGTTAGATAGAGACAGGGATATTCCATCTAACTCCATTGTTACATCAATGTCAACAGATTGGGCCCTAATTTCTTATAGTGAACATACACCTAGAGCAGCTCCATGACCGAGTGGCTAGACCGCTCGCTTCTTACCTAGGGGACCTGGGTTCAATGCAGGCAACCGCATATGGAATTTGTGATCTATTTTTAAAATGAATAACTTTTGACTGTGTGTCCATTAGAAAAATTAAGAATCCATAATAAAAATCACTAGGCTGGCTATACATTACGTTAGCTTCGGATATCCTTGAGACAAGTCGGCTATGCTTCGCATGGCAAGTCAGAAGACCAGAGAGGTAAGTTGTACTGACTTCTATCTTCTCGTCTCGTGCCGCTAATATGCCCATTATAACACGTCGGTCAGTCATGCTACTCCCGCCTGAGAAGACAAGGAATTGCGAACTGCTGCAGTTCACGTTATAGGCTGCTTTAAAGGAGTTCCGGGTTCGAATCCCGCGTAATGCTTCAGGATATTAAGGAATGGTGTGGAAGTGTGAACGACCTCGCTCAGGATTTAATAGCATGGAATCTTTCTCAGGGGTGGGTGGTGTAAAGACACCACTGGTTTCCTTTGAGTTCACGATTTTACTTGTGACAATTATTATGATGTATTAATGAACACTGTTTCTTTAATGGCCATATATAACCCGTTTGCTCCACCGCTGAATCAAATAGCACATCTTAACTCACCAAGTCTCCCATAGCAAGTGAAGTCGCTTCTCTCGACCAACAAGAATCCGTTGTTTGGCTTTTGTCACGTCCACCCTCGGGCAATGGGTCTTCCTCCCCCTTCGGTTCATTGTCCCGCCAGTAACGGTATATGTCTACCTGGGTCGCTTGACAACCTGTATACTGGGCACATTCCCACGTTGGTGAAACCTGTATTTACACTTTCACAATATTTAATTCCTGGCTTTTTCAAAGGCATATTTGTCCCTTCTTAATGTAATTTATACCTCCCTTATAAATACCTTTTAATTCCGTGATACGTTATCTACTGTCTCTGAACAGATTGATTTTTTTCGCAGGATGATCGTTTTGTGCAGTAATAATAGGCTATATGCAGTAGGAATACCTTCTTTGTTATTTATAAATTTAATAGAAATTCGATCTTCACAAATCTACCGGACTTCGCTAAGCAACAGAATACGCCACTGTCAGTAACATTTCATGTTTTAATGCGTTTATAGCGACGTTTCAGTATTATCACTGCCGTGCCACTGAGTTTCTCAGACACAATGATCATAACATAAAAATGTCGCAGTCCCACCCGAGGCATTAAGGAACATTGCTTCTTCTGCGCTTGTCTGTGAGCAAGTTGCCAACATTCACTATCTAAACATAGCGAAAGAGGCCGCATAGCCAGCCGAGAGTAGAGGACCCTAAGCCACAAAGTGTAGCCGAGGGGTTGAGAGCCCTAAGCCATAAAGTGTAGCCGAGGTATTGAGGGCACTAAGCCGCAGAGTGTAGCCGAGAAATGTGTGAGGCCTAAATCCACCACAAACAGCGGATTTTCGTTTTAGCGATATTTTCATAGGTTAACAACATTTATGTACCACTATTTTGGTGCTCTTAGCATATGATGTAGTTCATAATGGCGTTTCTTTGCCCTAGATAATTGAATTCGGGGGGGGGGGGTGAATAGAAAGTATGACTTGAAAGAAACATCTTCTGCTTCATATGTTCTTTACTCCTTCAGGATTACCCTGGATATAATAATTAACGAAATCCGTAAATGTTTTACTAGCAAAACAATCGCTCCATAGTTTGGGTGTGGCTGTCTATGACTGACTCTTACTCCTTGGCACAGCTCACTGGCCTATCGCCCGGCCGCTGCATTCCCCATCTCGGACCATTACAGACGTCATGGATGGGGTGCACGACCTGGAGCCGCTACTTCTCCATCAAGTAGCTCCTCAATTGGCCCCCCAGGGACCTCACGAGGCTGAGTGCACACCGGTCCAGGTCTCCCAGCGGGGGAAAAATCCCCACGCCGATACTGGGAATCGAACCCAGGTCTCCCGCTTGGCAAGCAGCAACGCTACTACCGCGTTAAGGAGACGACCGGCTATCTATACTTAACCCTTTATTGCTTGGTGTTGCAAATTTGCAACAAAGGTGATTAATCAAAGCTTTTAGTATTTTAAGTGGACTTCTTTTCTAATTTAGTATTATACTAACCTTCAATTTAACATTGCAGTAGCTATAACGGTTTTATATTGTAAAATACTAAAATTTTTGCAATAATCAGTTTTTTTTTTGGCGTAACCCCGACAGCATCTTAGCGTGCTATCACACCGGCATTTCACTCCTCGTCCTTTACACAGGCGCATTTGACTGCGGTCCCTGGACCTCAAACTCGCGACGTTTGGCTTTGAATTGATGACCAGTCCATTTCGTATCGCACTAACGATCGCGGATATTCAAGTCGCTTCAGTGAAAGGGATATACATACCGGTTTGCGAATTAGGGGAAGAACGGCATATGTAACAAAATAATTCATGTAATAAAGGGTTAAAATCTAATCTGATCCGTATTATACCACCTTTGAGCAACGAAAGCGAATATTGTGTGCTTAGCTTATTAGCAATACATATCAATTACTACGTTTCCATGGAAAATTGAAATCAATTTGAGTCCAACTCCATGTGAGTACGATCCGCGTTTCATGTGTTAAATTTTAGCACGAATTGAAATCGTTTTGAATACACAAGGTTCGAGAATAAATATAAAAAACTTTTATTGGACGACTTAGATTTTCGTAAGCAGAAATGTTAAACATAATTCTGGGTTTAAACAGGTTTTGAGATTAGTGAATGTTTTGGGGAAGAGTAATTTGCGAGATTATCGAAACGATAAAACGTAGCTCTTGCGTGTTTTATTACACCAGTTGATGGCACTTTTAATGAAGGAAAGAAAATGAGAGTGCAGCGTGTTGCAAAGACTACATTAATATGTAGCCTCTTTGGTGCATTCAATCCGATTTGCATACTGAGGTGTTTCACATAATATATTTCAATCCGGATCGCATTGCAATCACATTTTCTAAGAAGATCGGATTCAAGACTCAATACGATTTGAATCCGTGTTTCCATGCAGTATTCGGTACGAAATAAGTATTCAAATCGATTTCAGTTCCTCATGGAAAAGAGGTAATTGAGTGTTATGTTATGCCACGGGATATTTCCGAGCTAATGACGTAAGTTAAAGTGGTAAATATCCCCTGAAGTACACATGGCTCAGACTGCAGGATTTTAACTGTGCTTCAGAAAGAGGTATGATATGTTGGCCGAAACAAATTATATATGAATTCAGTGCTTGTGAATATGATATATGAGCTGATGCCTACAAAATAATGATATAAAATAAGCTATAATTTATTAATAAAGTTCACCAGTTATATTGCCAGAGAGGGGTATCAACTGGCCTTAAAACAGGAAATAAAATGTACTTATGCACTGCATCGACATCTCACTTCTTTGTTGGAGTTTAAGGGAATAGTCTAGTGCAAACTCGAGGATTTGGACCAAATTTCTGATCTTTGTATTACTAAAAATTCTTGTTTCTTTCAATGTTTAAATGTGAAACAATTTAAATTCTATGACATTTTTAAATGGCTAGGTCATCATTTAAACAGCAAAGTACTCGGAACTTCTAGCGGTGAGACGATACTCAATTTCATGCTTTATTTTTAGTCTGCCAAGCAAATTAAGGATGCTGGTGATAATGATGATAGTAACAATAGTAATAATAATAGTATTAATAATAACAATAGTATTATTATTAAGAATAATAACAATAGTAGTATTATTAAGAATAATAACAATAGTATTATTATTAATAATTATAATAATCATAATGATGATGATAATGAATAGTAATGCTGTAAAACACTACGTGGTTTTTGTTAGGCGGCTTTAATGTTGTGATTTAACCCTACATTGTGTCTAATCTCTAATGTTAATAAGAACAGCGTATTACAGAATTACAAAACTAGTTAATGGAGTATATTGCTAGGTGAAATAGACTTTTTAATCACTTGTGAATCTAAAACGTAACGTTGTTCTCTAAAACATAATGGCTGTGTAATTGAAGTAGAAATCATTTTAAAATGCTCAGTGTGTTTACACTGTTCTTGTATATCACCTTGGACTACAGTACAAGCGCCTTTCAATGAGCGCGATTCCCTCACCATATACACTGATAGGTAAGAGGTGAGAACGAAGGTCGCTCCCTCCCTTACAACGCCATTGACGCGCGCATGCTTGGATTTAACCCGTGGAGTTCTACAATTTTATAACGCACGAAGGGTTATCTGTACACGCGATATACGGCACTATTGGGCCACTAGTTATGTAATGCTTACTTTATGCTACATTCCGAATGAGATACAAGCGTAAACGTAACATCGTAACATAAGCGCAGACACAAGGAAACAGCATTCACAATGCAATCGTAAGCGCAACGCAAGAAGTTTGCACGGGTTTCCAGATCCGCAAGTTAGATGCGAGTATCTTCCAAGCGCTCCGCAAGTTACAAAATGAATAACATAACCAACAATATCACATAAGAAAATTTACTCAATATTTTACAAATAAATATGTAATAAAATGTCATACTAACAACTGAATCTCGCGGCGGTGACGTCACAATAAATGCTCATTCAAAATTATTGAAAATCGCATAAGCATCGAGATTTCAGAAAGTGATGAAACTACATATTTAATGAACTAAGAATTATCTCTCTGCGACTTCGATTTATAAGAACTAAGAACTCTAGACGCAGATGATAGTTAAATCCATTAAATCAAAGAAGGATTCGCAAGGAGACTGTCATATATTGTTGTTCTTGAAATGGCGCGGCACTGCACGGCCAAATAGGAGAATGCATGTACAGCAGGCCCTGTAAGACCTTGCAATGCGATTGTTTATTATTGAACTCATAGGCAATGCATAGAGAAAAGAAGCAGAATTTCTCCTCTTTGCATGCAACGCAGTGTAAAGTTTGGAGTTTGCAAACTCTTGCGTTGCATTTCACTGCGTTGCGTCTTGCGTTTTTCTATGTGAATGCCTACATTAAATAATATGAGTCCAAACTCTTGCGTTTGCATTTCATTGTGAATGTAGCATTATAGTTAAACTTAATTTTAATTATTTCTCATTCTTTATTATGTAAATTCTCTAAACTCTCTCTGCAATAGTTAAATGTACGTATTTACTACTTCACAGAAACGAGGTCCATGTGATTGTTGTACATTTCCAAGTGTATTCTGAAAATGTTTGGCAAACAAGTACTGAAGGACACAGCGATTAGGGTAAACAGTGGCTGGGGTGAGTAAGATCGGCAATATCTATTTGTATGAGATACAGACAACTTGAAAATCTCATTCTAGTTTTTTATCAGAGAAAAATGCATGAATGATTTTATATCCTTAAGGCGCTTAGGGCCGCACCGTGATGGATTGGTTAGAGCAGTCGCTTCTCACCTAGACGGCTCGGGTTAGGTCCCAAGCAACCGCATGTGGGATTTGTGGTGGACAAAGTGGCGCAGGGGCGGTTTTTCTCCGGGTTCTCTGGTTTCCCCCGCCATTGAATTACACTGGTGCTCCGTATTCACCCCATGTGTCATCAGTGTCATCGCCTGCGGTGCCAAAGTAGTAAAGTGGACGTTAAACACTATTTATAAGGCGCCTAACTTGGTAGCCAATAGGTAAGTGTGAATGTATCTATTTCAAAAGGAAAGTTACCGTACGTCCAGCAGAGTATAAATGGTGAGCAATTCCGAGAACTTTTCTTTCAATTGTGATCTTCAAGAGATTCGTTTTATGTCGATTTGTGTGTGTGGGATTGCCGCGCCGTCGCCGAGTGGTTTCACAACTCGCCTCTCACCTAGACGGCCCAGGTTCGACCGCATGTGATATTGTGTAAAAAGCGGCGCAGGGGCGGGTTTTCTCCGGGTTCTCCGGTTTCCACCGCCATCGCATTTCACCGTCTTCATTCCGTGTGGCACCAGTGTCATCGCTTGCGGTGCCACAAGTAGTAAAAGTGGGGGTTAAACACTACCAAAGCAAAAAAAAATAAATAAATAAATAAAATATGTGAATGGGAAGCACGTCAACCAATATGTGGATTCAACCTAAATCTCGACAAGATAGAGCGGAGTTTATGGAATATAATATGTAATTGCGAAGAGGTCCAGAGAGGAATAGCGCGCAATTGCCAAGCGGTTTCATTATTGTTCACCTTTTAGCTGTAAAAAAGATAGATAATTCACATGGCTGTATTAAGCTCTCATTACTCGACCTGAGAAAAGTCTAGCTAGACAAAACAGGTTCTTTAAAGACCCGCCTGAGTAGTGTGGTGGTAGCGTGTCTGCATCACATTCAACAGATCGCGAGTTCGATTCACGCTTGGGGCGAGTTACCCGGATAAGTTTTCTTTTCGGGGCTTACCCTTATCCTTAGAAGACGAATATAGAGTAACTTTAAGATCCATGGACCCAGAGATCTTTTGAGCATCATTTCACCAATTTCATTCATCGTCCAATATGACCAACCAGCTTAAAAAGGATGTTAAGCTACAAAAAACAACAAAAAAACAAAAAACAAAACAAAACAAAAACGAACAAAAAACAAAACAAAAAACGTTGAAGACAAGAAGCAAAGAAACATCAAACTTCAATCAAGCATTCACAATCGTCAACATTATTCCACAGCACTATGACTTGGATAGGTGGATAGTGTCTATCACCCATTTTTACTACATTTGGCACCGAAGGTGATGATGGAATGAAGATGGAGCACCGGTGGAATATGATAGCGTGGGAAGTCTGAGAATCCGGAGAAAATCCGTCTATGCGCCGCTTTTTCCACCACAAATTCAACATGCGGACGCATGGGAGCGAATCCAGGTCGCTTTGGTAAGAGACGAGTAGTCTGACAGCAAGGTCACTGCGCGTGCCTTGAATTTTTGTCGCAAGCGCAAAACAATGTAAAAAATGTGATATTTTACATTCACATGACTTTCTCTACCTGTACCTATTGTAACAAACTATTTTTACAATGCTTATTCTTCTATCTACTTCACGCTTATCAAGTTAAACGTTGTTTTCTTACTTAGTGTTTTATTGTACAAGAAAAACAAGGAAATACAATAAGCTAAAGCTTTATAGTCAAATCTTTTAAAACCCGGTCACTATGTGATGGTTTTGAAATGCCATATTTTGAAAACAATAACAACGAATATCTCAGAAATTGCTAAGTTTACAAAATATTGCATATGACAAAATTTTATGTATTAACGAGATCTACATTTTTGTGTAGTAAGCTTTTATATTTATCTTTGAGTTTACCCGTTATGCTAGTCATCTTGAACGAAATAGGTTTCATAGGCTAGTTCCAGAACTTTCAAGATATATATCATTAACACAGGTATTTCAATCAAAATCTTTAGAGCCATTTTACGAGAAAAACAAAATTTTCAAAAAATGCTCCATGCAAAGAGTTATTTAGGGTCACATCCTTGAAAGATGCTGAACTTAAATACTAGATTTAATATTTATCGTATTTTTCGTTTATGAGTTTTGCTGTTCACAGTAACACATACAGGCAAACACAAAGTCCTTTTCTAAAATATTTTCTGACTTCAGGGGACCTCAAATGGTTTATTTCTAGTATAATTCCGGTACCGAATTTTTAGGTGGAATGTGATACTTTCTCTGTCTAGTATGTACATGTACTTGGTTGTGATAACAATACAGGCTTTGTTGAAATCCTAGAACTGCATTAGCTAGTATTCCAATAGTGTTAGACTATACTTGACCGTATCGATGGAAGTTTTTAAGCGATAATTATTGAATAACGCTGCGATAAATTCAGAGGTAACCTTTGTTTGGGATGCTTCCTGAGTTTAGAAATATTCAGAATAGCGGTGAAAAGAGTCGCGCGCGGCACGTATCTATATTTATGTATCACAACTCGACTTGGTGCGCTAGGCTACTGACTGTCGTAATGGCAGGCCGGGTTTGGATTTATGACCGCGGGAATTGAGCGATGCTCGTTCCGCATTTCCGATGTTTCTGCCTTCCGCTGCCACCCCCCTCCAAGTTGGCCCGCAGAGTTAGAATTCACATCAACTGCAGAGTTCAATAGAGGGAAATGCTGTAATGCATGCCCCTTGCCCACCCTTAAACGATACATCACCCGGACTTGTCAACACACTGTCCGGGATGTGCCCGGGTCGGAGGGTACAAGTAGAGGAGAGAAGGGAGTCCTTCCAATATTAATTTCCTCCCTCAGGTATCCACTGCCTGTACCCCTTTACGCCAATGCAAAATAGCGTTCACAATAGATGATAAACATAGTCGGTTCTTCGCGCAGAGATGAAATGATGGTGGCTGCTGCATTCCGGCACAAGCCAGCAAGATTGCCTTGCCGGCAAACACCAAGTCGATTCAGAGAAACATTTGAGTACAATGTACCAATCTTTGCTTTGGGAACCAAACCGTTTGTTGGGAAGAAGATACCTTTTCCGTCATCAGCTTCATTACAACAGTATTTTTCAGAACATGACCCTGCTCCACTCTCCTTCCAAAGTTTGGGATTAGGTTGTGTGCGACTGGAAACCAAACCTCGTTGTTGCCAAGTCTTAACTGAGGCGCGATTCTCGGCTTGCAAGAAGTGTTTCCAGGAAACAGATTTTACTGCGTCGCCTCTCGCCCCTAGTACAGGATTGTCTTTTGTTTGCTAATGGTTATTGCCCAGTGGTAGGAGGGAGTGGTCACGTTGAGGGCCATCATTTTTTGAAGAAAACTATACAAGGGGCTCTAGGAGGCCTTTTAAAACAGGAAATTACTGATGCATAGCTCTAGGGTGCCAGCTGTACTTGCTCCGCTCCGATTACCATTTACCACAAGAAATGCTGAGCAGCTTCTAAATTCAGTGGCGTTTCCTGCAACTGTACGGGAATGTATTTCCGATGCAGATTGATTTAAGGTGTTGTAATCATACTTCTTTTTTTACCCCTTCTGTACACATACTATGCATGTAGTGGGTAGAGGAGATATTGCATTCAAACAAAAAATTTGATGTCCAAAATTCACCGAAAATACATATGTTGAGGTCCCCTGAATAAAGAAAAATGTTTTCGAAAAAGACCCGTGTGTGTGTATACGTGGACATCATAGCTAAAAATAAGACCATTAAATACCAAATTTGGTATTGAAGTTTAGTATCTTCCAAGAAAGTCGTCCTCCATGGAGTAGTGGTCACCATTTTAGTCTCTAAAACCCAAGATTACATGTTTAAACCTGGCGGAGGGTGATGACTTTTTTCGGACGCAAAAAAAAATTAGCATCGCTTTCTTCGGAAGACAAGCAAAGCCGGTGGTTCCTTGTAATGTGTATTTGCACTTAAAATAACTCTATACCTGGAAAGAAGAAGGTTTCTGGGCAAAATGCCGCCATTTTGCGTCCACAAATCGTGATTCCGTCCTGCAGTGCCACCTGTTGGCGACGATATTATCCCTGGTCACCATGGCGCATAGCGTAGAACTCGCGAACTAGGAATTTAAATTCGATCAAGGAAACACCGCAACGATGCCCTATGTTCCACCTAGGAGCTACAGGAAATTAACTATTATTCTTACAAAGATGCGACACAAAGGTTTTCAAGAAAATCCCCCTCCGCATATTACCATTTACATGGCTTTGTTTTCTGTTGAAAGTTTGTTTCCCTAAAAATGACCAACAATTTTTATTGAAATACTGTATATTGAAGATACAAGGGCTGGATAAAAAGTAGTGAGAGCTATTTTTTCTTTGAAAGTACTTAAATGACAGAAGTACTTATAGTCACACATCTTCGATACAATCGCCCCCGATATTAATGACCTTTTGCCAAATGTTCAGAAGGCGTCGCATACCTCGCGTCTATTTCTGTTGATGTCCGGATTGACCGCCCTATACTATTTATAATGTCATCTCTGGTGTTGTACCGTATCCCTCGCAGTAGTTCTTTCACTTTGGCAAAGAGATTATAATCACCGGGACCCATATCGGGTGAGTACGGTGGGTGTCCCAGAATCTCCCATTGCCAGCGGTGGAAGAGGTCCTGGACAGCAGCAGAGGTTTGGCACCTTGCATTGTCAATGGATTGCTGTTCCATGAAATGTCGTCACTTTCACCTGAGAGCTGGACGAAGGTGATGTTACAGGAGCGCGCAGTAGTAGGCAGCGTCTCAATGTGCAGGCTTCCCGGTTCTCCTCATCTAAAGAAAGTTCCAGATATACGTGCTGTGAAGCTGATGTTAATTTTGGAATATGGCATTGATGGGGTAATACTGCATCTCTTGGAGCTGTACCACCAACAGTGATGATAGTCCCTGTAATTATGATCTCTTTGCCAAAGTGAAAGAACCACTGCGAGGGATCCGGTACAACACCAGAGCTGACATTGGCCGTGCTCTAGAACGGTCAATGCAGGACATCAACAGAAATAGATGGTACACAACGTCTTCTGAAGTTTTGGCAAAAGGTCATAAATATCGGGGGCGATTATACTGAAGGTGTGTAACTGTAAGCACCTCTGTCAATAAGGTAATTTCAGAGATAAAAGATAGTTCGCACTACTCTTTATCCACCCTTCGTATTTACATGGCAAACAAAATGTGTATCTTGAGTTTTCTTGGAACAACCTCTGAAGACCTCTTCATTCTGGATGAATTTTGCCTAACTGGTAAGCCGTAAGAAATGAACAAAACCTTACTACACAAAAATGCTATATATCGTTAAAACGCACAAATTGTCATACAAAGGTTTTGTGGAATAAACCCTTTGCGAGTTATTTCCTGTTATTTGTTTTAATTATAAGCTACTTGAACCTTTCTCAAACGGGAAGTCATCTTTTGTTTCATGTCCCGTTTGTTTTAATCCTGGCCATGCAAAGAGAACCTAATTTCAATTGTTTCACATAGTGGCTGGCTTTCTAAAAGATTTTACTATGCCATTAGCCTAGTGTATTACGTTATTTCCTTTCTATTTACAAGAACTTAAGTAATAAAATCATTTTTGCTAATGTTTATCTCGTTTACCACGATGAAGATTAAAGAATAAACTTTTTTTAACAATATTTGTAGAGAAAGTCATATGAATGGAACACATACGTCTTTTCACTTATTATTACTATTATTATTATTATTATTATTATTATTATTATTGCGTGTTTATATTCTCAGTAAGGTAGAAAACAATGTTAATTTTATTTTTGTCACATAAATAATCATGGCTCCTACGTTCTTGAAGTTAAGTGGCATTCATCGCCCAATATGACAAGGTTAAAGGATGCAATATAAATAATAAAAAGATACCACTTGTCAGGACCTGAATGTGTGTGAAACATTGTGGTGAGATATGTGAAAGATAGCATGTGTTGCTTTGTATACACAGACAAACGCTAGAGGAAACTGATTCATAACCTTAAGCGCATTATGCGGTATTCTTTATTAAATGTCCTCGTGCAGTGAGTGAGGACAAACGACTGTTAGATGTCAATTAGAGGGAGGCAATATACTTTGTTTTCGTTAGGCCATTTTACAATGGTATTTGCTGACATGAATATACAGGCTGTTTCAAAACGACACCAAACAAAGATAGCAGTCGATTTAATCACACTTTGACCTTGTCCGGAACGATGTCGTAACTTTCAAACTCTTCTATTTAAAGTTTTATGTGTGTTTAAAAATTGCGCATATTTGGGATTAGGCAGTGAAGGAACAACAGTTGTCATACGCCACGTAAACAACCTCACTACGCGTTATATGAAACACATAACAAACCCCATATGCTACGTTTTTCATTACTAAGGTGACCTGTGCCGCGCCGGCGTGTCTATCAAACCACCCCTACACCACGCGACTGGGACCTTCGCTACCAACCGGCATCTCTCTTGGAGTGGGCCAGGCACGTGCCATTTGGTTATGTACGACTGCCTAATCCATGGTGATTTTATGGCAGTTTTTGTATATACCGAATTTAGAGCTGAAAATTGCATTCACGTAGCACGTACGTTATGACCAACAAGGTCCACATCTTCGTTTGGTATCATTTTGAAACATATGGCCAATGCAAGCTGTCCTGCGCTGAAGTTAGTTACTCCCGGATAATGCGGACGCCGAAAGTTGTGCCTAAGCGTGTCAGTACAGGGGACGCGATACCAACAGAGAGGAAACCTTGCTAAACGTAAAACCACAGCTTGAAAACCAACACTTAACTGCTGTAACTGGTCCCAGAACTCGTCTTTAGAGCACTTACTCACTGTGGTGTGGTGCCAGGTTCGATTCTGGGTTCGAGAAAAATTTTTATGTAGAAGAATGATTGTCCCTGAGCAAACCAACACGCACATGGACCAAAGCATATTTATGATATATTTCAAGTTATATCAATAACCGACAGCTAATTTATCAACAACACATAATGCACAACATGTGCCTCAGAATTAGCAGTACTAAATAAATGCTGTGATATCCTTGATTGCAGTAAAGAACAATGACTATAATAAATATAATTAATGTTATTTTTATTATTGCTTTATTCATAATACAAATATTCAAATGCTTGTCGGCTTGTTGGACGCATTGATATAAGCATCTCTCAGTATTCGCATGGACACCTCTTAACATTTTTGCAGGCACTGAACACATTAACGTTTCAATTAATGCTTTAATACACCTGGACTTTCCGGTACGGTTTCGTAAACCCCGGCTTTGATATATCAGAAAATATCTAAGGGAATTAAATCAGGCGATCTCGCTGACCATCAAATGCAACCACCACGACATATCCACAGTTGGAAGTACACATTGTTGAAATACTCTCTAATTCCTGTACAATAATGGGGTGGTGCACCAACGTGCTGAAACAAGTGCCTCACAGCTAACTGAAGTGGGATGTTCTTTAGAAAATTCTCCAGATTCAGCTCATTCTGTAGGAATTGCAAATACAGGTGACCAGTTAGTCTGGGAGCCAAATAGTGTTCTCCTAGAATGCCGCACCATGCGTTAACACCCCAGTGCGCTTACTTGTGATGTGGTCGTAACCAGTGAGGATTTTCAGGTGTCCAGTGATGTAGATTATGTCTATTTACAGTGGAGTCATTACTGAAATAGCAATTATCTCACCAGAAAACCTTCCCGTCAAAAACCGGATTTACGTTTACTTTATTTAATCGACTTCTGCAGAACGAATCCCGATTTTGGAAACAGTTTCCATATAAATATTGGTGTAGGTGCAGCTTAAAGGGCTGCCATTTTCGTTCCTTCAGAATCCTTCGAATCCAAGACCTCGATACTCCCAGGACTGCTGCGGCATTTCTTTGTCCTAATTATGATGAAAAATAGGTATTAATGGTTGAGAGCTAATGGATTTCATAATTATAATAATAAAATATTATTGTTATCATAACCATTGTTATTATTATAGGCACAAATAATAGTGGAAACTAAAATAAAATAAGAAGATAACATTTTTACTTATATTATATTGTCCATATGCATTATTTTAATTTAAGCTGTTACTATCTTGGGTGGAGTTTGCTCCAAAATACCCCATAACATTCCGGAAAACATAAGCTGCGTCGCAGATTGGTCCTTTCACGACACCTGGAAAGATCCCTCGGTTCCTAAACGCATTTCAAAACACATGCGCAGAAGATGGAGGTCTCGTTTGAAAACGTTGAGAATACAGCCTTTGGACCTCAGCTGCATTGCGGTGAGTGTCCCCGCAGATCATTATAATATCTGTCTGGTCTTCGCTGGAGTACTTTGCAATTGTTATCTGTTTGAATGAAATGTGTGACTCAAACTACAAACCGATGTCCACGCGACCAGGAGGAAAACGCACGCAGCTAGCAGCATTGCTCTCCAAGCTTCGCTGGTAGGGCTTCCCCTTTGAACAACAGTGAGGAGGCAACCCCTCTTGCAGAAACGTATGCGGGAACCATAAAACTACAGAAGACGGCTTGCGTAGGCCACCTGGTATATATATATATATATATATATATATACACACACACACACACACACCTATAAGTTTATCAGTGCAGCGCAGTGGGATGTAGTGCATAAGCTGTGACTGACATTTGACTTTTACTGTGACGCGCAGTCCTCAGGATGCATGCAGTCGACTGGCGAATTACTTATCTGGTAACAGATAAACCCGCTTTCTAGCAATCACGAAGACTTTCACATGTCCAGATCTACTGCGCCAGTTATTAACGCTATCAGATTTAGGTGTTTATCAAAGCTTTTTGTGAAATCAAATGAAAATAAAAATACAAGTTTGATTTAAAGAATCAGGAAATTTAAAAAAGCCAAAGAAACTACTTAAACTAAACTAACAGATATTATTAAACGTTTTATAAAAGGGAAATGGAAATGCAGCATAATGTCGGTATAGGTTTGTTTACCATAGATATGAATGTGCGAAGAAGAGAGGTGTGTACAAGGGGAGCAGCGACGGTGTATACACCAAAAAATGCTAAAATATGGAGAAATGAGGCAATTAATGAAGAAAGGAATATAACATAGGATGTAGATGTTATTGTTGTTCATTTCAACAAGATCTATATTTTTTTTTTGCCAGGAGGCTTTTTAGTAACCAGGGAGTTGTTTAATGGAAAAACCCATGGATATTAATTTCTCCTTGGTCTAAGGGTGGGGGTCTTTTGGCCCTGGGTAGATACTCGCGAAACATTGTTCACAAGTGCTAGATAAAATAAAAATTAATATATTATTTTCTCACAATTTTTGGTAAAATTTCACACATGCGTTACCTTAAATGAATGAACTGTCGATTTGAAATGGTAGCTTTCAACGGTGAAAGATCTATAAAAATCGGTTTTCTGATTTTCGTGATAATGATACTAAACGCACATATGCACACATCTGATCTCTATATAGAAACGAAATCTCCTTTATTGGTTCTTAAACTGATTAGAAACAGTCTTTATTACAATGCTTTCACAACGGTTCTGCAACGTTTTTCTCTTTCGACTCTCGTTCGTCATCTACGACTGCACGCTCCGGACCTCCCGTCGAAACTGACTCACTACAGACTCGCTCTTTCCCTTTTATAGCTGTCGATGACGTGGGCAGAAATTTCCAGAAAAAACGCACCTTCTAGCAAGTGTCCATTTCGCTCAAGTGTGGCATTCCGAGAATTTGAGTTCCTGCCGCCACTCTTCAGGTGTTAACTTTACGGTACCTGCGACAATGAAGAAACCTGATCGCACACGTGCAGCAATCCCCAAAAAAGCGTTCTTAATGAAACCAATTATTCACGTGCTGTGAACGCGGGCTGGCAAGGCACAGACCTGTAATCACAATATAATACTAGTGTAGAAAAAAAAAAAAAAACTATACAGGTAACCGATGTAGTTATGGCACGTGAACGAAGGGGTTGCAGTTTAAATCACACTAGGACCATTTTCACTTACAGCTTGTATCCAGGTTTTCCCCAGACCTCATAACTGTTTCTCAAACATCATTTCATTTCATATATAATTAGTATCCGCCTCCTGTGATGCCACATGAAGTAAGAGCGAACGTTCAACACTGCTTCAAAAATATGTGTTCCACTCACATGACTTTTTCTACATATTCTACAAACTAACTTCTTACAAAGGATTATTATTCTATTTATTTTATGCTAATCCAGATTTACAGGTGTTAATGAATTACACGGAAATAATTTGCAAGATTGTGCACGTGACTGATATAAGTAATTTGAGATGGGCGATGCATGGTCCCCGGATAATAATAACGCAACTGCATAGCGTTAAACGTTTGGGTATCAGGTGCTGATAAATCAGTATTAAAGCAAAGCAGGTTGAAAAATGACTTAGAATGTCTTTAAAACTGCTGCCCGAGTATAGAAATATCGATTTTTAGCAGCTCGTTACTAGCGTTTTCAAGATTTAATGTCGCAAAACTCTGTAAAATCTCGAACTAATCACTTTACAGTGCGACACTGAGCACTCATTAACTACATTCTTGAGTTATGTAGCCTACTGTGGAGGCGTTTTTTCAACTGCTCTGGTGTAACGCGGGAAGCTACTAATCCCAAATGTCATGAATTCGATTCCTGTCATAGAGTAAATGTTTTTTATTATTTTTTTCATTCCAGACGAAGTGCCGCGATACGTGAACGAGACCCGATCTCGGAAGCTGCCTTTCACTTGAAAGCCAGTATCATAACCACTACGCTAGAGAGGTACTCTGTAATATGTCCCTTCATTTTTCGTCTTATGCTTTGGAATGGTTGATAAATTAGCCAGTTGTACTTCAGAAACTTATAGCCGTTACTTCGACATTTCAATAAACAGACCATAAGTCTCCTATCTCAAATTATTTATTTAAGTAATCTACATATTCTGTGAAAGTATTTCGGTATAGTTCATTAACATCCTGTATATCAGCAGAATGGTCTTATTACTTACTTCCTTATGAGTAAAGGGAAGTAAGGGAATACACTAGGATAAAGCGATAGTAAAGCTGATGCTAAACGATTGTCGTTGGAATTCGGTTTTCTTTGATGTACAGGAGTAAAACAAAAGAAACACGGATAGCTTCTGCTCGAGAAAAGTATAAGTAAGTATTTGAAAATTGATACCAATAGCAAGGAATATCTCGAAAACGGTTAGCTCTGCAACAAGTATAGGAGCTTTGAAGTGATCTACATTTTTTCTGAAGTAAGTTTTTATTTATCTCTTGAGGTTTACAGTTGTTAAACACTCACCCAGAATACAGAGGACTTTAGAGGCTGTTCCCAACAATTTGAAGATATACTTTTTATTTATCATGTATGTTTATTTTATATGCCGTAGTTTAATCAATATAATTAGTGATTTTTAAGAAAATCGAAACTTTAAGAAATCTTCCATGTAAAGGATAGTTTCAGATGGAGAATTTTCCTAAAAATCTTTTATACAATTGTTACTAAAAGTAGGTCTTTCATCAGATGTCAGTAGTATTAAAAGTAGAAAATTCTGTCACTCAGTGTTATAAAATTACAACACTGCAATGTAACCAACTTAGTTTATGCGTCCACGGTCTCATTCAAGTAGGCTATGAACTCTGAAAGCTCTTATCGATACATTAAATGGCGGATGATTTGAATGTGATGAATATGGAAACTGCTAAGCCAGACAAAATTACGCAAGCAGCCGTGAGAGCAAAATTACAACTGCTACACTGCCTTCGTTGTATAGAACATTTTTGTTCTGTACGAGTAAGTCATCATGTTGTCAGCACTGATGCTAAGCAAGGCAACAACTGAATATCACAGACCATTAAGCATGAGCTCCAGCCTCATTTCGCAAGCTGCCTACTCACAATATAAAACACAAATTTTACCACTTGTATCATAAATATCTATTATGACGCATCCTTCGAAGGTGCTGAACAAAAATACCAAGTCTGGTACTTACCCGACTTTTCTTTTTGAGTTATACTGTCCACAGACACACCTGTAGATCTTCTTCTAAATATGTATTTTTATTGAGAGGGATCAAACATGTGTTTCAGGTAAAATCTCGGTATCGAATTTTTGCCGGAATACAATACCCTCTCGATCTAGTATGTACACTGTACATGCGTGCTAGAAAAGTAATAGAAGGCGTGGTTCTAAGCTCAACTATGCTATTCAGTTGTAATTGTAATTTTCATTATTACATGTCATGTCGTGGGGGAAAAAGAAACACGAAAAAGGAAAATACAGAAACAGCAGTCAAAGGACACATTTATACGGTTAGTAAGGGAAAATGACTCGCATTATGGGATGAAACTAATCCTCTTATAAGCATGGCACTCGATTCATGTTTCAGCCACAGGAAAACATAGAACACCTAATTGCCGGGGAACAAAGGCTCTCGAAAAGCAGACTGGGAAAATAACGTCGGATTTAGAAACCAAACAGCTGAGAAGAGAGTAGTCAAGCGAGATCCAAATATTTATATGGCCGGGGGCGCCCTTCAACTTTGGAAGTTAGACATTCTTTTTGGAAACCACGATACTGCATTTAACAGGCTTAAAGGAGAGGTTTCAGAGAAGCATTTGTGAGCTTAAAGGAAGGTTGCTGATTATGTGCTTGGTGAACCAGCAAGACAGAGACGGAAATAATGATAATAATAGGATTCCACGAGGAGATAAGCGTGGACGAGGTAGGCAAATCGCTGCAAACGCTGCCTCAAAGAGCTACGGTAGTGCCAGAGGAGTTTCCATCAAAGTTCCTGCAGTTTAAAACACATTAGACTTTCTGAACCAAGTCTACCTGCATAATGGAATTATTTTCTTGTTTCATCCAGCTCGAGAAAAAACGTGCACTGATAAACCAGAGGCTTTAGTAGCCGCGTAATTGGTGCAAACCGCAGAAAATCTATTGTGGTTTTTGGATGCATGAGCTGTAATTGAGTAGGAGTTGTATATTTGTTAAAACGAGCAGGGTGTCGAGAACGCCGAATTATAAATCTCTCTCCTGCAGGAATATCCTTTAAACCACCGACGCATTTTCAGGATGCTGTGGTCATTGGAGCAAACCTGGGCTATGAAAGATTCGTATTGTCATTCAAATGAAGACTAACCAGTGGCTAATAATAATAATAATAATAATAATAATAATAACAATAAAATTAATAAAATAAAAATAATAATCAAATAATAGTGATAATAATAGTGAAGAATAAAGTTGTTTGGGGTATGACTTCAATGACAACTTCCTGGCGTTAAGCAAAAACATAAGTTCCTACATCATTTTTCTCTATAGTGTATAAACATAAAATCTGACGTGTTCCATTCACATGGCTTTCTCTACATCTTGTTAAAAAGCTTTTGCTTCTATTTACTGCATGCTAATCGAGAAAAAATTAGCAAAAATAGCCTTATTACTTGCTTCCTTGTAAGTAGAAGCGAAATAAGGGAATATCATAGGTTAAAGTGATAGTCAAAAGCTGGTTGTCATGTGAATGAAGTTGCTTTGTTTGTATGGACAGGAGTTGACAAAGTCCTGTATGAGAAATGTTAGGTTTTTCACATCTGAAACCAAAAACAAGGCATTTCTCAAAAACGATCAGCTCCACGAAAAAAATGTATACAACACAACTTGTGTATTTTAAATGTGGTCTACATTTTCTGTGTAGTAGGTTTTTATCCATCTCTTACGGTTTAGCAGTTATGCAAAATTCCGTAAAATTGATCTGGAATAAAGAAGTCTTCAGAGATTATTCGCAGAAAATTCAAGATATACACTTTGTTTTTCAGGTAAATATTTGTAATATACGAAATTTTAATCAAAATCGCTAGTCATTTTTTAGAAAATCAAACTTTTCGAAAGAAGTTCCATGTAAAGGGTAGTTGGGGGTGGGGGGATTTTCTTGAAAATGTTCGTGTCACATCCTTGAAAGATGCCAAACCTAAATACCAAATTTGGTTCTTCACGGACTTTTCGTTTTTGAGCTATGCTGTCCACAGACACACACACACACACACACACACACACACACACACACACACACGCACTCACACACGGACCTTTTTGTAAAAATGCTTTTTTTGGATTCAGAGGGACCCAAAACATGAAATCTCGGTATCGAATTTTTGGGTGCATTACAATACCTTCTCTATACACTATGTACATAGTAAGTGTAGAGAAAGTAAAAAATAAAATTGGTCAAATGTTGGATTACGAAAATGTCACCAGTTTTTTATCTTTTACTTATGCAATTAGATTAGTGAGATGGAGCTGCAAAGGATGAGTTATTTTAGTTTTTACTACTTTCTGGTAAAATAAGACGTTTAGCCATAAAATGATATTAAAGAATTGGATTCCAGTGTGTCTACTGGAAAACAGTCGTGGACATACTCTTGGCAAGTAGGTCACATTGGACGTTGTGTGTTGTGCCTCGACACCTTGCACCACGCTGGTTTTGTCAGACTTCAGATGCGTTAAATGCATTCAGAACTATGACAGTGTTTACAACTCGAGTCTCTAGATATGTTTCTTACGTATACAAAGTTCAATCCTTTAGACTATTAATTATGGGGGACATTTGAAAAGTAAAATATACCATGACGAGGTTGCTACCAATGATATTCGCACACTTGCATTTGAAGCAGCCCTAGAGATTGGACAGAATACAGAAGCTCTAACGACCATAGGTCAAAATTGGCTAAGAAGATGCGATGTATGCTTAGTTTCTAATGGAGCACACTTTATAAAAAGGCTGTAACTGGACATATTGTTTGTGTTGCAATTATTTACCATTAATAAATTTCCTGTTTAGAAAAGATGCGACTTTGATTTAATTATTCCACGATACACATGAATGAAGTATTTCCATAATTCACATTTGAATTTGCTTTATCTCATCAGACTAAATCTAATTGCGTAGCCTCTTACGCAGCTTTTAGTTCAGGTCTCATGAACACTTTCGGATAGCTTGAAAGAAAACCACCTCTTCCTTCGTTTGAGGCTGTCGCTGTTAAAAAAATCACCAGGCACGAGGCGAACCGGATTTAAAGCACAAAACGAAACAAAGGACATGCCTGGCTGCAAACCAAAACAAAACACTCGTCTCTTAAGACCTACTCTGGTGCCAGATTGTGTACTTAATGTATTCAATAATTTTCAAGTATATCCGTGACCTTTCAAGATCTGTAGATGAAATTATTATTGGTGTTTATTATTCGTCATATTTGAATTTCCCAGCACACGAAATCTGTGCACTCAATCACCTAACACATATTAGTGTTTAAGATTATTTAATGAAAAAGTTAAAACAATTAGCAATTTTTATCTCTTCAGTCCTTTTTCTCGGAGGTACTATCACTGGGCGGAAAATGTATTTGGTGCTCGGTTCAGTGTGCAGGGAAAAAGGACTATCTCCGTCCCCCGACTTTGGCTGGTGGCCGGGATCAGGACCGCAGCTGGTGCTGGCGTTGGACCTTGTGTTGGATGGGCTGCCCGGTCTGCCTGTACGGTTGTCGGGGTGCTTCTATCCAGAACTTGTCATTGCTGCGCCATCGCTCCTGGTTCCGGCTGCCCGGCGTATCCTCTCACCTCATCCTTCCCTCCCGTTTTGGTGCTGAGTCCACCCTGTGCGTGTCCTGTCCCTATCTGTGGCGGTATTCGCTAAATGTACTCTAGCGTGTATACATTGGCATCCTATAACATATTCTTTCTGGTGTTTTAACCCTCTGGTGCACGAATTATCTTGTGGCATAGTCAGTCTTCTAATTTTTTTAGTGGTTCGGATATCACTGTAAAACACACCTTAACGTAACCGGTTAAGACAATACGTATGCGCTAACCATGTCTTTAAAGCCGAACATGACGAGTTTGAATCCCAACGACTGCAGTAAAGCGTGTTTGTGTTAAAGGACGGGGAGGGTCCACATAAAATAATCGGTGTGGTGTCATGCATGGATGTTGAGAGGTATATTTGACTTCGTGTGTATAGAAAACATTAAAATAAACATATTTATGAAATAAAATAACCACAAATAGTTCACATTATTATTCAGTGTCAGGATAAAATTAAAAATAACAACAAAGCACAAGTAAATATACTAAAACATTAACTGGTCATCTTTGTATCCAAACGCCAACATCAAACATTAGAGGTAAAATCGTTTCTGATATAATGTGCCATGTTTTAGCAAATTGTGTGACATGGGGCTTTTAATCTCTGCTGTTTTCTAACACGTACTTAGGGTGTTTTCTACCACGTATCGGGAATCCACCGAAAATATACGTTTTGAAGCTCACAGAATTTATAGAAAAGGCATTTTTGGAAAAACGTTTGTGTGTGTATGAGTGAATGTGTGTGTGTTTGAGATCAGCACAACCCAGAAACGAAAACTCGGATAAATATAGACCTTATAGTTTCTTTATAATTTGCTATCGCTGTTCAATTCTGTCTCACGGTATCTTTATAAGAGTATGAAATAATATTCCCCCTTTAAGCATAGGATGAAAACCTTGCAACTGAGCAGATTAGCGGCCCTGTAGCTTGGGCGAACAGATATGGCGGAATAACTAAACTATAACGTAAGACAGGTGTTCACCCCAAATGAGCAACGATGGAAAGACTTTCTAGCCTAACATTTTCATAAAACATGCGTTTGAGCATAAAGTGAATTTAACAGGCTTTTAAAATTAAGAATTATTAAATATTTTAAACATTTAAACAAGGTTGATTAAAGTATCGAAGATGCTAGTAATAATATTGGTGAAGATGCAGATGATGATGCTGGTGATGATGATGATGATAATAATAATAACAACAAATTGTTTTGAATTAAAAATCAAAACAAACGTTATAGTATACATCCGATTTTAACACACCTATAAACTAAGGTAATTATTTGATCAACAAATAAATGCTTATGTATTACTTCGCTAGATCCAAAATAACAGATTTTTTTTTTTTTAATTTAACACAAATAAAATGAATGAATTATTATTTGAAGCTTAAAACGTTAACTAATTTAATCTGAATGAACCATTTAATAGCTCTAACATTTTAAACAAGAGGAAATGCATGAACCCAAATTATTTTATCTTAATTCAAAAGTGATTCGATATCTTAGATGTAACAACAATATGAGAAGATTTGTACTGAAAATCTTATATTTCAATTCCCTATAGACCTACAAAGATCTATTTGAATGTGCTTCATCTGTTTGAGGCAGAAACTTGGCATCTACTAGATTCTATCAGCTTAGCTATGTCAGAAAAAGTCGTTTGCGATCATTGAAAGCGCAATATAGCTTCCAATGTTGTATTTTTATACACTTCATCTTTTTTTTTTTCTTTTTGTCTCATCAAGATTCATCATTATTATTGATAGTATTTTATCACAAACATACCTCGAGGCAAACGTTGTGTATATAGAATGTGGTGTGACATATCATGCCGGGTAGCGGTGTCGGCGAATGTGACGGGCAGAGAGAATGACTAGTGCAGTGCCGGAGATTTCTCTGAGCTGAGCGCTGAGCACTGAGCCGGCACAGGGAGTCAGGCCTTGATGTGCCTCGGTTGACAACGTATTAGAAAGTCAACATTCCGACTGAGGGATGCGTGATGATGGCCACATCACCTCCCTTATCGCTTGCAAGATAGTTCATCTCTGCCGCACGTAACTGTTCATGAGGCCACCAATCGGGTTGTTAGCTTAAGGGCTGTATTGGGACAGCATTATTAATTTTATATTTCAATCGGATTGATCATATAGTACAATGAATGAGTGAAATAACCAACATTTAATCCCTGAACCTCTTGAATATGAGGAAGACGCACTTCCCACACCATGAAGGCGACAAAGTGTTCTCAGAACCAGCACAGACATAAAAAAAGAATTATTTGTTTGTTAACAATTGCCAGGTCTGCTGGTGTGCCAGAATTTCGTCCCGCAGAAGTTCTTTTACATGCTAGTAAAATTGGGATGGCACTTTTAAGCACACTTAAAGGCATCGGTCAGGGCCGAGCTCTTTAACTGCAGCGGATCTCAGCGTCCTATTCTATACTGGAAGTGAAAGATAACTTAATTTTGCTCAGAGGCTTCTCTATCAGGCTTGAGGTTCTTTTACGTGCCGTAAATCTACGACACGGGACCAACGGCTTTACTTGCCTTCCGAAGTAAAACTTATCGTCCACCGCTGATTTGAGCCCGCGAAGTTAGCATAGTAACCACTACACCACGGAGAGCGATTAGAGAGCCACAAGTTGCCGAACGCTGCACGCTGTAATAAGCAGCGAGTTTCATAAGAAGCATTCTATTGAATGTTTCTTTTTGTGAAAGAGCATTATCGATAATTAACACAGAGTATATACATAAGCACTGCATGTCCAAAAGTTCTACATCTCAAGCTTTCAAAATCTATTCTCTCTTTTGAGAGTATGGGTACCTTTCATCTATTAGTTAATTAAACAGAGAAAGCGCACAATATGTATAATGATATACAGTTTATTCTTATCCTAGTCTTACATTGTGATAGTCCTTTGTTTGCAGTTTTCAGCATGGTATCTCACGCAGTTTTTGTTTTACACTTTACACACGCATTCTTCTTCCGGATGGCGGAATCGTTGGCTGCGGCATAGTTTGTGGTGAAAACCGTGCGTTGCATATCTTGTCACTATGTGTCGGAGTTCGTAATTTGGCTGCTTCCAGTCTTCTGTGGTTTGGCGTCTGTTCTGTAGAAATCGGCCATATGGAGCCATTTTTCCCATTTAGTAGATGTAGCGTCTTTTAATAGGCCTTTGTATTTGGTAGCCAGAATTGTGCTCTGATGTCCTCGATGAAAAAAGTTTGTTCGGCTAGTACGTATGTTAGCCTCGATGGTGCTGACTTCCCTATTGCTAGGATCCGTTTTAAGTAGTGGGCTTAAAAACTTTCTCAATTGTTGGTACCTTGGTAATTGTAAGTTTGTCCCAGATGATGTTGATTCCGTAGGTTGCAGTTCGTGCTATGGCTGTCTTGGAGAGTGTTATTGCGGTGGCTAGTGAGAATTGTTGCGGTTGTTGGATGTCATATATGCTTTTATCTAGTTTTTTAGTGTTAAGCTAGCTGTGGCACCACAGGCACTTAATGAAAAGTGTGTGCGCTTCGTTAGTAAATTTTATTTATACCATCATATTTAGGGAGAGCTGTTCATAAAAATTCAAATTTATTTTTAACCCCAGAATTTAATTTTGGTAAATTAATTATGTATATACACTTTTTTAGAATACATTATACCAGTCAGTTGGATATTTCCTCCCTTAGTAGTATTTACACTTGAATGAAGGCTCTGACCGCTGCGTTGCGTCAGAATGCATACGCAAGATTAACTTTTGCAAACTGAAGTTCGGGCCGTATATTTGATCACGGAGGATTGTTTCCGGGAGAGGCTTATATTGTCACCCCACAAGCGTGTGATGACAGGGTAGATGGTAGATTACGGTTATTAAAGACAACTCAATAGTTCAGAATAGTCCACTTTTATTTGGTTTCTAAAGACTCCCATTGGAGCTTACCTTCCAAGGTGTGCGGCACAGAGAGTTAGAGAATCAGAGTAACGGAGTCCGACCAAGAGACTCTCAAAAAGCCCGAAATGTCGGCTCTGGCGCTCCTCATATAGCCAATCATTTCCTATAGATAGCTAGTCATTTCCTATGGAATTAAGCACAACAGGATGTTCTAGAACATTCCACCTGACGAACATCCCCATGGTGATGCTCAAAACGGCACGTAGAACCCAGGAAGTTTATGAACTGTGATTCCCCATGGAATTCTCCCAGCGGAAGTGGTTAACCGCTAAAATCCCGTTACATACTATCTGTGCACATCCGCCAAAAAAGATTGTGAAATGTAAGATAATATAAACGTTTAGATGAATGTACGAGTTAGCCAAAAGTGTCCAGAAATATGAATGTTCAAACTTTCTATGGATCCTTGCGCTTCTCTACAGCAATCGTGAAAATATCATATATTTTATATTTTTACCTACTGTACACGACGTATATTTTTGCATGATTCCACATTATCGTTTTATACTGAACCAACGTTATACTAACATTGACATGAGCGAACATAATGCAAAAGCTAATATTTGGAGGAACCTAATGTATAATTTCAGATTTTTTAATGGTGCTCAATATTGAATTATTGACGAGATTTTTAGGAGAAAAAACACTGCCTTAAAATATATTTAAAGACATTAAACGTTATAAAATCAGTGGCAAATTGCGGTGCTGCTTTCTGGTCATTTAAACGCAACGTTTAGACAGACGTGAATAAGTGTGTGTAAATAGAGCGTAAAACTTTTAAAACTTGATTTTCTTCTATCATTTTTGTCACCTTAAATACCACGATGAAGTTTTTATTGAATTACCTTCAAATCTTAGGTACACGTTCCATAAGGTTTGGTGGAGAGAATTAAGTACCATTTCTTGGATACAATGCATACATAGTTTGAATGTAAGGTTTAAATAGTTTAACCCATGGCGGATTTTTAGAAAATCAAGTGCTACATACTGTATTGTATAATTCAGGAGACGTTTTAATGTTGTGCTAGGGATTTAATCCATGATTGTATATATCTATACTCGAAGGTTTATGTTGTGAAAAATAAAAACGCTGGTTAATCTGTTACAAGCCTTTTTTATTAATCATGTTATGTTAGAATCCTCGCTTTGAATCGCTTGTAACTTGCTCATAACTATTTCATAATTGACTTATTTCTTTTCTGCCTACTCTTTATAGTTACCTAGTCCTAGGAAGACTCATCAATGCAATTTTTAGAATTTACCAGAATGCAGTTAGTGAAATTCTCGAAAAGTAGTCAGTCAAACCCTTTAGCAATAGTCAGCCAACTCTACCAAAAGGGCTTATTTTCTCGTGATTTCCACGTGTAAAGCTTTCATCAATAACTTGGCCGACTGTATTACATATGTTTGCTTACTCGAATCTCCCACGCTCAAAACCTTCATCAATAGCTTGGCCGACTGTATCACATGTATTTGCTTTCTCGAATCTTCCACACTTTCATCAATAGCTTGGCCGACTGCATCACACAGGTTTGTTTTCTCGAACCTCACACTTTCATCAATAGCTTGGCCGACTGCATCACACAGGTTTGTCTTCTCGAACCTCACACTTTCATCAATAGCTTGGCCGAATGCATCAGACAGGTTTGTCTTCTCGAACCTCACACTTTCATCAATAGCTTGGCCGACTGCATCACACAGGTTTGTCTTCTCGAATCTCCGCCGCCCAGAGCCCTCAACAATAGCTAGGACTGTTGCGTCACACACTTTCGTTTCTCGAATCTCCCACCTTCATCAATAGCCTGACTGACAGTACCATATGGATTTCCTTTCTCGAATCTCCCAAACTAAAGCATTTATCAACAGTTTAGCCGACTGTGTCGCATGGGTTTTCTTTCTCGAGTCTACCGAAGGCTCAAAGCCTACATCAATAGCTTGGCCAATTGATCGCATGGGTCTAGCTACATTGTTCAAAATATAAGAGTGCGACTTTTCTTTACATTATTGTTTCGATCATAGATATTTATAATCTACAAATTTAAATTTTGATATAATTTTTAGAAAATCCGTGATAACATTTTCAACTAAGTTGTATGGATTTTGTAGAAATTAGCCATTTTCATTATCGCTAATTTCTAACAAGCCTAAGGCTAAATATGTATACTAACAAATTAAAATATTTATAATCGTGAGTTAAGGTACTAAAGTAGCCTGCTTCACACCTAAGCAGTCACAAAAGACAACGTGACAAATAAATAAGTTGGTGTTTTGCTTTGCAACACTGTGAAAAATGTTTCTCTTGGTTCGTAAACGTTATCCATAACGATGATGTAACACTTAAGTTCGAATTCATAAATATTTATCTTCATAAACGCTTGATTGAAGTTCTACAAGCTGAAATAAAGCCCCGAATATCAAAGTTATGGGGTGTAAACTCATAAACTAATAATGTGCGATGGTAGCAGTGAATGAGACCCGCATTATTGAAGCGGGACGACATGCAGTTACGATCTTTGCCAAAGCCTCTACTGAGCTATGTGATGTGCCCATCTGCACGAGTAATCAATGACAATGCGCCCTCTTCATCAAAGTAATGAGATAACGTATGCAAACGTCATGTGTCGCGTAATACTTTATGTGCGTTACAGGGTTCTTTTCGTCCACAGACATGCCTCGTTATTTAATTAGTGATAAATGTATTTTATGGCAGTAAAATGTGAAGAATACCTATTTGTTTTCCTTGATACTGTGTGGGCTTGCGATGCATAGGAGCAGTTTCTACCAAATGGTAAATGTAGTAGTTGAAACGTTGTGATTCTACCTCTTCGATATTAATGTTTATGCAAACTACAGATTGTACATTTAAGTAGAAAAATTGTTATAGAATTATGAACTCTATTGGCGGCAAAAAAAATAGTCACTTGTTCTTGATTCAAGAAAATCCAAAAACTTTGCAGTGTAAAGACACAACGTACCGATACATTTAGTCTTTCTTTTCTAGTGTTTTCAACACTTTTAAACCTGTCCCGTATTAGATAGGTAGAGTTAGACTGAAAAATACAATGCCATAGCCGGGATTTGAAATACAGATCTCCCGGTCTCCAGGCGGTTGCTCTAACTGAGCTACCATGGCAACATGCCGCGACGATATTAAATTTTTCAACTGATTCGTATGTTCCCGGTAAACCACAAGGTGATGTAAAATTGTTTTAATGACATATCCCAATGACGACTTACAATGTCGTAGGCACTTTCAGTCCCAGGCTTCATAGTTTAGCCAACTATTATGGTCGATTAATGTTAATTTAATCGTTTTTTCACACAAACCGTGTGTAGGACAGGAGTTGGATAGGTAGAGTCAGACTGAAAAATTCAATGCCATAGCCGGGATTGGTCTCTAGCTGATCGCCACCAGGCTACCATGACAACATGCTGGCACGGCATTAAATTTTTCAACTGCCTCGCATGTTCCCGGTAAACCTCAAGGTGCTGTGAAATTATTTTGAAATGACGTATCCCAATGGCGACTTACAATGTCCTAAGTACTTTAAGTCCCGGGCTTCATAGATTAGCCAGCTATTATGGTTCAAATCTCAGCTATGGCATTGAATTTTTCAGTCTGACTCTATCCAACTCCTGTCCTATGCAAGTTGTGTGAAAACAATTGCATTAAACTTGTCTGATATTAGTTTAAAGTCAATTCTGGAACAGTAAGGTCAGTCTATGAAGAGGGACAATTTTGGATCCGGTATGAATGGAAAGGACCTGTTTTGTTAATACTTGATTTGAAGGGTTAAAACATACTGCTTCTTTTTACGGAGAGAGCATGACGCTTAAACCACACCTAAGGTTTTTGGACATATTGAAAGAGTTTACTGTGCTACAAAGACTGTGTAAGGTTTATTTGCATATATCATTAAAACAGCTACGACACTTGCATGCATAACAAATTTTATCACCGACGTGTAGACAAAGATTATGGTTATTGTCGTTATTGAACGGGAACAACCAAAGTGAGGTTAGGAAAACGGTAGTGTAGTATGAAAACACAAGGTTTGAGTTGTAATGTTACCCTTCGGCAGTTCGGCCATATGATAGGGCAGATAAAATTTCCCGCAAATCGGCTAGAATCGTTGTCAGACGACAAAGGTGGTCACGTTTGTAGGGGGTGGGGCAAGATTTTATCAGCACAGCTCCGCTCCATTAAGGGCGACATTTTATAATGTGAATACGCATGCTTTTACTCACGCTGTGAGTAAATAAACATAAAACTGGCTGTAATGCTAGTTGACTATGTTTTATCGTAACAAAATTTGACGAAAGTGGCCACTATACGCACATTGGGTCAGCATGATACAATAACACTTTAAGGTTCACAGTTGATATGACACTTCTAGTGTTAATTTTATACATAAGAATAAAATGATTTATCTCCTTTCTTTTTGCTGAAAGGAGCATAAATATCCACCAAAATTGTTTGTGTTATATCTTGGAAAGTAATCATATAACCAACCATCAGGCAAATTATCACTATGAAGAAAATCCTAATGACTTTAAAACTCTAGGCACTATAAACCTCTTCAAGCCCCGGATCGCATTTGCGATCTCGTGGAAGATGAGTCTTAACGTAACCCCTCCCGCTGCCTCTCTCCACTGCAAGAGAGATCGAGAGTTTCCAGGAAGGTGGTGCCACTTAAGACCTTGCATAAATGCTGAATATATTGACCATCCATCTCAAGAATTCCCGCTGCTATTTTTTTTTTTTTTTTTGCATAATGTACTGCCAGTATGTGAGCAGAAGGTCGACATTTCCATAATTTATCTTAAGATAAATATTTTAGTGCGCCTTTGCCGGCACCACTTTCCCGGCGACTGTCTGGTCTTTTGTGCAGCGGAGAGAGGCATCGACAGAGGTTACCTTATAATTTAATGACCCTATAGGTCGGGGTATATGAATCAGGTGTTTACTTGGAAACATCTGCCACGATCGCTTAGTGCTAGAAATTTTACACAATAATCTGATGATCCGTGGTTCCAGCTTAGCTTTGACTGCTTTTGAATAGGATTATAATTTTTTTAGATAATTGTTTGCTCAAAAAACGCAATCATAAACACTTTTTCAGCTGCTGAGATGCAAGCAGATAATTTCAAACTGGGAAAAAAGTTCGAGAATCATTGGACGCCCTGTAGAGTAACTATGCTTTTGTTTTCCAACATCGGGTACAATTATTTAAGTTAAATAACGCTGAAAGATCATTTGTTAGCCAACATGAGCATCAAGAGAATCACCCTTCTAGCATGTCAAAGCGCTAAGTTCACGTGCAGCTTGCTCTTTTCATTAATGCTCTGGAGGGATGTGTTCCAGATGGTTCCTATCTTGTTAACTTTCCACCGCACCTGACTGCTGGTTACTTACCTCCTCGCGCATTATATATATGAGTGTGTCTCCCATTTTACAGGCCTAAAGAGCAACTTCACCACAGGAGGCGGCGGGTATCAAACCTTGCTGGTGTCACCAAACGAGAGGCTTTCCTGCAAACTCCTCACACCCTCAGGCTCAAGTTTTGACGTTCAATCCATAAAATATTATACCTCTGAAACGACAAATCACTATTAAATTTGTAAGAAAATTTATGCTCTATCATTATTTAATATTTACTGTGACTCCAAAACTATTACTCATCAATGTAAACGATTTCAGCACCTCAATTCTCATTTTTAAGGTAATACGCATGTGCAATTTTACTAATATTTCCGTAATAATCTAATATGAATTCTAAAATTTAAGAAAACCTATATATTCTATACTTGCGCAATCAAATAACAGATTACGTAAAGCTATAAATGCACAGACACATGCTTATTAATATACACCACCAAATTTAAGCCTTATCTTGCGAAACATTTTTAAAATCATACAATGCATATTTTTAATATTTTTCTTCAACATTTTTGTACTTTCTCTCAGAAGTATATTAAATAAAATGATTATATACTTTTCTGAAATAATGAGAAAGAAATTATAAACTAGAAGTTTGAAGAGTATATACATTAATAATTTTTCTACATTAATAAGAGCTTAGTACAAAAATATGACAAAATAAATCTATAAGTTAATTTACTTTAAAACTGGAATTTTTATATGGATATCTTAAACCATACTTAATGTGAACTATGTTTATTAGAAATAAAGCTTGAGATAAAAATTGCTATTTAATGGTCATAAAAGTCAATTTTCAAACATGGCAAAAATATCACTGGTATTGTATATAATCACATTGAGCAAGATTTCTTATGTACTATAGATTTTACGAATTTCGCAGATTCACTACCTTAATATGTAGAAATTAAAAACAATATTAGAGTAAGTAGGTCATGGTATTTAAAAAAAAAATGATTTTATTTTTTCTATGCTTTTTTGGTTCTCTATAACGTACCTACCTACTATGCAAAAAGTATTATATTGCTCTAAATATTACACACCAAGATTTCACCATAAATAAACGTTTTGGGGCCTCTGAATAAAAAGGACTTAAAAAAAAAGAAAAAAAGATATAGAGTGGGGCGATGTAGCAGTTGAGAAAATAGTAGAGGAAGATGATTTTAAAAACACTATATGTATGCGATACTTACGCCAAATATTTTAATAATTTTAATGTAAGAAATATTTTATTAATTTCATTTGTATTTTGTAAGCTATTAATTTAACGGTGTATGCTAGATAGATATATAATTTATTACTGATGGCAATGGAATGGAACAAAATACCGCACTTAAGCCCAGAAGGCTTATGTGCTTCGAAAATGACCTCTGGGAGGGAGGGATGAGGGGACAGATCGGACAGGATATGAAGAGGTTTAACGTGGACGGGTCCCTTAAGCTTTCCAGTTATAACCATCAGACACCGCTCAAGCACATCCACAAGCCTTTAACCCCCAGGGTCCCTTGAAGGGTAGCCTACTACGAGATCACCCGGAGGCGTGTCCCGTAATAGTCCGACACCTTTACAAAGTGCATCTCCACCGCCCAGTCGCAACACGCCGAACAACGTCACGTAGTCTTTAACCGTGAAACAGATGATGATGATAATGAAGTAAATAATCGTACAGGAAGGCCTTTGTAGTCGAGGAACTCCCCAGCATTCGACTTACCGAAACAGGGAAATCACATGATCAGAGTGTGCAGTAACCAGTAATCCAACCTAGGCTTTGCTGAATGCTTGTTCCATACGTTACCGTGGAGCCATTTCTCTCAGTTTGATGAAGTATTCCAAATGCTCTGTGTAAAACTATATTAGTATTAAGATAAATTTTGTAGTAGAAAAATTGTGTATTAAAGAATAATTTATATAATTATAAGTATTTTCTTCATCTAAAGAGACAGAGATTGACTACACCGTTAATAAGTCAAGCTTAATAATAATTCTAAAAAAAAATAGGGAAAACTGAATCCAGCGTAACATCAGAAAATAGTCACCTGACATTTCATAGTTCACAACTGAGGTTTTCTTCTCGATGGTGTCTTTCAATGTTCCATTTCTAGCATTCTTACTTTCGCTACTACGTATATCAAGCTGCTCCAACAGAAGCATATGAGCAAGAGCACACGCGCGTACTTATCTGCAAAACTCTGAGCAGAAGCGGTGGGAGAACGTGGTAGCCAATACGTCACTCGGCATAGGTATATCACCCTACTTGCTTCCTGTCACTTCATTTCTAACACTGATTCACCGGCGACGATAGTTTACACTCAATGTCGTGCTGTATTGCATGTTGCAGCTAGTTACTTGCGGCGTTTTTGGTGCGCACCTAACAAGGCACATTTGCGGAGTGTTTTACCGATATTGAAATAAAATTAATTACGATGGAAACGTTAGGTGCAATTAATACTTACTATAGAAGCTTTAGATGCCCTCAATTGTAATTATACATGTTGGTGAGCCTTATAGATTGTGGTATAGTAATGAATAGGATAGGAAACACATAGGTATAGCATAATGAATATTCTATTCTATTTAGCTGTACGTAACCATTATTAACCATGTTCACGGGTCTTGTTATAGATATTTGTTAAACTCAAATATAAACGACAATATGCACATTGTTATCTAGAATACGGAAGATTCAAGTTGTTCAACACCTAACTGCATCATTTATTAAATATAAAAACTGTATAGCCTTTATGCTATTTAACAATTACTTAATTCACGAGAAGGAAATACACTCAGCATTTCATATAACTGATTATCTATAGCGATTCGCTATTTGGTGATATTCTACAGCAATCTCCGTGAATATGAGGGAATTTATACCCACTTTAACGTTAAATGGGGGATTATTATATTCCAAACAAAAGTTTGCTGTCAATTTCTCATTGCAAATATTTTTAAACGCCCTGAGAAAAAATATTAAAAAAATCGATGTTTCAGTGTGTGTGTGTTTGTTTTTGGAGTTGTATTTGACGCCCGCTTTTACTACTTGTGGCACCGCAGGTGATGACAATGGTGATACACGAAATGAAGTTGGAGCACCGGTGGAATGCGATGTCGATGGAAACCGGAGAACCCGGAGGAAACCCGCCCCTGCGCCGCTTTATTCACCACAAATCTCACATGCGGTCGCTTGGAATCGGACCCGGGCCATCTAGGTGAGAGGCAAGTGGTGGAACCCCTCGGCCACGGCGCAGCCGTGTGTATGTGTGTGTGTGTGTGAACAGAATAATCAGATCGAAAAGTCTGTTAAATACCAAACATAATATTTCTGTTCAAATTATTCCAGGAATGCGAAGCAAAACTTTTCATGAAAATCCAGCAACTACAAACTACATTTTACACGGAATATTTTCGAAACTTCTGAATATTCTCAAAAATTGCTCTCCCGGTTTTGATTAAAAAGCTATATAACGAAGTTTTTTGCATAATAAATTAAATGCATACTTTCGAGGAATAGTCTCCGATGTTTTATTCATTGTGGATGATTTTTCATGGCTGGTAAGCCAAAAGAGATAAACAAATCTTCCTACCCAAAAATTGACTTCGTTAAATCAGACAATTTATGCAAAATACATTCTTGTGGCGTCAAGCATTTTTGAAAGATTCCTAGACAATGGTTTAAATTCTCCAATACTTGTAGTTTTCTCACATGGGAAGTCGTCATTTGTTTTCTTACTTTTTTGCCTCTGAGCCATGCAAACAGAACCAAATTTCAATGTATGACATAGGTTCAGCCCTTAAAAAAGGTTTAACAATCATTTAGCCTTGTGTATTACCTTGTTTCCTTTGTATCTACAAGGAAGTAAGTATTAAGACCAATTCTGTTAATGTGTATTTTGATTAGCATGAAGTAGATAAAATAATAAGCTGTTGTAACAATAGTTTATTACAGAATGGGTAGATAGAGTCATGTGAATGCAAAAAATAGGATTTTAGGATTCACAGGGACTTTGGAATTAGAGTTGTTAGTGATAAAGGAACGGGCTTCTAATTAAAACTCCTAGATGACTATACCATACGCATATAAGGATTATGGGGTACAGTAAATTACATTAGGAGAACATGATACGAGGTTTGCAAAACCACCCATGCAGCTACTAGAAAATACTTGTAACCCTTAAAACGAGAGCACCTAACAAAGGAAGTAATTATGTAATTAGCTTACGGTGGCAGGACACACAAGAACGGGTCGATTATAGCAGCGTGGAAACGTTCAAGATATACAACGCTGAGGGTTTCCTGTACTACGCTCCGGTTACTGTACGAACCGCACTAGACGAAACATTCAGTCTCAGTTCGAGTCGATTCGTTATTTCTTCGCTGCACTCATGTCCGAAGGACACCACCAATTGCAACTGGCTGGAGGCAGAGAGAAGTAAGGGGAAATTTAGCCTATTCTATCTGCTTGAGTGCCCAACAAATAAATACGAACCTATATTACCTGTCTGAAGAATGAATGCTGGCGGCTACGAGTGTAAGCTTGCGTAAACACAACACATAAGCAGTATTACGTCATCACTTGCGCTGCATGCCCTGCACAGCACAGCACGACACTACTGGAATGCATCATTTGAGTTTCTTACAGTGGACGGGTTCGAATCAGGTCAAAATGCAAACACCGCCGCGCGTGGTCATATGCTCACAAGTAGAACATTAATATTCATTAGTGATAAAGAAAAGAGTGGGTTTAACCTGTTGTGGGTTCGCTTAGTTTATTCCTGTTTACGTACGCCGTCAGACTGAACTGCAGTGTATTCCAACCTTCTCTGATCCCTCTAAACCGTACCAGTGACCTGCCCTAACAAATGGATTCTTTCGTCAGACAGGTAGTAGTAGTACTCTATCTCACACTAGAACGAAATGACGTAAACAACAAGGAGGAGTGGACTCAAATAACCACGTGTTTGAGGCTATTGTTAGCACACACGTTTTGCAACACTAATTGTAGCAGCGCTAACTTCTTGACAATTAATCAAGTAAGATTCGCAACTTATTAAATCTTACATTATCGTGCAGGATCATAATGCTTACGCTTTGGGATTATCTTCTTCATATCGCGGGACAATGTGTGATCATTTGCCACTCGTCACTTCTCAAGACTGTTCTCGGTTATGCTTCGATTAGACAGATTGACAAATCTGCTCTCTGATGGTGCATTTACTACTGTTAAGTTGCTTGCAAGTGTTTCGTGCTTGTGAGGTATGCGTGATAGGGAGTCCTAATATCATAAGCGACTCTGCATGGTAAACAATTGCATCTGAATAAGCATTCATCTTGAGGTGACACGTATGAGATGGATGGTCAATGGTGAACACCTCCTTTTGTATCTCGACACTCTTGAGTTGAAGTTTGTCGGAGATTCAGGATTAGTCGATCTCAGCGTCAAATCTCTTCGTTGATGTCTGGTCCTCCGGCTTATGGAACTTATGGATGATGGCAGGTGAAAAATTAAATAATACAAAAATTAACTGTTTTGAAGCGATGACTAACTAAAAATGTGTTTTCCTTTCTCTTTAGTTTTGCACGAAGTTTACAATTTCTTAGTTTCTGACCTATTTGGAATTACACTTCCTTGCGCTTGACTTGAGTATAATAGAGTAACTTAGATACTTGGCGGTGCAAGGTTGACTTGGAGCGACATGGAATCTGCGCGTGTTAAGTAGAACTAGTGCCGAACTTCGTTGAGGAACTCTATTTATATTAACTGTAACCCACGCTGATTTTCCCAGTTAGAAAAACTGATGCTTGCCTAAGATTGGCGGAACTGTTTATTTAAATTTAAAGATTATTTTCTCATTGCCTCAAGGGTAGCGTAAGGATGCCTTCTCCAACATGGTGGAAGAGGCCTCATGTGGGAAGGCTAGATGTGAGAATGTTACAGTCTCTGTGAAAATTAAATTTGGTCTATATATACAGCTTTACGGAGTAACAGATCTTAAATTACGTCAATATTTGTTCTTCAACATAGCCCAAAGTTAAAACAGGTGCTCAGTATTGTACTGCCTTTCTAATTGTATGTTTAAATGCTTGTATTCCAAAAATTAACGATTTAAATTAATTTGGATGTTGGTGTTTTTTTAATTATTGCTAAATTATCACTATTATTAGTATTATTATCGTTATTTAACTTTTTTTCTTTTTGATCGGTCTGATATATCACCTCAAACTCGAGACTTATTTTCTTCCGAGAATGGTCTATGTTATTGGAAAGCTTATTCAACTGTTTCTTTAGTAAAACAACACCAAGCTGCGTATTATGGAATATTAACAATCGCACTAAATAGTGTATAACTGTGTTCTCTTCTGTTTAATGAATATCATTATGCTTGTAAAAATTTGTTTCAGTATCCATGAGCATAAGGCACATCTGTGATGACGTGTAGGATGGAGAGAAATGAATACAAGGGTTACGTTCGTTTCCATCACAAAACCTATTCATGCTGAACAGGTTTAGAAAACTATTTACGGTGCTGTATGGCGGTTATTATACGATAACACATAACAGAAAACACCCATGAACCTCACTCCGCCAGTTAGCTGCCCAAAAGGGTTTCGTAACATTATCTCCATCTTCTTTACTCACAGTTACCTTTTTAAACGCGAATCTGCTCCTGTCTGTGCGCTCTGTAGGGAGGCACAGTCAGTTCGTCATGTGTTGCTGGAGTGTGGTCACCTGACACACATTCGGTCATCTATGGGCATACCGGTCTCTCTTGCCGAGGTCCTGGCAGATGATCCAAGAGCAATGGACAGGGTTTTTAAATTTTTAGCAAAAGTTTCTTTTACCTTGAGGTTTTCGTGTGATAGCAGATTTTTTAACTCTTAGTTTTAATGTGTTGGTTTTAGATGGAGTTTTATATCCAGTTCTGGTTACAGGGCTGGACAGTTCTTTTACTTCGGTTTTCTACTCTTTAAGCTCCACTTTTGCCTGCGTTTGATTTTTAGCAATGGTGTTTTATTACTGACAATTGCCAAGTTTTAATCACAAGGGCGCTAATGACCTCGGAAGTTGAGCGCCCTTAAACACCATTATCATCATCAACATCATTATCTCCATCTTGGCCGCACCTTGGTTAGACCAATCGCCTCTTACCAAGGTGGCGCGGGTGTGATCCTATGAGACCACATGTGAGATTTGTGGTGGACAAAGCGGCACAGGGTCGGGCTTTCTCCGGTTTCCCCCGCTATCGCATTCCACCAGTGCTCCATCTTCATTCCATTTATCATCAGTGTCATCGCCTGCAGTGCCTATGTAGTAAACGTGAGCGTTAAATACTATCAAAAATATCCATCTCTCTGTTTCTTCCCTGCCATATATTGACATTAGGAATATTCTTGCGTGAGGCCAATCAGTCAAATGAGAGTGCATGTCTAGTAGGCTGGAATGGTTACAACGGAATCTCTGCGAGCCGATAAGCAAGATAATAAACGGAAGGTCGCTCTAGCCAGTTGTCCATTAGTAAACGTCAAATACTGGGTAGTTGGTCACCGGTATAAGTGGATAGAGGGAAAAAAAAAACAACAACAAAACAACATAAAACGATGTTGTATACTATCTAATTTATTTCGATATAAATAACGTCTTATAAATAGTTCACGTCAAGCTATATATTCTCTTTTAGCTCCTTGATTGGTGAGTGTCATGCATTTGGAAAACTAAATTATCTGTGTCTACTAAAGAGTTTGTTTGATATTGGAATAATTTCTGGGTTTATTTAAATTTTAAATATACTGGTGTAAAACTCTTTGATTAAACATTCTGATCAAACCAAAGATCTTCTCTTATTTGGTCTTTTATCTATCTCCGATTGCCAGAAGTTGAAGTATTCAATGAAAAGTGTTAACATATTTGTGAAATTTTGACACACTTAATTTAGCTGTTTTTGACAGAGCAGGTATAAACATTTATATTGGTCAGAGGTCGGTCCAATTTAATGTATATATATTCTACTATAATTGAATGGCTGCAACCGAAACAAAACAGAGCTCAGTAATACCAATATTTTATGTTTCCGCAAGAGCTTCATTTTGGTTTATTTCGAAGAATGGAGCTATTGCAATGCACATCATAACACCCTGAGGGGAAAGAAGACGCTCTTCGTTTCTTATATCATGAAAGTAATTATTATTAAAGCTCCCTGATCCATCTAGATAATGCGTTTTTTATTATTGATGTTACATGATGGTTTTCTTGCAAATGCAAAGCCTCTCTGTTGATGGATCTCGCAGTATAGGCTTTTTCTTTAATTTGTATCGTGTTAAGTGGGATGCCGTTATTACTTACACATGTTTTAGAGAATACTACCTACAGGGTGTTAATGAACTACACCGAAATAATTTGCGAGATTGTGCACGTGACTGATATAAGTAATTTGAGATCAGCGATGCATGGTCCCTGGATAAACATCACGCAGCTACATAGCGTTAAACGTGCGGGTATCAGGTGAAGGTAACTCGGTGTTAAAGCAAAGCAGGTTAAAAAAATGGCTTAGAATGTCTTTAAAACTGCTGCCCGAATATAGAAATATCGATTTTTAGCAGCTCGTTACTAGCGTTCTAAAGATTTAATGTCGCAAAAACCTGTAAAATCTCGATCTAATCACTTGTCAGTGCGACACTGAGCATTTATTATCTACGTTCTTGAGTTATGTAGCCTACTATCCCAAAGCACATGAGTTCGATTACTGTCATAGAGTAAATGTTTTTATTATTATTTTTTCATTCCAGACGAAGTGCCGCGAAACGTGAACGAGACCCGAGATCGGAAACTATCTTTCACTTGAAAGCCAATATCATAACCGCTACGCTAGAGAGGTACTCTGTAATATGTCCCTTCGTTTTTCGTGTTACGTTCTCGAATGGTTGGTAAATTAACCAGTGGCGTACTGGCACTACAGATTTATAGCCGTTTACTTAGAAATTTCTATAAACAGGCCACAAGTCTCTTATCTCAAATTACTTATTTAAGTAATCTACATATTCTGTGAAAATATTTCGGTATAGTTCATTAACAACCTGTATATCTAGAGATGAAGTAAATGTTGGTTATTTTCAACTACTGAAGTATACAATCGAGCGAAATACACATCCACTTTGTTTATTTATTGAAAACAGCTGGTGAATATAAACTACATATTTTTATTTTCCACGGGGGGTAGCTCTGTGGTTTCGTTCGTGATTCGCTTGCTAGGGTTCGAGGTGTGACCTGCGGATGTGGTTAAGGACATTCGAAATGACCAATTTTGTCAATGTTCAAGTTTGAAACATTATCTCAGCAACTATTTAAGATAATGAGCTAACTTTTTAAAGGTATAGCCAGCAAAACCGTTACTACTGATTAATGAAAAGTGGAGTACTTCTGTTCATTAGAAGGAACGATATGATTTTTTCAATAAACCTCTTAAAATGTTATTAAAATGATTTTTAAATTAAAAAATAGTAATCCGTATATAAACACTTTTCTGTTAAAATAAAGCCTATTTAAGTGCAAATAGATGGTAAATATGTCAGGCCTTAATGTCAGTTAGTTTTTGAGATAATGTGGCATTTGTATACCCAACTTTACTTCTTCATAAATTGCTTTCAAACATAACATTAAAAAAAGTAACCTAACCTCCCAAAAGGAATTTCACGATACTTCGAAGCTCTCACATGAAAATATGAGCGGGATGCCAACGCTGCAAATAGCTAAAGCAGAACTAGCCGATCAAAATATAAAAGATCTCTTCTCTAACACTAATTTTTTACAAAAAAAAAAAAAAAAATACTACACAGTATATATATTTTTTATCACCAAAACCACTAATGATCTACAGAATGCGGCCCTCTTCTATGTATTGTAAAATAACTTACTGACAGAAGCAAGAGAAGCAGCGTTCCTTAAATGGAGTGAGAGAACATACAGTCCGTCACTGCTTACACATGCTGGATATGTTTCTTGTTTCTTGCACTGACCTATATAACGCTTACACGCAGTGATGCTGATGGGCTAAGGTTACAATTAGATACACCTTTGCAGCTGCAAGGTGGTTTACCTGTATAAATTATTTTTAAACTAGCCAATGCAAATAAACTTGGCTCTGTATCTGTTGGATGCTCAGCAGATTCAACACAGGTGTATTAATATAGAATCAAACATTGAAACTATTAGTGGCTTATTTACTTAGAGCGTAATTGTTGGTCTTCAGTTTGGAAAGCGAACCAGATTAACTTATATCCGAGGGATGACCAGAAACTAGGTTAGAAAGCCTGCAGTGAAATACGGGTATATTTCATTTCATACAACCAATACAGCCATTTGATGGTACCTACATTTAGTAAGTTATTTTTTCACATAGTCTCCATTTTGGTTGAGCATTTGTAGCTTCGTTGAATGAGTTTGAATATTCCCTGCTAGTAAAATCCTGTCCTTGCGTATTCGGCCAGCAATGATAATACAGTAATAAACTTGTGATTCGTCCTGATTTAGAGGTAGAGTGTCTCTTCTAATTATTTCCTTTTGGAATGATACTGAACTGGAAGAACGTTTTTTTATTAATTGTAAATGTTTATATTTATGACTATAATACTCGCTAATTTCTACCGTAAATATTACAAGGTTCATAGGTTGGTTTTCATAAAATTAATTTCACTACTTATGCCTGTGTTTATATAAAACACATATTTGCATGACCAGAAGTGAAATGCGCATCTTATACTATAAGATGGACAATCTAATAATTTCTATTTATTTCTTGTAGTCCATGAAAACAATAAAGTCGGTTATGCACCAAAAATATGTATGAGATTGACTACGCATCTCTCCGAAAGTCCTACAAAACTTCTATCTAGATTGAGTTACAGTGTAAAGAAGAAAGCCCATCCAATAAACAGGGAGTGAAGTCGAACTAGCTTGCCTCGCTCTAAAAAACGAACTTCGGTAGTAGCGACAATACATAAACATGAACCGATCACAGGGCGCGTTTTGCATGAATACTAGACACATTTGGAGAAACCTTCGTAAAGTTGGCAACACAGGCTACTGTTATAGCACAGGCGTACTTAGTGGAACTTCTATTGTGAAACGGTTTGATACTACACTTGAAAACTAACACCATTATGAGCCTTGTGCAGCACATGCTTTACCTATTCCTGGAATATTACAGCAAGGTAATGGAACTAAATATCTATATTTGTTGGCCTTATACCAACAGAGGGGGGAAAAGAGAAAAGAAAAACAATGAATCAAGAGATATATATTAAACACTGGACATGCAGAAAAGGATAAGAATGAATTAAAGTGAAGTAAAATTACAAACGTAGCATTAGATATATTCTCTCATTCTCGCTCTTATGTACTCCCCTCTTCTATTCCCAAAGCAATTAACCTCCTTTGTCGAATCTTAGCTAGAAATGTCCCCGGTTTATGAACCCAGCGTCCGAGGTTACAGCCAAGCAAGCTTTCATTTCTCTACTGGGATCCAGAAACTGTGGTGGTAAGTTGGTAATTATTCCCTTCTTAATATTGCTGTTGCTCTGCACTTTGCCAGAGTATCACTCCATGTTTCCTCTTTACCACAGAGTGAACATATTCTCACTATAGTGTCATCAAAGTACTGTCTGTTCAGCGAAGTTTTATCTTGGGAATGGGGTGAGTTAAATCTCAGGTAATGGGAGTGGTACACTGTATGCTAAACTCAATATTTGTTACCGTACAGACCTACTCCACATCGTGTAAGTCAAAAATTGTATAAGTATACCCAATACCACACTACTGTTTAGAAACCATTCAACATTCTGAAATATACCAGTTGGCACAACAAATTCTGGGGATACGTTGGTGGGATATTATAACAAATGAAGTACTATGTGCTCGAATAAATCAGGCTGACATAAAGGTGCAAACAAAAAAGAGAAAATGGAACTGGATAGGCCAGATGGTCAGCAAAACAAAATATGCTATTGGAAACTATGTGAGCTATTTGAATCCTCAAGGAGCAAGGAAAAGAGATAAACCTACGACACGGAGAAGAACTATAGAGGAGGAGATTAAGAAGAGTGGCAAGAGCTGGAGAGAGGTGAAGCGACTAGCTAGTCATAGAGGAAAATGGAAGACCTTTATTGATGCCCTATGTTCCACAAAGGAACTAAGTCAAAGTAAGTCAATTTGGCGCAATTGACCCGTATTTGACGTTTGCCTATATCCCTTCAGGCGTTAAAAGGGTTGCACAACTCAACGGGGCTATTTCAAGTTAAAACCCGCCAGTGGAGAACTGGCGAGAGCAACCATATCATCTTGCTTATTAGCGATTATGGCTCATTGCGAGGGGCAAAACGAAGGTCAGTCTCGCCGTTTCTCCACTGCCGGGTTATAACTTGAAATATCCTCATTGTGTTCTGCAACTATTTTATTGCACTAAGGGATATCTGCACAACACTCATTAGAAGCATTTGGGCTACGTTGTATAAAAACGTACTTTTTCTAGAGCTATGAAAACAATTGTTAAAAAATCACGAGTAGCCTGGGTTTGTGCTGCAGCTTTTAAAATTTAATTACCATCTGTTATACCAAGGTGACTAGCACGTATCAATCAAGTTTTCAACTAAAACTGCGAGCATTCTTCGCGACATATAACAGGTTTATTCTAAATAATGTGAGTTGAGTATGTCGGGACTGATTCAACGGGTTCAATATCCTAGTTTTTCGATAACCTAACATCTCGCTTAAATTTGTGCTAGAGCAAAAAGGCTTCCTCTGTGGGTATACATTACAGCAGAAATGGTCTCATATTCTTTGCACAGTGGCTGTGTATCCGTTTATAATCTTTGGAACAGAGAACAATTCAAGACGCAAGACATCGACAGCTAGGTATATGAGTGCCCATGAGGAATCTTTCCTATTTGTAGAAAGTTGTGAAATTAAAGTTTAGTTTGCGCGCCCAGTCAGAAAATTTATTTTGCAATGTCATTACGCAACCCATGCAAGTGAGTATGACAGCTACTAAGGATAATGGCGTTTCTTGAAGTTGTTTTTGGTTATCAATTAATTACCGAGCTTCTGTTCATATTCATTACTATAAATATGGAGCTTTCCATTACAGATTAATTCTAATACTGATAGCTACATTCCGATTACAATAGTAGTGACCAAGTTAGAGAGCTTGTTATTTTATTGTGTTATTATTATAATTATACAGCATTATTTATGCTATGACTACCAATTACGACCAAACCTACGAAAATATAATATTTGCATATCAAAATATAAGTACTAGCAGTATTGTTATTGTATCAATCATGCACAAACAAAAGGTGGATTATGTATTCTAAACGCGAAAGTTGCTTACTGTCCCTGCACTGAAGGAATTATCTGTTTCTGATTTCGGCCCATGTGGCCACGCAGTGTGCAGTAGGGAATTCATAGGAGCATCAAGCTGGCCTTGCTCATGCGCCTGCAGAGAGCAACAGCATTTGCACGCCAGTATAGCATTATTTGGATGTGTGCAATAGTAATAGCTTTATGTGAAGCTAACGCTGATTGAGTTTACTATGGGTAGTTGCGGTGTATACTGCAGGACTGTGTGTGTTTATTGTATAAAGTTTGCTCGAAAGGCGTCTGAATTAATGCCTAGTGTCGCCTTTCTTAACAAATCAATAATTGATAAACCAAATAATAATAATAATAAAAAAAGACTGGATCCATGCAGGATAAAAAGGAAACACAGAAATAGTCATAACCCAGGTAAAATGATCCACATAGCAGTTGTCGTGTAAACAAGTGCAAGGGAAAGACTGCCGTGCTTAACCGCATTACTTTAGTATTATTTTCCCATTGAAATGTTCGGGAACTAAAATTAAACTACTATAAATTAATAAAAATACTGATGGAAGTGAATAATGTTAAAGCTTTCGTCATGGTGAATGGATTATGACGTCTGTACATGATAGATACTATGTTAATCTTAGTCTATTATATATTTACTGAGCGGAATATCTCAGGCAGTTCCGTGTGTAGTTCGCATTCGGGAGATCGTAGGTTTGGTTCCAGTGGCCGGCCTGCCCATCCATGGAATTTGTCCCTCCATGTTTTTACATTGTCATTTCATTCATTCTCCATCCCGTTGGTTTCTTTCAGGTTTGGAAGCATTTGAAGTTGGGTGATGGTGCTCGGTGCAGCATGGCAGGAAAAAGCATGCTCAAGGTGACTATCTCCGTCCTCCGACATCGGCTGGTTGCCGGAATGAAGACCACCCCTAGCGGGGGGCGCTGGATCCTATGTGGGTTGTGCGCACTGGTCTACCTGTCCGACTGTCCCAATGCTTCAATCTGGACACAGTAGAGACCCTCTTATCGAAGTATCCTCTCAGTACATCCCTCCCGGGATCGCCCCCTCGTGGGTAGTAGGCACAATAGCTTCAGGTTCGGTGCAGAGTTCCCTCCGACCGTATCCTATCCTGTCCTGTGATATTTATATCGTGATTATGTCCTGCGGCGGAAATCGTCGAAAATGTGTGTACGTAAGTCATAGCTGATGCTTAGCACCTAAAGTTACAAGTGCGTTAGTGTCCACCTGTGCCGGCGGAAGCTCTTTTGACATCGCAGCTGTGTATACTACACCTGTGCGAGTGCACACGTTCCTGGACATCGAAGCTCCATTTGTTATACCTGAGTGAGTTTGTGACAATTGCGGTGGTTTTGCAAGTGCGCCTGTTTCTAGAAGTTTCCAGTTACGCGACCGAGATGTATAAAAAGTTGCAGGAAGCGTACTCAGAGTTTAGTTTTTACTGGGAAAGCTTTGCATGCAAGTTATACGGCGGAATTGTTACGAAAGCATTGAAGAAATGTAGTTATTTGTGAGAAGATTCTGATTATTAGTTTGTGGAAGAAAAAAAATTGATTTGTTGTATTCACGTGACTTTTTATACCTATTGTGTAAAAAACCTGTTCTTACAAAAAATAGTTTTTCTATCTACATCATGCTATACGAGATAAATACATAATAATAAAATTGGTCTTATTATTTAGTTCTTTATAAGCAGAGACGAAATAAGGGAATACACCAGGCTAAAGCGATAATCAGATCATTTAAAAGCTGATCGATATGTGAACAATTGAAATTCGGTTCGCTTTGCATTTCCAGAAAAACAAAAAATGGAATGAAACGAACGGAATCCCATTTGAGAAGATCTTCGTTTAAAATTGAAATCAATAGCAAGGACTATCACGGAAACGGTAAACTCTCAACAAAAATGTATATGACCCAAATTGTGGGTTTTAACTACATATTTATTTTTATGTGGTAAGTATTTATGTATATCTTAAATTTTACCAGTTATTCAAAATTCAGCAAAATTTATTCCGAATGAACAGGTCTTCAGAAACTATTCCCAGAAAATTCAAGATATGCATTTTATTTGTGATATAAATAGTTTTAATATAGGATATTTTAATCAAAATCGTTAGAACCACTTTTGAGACACAAAAATGTTCAAAAATAGTTCCATATTTGGTAGTTTGGGGGTTTTAGAAAATCTTCGTGTTCAATCTTTGTAAGATACCAAACTTAATTACCCAGTTTGGTATTTAACGGTTTTTTTAGTTTTTGAGCTAGGCTGTCCACAGACACTCACGGACCATTTTCCAAAACCTGAAAACGTATATTTCCGTCGAAACTTCGGTGTCGATTTTTCGGTGAAATTTAATACTTCCTCTATACACTGTGTACATAATACCTACCTGTAGAGAAAGTAATAAGGAGATGTTTTGCTGAAGTAAGAAGAGAGATTTTGTTACAATATGATGAAGCGCAGCTGTATGTGTAGAGTTGTACGCGTAATGCATCTACCAATTTCGGTTGAGAAATAGAACTACTAAATAGAAGTGAAACTACTTTATTTATGAAAAAGTGAAACAATATAATTTGCATTTATGAATATTACACTTAATTCAACACTACTTGAATATGACGTTAGATCAGTGGCCACCATCTGCATTTACGCATTCTTGAAGACGGTGTGGAAATGCCTCCATGGCAAGTCGCGCCATCTCCAGTGGAATGACATTGATTTCCTGGCCGATGGTATCTTTCTACTCCTAATGGTTTGCAAACGGTTCGAGAATACTTTTTCTCTCAATTATTCCCACAGAAGTTATTATGGAAGTGTTAAGTCTGGAGATTGGGACGCCAAGTTAAATTTCCAAAGCGGGAAATCAGTCGATTGAGGAACAGTCATTGGAGAAAAACCATGCTTTGAACTGTAGTGTGTGGCATAGCACCATCCTGCTAAAACCAAATGTTGTTCAACTGCCGTTCCTGGAGTTCTGGCATGACAAAACGTTGCAAATTTCAACACGATGGTCGGAATTTACAGTTAGTGCGTGACCAGCACAATTTTCGGAAAAATATGGACCAATTATCCCATAGATTCCAATTGCACACCACACCACAACATCCTGGCTCATAAACTATGCGGGGTTTTTGTTCTCAAACTCTCTGAAGAAGAAGCTCGCTTCTCATTGGTTAAGCAGCCATCTGTGGCAGTGTCAATACAGGCGGAGCTGCGTTTCAGTTAGGGAACGCGTAACAATGAAAGCTTCTACAGCTGCAATTCTTGTCTGTATGATGGTGTACCAATTGTGAACACTGAAGCCGTAGAATCATATTTGATCATTGCGTACCTAAAGTTGAACAGGAATAGCAAGCAAAATTGGTAGATACATTGCGCGTCACCCTATATGAACAGAGTAGTAAATACTGGAATTTTGAAAATCCACATCAATTGCACCACGAAGCGCTGCATGGTGTGGTATGCCACCAGTGCATTAAGCATTATTGGCTAATTCACTATCACGAATCCATAAACATTGATAGAAACGAATACTATTTACTATTTTCCTCACAGAACTGCCAACTGCAGAACGTGAGCGTGTTTGCTTTATGCAGGGTAATTAATATACCTGCACATACAGATTACCCTGGGGGAAACTCACAACCCAATCTCGTTCACAGAATAATTTATTGATTTGTTCTCTCCAGATATGAATCCAAGTGATTTTTATCTTCGTGAAATATTAAACCGAAGTATTTTACTTTCTCCACATAGTACATGGTGCATAGGTAGAGTAGGTATTGCACTCCCCCCAAAATTCGATACCGAGGTTTCACAGGAAATACATGTCCCAGGTATCTAAAAAAACAATTTATAGAAAAAGAGCTTAGCTCGTGTGTGTGTGTGTTTGTGTATGTCCCTATGACCGTAAACACGACAAATCTAAAACGAAAAATTTGTCAAATACCAAACTTGGTATTTAAGCTTCCAAGGATGCCACACGAAGATGTTAAGAAAAATTCCCCCAGCCTAATCTACCTTTTACAAAACTGTCGAAAATTTTGATTTTCTCAAAATATGTTTACATGGAAAATAAAATGTATAACTTAAACTTTCTTGGAATAGTCTCTGAAGTCTCAGTTATTCTGGATGACTGCATAACTGGTAAATCCTAACAGATGGACCAAATTTACTAAACAAAAATGAGTTATATTCTACAACACACAATTTATATTCTATAACTTTATTCCTTGTTATTGGTTTCAATTTCAAAACACTTAAACTTTTCTCAAACAGAAGTCAGCCGTGTTTCATTTGTTTTGCTCCTGGTCACGCATAAAGAAGGAATTTCAATGACAATCGCATAGCAACCGCTTTTAAACCATTTAATTCGCTAGTCAAACATTTAACATTTGACTCGCTTTCTATTAATAAGAAACTAAGCATTCAGTGCGGTACCGAAGCCTCCCACGGTCAGAAAAATAGCCCCGAAGCCTCCCCAACGCACGTAGCCTCCCAGTCGAAACAGGTAACAGCTGCAGTTGGTGTTTATAATATTTGATGAAGCATTTACATACTTCTAGTGGAAGATGTTACAATGGTTACTTCTTCCGTGTCTTCTCTCTTCAGTTGATGGTATATTAGTTTTGATGGCCTTTTACATATATCTTCCGTAGCTTTTCTCTTCAGATCACAAAGTACTTTCTGCCACCAGGTGGTGCCGCGTGGTTATGGTCCTCTTGAGTATCCAGGATATCTATTTCTTCAATGGAAACGGTTTTAATAAAACGTTTGCAAGTTTTAACATTGCATGTCCATCGCACTATCCCACTTTTTAAACACTTCTGGAATCCGAAAATGTAACCGTTCCGAAGTAGACTTTTCCTTTCTGTCCTACTCACCGTAATTTGTCTCGTCGGAAAACATGTTAACTGTGAACTAGTTTGCCGTACACTGAAAGAAATCAAGGAAAACATTAGGCATACATTCTACCCCACCTTTTGGCTAATTACACCGGTTCGCGGGAGGCTAAGCTTACCTGGGTACGGGAGGTTTCGGTCCTGCACCCTAAGCATTAAGAATATTCTGCTAATGTTTATGTCAATTAGCATGAAGTAATAGAGGAATCATATGTTTTATGCAGTTTGTGGAATAGCTAGCGAGGTCTTTGAAATTGTATTGTAAATGTATGCTTCTTTTTAAACTAAACTAGTTTGTCAACTTTGCCGTGACTTAGGGAACTTGAGTCGGGATAAATGTGTCAGAATTATGTAATTATGTGTATAAATCGTATGCTCGACATGTGTGCAACTTAAATAGGTCAAAGCTAGTGCGCATGCCTCTATTCCAGATCTCGTAATCCCTGATAAACAGACGCTGTTAATATGTATAGTGTAAACTGAATCTTAGAGCAGTTAGAGTCAATGCTAGCTTTGGATTAGCTTCTTCTGTCGAATGGAATTTCTCAACTCTAAGGTTATGAAATATAAATCTCTTACCAGTGTTGCTAGACAAAGAATGTCTTACTGAAGGAACGATAGAGCAACTAATGGAGAAACTCAAAATATCGAGATTAATTGTTTATCAAAAGAAGACAAAACTGTTATGTTTCAGCACAAAGCAAATTTGAAGCTCGATTAGAACGATCACTTCTATTAAAATAAATGTAAAGCTACAAAACGAAATTTTAACAAACAGTTCTATCATATTTGAAAATAGAGACTTCTTAAGGGAAATTTGCAGTGAAATTTTGATGATAGTCCGCCAAAATGTTGAACATTGTTTCTTTTTTATTACAAATGGTTGTTGGAGCCTTTGGGCATTTATAGAACTTGTACATTATTTGTCTCCTTCTTGCTTCGAGTTCAAGAGTATTTAAAGATCTTACATCACACCCGATTTTTAGCATACTATTTCATTAAACTGAGTTTTCTAAAAACTCATTTTCTCACCTTCAAATATTCAACGCGTCTCAATTTTTGTTCAAATGAAACTAAAATTTCCCAGAATGTGGAGAAGTATCTGTTGTAATGCTACAAAGTGAAAAACTATCCTAAGCGCAAAAACAATTAGCAATTAAAGGAATTATTTGTATGAAAAAATGAAAAAATATGAGATTAATGGTGGACAAACCGGCATAGAGGCGGGTTTTCTCCGGATTCTCCGGTTTCCCCCGCCATCGCATTCCACCGATACTCGATTTTCATTCCATGAACCATTGGGTCATCGCTTGCGGCGCTTTTTAGTAAAGCGTTAATCACTATATATAAAAAAAAAAAAAAAAGATGACGCCATGACAGTACGTAAAGAGACGTTATGATCGTAACAACCTACATCGCAAATGGGGCGTATGCGCGTCTTATGCGCTAGCTGTGATTTACGTGACAGATCAGATCTTAAATGTGAGGAGGAAACCACAATAATCGAAATAACCCATCACTATTCCTTGGTTTCTAGGTAGAGGTGAACGTTTGTAAGTATGGGTTAAACAAGTTTACTTCCCTGAAAATCTCATTAATATAATGTGTGTAGTTTTACTCCAGGATGTTTTAGATAATGGAGTAAATATACAGAAAACCTGAGAAAATATACATAGCAGTTTCCAAATTCTATATAGTTGATTGTTCACAATATAATAAATAGATTTGGTGAGACTTCTGTTGAAGCATTGAAAGACTGGCAGGCACCGATTATTTCTTTTGGGGGGCTGTAATGTCAAGAGTGTGTGAAGATGTCGTGAAAGCTCTGTTGTGCCTCTATCTACTCTGCTTACTCCTCCATCTACTTCATGCTAAACCTTAACAAAACTTCTTTCCTTGCACATACGTGAATACAGGAGACTAACTATTTTAAGAGCTTGTCACTATGTGACGAAGTTGAAATTCTGCTCTATTTGCATGACCAGAACAAAAAAAAAAATGAAAATATATGACACATACAGTTGAAGAACATACTAAGTATTGGGAAATTTAAGCCAAAAACCAGGAGTATCCCGGAAACGATTAACTCCACACACACGCGCGCGTGCACGCACGCACATATATTCACAAAATGTATCTGATATAAATGTTGTGTTTTAAAGAGATATGTATTTTATACTTAGTGAGATTATGTTTATATCTTAAGGGCGCCGGTCCCCATGACCGCGCTCGCCAAGGCGTCTCGCTTTGGTGCTTCGTAGCGCTGGGAATCGTGGGTTCGAGTCCCGCCTTGGGCATGGGTGTTATATGTTTGTGTTTATGTGTGTGTTGTAAAAGTAAGAAAACAGCAATCCAGTAATAATACAGAAAAACAAGGTAAAAAAAAAGGTAAATAAAAATAGGGTATACAGTGCCGGAGTCCCGATCAGACTCCGGTACCGTTAAAAAAAAAAAAAAGTGGATTTCAGAGATTCCTTCCAGAATATTCAAGATATATGTTTAATTTCTTGAAGATATCGACAATATCTCAAACATACGTTATTTTAACAATATTTTACACAATATCAAGAATTTCGAAACATTGTCCATGCAAAGGGTAGTTTTAGGGGGACTTGTTTTTAATATTTGTGTCACAACATTGGAAAATGCTGACTTAAATATCAAATTTGGCATTTAACGGAACTTTCGTTTTTGAGCTATGCTATTCTCTGACGGACACACAGACACACACGCGCGCGCACGGAACTTTTTCAAAAAATATTTTCTTTTATTCAGGGGACGTAATAGCGTGTATTTCCAGTGAAATCTTTCTTCAAAATTTTCATTGAAGCATAACATATCTCTACCTACTTTGTGTATGGTAGAGAAAGTAAAAATTAAGTGAACTTCATTTCACAATAAGAAATTACACTAATTCACTGACCAACAAATGTAATCAAGTGTTTGACAGTGTAGTTAAAACGTGTGAACCTCTGCTTCCTTTAGAGTGGGAAACATAGGCCGATGGATTTTTCGAGTGTAAACAACCTTAGCATGGCCTCGTTCGAACGGAAGAAAAGCCAGTAGTCCCGTGTCGTAGATTTACGGCAACTAAGGAAATCTCAAGCCTGATAAAGAGGCCCCTGAAGAAAATCAACGGTGTTTCACGCCCAATATAGAATAACAGCAGCTAAGTTGGGATTACGATGAACTTAACTTAACGTGGTGGAGCGTAATATGAAGTTAAGAAATGCTGCTAAACTGAAGACCTATTAGCATGCGCTTTAACTAACGTTACAGAATACCATTGATTGGTAGTTTTTATTACTTCAGGTTACTGCTTCACGCCGATTGGTTCTAATTACCATACGACCTCACTTAATTTAACGGTAAAGAAAAGTTTTATATTGCCAAACTGATAAATTACGTTAAGCTACATTAAATAAACACTAAATGACTCCATTTAATACAATGTGTAAGAATTTCACGTTATGCTACGTTAAGATAAACCACGTTACGTTAAATTCATCGCAATTCAGGTATTAAAGAGCTCAATTTAATTATAATTTACTGTATGTACTTAAGTTACATAATGTTCATTTATTTCAGTCGTCCACCGTGATGTAATGGTTATCCTACTAATTTCATATACCCAAGGTTGCGGGTTCAAACCTGGCGGAGGACGATGGATTTTTTTCGGGCATAATAATCCTTAGCATGGCTTCTTTCGGAAGGGAATTAAAGCCGTTGGTCCCGTGTCGTAGATTTACGGCACGTAAAAGAACTTCAAGCCTGATATAGAGGCCTCTGAGCACAATTAAGCGGCCTTTTACGCCCAGTATAGAATGGGACGCTGGGAGCCACAGCGGTTAAAGAGCGTCCTTAAATAAAACTCCGTTTCATTTTCATTTTTCAATTATTTGTTTTCTAATTTTCCCGCACTCTCCAAGTTCATTTCAAGCAGTCCCCCTCTAGAGCACCACAAATGCATGGAATGCACTACATGCTTGTTCTATCGTTGTGGAGGGACTTAAAGGTCATACTGTACCTGCAACTGTTATAAATTTTAAAAGTATGGTTTGTACTTTAAATGCCATGTTATATTCAGAAAGTGTTTCATTATCGAATGGTCCGCTGCTTCATCTACAGTTTCGTTTGATCAATGTTTAACCTTTATAAAGGTGAACTAGACCATTACCTCAACGCCTACTTAACGGTATTAGGTGGGAGAGTTCGCTTGGTAATATACGAGCTCCCAGTGCCGTTTCTCTACAAGGAGCATTAGTAATAACTAGATCCCGGATGTTTAGGCCTATAGGCAGGCATATAGACACTAAAAATAGTAAAAATAGGCAGTGAAATAGGCATTTATTAATCAAGGAAACAGACAAATCCTTAATAACCATCTCATATGTTCTCACTTTTCTTTGTTATATGACACAACAAGATGCTCTTTTAGGTTCTCAACGGACATACTGAGCCGACTGACAGAGATAGGTTTTTCATGCTGGAAAAAGCCTTGCACAGATCCAGAGAAAACTGACATTGTTTACAAGTTGATATTGATATTAAACAGAGCTTCTTCTGCCCGCTGATTTTAATAATTCCAGTCTTATGCTTTGCTGTTGCAAAACGAAGTATAAAATACCTTTTCTCATGGTTAACTGTTTTTTCACAAACCTTGCACAGTACCATCGGTAGATAGCGTATCTGAACCGAATTCGCGGACGGACATAACCATGCAGTTTACTACTTAACTGTGTACTCACTTTCGGCATGATAAATGTTGCAATAATCACGAAAACTGCAGATGGAATTGTTTAATACAAGTTCAGTCTCAAACTAACAGAAGCCGGCCTGGGTAGTGTGGTGGTAGCGTGTCTGACTCTCATTCAAAAGGTACTGAGTTCGAATCTCGCGTACGGTGAGTTACCCGGATAAGGTTTTTTTTCGGGGTTTTCCCTTGTCCTGAAAAGACGAATGTCGAATAACTTTAAGATCCATGGACCACGAGATCATTTGAGCATCATTTCACTAATTTCATTCATCGTCCGATATGACCAACTAGGTTAAAGGACGTTAAGCCACCCTGAGGCCTGAGTGTGTTTACTTTCTTTCAGAGATCGGGAAATCCCGAGAAGAGATTAGAGAGTTCGAAGTACGCAATAACGGGATCTGAAGAAAAAGGTAACTTAGCAGAGCTACCTGGCTTGAAAAGGGATGAATTGACCATCTGGTGAGGGAGGCGAATAATCCAATTCTTACAAAAGTCACTTGCAAACATGCATCCCTTTGTACACCCTCCACGTAATACTTTTTTTCGCTGGTAAACTCCGAAGTAACCTGTTATATTGTCTAAGCACTTCTTGGAAATATATGTATTGCTGGAGAATAAAATTCTCAGCAAATATCTGTGTGAGGTGAATACATATTTTTAATTCGTACAACCTTTATTTTTTGTTATTTGATATAATCCGTACGCCGGTTTAAAAATGCGTTTTGCCTAACATCCGGGCTCTAGTAATAGCGTTCTCGTACTAGCCCGATGTGAATAGCATTAGAGAACATGGCCCAATGAAAAGAGTTGGTAACAAGTACGAGGGCTGTTCAACAAATACGGAGAATGGTGTTTGTTACTTCATTTCAATGTTATTTACATAATTTTTTTTCAAATCATTCCCGTCCCTCTTCAATGCTTCTTCAGCAACTCTGCCAGTCCACGAAACATGTGTAGCCATATTTTGCCAGATCCATAAGAGTCGCTTTAATTTTTTGAGCACTGCTACAGAACTCTCACATCGAATACCCCGAAGCTTTAGCTTTAGTAATGTGTTCCATTCACACGACTTTTTCTACATCTCTGTACCAAATTATTGTTTATAAGCTTGTTCCTCTATCTACTCCTTGCTAACCGAGATAACATTAGCAGAAAAGGTCTTTTTACTTAATTCCTTATAAGTTGATGGAAAATAAGGGGAAGCCGTTTCTTCACGTGGCCAGGAGTAGACAGGTTACAGTATGAGAAATTATTTTAAAACTAAAACCAATAACAAGGAATACCTCGAAAACGGTTAACTGTAGGAAAAGATGTATATGAGATAAATTGTATGTTTCAAGGAAATGTACATTTTTGGTGTTGTAAGTTTTTGTCTCTCTCTTACGGTTTACCAGTTATGCAAAATTCAGAATAATTCAATCAGAATAAAAATATCTTCAAAGGCTATTCCCAGAAACTCCAAGATATAAATTTTATTTGTAATCTAAATAGTTTTAATACGTGGTATTTTAATCAAAATCGTTACAGCCATTTTTGAGGAAAACAACATTTTCAAACACTTTTCCATGGGGGAAATTTTCTTCAAAATCTTTGTGTCGCATTTTTGGAAGATACAAAATGAAATACCAAGATTGGTATCTAACGGTCTTTGAGTTTTTGAGCTATGTTGTCCAAATATATACACAGGAACCCAAAAATATATTTCCGGTGAAATATCGGTATCGAATATTTGGGTGGCGTGCAATACTTCCTCTATACGCTATATATAATACGTGTAGAGACAGTAACAATAAAATGGTGCAAGATTGGGTTATAATGCGGGTGCGACACACAGAAGCTGCAAGACGTGATTTTCATTGCCACCCAGTCCGAGAAAGTTCTGGTCATTTCTTTGCAAATATGCTTTCTCACTTTAACCAATATGAAATCCTCAAACCGTCACAGTCACAGAAGCTGTGTTGATGTGGACTTCAGTCACAGCAGAAGCCGAAAATCCAGGCCCACCTGACTTATTACAGACAAGTCGGCCTTCTTTGAAATCGAACGAGATGGTACATAAAATAGTGCATCTTCACCGTACTACCTGTCTGACGAGAGAATGTAGTTGTTAGGGGAGGTCACTGGTGTAGCATTGCACAGTTTAGAGAAGGCTGGAATATAGTGCAGCACAGTCTGTCCATCAAAACATCAGCACAGCGTACGTAAACAGGAATAAACTAAACGATCCACAACAGGTTACACTTGCGGTTTTCTTTACTGCTAATGAATATTACTTTTCAAATGTTTAAGCGTATGACTACGCGCAGCGGTATTTCAATGTTGACTTTATTTGAACCCGTTCACACTGCTGCATTCCAGTACTGTCGAACTGTACAGGGCATGCACGGGGTGTGATGACGTAATACCGCTTATCTCATTGTATTTACGCTAGTTTCCACTCGTGGCCGTTTCCATTCATTCTTCGGACCGGTATTACGTTTGCTGCAGCTTTACGTAAGATTCAGTGTCTATGTATTTAACTAAAACAGAATTGTCGCTCCGTACTGTTCCACTAACGTCACCTCCACATTTTTGGTATGCGAATGTAAGTAGAGTCTAGAAAATAAAGCATCACTACTAACCTACACATCTCTTACCTTGCAAAGAAGTTGATGGTAAATGCTGAAATACAACGTATGACTACCTTAAAATAAAGATGTATGACATCTATTTCTTGTAAATGAAGTTGATCCTTCTATTTTTGGAGCGGCAAATCTATCGATAATATCGTCACGTTATTTTTTTTTTTTTTTTTTTTTGCTTAAAAGCAAGCAGGTCGTCTTCTTAGCGCAATGGTAGCGCACCTGCTTGCCAAGTGGAAGACCTGGGTTCGATTCCCTGTTTTTATTAGATAAACGAGTTTAGGCAATAAACTTATTATTTAAACAGGCAAGGAAGATACAATTTTAACATGTTGAAAAATCATCACTATTATTGTGTATAATAACCGGTATAAATTTCAATAAGGTATGTTATATATTGTGGATCTCCAACTTTCACAGATACACCACATAAAACGATTTTCCATTTATCTGGAGCGTGAAAGAGTAATATTTGAAGAGTTATTTGTAGAAACACAGATGCGCTGCGGATACGTGTGCAACTGGCATTCGGGAGGTCATGGCTTCGATTCCCGTGGAAGACCTTCATGTCTCATAGGTTTATTCGGGGTTTTCCCTGGGTCGCAGACAGATGATGGGAACGTCCATTACATTCTCCGAATTTCCTGTCCATCATTTCATGTTCTATCACTTCCTTGTTAACTATTTCAAGATTGAAGCATCAGGTGAAGGTGTTCGGCGGGTTGGGGCTGGGCGGTGGCTTTAACATAGTGAAAGTTTACTTCTGACGTTGTCGCGGAACCATTCCATCGGGATCCACCTTAGTGTGCTATCGGGTCCCTTAGGGTAACCCCCGAAGGCGCGGGGCTGGTGAGGGGTCCAGGAGACGTCGGGGCGTTTGATCTGGAACCATTAGGGACCGTCATGCATGCACCCTGTCATCCTGCTCGGGTCACCCTTTGGGTCTCTCCCCTCATCCCTCCCTTCCTGAGGTCATGTAAGTTCCAAAAAGTCCCAAAGGCGTATCTGCAATGCTTTTCCACCGGACCGTGAACCGTCCGTGATTTAATCCTTATTTCTACAACACCGATGGAGATGACCTCGTGGTGACGTGGGATGCTTTTTCCAAGGACTGGGAACCCATCCATGAGTTACATCTTATTTCCGTAAAACTGAAGGACATAATAACCTCGTGGTTACGTGCAATGCTATTCTCCAGGACCGGGAACCCGTCCATGAGTTACATTTTATTTCCATAAAACCGAAGGAGATAACCTCGTGGTTACGTGCAATGCTTTTCCCCAGGACCGGGAACCCGTCCGTGAGTTAAATCTAAGTCCTTATTTCTACAAAACCGAAGGAGATGACCCCGTAGTGACGTGCGGGGCTCACATGCGATAGATCTTGGGTTCGACTCCCGTAAATGGTCACTGCGACTATGGAATTTTCGAGGTTTCCCTGGTTGGTTAGCTGAATGCAGAATGACTTCTCTTCTACCACGGATTTTTTTTCATTTTCTATCATAACGGTTCCTCTTTCGTATCTCGGTTATACTTAAGTACTGTACAGTGTGGATCGTTCTAGTAAAGCTGGAGTAGACGCTTGTGTGTTGGAAGGATCTTTTCCGTTCTTCCTGATGGCAGAATTCTCGGAGCCTCCTCATGTGTTTCAAATTTTCCCGGTTCCATTAGAGGAAAACTTTCTCAGCTCTTTAGAGTGACCCAGTTATCAAGCTTTGAATCGTTAGAGAACCTCTTCACGCGTCTCTGTCAGTCGACCTGCCTACGGCCTATAGCCTCCTGTGATTCTTTCACCCCGGCCATTTCTGGTGGGCACGGTAATTAAAGATCCGCGATAGGTCGAAATTCGTTGTTTCCCCTCCGTTGTGACATTAGTTTGTAATAGCTTCTTGTGGTTTGATACTAATATTAATAACTAGTTTTAAAAATAAATCAGAATTATAGCAACAACACTGATGTAAGTATTAAAACGAGGCATTTAAAAGATATGTTAACATTATTTTAACAAAAAAGAATATATACTTACTAATATATGTATACTTAAAACTACACATTAAAATCTAATATGTAAAAATGCTGGTAATAGTAATTCATATCATTAGCATTTTACTATTTATTATTGTTATTTTAACTACACTATTTATGTCTAACAAGATACTGGACATAGTAGTGAAACATACTTTCAAATCCCAATATAAATACTGTTATATGTATCAAACTTAAATTCAGTTAAATGGAATATCTCTGTCTCTATCTACTCCATGCACATGGTATAAATACTCAGTTGTTATAATTTTCAGCTTGAACACATCCTGCGTAGAATTGTCTCCGTATCAGAGTGCATCATTTAAAGCCTTTAGATTCTCATGGGTCCAAATTTCTAAGGAAAATATGATTTCAGTAAAATTAAGATTTTTGCTTCTTGTAATAGCGTGCCATAATTAATAAACTAATGGTCAGACAACAACAATATGTTGTATCAGATATACTAAATGCTGATACATACGTAATTTGAATTCTCTGTTTTTAATAGGATAAGCGTTACATGTTTTAAATATCAGAGATTTTTCGGAACATGTTATAACTATGCAGCAGAAAAAATGGGCAACAAGAAACTTTTTTGTTTTGGGTTTAAAACATTGAGAACTTAGCGAGAGAAATGTTAACAAAAGTTGGAGAAAGTTGTTTAAAACCTGAGCTTCTAGCACTTATTGTGTGTAATAATGAATAGTCGTGTATCCATTCAGCAGGTAGCTAACAGTTCGCGTACAATGATAAAAGTTAAAGTTTGTAAGGAAGAGTTTATTAAGTGGAACACCGTGCCAAGGCGGCCCCAGTTCGATCCTAAGCGACCGCATGTGGGATTTGTGATAGACACAAAACGGCGTAGGGGCGAATTTTCTCCGGGTTCTCCTGTTTCCCCCGCCATCACTTTCCACTGGTGCTCCATCTTCATTGCATATATTATCAATGCATCGCCTGCGATGCCATAGCAGTTTAAATGACCGATAAACACTATGCGAGATTAATGCAGGTTATTTTGTATTTTACGTACATATTTATAGTTATAAAAGGAGAAGCGTGGAAGAGATTAAAAGTTTGTCAAGTAAGAAGAAACTAAAATAATGATGAATGCGTTGGATTATTCAGGTCAAGTGATTGCTAGCAAGAGAATAAAATAAAAATAAATACATCTGCAAAGCTATCAACGCTGGTACCTGTTTCCTATATCAGGACGTACTAACCGCAGCAGATTTACATTTTTTATATCCTTTACCCATTTTTATACAGAAAATTAAATTAAAACTAATGTAACGAATTCTGAAAAACGCAACTAAAATGAAATCGCTTGAAACCAGGGATATCCCCGGAATAAATGAAACAAGCAAAGCAACCAGGTGTTCAGAAACAGTACTGTACAGGATGAAAAGTAACGGGTGAAAGGGCCTGTAAGGACGTCATTAAATAGAAAGCTAAAAGGGACAAAAATAAGATGGTTTAAAGCAATACAATGGAATAGAGCAAAAAAAAAAAAAAGTGCGGTGCGTCCTTCATTCTTTGCTGTTCTAAAACATGCCATCCATCTGAATGTAATTTTGTCAAGAGTAAACCATGATGATGCCCTAAAAATTAGAATCTTCGTCATTTTAGATCTCCATATTTGATATTTATATGCCTATAAATACGTATTTCGATGCACTAAATTTCTAAAGAGCAGAGATACAGAGCAGGTGGAAAATAAATGTATTGCAATATCCTTAAATAGCAATGCAGATATTTCAATAATTTGTGATATATAAAAGACAAGGTGACATTGAATCAGTTGAACTATAGGAGCTTAATCGGCCGTGCCGTGGCCGAGTGGTTAGACCACTCGTGTCTCACCTAGGCGACCCAAGTTCGATCCCAAGCGACATCATGAGGGATTTGTGGTGGACAAAGCGGCGCATGAGCGGGTTTTCTCCGGGTTCTCCGGTTTCCTCCACCATCGCATTCCACCAGTGCTTCATCTTCATTCCATGTATCATCAGTGTTATGATAGTGTCATGGCCAACGATACCATTTGTAGCAAAAGCGAGCATTAAATACTACGAAAAACGGAACACCAGAGTTATAACGTACGTAGAGTACATGTAGCAACAGTGTACTCCATTTAACATGTCTTGTAAGATTAAGACGCACTTTAGCCAAGCGGAATATTTTAAATTTAAGTCTCCTTAGCTTAGTCTCGTTACCTACTAACACCCGACTATAATCAAGTATTATATTTGCTGTCGTAGGATAGGATAGCTTGCGGAAGAGATTCGGCAACCCCACCTAGAAGATTTGATGTATCTTGTAGCGTTATAGAGCCCCGCGTTTGGAAACCATATGCGGTGTTAATATGGTGTTGACGTTAGATGTTATATGCAGGGTTGCCTCTTACACCACATTAAAACACCTTATGCAATGAGCGCAAATTGGAGTCGTTGACCAGACTCACTCCTCTACTTATGAGTAGACCCACTTACCTGGTACGGTGAATCTACTACCGGTAATTTTGCCTCGGTGTCGCTCAATCGGCACGATAATTGACTCACCCGGGGTGGTAAAGAAAATGGGGGTAGTTCAGGAGTGGTCTTATAATAATTAAAAGTTGTATACTTTGCTTGAGTTTATTCCTTCCTAGAAGAGACGAGACCAACACATTTGCCTTATAATAATGCTCACTTATACACCTGTTACGAATTCTAGTAACTTGGCTGAATACACGTAATATATTCGTACTCGTCACTGGCTTTGTGTCTAACTTTATATGAAGTACTTAACTTCAGCCCGACGACCGACCACATAAAAGCTACAGACAACTTTCATGAACAGGTCAGAACAGAGCTCCCAAGGTGCCTTCTTGGGCTCTTTATATACACAAATTACTGGCATGGCGGCCTCTTTCTGATTGGACAGAAAGGCCGCAAAATTGACGTCAATATTTCCCAAGAATCAATTTCCTTATCCCAGGATGCATTGTAAACCTCACGTGACAATCTTAGTACAATGAAGAATTACCATCTTCCATATTTTTCAGTTCACCCCCGACCTAGCTCAAGCGTACCTGACTTGACAAGAGTCCTTTCTGACAAAAGAGCTTCTCATCCCCCTTGACTCTCTTGGTGTCAGCTTTCTTCTCCAGCTGAATTTTTCAGTTAATTACATATATTTATAGTCTTTTAATTTTAGATTGCTAAATAATTAATAACTAATAATTGTAATAGGGGAGCTAATTAACGGACTCAATCTATACCACGTACGAGGTAGTCGCTGCATGAAGGATGCGGTGATAAGAGACGGAGGGTAGCCAATCCAAGGAGTCATAACGAAGCATAGAGCAGATTTCTTACCATTATATGACTAGTAAAAATGGTGGCCTACCTTTTTACAGATGTTTAACCTCCATTTATCAATTCATACCTTCAGATAAGGTGAATCAAATGGGCGGAACACCACTCAAATGAGATCGTGATTCTTTGAAATGAGAATTTCTCAACTCTAGTCTTAGGGGAACGAAGAAAAACACCGGGTATAATCACACCTAGGCAACTCACCCTATTGGAAATGATCTGTGACCTCTGATATTGAAAGGTAGATACACTACTTCCCCAATAAAGAGCCGATCTAATAGGGCGGTTGTAAAGACATTGGATAAACAATTATTCGTAATGAATGAATTTAAGTTTTATAATTCTGTTTATTCTTTAGGTTAAACACTCTGTAATATAATTTATAACACCATAAAATGAAAGTTTCATCGGTGATATCTGCTTAGGGATAACGATCTGTGAAAATAGACCAAAAATGGCCTTCGTTCATAAAGATGGAGCTTAGTGTTATCAAACACTATAAACTCCCTATGTTAATCCATGTAGTTTTTATAGCCATAACACCTTTAAAGCATGTCTTAGAGCGATTAAAATGCACTTTATTTGTACGTCTATATTCCTATAAAACTATAGTGATAGCTATAGGTTATAGTTAAAGGCGAACTAACAATTTAAGAGAGGACTAAGGTCTCTTAAAAGACTTAATTAGTTTTAGAGGATCAAAAAGAGAAATGGGATGGTCTCTGTACCTATATCCTAAATATCTATGCTGATCTATTGCGCACTAACACTCCCCAGGAGGAAGGGCTGAAGTGAGGGAACCATAGTAGGCCACAGGCATCAGGTACATAGGCCAGAGTGCCCCGCGGTAGTCCCTGAATGTTGGACTGATAGTTCTTCATTTCGTCACCGGGAGCGCCACACAGCCGCCAACATCATGCGTTTCGGGAGTTCGCAAGGCCCGCCCTGCCCCCACGGGAACTTCTACGGGGATCATGGGTTCAAGTCCCACTTTAGGTGTTTATGTGTAAATGTGTATATGTAAAAACATTATGTAAACAACTAGCAGTTGGAAACTGCTAAAAAGGATAAAACAATAGGGGAAAAAAGGAACACATCACCGGATTAAAAAATAACGGTGCCCTAAGAGTGAGAACACCAATCACAAGGTGCATGCATCCACGTGCCATCTATCAGCACTAGCGCACACACACACACTGAAAGGCGAGATGGAAATAACACGAAAGGGAACCAGGAAAAGGAAATCGTGGAGAGTAAGAACCCAGGAATTCGCCTAAGTGACAAGAATGAACCACGAGGAACCTTAGTCAGAGTACGCAGTCGACAGGGATCGAACCCGTGACCTTCTGAATGTGAGTCGCTAACGTTATAGCAGCATTACCTCGCTCGGTAATTGATGTAAATCAATGGGATGTTGTGTACCTGCTTATAAATGGGAGAATAATAAATATCACATGCCATTTTGTAAGCACGCTTAGTTGTGGTGTTATTAAAAATAATATTCAGCTTGTGTAAATTTTTATATAAAATTTCAGTTTTCATTATTGACATTTATTTTGTTCCAAACTAATATGATAACTAAAAATTAATCCTTACAATTTAGTTATAAACTATTAAAGAGTTCAACTATAAAATGTTACTTTTTACTTTCTCTAGAACGTATTACAATGTACATAGTAGACAAAGAAAGCATCGTATTAAACCCAAAACTTCGGTACCAAGATTTCACAGGGAAAATAGGTTTTGTGACGGAAATACATGTTTTGGAACCCCCTGAATAAAAAAAAATTAGAAACAGGTCCGTGTGAGTGAGTGCCTGCTTCTGGCTGGATGTGTGTCTATGAGCAGCATAACTCAAATCCGAAAATTCTGTTAAATACAAAACTCGGCTTTTAAGTATCTTCCAAGGATACGACACAAAGACTTTCGGGAAAATCCCCCCTTCCCAATACCCTTTATGTGGAACATTTTTTTGAGAATTTTGATTTTCTCAGCAATTTTGGAAAAAAAATTTCACACGTTTTAAATATTTTCATGACAAATTAAATGTACATCTGGAAATAGCCTCAGAGGACAGTTCAAGGTAGATATTTACTTACAATAACAATTTAGATCTTGTTAAAACACACAATGTAAGCATTTGTCTTCTGAGTTAACCATTTGCGAGATATTCCTTGTTATTAGTTTCAATTTTAAAATACGTATGTTTCTCATACAGGAAGTCATCCGTGTTTCTTTTGTTTTACTCCTTGCCAGCAAAGAAGCGAATTCTATTGACAAAGATATAGCAATAACTTTTAAAGCATTTGACTATCGCTTTAGCCTATTTGATTCCTTTAATCCCTTCTATTTACAAAGTAGAAAGTAGTAAGACAATTTCTGCTCATGTTTATCTCAGCATGATATAGATAAAAGAATAATCTCTAATAAGATTTTTTTGTTGTTTTTTGGTTTTTTGATTTCTTTGGAGCATAAGTAGAGATATTCATGTGGATGCAACACATCATATTTTTTTTCCAAGTTAATTGCATCTTATGAAGTAAATTTTCAAGAAAGTAAAAAGTAATAAAAATTAATATCTCTGGAAGTGATTTAGAAATAGGCACGTAATTTGGTATATATATTATGTGTGACAACCTGATTGGGTAATACGCCTTCAAATTAATCGGTCTGAGATTGTGAATCACTTAATTTTAACAGATGGATATAAATAATGTATCAATATGGACACTTTTCAAACGAGGAAAATAGACACAGTTCAACGAACACAGCCTGTTCTGTATATGCTATCCATATTATGAAGAAAAAAAACCATCTGCTGTGCCCTATTCTCATTACTTTCTCTACATCTCTGTAACAAATTATTGCTAGTAAGTTTATTGTTCTACTTACTTTATGCTAATCGTGATAAACATTAGTTGAAGTGGTCTTATTGCTTAGTTCCTAATACGTAGAAGGGAAAACAAGGGAATACACTAGAGTAAACCAACATTAAAATGTTTTAAAAGTGGTTTCTATTGGACTAAAATGCATTTCTTTGCTTGGCCAGGAGTTGACAAGTTTCCTTATGAAAAATAAGTATTTTAAAACTGAAATCAATAACAAGGAATATCTCGAAAACGGCTAACTCCATGAAAAAGATGTATATTACATAAATTATGTGTTTTAAGGAGATCTACACAGTTTGTCTATTTCTCACGGTTTACCAGCTACGCATAACTCAGAAAAAATCTTCCAGAAAATTCAAGATCTACATTTTGTCACGTATATATCTTAGATATGATTTTAATAAAAAAACGTTAGAACCATTTTGAGAAAATAAAAAGTAAAGAGTAGTTGGGGTGGGGGGATTTTTTGAAAATCTTCGTGTCGCATCTTTGGAAGTTACCAAACCTAAATATCAAGATAGGTATTCAACGGACTTTTCGATTTTGAGCTATGCTGCCCACAGACACACTGGGAAATGTTTATAAACAAGTTTTTTTTTATTCAGAGGGTCCCAAAACATGTATTTCCGGTGAAATCTCGGTATCGAATTTTTGGGTACAATACAATACTTTCGCTGTACACTGTACATAATACGTGTAGAGAAAGTAACAATGCCAGGAGGATTAGGGATTAGGTTTTTCTATGTTTTAATACTAAATCAACATTTGTATATCCAAATACCTAGGAATTAAGCCTTAAAAGGACTTGCATACATTTTCTGCAACTATATTTATCGTATAACGAATTTAGGATAGATTGAGAGCTAGAAATACCTTCTGAAAATAACATGTAGGAAGCTGCATTTTGATAACGTATGTTTGCACAATCCAGCACCCTCTACATACGAATATATCGACAGCTTAGCTCCCGCTGCTTCTGCCTCAGGCTTTACGTATTAACTGCGACCTACGCATCATTTCATTCTGGCAGTAGCTGTTGTCGAGTTCCTAGAACAATTGTTTCCGAACAAGAGTTTAGTGCCTACAACTATTATTGGCTGTTTGCTGTTGTTTTGATAAAGCTTTTACGTAAATACATGTTAAAACAAAGAGTTATATTTCGCTAGTCTCATTTGAAAGAACGGTGAAGTTAGAGGGAGAGTTTAAAGTAATTGGAAAGTATGCTATATTTACAAAGGTGCTGTACGAAGTACATGTAGAGTCAATGAACTGAGGGCTGGCTGCGCCGTGTTTTTCCTGTCCGAGACATCGGCGCTTGTTGCCGTCTGCCGCTATCATAGAATGGCGGATATGCAATACCACATCATAAAACTACTTTTAAAGACTTTTATTACCACTTTTATAAAAGTATAAGCTGAAACTGTCCCAGTCATTATCCATACATTTTTGGCACCTCTTTAGAAAGCTATTCATCACTCGGTGTAGTTCACAGTGAAAAACTGCTGGCATTTCCTGACGGATATTTTGTTTTAATTGTTCTAGGGTGTGTCGGTTTGTGTTGTCCACTTCATATTTTAATTTAAACCAGAAATAGAAATAGCAGTGGGTTAGATTGGGGGACTGAGGGGACCACATATCTCGAAGAATAACTCTATCCTCAAAAACACTTTCAATTGCTGTTCTCATCGAAATATTGCCTTAGCCTGAGTACTTACTGTGGCCTGATATTTATTTTAAAGTTTATGGATTGTTATACGGTCTGAAAAGTTTATACCTGGAAATTTTTTGCACATTGTACTTTCACTTGACGACCTGACTGAGTTAACACATATTAATTAGAAATAAATACACTCTGTGTAGTAGAAAACATCTACTGAACCATAATATACTTTGTAACTAATTACAGGACAAAATAATAACGTACTGTTAATAATTGAACAGCACCGTATCACTGCCAACTCGATACTGCACTTCCAGAGCAGAGTGTGACCTTGTTTACAGCAATGGTGCGGAATAATGAGTCCACACGCCCAGTGGGAAAATACAGCGCAGGCGGCGCCCAGTTCATTGGCTCTCCCGGTGTTATCAATACCTTTATAGGTGCATGACCTCTTTTCAATGCAAAGCCGAGGGTCAGAAAGTACAAAGCTAAAGAGGACAGTAATTTTAACAAATTCCACACGGTAAAACAAATTACCTGTCCAGAAGTTGGCTCATTATTGTAACAAATGTCTTTATTGGCTCAAAACCTTTTATAAATAAAGTCTTAAATTCACTGCTCGATGTTTAGACGCGTAGACAGTTTACAACTGCACGTCATCCATGGCTCGCGCACCACTGCGCGCTAACTTTTCAGTCACTTACGACTCAGTACAATTCACAACAGAACACGACACACACCGGCTCGCAATTATTCCTTCATTTATAGCTAGAAAATGACATCACAGAACTTTATGGTAGCTTGTGGAAACTGAAGTTCTGGAAGAATCTAGATTGTACCAGACGTGTGGCCTTATGAAGTGTCTGGTTTCCGTCGCGCCGCACTGCCTCGTTTACCACTTTCCAGCTCCACCGCCAAATACTAGAGTGAACGTGAAAGCGGCCACAAACATGGACGAGATTGTCACAATATGTAAAAGTGAACTAATCAAGGCATATAATTTTGTGACACTCGGTGTCATCCGCAATCATATCCTCCAACGTCATATGCGGGAGTTAAAATGAAAATGTGTTTTATTTATGGGCACTTCTTAACTGCTGTAATGCTCAGTGTACCATCTTATAGTTTGCTCAGAGGCCTTTTAATTAGGATTCCTTTGCTTGCCATAAATCTACTAAGCGGGACCATCGGCTTTACTTCCCTTCCGAAGGAAGCCATGCTAAGTATTTTATGAACTAAAAAAAGCCATCGCCTTCCGCTGGGTTTGAACTTGTGACCTTGGAAACTAGAAGCTAGTTGTTACCTCTATACCACGGAGGATGACTGTGGGAGTGGTCGGACTTTAGGACAACACATGCTAAGAGAATAGCAGCTCCTTCAACAGTAGGTAAACAGAGGAATAAAACAGGAGGACGGGTTAAACCTTGCATACTTCTTTCTCCTTGCGCGATGCATCATTTGCACGGACAAAGAATCGCTTAGAGTTCGGGTAGCGTAGCTAAACTTCCTCCTTAGTCAATAACAGCAGATATTCGGAGATCTCAGCTACTTATCAAGTATGGAATAAGAAGTCCGAGTAGACTGTTGCTACATAATAGTTTGGTCGTTCTCCTAGTACTGAAGGCAGAATAAAGTGCTGCAATAGTCCACTCAACGGAAGGTTTTAAGTATAGAGGAGCAGAAGAAGAAGAAGAAGAAGATGAAGAAGAATAAATAGTAGTAGCAGTGCTGGCAGTAGTGTTTGAAATGTGGGTACTGCTATTTATTATGCACTTAATATTACATATTTAAAATTTGACCAAAATTGTGAAATATTAAGAAATTGTTTTTTCCATAATAAAATGACGCGTATTCTAAACTTAAAGAAAACAGATCATCTTTCCCACTTAACGCACTCTAGTTACCAATTAACTGAAGCTTTAAATGGTTAGACGCATGGTTATCAATTGGCACTCCCAACTTTAAACTTATTTTCTAGCATACTTTAGCCCAACAATTTTCATACTTCAAATATTCCACTCAGGAGTTTATTTACTAATTTGCTTCCAATCTATTATACTGAATTTCTGAAGTACATTAAAGAAGATGGTTTATTTAAAGTACATTATTAAACAAAAGGACTTGATAATAGATCAACAGAAGGATTACATTGACGCCATAAAGCTTCAAATTCAGCTATTATGTACTTCGGATTGTGATACTCAGCATACAAAACAGAAAGACTCAAATCTTTTCACAGATAAACATGGAACATTTAACGGCTCAACTACAAGAACCTCGGGAAGTGATTGAGAGAAAGATGTGTGTGATGTTGTTGTAGTCGGTTTAATCCGACAGCATAAGGACAGATTAGAAGACAAAAGGGACGAGCTTAAGACGAGGTCTAAATCAGGTTGTGCACATGCAGTGAGTGACTCCATGGCACAGCTCACTAAGAGCCTTGGCCTACCGCCCGGCCGCTGCGTACCCCAATCTCGGTCCATTACAGACGTCATGGATGGGGTGCAGCGCAAACTGGAGCCGCTACTTCTCCATCAAGTTGTAACGGGATTTTTATGCGTTATTACCCCGTATTGTGAGGTTATATGGAACGAGGCTTTATATGGTGGTGGTTTGTGGTTTACACCGCACGTCGGACAGTCATATGTAAGAGGAATTTTACGTTGTTGAGTTTTACGCCTTAACGTGGGTGCTTAGGTGCGGCGTACCGAAGTGTCACTTCAAATCAACTCCACTACACTCACACACCCGGTACTGAAGCTCTTCTTGGATGGTAGCCACGGCGTTGCTCAGTCTTGCACGATCATTGACTCTCTCTGGCGTGGATTTGGAAGTGGGAGGTGTTGTAGGAGTGATATTTTAATTGTGAAGAAAACACTTGTGAACTTTTACGGTTATTTATTCTATAAGGAGATTCCAAAATAAGCACGTTGCTGTACACTGTTATTCTGCTGACTGGTACTCTTACCACTCTCTCACACGTACTCTCGATTACACTGTTTCTACGTTAAGTACATGGCACAATTCACTCTCAAGTAATCACGAGCCGACTATTAAATAGGTGAGCGACGTTTCTTTCATTCACTAACAGTGAAAGTTTTCACAAAGTTTTTTTATACAGAACGAGGACCTACCGCATCTCGTGAACAGATTCTTGGCAAAACGACGTTGCCTCTCGCGGGCGATTCTTAACAAACGACTTTGCCTCTCATGGGCGAATTCTTAGCAAAACGACGTTGTTTCTCACGGGATAGTTCTTAGCAAAAACGACCACGATGTGTCGAACCCTACTTCTTTTATACTAAAAACGGTGCCATGGTGGCTTCTTCCTGACTGGTTAGAAAGTCCGCCAAAATGACACCATCGTGACCCAAAAATCATTGCGAATCTCCCAGAATACGTCATAATAACCACGTGATACTACGAATATAAAGAAGAAGTCCCCTCGTGGGTTTTAAATTGGACTGCCCCTGTATAAGAAATTCGTACGTGACTTACACAAAAGAAGCAACTTCTCACCCCTCTCTACAGTCTGGTGCCAGGATTTTGTATAGCTTTCAAGTCAACAACTGATTTCTTGGTTCCTATACATACAAATTAATAAATGTTAATTTTATTTACTTATATACATCTAGAATGATTGGCCCCCAGGAAAAGTGCACCCCGGGCCAGGTCTCCCAGCGGGGGGAAAAATCCCCACGCCGGTACTGGGAATCGAACCCAGGTCTCCAGCTAGCCAAGCAGCAACGTTACCACCGCGCTAAGGAGACGACCCGCAGTACAATGGGAATATACAGAAATTAGTGGTAGTGTTAAACATGATAATCAATCTGAAGAAGACGGAAGCAAGTAACCTATAAAAGTAAGTTGAAAGCCCATACAAAAGAAACAATTTTTCATAGGTAATGCTGTTAAGCGCAAACCTGCCGTAGCTGATAAACTGTATTTCCTGTTTGTTTCGCGACTCGACCAAGAGATTGAATGCTCTGAGGTCCTTGAATACCTTAACGAACGTAAACGGGGCGACTATGTTGTAGAAACATTTAAAACTAAATATTCAAGCTATACTTCTTTTAAAATTAGTGTGCCCTCAGTATCATTTGAGGTAGACTGTACGCCGGAATTCTGGCCAAGTTGTTCTTTTATTAGTAAGTTTTACTTTCCAAAGGATTCTTTAAACTATAGGGTAGCCAAAGAAAAATCGACACCATAAATACTGGTGATATAAACTTTAATAACTCGAAGAACAAAATAAATTAAATTTTAAAATGGACTGTGTTAAATAAAATGGACAGTTTAATTGACATTGCTAACGATTACGATGCAGATATAATTTGTGTTGCTGAACATTGTTAAACATTTCTGGATTTTACTTGGAAAACTATTTCTGCAGACCAAGTGGTAAACATGGCGGCTCTGCAATATTTATAAACCTGTGCATGAATCCAGCCAATTAATTGACATAACTAGCCTAGTTGTTATAGACACTTTTGAATCCTGTTGTGTTTTTATTAAAAGTGTTAATCTTTTATGTGCTACTTCTTATAGATCACCCGGCATGCTAAGAACCTGTTTTAATGATTTTTTGCCGCTATGATTTATTGCAGTTAGTATTTAACCGCAAAATGGATATCAATATTGTTATTAGCGGTGATTTTAACATCAATTTTAATACCAAAAGTAACGAGTTAACTGATTTAATTATTGTGTTTGAATGTTTTGGGTTACGTTACTTGATTACAAAAACTACTCGACCTGCGTCGGGTTATTGTTTGGATAATGATTTTACTTCCATACCCCACGACAAATATTTTTCAGAAGTTATTCCTTGTATATTTTCTGACCATAATCCAATATTATTCTCAGCTAATATTGATCATGATGACAATAATTTGCCAAGAAATTAATAACGGTATGGGACACTAATAATCGTATCGTATTTTTTTTTTTTTTTTTTTGTATTTACTCATGAATACCAACTGGATTTAGTTGTACAGTATAGTTAATTATGTTAATATTTCTACATGTTTTTAAACAGTTTTTATGAGGCTGTTAACATGTCCTTTCCCTTTATAGCTTTTAGACCCAAACTGCATAACAAATGTAGCAATTAAAATTGGTACAACGATGAACCGCCAATTTTCAGAGTCAAATGTATAATGTTTTATGATCTTTATGTTTATTTTGGTATGCATGAATATAAAAGCAGATATATTGAATTGAAAAAGAAATACCAACTTACCTTAAAGCTGACTAAAATGAACTACTATTCTGCTTTCTTTAAGAGCTCTAATAATATATCAAAATCCTCATGTTAGCTATACCTGAACACTTAAATTCTAATTCTAAGTCTGTTATATGCCTAACTAATCTAAATTGTGAAGGATTTAATTCATTCTTTATTGATAAGTTCAATGATAGTGTGATGTGAATAGTATACCCATTACTAATGAATCAATGTCCTTTCTAAACAAATTGTTCAAGCCTAAGAGTAATTTTAACGAACTTAATGTTGAAGATGTTTACTCTGGCATTATGAATCTGAATAATAGTACATGCATGGACGTATGTGGAATCAATTCAAAATTGGGATTGGACATGACATGAGTACAAAAAAGGCTGTTAGAAGTTTTATGAAAAATGCTATAGAAACATTAACAATGTTAATATTGTGTCAAGCAAGCGTTTTGATATCTCTAGAGCCTTTGACACTGTCTCATCTAAATTCTCTTAGAGAAGCTTAACTTTTATGGTTTTCAGAATAATAAGCATTCAATTTGTAAGTTCTTATCTTTGTAATAGGAACCAGGCAACTTTTTTTAGTAAAAGCTTATCTCAGTTTAAAACTGTAAATTATGGAGTTTCTCAAGGGTAAATTTTGGGACCTATATTTTTTATCATTTATATTAACGATTTTCCTGTCTCAATTTCAGATGAAAAGTTTACTACTTATCTTAATGCAGATGTTCTAGCAATTACTTTCTATGACAAAGATGAATGCATTTTACGGCCTAAACTACATACAGTAACATCAGTTGTTAACAATTGGTGTAATGCCAATAATTTAGTACAAACACTGGACAAATTACTGATATTTAATATAAATTTAACATTGGCTGTTTTGGAAGCTCCATAAAGTATTTAGAGATTCACATTGATTCTGACCTTGAATGGTCGACACATATTAATGATATTTTAAAAAAAAAACACAACAGAGCATTTTATGCTGAGAATGTTGAGTCATAGTGTTACTACGGATTGCTGATGAAAGTGTATTATGCTCATACTTATTCGCATGCTAATTTTGGTTTGCTTCTTTGGAGAAATCACTCCTTGGCAACGAAGATCTTTTTATTACAAAAAGGGCTGTTCGATTTATTTGTGGAATTCATCCAAAAGAACATTGTAAACCTTTTCTATTGATTTAGGCATCTTAGCTTTGACATCGATGTATGTGCTGAACTGTCTCTCGTATGTTAAGGAAAATTTTAGTAGTTTTACAGTTTGTTCAAATATTCATACATATTATACAACATGAAATTGTCACAATTTATATATACACACATTTAATCATATGAAAATGCAAAACAGCTTTATAATTGTTTATATTAAACTTTATAATACTTTACCCCAAAGATTTAGAGTCCTCCCTATTTCAACTTTCAAAAGACTATATACGCCATACATTGGTAGCTAATCCATTGTACTCTGTAAATTATTTTTTTGATTTAGCTTGGTAACTTTTAAGTTATGACGTTGCTATACTGCAATAGCTGTCGGCCATAAACACTATCAATCAATCAATCATGTACGTTTTTGAAATACTTCTCCAATTCTTAGAAACAACATTTTAAATTTATAAAAAATCAAGGGATTAGGGAGTACGAAAACTAATCGTTCCTCTACACTAATTAGCGCTACTATAAAAATGCAATACGAGAAATATATTTGCAAACTCATTCACTGTAAAACTGCACTTTATTAATTATTAGAAGAACTGTTGAAAGAGGAGCAGGTACAGGATGAACAGTATATCCTCCTCTCTCAGCCAGTATTGCCCATTGAATATTTTAAGGGACATTGGGAGTAACATTTTATTACAGTTGGTCAAAAAATAAAAAATTGCTCTCTTGTTACAAATAGCTGTTGGAATCTTTCAGCGTCTATGGAGAAACTGAGTATTTAGTTGTCCTGTTATAACTTCAAATTCATTTCACGGATTTCCTTCATTGTCCGATATAACCAAACGGATTAAAGGACACACACACACGGTCGGAGGTGTATAAGTGCAAATATTTATATCAGTGTTTGAAGACGATGTCATTATCCAGTATTTACAGTTTTTCCCGTTATTTTCTGAAGTTTTCTTATGAGGAGAATTTCACGGTGTTTTTAGGATGACTATTATTCCCTATCTCAGACTCTTAGTTGTTTACGTAACAGGTCACACTGTTGACCCTCCTTTGCCCTCTGCCCTTTGCCACGTCCGACTACATGTGAACTGATGTATTGGAATGCTACAGGCACATAGCGCAGTTCCGTTCAAAACACATTATACCCTGAAATTTGTGCTTCACGAAGGACAATGCTATTAGTAATGGCATTAGATATCAAATTATTTGCACTTATCCTCCTGTGTAATGCACAAACACCATTACCTCAGAGCAGATATATAAATGGCGCGATCGTTTTTGAACACTTAAACGTGAGCTTGGTTGCGAATTTCATACCTGCCTTCAGCCTTTAGTAGCCGCGATGTAAGATTGCAATGAAGTCACATGCTAAAGAATAATTGGAAAGATTATTTCACAAGTCCATACACAGAGAATTCGTACAATCACTACCAAATAAAGTACCATAGTTCTAGCAAACATTTCAGTTCCGCACAATACTTCTCATTGAATAAAACAATAGTTTTGACTTTTATCACATTTAATTCTTCTATGCTAGGAATGTCTTCGGCTTTTATCGAATCACACATGGCAGAGGACGATGGCTTTTTTTTTTTTTCTTTTCGGGTGTACAACTCTAAATATGGCTTCCTTCGGTAAGCCCGGTTGTCTCTTATCGTAGATTCTGAAACCTAGAAGAACCTCATCTCAGGTTGATATATTTGAGCTACGATTTCATTTTCATCAATTTGTTACTCCTATCGGGACATTATTTTTTTTTCTAGGAGTCTCAAAATATGCTGCTTCTCTTCCTTTTTACGGTATTCTTGCAAATTCTTGCGAAAAGAACCGTTGGAGACTATAATGGCTGCAGGAAACATTTCGTACATTTTTTGGATTTCTTTGAAAAGCTCAGGAAAATACCCATCCTTAAGCTTTGCCTCTTCCTTCATGTATTTATGAACGAAAACGATCATCTCGAGAGCATGCTTTTTATTTTTTTCTCTTTAACTTTGAAATTAAAGGAGGTATTGTCTCAAATTATCCCAAAGTTAACTTAACATTGCACACTAACATCTGTACGACAATACTTAACACTTAGCTCTACTCAGAGGCAGATGATTCACGCTGCATATTGCAACAAGTCTCATAAGCCGTAAGTTTGCTGCATACAGAAGAGAGAAGGATAAATTCAGGGTTACTAACCATTCCCTGGATCATGATCATTCAGAAACGAATGAGTGAGCTATTCTTCTATTAAGTATGTGCCCAATTATGGCTGGTTTTGACTGTTTAGAATCAAGTTCCAACATGCTTTCCTCCCGCCTGCATGTTGAAAGCCAAAAATTCCTCATGCAAACTGTCAAAATGTGCTAAACCATATTATTCCCGTTCTTTGTTTCATACCAAATTTCAAATATGTATGTTCCCTTACACCAGCTAACTGATTCTTGGCAAATTCATTGATATTTTTCTACGTTCAGATTATATTTCCTGCCTTTTATGCCAGTTAATCGCCTTTGACTTTTCAGGACGCTGTAACTGTTCTAACTTTTCATTTCCAAATAGAGCTAAACCCAATTCTTTTTATATTCCTGGCTTTAGCCGCTCCACCCAATATTTGGATGCCCTATGTTAGTCATTTGATGCAGATTATGTATAGCTCTCAGAGTTGTTAATAAACAGAGTCAGATGAATCGTAGATAAATTATTAACAAAGGTATAACATTTCCTACCAGATATATTAAATTAGTTTATTGATCTCCCTCTAGATATAGCTACATGTTTTTATATTGCTTTTGAGTAAAATAATATGTAATATTTTAAACAAGTATTGCTTTCGCAAGACATAAGTATGAAAATGGGACAAATAATTGTAAATTGCGAGTTATTTATGGGCGCTCTTTAACTACTGTGGTTCTCAGCGTCCCATTCTAAATTGGGCGTGAACCGCTTAATTTTGTTCAGAGGCCTCTCTATCAGGCTTGAGGTTCTTTTATGTGCCGTAAATCTATGACACCGGACCAGCGGCTTTGAACCCGCGACCTTGGGTATATAAAGTTAGCATGGTAACCATTACATCACGGAGGACGACATTAAAATAGGACACAAAGGGTAGGTAGAGGTATAAGACGATATCGGAAAACTTCGGCATTGCAGCTAAATCTAGATCTATTAAACCTACTTAACACAACACTGGTAGTGTCGAAGTCGTTAAGGAATCGACTGGCGACGGCAGCTCAGGATTCATATCTCTCTAGGAACGTCTTTCCTGACAAATGTTTTTCTGCCCTTTTCTTTTTGTCCTTGTGATGGTAAATGCCGAGGATATTCCTCTACGCCTGGAAAGTTTAGTTACCAAATTTCCTTTCCTAAAATACAATTTAATTTGATATGTCACTAGTACGCACCACCTGCGATGCGGTGTAAAGAGAGTTTGTGCAGCTGCACTACTAGAATGTACTTAATTTAAGAAAGGAGGGGATAAGGTAGGGGAGCCCCAAGGGCTAACCAGATCAGATGGTGACAGGTACGGCACAGCGAAATATTTAACGTCTGTTGATAATTCCGATAGGGAGTCTCTAATATAGCAACCCATTCACAAAGATAAATACAATTGGAGGTATCGATTCCAAGATAAAAAGCATTTTCTCTCCAATGTACATATACCGCAACAGCACTTTACCCCACGCAGGGGCCTGTAACCCCAAGAAATGAGGAGGGGAAGTGAAATGAGAGGAAAAGACGGACATACAAATTCGTGCTTCATAACATACCTCCCCAGCAACCATCTAAAAGTCCGACCCCCCTCAATGCATTCCCGTATGAACCATTCCTCTAGATGAGAGAGGAGGGAGTAGATTAAGACCTGAGCATAGGAATGAAAAACATCTGAGGAATAAACTAAGAGACAAACAAGGGTGAAGAACTTGAGGAAAAAGGGGGGAAAGTTGTTGATGGATACGGGCAAGGTTGGCGGATACTCTTTGATTCTGCAAGCGGTCGCTAAACTACAGACCTGGGGGCTGATAATAGAGGGAAGGAAGGGTTCCAGTAGAGTATGATGGACGACGGAGAGGGTGAAACATGTGCGAACTTTAGCGATAAAAAGCAACTTTGCGAGTTTATCAAAGACCGCTTCAAGGCATCACGACTTCGACCGCATCCCAAGAGGAACTCAATGTGAAAACTTCATATTGAATTATACACAGGAGCAGATCTTGAAATCTTGAGTTGTACTTGAATAAGACAGGTACTTGAACATTAGGGAGTTTTCGTACCCTAACCAGAAATCTGCATCAAGCATTATTCTGAGGTCATTAATTGCACATCCATTTTGAAGGCTTGCTTAACCGAATCACCAGGTGTGGTTGTGCCAGGTTAACAAGGTCAATGATGCAAGTGTGCTAATAAACATTTACAATTACGATTACTACCAGATTACGACTTACAATTACTAATGATATATGTCTTCTTTTGGATGTGTTACCAAATAATCCTCGAAGATGGCAGTAGAAAGAGCGATATCCTCAATAAAGTTTCGGAGGGAACACACAGACGTTTTCACCTTCATACAGTAAAAGACAAAGACAAAATCAGCATAATATGTGCTAACTATATTACTTTACGTATTACTGAATAACATATAACAAAAGAAAGATTTAGTAAACAATAATTATTGACTCCAGCATATTTAGGTATACCAAAACGTGGACTTTTTATTTGTTCTTGTTTGCTATAACAGCTAGTATATCTTCAAAATCATATAAAGAAATATTTAAGCAATGCTTAATACATTTTCCATTGTTTACGTAGAATAAGGAATAACTTTAAATATACAGAACAACTGACAGCAGACTGCAACAATGAAGGCTAAGAAAAGCGAATTCCCGAAGGTAAATAGTGCGGTTCATCTAAGTCGAAAAAAACAGTTTATTCTTTTGTAGTCACCATGTTAACTTTAATTACCTCATTGCTTCGGGTAAGATAGCTATGAAGTATCCCTCCTTCGCTTTCTAAGCATCAAACAATTGAAATTTCTGCGATTCTATTGTCACTACATAAAAAGTTTGCAGAAAAGAAGTTTCAAGCAGAAAGAAGTTGAAAAACAGACAAAAAGTAATAAACCTCCATACATATATTATTAAGAAACTAGAACCACTCGATTTTAAACAAATTCTAAGAATGGACTAATACCTTAAATGAATTACTGCGTAGGTAGCGCCCTTATCAGAAAACAAGGTAACTTCTATAATGAGAGGAAATGTTAATGTTGAAGAGGGTTAGAGGGTTTTAGCAACTGGAGCAGGTTATGAAGATTTGAAGTTGCCGGTCCCCACGGCCGCGCTCGCCAAAGCGTCTCGCTTTGGTGTTTCGCAGCGCAGGGGATCGTGGGTTCGAGTCCCGCCTTGGGCATGGGTGTTATATGTTTGTGTATGTGTGTGTGTGTGTGTAAAAAGTAAAACAGAAATTCAGTAATCAAAGTAAATAAAAAGTAGGGTATACAGCGCCGGAGTCCCGATCAGACTCCGGAACTGTATTTTCAATTAAAAAAAAAAGTTTAGCGTGGCCATATTACTTAACATAATTTCGGAAACGTGATGGTCTATTTGCAGCTGCCTGAAGAATCGATAAAGATGTATCATTGCATTTTTATGTAGTTGCAACTCACAATTGAAACAATACTATAAACGCCAATCTAAAAAAAAACAAAACAACAACTATATTTAACATGGGTGTGTTGATTTCATCAACACTTTCATTTCAAACCAATGGGATATCAGCGCAACAACCCGCCACACGACTCAGTATACAGGATGTTGGAATGGCGGTCGAGAAACCGTGTGGGCAAGCCAGTCAGCAACCCAATCTCGTCAAGATTGACCCGGCAAGATACACGGCCCGATCTGCTGGGTTCCATCAAGTCGTGCCCAAGGGATTGGCTCGTGTGCAGAGACCTTAATCAGAATGCCCTCGCGGGAAGTTGTGATAGTTGGACGGAGTGACACAGGTACGGAGGTGGAAACTTTCGACATTTATACTGAGCCCAGGACATTCACAGAAGTAGCCAAGTATGAAAAAGTTATAAAGTTACACTTTTACGGAGATTTAGAGATCTGATCAACTAGAAGGACGTCCGGCGAAGGGGTATCTGGATGTGAAAGGGGTTCAAAATGGCAGGTACAATATGCTACAAAATAAACTTGAACTACACAAGACGTTTTCTTGGCTGATTATCTTGGACATAGAATGCCTCATACCCGTAGCAGTAAATAATTGTATTTATGAAATAAGTAGGAACTAAACAGCACTTATGGATTGTACGTGAGTACTTAAATGGTAAGAAACTAATGAAACACGAAACAAGCTGAACAAACCAATGCTATAATTGAAGACATGTACATAATAAACAACTTTGTTAGTAAATGTGACTTAAAGCTCTTCAATCACTTAACGATGCAGATTGGATTTTATGCCATCCAAATTTCACAAAGTATCTATTTTAAAGTAAAGGATTACACAAATTCCGCAGTCACCACAAACGCTTTTGTACTGACAGTATTTTTCAGAATGTGATAACCCTCGGCGTGACTTTAAAGTTTGGGTTTAGGTGCTTTGCGTTTGGAAACCAACCCTCGTTATTGCCAAGTCTTCCACTTACTGGTCCCTTAAGTGAGTCGCGAATTTCGACTAGCTAACTTCATATACCCAAGTTTGCGGGTTCAAACCCGGCGTAGGACGATGATTTTTTCGGGTGTAAAAATCCTTAGCATGGTTTCCTTTGGAAGGGAAGTTAAGCCGTTGGGCCCGTGTCGTAGATTTACGGCACGTAAAAGAACCTCAAGCCTGATAGAGAGGCCTCGGAGCAAAATTAATCGGTCTTTCACGCCCAGTATAAAATGGGACGCTGAGAACCACAGCAGTTAAAGAGCGTCCATAAATATCACGCCATTTACATTTATTTATCTCGAGTCTCCAGGGAACAGAGATTTTACTACGTTGCCTCCAACCGCTAGTACAGACTCGTCTTTTGTTTGCTAATGGTTATTGCAAAGTGGCAGGGGAGCGGTCCCGTTTGAAGGTCATATGTTTTGCAGAAAACTGTATTGGCCGCTCTTTCTGGTGTAACAGGTGAAGTGGAGGGGAGGTATGCTCTGGGCTGGTAGCAGGTGCGCGTGCGTTGCTACACGTCTTCCTAGCTGGTCACATCTGCATCTGGGGCTGTCCAGTATAATCCCGGCCTAATGCATTTCTTAGAAATTTGACTCGAGAAAAATAAGGGTTGGAATGCGACACTTGGAGGTAAGGATTGGCACTAGCTAAGTGGAGTTCAGTACTAAGGGTGTCAACCGTGTTATACTTATTGTTGTCGTCATATGGGCTACAGTGAGACACCAATTTAAGGACATTTTTTACTACTTTATGATGCTGTAATGTGTCATCTATCTAGACTATAAATAGCTGACATTCAGCATTCTGAAACTATAAGCATATTAAGTGTTTTAAAATTTAAACCAGGTGTTATATGTATACATACATTACGTGCATATTTTCATTGCAAAACCTGTTACTAGATAGCTAGATTGATATATTGGTATTTTTATTGGTGTCAAATTAAATTGAAGTTATTAGAACATCACTTACTGCATGGGCCGCTAACCGTACATAGATATTTAAGATAGAAGTTAAAGGTGACAAAAGAAAAAAAAAAAAAGATGAAGAAATAAATAAATAAAGAGAGAAAGAAAGAAAAATATAGAGATAAATTGCCTCTGTTTAATTGAACAAATATGATTCAGCTTCGGGCATCTTAGACCGGATATTGCTCATATTATGTTGCCTCCTCGGGTCAACCAGCAGATCTCAACATGCCAATATACTCCTTGCAGGATCTAAACGTTTTTATTTGAGTTAAAATGTTTGTTAGTTTTTCCACTGTGAACTGCGAATGAACAGCTTATAAATAATAGCTTTGAATGTATTTTTAATAATTAATTTCCCATGCCGTATTTCTTGAAACCTTTTCCAGGTCAAACATGCTTTCTTCATTTGAGTATTTATTGTATCTCTGACCGAACACCTTGGTGTTGCCGCCTAACAGAAGAGATTCTCATACAATGTTGCATTCAAATTAGAGATTGTGCGCTATGCAAAAGAGCAGTAGAAAGGCATTTTGGGCCCCACCAACTAAGAAAATGATCCGCGGAAAGTTCAATTTCAGATATGAGTAAAAGTAAAAATGAAGTTTAGAGGATACTTTTTGTTATGCTTAAAAATATAGTGAAATGTATTGGATACCTACATAACATAAGTAATAGAGAAGAATAACCTTTATTATTTTTATTTCAAAATTTTCTTAGCAAAATCATGAAAATACGGTAGGTTTTGAAGACACAATGGTTCTGTTTAGAGCTTTAATTGCAGTCTGGCTATAAAAACATGAAAACCTGTTTACCTTAATACTATCCTCTAAGATTTACTTTTGCACATTGTGAAATGGCAAATGTCTTGATTTGGAAACCCATGGTATGCAGACCCAGTAAGTTACAGAAGCTGTTTATGGGTCTAATGCCGCTCCTGAGTCTGTTTTTGAGCCATCTGCAAACCATATCAAAGAACACTTCAATCAAAATCGTTAGAACCTTTATTGAGAAAGTAAACAATCCTAAAAAGCATTCTCTGTTAAGGGTAGTTTGGGGTGGAGATTTTCTTTAAACGTGCACACAAACACACACACACACACACGCACACACAGGGATTTAGGCGCTTTCTTGGATTTATGGTCATAAGCAAATGCATTCCCCATAAATTTCGCCACCAATTTTAGGTGAATTCCAACATCTTCTCTACCTGCTAAATACGAGGTAAAAAAAAGTATGAATGAATTAATAAGTATATTTATTGACATACCAATATCATACACTGAACTTCAACAATTGCACGGGTCCACAGACCGTACGTGCTTTTGTAATAGATACTAAAAAGCAATATTAAAACAACAACAAAGAATTAAAAGAGTACACACGAAAATAAAAACACAAAGGTAATACACAATAAAAAAAACATTGAAACAGCAACAAGGAATTAAAAGTAAAATACAATCAGTTCCCTGAATGGATTTCAGCTACTGCAACTAATCGTAAGCAAATCAAAGAAGGAAATACTTTCATGTTTGACAAGGTAGCTTTGGAACGCGATCACACGATTTGATACCCTGAGCATAAATAGCTGGCACTAGTTTTGTTTGAAATTAAAAGGATATAAAACTGCAGGAAAGATGTTGGAAATAAAATATGACAATACAGATGTTTATGATAATGCACTTACACTGGTATTTAAGGCTTATAAACCTAAATGCAAAAACTCAGAAGGATTTAAGATATATATAAGACTTTAGATTGAAAAGTAGTGCAATTATTTCAATATATGAAATATTCTCTCGAAATGGCTTTAGATAATAAAATATTATAAAAGTTCAACTTACCGAAATGTATTACCCAATTTAGTTCCACTAAAATTACCTACGTTGTTTTTGTTGCTTACGCCGTCGAAGACGGGCTTGCACCCAGCAGCAGCTAGGACTGTTCGCCGAGACACTAGAAATCCCATTGTCTGTCTGATATTGGCTTCCATCAGCTCGGAGAGAGTCGCTTCTCATTTTTACCACTAGAAGGCAACAAACAGTTAACGAGTGTCCTTAGAGGAGCCTGTTTGTTTGGTCGGCATACAAGCTAAGGCAATGCATGTCATGTCAGGGGATTAAAAGGTCTCTAAAAGGGAGATATAAATGATATTCAATATAATATATAAATTATATTAAGAAGGGACAAATATACATTGGAAATGGTCAGGGAAGAAATGTGAAACACGTCTAAACGTGCAAAAACAAGGATACAATTAGCTGGCAAGTGACCCAGGTGGAAGAGTACAGTTAAGGACAGGACAATAAACCGAAGGGGTTGGAAGTTCTACTGCCCGAGGATGGATATAACAAGGCGAAAATAAAGGGATTTCTTGTTGGCCGAGCGACGCGAATTGATTTGCTATGAAAGACTCGTTGAATTGAGACGTGATATTTAGTCCGCGGTGCAACGAATGGATTATAAATGACCGGGATAGAAACAGTGTTTGTTTAATACAACAGAATACCGTCACGAGTAATAAGAAATAATAGGCGCGGTCGCGTAAAGCGTAGCAGAAAAGGGAAACATTTAGGAGGAATGCGTGTGTGTTCGACGGCAGAAAATGTCGAAGAAAATAAATAAACGTGTTCAATAACTGCCGTAAACCCAAAGAAAACCACCGGAGAAAAATTCCATGCCGACACATCCTGGGCTAAGGCACCCACATCTCCACACAATTCCACAATCTCCTAAACCACCAAGCGGGATTCGAACCCGGAAGCCTCACCGCATTATTTAGGAACCGCCGCAAGACTTGTACCTATAATCTGGTTGTTTAAAACTGTGGAAAGGGGTGATACAGGTACGCACAATGGAATAATTGGATTATATATTTGCAAACAACAGATAAGCATTACTGAACAACGAAGCAACATCGAGCAATGAAAACCAATAAGCCTGTCTCTTTTTGTAGCAGGTGATTCAGAAAGTTCAAAATGTGAATTAAAAGTATTGTTGATAAAAATTATGTGACATTTTATAATTTATAACCAATATTTACTATTACTACTTTGCAACACATTAATATAATTTAAGGGATGCAAAAAAGCAGAAAACAGTAACAAAAACTTGAAAAAACAATCTTTTCAGGATATGTATGTATTAGCAGAATAGCAGGATCTATATGCGTCTCCCTATTCAGTATAGAGCAGACTGTTAGTTACGCAACTCCCCTTCTGTAAAACATTTTCGAGGCAGAATGTAGAACTGGGCCTATTTTATGCTCCACGGTTTAGAGTAATACTCAGATTATTTTCGGAATTGTTATGCCAATAGTACAAGCAACTAAACATATAGTATCTGTTAAGTAACTGCCGATTTTAATTTACAAATCTTCAAGAATGCTCTAGGCTTTCTGAGCAATGCAAAGGAAGAACGTAACAAACGAGATGCAATGAACACGTTCTTTTTTTCTACGCCAGAACAGAATCTAACTAGATAAACTCTAGGTACCTAAAATATGTTATGTTGAGCACATATACTTTATCGAGCACTCCATATCACTTCACTGATGTTATTTAGTTCATTTTCAATGCCACTCCAATTAGTTTCTCATTTTCACTTCACTTTTCTTCGCGAAGGCGACGTAGTAGTGTAATTATTTAATAGTGCGAAGCCATTTCTTCTTCCATCCACTTCGCATGCTTAGAAGTCAAAGACAAGAATTCTCTAATCTCTCACAGCAGAATAACTCACTATATGTCACAACTGATGTTCCCAATCTCAGTCGGGGAACGCATTTTATAGCATATCAGAAACGCACTTACTCACTTGCTTACTGGCGAACACACCGACGATGGAATTTAACACAGAACATTCTGGAATGTTCTGAAGGCGGAGAGAAAAGCTCGTAGAAGATTCTAGTTTTATGTCTGGGATTTATATTGGGCAAGAGCACCACATCGTCCACTTGCCTCTATCTAACCAGTTGCGCGTCAAATACGGGGCAGTTGGGCCACCTGTTAGATAATCAATGATAAAGAAAATGTTCAGATTACATGTTTCTAAATTTCTTTATACGACATCATCCTACAAAACATAAAAACCACTTGATACCCGAAAGCAAAATTTGAAGGCAAGGTCACATATGTTTGAGCAGGTATTTGTAGGATTTATTGAGTAAACCTTATTGGTGTATCCTTTGATATGGAGCAAGATCCTTGAGGAAATGGATGGACTCTCCTCGACAAAGGCAGTTTTCCCTCTGGTTTTATTCTCAGGGATGTGATGATACATTTATGACACTCATAAACCTGCATGAAGAGTCAACCCAAGCGAGAAACTAAAACGCCATAATATCATATCAAGGACGGAGGTAATGTGAAAGAGCTTCACCACACTACCACTAATCTTTCTTCATCCCCTCCACAGTTTGGAATGCCATTTTCATCCCTTTTATATGAAAATAATATTCTCCTTTATGTTTTTCCTTGAAAGACATTATGTTTGATATTCCATTAGTTTTATTAAAATACCGCAAAATCGATCACTGGAACAGGTTCTTTCGCATCTAGTAACAGCGACAAGTGATTACTTATTGTTGATATAGGGCTTCATAAACGTAAGCAATTATGGGATTGTTTACAAGCCTTTGGAATTTAACAGCATTTATAACATTTTATTTTCTGCTATTTGGTCCAAATAAATACAAGCCTTACGTTCTCTTCACTTCTTCTACTGTCTGTCAGTATTTATATTCTTTTTTCTTATGTTCTCTGCTACTTAGGTAAGTAAGAGAGAGCATTATAGTCCGCCCAAAAATTCGATGATGATATTCATTTTGAAGCACCTTGAACCCAAGGGTTTTTATAAAAAGGTCCATACGCAGGTGTGTGTGTGTGGGGGGGGGGGTCCGCGTAGCGTTAATGTGCCTGTGGAAACCATAACTCTGAAACGAACTTTATATTCCCTAAACAGAACATTTCAAGAAAATCCCTCACTCTAGACCACATTTTACCTGGAAACATCTTTTACACGAAAAGGCCTCTAACGGCTTTGAATAAAAATCCTGTGTATTTAATATAGTCATTAAATTGTAAGATATCCCCTCTCACGGCCTTGTGTTCTTCGCGTTTTCCTCGCCATCTAGCGGGGGTTCAGACGGCCAATTCCCGCTCTGAGGTGCATAGGCATCAAAATATTTGACTGCTATTTTTGCGTCAGATCCAATCTATCATCACAGTAAATATGGTGTGTCACTTATCTGTTTATAAAACATGAATATGCTTGCCTGTACGCAGGGAGTATGTTGAAGGGTTCGCAAATTCTGTACCACCTGCAAGAACAACCAGACATGCGGTCATGTATAAGTTCGAAGCTTTAGATTTGTTGTTACACAAACATTTAACGAAAGCAGTTTTAACAAAAATAAACTTATGAAATTGGAGTGATCATCTCGAAACTTTCTAAACAAATTAACTCAAATAACAGGTGAATCTCCTACTTTTACGAGAAATGCTATACGTCTGTTAAAACACAAAACCTATCGCCAAACACGATAGTTTTTACAGGACGTGCTATTCATTATGGCTTCACGGGTGATCAGCCGTGTCAGGTATATAAAATCCAAGCTTTCGACCATTGCACACTCCATCAGGGACTGCTGATCACCCGTGAAGCCATAATGAATAACATTCGTCGTGAAAGCTTCAAGTCTTACAGGATGTGGTATGTGTTTGGAAGAAGAAGATCACAGTGTCCAACATTCACTATAAATTAATATTTTAGTGCGCCTTTGCCAGGACCATTTTTTCGACAATTCTCGGTTGTCTGGCGACGTGGAGAGAGGCCGTGAGAGGGGTTACCTTATAATTTAATAACACCGTATGTTTACACAAAAATAAAACGCTATTTTGAATTCTTTGGGAATAAGCAGATGATGAATTAATTATTTGTTTGTTAACGACGCTGGCAGTTGCTTAGGTCACATTACCGCCACCGGTGGGCCGTAATTTCCTAATGCAGGAGTTCTTTTACATATCAATAAGTCTTATAACGTGGTAGTGTCTCTATTATGCACATTTGAAAACCCACAGCCCGGGCTGGTTTTAACCAAGACCTTGGGATCAGAAACTTAACCAGTTGAGTCACCGAGGTAGACAAAGAACTAGGCTATAAGGTTTCCTCTATTCGAAAAGAACTTTCTGTAAGTTTGAGGAGGAACTAATGGTCAGAAAAGGGGAGAAAAAGGTCATGAAAATACACATAAAAAGGTGCAAAATGTTGATGAATGGTTTTATTTCGGTTTGAAGTCAGACAAATTGATTTCTTTGTCTCATTTACTGGTTACTTATATTATTTCAGTTTTCGAGAGTAAGTAAAAGAATGATACCACCAGTTTCAATAAATTACACATTGAATTATTCTGAATGGCATACACATCTCCATGATAGCCTTCACCTTTATTTTTTTGTAAAAAAAAAACTATTATCCATTCACATGACTTACTCTACATTTCTGTAACAAACTATTGTTGAAAATTTTATTCTATTTACTTCATGCTAATCGAGATAAATATTAGCAGAAATAGTCTTATTACTTGCTTCTTCATGAGTAGGAGGGAAATGAGGCAATATACGAGGGCCGTGTTTCTTTCAACCTCCAATATGATTTAAATAAACAAGTTCATAGAACACAATTATTTTATTACTAAAAGTTTTGTACACTTATGGTTACTTTTCAACATAATCACCGAAAAGATTGAGACCTTTATCGTACCTGTGCACAAGCTTTGCAATACCCGCTTCAAAAATATGTTGCCGCCAATGATTTCAAATGAACATTGACGTTGTTTTGAAGACCTTCGTACTTTACGACGCTTGTGGAGAGCCATCAGATCACACGAAGAGGAATTCTGACTTCAAGAACTGTGTTGATCCATGACAACGCTCGTCCACACACTGCTGGCACAACCCATCGGCTCCTTGAACAATTTCAATGGGGCATTTTCGATCATCCGCCCTACAGTCCTGATCTGGCACCCAGTGACTTTCACCTTTCCCCTGAACTGAAGACGTGACTAGGAGGGCAGCACTTTCAAATCAACGAAGATCTTCAAAACAACGCCAATGCTCATTTGAAATCATTGGTGGCAACATTTTTTGAAGCAGGTATTACAAAGCGTGTATTGGAAGATACTAAACTTAAATACCAAGTTTTGTATTTAATGGTGTTTTCGGTTTTAAGCTGTAGTGTCCACAGACACACATACATATACACACTGAACATTTTCTAAAAATGCTCTTCTTAAAGTCAGGGACCGTAACACACGTGCTTCCGGAGAAATCTCCATATTGAATTTTGGGTGGAATACAATCCCTTCTCTGTAAACCTTGCACACGGTACATGTAGGGAAAGTAAACATACGTTCTGGTGAAACTGAAATAGGCCATTAAGAGATTCCGCAGTCGATAATTGCTCACCATCAAATTCCTGCAAGTACTCAGCGATTTATATAAAGTGTTGTATCATTCTTTAAAATTTAATTTGATTTCACAGCTGCAGGTTGGCAGTGTTGCTTGCATATGATTTGCTTGTGACATCCATTAGCTATATTTTAGTATTTATTTATTGCTGTTGGCTTAACATTTGTCCAAGAAAAGAAAAAGTCGGCCTAGGCTTTAAAAACGCAGATACAAATTGGGAAAGGACTAAAGCCAAATTTTATTTCCCCAAATACATACGAGAACTATGTGATTCAGAAAAGTTTTATTAAAGGAAAGATGCTGAGCCATAAAATACATTCTTTACATGCGTATGCGATAGACAAGCAGATTTTGTTTCAAACCCAAATTTTATTTTTAACTTGTCCGAGGTTTGAACAGATAGCAGTACCACATTCCGTGTTGTCCAATAGCCGTACGTTTCTTCGGACTTATTAAGAAGTCATTAAATAACAGACTTAAACAAATAGTTATCCAAAACTCAGGACACAATAAATAAAGAGAAGTAGCTGAGAAAACAACTAGCAAAAGCACGGTTGAGCAACAGAAATGTCACAGCAATGAAGGTTTCTTGTGAATCCAGCTGTGACTCTCTGGCACATTTATTTTGAGGTTACTCGTCGCTATTTACAGAGAAAATATCAGTTGGTAAGACGTAATACCAGTTTAAGTAACGTCAATATATCTCTGTTTATTCCCAGAAAACAACATGCATAAAACTACTAAGAGAGGGGGCATACCAACAAAATCGGCATAGAAAGGAGAAAAGCAAGAAGAAGTGGTACTTGGTCCAGTTTGATACTATTGCTGTTATCCATGACGTCTTATTATTTTCCCTAGCCCGAATGTACGTAGTGGATAGGGTCGGTATTGTATTCCAAACCAAAAGTTCCATGTGAAGATTTCGTCTGAAATATATGTTTTGAGATGTCTGAGTCCGAAAAAAAAAAACAGTTTTAGAAAAAGCTCCGTCTACGAGTCTGTGGACAACATAGCTCAGAAACGAAAAAACCGTTAAACACCAAGCTGGGTATTTATAATGAAATTGGTGAAACGATGCTCAAATGCTCTCGGGGTCCACGGAGCTTAAAGTCACTCGACATTCGTCTTCTCAGGATAAGGGAAAACCCCGAAAAAAAACCTTATCTGAGTAACTCACCCTAAACGAGATTCGAACTCATGACCTTTTGAATGTGAGGCAGACACGCTACCACCACAGTACCCAGACGGGCCTGAAGATTCTTGTTCCACACAATAGATGATACAGATTCTGATATGCCCGGAGATATAGAAGTTGTCTAAACCGCTGCTTTTGCTAAATTGTGTAAACCGAGCGAGATGGTTCCGCGGTAACGCGTGAGGCTGGTATTCAAGAGCTCCCGGGGTTTAATCTCGTTTTTTCAAGCGTTTCCCAGGTCGGCAGGGAATTTTTGGGTAGTTTCTGTAATTCCACGAATTTTCATGTTTTCAATTTTTCTATAATTTCATTTGTTTACACGTTTCAAGGACGGAGGATCAGGCGAGTGAAGATTCCGCTTTCTAGCTTCCTGCGTATGATGAACACTCAGCGTGAACTCTCCTTGTAAAGGGAGGCTTGTGCAGTTGAACACGTTGAACTCGTTATTTCATACCTGGCGACGTCTGCGACCCGTGTGGACACTTTCGCTTTCATCCCTTTCTCCTCAAGATTCAGAAATAAAACGGGTCTCCTATGTGCATTCCTGCCGAAATTCACCTGTTTCCAAGATCGCAGCCTCGAATGCGGTCCATACGACTGGTTTTTAAGAGTGCCATGAAAGGAGATTTACTGGCATATAAAAGTTCCGTTCCATCAGCGGCGCTGGTTAACGAATATTTTTCAGAGAGCCAAACAGTGCCTAAATAACACTCTAGAGCTTGAGTGAAATTATGATTTTGCCACCAGTTCGGGACCATCACAGGTCCTTAGCTCGACAGAAGCTCCTTCCTATGTTCTATTGTGCTGCCCTCTGACGGTAAGACTAATAAACTTGAACATCACCTGATTTCTGTTTTGGTATAAAAATGAATTAATTCTTGATTAGATCTGTGAATAAAGACGTTTCCCCAAGCTGTCAATTCTGCAGCGGCCCTGGCTGATTTTGATAAAATGACATCCCCGTAAATTTCCTTATTTTCCTGCCGACATAGGCGAATTGTCCAGTTACTTATTTCTCACTCTATCAAATATGTACAATATACAAAGTAGATAGAGAAAGTATTGTAGAGCAGCCAAAATTAGATACCAATTTCACCGGAAATACATGTTTTAAGAATCCCTAAGTGAAAAAGGAAATTTTTAGAAAAGGTCCTTGTTTGTACCTGTGGACAGTAGAACTCAAAAACGAACTTTCGATTAGTTATGAAACTTAGTGTATAAGTTCCGCATCTTCAAAGGATGCTACACGAAGGTTTTCAGGAAATCCGCCCACTTCAAACCCTTTACATGGAAAGTTTTTCGAAATCTTCTTTTTTCTAAAAATAACTAACGATTTGGATTACAATATTAACGACACTTCCATGGAAAATAAAATGTATGTTGTGAATTTTCTGCGAAACCCCTGAAGTCCTCTTTATTTTTAACTGATAAATCGTAAGAGGTAAACAAAAATGTACTGCATAAAAAAGTACATCTCGTTAAAACACACAATTTACGTCGTATACTGCTTTTTTTTTTTTTTTTTTTTTTTTTTTTTTTTTTTTTTTTTTTTTTTTGTTGTAGAACTAACCATTTCCGATAAATTAATTGTTACTGGTTTCAATTTTAGCAAATTTAAGTTTTTCTCAAGCAGAAAGTGCTAATGCATTTCAAATCTATTTGTTTTTACCCCTATCATGGAAAGATAACCGAATTTCAGTATCAATCCAATAGATTTAGCACATTGCATTCCCTTATTTCCCTTTTTCTTACAAGGACGCAAATAATAAGACTATTACCATTAAGGTTTATTTCTTTTAGCAGATTTGGATAAAAGAATAATCTTTTGTTAGTGTATTTTGTTTATAGAACAGACAGAGAAACTCATGTGAATAGAATACATACGATTTTTTGTGTCTTCTGTGATTTTTATTGCGTATATTTATATTTCTTCTGTGACCTATGTATATTTATTCACACTACCACCATTAAGCCTTACAGACCCGGATATTTCATCAATATATTTAGGTTTTAACTGATTCTAGACGTTATAGAGGGTTTAGGAGCTAATGTACAATGTTGAGTTTTCTAAAAACTTTTCCAAATATTTAAGCAGCCCAATGAGCGCTAAGTAGGCTCAGCTCAAGTCAGAAATGAAAGAAAATGTCAGTGATTTTCTCCTGTATGTTTACTTGACATCTGTTTTATAGTGTTTAACGCCAGCTTTTACTACATATATACCGCAGGCGATGATACTGATTATACACGGAATGAAGATGGAGCACCGGTAGAATTCGATGGGTTGGAAAACAGAAGACCCGGACAAAACCCTGCGCCGCTTTGTCCACCACAAATCCCACATGCGGTTCGCCTGGGAGGCGAGTAGTCTAACCAAGGCCTTTGCTTAACATTTATTTATTATTCTATGCTTACTAAAGGTACAAAAATAGCTATTATCTTTGGACCTTTGAACAATTTTTTCGCTTTTGCTCATGCTAGCATATATGTAGTTATGGTAACGTTCTGTACAGGAGAGAGCAATATCAGCCCACAACATGTATTTATCATGATTAACAGCAATTAGATAGAAAGCAATGATTTTGAATAACTTCAGAATTGACTTATTTTTTTTTTTTTTTTACACAAGCCGAGTGTAGCACAGGAGTTGGGTGGGTAGCGTCAAACTGAAATATTCAGTGCCATAAGCGGTATTTGAACCACGGATCACCCGGTCAGTAGCCGGTTGTTCTGCCAATCAGCTACCATGGCAACATGCCAGCATGGCATTGAACTTCTCAACTGATTGCATGTTTCCCGGTAAACCACAAGGTGATCTCATATTATTTTGAGATGACAACCCCAATGGCGACTTGCAATGGGTTAAGTACTTTAAGTCCCAGGATTCATATTATGGCCAACTATTATGGTCAATTAGTATTGATTTATTTGTTTTTTCACACAAGCCGTGTACATGACAGAAGTTGAGTATTTAGAATCAGACTGAAGTATTCAATGCTATAAGCGGGATTTGAACCTTGGATCTCCCGATCACTAGCCGGTTGCTCTGCCACTGAGTTACCACAGCATAGCTTGGAATTAAATTTCTTAACTGATTCGTATGTTGAGAACATATCATTGGGGTGTACCATCTCAAAATAATTTGAGATCACCTTGTGGTGTAACGGTTAACATGGTTGAGAAATTTAATGCCGTGCCGGTATGTCACCATGGTAACTCAGCGGTAGAACAATCGGTTAGGGACCGGAATATCCGTGGTTGAAATCCCGGCTGTGGCATTCAATTATTCTGTCTGATTTTACCTATCAAACTTTAGAACTATGAAATAAAGTTAGTAAAATACAAAGTGACCCATTTGTATGTAACGTGTGCAGATATCCGTTGGTGAGTTACAAGAGTTGCAGAAATCAACGGGGTTATTTCAAGCTAAACCCTGCCAGTGGAGATCGGCTGATGGTGATCTTAGCTTTCGTCGTCTTGCTTAACAGCGTGGGGCTGTGAGCGGGTCGCGCACATTACGAGGGGTAAAACGAAGGTCGCTATCGCCAGTTTTACACTGCCGGGTTTTAATTTGAAATAGCCCCGGTGAGTTCTGCAACTCTTAAAGCTTGAAGAGGAAATTTCATACATTAGATACCACAGTATGAAGATTGTAAAACATTATGAAACAGCTTGAATATCCAAATTGTTTGTGACACTGGGAATTTATTTGTTCCTTTAATTTATTTGTTCCTTTGTTGAATTACATTATGTAAATTGGTTGGTATATAATTCATAACTTGTTGTTTTTTGACTTTAATATTCATTTAAATTACTTAACTAACCTAAACATCTATAAAACTTTCTTTTATGCGGATATTTTAGGGATTAATTAGGGAAAAAAAATACTAATATTTCTCAAAAGGAAAGAAGTTTTCTAATTAGTTAAAATTATACATATTTGGATTTATTACTCGGAGAATACACTCTAACTTTTCATAATGAAAATTGTAGGGCAAGTGGAAGTTTTCCGTAAATCTAAGAAACGAGGTGTAAACTTTTAAATGCTTATTTAATCTTTCCTAATTGTTAGCGTTGTAAATCCGACTAACAGCCTATGAAAACGGAATAAGAGACCACGAGGAGGGAAAGCGAAGGATTTCCGGCGATAGTAAACAATTACACCGCGCCTCTTTTACTTTAATTTGCCTTTGGAAGTAAGGCTGAAGTAATTAACTCACCCTTTCCTGAGAAAGTACCTTCTGCAAGCTGTATTTCCCACAGCTCCGCGAGGTAAAACATACAAAAACATGCTTTTAAACATTGACCACAGGGCTGCGTTGTTTAAAAAAAATGTAATGTGTCACATTCACATGACTTTCTCTATATCTCTGTAACAAATTGCTGTTAAAAAGCTGTATACATATTATAATCGAGATAAACATTAGCAGAAATTGTCTTATTTACTTGCTTCCTTGTAAGTAGAAGCAAAATAAGGGATACACTAGGCTAAAACGAAAATCAAATCTTTTAACAGCTGGTTGCCACGTGGATGAAATCCGTTTCTATTTATACATTTCCGTCTGAAAAAAGTTTAAGTATTTTAAATATGAAACAAGTAACAAGGAATATCTCAGAAATGGTCAACTGAACTAAAAAAAAGAAAACTAAAAACGTATATGGCATAGTGCGTGTTTTAACGTGATCAACATTTTTTGTGTAGTAAGTTTATGGTTTACTAGTTTCGCAAATTTCAGGAAAATTCATTCAGAATAAAGAGGTCTTTAGAGGCTATTCCCTGAAAATTCTAGATTACATTTCATTTGCCATATAAATATATTTTAATCAAAATAGTGCCATTTTTGACAAAATCAATATTTGTTTCCATGTAAAGGGTAGTTTGGGGTAGGTTATTATTCTCAAAAATTTCATGCCTATCCCTGGAAGATATTAAACTTAAATACCAAGTTTGGTATTTTACCAAATTTTCGTTTTTGAGTTATCGTGTTCACAGAAACACGGACACACACGTACTTTTTTGAGAAAATACCTTTTATTGGATACTGGGGATCCTAAAACGTCTATTTTTGGTGAAATCTTGGTATCAAATATTTGGATGGAATCCAATACCTTCTCTATACACCATATACATAGTACGTGGAGAGAAAGCGAAAATCTAATGCATTACATTCACATGACTTTTTCTACATACCTATCTGTAACAAATTAGTGTTGAAAAACTTATTCTTCTAACTACTTCATGATAATCGAGATAAAATTAGTAGAAATTGCCCATATTACTTGGTTCCTTGTAAGTAGAAGGGAAAAAATCTAATGTGTTCCATTCACATGATGTCCTCTAGTATTCGGTAAACAAACCTTTTGTTCAAAAGCTTAATCTGTTATCTATATTATGCTATTCAAGATAAACATAAGCAGAATTATTACTAGCTTCCTTGTAAGTAGTAGGGAAACAAGAAAATGCGCAGACTGAGGCGATAGTCTCGTCCTTTAAAAGCTGGTCGCTATGTGAAACAATTGAAATTCCAATCTCTTTGTTTGCCATAGGTAAACAACCAAGAAACGAGAAAAAGGTCTTCCTGTTCGAGAAAAGTTTTACGTCGCTCAAAATTGAAACAAACTATCCAGAAAACGGTTAACCCTACAAAAAATGTATCACATAATTGTGTGTTTTAATGACATCTGCAATTTTTGTGCAGTAAGGTTTTGTATAGCTATTACGGTTGTTAGTTTTATAAAAGTCATCCAGAATGAAGAGGTCTTGAGAGACTATTCCCCAAAAATTCTAGATTTACATTTCGTTTGCCATAAAAATGTCTTAAATATAAGGTGTTTTAATCAAACCATTAGAACCATTTTTGAAAAAAATTAACAATTCCAACAAATGGTGCATGTAAAGTGTAGCTGGGGGGATTTTCTTAAAGCATTTTGTATTGCATCCTTGGAAGATACTGAACATAAATATCAAGTTTGTTATTTAATGGACTTTTAGTTTTTAAGTCATGCTGCCCACAGACAGACAGACAGACGCACGCACGCACGCACACATACACACACAGGGTATTTTTTCTAAAAATGCTTTTTTTGGGATTCAGGGGGTCCCGAAACATGTATATCCACAAACACTTTTTACAAACGAGTATTCTTCTTTCTACACCTTGGTAATGTACTTATTACTTGGTTCCTTATAAGAAGAAGGATACTAAGGGAACTCACTAGGCTAAAACGATAGTGAAATCTTTTAAAAGCTGTCTTTATACATTGTCATTGCAATTCACTTCTTTGCTTAACCAGGAATGGAAGAAAAGAAAAACGGACACTTCCTATCTGAGAAAAATATAAGTACTTTACAAACCAATAACAAGGAATATCTCAGAAACAGTTACCTCCACAACAAAAATATAAAGTACATAAATTGTGTTTTTTGACGAGATCTACATTTTTGTGCTGTAAGTTTTCGTTTATTTCTCGCGATTTATCATTTAAGCAAAATTCGGCAAAATTCAAAAAGAATGAAGAGGTCTTCAGAATATTCCCAGAAAATCGAAGATATACATTTTGTTTGCGATGTAAATAGTTTTAATATACGGTATTTTAATCAAAATCGTTAGAGGTATTTTTGTGAATATCAACATTTTCAAAAAGTTTTCCATATAAAGGATAGTCTGTTAGGTTGGGAGGTTTTCTTGAAAATCTTCGTGTCGCTTCCCTGGAAGATATTAAACATAAACACTAGAACGGAATATTATTGTATAACCTGCAATTTTGTTTCCTTGCTTTTAATTAGCATTATTATTGGTTAAAACGGGATATTCTGCGTATGAGCAATGAACGATGATCGGATGTTTGTGAATGCCGATAGCCGTCCATTAAGGGAAGAACAAATGAATTGGTAATAGATTGTCTCATTTTTGTTGTTGTTTGGAAAAGTTTACTTAGAAATGCAGAAGAACGAAAGAGAAGGAATGTTCTTCTGTGTGATATATTTGAATACTTCGACTATACATAATATAAACAGAGAAAATAAGTAATATCTTATACCAACATTCATTAAGAAGATACTTGTTAGATTAATTTAAGTTTTATTTCAATTATTAATAGTGAAATTAAAACATTTTGTGGAATTATAAAACGAAATGTGTTTATTCAATAGCGAGTCATATTTTACATAAATCGCCTTGAGAAAAGAGTCAATGAAAAATTTAAATATTATATATATATATATTTTTTTTTTATAAACAGCTAGATAGCCAGGATACGAAAGATAAATTTACTAATCAAAACTGAAGCTACTGAAAAGACATATAATTGGAAAAGGGATATTGGACGAAAAAAATTGTATATTTAATTAGGTAAACAAACATTCCGACAGTAAAAACTTTACCAATACCTATTTGGTCTTTAACAGTCTTTTGGTTTTTGAACTATGCTCTCCACGGACACACATACATGGACCTTTTTTTCTAAAAATGTCTTCTTTTCGGGTTTTGTAAGACAAGGCATCCCGTAATGTTAGCTAACCACTGTGCAGCATGTTGGTATATGATACTTGTTTACCTGAACTACCTTGAACTGCAAGCAGGCGACCACTCGATGCTTATCAATCGAAACCACAAATGAACATGCCCAGCATTTCAGTTTTTTGGGAAAGTTTAACGCCTGTTTTTACTACTTGTGGCAACGCAGGCGATGGCACTGTTGATATATGGAATGAAGATGGAGCACCGGTGGAATGCAATGGCAGCGGAAACCGGAGAACCAGGAGAAAACCCACCCCTGCGCCGCTTTGTCCACCACAAATCTCAAACGCGTTGGCTTGGGATTGAACCCAGGCCGTCTAGGTGAGAGGCAAGTGGTCTAACCACTCGGCCACGGCGCAGCTCCCAATATTTCAGTGACCTCTTGCTTTTCATTTTTCTTTCTTTCTTTCTTTCTTTCCTCTTTTTACTTTCTCTACCTAATAAAATATATGCACGTACATAATTCGTTAGAGAAGGTATTGTGTGGGACCCAGAATATTGATACCACCTGGAGTGACGGTTTTGAATAAAATGCCGTAGGTTATAAATGTTTACAGTACAAACAAACTACAGATCTTGAATTTTTGGGAATAACTTCTGAGGTTCCCTTCATTCTCAATGACCTTTGCATATCTAGTAAACCATAAGAGTTAGAAAAAACACACGATTTATGCCATATAATTTTTTGTGGTGTTAACCATTTCCGAGATATTTCTTGTTCCAATTTTAAAATACTTAGACTGTTTTCATGTGGGAATTTGTTATTCCTGTACTTTTTACTCCTGGGCATGCAAAAGGAACCCAATTTCTAAAGCATCAACTGCCGGCGTTCAAAAGATTTGACGATAGCTTTAGCCTAGTGTATTCCCTTATTTCTCGTCCATGTAGTTATAAGGAAGTAAGTAATAAGATCATTTCCATAATGTTTAAATTTATTAGCAAGAAGTATATAGAAGAATAAGTTTGTATAAGAATAGTCAGAGAAAGTCGTGTGAAGGAATACATTAGCATTTTACTTTCTGTAGCACGTATGTAATGTACAGTGTATATAGTGGATAGAGAATATATTGTATTCCCCTAAAAAATTCGATACCGAAATTTTAGGGTGCTCTGAATAAAACAATACATTTTTTCGGAAAAGATCCATCTGTGTGCGTGTGTGCGTTTGTGTGTGTAGCATATTTCAAAAACGAAAATACGGTTACATACCAAACTTGGTATGCAAGTTCATTATCTTCCAGGGATGCGACACAAAATGTTCAAGAAAATCGCCCCACCCCAACTACCCTTTACATTGAACATCTTCTGAAAATTTTGATTTCTCAAAAATGGCTCTAACGATTTTGATGGAAATGGCATGTTTAAGACATTTTCATTACAAACGAAATGTATATCATGAATTTTCTGGGAATAGCCTCTGAAGATCTCTTCGTTCTGGATGGCACCAGTACATCTTATGTATAACTGGTTAAAACGTAAGAGATAGACAAAAACTAACTACACAAAATTGTAGATTTCGTTAAAACATACAATTTATGACATATACATTCTTTTAGGGTTCACTGTTTTTCGATTATTGGTTTCATTCTTAAGCCACTTAAACTTTTCTCGAACGGGAAGACATCTTTCTTCTCATTACTCGTTTGTTTACTCCTGGCAAGCAAAGCTATTGGAATTCAAATGTTTTACATAGCGACCGGCATTTAAAGGATGCGACTCTCGCTTTAGCCTGTGTATTTTCTTATTTCCCTTCTATTTACAAGGAAGCTAGTAATAAGACTAATTCTGCTTATGTTTATCTTGATTAGCATGATGTAGATAACCGATTAATTCTTTGACAAAAAGGTTGTTTACCGTACGCTAGAGGACATCATGTGAATGGAACATATTGCATTTTACCCCCTTCTACTTACAAGGAACCAAGTAATAAGTGAAAATTTCTGCTAATGTTTATCTCGATTATCATGAAGTACATAGACGAATGCGTCTTTTAGAAATCATTTCTTACCGAGATGCAGAGAAAGTTATGTGAATGGAAAACAGATTTGTAATAGCGGTAAAGGCCGTGAAAATTAAGGTTCCACTGTTTCCGGCCACCAAGTTAATCTCTTTTGAAAATATATTCTGCCCAGTAAGAAAAAAATAATGTTGTGTGTTTTAATATAAAATATCGGTTCACTAATTTCTGTTGTTCGCAATTTTCTCTCTTTGTATTGAAGTTAGGCATTTTCATTGTGCGTTTATGTACACGGAATAGGAAAATTAGTTAAAGTCGGTTAAGTGGGGAACTAGCTGAGCAACCTTCGCTTCACATCGCTTGCTAATATCGGAACTGGTGAGTGGGTGGTGTTCATTGAGAGGGTCGTTACCTACTGACGGATTTTGAAATATCCCCGTGGAGTTCTGCAACTCTTACTGCGCGAAAGGATATCTACACGCCTCAAATACTGGACAGTTGCGTCACCTGGTAAAAATCATTATAGTTTATGCATTATTAATGATGATATTTAAAATATTATTATATTTTAAAACAAGATTTTTGAGTATACAATTATTTCGTGTAGCTTAATTGTTAACGCAAATTTATTTTGTGCCCCAAAACATAAAATAAATTCAAACACTTGTTTGTAGATAGTAAACAGAGTTTGAATACGCTTTCCAGAAACTCTCTTTGAGATTCAACTGTATTTTTTGGAAGTATAAAACAGTTTGTTTGGTTTTCTGCGAGTGCTTTATCCAGAATGGGAAAAGCTGTTACAAAGGAGTATTGGGAAGCGAGTTGTTGGCGGCAAAACCGCGAAAAGCCACCGTGGTTTTATTATCATCCGGGGCTCCACTCCCAATAACCACGGATTTTCACGCTGGTGATAAGCTATTACGGTTCTTTGTGAGTGCAACGTTGCATGCTGTGGAGCCAAGTGGAAAGTATCCTAGCAAAAGCTTGGTTTAAATGTTAGCCTTAGCTTTCACTCAAGTGTGAAGTTTCAGGTGCAGGAGCTGGTTCCTAACTGCAATCATGAAATGACTTCTGGTGTTCAAAGAACAGAAACACTGAAGAAGTGTATGGGCAACTATTTTACCAACATGTGAACACGTAGAGAAATAATAAGCAAAACTCCTGTCGGTCAAACAGGTGGAAACATTATTGGTAATACCTCTTAAGGGGAGACCAGATGGCAAAATTACCAAAAAGTACATTTTTAGCTTTTTATGCACTCTTGTTAATACTAACTTCCTATATTCCATATGGACTAGCTATTTTTTCGTTCCGCGTCACCTTCCGTGGAGTAGTGATTACCAAAAGTCGCAGGTTCAAACCCGGTGGAGATAATGGCATTTTTCGGGCTTCGCAGGGCTTCCTTCGGGAGGGAAGTAAAGCCGTTGGTCCCGTGTTGTAGATGTACAGCACGTAAAAGAACTTCAAGCCTGATGAAGTGGCCTCTGAGCAAAATTAAGCGGCCTTTCACGCCCATTATAGAATAGGACGCTGAGAACCACAGCAGTTAAACGGAGTTTAGATCTTTAAATTAAAAAAAGAAATGAAACATTATCACCTCCATCTATTCCTAAATGGGTAACTTCAGATGTTGTGTCCATTAGGTAAATTAATACCCCCTTTCTTTAGTTATAAAACTCACTAGACTGGCTATCTAACTTCAAGAATAAGAATCACTATAGCTTTATTTTGGGGTCTGGCAGAAGCGCTGCAGTCGGAAAAACAATTGAGATCGGTAGGTCCGTTGTGTTTGCAACATCCGCTTTGTTGGCGCCAGATTACCATGCTCAATCCTCTTTGTCTTCAGCTTGGAGTTACAGTGTTTTGTTTTTGGCGTTTTCAGTTATTTTACATCAGTATTATTTGTTTCATTGTTTGTGCGACTATGGAAATTATTTTCTAAGAGGACGACAGGCCGGGATGTGGACGTTAGCAGCTCCCGATTTGTGTAAATATAATTTATTTGGTTTGTTTATATTCCTTTTACCCATTGAATTATTTATCTTATTATTTAATTTGTGGTAAAGATGAAAAACCAAAGCAGAGGTGTAATTACGATTAGCTATGGCCATTTTCTGGTACCTTAATGTGAACTATTCTCAACACTTCAAAGCGCATGCAAGACCGCCTCAAAATAATCAATGGATATACTTTGTTTAATTCTTTCCTCATTTCTTTAAGTTAGCTCTCTGGAGTATTACTGAACTCCATTTTTTTATTACTAATATTTTTCATAGCATAATTAAACTACTCATTTTTGCTTTCTCTTTATGGACTGTTTAATTTATTATCATGCCCTGATGCATGCGCATGTCAGGTGAACACGTGTTGCTCACATTGGCAACAGAGAGGTTACTTCGGAGTTCAACCGCTAACATGTCAGACCTCAACTTACGAAGGTAGAGCTGTGGGCTAACTATACAATAAATATCGGCTTGCTTCGGGTACCCTACAGACACATCCATTAGGCTTCGCATGGTAGGAGAGAAGACCTAAGAGGTTTGGTTTAGCGACTTTCCTCTTTACGTATATATTCCCGTTATGCCAAATTGGTCAGTCATGCTACTCCCGTCTGAAGAGGCAGGCTAAAATACAATTCGTTAGAAGTTAATTGGCTTTTATCCAAAGAACCCATTTTATGCCCTAACAATAGGCTAGAGTGCAAACAATTACCATACATATTAGAAATGAATCTTTGTTGTTTATACATTTAATAGTAATTCTTTCTTCACAAATGAATCGGACTTCTCAGCTAGCCTAAATGGTCCACAGAATATGTCCATGATATACACATACAGAGTGCAAGATGAAAAAGTGCAAATAATTTGATATTTAATAGAGATAAACGCATGTAACACATAAGTGTATCTCATTTTGTCCGTTTACTTATAGCATTGTCATAAATGAAGCACAGATTTCAGGGTCTAATGTGTTTTAAACGGCCCTTTGTTACGTCTCTCCTGTGTTTACGTACATCACGCACAGCCGGCTCCTGTGTTTAGTACAACTCGCACACCGCCGACCTGCATTCACGTGACTCACAGTGTAGAAACGTGGCAATGAATGGCTTTGCATATGCGGAATTAGCAGATATTCATTTAATTTACCCACAACTGGGGACTCTGCGAATGATGCATGGGAATGTACCATCGGCGATTTCTAAATCGTCATCTTCTCAAAAGACGAATGTAAACTGCAATGTATCAAAGGATCTGTGTCACAGGTAATCTTACTTCCCGATTTGAAGTTTTTTATAAGCGTTGTGGTTTTAGATTCTCATCCTTATAAGGGCAATGAGAGGGGTTTGTAGTTTAAAGAACGGGAGTTCAAGTGCTTATATGTTGGTTTGAGTTAAGTATTTATTGAATAAACCCAAATTTAAATAAAGCATAATAATATCATTGCGTTCAATAAGTAGAATCTTGAATAATTTGTTATACTAATCAAGAAATTTGTATGAAAACAAATACGTATGGTTAAGTAGGTTGAAGATGCAGTGCTATCGATAATCTTCCCTCACATCACACCACCTATAGTTGGGCAGGGCAAAGAGAAGAGGAGGGAGAACCGTGTGACCTGTTATGTAAACAATCAGGGAACATCTGAAATAAGGAATAATAGTCATCCTAAAAGCATTGTGAAATTTTCTTCATCATATAAAATAGCGAAAAAACTAATTCTGAATTACCACATCGCCCTGAAGCGCTGACACAAACGTTAGCCGGTCCCCATGGCCACGCTCGCTAAAGCGTCTCGCTCTGGTGCTTCGTGGGCAGGGGATCGTGGGTTCGAGTCCTGCCTTGGGCATGGATGTTATATGTTTGTGCAATGTGTATATGTTTGTAAAAGAAACAGTAAAACCAGTAAACCAGTAATCAGTAAAACCTACGGGGGGGAAATGTAAATAGGGATACAGTACCGGAGTCCTTATCAGACTCCGTTGCTGTTTATATATATATGAAAACATTTGCACCTATTTACCTCCCACCCTGTACACACATGATTTGAATAGGGTTGCACTCTTTTGTTATAGTGTATAACGCCCACTTTTACTACTTTGGCATTTTAGTTGATGACCCTAACGACACATGAAATGAAGATGGAGCACCGATGGAATGCGATGGCGGCGAAACCCGGAGAATCTGGAGAAAACCCACCCCACGCCGTTTTGTCCACCACAAATCCCACATGCGCTCACCTGGGATCAAACTCGGGCCGCCTAGGTGAGATGCGAGTGGTCTAACATCTCGGTCACGGCGCGGCCGGTCGCACTCTGATTGGAAAATGGTTACGTACACACAGGGTTTCACTGTGACTTCCTCCTCCCTAAGCACAGCTGATTATTCACTCTAAGCAAGCGATTAGTACACATACAATTTGTTATAAAGGTATGAAGTCCAATATAAGTCGATATCATAATGTATTCGGAACATATATTGTAATCCATTATAATAGTTGACAAGGCATATAATCACATATGAAGCTTATTATTTCAACTGCCTCAGACTTTATTTGTACTTTTGTTTGTGTTATTTATACTTTGTAATCAAACTTTTGTTTATTTACTTCTTGGCCCACCTATACCTGTAGCACAAACACAATGGGGCTCAGGACTTCTGACTCTTCCCTCTCAGCTCGCATGAAAACAACGTACCAGTATACTAGGAGTTAAATTAAAGTCATTCCCGAAGCCGATACACACACACACACACACACACACACACACACACACACACATGTCTGAGAAGAAACACCCTAATTTCAAATACTCATACTTCTTCTATTTCTTGATCACCCTCCTCTTTGGAGTACTTAAACCCCAAAGCCTTACAAGACAACCCTGGGGTCAATAACCTTTCAAGAAGCAATGGTCTGTCCAATGCCGGGTATGGCAATACTGAGGAAGGAAATGAACTGGGTGATAGGAAAATTCGCGGTTTAAATAATCCAACCCAACTTTCGCCTTGAGACAGAGATACATCGCGAAAAATATATTCGGTTAAAGCGGTCGTGCCCGGGGATTGAGCCCTGGACCTCCCGAATGTGGATCACTGATGTTACCGCTTGAGCCACCCCGCTTATTCCAATATTTAAAATAAATATATCAACCAGCCATGACCATTTTGTTAGGTGGTGCATCATAGTTTAGCTGGGGAAATTTAACATTTTATTAGGAGATGCATGATACTATAAATGTGGAAATTTAACATTATGTTATATTATGCATGATAGCTTAGATATGGACATTTAATATTTTGTTAGGGGCATATGATATCTTGGTCGTCTCCTTAGCGCGGGGGTAGCGCAATTGCTTGCCAAGCGGTAGAACTGGGTTTGATTCCCGGTGCCGGCGTGATGAATTTCCCCCCGCTGGGAGATCTGGTCCGGGGTACACTCAACCTCGTGAGGTCCCTGGGGGTCAGTTGATGCGCTACTTGATTGAGAAGTGACTGCTACAAATCGACAAGACCGAATCAACCGGCGGGAGGGATTCGAGGCGCTGGATCACGTCTCACCCTCCAGCACTGCATCCCATCCATGACGGCTTCGGGCCGAGACGGGGGATGCAACGGCCGAGCGGTAGGCCAAGGTTCCTTGTGGACTGTCGTGCCATGCAGTTACGTTACACGATAGCTTAGCTGGGGGAATTTAACATTTTGTTAGGTGCTGCATGGTAGCTGGGGCTAATTAACATCTTGTTAGGCGGTACATGATAATTCAGCTGGGGGCAATTTAACATTTTATTAGAAGTACGCGGTAGCCTTGCTGCAAATTTAAAACTATGTAATGTGTAACAAGATAATATTTGTGAATTAGTAATTTCTTCTACACCAGCCGTGTGTAGGACAGAAGTTGGAGAGGTAGGGCCAGACCCAAAATTTCAATGCTAAAGCTTGAATTGGAACCACGGATCTGTAGGTTCAGATCTCCTTTTGGTGTGCTGAGAAATTGCGAGTCCGTTGGAAAATTAATGCCGTTTCGGTATGCTGCCATGATAGCTCAGAGGTTAGAATAACTGGACGGAAATCAGGAGATCTGTTGTTCAAATCCCCGCTAACAGAGTGAGAATTTCGATCTGACTCTACCTGAGCAAGATGATGTTTGTTTCAGGTGTTGAAAATTGAAAAAAGAAAAAAAAAATGAAAGGGATACCAAATCAGGGAAGGAAAAAAAAAAAACGTGTGGTAATACGCAGAAATTATTGTGCTCGGTTATTTCAGTTCACCGACGTTTCCTTGTGGAGTATCGCGAAGATTCACTCTCAGGGCATGGGAAGCAGGTTTCTAGAGGAGAATCTGGCCCATCATGATCATCTCACGAAAGTGTTCAGCGCATTACAAATGGCTCTAAGAAATCCTTTCGTATGTCGTCACCTGTGTTTGCTCTCCCGAACTCAACCTTCCATAATGTGCCTCACAAGCGTACAACATTCATGACTGTGTGTATTGATAGCTGTATCAATCTTCTTGTCGCACCGAATGCATGTGTTCTGGTTAAGGCGTTTCGTACTGGACAGGCTGTCTTTTATCATTGTGGACACAAGTTCCATATTATGTATTTATTTTTACTTTCTTTATACGCACTATGTACTAGTGTATAGAGAAAGTATTGTATTCAATACCGAGATTTCGCCGGAAATATATGTTTTGAGATCTCCTGAATCCATAAAAAGCATTTTTAGAAAAATGACCTATTGTGTGTCTGCCAGTCTGTCAGGGTGTGTGCATAGCTCAAAAACGAAAAGTTACGATGAAAGATACCTCCTCATACGAAGACTTACGATGTATTCTAATGGGTCAACTTTCTCTACCCAGTATGTTAGTGTATTATGGCGCAGCGGCTAGTAGTCAAACGTATCAGGAGATTGACGTCAGGTATTCGAAGACATAAATAGAGATAACTAGACTCGGTAGCGCTTTCAGCCAGCGCAAACACCAGAAGCGTTATTAACAGACATCGAGAAACTTCTGGCATTTTCTGTTCTCCCCTCTCCAGAATAATCTGAAAGCTATATCGGAAAGTCCGTTGGCTGTGTAAGCGAGCATTCTCGCAGTGAGCCGTTTAGTGAGTAGTTGCGTTTCAGGTGAAAGAGTACTGTTCTACGAGTGAGTTTGTGACGCACAACTAATGTTGCTACTGCGGGAGCTGAGAGACGTCTCGTGTTAGACCCTCTGTCACCCTCCGTGGTTCAATGCTTACTATGCTACCATCACATACCTGAAGTCGTGGGTTCAAACCCGTCTGGGGACGATGGTTTCTTTTTTTTTTTTTTTTTTGCACGTAAAAGAACCGCAATCCTGATAAAGGGGCCTCCGAGCAAAATTAAGCGATCTTTCACGCCCAGCATAGAATGGGACGTTGAGAACCACATCACTTAAAAGATCCTACATAAATAAAACTCCATTTCCAGCGACTGAACCACGTGACTAAGGGGCTGAGTGGTACACATTGCATTAGGCCGCTATATCAAGAGGGTGAAGTGACAATCATAACAAACTGAAGTGGCGGTGAACATTTTGAAATAGATCGCATTAGTGAAATGCTAATGGGAAATTTTCACAGTTTTCATTGAAGATTGTTCTTCTATTCTAATTTCCAGGACATTAACATTACCTAGCCAAAGTGATAGTCACTACTCCATTTATTGGGTCAGAACCATTTTACTGAATGCCAGACTGTAATCTAAATGAAAAGATAAAAGTCTGAAAATCCAAAAGATGTAAAAGCTATTGGGATAGGATTCCAAATATACACCACGCTAAACACTTCTGTGATGTGTTAAGATAAAAAGAAATCCCCCTCATTCAGTAAGGGGTAGCTGAGAATGGACATTTTCCCTTCAGGTATCATCTCTGTAAGATGAACATTAGTATAAGCTGCTTCTGTGAAGAAGAAAAACGGCAAAGGAAAACTTTGCGGCTGCGGAGCAATTGCCCGCCCAAGGATGACTCTTTTAAAATGTGCTTTCCCTGCCCGGGACTTACTTGCACCCAGAACAATTATACGCCTTATTTAAAAACATTTATTTAAGCTGGAAATATAGATTAGAAGTTTACATAACAGATCTAATAAACTTGACGAGAAACTATTAGGGATTAAACGACCCATTACATATCTAATTCTAATCTATTCACGTTGTATTATTTATTGTAAGTTTTGATTTATAAATGTTGGCTGCGCACAGGAGTGAAGAAGCAATCAGAGTACAGGATGTACAGAGGAATACACCCGGAATCGACACTAACGATCTCTTATAAAGGAAAAGGTATAAAAGTAGAATTGGAAGCGTTCCAGTATTTTGATGACATAGGAACTTAAAGATAAGACAGAACACATTTTAATTATAAGAAGGCCAAAATAGTATCTAAATTAAACGTTAAAAATGCGCATAATACTTTTTCTGTCGTTTGCCCTACAAAACCGAAACAATTAAGGACTTTTGCTTAAGGGAGTTAAGATTCATTATTAGAATTTGGTGTTTTTACATTTCAGTATGACTCTTATAAAGTTAAATATCCATAAACAGTACATTAGAAAATGTTATTTCAAAATTAACACACGCTGTTCTTTCACTCAAAAATGAAGTATGTAAGGGCAAATAAACTGAGGGTGGTGTTACAGATGTAATCTTAAATGTTCAGCTAATTTTTGTTTCCATTTCTTTTGAAAATTTTTTCCACGCACCTAGGTGGTTTTTTTTTTAGACAATGAAGAATCTTACAAACTTTGGAAGAAGAAAAAGCTTAAAGAAGTTTTGAAAAGCAAAAAGTTGAGGTTTATTTTAAAACTTCATAAGAAGCTGTTTGCTATTTTTCTTTTAATTTTTTGAGCATGCATCCATTCACCAAATTCTTATAAATGGATCTTACCTCCCTTAAGAAGAAACCTTAATTGTTTCGGTTTTGTTGCTCAAACGAAAAATAGTTTTATGCGCATTTTTTTAATTACATATGCGCTTTGTGGAGACTCAAAAAACTGTATTTGCATCGAAAACTCGTTATCAGGTTTTTGACTTGAACGGTACTTTTTGTGCATATCTCACTTATTCTTCTCCATCAGCTTACCCTCCTCATATGGAGGACTTGCAGCCCTCAGGACTTATAGTTTTCTCCAAAACATGATGGCCTTCAAACGGGACCGCTCCCTCTGCCACTAGGCAATAGCCATTAACAAACAAAAGACGAATCTGTAGTAGAGGTGAAAGGCAACGTAGTAAAATCTGTTTCCTGGAGACACTGCTTGCAAGTCTAGAATCGCGCTTCAGTTAAAGGACTAATAAGTGGATGACTTGGCAACAGCGAGGGTTGGTTTTCAAACAGCAAACCCTCTAATCCCAGCCCATTGCCCGATATGAAAACGTGGAAGTAGATATGAAATAAAGGCGAAATTAATGACAGGAAGAGTAATACTGGAACAATTGGTGGAATGAATGGCGTGGGAAACTGGAGGACCAGGAGAATATAGGCCGAGATTCCGTCTCGTCCACCACAAATACCACATGATACCTGGGGTTGAACCCGAGTCACGTAAGTGAGAGGTGAGAGGTCTGTCTACTCAGCAATGGCAAACTAATAAACAAAATCTCATGGTGACCCTTGTTATCCCTGAAAAAAAGAATTTGGTGGCAAGGCTTAGAAATCGAGCACTACACCCCCACAAAATCCGATAGCGCTTCAGCCCTCGTGGGCTGAAGCCAGGTTGCCTACAGCAACTTCCGGTTTCACGGCAGAGGTCCGCGATCGTCCAAGCGATGTATCTATATATGTATTTATTCTCTGCAATTGGGTACTGCCCGATGGCAGAGTTAAATGTACAAAATCCATTTACAATAATAATCTTACAGTTAATAACATTAATACAAACTAATAAGAGTAGTTACAAAAATAGTAATACAACATGCTATATATACATGCCTTTTGAAATACCTAACTACCTATTATTCAGTATAGCAATACTATGCCAATTACCAGCATATTACCATGAAGCCTCAACATCAATATTTATAGAAAAGTTTTTGAGTTCCTTAATTACTTCACAATATTTACTTTAATTAAGTATCGAACAGTTATCCTTAAACTTATTTAAGGTTAGAGAACAGTCCTAAAAGGCTGCTAAAAGCAACTCATTCCATTCTTCAATGATCCGACTAACAAAAGAAAATTTTCCTACATCGGTTCTGTACCTTCTACCCTTAATTTTATACAAATAATCGATTTGTCCGTAGTATGCCGGGTTTTCTAATCACTTTCTAACGTTCACCCATGCATTTAAAGCAGCACAAGCTTTAAATAGTGCGACTAACCAATGTCTTTTGCGCGGCTTCCGTTTATTCTCTTTGCCTTTCGTAAGCCCAAAATCTTTACCTCTCTTTATGGATATTACAGCCCTTCTCTGTATCTTTTCCAGCGAATCAGTTTGATTAAGCCTATATGGGTCCCAGCATGCTACTCCATATTCCATAACTGGCCTCACTAAGGACCCGCTCACATGGCCACGAGCGCCTCCTATCGCAACTTCTCACTTTTTTCATCATGTTGGGTGGGCAGCGGTCCTAGAGCCAGACTTAAGATCCTCTCACCTATGGGTGGGCTCGAACCCAGGCACTTTCCGTAATCGGGAACCAAGTGCCGCGCTAGAGACCACGGAGCAGAACGTTGAGGATATATAAAGATGCGATACTTACACTGGTTGAAATCGACTCCCCATACTACGCAATGATTCATTCAATGACAGTCTCTATTATGTATTCACCCTAAAGGTGACCTGTGCCAAAACAAGACTCCGCGACCCGTGCACCGTTATAATGTAGCCTTCCGCCGTTTGCGACAGTAATACTGTCATACTTTCACAACCACGTGACGAGTACCTGTGGCATATTATGCAGAATGAAAACAGATTTCATTCTAACAATTTAAACGGTGATTGGAATTTTTTCCTGAAGATTGAAACTGATGGGCTCATTTATGCTTTCTCTCGCGAATATGTACAATGTATATAGTAGATAGAGAAGGCATTGTATTCCACCCAAAACTTCATTATCGAAATATATGTTTTGAGACCCTTGAATCCAAAAAAGAATTTTTAGATAAAGGACAGTTTGTATAATGTGTGTGTGTGTGTGTGTGTGTGTGTACAGCGCAACTCAAAACTGAGAAGCCCTTTAAATACCTAACTTGTATTTAAAATCAGTATCCCCAAGGTCGCTACACTAAGATTTATAAGAAACATCCCCCCCCCACACACACACACAAACTACCCTATGCATGGACAATTTTTCGAAAATTTTTATTTCCTCAAAAATTGCTCTTACGATTTTGATTACAATTCTGTATATTAAATATGTTTACATCGCTTATAAAATGCATACCTTAAATTTTCTGGGAAGAACCTCTGAATACTTCTTCATTCTAGATGAATTCTGCTGAATTTTGCATAACTGGTAAACCGTAACATATAGACAAGACTTACTAAACAAAAAATGTGAACCCCGTCAAAACGCACAATTTATGTCCTTTACATTTTGGTTGTGGAAGCAACCTTTTCCAAGAAGTTACTTCTTATTGGTTTAAATTTTAAAGTATGTACACTCTTCTCAGAATCGAAGTGTCCGTTTTACTTTTGTTCCACTCCTGGCCAATCAAAGAAGGAAACTGCAATAAAATATATTTGGCATCTTGTGGAGATCAAGCATGGACGCAGCAGCATTTTGGTCAGCTGCTAATTACGAACAAATGTCGTAACATTGTGCAATTACCGCTTGTCAGTGTTAAAGACAGTCATTTGGTAAAAATTCTTTCATGGGTAATTAAAATAGAATTACTAACAATGAACAGTCACAAAGACTTTAACGGCAGTCATACAATTAATCATCTGCTCCTCCTATTTATGAAAATGAGCTTTGCATTTTTGGATGTGAGGTAAGATAAGGCTTACACATAGACGCAGTTACCAGATACACTGGGACACAGCAGTGCACCTAGGCCCTTAAGGCCCTTCACGTCAACATGACTTCGGGGAGGGATGAAATGAAAGACTCGAAGGGCCACCAGATCCACATGACGACGGCTGGAAGCGTGGATGGGGTTCCTGACGCTTACAGATGGAACACCTCAGTCGCCCTGTCCCACCCCGATTCCCAGGTGGTTTCCCGAGGGGATTGAAGCCAGAAATCTCCGAAGGCGGGTCCTGACAACGACGCTAGGCGAAACCTTTTACAGGGCAAGCTAACATCCAGCCGCAACCCACCGATCGCCGTTGCCTGGTCCTTCAGTTCTGCAAGAAAGAAATGGACAGGGCTATCATGGGGAGGTAATGTACTTATGCATCATTACCTTGTAACCCGAGGTAACCCCCATCAATGAGTAAAGTAGGCTGGCCACGGGAATAAAATCCACGACCTCCCGAATGCAAGACGCACATGTTTCACGTGGTGCAGGGGCGGGTTTTCTCCGGGTTTTCCGGTTTCCCCCGCCATTGAATTCCACCGGCGCTCCATCTTCATTCCATGTGTCATCACTTGCGGTACCACAAGTAGTAAAAGCGGGCGTTAAACACTACCAAAAAAGAGAAAAATATGCTTCCGCGGCGCCACCTTGCTCGGTGTGGATGTGAGATATTAAATAAACTATTCTGCTGGCCTTCTTTATTGTGCGAAGAAAATATTTTTTAATGACGGTGGTTATACTGGCTGGAACAATATTTATTGATCTGTTAACGGTTTAAAGATTTGTCATCACATAAAATGTGAAAAAATAGCTACATAAGTTAGGAAGGGCGCAAGGATTAAATGTTTGTGTCAGTTTCTCAAATTCAACTTAGTATACATAAATATAGAACCTTAATACCTATAACTTAACATATTACTTTGGCATAAGAAGTTTTGATGTTAATCCTAGGATCTGCGTTGATTGTTTTTCGTATTTATTAACAAGCCAGAAGTCGCCACTGAAAGAAAGTATTATCAGAGTTACTTTAATGTTTACTTAACCATTTGTATTAGTTCATGCACCGGAAGCAGGAGCTTACAGACCATGGAAATTCGTTCTAAAGGCAGAGAGATAAAAATCCAACCTCCAGTTTAAAATAATCCGTCTATTAGAAGGAATGTCGCAACGCCAAGCAAAAGTACTCATCTTTGAGGGTCAGAAGAAAAGAAAGATTTCTGCAAATTCTGCTAATCCTACTTGAAATTTTAAATGACGTCGAAAATAGAGATGTTGTTTTGAAAGTTAAACCAGAATCCCACGAAGTATGAAGCATCATTAAGTAGGACTACTAGTTCTTGTTAAAATATGATTTCGTGATCTGTTTCCTTGGAGAGGATTAATGAGGATGTTCTTTTGCTTAGAAGGCAACATATTACGACTTAAAGGTTTTTGTAGCTCTTACGGATAACGGGTTGGAATTGAGATGCGGACCGTATCTAGATGAAATTCCCTTGAGCGAACTTGCAACTTGCTGATTGGGGAAAAGCTGATTATTATGAGAGCTGTTACACATGTAGCTGTAGGGTATAGCAGAACACAGGAGGGCTCGGACCTTTTGTGCCATTCGTTAAAGGGTTTTACAAGCTCAGCAGGAAGATGCTTTAGGAAACCAATTCCTCTGCCACATAGTTAATTTACAAAAGTGCGAGAGGAACAATGGTGTTCAATATTTCCAACTATAGCCTTAATCTGCTCTCGTTTTGTTTCTTTTTTTATGTTTGCTTTAAAAATAATTATAAGATTGTTATTTTAAAGAAGTGCAAAGTCACAATTCGTAGTTAGAGCCGTAATATCAGCTCTTTATTTGGGGAAGTTAGGCTTTAAAAAGAGTATCATCGGTGGTTATTACCATACAAAATATGCTGTCACATGAAACAAGTAACACACTTAAATGTGCTTCAAAATGGTATCAACGGAAAGCTGCATAAATAATGAAAGTGTCCAATAAATTATATTTTGTATAGTCTTATCACGGGGGACAACGGGGGGGAAAATGTTATACGCAGTCGTGCCCGAAGTAGGGAGTATTTGCTTCATCGATGACTGATGAGTAATTCACAGGAGGGCAGTACGGAGAAACAGATAGGGAGGGGGAGGGTTGGGAGTGACAAGAGTGGTGAAAGTTGATCGTGGGTTCGAGTCCCGCCTTGGGCATGGGTGTTATTATGTTTGTGTATATGTGTATGCGTAAAAGTAAGAAAACAGCAATCCAGTAATAATACGGCAAAAAACAAGGTAAAAAAAAAGGTAAATAAAAGTAGGGTATACAGTGCCGGAGTCCCGATCAGACTCCGGTACTGTATTTAAAAAAAAAATACCATAAGGCAGCATCGGCAACAGCAAACAGCTGCCAAATTATTTTATTTCCAATAAAACTAAAATATTTACACAATTAAACAAAATAAGAAAATTAACTTACCATTTAAATAAACTACTAACTAAGCTGTTGGTTTACAGTAAAAGAAAACTGAATTCTACAACTGCAGATCTCTTATTGCCGCAATTTTCAGATTTTCATTTAAAACTTTCAAATTCATAACTAATTTTTCAACTGCTTAATATTCAAAGAAGAAACAATATTCAAATTCAGTATTAAATAATGTAACAAATGTCTTTATTTGTATTAATTTTTGACTCAAACTATGTAATTCACTGATGCAAACAATTCAATTTCGCATGGATATTAAGATAGTTGACGGCTTTCTCCTCACACCACTACTGGTACGCCACTGTGCGCTAACACTCCAGTTGAAGCCTGACTCACGTCTGTCATACGTGGCTTGCAATTCTTCTTTCCTTTTTATAGCTATAAATAACGTCACAGAACATTCTGGAAAATTGTGGAAGCCGAAGCTACTTGAAGAATCTGGCATAAATCAGACATGTTGCGTTCCAAATCCCCATGGTACCGGCGCGCCGTGCTTCCTGTCTTCCCTCTTCCTTGTCCCACTACCAGCTTCATCCCTTAGGGTTCGGTCGACTACCTCATTGACCCTCTCCATTACACGGCACGTTCCTGGCTGTGGCTGTTGGAAACTGATGCTACGCCCCTTGGTGCGAGTTCGGCGATACAACTACATCTGAAGTTCCAGCCAGGAACCTTCACTGTTGGCCTGTTGGTCGTAACAGTTCTCGATCTTGTTGTTCGCACCCTAGATGTGTTGACGAATCGGACGTTTCGCGAGGTCCTTCGACAGTTGGTCTATCGCCCTCTTGGACACCGCGCCTCTTAGCGTGACCACACCCTCTTTTAGGGCCACATTGCGGGCTCAAGGGTGTGCGTCGAAACTTCAGAGCACTACTCGTCTTCGCCGAGTCGTACTGCCGATATCGACCGTCGGATCTTGGTTCCTGATGGCAGTCAGTCCCCTCTTCAGCCACCCTTGCGGTGAACATCCACAAACTTATGGCGTTCCGTCCCAGGGTCAACTCCAGGAAGAACGCATTCTCCAATGGCAAGGTTTCAAACGATGCTGCCAGTATCTCATAGGGCTGACTGGCTGTCGTGTAGCACGTCCTTTGCCACATCTGGACCAATTATTGTCATTGTTGTACCGGTGTTCACTAGTATCTGGCACAGCTTCCCTCTTACCCAGCCGTATCCGGCATAACTTCCCTCGTATCCATCCGCCCGTGACGCGTCTGTCTTCCGTCCTTCAGTCCAAGTCACACTGCATCAAGCGAGGAGACGGCAATGATAACTCAGACGTGCCCGTCACCATGCCGGGACTTATTCGTGCTCTGCCAGCCAGTCCATTAAATTGTGGACAGCGTTTCATTAGATGCCCTGGCCGGCTGCAGCCCCAACACACACGTCTGATGCTCGTCGTTTCGGTTGCGTACAGTCCTTCACCAGGTGCCCGAGTTGGCCACAACCTCAACACATACCACTAGAAGGTCGTTTTCTGCGTCCTTGGGTTGATCCCTTTTCTATTTCGCACCGAGTATTCCTGATCTTTTCAGTGGCTGTTACTCTCGCTGTTAACTGCTCTCTCATCAGGCGCGCTTTTTCCTGTTTTCCTGATCGTCGTCTTGGTGTGTACTACCACGTACTAGGTGTCCCTGCGGGCCAAACCCCCAACACAAATTACTGAAAAGAACCTCAAGTCTGAAGAGGCCTTTCAGCAAAATTAACCGGTATTTCACGCCAAATATAGAATGGGACGCTGAGAACCACAGCAGTTAAAAAGCGTCCATAGATAGCACCCAATTTCAAGGTCTCTGCCGACGTTCCTGGGCTGAGTCTCTGTTCCCATTATAGTACCGACTACCCACATTCTTCCGAGCGGGATTGCTGTAACTTTGGCCGCCTCGGGTGTCATCTTACAGTCGTCCAGCATCAGGAGCTGTCGTATCTCGGCGTCACGTACTCTGTGGAGTAGAGTTGGCAGTTTCCTGGGAAACGTAGATAGCTGGTAGCTTCACCAGGTGTTTGGTCACAAGCCTGATAGATTTTTGCCTCATTTGAATAAGCCTATATAACATAATCATTTAGCTGTAAGACCCATTATTAACCATGTTCACGGGTCTTGGTATAGATATTTGTTAAACACAAATGTAAACGACAATATGCGTATTGTTATCTGGAATACCAAAGGCTCAAGTTGCTCAACACCCAACTGCACAACTGCATCATTTATCCAATACGCATATTGTCGATTACATTTCTGTCTAACAGATTTCTACACCAACATCCACAAATATGCTTGATAATTCACACATGAGCTAAACGGAATAGAATACTTATTACTTTACACCCTTGTTTCCTGTCCTATTCATTGTTATGCCACAATCTATAAAGCTCACTAACATGCATAATTACCGCTAGGGGCAGCTAAAATGTGTGCAACAAATATTGATTAGACCTGACGTATCCATCGTAATTAATTTTATTTCAATGTCGGTGAGACACTCACGAATGTACCTTCTTGGATTTTAGACTTAATTATTTGGAAAAATTATTCAGTCATCTAAGGAACACGACCAATGGCTGACAAAGTTTACCACGCGACCGCTTTTGTTGCAAAAATTGGCGCGGTCCTTGAGGGTTAAAAAGTTTAAAATTTGCAGGATGGGACCTATAATCTCCTCTTAAACCTATAAAATGCCAAAAAGTTAACCAAAAATGCATTTATCTAATAAATTAATCAATTTTGAATGTCTGCAAGAGAAGCCTTTGTTAGCATAGAAAGCAAATGCAATAGCACACATTTTGCCCCAATGTTGTATATGTGGTTCTGATGTCTGCTGATTCAGTCTATTCTAGGGAGACATGTAGCTAAGGGCTGCTTTTCTGTTACATGAGACACGTGGCGTGTTAGCTGCTATTCCAGACTCGTGTAGTCATAATAGCTAATAGTGTGCCTGCCATTCCTCGGGGACAACGTCCCTCAAGAGGTCCGTAATTAATGTGCAAGCATCTAGTGGGCAACAACGGTGTAATTCCATACTGTTACACCTCTCAGTCGTCGATACATCTAGAGCGCGTGTAGTGTTCAGTAGAAACACTTAGCGTTGTTAATTTCCTAGCTTTCCACTGTAACGCTGCTTAATGCACTAACAGAGTCAAATGTTACACATCAATATTTTTAAGGGGACCAGGTGCCTCACATACATTAAAATCTTCAACTTGTTACTTTCTCTAGCCCGTATGTACAAAAAATAAACTCTCTAAGACAACCCTAGTACCTAATTACTTAACTAGGCTGACATGCCAGATTTCTAATATAAATCAGACTTCACCTTTATACACACATCATTTATAGATAAATTTAAAGTAATTACATATAATTAAAACATAAATTACTAAATATAAAACTAAAAACTAAACGAATAAAAATGAAAGTATAACTTTAAACAAATAAAAATAAAAAATATAAAATAATAAAAATATGTACTACAAAGTATCCCTATTTACGATGTCCGAAAAAAGAAGCAATTTTAGTAAAAGGTCCGCGTGTGTGTGTTTGTGTGCCTGAGGATAGCATAGCTCAAAAACGAAAATATCGTTAAACCAAACTTGGTACTTCTAAATGGTGTCTTCCAAGGATGCCACAAGAAGATTTTCAAAAAAATTCCCCTACCTCAAACTACGCTTTACCTCAAAAAAAATTTAAAATTTTATATTTGTCAAAAATAGCTCTTACGATTTTGATTAATATACCGCATATTAAAGGCATTTACACCCTAAATAAAATGTATGTTTTGAATTTTCTTGCAATAATCTCTGATGCAGTTTTGCAGAATTTTGCATGACGGTTAAACCGTAAGAGATAAACAGAAACTTAATACAACAAAAAATGCAGATCTCATTAAAAGGAATAGTTTTTCATATACGTTTTAAATGTAGAGCCATTCGTTTCTAGATATTCCTCGTTATTAACTGCAATTTTAAGCTACTTAAACGTTTCTCAAAGCGGAAGTGACATTTCATTTTATCTCTCTTGATTTAATTCAGGCCATGCAAAGCAAACCGAACTTCAATTGTTTCATATAGAGCCAGCTTTTTAAATGATTTCACTGTAGATTAACCTAGTGTATTCCTTTATATCCCTTCTACTTACAAGAAAGCAAATAATAGAACAATTTATGCTAATGTTTACCTTGATTAGTAGGCCATAAATAAAAGAATTATCTTTTATAAGGAAAAAATTTTGTGCAACAGCTAGAGAAGCCATAGGAATGGGACAGTTTAGATTTTGATTGTAAAATATACATAGTAATAGGTAGAGGATTCCACCCAAAAAGTCAATACCGAGATGTCACTGGAAATACATGTTTTGAGAGCCCCTGGATCCCAAAAAATTAAAAATCTTCGTGTATGTGTCTTTGGAGAGCATAACTCCAAAATAAAAAGTCGGTTAAATATCAAGCTTGGTATTTCAGTTGAAAAGGTAAAGGCAGACTGAAAAATTCAATGCCATAGCCGGGATTTGAACCACGGATCACTTGGTGTCCGTCCAGGTACTGTGTCCACGGATTAAGCCTCGCCGTGGCCGAGTGGTTAGACCAAAGGCGATGGCATATGGGATTAATGGAGGACAAAGAGGCGCAGGGGCGGGTTTTCTCCGGGTTCTCCGGCTGCCCCCACCATGGCATAAATTGTGTGTTTTATCGAGATCTACGCCTGTTTTGTTGTAAGTTTTTATCTATCTCTTACGGTTTACCAGTTATGCAAAATTCAATGAAAATCATTGGCAATAAACATGTCCTCAGAGGTTATTCCCTGAAAATTCAAGATATACATTTTATTTGTCATCTGAAGGTCTTAAAGATAAGAGATTTTAATCAAAATCGTTACGGCTATTTTTTGAGACAGTCAGATTTTTTTAAATTTATCCCATGTAAAGTTTTGTTTGCGGTTGGGGGATTTTCTTGAAAAATCCAATTTCCGATTGGATGGAATATTTTTTGAAAATATTGATTTCCACAAAAACTGACTTAAACGATTTTAATTGAAGTAGTGACTGTTTAAGATACTTTAATGACAACGGGAATGCGTATCTTGAGTTTTTTGGGAATAGCCTATGAAGACCCTTTCACTGTGGATGACCTTTGTATAACTATTGACCCATAAGAGATAGACAATTCTTACAACACAAAAGATGCAAATCTTATTAAGGCACATACTTTGTATATCCTTATAGAGTTAATTGTTTCCTGAGGTATTTTTTGTTTGGTATCGGTTTCAACTATTTAAATTTTGTCAAACAGGAAGTCAGCTTTCGTTTAATTTCCCTTTTGTTTTACTTCTGGTCGATCAAAGAGAACCTAACTTTAATTGCTTCACATAGTGACTATCCTTTAAACTCACTGATTATTGCTTTAGACTAGTCTTTATCCTTATTTCCCTACGACTTACAATAAAGCAAGTAATAAGAAAACTCCTACCAATGTTTATCTTGATTAGCATGATGTAAATAAAAACAATATTCTCTTGAAGAATATTTTTTTTTTGCAGAACAGGTAGAGAAAATCGTGTGAATTGAACTTATCGGATCTACTGACTCTTGTACATTGATATTTCAAGATTAATATTCTCAGCTTTTAATTCTGAATTTTAACTGGAAGTGCTCATTTAAAACATTTATTTAAATTCCCACAACTCCTTTAATGGTTACCCCTTTACAATTTCTTGCGCACTGACATTTTAAGAGTAAGGTTCTGAAGTTTCAGCTCTGAAGTAATATTAAAACAATTTCTTGAGTTCCTTCAATTCCTTTCTTGCCTTGTTACTTTTATTTTAATATAATTTTTCTCTGTTTCTCCTACTTAGAACTTCAGGTACGCTCAGTTTGAAAACGGTTAAGCATAGAACAATTTGCTGATTTCTCTAGCACGTATGTGATGCCGAGGTTTCACCGCAAATGCAATTATTATATGTACGATATAAAGGATCATTTTTAGAAAAAGTGTTTGTGTGTATAGGTCTGTTGGTGTATGTGGGTGTGTGGGCGCCTGAGAATAACACAACTCAAAAAGGAAAATTCGGTCAAATACAAACTTGGTATTTAAGTTTTAAGTACAGTATCCTCCAAGGATGAGATGCGAAGATTTTCAGGAAGATATTCCTGAAAATCCTTCCCACTAACCTTTACATGGGATATTTTTCGACAGTTTTGATTTTCTCAACAATGGCTCTAACACCTTTGATTAAAATACCATGTGTTCAAGATACTTTTATGACAAAAGAAATGTAAAAGCTAAATTTCTTAGGAGGAACCTCTGAAGACCTCTTCATTGTGAATGACTTTTGTAAAACTGTTAAATCGTAAGCTAAAGATAAAGGTTTACAATACAAAACATGTAAATCAACAACACTCAATTTGTCATATACTGATTTTGGAGATACCAGTTTTCGAGATACTCTTTGTTATTGGTATCAATTTGTTTTGTTTTACTTCTGGCCTTGAAAAGAGAACCGAATTTCAATTGTTTCACATAGTGACTAGTTTTTGAAAGATCTGACTGTCCTTTAAGCGTACTGTATTCCTGTATTTCCTTCTCTTACCAGGAAGCAAGGAATACTTTTGCTAATGGTTATCTGGATTGGCATGATGTAGATAAGAGGATAGTGTTCTTTAATAACAGTTCGTTTGTGGAACAGGTAGAGAAAGTCGTGGAAATGGAACAAATCGGTTTTTTCATAAATGTATAGTCAATATTAAACTGCTCTTTATATTAAATAAAAGGGATTATGTGAAAGCTCGGATTTAAAAAATATTAGCATAGAAAATTTATGGAACTTTGTTTTAACTTTGGGAAAAGCACAAAGAAAAATAAATATAATGAACAAAGCGAACTTCATAATATTTAATAGTGGTAAGATAAATAGAGAATATAATTACACAACTTCATCTGCTTTGGTTGAATAGTTCAGGTGCTGAGTGTATCAAAACTTAGCATATTTAATATTGTGATGATAGAGGATACTCCATCACCTTTAACATGAAGCATCTGTAAAATTTGGTACATTCTCAGAATGTAATATATCTTGATACAGTTATTACCTGGCTTACATGGTTATTTAAATATTTGTTTTTGTTGTCTAAGCCAATTATTCTAATAAAAATGAGCCACATGGCCCATTTTTAAAATATTCACATAAAATACAGTTTTACAGTTAGTAGCTTTACAAGTGGATTTATCATATACATTTTCCTAGCCCTTAGCTTAGAAAAACTATTACTTTTAGTACTTTCAAAACTTCTTGACCTTTCAATATGTAATAATTTATTTCTCAAAAGTGTAGCATTATTTCGAAAGGTATATGACTACTTTCTTAAATGTGCTTTTTGAAGGTAGTATACAAATTGTAAAACATAGTAGTGAAAAATTGCATCCTGTGGAATATTTTGAGTATAGAAATGTATTGGAAAAATATACGAGAAAATAAGGTTTAAAGATCGGAGTAATTATTAATAGGCATGAGCCTATCCATGTATAGCTTCACCATATGGTAGCTAAAGTGTACCAAGTGGTAGAAGTGATATGTTTGTTTAAGCTTAGCATTCATATTAGTTTACCATTAAAAAGATTGCAATTTTTCCCAATTTTTTGTACAATTTCACATATGTATTGCTTTAAATGTTGTAAGCTAATGAGCTATAAAGTTATTTGAGGTTATTTATAGTTGCATATGTTGTCAAATTATCGCAGTAAACAGTCCCTTTCGTCTGATTCTTGAAAATATGTTCCTGGAATATTTTGTTGATTATCGTAGTTAAATATTATTAAGTACTATAAAATATTATTAAACTTCAGTGCTTAGCAAACGTTGCTTTTAGGAAAGCAACAATCTTTTAATAATTGTAAGTATTTTATGATTACATTTTACTTTATATGTGCTAAACGTTGAATGATGTTTCAATGAAAGCAGTGTTTGCAGAAATGTGATTTTTAGGGATTTCTTGGTACTACTGCCTAATTACATTAATATTCTAACTGTTGATTGGCCATTTAGATTGTGCCGAAATAATGACGCAAGTCTTTGGAAAATTAGACTGTAAATGGGAAATTATAACATTTCCATCAATAAAAACAACATTATTGTTAATGTTGCGATACCTTCATTAATAGTGCCTTCAGAAGTGTTCGGTCGAGTAGGAGCATTAGACATCTACTGCTATCATCTAAGTTAAATTCAAATGTAAGGCATCTTAACTTCTTGATTAACATATTCTTTAGCGTGTTATATCTTATGTTTGATACTCACGTTGTCTCGCTGCGCTCGACAATTTATCAGTCGTCTTACGATACTAATTGTGATAAAATAATTAACGTACTAAATTCGTCAGAACTACGTGACGGCCAAAAACCTGAAGAAACTGGAAAACTAGATTCCTCAAAAGGTTGCCGTCAATCTAAAAATTCTCGAGAAACAGTTACGCCTACGTCCTAGCGCAGGAGCCTATATTCATAGACGACATAAAGCACAGCTTTGACCTTCCAGAAACTCAGGCATGCGCAATCTTCACTGAAGAGAGGCGCAATACCTACCAAGATCCCAGGAAGTACTCTATATACCACCTACTGTAGTGCAGAAGCAGAAATCTGTCTGGTGACACTGCAACCATAAGGTAATTCATCTTTCTTTATCTTATCTTTGTTCACATTTTGTTTAATAAGATTATTATATATTCGTCAGCGAGAGTTGTGCTCCCTAAAACAATAACTTCGCTTCAGTCTGTAAATTTAGAAACATCCAAGCACTTCGTACAGTGGACAAATTATTACAGAAAATGTAAGAAGCGCCACCCGATTCGGTTACTACAAGAGTAAAAACAAAATTAGAAATTCTTTGCATAAACACACTGTGTGTGTTATAAGGGACGTATTTTTGAGCAGTGAGTCTAAATCCACAAGAATAATTATTGACGATTTCCCATACTTCCGATTTGCACCAGGTATGCCATGTGACGTTGAGAGAAGCTTTTCTAAATACAAAACTATTTTAACTGATAATAGAAAGCACTTTTCACTTCAACACTAACAGAATATGTTATTTATTGTACATTTTAAAGTAATCTATGTAAACCGGAAACGTTTGTTGTTATTCGCTACACTTGCCTTATTTGCCACATTTATGAGGGCCGTTTTTTTTTAACCTCCGATAGGCCATGAATAAAAGACAAGTTCACAGATAACAATTATTTTATTACTAAAAGTTTTATACACTTATAATTACTTTTCAACATAATCACCGAAAATATTGAGACATTTATCGTACCTGTGCACAAGTTTTGCAATACCCGCTTCAAAAAATGTTGCCGCTAATGATGCAGCCCGGAACCACTATCAATGCAGCTGTTTATTACGAAACTTTACGACGTTTGCGGAGAGCCATTCAAAACAAACGAAGAGAAATGCTGACTTCAGGAATTGTGTTGACCCATGTCAACGCTCGTCCACACTCTGCTGGCACAACAATTTCAGAAGGACATTTTCGATCATCCGCCGTACAGTCCTGACCTGGTACCCAGCGACTTTCACCTTTTCCCTGAACTGAAGACGTGGCTAGGTGGACAGCACTTTCAAACCAACGATCTTCAAAACAAAGTCAATACTCATTTGAAATCATTGGCGGCAACATTTTTTGAAGCGGGTATTGTAAAACTTGTGCACCGGTACGATAACTGTCTGAATCATTTCGGTGATTATGTTGAAAAGTAACCACAAGTGTAAAAAACTTTTATAATAAAATAATTGTTTTTTATGAACTTGTCTTTTATTTATAGCCTATCAAAGGATGTAAAAAACAAGACCCTCGTATGTTTACATAGAACAGATTAGACGGCCTGGATAGCTCAGTAGGTTAGACACTGGCCTTCTGAACTCAAGGTCGCGAGGTCACACCCGGCCGAGGTTGACGGCTTTTAAGTGTGCTTAAAAGCAACATCCCCATGTCAATAGGTTTACTGGCATGTTAAAGAACTCCTGAGGGACAAAATTCCGGCACACTGCGGTGCTGATGTGCTGACAATTGACAATGTCGTTAACAATATAATTAAACATACTGTTATATTATTAATAACTGATTATATTACATTTACCTGTGTGAAAATAACAGATGTCTTAGAAACAAGGAAAAAAAAATGCAAGTGCTCTATCATCATTATCTAGCAACTTTCACCTGACTGTACCAGTGTGTCAATATCCCCTTCCCATCCTCTTTTATTGTAAACAAACATGAAGAGCAAACGAGTACAGTACAGTAGCTCACAACTTAGCATCTTTTGCAACTGGGACCGAAGCCTAATTATTACCCTTTGCCAATTCTCAAAATAGATTACGTGTTTTAGTGATTTTTCCTCAATTTCGGAACGTAACAAATTCCCATGAATTGATCCTTTAGTTAATGCAATTTGTCTATCACATATATTTCTCTATTTTCCCATATTTTCTCAATAAAATAATTATTACTTTGATATGACCCTAAATCGGGTTCCAACATTTAAGATCAAAAAGCGCAATATAGTACCTAAAATTGGCCTTGATATGAAAATATCTGCGCAACTTAATTTAGTTTTTCTGTTGGCTGTTGAAATTAATATGGGGCGTGTAGGGGACTCAGCTCGAGTGACTGAATTTTTGTTGGCTATGTGTGTTGTTTTTTTCCGTTGGTGGATTTTTCCTCGTCCGTAAAGGAGAAGTTACGGTGATTTATGGACCCCATTGACACAGCGCTCGCTTGGCTGAAGCAAAATTCCTTTCTCTTCTTTTAATCATTAACCCGACGTCTGGGCCGACCGCAGCAACTTTAAGGAACATAAAAAGATTGAAGAAGGAGGAGATTCACGGCTTTTCTAATTACAAACAGAAAGCTTTTCCAGATTCTCAAGAAGGATTTCTTTCCAAGGTATCATGTGCTTTTAGCATTTAACAATGATAGGTTCACTGCAAGCACTATTCTTCCTTTTCTTCATCTCTGTGTAGAGCAATAATACTATCATCTAACACCATCTACTGCCCTAAAAATTTTCTCATTCTCTATTCCTTACGGTGCATCTCTTAGAAAATATAGTGTTCGCAGAAGTTAAAGACATATGAAGGCGGGGAGAACTGGTGTCTCCAGCGAATCCCATACTAGCCCCTCCTACCAGCCAGCGCTTTTGATACAACTTGCGTGTCTGGATTGAGAAAATTACCTTCAATAATTATGCTCGGATATATATTAGAAAACGATAAATGCCAATCCCATAACTAGACAGAACTTTTATTTTCTGATCACGGTCGTACAGAAACCGTGTCTCTACGAAGGCGAGTTATGCACCTTTTTAACTTCACGTGTTTATCGCTATTATAACGTAAATAGGCTGAAAAATAATACCAAATCCTTCCTTACAACGCTTATTTCAAACATAAACATGCAGTGCAGTATGATACACAAACCAGCAGTTTGAAAATTATTGAGTTCAAATTCAGTTGGTTTTCACAGTAGTGGTGTGTTATTTTATTATTAAAGTGAACGGGCATGTTAAGTCGTGTTTTAAACTCGAGCTGAAATCTTGTTAATAAACAAATGAAATGATTATTACTACTATGTACTAAGTACATAGTGTATAGAGAAGGTGTATAAAAATTCGATACCGATATTGCACCGGAAATATATGTTTTGAGACCCCCTGAATCCAAAAAAGGATTTTTAGAAAAATGTCCGTGTGTGTGTCTGTCTGTGTGTATGTGTGTGTGTGTGGGGGGGGCAGCATAGCTCAAAAACGAAAGGACCGTTAAAAACCAAAGTTGGTATTTAAGTTTGGTATCCTCCAAGGATTCGATACGCAGATTTTCAACAAAAAAAATCCTCCCACCCCAAACTACCCTTTATATGGAAATAATTTCGAAAATTTTGATTTTCTTAAAAATTGCTCTAATGATTTTGACCAAAGTCTCTTATATTTAAGATATTTACTTGGCAATAAACTGTATATCTTGAATTTTCTGGGAATAGCATCTGAAGACTATTTTATTCTGGATGAACTTTACGGAATTTTGCATAACTGCTAAACCATAAGAGATAGACAAAAACTCGCTACACAAAAATGTACATCACATCAAAACACACAAGTTATATCGTATACATTTTTGTTGTGGAGGTAAGCGTTTCAGAGATATTCCTTGTTATTGGTTTCAATTGTGAAGTATTTAAACTTTTCTCAGACAGGAAGTGTCCGTTTTTCTTTTGTTCTACTCCTGGCCAAACAAAGAAGCGATTTGCAATGAAAACATTTGACTATCACTTTAGCCTAATGCATTACCTTAGTTCCCTTCTACTTATAAGAAACTCAGTAATAAAAGCATTCTGCTGGTGTTTATTTCGATTAGCGTTGTGTGGAAAGAAGAATAGTCTTTTGTAGGAAGTTTGTAGAGCAGCTAGAGAAATTCATATGAGTGTAACACATCAGATTTTATTATTTGTGAAACCAGTGAGTGAACGTGTCCATTGAAGCTGCAATAAGTGGTTTTGCGATTAACAAAGGTGAGGTGATTCTTCTCAGCCACAGATAGAAATACTACATTCAAATTAGCGGATGTAGACAAATTTATGCAAGAGGCAAGAAGTAGTATAACTCAAGAAAACTAGCTTTCAAGAATCAGACATGCAAAACCGCTTCAGAAGGAAGATTTCAACAAAGAAATTGCCAGGGACGGCACTATGGAGTCGATTATCATAACTTAAGAGATGAAACTGACGACTCTGAATTGAGTGCTTTCGTAAAATAATATGAAACCCCTGAACTACTTGCTGTATCATTGATGTAACGTGTATTATAGCTTAAATCCATCAAGGTAATATTTTAAAGCTTTAAGCATATTTAATGTGTTGTTTAACTAAGGAAACCATGGACGGCATGGTAAACGGTAAAACGTGCTCTCACGTACTCAGTTCGTTCGGCAACAGCGCTCCGCGCGAGCATTGGCCAGCGTTCATATGCCTTTAAGTTTTGCGTCGATTATGTTGCTTCTTATCCAAAAGCTACCTTTTATCAATTCATATACTCTTTCTGAGATAACCCACTCATTATTCTTACCGTAAAGTTATAAATTATCTATAATTCACAATAGCCATATAACAAATGCACACTTTGTACACCAGTAAAACATGCCGCATGAATCATTGCAGTATCCTTATTTTTATATTTCGGGAACATACACATTAGGTATCCTATGAAAACCGAGTATTCCTTCACATTACTTTCGCTACCTGTTCAGTAAACAAACTATTTTTACAAAATATTATTCCTTTAATTATATCATGGTAAACCAGATAAATATTAGCTTTTAAATAGAAGAGAAATAAGATAATACACTTAGTTAAATCGATAGTCCAAACTTTTAAAAGCTGGTTGGTGTATGAAACAATTGAAATTTGGTTCTCTTTCCAAGGCCGGGAGTGAAACAAAACAGATATAAAACGAAATAGGACTTCCCGTTTGAGAAAAGCTTAAGTAGTTTAAAATTGTAACCAATATCCAGGAATATCCTAGAAATGGGTAATTTTACAAAATTGCATATAACTTTAATTGTGTATTTTAACAAGTTCTTTGTCTTTTGTGCAGTACGGTTTTGTCCATATTTTACGGTTTCCCAGTTATACAAAAGTCATCCAGAATGGAGAAAACTTAGGAGGCTATTATCAGAAAATTCATTTGTCATTAAAAATATTGTAACATATGATATTTGAATAAAAATTACTAGAGCACTTTTTGAAAAATCAAAATATTCGAACATATTCCATGCAAAGGGTGGTTGGGGATGGTGGATTTACTTGAAAATCTTTGTGCCACATCCTTGCGCAGTTTTCGAGTAATCCAGTATCAGGTAACTTTTGGACTTGAAATAAATATTTCAAGATTTCGCTGTTTGGTTGATGAGACGTCCACAGCCTCTCTGGGCAGCTCCAGGAATGGGTCGGGTTTCGACCCTGGTAAAGTTAGGGGCTTCAGCGCGACTCCGTGACCTGTGGCGTCAGTGATTCTTTAAGTGCATGCTGTCCTGGTGGTGGGTGATAGCCACAATATATCCACATAGCTCGTAATGCGCGAGGTGTTCCTCCCCGTTGAATAACCCCACGGGGAGCTCAGAAAATAGGGGAGTGGAACACATTATCCACCCGACTAGCAGATAGTTGTCGCCCGGTGCCAAACGCATGTGTCAACACATGTCTGCCTACGAAGTCATCATTGGTGTGTAATTCTATATATACTGATTTAAATTGAAAACAGTAGCACACTTAATACTGAAAACATTCTTTATATACAAATTCATACATTTTACTTTCTCTAGCATGTACATACAATGTACATAGTAGATAGAGAAGGTAATGTATTGCACCCAGCAATAGAAAAAGGTCAGCGTATGTGTCTAAGGAGAGCATAACTCAAAAACGTAAAGTCCGTTAACTACCAAACCTGGTATTAAAGTTTAGTTTTCCCCAAGCAGCAACAGAAAGCGTTATAAAAAAAATTCCCCCACTCAAACCTACAATTTACATAGAAACATTTTACAAAAGGTTTATCTTATTAAAAATAACTAACGATTTTGATTGAAATACCGTATATTAAAGATTTTCCGAGTCTTATAATAAATCATTTTTATCTAATTTTAATATAAATGATAAATAAAATGTGTGACTTGCAATTTCAGGGAATAGCTTCTGAAGTTCACTTTACTCTGAATGAGTTTTTCATAAGTGGTAATCGTACGAGATCTCCTCAAAACACACAATTTATGTCCTTTTTATTTTTCTTGTGGAGTTAACCATTTCTAGGATATTCCTTATTATTGGTTTGAATTTTAAAATACCTATACTTTTCTCAAACAGGAAGTCATCCGTGTTTTTTTCGTTTTACTCCTGGTCATGAAAAGAAGCGAATTTCAAGGACAAGCCCATAGCGGCAGCTTCTAAACATTTGACTATCCCTATAGTCTAGTGTATTCCATTGTTTCCCCTAGAAAGCAAGTAGTAAGGCCTTTTCTGCTAATGTTTATCTTGAATACGACGATGTTGTAGATAAAGGAACAGTTTGTTTGCAGAACAGGTAGATAAGGTCATGTGAATGAAACTCGTTACATTTTTTTATCCTTTTCCTTACCATCCTTATGCGATATCTATGATCCACTGATCACAATTCTAATTCCATAGTGCAAACGTTATGAGTTAAAACCTACTCAAAATTCAATAAACTATTCATTATTCATTATATAATTATGCTTATCATTATTATTAATATTATTATTATTTAATATTCACCCATCACTGATATTTTCATCACATTTAATATGTAGCGAAAATATGCAGTTTTGGAAACGTCGAATGAAAACGATTTAAAAAGGGAAAAAGGGAACATATGCATTCAGTTAAGTTGAAGTGAACAAATATCCAGAAGTGGATTACTATTTGTTTTAATTTCAGATAACCTCGAAACACAACTATACTGAAAGCAATACGCACGTACTTGATCTCGCTGTAAAAGCACGGCAGTTCGAAGAAACACTAGCATTGAGAAAGAAAATTAACATTTAAGCATTTCTCCTTGCAGCTTTTATCCATCACTATTTTATTACAATTGGTTCTGAAATGTCGACATAGGGCAAAAGGGATATAAGCCTGTCTATTGAACATGTCTGTTTTAAGCGTTTGCCATTGGGCGAAGGTACATAGCACATATAATATATATATATATATATATATATATATATATATATATATATATAAACGTAACTCCAAGATACGACAGTCTACTAGGGACCTTGGCCTACCGCCCGGCCGCTGAATGCCCTATCTCGGTCCGAAGGCGTCATGAATAGGGTGCAGTGCTGGAGGGCGAGACGAGATCAGCGCTTCTAGTCCCACCCGGCCGGTTAATACGATCTTCTCGATCTGGAGCCGCTATTTCTCAATCAAGTAGCTCCTCAAGTTGCCCCCTCCCCAGGGACCTCACGAGGCTGAATGCACCCCGGACCAGGTCTCCCAGCGGGGGAAACTTCCCCGCACCGGTACCGGGAATAGAACCCAGGTCTCCCGCTTGAAAAGCAGCGAGGCTACCACCGCGCTAAGGAGACGACCTATATGTAGAATGTAATTCAATTAACGATAATGGACAACATGTTTATGAAACCTAGTGAGGCGGCCACGCGATAACGTCTGAGGCTTGCGTTCGGTAGGTCGTTGGTTCGGTTCCCCCGGCCGGCCTTCCTGGTACATGGTTTTCTCGGGGTTTCCCTGGGTAGGTAAACGAATGCATCCTTCGAGTCTTCCTGTCCATCTCTACCTGTGTCATTATTTGTTTGTCATCTGTTTCAGAGGATGACTTGCCTGTTGTAAATGTTTATTTCAGCTGTCGTCTCGATACCGATCGATTGGGATCCACCTTTGGATGCTTTCGGGGAAACCCCAAACGCTCCACGCTCGTGGGTTGGGCTCGGTCGACATCGAGAGCGTTCAAACTGTAACCGTTAAGGACCCCGTCCATGGCTGCGCAGGTCGGCATCCGCTTCTAGCCCCATCGGATCTCTCCCCACATCCCTTTCACCCTGGGGTCACGTAAGTTGCAAAGGGTTCTAAGGCACTACTTGCGGCGCTCTACGCCAGTGGCTAGAGAATAGATAATCCTAATGCTTGTGAAGATAAAAGCAACATGACATAACATTAGTTTTATTTTATGAACCATAATTTTATTACACTAAAACAGAAGAAAGTAGACCGTAATACACTAAACTCTAATTCGAGAGGTCGCGGGTTCCATTCCTAGTGATCGCCAATTCTTACCGCCGAATATCTATTTACTCTTAAAACCGAGTAATATTTTAAATTGAATCATTGAATTGGGAATTTGATAAAAAATGGTCAAATTAGAATTTTTGTTTTTTACACTTATACTTATAGTTTGTACTTTCATGCTACAAATTTGCTTTTAAATACAAAAAAATTAAAGCCAGAAATAAATATTGATTGGTCGTTGACCATTTAGGCAAAACTCTGCGTCTTTAAACTATAACCTAAGTTTTTTTTTTCTCAAATCTCTATTTTTCAGCATTTTTACCTGTTCAAAATATCCTCTAGACCACAGTTTGCAGGTTATAGGATTGAAATTTTCAGGAGGGATGGAACATTCAATGACGTATATACATCTTGTCGCTTTAAATAATTAAACTTAAAAAATTCCTGCACGCCATTTTGCTTATATTCGAACACTAAGCTCAAATTAAAATAAACGGAGATATCAGATATACATTTCATACTACCATATTAAAAAGTAAGTGATTTTGATTAGAAACAATTAGTATGACGGTTAGGTAGGGGTCGTTAAAGTATTATGTGCTTTTGTTAACTGTTTATATGATAACAAATCTGATTTGCTACATTCATATAACTTTCTCGACCTATATTGAAGTAAACTATTGTTACAAAACTATATTATTCTATCTACTTTGTGCTTATTAATGAAAGATTAGCAGAAACTGCTTTATTACTTGGTTCCTTGTACTTACAGAAGAAATAGGTGTGTACGCTAGACTAAAGCACTAGCCAAACGTATTAAAAACCAATCGCTATGTTTTACAATTGAAATGCCTTTCGCTTTGCATGACCTATGAGAAAAATATAGGTATTGCAAATGGTAGACTCTACAGAAAAATGTTTATGATATAAATTGTGTGTTTTAAATACATGTGCATTTTTTATGTAGTAAGCTTTTGTGTACCTTTTATAGTCTACTAGTTATTCAAAATACGTTCTGAATGAAGAAGGCCTCGGAGGCTAAAATTCCAGATATGCATTTTGTTTGTTATTTAAATATATATAATATACGACACCTTGATCGAAATCGTTAAAGCCAGCTTTTTTGGAAAATTGAAAATTTCGTAAAATCTTCCATGTGAAGGGTATTTTGTATGTGGGAGATTTTCCTGAAAATTGTTGCGTTGCATTCTTGAACGGTGCTAAACTTAAATGCCAAGTTTGGAATACTTAACGTTTTTCAGTTAACTGCCAACGCACATACACCTCTTTCTATAATTATTTTTTGGAATCAGGGTCCTCAATAGACATATTTTTCATGATATCCCCATGTCTAATTTTTAGTAGGAATATAATAGTTTCTATCCTACTATCTACGTTCATAGTACTAGGCAGAGAAAGTAAAACGCCACTGCAATCGGAAACAAAACTGAAGATTTTTTGGATTTCCATAAATGCATTGTTTTAAAGCATAATATGCATACTTTAAACGATGTGTATCCTGTAAATAAATGCCTCTTCATTTGTGTTGCATGTGACACATTGGGTGGAAGCGAAGATTTTCTTTTGACTATTTTCTGCGCAGATATTTTAGTGCTTTAGAGAACGTGGCAACCCTGCAGCGTCAGCCAATAGGTGGCTGGAATAGCTGGTAGAAGGCTTGGTACTTACATTTTCAAACCCAGATGTGTGTCAGCGTGTGAACAGGTTTCACTTTCGCTTGTCTGTTTGCTTGGAATATTGTTTTTTTTTCTCTGAGAGTCGGACCTTACACTGACCTAACCTCATCTAGCTACGTTGCCCATGTCTCCAACCACATTACTTCTGCAAAACTCTGTTCAGAAAAAAATAATTATTTCAAAAACCTATATGATACCTCATAGTTACTACCGAAACTACGCCAGAAGTTGTGTTACTCTACCCATCCCACAAGTAAACAATTATCACCTTCTTTCATTTTCGAGGAATAAACAATATAACTGGAAAGTACAAGTTTCTTTTTTCCAGAAAACGACTGATTACAGAACAAATTTATGTTACATATTATTGTTGGTAATACTTCTATGAAGTACATATAAAAAGGAGTTTGATTGATACATTCCGGAGAGGGGCTCCACATTTTAGCCATCATAGGTTTATTCTGCGTTAGACAGAATAAGGATAGGATGATTTAAAAGTATTCATCGGGCTGCCGAAACCGACCTTGGGAAAGAGCCACCGTGGTTCGTAGTTCTTCATCTCAACGCGGGGAGCGCTAGGAGCCCGCGCTGTGGGTCAGACTGAATATCCTACGTCCTACAACGAGTTCAGCGTCACTCTGCTGCCAAGAGCTGTATTTCCAAAGCCATTCACCACCACTAATGGGCACCACCACCAAAGTCTCGCCTGCACTTACAATCCTGAAAGAGTCCTAATTTTGGGGAATGAAGAAATGTCCTCAGAATTTCGACTCAGGAAAATCCATTAAAAACCCATCGACCAGAGAGGTCTGCTGCGGAAAACGAATCCACGACATTCCGAATGTCAGTCTCAGAGGAAACGCCTGACCTACCTAACTCGGTTAGCAGTTCTTTCCACCCTGTAAAACTGATAAACAAAAAACAGGTGTGCAATAACCTACTACGGAAATAGTTGTGGATCTTAAAGTATGGTAAACCTGTGAAACTACATTATTTTGCTTTATATGAGTCTGAGGTTTGGTACGCTGTAACGTGTTTGAAAATGTACGGTTCTTCTTTCTTAATTCACAAAAACTTCAATAAGCAAATGGGGCCAGGATACACACCATCCTTTCCAAGAAATGTCTGTTGTAACTAACGTAACTTGTAGACGAGTCGCTTTTTGCCTACACAGTGTAATATCCGGGGTGTTACGGGAATAGATACAGAGGTTTTAATAATAACTGGTTCTTTGATGTGTATCCAGTTCAGGTTTGAATTACATCATATCATTTACTATCCTACTATGAGTATTCATTCCTGATCTGTGTTCATTGTTAAGCTTAATATAATATGAAACAACTAGAAAGAGTTGGAAGATACTTGGTACCAGCAAATTAGTGATATAATGAATGTTAAACATAATAGTTTCGAAATAATAAAAGAAAAATATTGCAATAGGCTGGATTCATAAACAGTAGCAAAATTCGAAAATGATGCTGTAGTGGAAGATCAAGGGAGCCTGAACGGACGCAGTAAGAGGAAATACGAACAGCAAAGTATTTACTGAAGAAGCAGGGGAGAGAGAGAAATTATATGATGAAATAACACTTTTTCGGTTTTAAAGATAACTACTGTTTTGCTTAAAAATCCTAATAAAAATTGAAACACATCACAGAAGACAATTTTGTAAGGCAAGTATCTATAGCACCAAGAAATTACTATGCGAATATGGGGTCTTTTTAAGGTCACTTTAAGCTTTAAACTGCCATAAATATTATAATATTTCAGATAAAAAAGAAAACAAAAGAAGTCACGTACTAGGAAAACAATTGGGTCTTATAAAGCATTGGGAACATGTCCTCCATTCTCTTATTCAGTGTATACTTTCTGCAACTCCATGCACAGTATTTTGCAGATGATGTCTTGCAATAGTACATATTTATTACAACATAGCATCTTGCAGTTGCAGTCGGGTTGTTGGCTTTGTCAGGAAAACTCCTTCTTTAAAGCAACTTCACAATCAAAAGTCGGTTGAATTGAGATTTAGAGATTGCTGCAACCAGTTTGTAGGAGAATGTCTACTGATGACACAATCCCAAAGTTCTGGGCAATTAAATGTTTTGCAGAAGTGTAGATATGAAGCACATTAACAACAGTGGCATCATTGATTACCTTTCCCCTTCCAGATTCTTCTAGCCAGCAACAAATTCAGTTTTCTCAAACTTCCTGATTAAATCCCCTTAATTACGAATGGGGTTGCTTAAGAGTTCTAAACTCCCTCAGACTTTGAGAAACTCCCCTTGATTTAGTAATAGCATTCAAACAGCTGAATTCTATTATTATGTGATAGAGCCACGATTTGTAACTTTTGTATACACATTCTTATAGCAGTATAAATAAAACGACTAAAGTTAATTAATTTTCTTTTACACAAGCCGTGTGTAGGGCACAAGTTGAATAGTTAGAGTCAGACTGAAAAAATCCAATGCCATGGCTGACATTTGAACCACGGATTTCCTTGGTCTCTAGCCGATTTCACAAACCACTGAGATACCATGACAACATGCCAGTACAGCATTAATTTACCTAATAGTTGGTTAAACTATGAAGCCCGAAACTTGAAGTACATACGACACTGTATGTGGCCACTGGGGTATGTCATCTCAAAATAATTTGAGATCATCTTGTGGTTTAACGTGAAACATGCGATTCAAGTGTGGAGAATAATGCTGTGCTGGCATGTTGCTATGGTAGCTCAGTGGTTAGAGCAACCGCCTAAATACCTGGAGACACGTGGTTCAAATATCTATAATGCCGTTGAAGTTTTCAGTCTGACTTTACCTATCCAAATTGACTAATGTTTTATTCAACAAAACTGTATTCAAGGCAACGGCGAATTGAAAAAGAAACAAAAAAACAAAGAACATTGATTTCACAAAATGTAACTTCTTTTGGTTTTATCCTTTTTCTCTTATCTCCTATTTATAGCGGTTTAAGGTTTAAAGTGACTTTTGAAAGACCCTATATATTAATTATATGTATTTCCAGAATTGTATATTTCGTGTCTCTATTTGACACGTGCCTTTAGCGTAATTAAGTTATCCTCATAGCGTGGGGGGGGGCAGCAAAGCAGAGCATTATGTCATCCATTAGCCGTAAAACGATTATAATTTCAAGAAAGGTACACCAGGGCGGTAGAATTTAATGGAGCCTTCTGTACGCCTGATGAAATGCGGCACATTTTTTAATTTAAACGATAAATGTGGTTTGTGTGGTGAATTCTGACATTCCAGGAATGCTTCATTAATCCAAGCTGTTCTACCCTCCTATACCTCCCAACAATGCATGACTTCATGCGCCCTGAAAAGGCATTAAAACACGGCGAGAAACAGCCAGTTTTAATAGAGTTCATCTTATTTCCAGCATTGCGAAATAATAATATCTCGTACCACTTTAACGTTACTTGAAAATATGATAATGATAATATAAATAACAGTAGAAAGTATTATTATTATTATTATTATTATTATTAATAATAATAATATTATTATTATGCACAATAGTTAGACAGGGTATAGTGACCCACTCAAATGGAATTTAGGGGAATTGTTTTCTTTATTTGTGGACGCTTTTTAACTATTTGGCTCTCGGCGTCCACTCTATGTTGGGCGTGAAAGACCGCTTCATAAAGAGGCCTCTTTATCAGGCTTGAGGTTCTTTTATATGCCGTAATTCTACGACACGAGACCAATTTCTTTACTTGCCTTCTGAAGAAAGCCATACTAAGGACTTTTGCATCCGAAAAAAATTCTACGCCATCCGCCAGGTTTGAACCCGTGACTTTGGGTACATGAAGCAAGCATGGTAACCACTTCACCACGGAGGGCGACAATCCAAAAAATTCAATACTGGAATTTGAACAGAAATATATATTTTAAGCACCCCAAATTAAAGAAAAGCATTATTAGAAAAATGTCCGTGTGTGTGTGTGTGTGTGTGTGTGTGTGTGTGTGTGTGTGTGTCTGCGAACACTATAATTCAAAAATGAAAAGTCCGTTAAATATCAAACTTCGTATATAAGCTGAGCATCTTCCAAGAATGCAACGCGAAATTTGTCAATAGCATTTTTCCACTCCGAATTACCCTTTACATTGAACATTTTCTGGAAGTTTTTATTTACCGAAAAATAACTCTAACGATTTTAAGTAAAACACCATATATTTAAGGTATTTTTCATGAAAAATGAAATGTACATCTTGAATTTTCTGGGAATGACCACAGAATACTTCTGCATTCTGGATGAATTGTGTATAGCTGGCAACTATAAGAGACGGGCAAAAAATTATAACACAAAATTTTAGATCTTGTTAAATTATACTTTACGTCATATGCTTTCTTGTTTAGAGTTAACCATTTTTGAGAAATTGCCTGTTATTATTTTCAATTTTAAAATACTTAAGTCTTTCACAAACAGGAAGACCTCACTTTTTTCATATCTCTTTTGTTTTACTCCTGACCGATATCATTCGTTTCATATTCATTTTGTTTTACTGATGGCCATGCAAAGAGAATTGACTTTCAATGTAACTCATATAGCAGCAGCCATAAAACGATTAGATTCTCTGTAGACATTTCTGCTAATATTTATCTTGATTAGCACGATGTAGATAAAAGAATAATATTTTGTAAGAATAATTTGTTTGCAGAACAGGCAGAGAGAGTCCTGTGAATGGAAAAAATCAGATTTTTTCACTAGTGTCTAACGCCAGCTTCAGCTTTATGGTATACCATAGGTGGTGACTGGTGATGATGGGAAAGGAGATGCTTAGGTTCAGAATACTTCTTCATTGTTTGCCAGCTATGAGAGTTGATAAAACTGATACAGAATTATGGAGGTATTAAAAGGCAATTATTTTATAAGTAAACAACGGGGAAATAGAGAAATAATTAAAAATAAATAATTTCATATCTCAAATTCAACGATTAATGTAAAATTTCACAGTAACAAGGTCTGGTGTTAGCTAAAAGTCATTAGAAAAGGCGAGTTTCTTAAAAAAAGTTATTAGCACAAAGTCATAGTAGTGAAAGTAATTAGGTTCGCGAGATCTCAATAAACAAAGAGATCCATTTGGCTGTGGATTTCATTAACCAAATTAGTGCGTTCAAAACCATAGGGAATCTTAAAGGGTTGTTTACAAAGCATGTAAATTATTTCTGAGAATTTAGCATAGGGAAAGGGTGCTTAGGATTGAGCAGTCAAATAGAATAAAGAATGTGTCTCAGATGCTAACATGAATCATATGATTTCGTAACGTAGAACATTGGAACTAAAGTGGGTGATCTGAGGTAGGCGGGGCTTAGATTATACATACATACATTATATATACACACACACCTCTTGTGCTTCAAGACTCTTGCTGCATTGATCTGGTAGCACTAGGTTTTTCACCCATTTAGCGGTAATTGTAAAGGGGTTCGCCGCATAGCAGTTTGTCGAGACATGGTAACTTAAACGCTTTACTTTACGATGGAAATCAGTTTTGCCTACAACTTTAAGCTCTTAAAAACTCTCAAAGTTCTCAGATTTAATACGGCGTAGTTATTATATCTCGTGCCTAGATTCAGGAACAGTTTAATGAATATTCATTTTAGAACAATGGGCAAATTGTTCCAAACTGATCTGTTACTAACCTCCATTAAACATTCTCCTAAATTTTAATTACTGCTCCCACTCACACAACCTGAGAGAGAAACATCTCACAGCATACTACCTAAAAAAACCAGCAACAACAAAAACAACTTCTCTCGGAAAGTTGGAAAAGCATTTGTTTTAATTCATTGGAAAACATTTTAATTTTTATTATTTTTTCGTGAATGCATTCTATTATTATCTTATCAATAAAAAAAAAAAATACCCAATTTGAATCGCGAACCTTTCGTTCACAGTACTAGCCTTAGTGACCTCAGCTATCCGTATTGGTTATCCAGTATGTGATTGCTATCTACATGCGCCATTCAATAATAATAACAACAGTGACAATATTTATAAGTGGCGCTATCAGCGGCACATTGTGCAAGCTGATAATGATAAAAAGGAGCGTCTGATATGTAATCTTGTTTATAAGATATTTGAGCAAGTTGAATTTGTCGACTGTGTTTTTAGTCCTCTAAACAATTTATTAAATACGAACAAAGGTGCTTCATTACAATTCAGATAACAAAGAGGCAAAAAGTGCCTGCGCCAACCCAAGTTAATATGGTAAAATCTCTCTAACACAATCTTCCAGTAATGCAGCATGGCGTTGTTACGTTTTACAATCTGAATTTTAATTAAGCGTCTGTGTTTGGTTTACTAACATTTTAGAGCACTAAAGATAACAGTCGACATATCAAACACAAGATTAAAATACTTCACACTCACCGGTATCAGTTACTGATTTTTCTCATTGTTATCAGGTTGCGTAATTTACCACTCGCAGCGCTACATAAAACATTTTTATCTAGAATAATTGTTTAATGAAGGCGAGGCCGTGTGGTTAGACCACTTGCCTCTCACCTAGGCGGCCCGGGTTCGATCCAAAGGAACCGCTTGTGGGATTTATGGTGGACGAAGCCGCGTCTGGGCTTTCTTCGGGTTCTCCGGTTTAATCCACCATTCGTTCCACCAAGTGCTCTATAAACACCTTTCCTGTCTTCCATTTCACCGTCATTTCATATCATCCACATCCTCACTGATCACTAATCATGATATATCTCTGATCCTCAATGCCTCTGCTCCTCAACAGGCGTCTGATCCCGGACGCTGCGCTGGTTTGTAAGTCCCACATATGCGAGGGACAGGGTAAACAGAGAAAGAACAAAATCTGATGTTTTCCATTCACATGGCGTTCTCTACATATTTTGCAATAAAATGTTCATACAAAAGAATATTCTTTTACCTGCATAAACCAAATCAAGATAAATATTAGCAGAAATGGTCTTCTTACTTGCCTCGTTATAAATACTGTGCATTCCCTGAGCGGCCGGACCGTTTCGCGGCGGCCTTGGACTGGGTGAAGAGTGGCGCGTCTGCCGCCAGAAAATAACACTCTACTACTGCCGTGTCAGTAGAGTTGGATCTATGGTGAGGGAAAGAAATCTATGTGTGTGTTCGGAGTGACATTGTGTTGTCTCTTGGTGGTAATTTGTCCTGTACTAATGGCTCAGTACACTTTAGAACAGCGTATTTTTCTGTAGGACACATATGTAAATACTCTTCCGCATGAATTTGTTGTAGAATATTTCAACTTCGTTGGACAAATATTCATGAACTTGGCAATACATTTAAGCGCACATGATCGTTTATGAATGCGAAATATGTTTAAAAAAGCGCAGTGAGCTATCAGAAGAGAAGCTTGATGAAGCAGGGGCCCGGTTAGAGCACTCACCGCAAAAATTATTGAGACGTGTAGGACCAGAGGTTGGCATTTCCAAGACGTCAGCGTTTAGGGCAACGAAGCTTCTGAAACTTAAGCCGTACAAGGCCACTGTAGTTCATGCTTTACAACCACAAGATCCTGTACCTAGAGTTAATTATTGCAATTGGTTTTTGCTGCCCGTTTATAATGGTGACGTGGACCCACTTTTAACGTTCTTCACTGATGAAGCGTGGTTTTATCTTCAAGGTCACGTTTCTACCCAAAACAATAGATACTGGGCTACGGGAAATCCCCATATTATTCATGAACTTCCTCACCTCGCTGCAAAAGCTGGGGTTTGGTGTGCAGTAAGTTCTCATAGAATTATTAGTCCCATATTTTTCGACAAAACAGTTGACTCACACGTTTATGTAAATTCCATTTTAAATAATGTTTTTCCGCAACCAACAAGAGATGAACGATTGTATGGCTGGTTACAGCAGGACTCAGCTACAGCACACAGTGATGCCAATTCTATGCATGAATTGCGAAATGTATGGTGACAGAATAATTAGTCGAGGATTGTGGCCATCTCGTTCCCCTGACCTATCTCAATGTGATTCTTATTTATGGGGAACGTTAAAGAATAGATTGTACGTATTCAACCCCCACACGTTACAAGAATTGAAGGACACCATCATGAGTGAAATACAAGCAATCAGTCAAGAGGAACTTCTTCGAGTGAACTAAAACAGTTTTTGGAGATATAGGGAATGAATTCGAGTTGAAGCTCATCTATTTCAACATTTATTGTGATTTCAGGTAAACCTAATGTAAATTAGTACAGTAATTAGAGTTCTGTACACGTTACCTGCCGGTCCTTTAGGCGTAAATGTGGCGGAGAGCGCGCCGGCCCTCACCCGTTACGATGCAGCCGCGGGGCGGTTCGGTCGCTCATGAAGCGCATTATAGAAGGTAAATAAGGGAATGCACTTGGCCAGAGGGATTACCAAATCTTTTAAAAGCTACTGTTATGGGATTGTGATCGAAAATCCGTTCTCTTTCCATGGCCAAGAGTTAAACAAAAGAGAGATGAAACGGATGAAGGCTTCCCGTTTGAGAAACATTTAAATATTTTAAAATTGAAACCAACAAAAGGGAACATTTCTGAAATGCTCTACAAACTAAAACTGTATATGATATAAATTGTGTTTTAACGATATCTACTTTTTCTGTGTCGTAAGTTTTTGGCTATCTCTTACGATTTCCCAGTTATGCAAAGTTCATTCACAGTCTAGAGGACATCAGGCGATATTCTCAAGATACGAAATCCCGGCTATGGCATTTAATTTTTCAGTCTGACTCAACCTATCCAACTCCTGTCCTACACACGGCTTGTGTGAAAAACAATTAAACCAATACACAACATTTATGTCATTTATATTCTTTGTGGTGTTAAACATTTCCGAGTTAAGTCTTGTTATTGGTTTCAGTTTTGTAATGTTTACATTTTTTATATTTCTTTTGGTTTACTTCTGGCCAGACAATGAGAACCGAACTTCAATTGAATCACATTGGGGCTAAGTTTTAAGCGATGTGATTATCGGTTTAGCCTAGTATATGCCCATTTTCCGTTCTACTTAAAGAAGTATGTAATAAGACCATTTATTTAATGTTTATCTCGAATAGTATGACGTGAGTAAAAGAGCATCTGTTTACAGGACATAGAACTCATCAGGTTTAAGTTATGAACTTCATGAACACTTGATATTTAAGTAGGAGCTCCACTTTTTCGATTGAAGTTATTCTTGATAGTATGTATTGGCTGCCTAGATGTACAGATTTATTTTGGGAGTGCGGTTTATCGGTCTTATTTTACTTTAAGGTATATAATGTTTTACTTTTATCTTCAGTTACTTTGCCGATGTTGTGAGTTTAAAGCTACCGAATGCTCACAGGTTCATATTTGTTTCTCATATGATTAGCTTAATTAAACTGCAGTATATCTGCGAGAACCACTGAATTTCCGTGCGGAACAACACGCAATTACTAAAGGAATTTCAAACTCATCATCTATAATTTAGGAAAGAAACGCGAAACTTCGTAATTTACTGTAAATCAAGGGTTCATCTTACAACGTCGCATTTTAATACAGTGTACAGTGTATTTCTCATCCTAGCTGGACGAAACTTATCAGAGAAATACTCAACGTTTACATGGTAGAAGGTGCATACAAATCTACACATTTGAGCAACACATGCATTATCAGTAAGATTATGGCAGGCGAAAATGTTAGTTATACTTAATATCGTCCATGCGACTATTTTCATTAGTTCATACTAGGATGTTCCTTCCAAAAGTTTATTTAAAACTTTATGTAATATTAGCATTATAAGTTTTAGGAAATAGTCATGAAAGAATTCGGCATCCATGGTTGATAAATGAGAGCGTGTTCATACCTTCGTAAATCACACTTTAGCTTCTCTCCCTGGCGTGTTGAACCGAAAACGCTTACATCCATTTAATTTCTGGAAGAGAAGTGAGAGGTGTTACGGACTGTGATGTAGCCTATCTTTATTAACCCAACAGGGCAAGCAATGATAAATTGGGATAATAATTATTCTATGTTTAATTTCTGTATTTAATTTTTTCTTCAGGCGACGCTATGGCCAAATGTTAAGACCGTTCGCCTGTCACCAAGGGAGCATGGGTTTGATTCCATCTGTGAAACTTATGGTGGGTGAGCGGCGCCTGGGTTCTGCGGTTTGCCCGCAATTCATTCCATTACGTGCAAAATATTCACCTTTTCTTTCATCCATTTCAACTGTTTTCATTCTTTCTTCCTCATCCTCATATAGGCATTGGGCTGATCACCCACCCTAGCCACTCTATTTGATCTAGTATTTGAGCGCTCAACAGCATCTGACCCCTGAGGCTGGCTTGTAAGTCTTGAGGGGGGGGCGCTATAGGTCCTCCATACGTGGAGGGTAAATAGTGTAAGAAGAAAAATAAAAATAAAAAGAATGAATGAGTTGCTCTTTTCTATATTTAATTGTACAGATAAAAACACAGCACAACAAAGTAGTTTCATCCTGTCTGGTTAAGCGACAGCAATTTGGAATACCGATACTACGTCATTGCTATAACAAATATTGTCACCCTTCATATACCCAAGGACGCGGGTACAAACCCGGCGGAAGACGATGGCTTTTTTCGCGCGTAAAAATTATTTGCAAGGCTTCCTTCGGAAGGGAAGTAAAGCCGCTGGAACGTAAAAGAACATCAACCCTGATACAGAGGTCTCTGAGAAAAGTTAAGCTATCTTTTGCACCCAGTATAAAATGGGACGTTGAGAACCACAGCATTTAAAGAGCGTCTATAAATAAAACCATTTTTCCATTTTTTTTTCTATTGGCATTACGTCATTGCTATTTCAGGCACGCATACCTTAATGAGACAAGTACTGCACGGTATTCAATACAGCAAAAATGTTTTAGATAGTGGGGTTAAATAAAATATTTTACAGTGTAAACCCTTTTCATGGTTGCAGCGTTTCAAGGATTTGGTCACAATTTTCTGCTTTGGAATTCGGAGATGGTTGTTTGCTGCGTGCGTCTGAGGTTTCGATTTCTGCACTGCCCCCCGGTTATCTCCAGCTCCAAAGAGAAGAGGTCATGTCGGCGAATAGCAACAGACATAGAGGCGCTTGCTTGTCAGTCACTGGGTCGTTACCGGGCATGATCTATTGGCGCTGCTATTTGCTCTTATCTGTTTCCGATAAAATCTCTCAGACAACCTCAGTTCGCGTGTAATTGTCAAATGCATTACTGGGAGAAGGTACCTTGAAATTATTCAAAATATTAATGTTTATTTATATGCTTAATTTCATAGATAGAAGTGTGCTATATAAGTATATAAACGTATTCTGAACCTATTTAAAGCTTCAAATTTGTAGCTTATATGGCAATGTGCACGAGGGTTCATTACCTTTTATACTCTTAGGCTTCTGATACTTCTATTACTGTTTTTTAAGCTTTAATTGTTTATTTCTAGGCATTTTTTGCCTATGCTTATTACTTTGGCCATATATCAGCCATATGTTTATTAATTTGTTTTCAGGCTCAAAAAGTTTGCACCTGTTTACTGTTTAATTGGACAAGCAGAAATGCCTAGACCTTGTACGAGAAGGTTAAAAAGGGCATGAAGAGACTGGAAGAAACGAAAACGTAAAGTTTTAAACACTGTTCAGTCTGAGAACAATGTAATTATAGCAGCTACTACTACCCTTGGACATTTTAGGTTAGCCAATGGAATCTTTGTAGCTCTAAGGTTAGTTATTCTAGAGAGAAACTATTCTCTACTCCTGCCACAGCTTTGAAGCTACATAAAATACGATAGAAATATTACCATAGATATAGGCTGTTAGTGGTATAAATACAGATACTTGTATTCGTAATCTAGAACAGTATAGAACAGTATTACATCAATATTTGCTTCGTTTATGGACTTATAACTTATAAATTAGGAGTGATATATCTTCAGGTTGGTTAGTACCTCCAAATAGGCGTGGCGCACGGTGGGTTAGAAGGCTTAAGCTTGAGTGGGAGGGCCTTTTTATTACGAATGTTATATAGAAACTGAGTTTGAATGATTTCTGCAAGGCCAATCACCTTTGAGGTGTGAAGACGTGGAAGAAAAACGAATAATCTATACTGATAGGAGTTGTTAATTTCGGAGTTGTAAAAATCACGAGGAGCACACCAGGTAGTAAATGATATGATTGGTTGTGGGAAAACCACTAACACCCAAAGTGGATTTACATTAAGGTACCATTTACCGTAAGAACAATACCAACACCCCTGACATCCAGTCTAAGTATACCATCAGAGGCCCTAAATGCATCTATAAAATGTAAATACTATGATGGAAGTGGTAGAGTGATAATTTTTATAGATTGGAGCCATACTTGAAATAGAATCAAAGTTAGTGTAGAAGGTTAGTGAATTTACTGTGGAATATTCATTTCAAACTATAGAGATAATAGAGCATAGATTGGACAAAAATAATATGCAAAAGGTAAGTGTGCCATTGAAAGGGATTAACTTGTGAAAAAAAAAAAAAAAAACAAACTAATGTGTACTTGTGGACTGGGAAAAACCCTTAACAAAGTTCCAAACTTAAGTATTTGGAGGCATTGTACTTATATAAAAAGGTAGCAAAGAGTAGGCGAGGTAGAGAGGATATTAATGATAATGCCAGAACTCCAGATTATGGAGCAGGGATGTTTTAAGAGATCAATGAGATATATGTAGCTATAAAGGCATTTTCTTGTAACTTATATTTTTTTTCAAGCCTTGTGTACCTATAACTTTCTCTGAAATTATTGATCCTCAAAATTGAAATGTTTATCCATTTATGTGGCATAGAGGCAGTGCTTTTTTAATTTTTGTGAAAATATGAAGACTAATTATATGACCTCTCATTTAAAATGTAAAGACTAGGAGTTGTTACTCAAAAGTAGCAGATATTACACTCTAAGGATTTTTCTCTAACCAAGTAACACTCTATTGGTAAGGTATGTGAATATATGTGAAAAATGTCCTTTGTGTAGTATGTACTGTCTTGAAAAAGGTGTGTCGTCCTCCGTGGTCTAGGTGTAACATGCTAGCCTCTGGTTCCCAAGGTCGCGCTTTTTTTTTTATATAAAATATAGTTCTGGAGTCTGGTCGGGACTCCGGCGCTGTATACCCTGCTTTTTATTTACCTAATTTGTTTGCTGTATGATTACTGAATTTCTGTTTTACTCTTTACACACACATACACAAACATCAAACCCAAGGGAGGGCGGTGCATTTATTTTCAGGGATAAAACAATTTTAGCATGGCTTTCTTCGGAAGGAAAGTAAAGGCGTTTGCACGTAAAAGAACCCAAACCTGATAAAGAGGTCTCTGAGAAAAATTAAGAGATTTTTCACACCCAGTATAGAACGGGACGCTTAGAACCTCAGCAGTTAAACAACGTCGATAATTAAAGCTCAATTTAATTTAATTTAATTTGAAAAAAGGCTAATTGAGATGCACAGATTTAACATGAGGTTATAACCTCTCCTTAGCCAAATGAAATTAAATACGATAATAAACAAGAACTGTAAATTTAAAAACCTGATGCAGTAGATTCATATGATTATCTATACCCTCAATCGTTTATTAGTGGGTGTAAAACTATTCTTACAAAAGCTGATTTTTCGGTATACTTCTTTCTAATCAAAATAAAACGTTCAGAAGTAACTTAATTTCACATTCCGTTATATATACAAAGCGAATAGTGATATTAAAGTGCCAAACAAGTATTTAGGTTACAAGTAAAAGTCATAAGAATGATGATATGTTTAACAGAAATTCAAGCATCGAAGCCACATTTTGAAGATTTTAACATTATTACTGTGCCTTCATTTTATATTTTAACTGTATTAATACATGCCCAAGTAATGTATCAGATTCTTAGCCTGAGAAGGGATATTCGACATTACTATATTAGACAAATAAATTGTATAAATAATGACAACGTTAGATTTAAAAAAAATCCAAAAAGACTTAAGGTATACTAATATAAAGTATTTTAGCAAACTGCAACTGCAGCCTCTGTAGGTGTTAGAAGGTTTATACCTTCATTACAGTGTTGACTAAAAAAACAACAAAACTACAAAAACAACAGAGCAAAATGCTGTGTTGCATGGAAGTATTTGAATGCACTAAAGTGTATTTATCTGTGGACAAACCTGTATTTGTAATCCTGTATTTTAAAATTTTACTGTGATGTCTTTCAAAAATATGTTGCTATTGTGCTTAATTTACTTTTAATGACGAGGCATGAACTGCTTATGGTCAATACCATGTTTAAATTTTTGACAGGTTCTATTGAAAAATGTTTGTTTAATGACGAATAAAGAAGAACTATTTAAATTATTTAATAAAAATCGTGAGAGCAAGCTTTGAGAAAATCGAAAGTTTCAAAAAAAGTTTAAATTTAAAGGATGCAGATCTTTTTGTCATATAACTAACAGACACCAAATTCAAATGCCAAGTTTGGTATTTAACCGACTTTTTGTTTTTAAGTAATGGTGTTCACACACACACATGCGCACACACACGCGGACCATTATTTAAGCATTTTGGGAAGTATTCCAATAGTCTTAATAGTATGTATTTCCCTTGAAATATCGGTATAAAATTTTTTAGTGGAATATAATCGCTTTTCACCTACTTGTGTGGTAGGGCAAAGTAAAACTAGGACATGTTGAGGTTTTGAAGGAATTTAATTTCTTTGTTCTTCTCGCCTCAGAAAAAAATCGTTGAAACATTTAACCTTCTAATTTAGGCTGTTGCAAGTATGCCCGTCTTAGTCAGAGTACGCATGCGTACTCAACTACAAACCATGGTGCCCCGCTAGAGGTAAAGTGATGGCCAATAAGCCGCAGGAAGAAGATCATAGTACAATGCTTACGCGTTGCATTCCAGCACTTGATTCAGCTGTGACGATAATTTTTCCTCAATAACGAGGCACACTGCATCCTGCAGGCATACTCCTGTGAGTAAGAGTAACTAGCTGCGCTTTGGCGTGGAGCTAAGCTGTAACAGTCCGTTCTAAGTATAATGTAACATAGGCGACCAATAAACTTTATCTGAATGCATCAAAGTGAGCATTTATAAGACAAAATTAAAATTATTGAACATTCTAAACGCCTTAAATCATGTTCTCCAAAATAATAATTATTTTGTATAGCTTCTACGAAGTATTCTTATAAAAACTTATTTTCCTATCTACTTCATACTACTTGAGCTAAACATTAATAATTTCAATACCCATTTCGTTGTTCGTATAAGGGCTGTATCGATAGGCAGATGATAATCAGCGAGTGGTTTTGACAGAAAATCAATTTCTGATACCATGTTGCGTTAGATGTCAACCAAGAGAAAACATTCTGCTACATTACATTCACATAAACGTCTCTTCTTATTCCACAACACACTATTCCTAAAAATTCTATTTTTCTATGACACATGTATCGATATAAACATTTGCAGGAAATCTACACTTCGTTGTAGATAAGCGGAAATAAGGAATACACTTCTCTATGTAATGTAGTGATATTCCGTTCTCTTTGATTTACCCGGGGAAAGTAAAATGTATAAGGAATTTCTATTTATGGAAAGTCTAAGTATTTTAAAATTGAAAACAGTTACCAGGAAGGTTTGGAACCGGTTAATTCTAAAAAAAATGTGTATTTGAAATAAATTGTGTGTCTACATCTTTTGCGGAATAACATTTTATGATTTACCAGCAATATAAAGTCATCAGCAATGACTATAGAGGGTATTTCCAGAAAGTTCAAGAAAATGTAAAAATATCTTAAACATATGATATTTAACTCAAAATCGTTTGGGCTATTCTTGAGAACTTCAAAATTTTCCAAAAATGCTCAGTGTAAAAGGTAGTGCGAGTGGGGGAACTTTGTGGTTTTGGAAAACGCTGAACTAAAATATCATGTTTGGTATTCAACCGACTCAACGTCAAATATTTGGATGGAAATCAGTACCCTCTCTACCTACTATGTACATATAATATGTTGGAGGAATTAAAAACTGCTCGAAAATTCCCACCGATCGGGGGGAGGCTAAGGGAGTCAGATATTCCGGTGACGTTTCACCTACTTTGGTGTAAGCATCAGGGATGTTTTGACTGAAATTGGCCCGGGGTGCTAAAATGAAAATTTAAGACTTAGCTCCAACAGGGGCACACACAAGTATATGCTCTTTTTATACAGAATGTTTCAAAGATCGGTAATGTTCTTCATTACTCTGTGATTGTCGGTCCTTCAGTGTGGTACTGTTTGAATGCAGAAATGAATTTTTCTGACTTTGATCCTGTCAAAATGAAAATAACATTGTTTATTTACATCAGGGAGTTATAAAACCGTCCGTAATGAGTTATAAAATCTGATGTGTTCCATTCACATGACTTTCACTACATCTCTGCAATAAATTATTGTTAAAAAGCTTATGCTTCTATTTACTTCATGCTAATCGAGAAAAAAAATAGCAGAAATTGTCTTATTACTTGCTTCCTTGTAAGTAGAAGCGATATAAGGGAATACCATAGGTTAAAATGATAGTCAAAAGCTGGTTGCTATGTGACTGAAGTTCCTTTGTTTCCATGGACAGGAGTTGACAAATTCCCGTATGAGAAAAATAAGTTTTTTAAAGCTGAAACCAATACAAGGAATATGTAAAAAACGATCAACTCCACGATTAAATGTATATAACATGTGTTTTAACGTGCTCTACACTTTTTGTGTGTTAAGTTATTGTCCATTTCTTATGGTTTAGCAGCTATGCAAAATTCCGTAAAATTCACTCAGAATAAAGTAGACTTCAGAGGCTATTCCCAGAAAATTCAAGATATACATTTTATTTGTGAGATAAATACCTTCAATATACGATATTTTAATCAAAATCGTTAGAGCCATATTTTAGAAAATCAAAATTTTCGAAAAACGTTCCATGTAAAGGGTAGTTAGTGGTGCGGGGATTTTCTTGAAAATCTTCGTGTCGCATTCTTGGAAGCTACCAAACTTAAATACCAAATTTGGTATTTAACGGTCTTTTTGAACTATGCTGTTCACAGACACAAACAGACAGACAGACAGACATACAGACCAACCGTTTTCTGAAAATGCTTTTTTTTTTTTTTTTTTTTTTTTTTGGATTCAGGGGGTCCTAAAACATGTATTTCCGGTGAAACCTCGGTATCGAATTTTTGGGTGGAATACAATACTTCCTCTATACACTATGTACATAGTACGTATAGAGAAAGTAAAATTTCGTACACCTCTGAGAGATGCCAAGGTTTTCGAAGGAATGAGCGTTGGAAATTCCATTTGAAAAATGGATGCACAAAATGTGAATAGGCATTGCCTATATTTTAAATGTATCTGCACTTGTGAAGTTGTGTATTGAAGGAATCATATTTTCTTGGTTTTGGTTGTTGAACACAAAAGGTGAAGTAGTATTGTGACTATAATACCGAGATATAAACAATCACACACTACGACAATTAAATACAATAAATAGTAATTATATATTCAGGTTGTGCATATTAACATTTAAAGCAAAAACTGTCAGGAATTATTTCAATGAACATAGTAACCCTTTATTGCATAAATTATTTCGCTACATATGTCGTTCTTCCTCTAATTCGCAAACCGATATTTATATCCCTTTCACCGGCACCACAACTGAGGCGACTTGAATAGCCCTGATCGTTAGTGTGATACGAAGTGAACTGGTCATCCATTCAAAGCCGAACGTCGCGTGTTCAAGTCCCAGCTACTGCAGTCAAATGTGCCTGTGATAAAGGATGAGAAGGGCATACGTAAAATAACCGGCGTCACAGCTTAGATGTTGGCGGGGTTACACTTTACTGCAGTTGCTTGGATTTTTCTATTTTTCTATAAAAAGATACTACAGTTTTAATACAAAATATTAATACATTTACAGTATAAAACATATTTAACTACCCAATTTTATTGTTAATGGTGGGTATAATACAAAGCTAGAAAAAAGTCCACAAAAATACTAAAAGCTTTGATTAATCAACTTTTATTACATATGTGCAAAACAATGCAATAAAGGGTTAAAAATATGCCAGTGGTAAGGTTCTGTGGAGAAATACGGTGCTAGCCGAAACTGTAGGTAAAACTGCAATGTGAACTCTGAGAGTTGGCCCGCGCCATGGCCGACAATTTACACCACTAGACTCTCACCAATACGGCTCGGGCTCAATACCAAGCTACCCATGTGGGATTTGTGGTGGACAAAGCGGCGCAGATGAGTTTTCTCCGGGTTCTCCGGTTTCACCCGCCATCCAATTCCACAGGTGCTCCATGTTCATTACATGTCTGATCAGTGTCTTCGCTTGCGGTGTCTATGCAGTAAAAGCTGGGGTTACACACTAGCAAAAAAAAAAAAAAAAAGTTCGGGAATGTTACAAAGGAGCAGACTTTGAGCTTAAAAACAGAAACCGTTCTGATACTTTTTGAACTTGAAAGTTAGTGTGTTATAGGTACCTAAAATGGTATTAAAAGCATAGCGATTAACTACAGAAATAGAAGGCTACCAAACGCGCCAAAGTATAACAATCGATGGTAAGTTTTAATGTTTCGGCATATTCAGGAAAAATTTATAAATTCCAAATAGACTGTTATAGGACCCAGTTCTTCAGAGCACTCTAAGAGAGTTACATCGTAACAGTTTGCTTAGACATTTGACATGCGAAAATTTAAATCCCACGTGTAAGCATAACTTCATAAAGGTTTAAATCACGGCCAGAATATAATAGTGTAGGGTTTCATCGAAGCTCTTCAAAGAAATTCACGTATTAGATAAGTAGTACTAATTTCATTACAACGTTAAAATAAAGTTCAACTCTTAGACTTATTTGTGTTGTATATAAAGGTTCCTTCACCGATCACACCCTGCCTAGAGATACTTGCTCTACATAAAATACAGGGTTACTACAAAAGAAATAGACAACTTCAACTGCCTGTAAAACAAAAACTATTAGAGATAGCAACCTAATTATTTTAGAGGTATGTTGAGAAACTCTCAAAGTTTCGTTTGTTACTATTGGTAACACTAGTGTTTTGTTTGTTGTTGCAGAAGCTGAAATGGCGGAAAATCCTGTGGAAAAGGCATATTGCGTATTGGAATTTGCTAGAACGCAATCAGCAGTTGTTGTCCAACGACATTTTAGAACACGTTACCACAAAAATGAAATGATGCGCACACAAAAACCAGCATCGTCTTCATCATGTCGCAACATGTCGATGCAAAAGTCACGCCGTATGACCTTATCTTCTTCACTCAGAAACTGCAACATCTGTAATCTGTAAGGCATCATGTGCAGTCGCTTCCACAAGATTTTCCATACAGTTTGCTGTGGAATTTGTAATTGCATGCTTGCCCTAGATGTCGATTTCTGTGGTCTTATTATGTAGGCAGAACGAACACGTTCAACGTTTTCTTCCGAAACTCTTGGTCTTCCCTTTGCACAAACATCCCGTTGTCTCGAATTTTCTATACCAGTCGTAGATTGACTGTCTATTCGGTGGCGTTTTGTGGTAACGTGTTCTAAAATGTCGTTGGACAACAGTTGCTGATTGCGTTCTAGCAAATTCCAGCACGCAATATGCCTTTTGCACAGGATTTTCCGGCATTTCAGCTTCTGCAACAACAAACAAGACACTACAGCGTTACCAATAGTAACAAACGAAACTTAGAGAGTTTCTCAACATACCTCCAAAATAATTAGGTTGCTATCTCTAATAGTTTTTGTTTTACAGGCAGTTGAAGTTGTCTATTTCTTTTGTAGTAACCCCGTATAACTGAGCCATCCGGAGTCTAAAGAAACTGTCATAAGCTTTGAATATTAAAAGAGACCCATAAGCTGGATAACACAAGACGATCTACCGCAAAAAGGACACAAATTGTACATATGAATAAGTTGATTTGATTTTAAAGCTTAATTATGAAGTACATTCTGTGCATTATTAACTTAGAGGATATATGGCTGCCTTTAGGATTAACAGACATATCTACTTTACAACCAAATATACAACAATTTAATTATTAAATCTTCAAAGCATCTTTCACAACACCTGCCATTTTCTTTAACTACCCTTATTGGAGCCAAATTCTCAACTATAATGTGTCATTCGGGTTTAGAAAGCTAACCATGAAAGTTTGAGTAGCTAACAAGTGAGTCATAAAATAAACATTCAAACCAAAAATTATAAAATAGATATATAAATAAAGTGTTTCATATCTTTATCAGGTTCCGGTTTTATTCATCACTGTAAATTGTGCAACATATAACAATAAGAAAAAGGACCTGAAACGGATTTCTTAAACCAAATGCCAGCACATATGCATTTCGCATGAACATTTGTTTGTGACACTAACCTAATGTGGTGCAAAAGCAGATGAGCAGGAAATGAACTGAGGATCCGCTGATAGTGCGTTATCTGATACGTAACGCTACGATCATTCTAGTCGCACAAGTACAGCTACCTCACGCATTCACGTGGAAGGGTAGCTTACCTATACGCAGTCAACGTGTACAGATACTGAAGTTATCCTTTACCTGGCAGAAAATTCATAATTATTTGTAGTTTTATGCTTCCTTCATACCAGTGGCCCAAATGTCCCGTATTTGGCGTATGTAGATATTCCTTAACCCGTTAAAAGAGTTGCAGAACCCAACGGGGCTATTCCAAGTTAAAATCGATAAATTGAGCACTGGCTGAGCAATCTGCGCTTATCACGGAGACGGTGAGGCAAATCGTGCATATTGAGAGAGCTAAACCAAAGGTATGTCTCACTATTTCCACAAGGGCCGTTTTAGCCCCGTTGAGTTCTGCAACATCTCGTACTTTTACGGACGAAGGACTATTTGCACAAGCCAAGTATGGGACAGTTGGGCCACCCGGCATCTACGTGAAAATGAAGTTGCCGTAACACTGATTTTACAAGATCATTGAGATGGGGCTTTGCTGTCTGAAAGTATTTTCCTGGTTGTCTCGTATTAATACGCTCGCAAGGTTGTCTGCTTGCAGCTTGAGACAGTACATATCACATTATATATAATTGCGTAATGAGATTAATGATAAAAATAATATTAAACAGGAGTAGAAATTACACTACTCCGATTGACAGGCTTTAGAACATAGGGAAGGTGTAGCGTTAAGGGTCCCCCTGCCCCATTTTCGGTTATGAGCTTGACAAAAGAGTAGGACATTAGCACTGGTCAGCCAAGATGGCGAGAGACAGGTAATTTACTGTTGCTTATTCAAGAGACAGAAGTTCAATGCTCCTACGCATATAGGCAGTGGATTTTCTTAATGAAAAAGATACGAAACAACCAAGGGGTTAATATATAATTATCACGTAGTAAAGCAGAACGCGGCAAATGCTTGAAGCCAGTAGGGATTGAAATTACAGTTGAAAAGTTCACCAGTTCACTTCAGTCGGGAGGTCCGCCATTTCACTCCTCGTTAGAGAGTCAGGCGTGTAGCAGTGGTGCCAGCAATCCAAGGGGTGAAGTATTAAGTCGAGCCAATTAAATTACATATGGAAGTATTATTGCTAAATGAGCAACAAATTCCGGTGTAATATCAGCGTACGTGTGTAATGAGGCGTGGCTAAAAGATAAAAGGTGAGGGGAAAATAAAGGATTAAGAACAGAAAACGAAATCATCCAGTCGCGTTGGATACCAGCCCTGAGACCCATATAACCTAATATCCATACTACCCTGAACTAGTCACGAACCCGAACCTACTGGCATGTTTGTACTTGAAATAACAACACTTTTTCCTAACATCCTCCATCTACACGCCAACTGCCAAAATATGCGTCCATATCTTCCTGATCCCCGCATAATGGGCAAATCCGCCTACCAGCTTCCATTACTACCCACCCTCCCAACCTGAGTCACGCTATTCTCGATCTTTGATTCATACCCAATTTTAAAATATATGCTTCTTTACCCCACCCAATTTTTATTTCGTTTTGTAACTGCAAGGACGATGTTTTTTCTACACTCATAGTCTATTCCCTGCCTGTTTATATCGGATATTCATCTTTTTACTTTATTCACAACGTTATACCTATTTTCGCTACCCCTTTGCTAAATATCGTTTAAATCAATAATCGTTGATAATCCCCGCCGCCCATCATTTTGGATGCTTTATGTTATTCATCTGATGCCGATAACATATTACTCTCAGAGTTTTTTTGTCACCTTTAATTATTCGCAGACAGTATCTATCTACACTTAATTTAGCATATACAGCATCTGCCCAGCATCCTACCTCCTACCTCACGAAGAACACCGTGATTAGAAGTTCCCCTCCTCAATCCCAGAATACGTTTCCAGAAACGGCATTGTATTTTATTTAGATTGTGTACCATATCCCCTCCCCACACAAAAGTAATTTTATAAGGTACTAAAGCTACAGCTTTAATTTCCTCTATACACATTACTGTCACAAAAGAAGTATTTATACCGAGCTTCATTCAAATATGTTTTAACTCTGGATATATTAATGTATTTATCCGTTTTGATTAGCTAAATGGAAATGTATTTTATCCTACAGATATTGAGCTAGATGCATGCTTTTTTTAGAATGACGTTCACTACCACCTTTCTGTTTAAATGTGCTTGTGGTGGATAGTTTCTTTTTTTTTAATTTATGTTATATCACAAATTGGAAAAGAAGTTGTAAAAACAGCGCATGCTAACACTAATTAATGTTTAGGACTAACCTCTGAGTAATATCACACACATTACACAATATTACACACATTCCGCAGTGCTTTTGAAAATTTTTCAGAGCTCTAGTTGTATTTATGTGGTAGAAGATAAATTAAATTGAACTTTAGCAAATTGGTTTTAAAATGTGACAGAATCATTTAACCAACTCAACGCTATAAAATGACGCCCAAAAATTTGTTACATACGACCTAGGAGAGTCTGCTTTGCTAATATGTACTTTTAAAGTGTGGTGCATCGAAGATGTAAAAATCGAAACTTTTGACCAAAATCGCCAAAAAACACATCTGTATCCCTTTAACGCTTTTCGTTTCGTAGTAGGCTTACCCTCCCCGTTTTTAGGACTGACAACGGGATTCCTAGGGGTCAGAAGTCTGTCGGGGACCCAACGACACAGAATGGAGAACCTGGACCGACTGGTCGGCCCGTAGCCAGGCATGAGCGTGAGGAAGTGGATGATATGCAAGCGAAATGGATGATAGGAAAGATTGGTGGAATGAGTGGCAGGGGAAACCGGAAGACACACAGAAAACCCGCCCAGATGCCACTTCCTCCACCATAAATCATAAATGCGGGCGTTTGCAACCTAACCCGAGCCGCCTAGATGGGAGGCGAGTGGCATAACCACTATGCCACAGCATCGCCTTCCCTCAGCGCACAAATGGATATCTACACATGTGATGTATGGTGCTGTTGGCACTTGGTACACGCATATCTGTGTTTAGTAAAGATATTTTTCCCGGAAGACGTGTAATGTAGTGGAAATGGAAGAATGCGGCCCTGTAATAATAACGTTGTTTTGTTCCTTTCAGCAGATTGTTCAGAATGCTGAAACATCTACTTTATAGCATTGCAAAGGTGTGTCGAGAAACAAGAAATGGAGGATTAGCAAACACTTTTCAGTAGGAAGCGTTCTCGAGCACGAGTAACTGTATAACATTCTAAAAGTGGGGTAGAAGAAAAGGTGGGCAAACATCTTGAAACGGGAGTTTGAAGCAGTATTCACTTTTCATTTAGGTGATGGAAGATACTCCAAAGCACAGGTAGAATTTCGCGTCATTACATTTTCCTCCGCTGAGCTCAACATTCTTGCTTGTATCCCTTTGTCTGCTTTGCCCTTCCAATTCACCAACTCTGTGCTTCGTTTCACCCTACCTACATATCGCTCTCCTTTTGCTAGATCTTGTGCCGATGTAAAAGGATTCAATTGGAAATACCGTCGCGTACCAGGTAATGGATGGATGAGCTAGGAGAGCGAAGGAGGGGGGGGGGGTGATTCATCTTGTCTGCACTTCAGTGCTCTTAATTCTGCCTTCTCAATTAACAAATCCCTAGACTGCAACCCTTTTAAGCCTTTAACTCCATTGTATTGAATTTGGCAGACTACGTCAAGGAACTGTCTTCGTGTGAATATTCTACGCTTTGTTTTCCAGCTTTAAGAGCCAAATGGCTAAGGAAATCGTTGTCTTATGTCTTACTTATAAATGTTTCTAATGCTAACATTTATTAAGCGGTCTTCCAAGATTAACGCTTGATAGTATGAGTTAAATTCCCTTTTATTTTCTCTATAGATACCTTCCCGGAGTGACATTTGCTCAGAACCACTTTTATACTTGGGTTCAATATGACATCTCAACAATTAAGTAATGCTGAAATCTGTTTCTCGCCACTGAAGGATCCATATGTTAGATGAAAGAGTTCTGGTATTCTACATAATTTTGAATTCTGTTGTTTTAATTATTATTTTTTTATTATCGTTCTTGTTATTACTATTATTAGTTTCGTTTTGTAATCGGCTTACCCTGCTCGTGATTACAGGACTGACACTCGGAAGGACCTATGCCTAGGGGTCAGAAGTCTGCCGGGGAGCCTACGGCACGAGACCACAGAGTGGAGAAACTGTTATGAGGAACTGGGTGATATGAAACGTAAGCGAAAATGATGGGAAAGGTGATGATAAAGCAATTGGTGGAATGAGGGGCGGGGGAACTGGAGGACCCGGAGAAAACCCGCTCAGTCGCCGCTTCGTCCACCACGAATCCCACATGAATTGGGATCGAAACTGGGTTGCCTAGGTGGCAGACGAGCGGTCTAACCACTCGCTCACGGCGCCGCCATACTGTTATTGGTACTACTACCAAATACAGTACCTACGCTGTTCCAAGCGAACACTGCACAACATGCTCTGCGTGTTGACTATTTCTTTCTCTCTCTCTGCCTCTTGTTTTGTTTTACGTTATGTCATGCATTAATATTTCGGGTAGAAATAGTAATTCTTACTTTCTCTACTATGTATGTGCAACGTACATAATAGAAAAGGTAATATATTCCACCCAAAATTTCAATACAGATATTTTACCGGAAATACATGCTTTCAGGACACCTGAATCCAAAAAAATAGAAAAAGGTCCATTTGTCTATATGCGTCTGTGCACAGCGTAACTCGAAAATCTAAAGTTGATTAAATATCAAACTTGAATTTAAATTTAGCATCTGCCAAGAATTACACACGAGGGTTTTCAAGGAAATTACTGAACTCAACCTTTATATCGAACATTTTTGAAATTTTCGATTTTGTAAAAAATGAATAAAGATTTTGACTAAAGGTATTTTTATGGCAATTAAAATATATACTTGGAAACCGCCCCTGAAATCCTTTCGTTCATAATAACTATTATATAACAGATAAATGTAAGACACATACTATAGACATGTAGATTTCGTTAAAACACATAATTTATGTGATAAGCAGTTTTTATTTAGCTAACCATTTCCGAGATATTCCCTGTTATTGATTTCCATTTCAATCGCAGAGCGACATCTTTTAAAAGATATCACTGTCTTAGTTTGCTTTTACTTGTAAGGAACTAAGTTATAGGAATATTCGGGTAATCTTTACCTTGATTAGCATGGAACAGACAAAAATACCCTTTTGTACGAATGGTTTGTTCACTGAACAGATAGAGGAGGTCAAGTAAATGGAACACATCGTAGTTTTACTTTCTCTACACGTACTATGGACATAGTGTATAGAGAAGGTATTGTATGGACCCAGAAATTTGATACCGAGATTTCACCGCAAATGCAGTTTTCGGTTGCCCTCAAAAAAGAAAATTAAAAAAAGGTCCGTGTGTGCGTGTGTGTGTCTGTGAACAGCATAGCTCAAAAAGGAAAAGACTGTTAGGTACCATTCTTTGTATTTAAGTTTGGTATCTTCCAAGGACGCGACAAGAAAGTTCCTTCATCCTGAATTATGCTTTACATGGAAACATTTTTGAAAATGTTGATTTTCTCAAAACTGACACTAAAGATTTTAATTAAAATATCGAGTATTAAAAATATTTACATCACAAACAAAATACATATTTAGTTTTTTCGGAATAGCTACTGAAGATACCTTTATTCTGGAGGAGTTTTTTTTGGAATTTTGCATAACTGGTAAACCGTAAGAGATAAACAGAAACTTACTATCCAAAACCTGTAGAGCTTGTTAAAACACACACTTCATGCTACAAACCTTTTTTTGTGGAGTTAACCGTTTTTTGAGATAATTCTTGTTAATGGTTTCAGCTTTAAAATATTTATATTTTTTTTCATACGGGACTCTGTCAACTCCTGGCCATACAAACAAAGGCACATCACATGGTATTCAACTTTAAAAAATTTTAATATCACTTTATCCTAGTGTGTTTCCTTATTTCCCTTCTACCCACAAGGAAGCAAGTAAAAAGAGCATTTATGCTAATTTTTTTTTTCGATTAGCATGACAGAAATGGAAGAATAAGCTTTGTAACAATAACATTGTTCCAGAGATGTAGAGAAAGTCATGTGAATGAAACACATCAGATTTTTATACAAGCTTTAGTGCATGCTTTGTAAGTTCCTATGTTCCTTAGGTTTCTCAAACACTTCGCCGCTGGTTATAATAGCTCATACTCCTCTATGTGATGCTCGAACTTCAACCTGTACTTTGAACAGGTTTTTTAAATCACCTAGTTGGTGGTTTACCAGAAAATGGGCCTTCCGTGCAAAGCTTATAACTCCCCATTCCGTGCAATTATCACTCCGGGAAAGTATCACAAATCAGGGTGAAAATGAATCGATATTTACCTGGTTCTGCCGTTCAATTCCGACAAACTCTGCGGCTTTTATACAGGTTAGAACATACATGTTGCATCATATGTAAAAGGAAAAGCCAAACGGTTAAAACTGTTAAATAACGCTATGTTTAGTCTTTTATGGACTACACCCAATTAGAATGCCCTCTTTAATGTCATATATACTTTGCAATAGCAGACTTAAATACTTATACGTAAATATATTTATAAAAATAGTACTGGTTTTCCAAATACTGTAACACTTCACAGAAAAAAGAACATAACTCTTACACGCATTTCAATTGAGAGTTAAACTTTAGCCATATTTTATGGAAAGTTTTGCTCTAAAAAATGTCACTGCTGTTAAGTTTGGTGGCTTATATGTGCTCAAGACATGTGAATTCTTTCTTTACAAATACATAGAGTTCACCAAATAATTTGTCCTCCACACTAGCCGTGTGTAAGACAGGAGTAGGAAAGGCGGTCAGACCGAAAAATACAATGCCATAGCGGGCATCTGAATCACAGATCTTCTGGTCTCCGTCCAGTTGCTCAAACTACTCAGCTACCATTACACTATGTCGACAAGACATCAAATCTTCTCGAGAATTTCCCGGTTAACCACAAGAACATCTCAAATAATTTTGAGATGGCATGCCCCAATCGCGACTTCCAATGTCGTAAGTAATTTTAGTTCCCTGAACAGACCAGGAGATCCGTAGTTTAGATCCCAGTTATGGTATTGCATTTTTCAGTCTGACTCTACGTTTGTAGCTCCTTTCCTACATAGAGAAAGTGTGGACGGGACAATTATATGACAATGGTTGAATGACAATGTGTTAGACTATAAATCCAGGGACTATTCTCGATATTGTAGGTCGCCATTGGGTTACGTCAATTCAAAATTATTTGAATTCTGCTTGTGGTTTACCCAGAAAATCTCGAATTTGTTGAGGGATTTAATTTCCTGTCGGCGTGTTGTCATGGCAGCTTTGGCGGTTACGTTATAAGTGGTTTAGGGAGTTCCTGGTTAGAATCCCGCGTGATGGTTCAGGGGATTACGGAATTGTGTGGAGACGTGGATGCCCTAGTTCAGGATATGTCAGAATAGAATCTTTCTCAGGGGTGGTTTTGGGACACAAGTAGTTTCCTTTGAGTTTACGATTACTATAGAACTCATTCATATTCTTCGATATTTTCTGCCGTCAAACACACACACATTCCTCCTGAGTTCTGTCCCTTTCAGCGGATCTTTGCGCGACTGCTCCTACCATTTCTTATTATTTGTGGCACTTATTATGGAGTAACAATAAGCACTGTTTCTATCGCGGCCATACGTAGCCCGTTCGTTTCCACCGCGGAAGCAAATATCACGTCTTAACTCACCGCCTCTCCCATAGCAAGTAAAGTCGCGTTCTTTGTCCAACAAGACATCCGTTGCATTACCTTTTGTCATGTCCATGCTCGGGCAACGAATCTTCTACCCCATTCGGTTCAATGTGCTGCCCGTAACGGCACCTTTCTACCTGGGTCTCTTACCAATCCGTGGTAAACTCCGTCTTTTGCACTTTTCGACGTACTTCATAACATTTCTTCCCTAGTATATCTCCCTTATAATTATATTTTAATTCCATGGAACGATATTTAATGTCTCATAGCTCAATGGATATAACAACTTTACGGAGACCAGGAGATCCGTGGTTCAGATTCCGGCTAAGGCATTGAATTTTTCAGTCTGACTCTACTTCCCCCTATACCATTTTTTCCTCCATTTCTGCTTGGAGTTGCTTGTTTTACGAGTAGCATTTTCTGGTATAAATGCCCGGCGTTCTCAGAAGTATGTTGGTCTTAAATAGGATTATTGGATTTCTTTATGAATATAATTACTGATAAATTTTAATCAAAATAATTATGGTGTAATAGCAAAAACTTATCACACACATACATATTGTTTTTATGCTACTGGATCATTAATTAATTAGCTTTAGCATGGCGGAAGAGGACCTTTCATTTCATATGCCATTACGTTCAATATAAGGAAAAATTCTTCATATAGCGAATTGTTAACCGGAAATGAACTTTCTGGAGCACGTGGCGCGCAAAATAAACGTCTGCCTGCACCAAGTGACATATACACTTCAAGTTGATTACCTGTTCTTGTGTCTTCATTCTACATAATGAGATTCAAGCAACATTTAAATTGAAATGTTATGTAACACTTTATATCTGTACAAAACGTAGCAATCTAGGAACATGTAAGATGTACTTGTATGTTGTTTGCTTGCAAAAAGAAGAGCTGGGGCTAATGGAACTCTGCTGTGATGTAACACCTCTACCTCGATGTTTATAGGCAGTCATTGATAGTCACCGCAGATGGTGCAGCAGGAAGAGAGGGTCGGGAGAGAAGAAGTTGAAGACTGGAGTGAAGGAGAGAGAAGCCCCGAGAGGTGGATTCGAGAGATAAACGAGGTAGGAATATGTTGTGGCCAGAAGAAAATTCCAAGACGTAGTAGAAGGCGGCATAATGAGCAAAATGATACGTGACGAGTGCATAGTGAAGTGGAAGTGAAGTGAAATGATGAGGAAGGGAGAAGGAAAGAGAGAGAGAGAGAGAGAGAGAGAGAGAAAGAGAGAGAGCGAGTGTATGTGTTAAAGACTTGAAGCTATAGTGAACAAATAGTAAGTAATCGAGTGCAGTTATTTTATGTATGAAGAGCCGTGTTCAATGTTTACAAGTTTAAATAAATAACGAATTATGAGCTTTAAAGATTATATAAATAAAGTTCCAGAATTCAACCGCACAAATTGGGAGGATTGTAGAGGTATCCTAGATAAACCCGTTTAGATAGGGGACATATTGTCACTTTTGCCAAATATAAAAGTTTTGGCATGTATTCTGGATCGCACATCAGTTGCATAAATTCCAAAGAACATGGACGTGTATGTCCTACATTCATTCGCAATGTCTTATTAGTATGCTGGTAGTTGAAAGATTGTAGAATTGGTGGACAATCAATATGTTTAAAACTATTGGACTTGGAATTCAGGCAAAATTGCCTATTCTTTGAGGGTGTGCACGCCACTGATAACCGTTCAGTTGATTTTAGATCATATGCAGTTAGGTAAAAAGGGACAAATATACATTGGAAATAACCAGGGAAGAAATGTTGTGCAATACGTCTAAAAGTGCAAAGAGAGCGTGTAACACGAGCTGGCAAGAGATCCAGGTAGAAAAGTACCGTTATGGTAAGGACAATGAGCCGAAGAGCTTGGAACTCCCACTGCCCGAGGCTGGACACAACAAAAGCGAATACAAACTGATTTCTTGTTGGTCGAGCGACGCGACTGCACTTCTTATGGAAGACTCGTTAAGTTTAGACGTGATATTTGATTCTGCGAGAGAAACAATGTTTATTTAAAACACCAGAATACGTTCACGAGTAATAAGAGATGATATGCGCGGTCACGTAAAGAGTAGCTGGGAAGGGGGGATATTTAAGAGGAATGCGTGTGTTTACCGGGGCAGAAAATCTCTCAGAATATGAATAAATGAGTTCAAAGTAATCGTGAAAACCACTTGTCTTACCACACCAGAGAAAATTCCATGCCGACACATCCTGAGCTAGGGCACCGAGATCTCCACACAGTTCCATAACATCCTAACCCATCTCGCGGTATACGAACCCGGAACACCCACCACATATTTAGGAACCGCTGCAGATGATAAACTCTCCAGGTAGCATTAATTTAAACAGACTGAATGACATCTACGTAGCGTAAATATTCAATGTAGTAATTGGTTGTCAAGACGGCGGCTTATAAGAAGGCGCCATGGTCGAGTAGTTAAACCGCTTGTCTCTCCCCAAGCTAGTCCGGGATCAATGATAGTGTATCGCATATGTAGTTTATGATAGAAATACATCTGGGCTGATTTCTCTAAGTTTTGGGATTTCCCCCTCTATTCATTCCACCAACTACTACTTAATTACTTAATATACACCATCTTCCTGATTCTCCTACAGGCATCAGGCTGATCACCCAACCTAGCTACTCTCAATCTCATCCACAGTCGTCTGTCCTCAACAGGCATCTCACCCCAGGCACCAGCTTGTAAGTCCTAGAGGGTGTATGTGCACTATGACGAAGGTAAATAGCGAAAGAAGAAGGGGCCTAGTAGCTTAAATTACCTAAACTTGCTATACGGTGAAACCTTTGCAATCACCGTTAAATGTGTGATGAGACCAGTGCTGCGATAAGATGAATGAAGCAAGAATCTTAAAGCATGAGAATATTTAACTTGAAGCGGAAGAGGCGTCAGAGTAAGTATATCTTCAAAATACCTTATATTAACCCAAGTCTCGCCAACATCAAACTATCCCAGCATAATTATTATGTTCTACGTTGCCAGAATGTACATTTCATATTGGTATCTTAGACACACAATTCATTTTGTTTAACTGCTAAATCACGAGTATTCTTTCCCTTTGACAAATTCTCAGAAGTGGCTTATATGCTTAAGCATCCCTTGGAAATATATCAATTGAATGAATTGAACCGTGAGCCAAATGGGTTTCTATGCTTACTGATATGCCTAGAACTTTAAATCCATCACTATTGAGTTCGAGCCAATTGCTTATCCCAACGGAACTAGTTTTTACTAAGGCTTTCTTACATAGTAACACATTTTGTAACACACAGTTTTACGTAATTATTTTATTTTAATATATAAAATTATTTAAGGCAAGTGATACTCTTTTCTTTATTATTTATTTATAATTGATTATATATACGACTTCGTGTTTGCAGCTACCCACTAATCACTAGAGTTGTATGTAATTACACGTGTAAACCACATCAAACAAAGGCCGTCCTCCGTGGTGTAATGGTTACCATGCTAACCCCATATACCCAAGGTCGCAGGTTTAAATCCGGCAGAAAATGTTTTTTTTCGGGCGTAAAAACATTTAGCATGGCTTCCTGCCTTCCTTGGTCCTATGTAGTAGATTTACGGCACTTAAAAGAACCTCAAGCCTGATGAACAGACCTGTGAGCAAAATTAAGTGGTCTTTCACGCCCACTATATAAGACGCTGAGAAATAAATAAAACCTATTTTCATTTACAATACAGAATATCGCTTTAACGTAATAAATACTTCCCGATGGAGATGTGTTTAAATTGCTTATTTTCTTAAACTAAAAGCTTGGCTACATGAAACATGAATTCGAAGCTTATCTCTAAAATATTGGAACTCGTGACGCTACAGTAACCTATTGGCCAAACCACAATTGAAACCTGCGATATCGGCAAATTTTGTAACACAGAAATGTGAATATTCATATTATTTTCGTTATTTTCAATCAAGCTTAAAGAGTAGGTGTTTAAAGTAGATCTTTAAATATGTAAGTACATTGCTGATAACGATAATGATAAAGATAATAATGGTGATGTCCAAGGAACGGAGGGGACACCTCGCTCATTGATCCAATGCGGATCTTTTATACTTACCACAGACAGGAGGTACAGATGAGTTGAGTAAACTGCACGAAGTTATAGGCCGCAGTTAGGCTGGCCTACAGAGAAGTGCACTGGTCTGTAACAATTGCAAGCTTGATGACGCGGTCAAACCAACGGACTGCTCAGAGAAGGCTTCCCCTTGGCGGAACCGAGGGCGACTCAGAAATGCTGCCATCCGGTAGGGCCGAGAATAACATTCTAATGAGCAAAACGACTTCGCCATCTGTCCGACATCTGCCCGCACTGCACACTCCCTAAGCCTACCTGAAACATGACAGGGGAATGAAATGATAGGAAACAAGGGAAACCAATCTCGTGTTAGACAGAAACCACCATAGTATTTGCATTGATAATTCCTTACAATTCATCCAAGGTGGGATAAATATTTAAAAGCTTATACAGATCGTTCCAATTTAGTTAGGTCCATTTTAGTGGTTTCAGTACAAAGGTGCAGCATCCCATTATTACAGAGGAGTTAAAGGAAACCTCAACAATGTGTATCATGGACGGTGTTTGGATCATGGTGGTTGCTTTCTGTAAACAGTAAGATCGTCCCGTGTAATTTGTTTTTCCAGTCATATAATTGAACTGATTTTAGGTTAACTGTAAAGAAATTATACGACAGCGTGTGTGCTCAAGTTTTTGCCTTGGTGCAATTTTGAATTATGTTATATTTTCGAATTAGTTATTAAATGAGTGATACAAAACACAGATGGTACACACGCGCGCTACGCACGCACAGTTACAAATAAACACTTTATCCTGGGCATACTCTTGAGCGTTCGTGATTAAAGAAAAGTGTCTCAAGCCCATTCGGGAATCGAATACCACACCCCTAGCATATCAGACAGATGTTCTGTCAAGTGAGCTACGGGACTAGTTATGGCAGATAATGTTTGTTTTCAAGATCTCCTCCTTGTCGGTATTGAGTCCCCTTTAGAGTTATGCTTAGGCAAACCTTCTGGCATCCATGCTATCCGGGATAAAGTAACTTCAACAAGGAACGGCTTGTTTGTGCCACTTGGTATACACACTGTTCGCATTGCTCGAATAGGCGAACGCGTGACAATGTGAGCGATGGAAGAGACCTCTACTGTAGTGTCATTACATTAAGTAGGACTAGTCAGTTGGTTTATTTATAATCTTTCTGGTACTGATATTATCGCGTGCGGTGCAAGTGTGCGTGGTGTACTAATATTTACCTCTGATTATTACTACGGTTATTCCGAATATTGGAATTATCTTAGCAGTAAGATATAACGCTTATAATCTTGAATACTCATTTAATATTCCGTAATTCCTACGGTCTTCTACTACTACCACCACCATCAGTAGCAACAATAGTAATAGTCATAGTCATAGCCATAGCAATAATAATAATAATAATAATAATAATAATAATAATAATAATGTGCTTTGTGACAAATTATCAGGGCGCCGGGTTTCTTACGAAGTTTCTGAGTTCGAATTCCGCTTGTCTGGAGATTTTTACATCTGTAATACATACTGCTGTAGTAATTAGGTTCCTATATGCAGGAGCTTCAAGAATGGTTGTGTTATTACATCATGAAGGCCTGTATTACACACAGAGGTACTGTATTGTGTAATTACTTGAACCTCAAGGAAGGTCCACTGAGAAATGCATAATTATTGACTAACAGTCATGTATGAGCAGCAGTAAGAATCCAAATAGAAGAGTTTTGTTTTGTCACAACTGTCATTCAGTTTACTGTAAAACCTGATCTGAATTTTCATTGCGTAATAAAGCACTTGCACTGAATTCGATGCAGGTATTTACATCAGTCCTTTTGAGAATCGCGGCGGCGCTGTGACCGAATGGTTAGACCGCTCCCTTGCATCTAGGCGGCCCGGGATCGATCCCAAGCGACCGCACGTGGGATTTGTGACTAGACGGGTTTTCTTCGAGTGCTCCAGTTTCCCCCGCCACTCATTTCACCAATTGCTCCATCATCACCTTTCCTATCATCCATTTTTCTTGCATTTCAATTATCCACTTCATGCTCATGCCTGGGTACGGACCGACCACTCGTTCCAGGTTCTCCATTCTGTGGTTTCGTGCCGTTGGCTCCCCGATAAGCTTCTGACCCCTAGACATCCGCTTGTAAGTCCTAGTGGGGCGTAAGTCCTAAAATATGTGGAGGGTAAGCCTACTACGAAACGTTTTGAGAATCATCACCACCTATTTTGAGGAACTCACACTCCTACACTTAGGGTGATCTCCTCTTAAACCCCTGTAGCATGCAACCCATGGAGCCCCTTGGTCGTTTATGGCGTAACTTTAAGAAAACAACTGCCATTTGGTAACACTAGTACACTATGAAGAGGCTGTATATCTGCTGTTTATGCTTAAACATGACCAAAATTATACTAAGGATTGACCTTAGCAAATGTACTACATTTTAAAATTTGAATTCCGCAAGGAATAAACATTCTCTTATTTTTCACTACATTTTAAAATTTGAATTCCGCAAGGAATAAACATTCTCTTATTTTTCACTTTAAGCATTGAAGAGCATTATCAGTTGCTTACTGATATGCATTCTTATCATTAGCTATGTTCAGATATTGCGTGCCGGTGTAGCATTCCAACTTGTTTTGAAAAAAAAATTGTGCGTTTACAGCATTGTTGTTTTCCATGATATACCACCGCATGACCAGGCTTCCAGACCAAATCCCTGTCAATCAATGTTAAACCAATTTCACAACAGGATGATCCAATCATTACTTTTTCCCCTGGAAGAGCTCTGTTTTATGACAGTGGTCATGTTAATTTCAAAACAGCAGGTACCGGAACGCCGACAAACCAAACATCATTCAAGCGTTACACATGAACACATCTCAGTACAGAACGGTACAAAAGTTCAGAGATAGAGCTCATGCTTTCACTAAAATAACTGCTTACATTCCTTATCAAACATATAAACCTCTTTAATGTCATAAACTCATGAAAAGTAACAAAGGCGTACATGTTTTCCAAACTCTATTTCCTTCCGAATTCAAAATTATTCTCTTAATTGCTATACCAAGTGTTCTTTTTGGATTTAACGGAAAACACATTAAATATGAGGAATTCACTCTGTTTCACAACTATGACAACTATGTTACTGATAGCCATTATTGATAAAACTATTCTACTATCGTATTTCTATTTGAGTCCCCAAGCCAGCTTCATAATAGATTTATCAATGCCAAGGAAATAAACATGTTCGAAAGGCATCATCATAAAAAGAAAGTTATTTAACAAATGCAGAAAGTTCCTTCAAGTTGCCTGTACCTGCCATTATGCTATATTGCAATGTTGGTCAATGAGGCATGCAAAACCTTTGTCAGTGAAGTCTCCATGGTGTAATGGTTACCATGCTAACTTCATATACCCAAGGTCGCGGGTTCAAACGCGGCGGAGGACGATGGTTTTTTTTCGTGCGTAAAGATCCTTAGTGTGGCTTCCTTGCCGTTGGTCCCGTGTCGTAGATTTGCGGCACGTAAAAGAACCTCAAGCCTGATAGAGAGGCATCTGATCAAAATTAAGCAGTATAGAATGGGACGCTGAAAACCACAACAGTTAAAGAACGTCCATAAATAAAACGCCATTTCATTTCATTTTGGCAGTAAATTCCGAATATAAATGAACATCTGGTATACGTTTTCTGATGAATCATTTTGCTACATTAAGTATATAATCATATACTGAAACGTATTATTTTCATTTCAGCTGCAATGTTTAAAAGCTATTTGCATTTACGTTACAAATATTTTTGTAACTCTAACACTTAGCCAAATTAAAATATGTGTAGGTAATTTGTGAAAATATAAAATCAGTACATAGAGTACTTTTGGGGCTAGATCTATTACATCCACTTAACCTCTCGGAGGAAGGGATCAAATGAGGAAGTACCAGTTCTCGGGTCCCTAATGTTCCCAAATTCGCAGAGCGTACCTCCAGTATAATTTTGTCCACACTAAGGGGAACCCAGGTTGGATGGGTGGGGGCATGCACCCAGTCCTCTAGTCGTCCTTCGTGTTCTAGGGTAACATGCAGCCCCTGTTCCCTAGTTGGAGGTTTCAAACCAGACGGAGAGCAACGGATTTGTTCAGGCTTAAAATTCTTAGCATGACTTTCTTAGTCAAGAAGTAAAGCCGGTGGTTCCCTGTCTAAATTTACGACATATAAAAGAACATCAAGCCTAATATAGCGGCCTCTAAGCAAAGTAAGTGGCATTTCACGCCCAGGACCTCTAAAAAAAAAAAAAAGTCTATAAATAAAGCTCAGTGTCAATTTTCCCTTCCTCACGAAGCAAACAATAAAAAAAAAAAAATCACATAAATAGCCACAGGCACACAAAAGCATACAGACTGCAACAAAATACATTTTAAATTAAGGTTATAAAACTGGATAGAATGTTAATAAAGTAAATATAAACTTAAGTAGCAATAATTTACATGTGATAAATAAAAAAATATATACCTAGCCTAATATATGTTTACCAGCTTACTTGGGTCTACTGAGCCTTGAGTGGAGACGCATGCCCAGTAGCGACGGCAGTTATACTGACGATGGTACTACTATTCTGCCATTAGGTTAAGACTACGTGTGCGGTTTGTGGCTTACAATGAAACATCTTCACTTTAGTACAAGCGCCGACACAGATTAAGGTTATGTTACAGTTTACGGGCAAAAACACAGGACGGAATTTATCATTTAAGTAAAAATGGGTGTAGTAGTGATTCAAAACTACCCTAGTATATTTTTCCACCTGTAATACATTCGTTTAGCTGTTCAAAGTATAGTAAACATTATTAACAACAGATATACTATCATTTTATTTTGCCTGTTTGGTGTTATTTTGCCCCAAAAGTTTTCTACGCAACATTTGAACTTAAGAAGCAAAATTTTTAATTTATTTTCCAGAGAGAACCCTCAAATGACCACTTGCTCGTCCTTTATCGATATCCTGAATCCTCCCTTGACCTTGTTTAGTCACTATAAATGGAATGTACAATAATGTTCATTTTTAAAGATTTTAAGGTGAATTTTGCAGCAGGGATTAAAAAAAAAAGGCTTACTTGCAGCAGTTGTGTACAATGACTGCCTACTCGGGCCCACATCAGTCGGTCGAGCACTTCTTGAGATCTCTTACACTTAGGGCGCAAAGATGGTACAGAAATTTACTTGTTGAAAGGAACAACATTTTCTTTTCTGTGAACCAAAGTTCGCCTTTATTCAAAACTTTTAAACACAGTTTGAAATTTGAAAGATAGCCTTCTTTCTTTGAAAATTGAAAATCGTCTGTAATTTAATACGATTGTATTCACGATGAAGAAAATATTCACTTTACTGTGTATCTTTGCCTTACATGCAATCTGGTTTCTTTCTAGCCTGAACTAAGCTGTTCCGGACAATGACATTCTTAATTCCTCTCGTTGAAAATTATAGCTGATCTATTCTCCGACATAATATTCTTTCGAAGCATAAATTCTTTTATAACGTTAATCCTCTTGCCTGATGAGAAATGCTATCCCTCAGACATAGTCTCTCCAGGACCTCCTTCCCCGACAAAGTCAGAAGGAGAAGTGTAAAAACTTTCAGAATTTTCCTTGGTTACTGCAAAAATGTACCGATGCTAAAATGGGTTACTGACATAAAATTAGAGCTCGTCACCATAAAGAAGAACCGGCTGCCAAAATCAAAACCGCAAGGTTACCCAAGGAGTAATAACATAAAAACATAAAATGACGGAAAAAGTTTTATTCTTACAAAGAAAGCTATCTAAAATACAAATAAAACTGAAAAATCTGGTAATTGTTCCGCAATGCCAGATCTTGCTTTACGTTCCTAAGATCTTTTAAGCAGCTTTTATTTTGAGAAAAATTTCTCTCCAAATCAGCATAAGTAGAAAAGAGCTCCAAATCTGAAATCATCTTTGAATGACTACTTTTGTGAAGGCCTTACTTAGGAGGTTTTTTTGGCACAATATACCATACTATGGTTGGTACACAGTTGAAAAGAAAGTAAAAACAAGAAGGGTAGCTACGAAATGAAATTTCTTTAAAAATGTGTAATCCACAAGTTTAATTTCCTCCAAAAAACATTGAAACCACTTATCATGACTGAAACATTGCGAATTTCTTCTTGAAATTCGACTTATCTCATTTATTTTTGAGGTGATGTCTGCCAAGAAGGAAGAGCCATGGTATCTTATCAAGTACTTGACAATATTGCCCGTACGATGATTTCAGAAAATCTCTTATCTCTTGCAAGAAGCCTGGAGAATCGTTCCATAGTTTTCCCCCTACTAAGCCACCTTCTGCATGAAGAATTAGGTCACCATGCTCAGGATCTGTTATGTTAAAAGGATTCCTGAACAATCCGTGACGTGTAGAAGATACCTGAGATAATTTACTTCACCAGTTACAATTTTTATGACATGGTCCAACTTCAAAACCTTTGGATAATACAGTGAATCAAAGACATTTTGGAAAGTAATCGTTTTTAACACAAAGTGCAAGTAACTCATTATTCTTTCATGTCATTGAAGTTTAGTGAGTGGAATGTACTACTTTTCGCAGATTTCAGGAATGCATTAAATATACCTTCTTCTCTAGTATGTTCATGATGTGGCAGCACTTTTACAAATTGCTCTTTGACCGTAAAGTCATGAAATACCATTATAACAAATAAAGACAACTGTCCAATATCGGAAATATCAATTCATCAAATGAAGCAGAAAATGTTCACACGATTGCAGGTTCTGATATAATTGAGAATCTGAATTCTTAGAAATCTGCTCAACACGTCTAGCAACAGTCAGGTGAGACAATTGAAGCCCTTTTATGGAAGACATAAAGTGCAGATTTATCTTTGTGATCATCGAATAAAGATTCAGTGGCACTGATCATTTCTTCTTTAACCACTTCCCCCTCACTGAACTTTTTTTTCTTTTTTTCCTTTTCGCTAAAACATAACAGATGTGTAAGAGGCTATTGCCACGTAACTGTTTTGCTAAACTGGTTTGTAAATACATTTTGCTGTAATGTTAATTTATATTTTAAATCTAACTTATCTAATTCAGAATTAACCGGACATTCACTATTGCAGTATGTGATTTGTCGAAAAATGACGTTCGACATTACTTTTACTGGGAACAGACACACTGATGTTGCATGATAAACACACGTGGTTTCCTTTGAATTCCACAAAATAATATTGCTCTTCCCAATCACTATTAAAACTTTAAGTACTTTTTCTCTTAGCCATATTATACTAAGAATGTCCATCCAACGCAAGGCACATAACTGAACCTACATTCACAATCTCTTAGGATATCCTGAATGTTTGTTTAAAAACCTGACTCCTTCGTTTACTATCGGTATAAGTGTAATTCTAAACAAACCGAGCCTTTCGCACGATACCACTACAAACTGCAATGTTTAAAGGAGCGAACTTACTGTTTAATAAAGCTTTGTTGGGATTAAAGTGACTCAGTCTGCAATTCCCAAAAATTAATGGCTACTATAGGGTATTTCAACAAGAGTGTCCTATCTTTAACATGTGATGTTATGGAGTTACAACAGTCATTTTTTCATGTGGTTACAGTTGTTATTGACAATGCATGGCAGCACAACACGTAGAAATTGTGAAATTTCCAAGACCAAGATGGACAAGCTCTGACAATGGAGAAAGATACCGGACTCCTATAAGGGACTATTTTTGGCCTCAATTGAATGGTATGGACCTCAGAAACTTCTAGTTCCAGCACGATGGTGCCACATGTCATACTGCTCTCAAAACAATTGATCTTTTGAAGGAGAAGTTCAGAGGTTTCATAATTTCCCGTAGTGGTAATGTGAACTGGCCCCCGAGGTCATGTGATTTAACGCCTTTGTATTATACTTCTTGTGGGGTTATGTTCAATCTTGAGTTTATGTCGACAGGCCAGAAACAATAAATGATCTTATGAATAACATCACGGTGTTATTCGTGAAGTTGGACCTAATTTACGTTCTTCTTTCGTTGAAAACTTGGTCCACCGTATACGGGCAACCCTACGAAGTCACGGCGGTCACTTAACTGATGCTCTCTTCCACACGTAATGACATTTATTATGTTCCAAAAAAAACCTCTATCATTTATAAAATGTGTTTTATTTAACTTAAAATATAAGTTTCTCTTGTTGAAATACCCTATATTTGTTGAGGGAATAAATGAGTATAGCTTTGAGTGTACAAAGGCAAGTTTTATGGTTTTGGGTGTTTACAAGGAAGATGTGCGGAAGGAAATAATTTTGTCCTGAAATTAAATTTAAACTTAACAATTCTCAGAATAAAATTTTGGCTGGCGCCAAGCTAGACAGAGCTGATTGCAGGGCATTCGAAGTAACACTTTGCACTCATTCAACACCACCACCATCACCACCACTACTATAGGGATGAAACGTTTACTGAATGTTTCTGAGTTTAAGATTATTGCACTTAAAATTATTCCTCGCATTGTTAAGCTAATTGACTAAAATATATCCGTATGTAAAAACTAGTATGAATTATTTATTCATAATACAAAAATTGAGAAGACTTTCCCTTCAGATATGAGAGACAAATTTAGGTGGAAATTATAAACTATAGAATGTAACAAAAAATAAAAAACACTGAAAAAAAGAAGTAAATAGTTTCAGAGAAAACCACCTAATATACTTCACCCAGTAATAATTTTAAAAAACAAGTTATTCCAGGTGGCCCAACTACGACGTCTTTCACGTGTCCACATATCACTGCGTGCGTCAAAGAGTTGCAGAAATCAAAGCTATTTCAAGTTAAAATGGTCAGCGAGGAACTGGCTTTTCACGCCACTTGCTTATCAGCGGAGACGGTGAGTGTGGAACGCTCATTATAGGAGGCAGAGCCAAGAAAGCTTCAGCTCTGTTTTAAAAACTGAGCAGTTGATAGCAATAGTGATCAATTGTGTGTTTGTGTGTGTGGTTGGGCGCTCGTGCATTTTCTAAGCCCGAATTATCTTTGATCATTAATCTCGTCTGTTAAGTTGTCCGCTGAGTGCTGCAATAACTTGGTTCAGTTTGTACAGAACATTTACGTACATAAAATCAAGATATAAATAATTAAATAGAACAACAATCTGCAATATCATACTTTGGCACATTAGTCTTTGAATGAAGCCATGGATTCCAAATCTTTATCATTTTTTAACACATTTAAAACATTTCCTACCTTCATAATGTTACACATTTACATATGTGCATTTACGTACATCTAATGAATCCTACTATTTGTTTTTAGTGAACAACGTAGATTTTGTGCCATCTAGGGTTGCAACAATGGAAACATTAAATTAAATTGAGTATTATTTAAGGACGGTCTTTAAATGTTGCGGTTCTTAGCTTACAAATGTATATTAGGCTTGAAGGACCGCTTAATTTTACTCAGAGACTTCTTTGTCACCCTTGAGGTTCTTTCACTTGCCGTAAATATACTACACGGGACCAAAGGTTTTATTTCCCTTCCGAAGGAAGTCCTGCTAAGGAGTTTTACGCCTGAAAGACCCTTATCGCCCTCCGCCGGGTTTGAACTCGCGATTTGAGTAACTATAGACTGGCATGTTACGGCCGACCACGGAGGGCGACAGTAACGCAGGAAGGCCTGCCAACTTAAAATCACCATCACAGAGCCCCAAATCTAACCAACGAGCCTCAGCAGGAAAGCCGTGACAAACCACCTAGCTACTCAGGCGCACTCTGAGACAGATCGCGAATCTGCAGTACGGCTTGTATTTAAAGTTTCAAATTAGGTCCGCGGTTGAAAACTCTTTCTCTTCCACTTACAGGTCCCTAAACTGAGACGCGAATCTCGACTTGAAAATACAGTCCTGGAGTCTCCAGGAAACAAAGAATTTACTACGTTGCCTCTCGTCTTTTGTTTGTAATTGTTATTGCCCAGTGGCAGAGGGGAGCAGTTCTGTTTGAAGGCCATCATGTTTTGGAGAAAACTCTACCTGGAAAAATTATGAACTACTCTCATACTGAGCACATACGAAACTTTGTACAAGAGATACAAGCAGTATTCTGTTATTATACACAAATCCCAAATACATTTGTATAAAATAAACTACAGCCGCTTTATAGAGAGTGAATTTACACAACATTATTAACTTATTTCTTGGAATATTGTCGTAAAGCTGCAGCAGTTGTAAGTAGTATGCTTTAATCAAATAAAAAATGTGAAGTCCTTTGTATATTAGAAGCTATGCCTTTATAGAGGATAAATTGACACAAGCTTACGAACATCTTTGTTATTAAATAGGTTTATAGAAAGCTTTGGATAAGCGTTAAAAGTATAACAATTTTACTGTGTACAAATTCCACATACATTTCGATAACACTCTCTTTTATGCAGAGCGAAGTTAGACAAAATTAACACTTATCAGTAATTTGATATACACACATACATAGGGTGTTAATGAACTACACCGAAATATTTTGCGAGATTGTGCACGTGACTGATATAAGTAATTTGAGATCGGCGATGCATGGTCCCCGGATAAACATAATGCAACTACCTACCGTTAAACGTTTAGGTATCAGGTGCTGATAAGTCGGTGTTAAAGCAAAGCAGGCTGAAAAAATGGCTTGAATGTCTTTGAAATTGCCGCCCGAATATAGAAATATCCATTTTTTGCAGCTCGTAACTAGCGTTTTCAAGATTTAATGTCGCAAATATCTGTAAAATCTGGAACTAATCGCTTGACAGTGCGACACTGAGCATTCATTAACTGCGTTCTTGAGTTATGTAGCCTACCCTGGAAGCGTTTTTTCAACTGCTCTGGTGGCTTAATGCGTAACGCGGGAAGCTGCTATCCCAAAGCTTATGAGTTCGATTCCTGTCATAGAGTAAATGTTTTTTATTATTATGTTTTTCATTCCAGACGAAGTGCCGCGATACGTGAAGGAGACCCGAGCTCGGGAAACTATCTTTCACTTGAAAGCCAGTACCATAACACTACGCTAGAGAGGTACGCTGTAATATGTCCCTTCGTTTTTCGTGTTATACTCTCGAATGGTTGATAAATTAGCCAGTGGCGTACTGGCACTTCAGAATCTTAGAGCCGTTACTTCCTAATTTCAATAAACAGGCCATAAATCTCCTATGTCAAATTACTTATTTAAGTAATCTACATATTCTGTGAAAATATTTCGGTATAGTTCATTAACACCCTATGTATATTTTGTGTGTGTGTATTCAAACACACAACTATATTTATACCTATATCTCTACACGATGTACACTCATATATTTTACTGACTACACTCTAACGGCTAAAAAGTAGAAAAGAATTAGGGGCAAAAAAGGGTACTTAATATTTTATGCAACATAACCTATATAATTTTTCTTAAAAATAAAAAAAAAAATGCCTGAAAATTACAGAAACCCAATACTAAATCTCCAGTAGTAGAGCTAAAAGCTATTTAAAATGTCTTTAAAGAAATGTTTATTTTTAGAAAAGCTCAAACTAAGTACAGAGTCCAACAAATAGAAATAAATGTATACATTTATGGGGTAAAAAGTAGAACCAGAAAGCAGAGACGGGTATGAAATACATTTTGTAGGCGTTTGTCCAAATTTTAATTAACTTTAAGTGGCACTTACTTCTGTACATAAGCCACTTGTAATACAAAAAAGAGTTATAAATCAGCAAATCTAACAGCAAACGTGATAGCAGTTCGATTGCCACAATTTGATACCAGGATGAAGATATTTGACTTCTGTTACTCACTAATAAAATCTTTCCACGATTATGTTTCCCTACCTGAGGATTGGAATGAAACCAAACAGAGACTGATAAATATGCTTTGTGCTAGACAAATAAATACATCACAAAGATATTTTGGTAATTTTTCGTACAGTTTGATAACTGCTGAAACATACAGCCCCGTAGCACCTTACGTGGATCTATTATAACATGCATAACAGTAAGAAAACATAAGCCAAAAGCATTTGAAATTACGTCAAGTGTCTGTGAAGTATCAATATTGAATAGTTCTATAGGAAAAAACCCAATAACAAAGAAGTTTGCGCGTGTACCCGCGTGTAGAAGTAATTAAATGATTTTTTGTTACCCAGCATTCTAAAATCCCTCACAAGCAGACCTTTGGTGGTATTATCGCTTAATTTCAAAACCCTTTTGTTTCCGCAATCAATTATAACTGCGGCATACTCTGCATACATTTCCGTTATTGGGTCAGACGTATAAGAAACAAAAATACTATTTAATTAAAATGTCACACAACTGTTTTTCTACACGGGAGCAAGTCCCGTCAGCATCCACACACGATAATCAACTTTTATTTTATACTAACCCCCTTCATATTTTACCTCGTCAATTACTATTCGAAAATAAGGTCAGACTTTAAATCCCATGCGTGAAGTTTCATGCTTTAGCCAAGTGGGTCACATAGTCTGAAACGTTAGCAGTTTTGAGAGTATTCGAAACAGAATTTTTGACATTTTGAGAAAGAAACATAATTTAAATGTTTTACTGGAAAATTCCTATACTTTAGATCCCGGATAAAATTAAGATTTTGCCTTTCTGATCATGTAAATATCCAAATGTAACGGGTGAATAGACTTGAGCAGATGTGCGGAAATGCCGATTTTCTTGTGTTTCTTTTTATATTTTTGCCACTTAAAGTCGCGTCTAATTAAACACGTTTGTTAACTATTTAAAATAATCAGGAGATACCCTCTACAGTTGGGTGAATAGTTGATAACTTTTTCTTGATAATGAGTGTAGTTTTGGGTTCGAGGTTTCAAAGAACATTACAAGTTTGAACAATTTATTATTACTTTTTCCAAGAAATGTTATAAGTAGGGTTCGAAACTATACACCTATCACACTACGAGGCAACCGCAAGCTACCTGTGACGTGTGCATAGCGTGACGTCAGTGCAGAATATGGAGACAGCAAAACACAAATATTCTCAATGCCAGCAGCGCACAGTGTCTCTTTGTTGCATTGGCTAGCTCCAGACACAGAAGTCTTCAACACAAAAATCGAAATATTCATGTATTGCTGAATTTTGGAACGATTTGCGAGTGCGTATTTTACTGCAAATGGTGACTAGATCGAGTGTAAGTTATTCCAAGTAGAGATAAAATTGTAGTGTTAGACGAGTAATGTAAGGACACTGAAAAAGTAAAAAAATACATTAAAATATTAAATTTGCGTCCATTTAAGAGCAACCAAGGGACGAAATACTGTCTAATAAGAAATCCGAATTTTATAAATGAAATGTGTGAAATGATGACAAAACTTACATTACATATAACAAAGTAAATGTCACGTATTTCAAAGTTGTTTTTTTTAAATAAAAATATACAGAGAAACAAGCTCCTTCAGACACAGAAGTTCAGATAGAACTTCCTTCGACACCACTATTTATTTAATTGCTATCAATAAGTATTACGTACGAATAAGATGATAATGGTATGTAATAAATAATATATAGCCCTAAAAGAGGACATAATAATGGTTTTACAATCGCAGGTATTATGATTTACACGAAAATTACAATAACGACGTCATATTCCCTAATTTTTGTTCACGACCTAATAAAATTTATACAATACTGTACGTGCATTATAAAACATCTTTTCCCGTCACCTGATTATACCGGACCACAGCCTTGTTGATATCACGTGACGAACTCGCCCTCTACCTCATCCTATAGGCCCAAGTTTCACAACTTTTCGTTCACTGTATGAAAGTTCGCTGGTTATATGGTTGAACAACATTTAATCTTTGACTGTAAAGAACTATTTTCGATGTATAATATACAACATTTACATTTTCATATTCTGAAATTTTCAGCATTCGAGGTACTGAATCGCCTCTGTTTGTCTTCTTATACCAATATGGTACATATAGAAATGAATATTAGTGTTCTGCTATAACTATGCTGAATAAGACTTTCAAAAAATTTAAGACAAATTAGAACATCAAAAATTTCACTACCTACTTACAAGGGACCATTGTCACATTGGTGTTAAAGATCGAGCTGGGATTTTTTTTAGAGTGAAAGCAGATGGAAAATAACGATATCTCTGCCTCGGAATCCTCACCCATAGTCCCAGGTTAGGCACAAACAATTATTTACAAATTAAAGATATTCACCAATAATATCTAATTCCTTGCATATATTGGCGTTTAATAGGCACTAAACGAGATAAATTACAATGTGCAGTTTTTCACTCTACAATTTTTTTTTTTTTTTTATCTTGGAGGCACCCATAATGGGGAAAAAATGGAACGGAGTTGCAGCTCACTTTGGCTTGCCAACACAAAATCTTGGACGTTAAGTTATCCTCAATACGGTCTTGCGCGCAAATAAGGTTCGACCCGGACAAAGTTCATTATCAGCACCAGGCATATATCAGCAGCTGGGGGCTGTGTGGAAGAGAGACCTAAATTCAGGCCTTGAACGTGAACCTTTACAAACTTTTTCCGCCGATTAAGGCAACTAGGGACCATATAAAGCCGAACCTTCGCGTATTTTTATTACTTTTTATACAACGTGAGTACGTTGACACAATACATGTATCACGGAATTAGAGGATACTTATTAGAGAGATATAAACCACATTAAGAAGGAACAAATATGCGTTTGAAAGTCCATGAAAGAAATGTTGTGAAACTCGTCGAAAAGTATAAAGACGGATTTTATTAAGGTGTAAATGTGCCCAGTACACGGGCTGGTAGGCGAGGCGGTAAACATGTACCGCTACTGAAGGGACTCGAACTAAAGGGGATATAAGGTTCATCATGCCATGACCAAGCAACGGGATTCGCGTTGGCCGAGAGAAAACAGACACTTGCTGTGAGTGAAACAGGACTTGCTAGTTGATTCAGCGGGGAGACGAACGGGCTATGCACGGCCGTTATAAGGACAGTGCTAATTAATGTACCATACTAAGTGTCACAAGAAATATGGAATGGTAGGTGCAGTCGTGTGAATAGTAGTTGAAAGTGGGGAGAGTTTAGGAGGAATGCGTGTGTGTTCGACGGCAGATGTCATAACAAAAGAAATAAACGAGTTCAACAGCAATTGTGAACCACTTGTGTCCTAGCACCACCCCTATGAAGTATTCCATGCTAACATATCCTAAGTTAGACCGTTTACATTTCCAAACCATTCTCCCGAAAGGTCACACGGGTTTCGAACCCGGAACCCTTCAAGGACCATTAATGCGTGAACCGCTACATTTTGTGCATACAATTACCACATTTACATACATGACCACAATGGACATAGTAGATAGAGAAGGTACTGTATTCCACCCAAAAAATGCGATACCAAGATTTCACTGAAAATGCATGTTTCGAAACCCCCTGAATCCAAGAAGGCATTTTAATAAAAAAAGTGTGTGTGTGTGTGTGTGTGTGTGAACATCATGGCCCAAAAGTGAAAAGTCAGTATAATACCAAATTTGATATTTAAGTTTAGCATCTTCCATGGATTTGACACCAAGATTTTCAAGAAAATTCCTCACCCGAAACTACCCTTTACAGGAAACATTTTACGAAAATTTCGATTTATGAAATATTTCTCAAACGATTTTGATTAAAATGCCAAATGTTTAAGATATTTTGATAAGAAATTAAATCCATGTGTAAATTTTCTGGAAATAGCCACTGAAGTGCTCTTCCTTCTGAATGACTTTTGTAAAACCGGTAAACCGTAAGAGATAGACAAAAACTTTCTGCACAAAAAATATATGTAAATCTCATTAAAACACACAATCTATATAATACATATTTTTTGGATAGTTAACCTGTTTCAAGATGTACCTTGTTATTTGTTTCAATTTTAAAGTACTTAAGCTTTTCTTAAACGAGGATCGTCATTCGTTTCATATCTCTTTCGTTTTACTCCTGGTCTTGCATAGAAAATAATCTTTCAGTTGTGCCGCATATTGATCCAGTTTTAAGAGATATACATATCAATCAGGCTTGTGTATACCCTATTTACTCTACTTAGAACGAAGAAAGTAATAAGAATATTTCTGTAAATTTTTATCACGATTAGCACAGTGTAGATAAAAGAATATTTTTGTAAGTATAGTTTGCAAAACTTTTAGAGAAAGGCATGTGAATGGAATTTCGATTTTCTTTCAAAACAAACAAATGCCAGCTAAAGCCGCTCCTTACGAATGAACCTAAGGGTACATGGGCTTGTTGTATGCCGCCAATTGCAAACATCCTGTTTTAACTCAAGCTAAATCGGAATTACTAAGCGTTTTAGGATATTTTTGCACCTTTGTTTTAATTTACTTACATTTTTAACAAGATATAATAAACTATATTCAGGGGTAAACTGAAGTATAAAAATGATTTTCTAAAGTACTAAATAAAGAGCTTTATTTTTTTGTACAGAAATTACTGCTAAAAAAAGAAACATTCATACCAAGTTTCATTCAAAAATGTCTTTTTGTTCTGGTCATATTAAGCAATTTATTGGATTTCATTAGTTAAAATGAAAATCTATAATCTTTACACATGTTGAACTAAATATACCATGTTTTAAAATTACATTTCTTAAATTCTTTGTAACAAGTCTATTTCAAATTTTTCTTAAGTGGATAGTATTTTTTTAAAAAAATATATTTAAATAACAAAGAAGAAAAAGCTACAAAAACACATACTTATACTAATTAATTTTTAAAAGTAACCTATGATCAAAATCAACATTCCTAACAGATATTTTATTACACACATTCTGCAGTGCTTTGTAAAACATTATCAGAGCTCTGGCTGTATGTTTGAGATACCTTCTGAATAATTTGAACTGAGAAAAATGGCTTTCCAGTTTGACATGTAGAACCATTTAACCAGCGCAACGCTTTAAAATGGGCTCCAAAACATGTGCTACATCCGCCATAGGAAAATCAGTCTTCAAATATATACTTTAAAGTATAGTTCCTTTTTTTAAACCCAAAATCGACAATTTGACGAAAATCGCTAAAATAGCACTTCTGTGTCTCCTTAATACAGAAGTCCTTTTAATAATGGTACACTCATCCCAGAAAATACGAGTTTCTACTTACTACCATTATTATTTTCCTGTGCGGTTGATTAAATTCTGTGCGTTTTCATTTTGAAAATTAGAATGTGATGCACTGTCTCCATACTGAAGCCGTTGGGTTCTTCCTTGATCATAATGCTTGTGATGTGTTCCACCCCTCTCACATTCTCCGCATAATGAAGGGTTGTTCTACACAACCATAAAATTGAATTTAGCTCCCTGCACCCTTAACCGCAGCTGGTGCAAGCCTTTTAGTGTATGTTTTCTAAGGCCTAATCTAAGCCACCGCGAAGGGAAAAGCAGACGAGCCCTCTCTGCATAAACTTGGGCTAGAATATAGTGCACCAGGTGTAACACTCGCATCCTAACAAGTACGAAATAAAACATAACTTGTCGTAATTTGCAATCGCTATTTAAATTGTAAACCAGGTCCACCTGTGTAGATTCGTAAATTCAGCTTCATAAAGGGATAAATCTTATACATTATAAACGCAATATAACATTAGAACACTTAAAATTGTTTCCGTATTGGTTAACGATGTTCTAAACCATGTTCCGTGGCGGAAAAATTAACAAAAACTTCCTTTAATAATGATGATGATAAACACGTTAGGACATACTACATGTCACATATATTGTCACAAGTATCACATACACAGGTGCCGTCCAGGAAGTGAAATGCCTTGTTCCTGTATGCTTTGTGATGGTATCCATGTGCTGCCATCGATGTCTTGAAGTGTCGGAGCTTTTAGTTCGTGCCAGTCCAGTTCCGGTTTGCCATGGCTTCCGTTGAACAGAACTATGGCCAGATGTCCTCCCTCTTTATTGTTCTTTCGTCGAGCGCCTTCTTCCAGTTGGGAGTCCAGGGAAGTCCAAGTCTTGTACTGAGTTCTTCTGTTAAGAAGGCTTCTCGTGCTAGCAGGTAGACCAATCTAGATAGAGTGTGCTTTGATACTCCCAGTGTAGCCTTCAGGAAGCGGGCTTTAACGTTCTCTAGGGTGTGGCAGTCTTTCGAGCGGAGTTTGTCCCATGTTAAGTCTAGTCCGTACGTAAGTATGGGTACTATTTTTGTGTTGCACAGTGTCATCGCGGATTTGAGGGATACTTTTGTTAGATCTCGTATGTCGTGTATTGCTTTTTTGGCTAATGCGGCTCTTTGGTTTGTGTGTATTCTGAATTGAGTTTGTTGTGGTGTTCCTTTGATACTATGTTAAATCGTCAGAACACACCAGTCCTGTCTCAAAAGCCCCGTATTTCGAATGCCCAAATAGCTCTTAGTGCGGTATAGTTGCTGAGCTCAACAGGGTAATTCGAATTAAACGTAGTCAGTGGCGGTGTTAGCGTGAACGACCTTCGTTCTTCACCTCTTGATACCAGTGGAAATGGCGAAGGAATCGCTCTCGTTGAGGAACGGCTCTTAGACTGGTACTAGAGTCCATAATGGTGAGAGAAGACCAGACGTAAAGGCTTTTTAGTATGTTCTCCACTTCAGTTACAGAGCTTTTATTTTTCGGAGAACAAAGCTAGTTTTTATATTGCCAAATAAATAAATCGTCTTCATTTGACCTATCAATAACCGCCAATGGCTAGTTTTTTAATTGTGTATATGATGTTCTTGTTTAACATTGAAACTAGATTCACTGTAGCTTAAAATCAAAACAATAAGTCACCTTACCATAATGCGTACATGAGAGCATGTAGTATTTTACTGTATTATTATTATTATTATTATTATTATTATTATTATTATTATTATTATTATTATTTTATTATTATTATTATTATTATTATTATTATTATTATTATTATTATTATTATTACTATTATTAGTATTGTTATTATAAATACTATTACGCACTATACGCTCAAGCGGAGTAAAACGAAACATTAACCTTCATAAGGAAGAACATGCAAACACGAGAGCACATAGCATTTCACTGTATCATTACTTTCTCTATACGTAGTATGTAAAGGTACTTACATGGTTTATAGAGAGTTTATTGTATTCTGCCAAAAATTAGATACCAAGATTTCACCGGAAATATATGTTTTGAGGTTCCCTGCGTCCAAAAACATTTTTGGAAAAAGACCCATGTGTGTACATGTGCGTGTCAGTGGACAGCATAGCTAAATAAAATTGCTAAATACCAAACTTTGTATTTAAATTTAATATGTTGCAAGGATGCGTCATGGAAATTCGGAAGAAATTCCCATCACACTAACTACTTTTTATATGGAAAAAACGTTTGATTTTTTTCTCTCAAAATGACTGTAAAGATGTTGATTAAAATACCGTATACTAAAAACATTTACACCAACACTAAACTTTGCTGGAATTAGCCTCAAGATCTCTTCGTTTTGGGTGAATTTTGCACAACTGGTAAACTGTAAGAGACATACAAAAACTTACCGCAGAAAAAATGTAGGTCTCATTAAAACACATAAGTCATATCATACATATATTTTTTGTAGAGTCGACTGCTTCTGAGATATTCCTTGTTATTGGTTTCAACTTTAAACTACGTACTTTTTCTCAAACAGGAGGTCACCTTTCGTTTTATTTCTCTTGTTTTTCTGCTGGCCGGGCAAAACGAACCAAACTTCAACTCTTCACATAGCGACCAGCTTTTAAAATATTTGACTGTCGCTCTATTCTCGCATATCCTCTTATTTCCCTTCTGCTTAAAAGAAAATAGGTAAAAAGGAAATGTCTCCTAATGTTTATCTTAATTACTATGATATATATAAAATGCTTCTGTAAGAATAACTTGTTTGCAGAACAGGAAGGTTTACGAAGAGGTTTACCAAGAAAACACGCGAGGCAGTTGGATAATTTAGTGCCACGTCAGCATGTTGCCGCGGTAGCTCACTGGTCAGAGCAACGGGACGGAAACCAGGAGATCCGTGGTTCAAATCCCGTGAGCTATGGCGTTCAATTTTTCAGTCTGACTCTGCCTCTCCAACTTCTGTCATACACACGGCTGGTGTGAAAGAAAAAATGAATTATTATTATTATTATTATTATTATTATTATTATTATTATTATTATTATTATTATTATTATTAAGTATTATTACTACTACTTTTGTTTATTTATTTTCAGAAAAGAACACAGAAAAATATATTGAAATTAACTTCCTAGCTGTGAATATGCAATTACTTGAATATTTACTTGGTATAAAGGTCTATTATAATGAAGTATAGTTATTTAACTAATCTTTCGAAATTTGCTGATAAGCGGGTAGCAACCCAACGGAACATATGTGTTCTTAAGTTTTAACGTTGTATCGAAGAAAGCCTTTGTTAATTTTCCCCATCGGGAAATTTATCTATATCGTTCAGAATGATGAGTAACTCAAGCTGGATGACTCGGGTAGTTTCGTCTGTGGCCAGCGTTCAACAGGTGGAGCCTGGATCCCCGTGGGAGCTGAAGCACCAATCGACGGCGTTCCGCGGGTTGCAGCTGGGAGGTGGTTTGTACACTATTCTGATGTTAACATCGGTATCGCTTATGCCATGTACAAGACGGAGGTGGAGTAAAGCAGCAAAAGAAGATGTCATTGGCTCACTGAAACACATGCTGGACCCTGGTGATAAGCGTCTATGTGAAATCGAAAGTGCAGTACAAAAGTTATTTGTGTTTTATATAAAATATAAAAGCCTAACTAGAACATTCACTTTAACAGCCGCAGAGCAGATAGGCTTTGACGTTCCAAAATCGTTTTAAACTCAAAAAAGTAAATAAAGTGTTAGAAGTATATCAAATATTAAGTCATTACTCACTAGTTCTTCCGGATCCTTAGATGTCAGCAATCTAATATCAGTCTATTAGCGTGGGAAACTTGAAAAGGCGCACTTAGTTTTAAAACACTATGGTCTTTAGAGGCTTCACAGTATCTTCTGCCCAAATATTTGTTAGGATTTGAGGGTGTTAACCCCAATTCTTTCCTTGTCATAGGTAGGGATCAATGGGGCCAATCACAATCTTCTTTCTTCTACTTGTTGAGTGGGGCTAGGAATATAGGTACAACACAGGACACTTTATCCTTGACTGTTTCTGAGTACAGGACGGCTTCTGTGATGAGATTCAACCTGATACTTCTTCTATATCTATTAATGTTACACGTGTTGAATTCTTCGGTGAGATTTGCAGTAGATCTGGCATTAAGAAAAGCGATGCTCAAACGAAATATTGTTTAGATTAGCGAAATTACCGCAGTCATGGAAAATGTGAATAGCATTTTTGTTCTGCTCGAAGGGATGGAACCAGCAGCAGATCCTATTCCTTTTAAAAAGCAATGTACTGTCTGTAAACTCATTTTTCAGACAAATTATTTTCTCTCTTGCACTCAGCCCTGTAAGATTGTTGCAAAACAGGTGCAAGCCTGCCTCGGTAGAGCGGGGCAAGCGTGTCTACCTCACATTTAAGATGTTGCGCTTTCGATTTCCACTTAAGGTGAGTTACCCGAATAAGGTTCTTTCGGTGTTTTCCGTTGTCCTGAGATTTTGAATGTTGAGTAATTTATAGCTCCGTAGATTTTGATAATGTCACCGATTTCATTCACCGTCCGATGTGACCAACCAGATTAAAGGACGTTAAGCTACAAAAAAAAAAAAAAAAAGTTCGAGTCTCGATCTACTCCACTACTTGATCTACTAAACCAGAGTAAATGCTGAACGAGATGGAGCTGAAGTAACGTTCGGAAGGGGCTGGGCTTAATTCTCGTCACCGACCTAGCTGAACCACAGGTTTTTACGGGCCGCCAAGTGAATTGTGGGTAGATTAATTAATCTGCCGAGTTTTCCTATCCTTTATTTCCTGTTCACACAAGTTGCTTGTCATCTGTTTGAGAGTTGAAGGACCAGGCGTTGATGTTCAATTTGTGACGGATAATATCTTGCGCACAGTAAAGGAATTATCCTGGCGTCTTCGCCGTATCATAGTTACCGAGAGAAATATCTCAAATACAATTTAAGAAATCTAGGAACATGGTGAACAACAGAAGCATGGGAGAATTATTGGGTAAAGCCAAAAGATAAGACCATTTGAACGTTTTAAGATTTATGCATTTGTTAAAGGGAAACAGATGTGCTTCTTTTTAGCATAAGGTAAAAAATGACTATGTTTGGAATTTTGGTGCAAAAAAAAAAAAAAAGCACCATACTTTAAAAGTACTTATTTGCAATATTTTATCATTCTAGGACAGATTTAACATGTTTCTGATGTCAGTTTTAAAACATTGCGTTGTTAAATATCTATGTAAAATTGCTTATCAGAGTAGAAGGTAAGAGGCTCACAGTCATTAAGAGAAGTAAGACGCAGTTCGCTCATGCCAGTTCTCTACTGACCGGTTTTAACTTGAATTAGCTCGATTGTTTTATAGAACCTGTGCTTTTAAGTCCGCTTTGGAGCGGACTGTCAAAAAGATCTTTCTATGACTAAAAGTTAGGGGAGTTTCATATCTAGATACGTTATTGGCACCGCCGAAAAAATCCTTGCATGGTTTCCTTCGGAAGGGAAGTAAAGCAGTTGGTTCCGTGTCGTAGATTTACGGCACGTAAAAGAACCTCAAGCCTGATAGAGAGGCCTTTGAGCAAAATTAAGCGGTCTTTCATGCCTAATTTAGAATGGGACGCTGAGAACCAGAGTAGTTAAAGAGCATCCATAAATAACACGCCATTTCATTTCATTTTACCGTCTGTGTTGGAGCCTGCTGCCCTGGATCTGGTTGCTCTGTTCTCCTGGAAGTTTACAGAAGTGCAATAATGACTATGTGCTTAAGAATCTATTCCTCCACCTTTTTCTGATAACTGATAACCATAACAACTCAGCCATTTCTGCTCCCTGCTGAAGCTCGCTCATCTGATCTACAAATTATAGGTTTACCCTTTCACAAAATATTCAACTTTAAGATTGGTACTTCATGTTTCATTTCCGATCAGCGTAGACATGAAGGTATGTATACATGGAAAAGTGCAGCACACGTCTAGTTATCGTGCTCACCAAGGCGCTTGGCGTGGGGTCTACGCAGTGGGAACTTACGCGAGCCGATCACCTATTCTGTCTCCTAGAGCAGGACGGTACAACAAGCGCCCCGATGGCTGTGGCGCAATGAGTGTAAGTCCTAGGCACATATCGCTTGAGGATTTATCAAATATTATCATCCCAAATAGAGTACAAGTACTTGCGTCTAAACACTCCAAATAAATCTTAATTCTTAATAAGGCATAATATGAATAAACCATTTAGCGAAATGATTATACCTCAAAATTCCTATTCTAGAGTTTCAAAAGTCTGGGAGATAAACATTGTTTTTGTTCAGCGAAGTTATGAATACTCATTTGATTGAATAAAACGCTGCTACATTCAAGGATAAGCAGTTTTTATAGTGTTCAACACCCGATTTTTCTAAGTACATATGATGCATGGAATGAAGATCGAAAAGCGGTGGAATGCAATGGCGGGGAAACCGGAGAAAAACCACCCCTGCTCCGCTTTGTCCACCACAAATTTCACATGCAGTTGCTTAGGATAAAACCCGGGCCACCTAGATGAGAGGCGAGTGGTCTAACCACTCTGCCATCAAGGATAAAAAGTGTTCTATCCATGCGCTATCGCCACTACAACACGCCAGCTCTCTCTCTCTTGTGTTTTTGTGCCCTTATAGTTGAATATGCATAATTAACCAGTTTGTTTTGATTAGAAGTTCCTATATTATTTAACGTTATATTCCTAAATTTAATTGCCAATTGGTTTAAAAATAGTTCACAGTGACTTTATCCCTTCCCGACAATTGTCCCTCTAGTGTGCTGGCTTGTATATGTGTGCAGGAACAGTGCTGTAGCATGAGACATCCTACATTAGACAATATGTTTCATAGGATTACGGTACACTTAAGGAGTCTTCAAACGGTGGCATTATATGGTAGAAAGAACAAAACAGATGTGTCATATGTATATGACTTTTTTGTGTATTATTGTGTATTTTATACTGTTTCTACAAGTTATTTTGACGAAAGTTTATTTCTCAACACACAGGTTTTTCGGTATAAATTCTGACCGCATCCAAGTAGTTTGAGTGGCATGACGCGCTACAGCAGGTCGAGCCAACACTCTGCTTCGCTTATTAAATGTGTACTTTTCTACATGAAACTCATGAGAAATGCTGAAAATATCGTCCTTCTGCAGCTAAACAAGTACCGTACCGAGTAAACACATTTAGATAATTTAGCTCGACCACTGAAATGTCTCGTGAATCAGTTTGTAGGTTTTCCTTCAGTTCCTCCAATGAGTGAATGGTCTTCGTGACGAACGTAGAAACATACGGCAATTTACTCTTATTCTTCTTCTGCATCACTGTACGTATTTGCATGCGTTTTTTGTTTTTGCAGTAAACCAGTAGCCTCAAATTTATTCACGAGATCCTGAATTATAGTTCATGAAGGAGGCAATTAGGCAGGAAAGCTCAGGATAAATTCTTCACGAATTCTTCACACACAGTTGTTAGGGGATATCTGTATTGACAGTTAAGAACAATAATGAGCAATATTACATCAATATTTGCTTAATTTTAGGGACTTTAATTTTACTTGTAGGTTAGTGCCTTAAGTAGTCATGTGATACACAAGACATTTCATTTTCCACTAGAACGCGGGTTGGAAGGCGTAATGTTGAGTGGGTGAGCCGTTATATAAAAATGTTATATTGGAAGAGAGTTTGAATGGTTTCTGCTATGCCGATGACCGCACATTACCTAGGCCAAAACTGATAATCTATATTGACAGGGGTTGTTCATTTTGCCCCATAGTTAAGACCGTGCAAAACACAGCAGGTAGTAAATTATGTGGTAGTTTTAGAGAAAACTTTAGTCCAAGAGAATAAAACTAACAGATCGAATTGGATACAATTTAAGGTAACATTTATCTAAATACCTGCATCTATACTTATACTCTGTGTGGGTGTATTTATACACACATACGTTGTCCTAAAGATAACTGCTTTCCCATCTTCGCAAATGAAAGTGAATATTCATTATTGGGAATCTGAAACCCCAAATAGATGAGAATTATGGCTTTTCAGCATCGTTGGTCGCTAAATGTTTGGCGTAAAATCTTAATAATCTATTTATCGGCCCTTACTTCTTTGAAAGCTCAATTACTGTTGGATGACATTGTCTTTTTCCCAGCCATGAGATAAACGCGTATCAATAGGATGAAGTGCCATGACTTTTGCAATATGTACACATCAATTACTAAACCATAAATTTGGTGATAGGTGGATTGGATCTATCAAATGGCTTCTTCGTTCGCTTGGACTACTTTTTATAGAGATACATAAAACAGAAAATCATGTTTACAATAGCTACAACCTAAGAGAATATGACATTTCGAATACTGTAGCTTGTCGCACTATTTGACTCTGTATATTGAACAGTTAGAGAAAATCTTTTCAAAAGAATGACCAAGCGTTTGGATGTAAATGGAGGCTACTTTGAATATTTAGCAAAATAATTTAACTTGCTCCGCTGGGTATTTATTAATCTACTTATTCGTTTAGTACTGTTTCTGCCATTGTATAAGTAAGCGAAAAACATGCTATAGCAACTCAGCAACCGTTTCAGTAAAATGTTTCAATAGAGGTTTCTTAGTTTATTAAAAGGAATCAGAATTTAAAAAATAATCTTAGCTTCATTTTAGAATTCTGAAGTTGTCTTACCTGTGGATAAGTGTTTCGTGGAACTATTTTACTCATCACAGTTTGGAGGAGACGCCGTGGCCGAGTGAATCGACCACTCGCCTCTCGCCAAAGCGCCGGATTCGATTACCTCATGTAGGATATGTGGTGGGCAAAGCGGCGCCTGTGTGGGTTTTCCCCGCCATTTATTCCACCACATGCTACACAATCACATATCCTTTTATTCATTTTCAGTCATTTCATATCATATTCTTTGGCGCTATCATTGGGCTGATCACCCATTCTGTCTACTGTGTCTGATCCAGAGTCCGTTTGCTCTTCAACAGGTATATGACCCCAAGCGGCGGCTTGTGAATACTGAGCTTATGAATAATTCCTCCATACAAGGAGGGTAAATAGCGAAAGAAACATTTTTGGATGAATTATTTGCCTTTTTTATTGTTTCCCTCATTTAAAAGATACTCCATAGTAATAGTTTATGCGGGCTATTCTGTGTATTCCTCCATAACATTTTCAGGGGAAAGCCACGATAAAATCTCAGGCTAAGAGAGGCCAACCCGGTGGGAACCGAAACTCTTGCGAGCTTCATGCGCTTCTGACGCAGCATTGCTGGTCTATTTACAGAGTTTAGAGCACAATGCCTTACTGCTGACATATTCTACCTACTACCCCTGGTCTGGTTTGCCCTCATGGCTACTATTCAGAGCAGTATAGATCTTCCATAAATTAAGATACGATGCTGTTGTAATTTTTGTCCATGACCGTACTGAATAAAGGAGTGATATCTGACCTGGTACCCTCCGCAAAATTAATTTCTGTTTGCGTCACGGGAAACTGGTCACGAGAGAGGAAGAGCGCTGGCACGGGTAGATTTTCCATTACGAAACTGGCAAAACTGGACGCAAGTTAATAACAACGATGTGAAATACTGTAAGATTGTGTTTCCAAAATAAATTTCTTTTCACTTGGAACAAGACTAACTCAAGAAATACAGAGTTGCTTTTATAATCACGTGTATCACAGAATATATTGCGAATGAGTTTTCTGATGTGGAGAAGTTCTTATGCGTTACGTTCACATTATTTTCTTAAAAGATTATGTATAATTATACAACTTCTACAACTAAAATAATAGTATATTATTCAACGAGAGTATAATAGTACTAATCATACGATCTTCTTAATTGCCACCTTAGTCAAGTTTCAAACAATTATTCTTGTTCAAACTTGTTTCTAAGTTAAAAATAACATAAATGCCATTATTTTTAATATTTTACGTTTACCTGAGTCAATAGCCTCACCTTACGCAGTGAAACAGTTAGAAAGGCTGTGGTATGTGCGCAGACGCGAAAGTATTGAACTTATTCTGATTTTGACCTTACGCAATACTTAGTGACACACGCAGTATATATACCATAACCCAATTTTCGTATACGTTTCTTACTGTTTGTACCAATAAATTATTAGTTACATCGGTACCTTTGCAGAAATTTTCGTTGGTGCAAGTGGCATCCCACTGTCACTTGTGTCCGACATTTTTACTTTATCTAACCTCGCGCTAGTTTTTCTGCAATTAAACACACCAGAATAATCTAGACCTATGCTTTCAACTATTGGTGCCTGGTAGCGTTACGAGGTGTGCGCAGACGCGAAAGTATTGTTTGTTACATGTGGATCTGCTGATTGATGGAAATCTGCACTTTAATGAAGAGATGCATTTTAATAGTTCTATAAAACTGCAGCTACCACATGAATAATCACTACATTTATACATGGTCGAGCATTGAAAGAATAAACTCTGCTTGAATCTACAAGGAAGTTCCTGTTTTCTCGCAACCTTTCTTCCAAACTTTCCCATACTCAAAATGTTCCACACAATGCAATGTGTTACTAACCTGTTGCAATATTTGTATACTGTCTTTCAAAAGTACAATAACAAAATGGTGATATAGTGTTCCGAAATAATGCTCCAATTTTTAGAAACAAAATATTACATTTTAAAAAATAAAGTTTTTGGATAGCATGAAAATTAAAATATTTTCTAGAATTAATAGGGCTACTATAAAAATGTACCGTAGAACTTAATATTTTATGTGAATAGTTATAAAAATTCATCGTGTAGCACATTTTTAGTAGAACAGGGACTTTAGACAGTGAAATTTATTATTCTAATAAACAAGCAAGTGTATAGTGATAATGCAATGAACGAGTCTTCAGTGAGAAAATGCCACATAATTTACGAGTAATCAAGGATGAACCAGTGTGTACGAAGATACCGGAGTGGAAGTTCATTAATCGTTATGGAGGAATTAAAAGCAAATGCTGATAAAAGAATTCAGAAAAACCGGGGTTTCACTTTGAACACAGTACATGACCTCAAAGTGGCAGTGACATCTTGGCTCAGATCTTTAGCCGTGAAGGGGTACAACATCTGCGGTTTTGTCCCTTTTTTTTTTTTTTTTTTTTTTTTTTTTTCCAATTTTCCACATCTTTGTTGACCTATTTTATTTTACCGTTTTCAAATTAGTTACCCACACATACATATATACATATACAAACACGTATGTCCAAGGCGGGATTCGAACTCACGATCCCCTGCACCACGAAGCACCAAAGCTAGGCACTTTAGCGAGCGCGACCACGGGGACCGCCAGAGCGTTGAAATACCGGTACCACGTGACAATAAATACCTTGATAGCTATGACGATTACGTTGCAAAACAGAGTAAGGTGCTGTAACATTGTAAATAAAGTTTTGTGTTGATAACTTTCGTTAATATTTGGTTATGTCAAATTGTCTATCCCTTTTTGGATGACCCTCGTAGTACTTAGAGATAGACAAACATTTACTATGCCAAACTTGTAGAGCTCGTTAAAACACACGATTAATGTTATAAACTTTTTTTTTCGTAGATTGACTGTTTTTTAGATATTCCTCGTTTATAGCTTCAGCTTTAAAATACCTATACTTTTGTCATATGGGACTTGTCAACTCCTGGCCATACAAACCAAGGCACACCAATCACTTTAGTCTAATGTATTCCCTTATTTGTCTTATAATTACAAGAAAGCAAGTAAAATGACCATTTCTGATAATTTTTTTTCTCGATTAGCATGAAAGAAATGGAAGAATAAACTTTTTAACATTAATTTGTTGCAGAGAAGTAAAGAAAGTCATGTACATGGAACACATAAGATTTTCTACATTCTTATAACGTATTGCTAAAAAGGCATTCATATTAACAAGTTTCTTTTTAATGACGCAAGTCTGGAGTGAAATCGTTTGCATAGAGGTAATGAGAAGGGTACTAGTCTTCACCACAAGCGCCATTAGTGTGCTGCTGAATTTTACGGTTTATTAATCTTGAATATTCAGTAACGCTCTGGCCGAGACTCTAAAACAAACTAGTGCATTTTCCTAAGTGCTTTTCTGCCACCGATATTTATTCGCAAGCTCAACCCAGCAAAATCCACCGGTTGCAGAGGCATGAAAATTCCTTGCAGATGTTTTATATGGGATTGTTTTGCATCTATAGATCTGCCCTATTGTGTTTCTGTTGCAAAGCATCATTAAAGTGAATATAATCTGTCAGTTGTTCAATAAAACAACTTAGACCGATTTCGGAGTTTTAGCTTAAGCCTAAGATTTATTAATGCCAATTTTGACTGGAAGTTTGAAATTCCAAGCTAATAATGCTAGCTTTCTGAAATTCACACCACAGGTTTAGTATAATGCAGATAGGTTGTAGTACAAATTTAGTTACTTTTTCTCTAATTTTTTTGAAGTTATGGTTAAATTTGTCTGTGTTTTTGTCACATCACTAAAAAGCCCATTGTGACAAAACTATTAAAATTTTGGTCAAATATTTAAAACCTACGTTCACAATACATCTATTTTTTGAAATTACCCTAGGTTTTTGTGTGCCTCCTTTGGTTTAGGCTCCAAAAATATGTCATAAAATATAATTTTTGTGTTTGAAAAATGAAAACAAGGTTAAATACTCTGACAGAAAACCTAGAGCAATGCTTATTCGTTGTTCCACTGTAAACATGTACAGCATGTTTTATTTGTGTAACAGAAAAACTCAAGGATCACTTTACATAAATAAAATTGCTGAAAATATAAATAGCTAGAAAACAAGGAAAGATTTCAATGCATGGCTAACACTGAAATCCACCAGTTGGTAGGTCGGATTTTAAACTTTACTTTTTCTATGCTCTACTGCTGCCTATTCTGTCCTTTTCTTCTGCACAACTTCTTTTTTTTTTTACTTTGCATGATGTGAAAGAGATCTCGTCGAACTGGAGTTTTTCTTGCCAAGTACAGTACGTTTCAGCTTTGCTTCAGTGACTTACGATACTTAAAGATGGCACCTAATGGCCAATTACACCTTGCTTGTAAGGTCTAAATTATTTTATGGAACTAAATTAAAAGAATAGGCTTTTTGTGATTCTTCATGAAATTTTAGTCATATATATCCTTAAGCTATGGAAGTAATTTAAGTGAAGTCTAGGATTAGGTTTAAACATACACCCCGTCCTTTTATTATTTCACTTTAAGTTCAAAGGATGTGTAAACAAAACCACCTGACAAGGAAGCGTCTCTTTGGGTGCTGTGCGAATTATAACTTTTCCCATTTTCAAACGTCATCTCTTCCTCTACATAAAACAGTTCGGTTCAGATCGTAACTTTTTAAGGCATTTCTTATGAAGAGAAAATAAAAATAAATCATAATTGTTTCAGTTAAATTAAAGAAATAAAATATACTTGCTAAGGCTCACCTGAAAAGAACTGAATGAATACAGCCGACTTTTTGGAAAATACCAAACTCAAATACCACGTTTTGTATTTTACATGTATTTCGTTTTTGAGTTATGATTGTCACAGACATACAGGTACTTTTTTTTCAAGTACTTTCAAGAGAAATTGATTTTTTTTCTGATATTTCACACACTTTTTTACTTTCTGTACACAAACTATGCACATAGTGTATAGGGAAGGTATTGCATTCCACCCAAAAATTTTATTCCGAGATTTCACCGGAACTACAGATTTTGGGTCCCCCCAAAATCCAAAAAAAAGCATTTTCAGAAAAAAGTCCATGTGTGTCTGTGGATAGCATAGCTGAAAAACGAAAAGACGTTGAATACAAAACTTACAAAACTTGGTAATTAAGTTTGCTATCTTCCAAGAATGCGACACGAAGATTTTAAAGAAAATCTCCCCACCCCCAACTACCTTTTACATGGAACTTTTTTCCAAAATTTTGATTTTCTTAAAAATGGCTCTACCGATTTTGATTGAAATATCGTATACTAATGATATTTACCCGACAAATAAAATGTATATCATGACTTTTCTGGGAATAGCCGCTAAATCACAAGAGATGGACAAAAACTTACCACACAAAAAATTTAGAGCACGTTAAAACACAAAATTTATGTAATACTTTTTTTTTCGTGCAGTTGATTGTTTTTTGGATATACCTTGTTTTTTGTTTCAGTTTGAAAAACTTAATACTTTTCTCATACAGAAATGTGTCAATTCCTGTCCATACAAACAAAGGAACTTCAGTCACATAGCAACCAGCTTTGGATTATCACTTTAACGTATGGTACCACCTTATTTCACTTCTACTTACAAGGAAGCAAGTAATAAGACTATTTCTGCTAACTTTTTCTCAATTAGTATGAAGTAAATAGGAGCATAAGTTTTTTAACAATAATTTGTTACAGAGATGTAGAGAAAGCCATGTGAATGGAACGCATAAGATTTTTTTTCTTATAATTCTAGAACAGACACAGAGAGAGTCAAATTTTCTGCAGGTAATTGTACATTTTGAGTAGAAATGTACACTATTCAATAATAACTACATACACTCAATTTTAGGTCAATTTCATTAGGCCATTTTAGCATGTGTTGCATTTTTCTCAGTTGTAGTATCTTAGACATTTTTCAACAGTGCTTAAGACATACAAAAGGTTATCAGAGTGAAACTTTGAAAATAGACATATGTCGTTATGCTAAGGCGCTGTAGTTCATTTCCGGCTTCCGTTTAAACAGTCACTTTACTCTTTGCCACATGATTTGCCTGTTGTGAAAATATTTCTTTGGATGTGCCATGGCTCAGAAGAATCCTGGCCATTGTAGAGAAATATAAACCAAAAACCGTTAAAAAGTGTAAAAAACACAATTGTGCTAAATATACTTAAAATCTTGTAAGGAGCACCTTTTCTCGCAATAGAAGAGTAGTGAGACCAGTATCGGAATTCACTGGTGTGTCTGTGTCCACTTTGTAACATTGTGTGAAAGCAGAGGCTGAGAACTGGCAAACCTTGTGGTCACGATAAAAAGGATCTCGGGTGCTGAGTTTATCCAAAGAGACTGATTCATAAATGGAAATCGTTCCTGAATGGGTTAAAGACTATTCCAGCTTCTGATTGATTATTCGCTTCTTATGTTGATAATTCATAAAAAATTATCACAACTAAAATTTGTTTAATTGTAATAATTGTAATACGCTACAAACATGTTAATTTATAGTATGATATGAGCTTCCTCTCTCACAGTAAAATACTCTTAGTAATACGAATATACTGGATTAGTTAAAATGCTTCACACTTGACTGTCTTAGTAATGACCAGCAAATAATTTCCTTGTGTATGATAGAGCAATCACTCAGCTTTTTTTGTTAATACATTATTAAGTTGAGCGCAGCACCAACGGGATTGCAGTTACAATTCCCTCATTACCAACTTTGATAATTCATGTATTTAGCTGTTTTTTAATAATTCATTATTACAGTTATGCACACTGTTGCTCGGATAGTTGGCTCCGGGTTTCTTTTCTGCACTAATTTCTAACCTATATTACTCAACTTTTTCTTAACTCTTTTACTCATAAACGTTTACAGAAAAACTGAAACATGATGCTAAAGTTAAGAAGTTGAGGTGATATATCAGACCGACCAAAAATAAAAGGTTAAACATCAATAATTTAGCAATAATTAATGAAAAACCTACATCCAAATTAACATAAATCGGTAATTTTTGGAATACAACCAAAGTAAACACATCATGAGAAAGCCAGTGCAATACTGAACACTTTTTGTAAACTTGGGCTATATTGAAGAATACAATTTAAAGTCTGTTTCTCGGTAAAGCTGTTTATATAAGACACATTTGATTCTCATGGAGCGTATAGCACCCCCACATCTAACCTGCTGACACAAAGGCACCACCCCATTCCACCGCGCTTAAGGACTGCTGGAGAAGGCGCCCTAAAGCTAAACTTAAGCCAATGGGAAAATAATCTTTAAGTTTAAACAAATATGTCCGCCAATCCTAGTCAAGCATCAGATTTTCTAACTGGCAAAGTCATCGTGGGTTACAGTTATTAAAATAGAGTTTCACGACTAAGTTCTGCACTAGTTCGTCATAACACGCACAGACTCCACGTCACTCCTAGTCAACTTTGCACCGCCAAGAATCTAAGTTACTCTATTATACTAAAGTAATAGGTCAGAGACAAAGACATTGTAAGATTCGTGCAAAAGTAAAAACAAAAGGAAACAGATGTTAAATTAATCATCACTTCGAAACTGTCAATTTTTGTATTATTAATGTTTCCCCTATCAACATCCATAAGTTCCCATATAAAGCTAGCCGGAGGACCAGACACCAACAAAGAGATTCGAACCTGAGATCGCCTAATCCGACGAACTTCAACTCGACAGAGTGTCAAGATACAAAAGGTGTTCACCATTGACCAAGGGCCGTGCTGTGGCCGAGTGGTTTAACCACTCGCCTCCCACCTAGACGGCCCGGGTGCGATCCAGGTTTTCTCTGCGTTCTCCAGTTTCCCCCACCATTACATTTCAGCGGTGATCCATTTTCATTCTATGTATCACCAGTGCCATCGCCTGCGGTGCCACAAGTGGTAAAAGCCGGCGTAAAAGCATTTGAGCATCCACTTGATTTGAAAGAACCCCTCATAATGTCTTCTAACAAAGTTAAGCGCAGTTAAGCCTACTTTAATCAAGAGGCGGAATATCAGATAGATACACAATACTGCCAAACCATTCAGGCGCCACTTTTATCTGCTTACTCTACCCATTATGTGCTGGAGGTTTAGGATATAAGGAAGAAGACATCAGAAATGTTAAAAAGCCAAAAGCCGCAAGTTGCGGAATATGTAAATGCGCATTCTATTTGAGGGAATGTATTCTCAGGACTACTGAGTGCCTACCATATCCCCAAGTGGTGACGCCACGTGCAGGGCGGAGTGATACATTAGGGTTTTTTAACTGCTACTTTGAACTAGGCGTAAAAAAACAATAGTCAGTGAGGCAGAACACCCGACGTAAGCCCCTGGGGCACTTTGCGAATTAGAAGACCCCAGGGAGGGAGAGATGAAAGTAGGGATACGAACAGCGATCATAACTGGACGATGGGTCCAATCATGGACTAATTAATGGTTGTGGCTGGAGTACCTCCGAGCCGCCCGGGCTCAGCCCCGGACAACGAGCCTCCGAGGGAAGGAGATCGCTATGTGAACAACTGAGATTGAGAAAGTATAAGTTTTTACGTCTATAAGCATGTTATTTTTTTATATTTACGGTAACTTATTGAGTTTACTATTAGGATAATAAGTACAAGATTCTTTTCGTTAGGGCAAAATACATATGTTTAGCATTTAAGAACAATAATAGCATTAATAATAAAAATAATCATAAATAATCATAATAATGATAATATAATTATTATTTATCATCCGGAATTGTAATTTATTTGTTTATGAGAAAACAGGCAACTTAAACACCAAGTTCATTTAACCGACTTTTCGTTTTTGGGTGATAATGTTCAGAAGGATATAGGATTTGACTACATCTAAAATTTTACTGTTAGATAAGGCTAATAAAGGGCCTACAGAAGCAAACCACGCACCCAGGGACATAGGTAGAGATTTTCTCAAAAAGCGTTTTATTTTTAGTCAGATTATATTAACACTTCTGCTGCTCCTAATTATTACTCTTAGTATCATTATTATTATTATTATTATTATTATTATTATTATTATTATTAACAGGGATTATATAATCTTTAGCTCTATCAAGATGCAAATATGTCAATTGGAGAGTGTCAAATATGTACACTTTCGAAATTAGCACAAAATATAAACTTGGTTCCATGTGTTTATACACACAAACCCTTCTAATAAGAACATAATTCTGGAAACAAGCTTTCGACTTAACAGCTTTTTTATGAAGTGAGCATCGGGTATGGGTGCTCAATAATCAATATCGAGAAATAGTGATATTATCCCATCACTGATTGTAAGATGCCATTTTATGCACAAGTTGTGAGTTGCATAACTGAAAATAGTTTGATTCTTAGAAAGAACAATGCATATAACATATAAGTGGCTCTGACTTTTTCCGCTTACTAATAGCATTATCATAAATGAAGCAGTTGCTAATGCATTTTGAAAGACCCTGAGCTATGGTTCAGCTTGTTTACATACGTCACTCAACCTGTAGTTGGTCAGGGCAAATGGCAGAGAGCAGACTGAGGAGAGTCAACCGTGTGAGCTGTTACGCAAACAACCAAACGTCTGAGATGGAATGTAATAGTCATTGCAAGACATCATGGAATTTTCCTCGTGTACATAACTTTAGAAAGTAGTGAAAACAACTAAAATACTGGATCATCATATCGTCCTCAAACACTGATACAAATATTGGTGCTTATTCATCCTGTATATAGCATCGCAGTTTTAAGACACGGAAATAAAATATAGTTCAACCTTTTCACGCTTAGATTCAGAAAAAAGTTTAGGTATTCACCTTTAACAAGCAGGTGCTCATTTAAACCGATCTTTTATTAACTCTTATTAAAAGTTTCCAGTCAATATTAAGTTGTCCATTTTCGCACACACCTAGAATAAGACGTAACAGCTCACATCTGGAGCAGCTGGCAGCAGCTGGAGAGAACGAATTCGATCTTCCGTTGGCAACGGGATTAGAACCTGCAACACACAGGTATGTATCAACTTATAGCGCGGCTCACTTTATTGGTACTTGAATACAGAATATTAATACATATGCTGCTCCTAATTACTATAATTATTACTATTATTGTTATTATTATTACTATTATTACTATTATTACTACTATTATTACTATTGCTATTATTGTTATTATTTATCTTACTATTAGGTCGAAACTGATTACAATTAATTTCCTTCTTACTTAATTTCAACTAAATAAGGAGATTGATAATTCAACACTTTTTGAGTGCAAATAAAGTGTTAGGTTTAGCTACTAGCTGGAAAACATGCACTATCTTTCACAAAAGTAAATAACCACCACGCAATGGGTCATAAAATTCTCAGGCGTTCGTACATGAATGAATGAATAAGTGCATTTATTTACATAACAATATCATACATAGAATTTTAACAATCGCACGCGTCCACAGACCATACGTGCTTTTGTAATACACAATCAAAAGCAATATTAAAACAACATTAAAGAATTATGAGTAAACCCGAAAATAAAAATACAAAGATATTCAAATATAGCAATTTAAATTTACAGCACAGAGTACACCTTCATAAATGCACCCTCTTATAATAGATACTTAGACTTAAAAGAAATATATACACATAATATATACACAATATATAAAACCATAACACCACAAAATTTGTCATATGCTTCCCTTACGTTTGTGTTTAAATGAGCATGGCAGCTATCCACTCAACTTGCAGTTTTATAAAGCAATATTAAAGAAATTATTTAAAATAACAGAAAATTATTGCAAATTTAACTTCAATACACTTCCAAAAAAGTGCTGTTATCGTGTTTCAATTAAGTACTGGACCTGATGTAAAACGCTCCTTGCATTGGGTGCCTTGCTTATAAAGAATCTGTACCAATTGTACCTATGACTAGAAGAGCCGAAGTGGTTAAAGCGTGCTTCTGCTGGTTAACAGAGAAGTCGCGTAACGCGTGCATATGGCGAATTTTATTCTCAATCCAATCTATGCAAGTAACGCCTGAGAATTAGGTGACCCAGCGCGCGGTGGCAATTTCCTTTATGAAAGATAGTGCCTGGCTCTAAAAGCTGACCATCCGCTCCCAGGCAAGTTTTAAGCCATCTTTTTGATAGTTTAAATTCAAAAGTTTTTACAAATTGTCCAGATTTCCTGTAATCCCTGTCCTTTGTTTCGGGTCTATCCTGAATTCATAGTCCTAAGGAATGAGATATTTATACCCAACTATTTTGTCCTGCTGCATATAGTTAAATTGCGATTGCATTGGATTTCATTTACATGTATCTAAAACAAAATTGTTTTGTTTCCTTGTATACGCAATATTAGCTCTGGAAATGTAACCTATTATGTTGTATAGCAGCAGTTGCAAATACAAAATTTGCGAATCATTTTGGACCCTTAGACGCTTCTCGTTTTTGACTGGCTGTATTTTTTTTAATTATTTCAGTTGTATAGCAGCCTTCATCTTCAGTGGTCATATCGGGGGCTTTGACTTGTGAAACTGTAGACCCAGAGTATAAAGTTAATCACTTTTGTATTACTAAACACACGCACATTTACTCTCACAATCATATCACCAGACTCTATAGGGGATAGGGAATAATTAATTCTGGTTAAAGAAACATTCCCTGTCTCAGCCAGGAATCGAACCCGGGATTGCTGAAAAAAAATTACCATCCTTGTTGTATAGCATGAATATTAGAGAAGTTTGAAGAACATCTGATGATCACATGACTTTCTGTATCTGCTATACCAACAAAAGATTCTTCTTCTTTCTACACGATGCTAATCGAGACAAGCTTTAGCAGAATGTTCATATTACTTAGTTCCTAATAAGTAGAAGGGAATTGTAGGAATGCACTAAGCTAAAGTGATAGTCAAATGTTTTAAAAACAGTTGTTATTCGATTTTCAATGTAAATTTCTTCTTTGCTTGTCCAGGAGTAGAACAAAGAAAAACAACCCTTTCTGTCTCAGAAAAGAATAAGTACTTTACAATTGCAACCAATAACAAGGAATATCTCGGAAACGGTTACATCCACAACAAAAACGAAAAGGACATAAATTGTGTGTTTTGGCGAGATCTACATCATCTGTAGTAAGTTTTTTTCTATCTCTTACGGTTTGCCAGTTATGCAAAATATGGCAAAATTCATCCAGAATAAAGAGGTATTCAGCGGCTATTCCCAGAAAATTCAAGATATACATTTTATTTGCGATGTAAATACCTTTAAATTACGGGATTTTAATCAAAATCTTTACAGCCATTTTTGAGAAAATCAAAGTGTTCGAACATTTTTGCAAGTACGAAGTAGATTGTGGTGGGGAGATTATCATGAAAATCTTCGTGTCGCATCCTTGGAAGATACCAAACATACATACCAAGTTTGGTATTTAAAGGTATTTTCTTTTATGAGCTTCGCTGTCCACGACATGGACCCTTTTTTCTAAAAATGCTTTTTCGGGCTCAGGGGTCCCCAAAACATATTTCCGGTAAAATCTAGATGCCGAATACCTTCTCTATCCACTATGTGTATTGTACATGTGAGCTAGAGAAACTAAAAGTACATACAACTGGTGCCATGTAAGGTTTAACATCACCGTTAGTTATAAAAGAGCGGGGGCGTTTAAACAATTTTTACTTTCTACATAGCACACAGGTAGAAAGGATATTGGATTCCACACAAACATTTCATACCTAAATTTTGCTGGAAATGCGCGTTTTAGGGTTGGCTGAATCCAAAAAAAAGCATTTTTAGAAAAAGACATGTGTGTGCGTGTTTGTGTGTCTGCGAACACAACTTAAAAACGAAAATTTGTATATATACCAAAATTTATATTTAAGTTCAGCATCAACCAAGGATGCGAAACGAAGCCTTTTCAAAGTACCCCCTCACCCCAAAGTATCCTTTACATGAGACAATTTTCGAAATTTCTGATTTTCTCAATAATGGCTCTATGTTCAAACATTTTTACGAAAAGAGAAATGTTTACCTTGAATTTTATGGCAATGACCTGTGAAGACCCTAATATTCTAAATTACTTTTTGTGTAACTGCTAAATCGTGAGATAGCCAAAAGCTTACTACACAGAAAATGGTATATCTCATTTATCAAATTTATATACACATTTTTTTAAACAGTTAACCGTTTCCGAAATTTTCCTTTTCAATTTTAAACTACTTAAACTTCTCTAAAACGGGAAGCCATATTTCACCTCATCTCTCTTTTTTTACTATCTACGCTAAAATAGCCGAATTTTAATTGTTTCACATAACGACTAAATTTTAAAAGATTTGATTATCGCTTTAGCCTAATGTATTTTCTTATGTATCTTCTTTTTACAAGAAAGCGAGTAATAAGGCAATTTGTTTTAATATTTATAATTATTAGCATTATTTAGATAAAGAAATAATCTTTTTTAACAATAGTTTGCTGAAAGGTAGAGATAGTCACCTGAATGCAGCATAGATGTGTTTTATTTCAGGTACGTTTGGAAGCCACTTTTTTTTTATCATCTTCTGTGTCATCTCGTTGTATGTATAATAACGCAGTCCTTTAAGACCATTAGTGTATAAGTGACATAATAATTTATTAACAGAGCAGAGGTTTAGTCTTCATCAAATAAATAACTGTCTAGCGTGCATAATCGGATAAACTCACATGGTCCCCTAATACTAACTACATGCACCATTCATCATTTAACGATTATAATCTCTTGGATGTAACAATGAAACGGTCTTGCTCCATTAATTTGCAGGCCCTTTCTTGCACGGGAATATATCTGTTGCAGGTCGCGAATTATCTTGGCTACTGGGCCCATCTCGCCCAGTTTCAAGTATTGTCTCGTTTCCTCTCCCCTCACCCTTTTAAGTTTTCGTAATGGATGACTTGGTCTATAGCATCGCTTATAAGGGAAGCCCTTTACGCATTCGTTGCGCTCTCACATGAAATTCCTTTTCATCGTCGCCCCTTTTCTACTTATTACAGGTTTCGCCCATTCAGCTTTCGTCCTTGCCGGCCTCTGGCTATCCTTACAGGAAGCAAATATACCGTCGCTTGGATATCTTTTCCTTTCGGATATTTTTTTCGTATACATTTATACTTTTTTTAGTAGCCTTGGAAAGCTACAGTGAGTAAGAAGCTTCGAAACAGAGCAGGATGCTTACGCAGTTCTGTAGCCCACACTAGGGAGGTGCTGGTTCGATCCCCGCGAGACACCTATCTGACCACATGCTTTTTTTGGGGGTTTTCACGGGTCACCAGGCAAATTTTGGGTAGGTTTATTACATCTCACGAATTTTCCGGCACATTTATTATTCCCGTCATTTCCTAGTCATCGCTCTTTCAGGATTGAGGGACCAGGCGATGGTGTTCGACGGATTGCGGTTGGATGGTAGCTTGCACTTTGTAAAAGATTTCCTGATGTCATCGACTACACCGCTAGGTCGGAACCCACCTTCTGGTTGTGGCTTCCTCTGGGGGTCCGTCGGGGGGGGCTCTGGGCTTGTGAGGAGGGCCCAGGTGGCATCGGAGGAGTTCCACTTTAACCATATTACCTCCGCCCTTGGTTAAACTCATCGCCATCCTGAACTGGTCACCCTTCGGGTCGCTCCTCTCATTTCTTCCACTTTGGAGTGACGTAAGAGGCAAAGATTCTGCCCTGGATTCCTGGGGCCTCGTCCATGTATAAAACTGATTCTAAGAAATCTCGTAGATAAGCTCTATCGCACAGCACTTGATCCGAGGTATCTAATTAAAAGGATATGCAAGCACATGCACACAATTTGGCTCATTCCCTTAGATTATACTTGTGTTTCTTTCTCCTTCAAGTAACCAAACCAGATTCCTCCCAGTATCAGTTCTCTACATATTTGACTTTAAAAACAAACAGGAACATAAGAACTAACCAATGAATGATGTAATAATCAGTGTACAATGTAGGAGTGAGTCACACACTACCGTCTCCATTAAAGAATTTCGCTGTCATTTCTACACAGGGAAAGCTTAAATGAATTACAACGTTAATCGACATTCTAGATCCAGAGGAAGGGAAGGATAACTATTATCGTTAAGCTGGACGATAGCTACGACACCTGTATATGTGAGCTCTTACATATGCGGCATGGAAACGAAGGTTAAAATTATTGTCGTTATCGAACGGTAATGACCAACCAATACTAAAAAAAAACGGCAGTATACCATGCAAATACGAAACTTAAGTTACAATATTACTATTTGGCAGGTCAGACATAGTTTAGAGGCTGTAAAGCACTTTATAAATCCAGTGGCTATGATTGTACTTGGAAAAAACAAATGACAACGTTTGTAGAGGGTGGGGTGAGCTTTTATTTGTTCCAGCATAAACAGATCCGTTTCTTTATGGGGCACATCTTATGCACGCAAATATACATGAACCATGTATTATTTTGCTAAATTTACAAGAGATATCATAAAATCATATTAGAAGAAACTATAAGATATCAAACTCCAAATTTGGCGCATATGTTAAACACGGTTTAGAGAACGTCTTCTGTGTGGGTTTAACGACCCTATTTGAAATATTTTAGTATTGCTATAAGTTATAGTCATAAGAAAACGAACTGTTCTGTTCAGGAACTATTTTTCTGAAAATGTACAATAGAGCAACATAGAATTTATCCTTTATACTTAGGAAGAGTGCATCAGCATGCTGTGGTAAACTTTGCTTACTTTAACAGTTATAAGTTAGGTCAAACATTTATTTCTTGGGATTCATATTTTGATATTTCCCTTTTTTTAAAAAAAGTATTAATTTGAAGTTTAAAACTCTTAATTTCTAGCAGTTGTAGATAAGTATAAGCTTAAGCTTCAAGAACAAGTTCAAGGTTCTAGCCGGGCTAGATTTTGATTAACATGTTCATAAATATGGAAGAAAATTAATTTACAAATAATAAAATATCAGTATGTTTATGTATTTATAACACCTAAAATAATTCAAATAACATAATGAAACTCACAGAAGCAACTCAGTCGTGCCGTGGCTGAGTGGTTAAATCACTCACCTCTCACTAAGGCAGCCCGGGTTCGATCCCAAGCGACCGCATGTCGGATTTTTGGTGGACAAAGCGGCGCACGGACGGGTTTTCTCCGAGTTCTCCGATTTCCCTCGCCATCGCGTTCCACCAATGCTCCATCTTCGTTCCATGTATCAGCAGTGCCATCGCTTGCGGTGCCATAGTAGTAAAAGTGGGCGTTAAATACCACCAAAAAAAGCAGCTCAGCGAACAGTATTTAAAGATCTATAATAATGGAGTTTGATACCTTTTATAGCGCCTGCCATATTTAATACCTAGGACATTTTACTAAAATGTCTGTTTAACATGTCCCTTTAAGTGAATTTGGTGAAGAAGGAAGTAAACGCCAGACATTGGTGACAAATCCATAGTTTATACTAGGAAGGTAAAGTATTTAGCCTCCTCGTATGGAGGATTTACAAGACAGCGCCTAGGGTCAGATGCCTGTTGAAGACAAGACGAACTCTGAATCAGAGAGAGTAGCCAAGATGGAAGATCACCCCGATGCCTTGTATGAGAGCGAAAAGGATGATGATATCAAATAATTGTGAAAGGAATGAAAGGAAAGGTATTTATACAGTAGATGGTGTAATAAATGCCGGAGGAAAACGTAGAATCCGGAGAAAACCCGCCCATGGGGCGCTTTGTTCACCGCAAATCACACTTGTATTCCCATTGGATCGAACCTGGACCGCCTTGGTGAGTGGTATTGCCATTTGGCCATGGAGTCACCAAGATATCTCTACACCATATATAAAACCCGAGCTAAATGGCTCCGCGGTAACATTCGAGGCTGGGAAATAAAATATTGGGCTCGATTACTAGAGCCGGTGATTCTGGCAATAGCCGTTTCGGGCTTTTCCCTGGTTGGCTAGACGAACACTGAGGTGCTTTCTCTTCTACCATGAATATAATTTCCCTCATGCCCCGTCACTTTGTGCCCCTTTCATGTTTCAAATGGACTTAGGAGCTATGCAGTGACGTTGGTGTCAGAGAGATTCCAAAGATACTTGCTCTTTATTAAGTACTTCTTGATCCTATCAGACGGTGGCCTTCTCTAGCTGCCTCAGTTGGGTCGAGTGATCCCAGTTCCACCAAAGGAAGCCTTCTCTAAGCAACCCAACGGTGTGATCCGGTCATCAATTTTGGAATCAGCGCGTCTTTGTTGGCCGGCCGTCCCAATGGCTACCTATAATACCTTGCAGTTCCCTCCTAGATCCGCGATTGGTCGAGGTGTATCTTATGTTGCCCGGTTATTCATGCATGTGTAAAAAATTAAAATCAACCCACACAATCCTACAAACTCAGGCATTTTATGAAATGTATACATTTATAACAGTGATTTATTTATGTATACTTGGAACTTGGATAATTTAAGAAAAAATTCGAAATATCCAAACATTCGACTTACAAAAGTTACGTCCATAATTGACATGTTGCAGTACGAGTAAAACCAACTTACACTGGCCTGTCCCTCACGTACTGACGAATTTCACTTAGATGAACTAGTGCCTCCGAAGATGTGAGAATTGGCATCTCCTCAACTTCAAATTTTCGTTCTTGCTTAAACTGCTTTAATACGCACTCTTCGACATCTTGATTTTCCGGTTGTCTCACTCTTTCTACTGACTCCATTTTCACTTGAGGCAGTGCTGAAATTTTCTCCTTATTCTTCAGAGAATTGACAATGTGTCCGGAGGTATAAGGTATTCTTTCGCGATTTCATATTTCTTCCTCAAACCCTTTTCAACTTATCGAATGACGAACACTTTTTGTGCTAACGTTAGTCTTGCACTGGGCACGCGGTTTACTAACATATATAGTGGTATGGATTTGCAACACACTGAACATTAGAAAGCTCAAGCAACAACTAACGGCGCACGTGTTTTAAGCAAGAGGATGTGGGAGCAGGTATAAACTCCAAGCCGGCAGCTAGGGAAGCTATTCCACCCTTCAAACTGCATTGCAACTGCATTCTGACAAAACAAACAACCCAGGAGCAAAGCAGAAATATGGACGAAGCTATAATATTATATTTCTGCGTTTAGATTAATTTTCGAATGATATTTCTGAACCAAAATAATTAAGAAACGTAAAATTCCAATTACATGTGGGTTTTTTACATTGCTTTAATACGAAATTCCAGTGACCAAGGAAAATCTTCATAGTGACGATGATTTTGTATTATATACGTTCGAATTTTACGAGTTCCACAGTATATCCAGAAATATGTAAACCAGTGGTAGAATCTGTGATTTTTTACTTTCTCTAGTACGTATGTATAATGCGATAGTAGGTAGAGAAGGTATTGTATTCCACCCAAAATGTCGATGTCAAGATTTCATCAGAAATGAATATTTCGAATTTCCCTGGATCCATAAAAAGAATTTTTAGAAAAAGATCCGTGTGTGTCCGTGTGTCTAAGCGCGCGTGTGTGAGGGCAGTAGAATAGAAAAATTAAAAGTGCATATATATCAAACTTAGTATTCACGTTTTATATCCCCTAAGGGTGTGACTCGAGGATTTTTATTACATACGATATATTAAATATATTTACATAACAAAAAAGTGTATATCTTGAATTTCCTGGGGTTCGCCTCTGAAGCCCTCTTCATTCGGAATTACTTTTGCATTACTGGTAAACCGTAGAGAGACAGACAAGGACATGCTGCCCAAAATATATACATGTCAAAATACTCAATTTGTGTCTACATTTTTGTTGTAGAGCTAGCAGTTATCGAAATATTCCTTATAACTGGTTTCACTTTTAAAATGCTGATAATTTTATCAAACAAGAAGTTGTCCATATTTGCTTTGTTTTAACCCTACCATAAAATGAAACGAATTTCAATGATGAATTGCATAGCTGCAGCTTTTTAAACATTTGACTATCGCTTTAGCCTAGAGTATTTCCTTAGTTCTTTTCTACTTATAAGAAGCTAAGTAATAAGACCATTCTGCATATGTTTATCTTGATTAGCATGAAGTAGAAAGTAGAAAATTCTTTGATATAAGTTTGTTTACAGAGCAGATAGAGAAAGTCATGCGTCAGATATGTTATTTTTTTTTAATGATGGTGTCAATTACCAGGATTACTTCAGCACCGCCAGTGTGCTGGAATCTCGTCCCGCAGGAGTGTTTTACATGCATGGGGCTGCCGCTTTTAAGTACACTTAAATACCACCACTCAGAGCCGGGTTTGAACCTGTGACTTTGGGAACAGATGGTACTGAAGCGTATCGATGTGGAAATTTTCGGCTTATATTATCGATATTTATATAAAACTGTGTTTACATTATAGTTATATGTTTATACTCATAATATAAGTGCATTCGCAAATAATGTATCTCTATTTTTAAACTTTTTATTCAATTATTCGACTACTCATTGGCGTTTGTTATAAGTCACTATTTTAAGAGGGAAAATTGCTTATTCCGAATTGGTTTGGAAACGAGCGATTTGGGAATGCCACAATTTACATGAGCAGATTTATAGGGTTGTTGCAATGTTCACTTGAAGCAGCAGGAACATGCGCCTGTCTTAATGCGATATATACATATATATAGGGTCATTAAATTATAAGGTATCCCCTCTCGCGGCCTCTCTCCACTGCGCGAGAGATCCATTGGGCAAAGGCGCACTGAGGTCCTTACCTTAAATACATGCTGAAAATGTTGGCCATCTGCTACCAAATAGGCAGTATAGAAAGTTAAAAATGTTTTCGCTCATTCACCTAAGCTCAGCAACAGAAATTCCTTTGTAATCTACAGAAACTTAGTGATAACATCATGCAAAATATCACAAAGTTTCTTGCTGCTAAACTTAGACAAGTGGGCGAGAATATTTTCACAAATAATGCTGCTCGTAAGTGAGCAGAAGGTCCACATTCAGTGATTTAGTTTAAGATACATATTTTAGTGCGTCTTTGCCGATACTACTTTCCCGGCGACTCTCGGATCTCTAGCGCAGTGAAGAGAGGCCGCGACAAGGGTACTTTATAATTTAATGACCCTATAGAATAAACATGGGAATAAAAAAATACCTATCAATTCATGAAAATATAATAAACTAGAAAGGGTTCAACTTCTAAAAGCCTGTGGTGGCTGAAAGTTGGGTAAGCCTTGCGCCAGGTATGAGCCAGCCTTGGGTCACTCGAGGAGGGAGGATGATATAGCGGGTATTGTGACGTAACGTATCTTATCGGAACACTGGCGTAATGCTTAATTATTGAAATGCAAGATGTGCATTGAATGATAAAGTAAAATAATTGATTTATTTTGGTAAAATGCTTTTAATTATACAGTAAAAAACTTGAAACCAATATACCTTACTGTTGTTATCAAACTGAAAAATCGCTTACAATCCTTCAGGAAAAATTAACGAGAGGTATTCACTACTTAGTCTGTACAGTAAATAAATGTCCTGCTTCAGTTGACTTGGCTTACTAATTGAATATTATCCCATATTTTTGTATCATTTTGCAAAAATATGTAAATAAAATAAAATAAATAACTTAACGAAAACATGTATTAAAACAGTGGACTTCAGTGTTACTAAAGGATCCCTGGCTATTTTTAAAAAGCATTTGTATGATAAATAAACTAATTTATTTCCATATACAGACTTGTTTGTTTTAGATAACGTTCATTTTCAAATATGATTGCAGATTATAAGTATTTTAAGGTAGAGCTTTATACAGTAGTAGCTTTGTTAAGATTCATTTGTATCATTTAAAAGATCAATCACGAAGGTTATATTCATTTCGTTTACTATGTCTTGTTACGAAAGGTCCCCTTCTTCTGTCAATATCCGACTCTCGTGTTCCAGGACTGCTCTACGTTGAAGACAGCTTGCATGTCGTAAACAGCAAACGGAAAGAGAAGGGGTTGAATGTCAAATGATACGCGGTGATCCGTGAGGCAATACATGTCGCATTACGGAATTAGAAGGTATTTAGAATGGAGATATAAGTTACATTAGGAAGGGGAAAATATGCATTCAAAATGACAATTGAAGAATTACTGTGAAACACGTCGAAAGGTGTAAGGACGGATTTTTACTAAGATGCAATTATGCCTAGTACACGGGTTGTCAGGCGACCGAGGTAGACATGTACCATTACTGGAGGGACTAGAACAAAAGGGGATAAAAGCTTCAGCGCCCGAGGTAGTCATGACCAGGGGAAAAAAGCGACGGGATTCATGATGGCCGAGAGAAACAACACCCTTGCGAGGGACGCGATGAAATAGGACATACCACTAGATTCGGCGGTGGAGAGACGAACGAAATATATACGGTCATTTTAGGAACCATATTAATTAATACACCATAATAAGTGTCACAAGCAATAAGGGATGACAGGAGCGGTCACGTAAATAGTAGTTGAAAGGGGGGGGGGGAACTTAGGAGGGGTTGTGTGTGTGTTGGACGGCAGATAATATTCAAAAAAAAGAAATAAAGGAGTTCAACAATAATCGTTAACTCAAAGGAAACCACTTGTGTCTTATCATCACTGCTGAGAATGATTCCATGCTGATATATCCTGAGCTAGGGCGCTCACACTTCCACACCAATCCTTAATCTCCCGAACCGTCATGCGAGTGTAGAACCCCGAACCTATAACGCGCGAACCGTTACACATCCGCGAGGTAAATAATGCCAATACCTGTTTTTGGCGAAAACGAGAACAGGCCAAAAAGGTTGCGAGATCCTAGAATAACACCATAACATACTGTCTAAACGACGTAGGCAAGGGGTTTTATCAACCAGTGAAAGTTGTTGAATTAAACAACAAAATCCTTTTTATGCATTTGACATAACTTTAGTACAAACATTTTGAGAATTTATCATATTTTCGAGGATAATATATATTTGGCGATAAATGTGAACTACATATATTGTATTTTGCATGGAAAAGTTTGCATTTATTTGAAGTTACAGAAATAAAACTTTTAGGTAAGTTAACATGTGCGTCTTCATGTCATTCGGCTAGAAGTTGTTAAATAATATTTAGAACTTAAATGAAAAGAAGTTAGCAGTTGTGTTACAAAATATTAAAATAGGGTACCATGCAAGGAACTATGTTGATTCTGAAAATACCTTCCCTTCGTTCTAAACTTGTCTTTTGGGGCAGTTTTATTTCTGCATGTGTTTAACATTATTACGACTAACATTATTTTTATTATTGTCCTCATTACGAAATTATACATATATATGTGTGTGTATATACAAACACAGGATGTTAATGAACAACACCGAAATAATTTGAGTGATTGTACAAGTGGCTGATATAAGTAATTTGAGATTGGCGATACATGGTCCCCGGATAAACATAACGCAGCTACATATTGCTTAGAATGTCCTTAAAACTGCTGCACGAGTATAGAAATATCGATTTTTAGCAGCTCGTTACCAGCGTTCTCAAGATTTAATGTCGCAAAAATCTGTAAAATCTCGAACTAATCACTTGACAGTGCGACACTGAGCATTCATTAACTACGTTCTTGTATTATGTAGTCTTCTCTGGAGGCGTTTTTTCAACTGCTCTGGTGGCTTAATGGGTAACGCGGGAATCTGCTATCCCAAAGGTCGTAAGTTCGATTACTGTCATAGAGTAAATGTTTTTTCTAATTATTTTTTTCATTCCAGACGAAGTGCCGCGATACGTGAACGAGACCCGAACCACCATGCTATGGTGTAATATGTCTCTTCGTTTTTCGTGCTATGCTCTCGAATGGTTGATAAATTAGCCAGTGGCGTACTGGCATTTCAGAAACATATATCCATTACTTCAACATTTCAATGAACAGGCCATAAGTCTCCTATTTCAATTTACTTATTTAAGTAATCTACATATTCCGTGAAAGTATTTCGGTATAGCTCATTAACATCCTGTATATTAACATCGGTACACATAATTATTATATGAAACGTACGTTCTCAAATACTAGAATTTTAATCAAAAGAAAACTTTGTAGCCTACCTTGTATTTTCCCAAATTAACTTGCTGAGAGTAAAATGAAAAGTGTTGGAGAAGCAGAGTATGTGAACTTGCACAACGCATGCAGCCCAGTATTAAGAAATAGCGTAGAAGACAATTAAAATTTTGTTGCCCTGACTTGGTCTACGTTGGACTCATTGTGGAAAACGATGCTGATGATATAATAAGAATAAACACGTTAGATCATTTGTTTGTCTTCAAGGCTAGTTACTAGATCAGGAATCGGTGATTTAAATAATATAATGACAGTATTTAACCAATTAAGTGCTTTAAAACCCGTTGGTTTAATTAAGATAAGTTTCTTTTTTGTTGAATAACAAAACCATGGTGGCAACAGTAACAAATTACGGGTAGCAACAACATTCTTGGTATTGAAACAGAAGGCGAGTGTCACCACGTTTCTGTGGAAAGCTCCTTCACTATCCACCGATTTAAGATGCTGATAAACAGAGTTGTTAGACAGGAATACAACAATGAAAAACTAAAATGTCACAAGTTGTATGCTAAAATTTGGTGATGCCTGATGTGACAAATGATGATATTGATTTCAAATAAAGGTTTTTATTTGCAAATAAGCATTTTAGCGTTAATGTTACTGCGATAATGTGTTGCTCTTGGTTTCAGTCAATCATTTTTCATTAATTCTGCTCGAAAACCAGCACAAATTACAGATATTAATACAATATTTTAGAATAGAAAATCAGAAATGAGTGACGGACAGTAAAATCTTCTAATTAGGAATACAGAATTTTGCACTATAACTATAATTAAATTCTCTAATGAAAATGCACACAGAAGAGCAATGAAGCAGAAAACATGGGATAAGTCATGCAGTTAGGGACCCAGCAGAAACCGCCTAGAAAATGAAAGCAGATAGACAAAACTTCTAGTTCAGAAGGAGGAACATTCGCGATTGCATTTGGTTCACAAAGAGAAGGTACTCAACCATAACTAATAACTTGTCATAAATCCATCTCCACATGCCAGATAAGGTAAACTTATATCTTTGTCCTCGAAGACCAATAGGAACCCTGATTTGAAGGCGCCGGTTCCCGTAGCCGCACTCGCTAGTGCCTAGCTTTGATGTTTCGTGGCGCAGGGGATCGTGGGTTCTGGTCCCGCCTTTTACACGGGTGTTTAGTAAATGTGTATATGTTTGTGTATTTGTGAGTAAAAAGAGATAGGTAAACAAATAGGTCGACAAAGGAAATGTAGGGGAAACGGGGGAAAAAAAATAAATAGTAATAAAGTGTCGGAGTCCCGGCAAGACTCCGGAACTAAATTTTTTCTTAGTCAACAACAAAAAACAAAAATACAAAGAAGGAAGACAGCGACAGTCACTTGTCGATTCCACGTGGAGTTTCAGTTGCCAAGATTGCGAATTCACATCCTTAAATAGAGAGAAAGACGATCTAGAAACAGATGCTGAAGCCAAGAAATTGCAGCTCTGCAGAAAGAACCGCAGGAGGGACACAGAGAGAGAGAGAGAGAGAGAGAGAGAGAGAGAGAGAGAGACTGTGTTGCTAAGGGACATTGTGACTAAAATTTCAAATTTCTCTATTTCTGTAAATACTTTTTCTGACAGTTTTACTGTGATGTTAATATAAATACTAAATTTCATGCTAAGTGGATAAATACTTCGTAAGATTATAAATTAGTTCATTAGTTTTAAATATATTGCAAAATCAAAATGTTCCCCGAACCACAAAATTTAAGAAAATTGATTGGCATTTCTTGAACTGGAGCTCTGAACCACACACAAAAATTTAAATGGGGATATTTCTGTAACTTTGGTTCCTGAATTATTATAATTTTGTTAAGAAATTCAGAAATTTTAATATTTAAGTAAATTATTTATCAGAAGAATATATTTTTTGAAAAATTACTATTGGCATTAGGATAATTTTCCCTGTAATACATAAATAGATATTTGCGCACATTCTGGGAAACTTTAGTGATATTTAAACAAAAACTGAGGCTCGTGTGAGGTTTCGAATGTGTGAAAATTTAGTTTTGAGAAAAAGGCTGTTTAACGATAGAGTATACTAGGAAATAAATATTGATCTTCAAGTGGTTGTATACCCTGAAGCGAGAGGAGAGATACATTTTGATTCCCTCTAGACACCCAAAGGGTCCAAAACTTATTGGCAATAAAAAATGCAATTTTGGATGTTTTGACCAATGGTAGTCAAAATCTGACTCTGGGTGTCCCTTTTATGATTACAAGGGCTCCTCAAAGGAGGCGACCGAACTGAACATGCGTCAATGACAGTCTCTAAGAAAAGCATCTCTCCAGTCATATTTCCAGCGGCACTAAGACGAGAAATTGGGCCACGTTTGCGACGCAAAGAATTTTTAATTCCGTGAAATTAATCAATTATATACGTTGTCACATCCACTAGTGACTCAAACACAAACTAGTATTCAAACGTCATTTAAACGTTCAATACTTATTTAAGATGTAAACAAGCAAAAGTAGATTCGATAATCTATTTAGAATATTTATTATTTTAGTGAAATATAAAATAATTTTATTTTACTATATTATTAAATTCGGCGTAACACGGCGGCTTATGTCTTACGTATAGTGTGTTGAGTATAACATAATTTGTCTCCTGCGTGTGGAAATAAATGAGCAAAAGTGGATATTCTGCCGGACTTTCCATTGTTCACACAATTCCGAGGTAAAAGACGTTTCCTCGAAAACTAAAGCTAGGCTACCTGTAGAGGTAACAAACTCTTGCGGGGGCAAGAGCCAACAATCGGATCAGCAGGACCACTTTCCACGCCCACGTACCCCAATAAATTCCCATTCGAAGCATCCCCGTCCGTCCTGCACCAAGCTCCTTTGTGTATTCCTTTTCATCGCCATGACAACCAATTCAGGCTTGGACTGCGCGACTGCTGTGTTACTCGAATATCCTGCTTCTAAACCTGTGAAGATCATATCTTGGAGATTTTGGAGCAGAAAGACTTCAAGTAGAGAATATTCGGTGTTCATGGACCCTTGTGAAATATTTTAGAAAATTGAAAATATATCTTCTGGTGGTTAAATATTGTTTTTTGTTTCAAAGAAGTCGTCCACCGTTATCCAGTGGCAACAGTCTCTGGTTCCCAAGGTTGCGGGATCAAACCCGGTGGAGGGCGAAGGATTTTTTCGGGGTAAATATTTTTAGCATGGCTTCCTTTGGAAGGGAAGTAAAGCCGCTGATCCCGTGTTGTAAAAAGAACGGCCAGTTTGACAAAGATGCCTCTGTTTAACATTAAATTCTCTTTCACACCCAATAAAAAATGAGACGTAGAGAATGGCAGCAGCTAAACAGCGTCTATGTATAAAACTCAAAAGAATTTAATTTTATCTCAAATCACGTTTTAAACTTTTAGGTTCTCGGCCTTGGTTCTTCAATGTGAGTTCTGATCACTTGCGAAAATAATCCATACGAGCTAATAGCGGCATATTATAAAATGTATTAGAGAGACAATTACAGTAGTTTAGCACGACAATTATTCCCCCCGTTTCCTTTTCTACAATTGCCTAATACCTTGGACAATGCAGTTGTAAAAGCTGTAGTACTTTAGGTACATTGGTGGCAACAAATGTATTCATAGTGTAAGGAAGGCTTGCTATTTCTCCAAAACTATACTTAATTCACGCAAAGATAATCAATTCAAACATTCGTTAATGAATTACATCTTTCTTAAATCGAGCGGGATAGTTCAAAATCAAACTACACGAAACTGAACTTGAGAAATGTTAGAAGGTCGTTGTAAGGTATAAAAAATTTCATTTTAGACACATGGCATTCTGCAAATTTTCAGTGTCGCACTCATATAGATATTATACAATATAACTAATGTGAAAATAATTATTATTATTATTATTATTATTATTATTATTATTATTATTATTATTATCATCATCATCATCATTACCATTATCATCCCCACCATTATTATCACCACCATTATCAACATCTTTATTAGAATTATCGTTATCAACCTTATCATTACTATTATCAGCGTTGTCTAATATTTATTTTAAAAGTGAAATATCAGTATAATTTTTGGAGAGCAGAATTGGTCTCATTTTTATTGATAAACATTATGCAGGGTTTTCATTTCAAAACATTGCAGTCTACATAACAATTTATTTGAACTTAATATAATTTAAGCAAAAACACATCAACTTAGATATTTATAGGTTCCCTAAATTTGGTCTTAATTGCATTTTAGATCTCTCTCCCACACCGCCTGCCAGTATCACTTTGAAGTTTCAAACGGCGATCCTTCATTTTCGTACTTAAATATGAATGAATATTCAACTTTTTGTTCATCTCATTCATTTATATTAATATTTTGTTTCAACTTATTTCCTAGCAATCTGGTTTACTGTTATTGAGAAAATGCTTTATGTATTAAATGTTTGTAATATATTACCTTCCATTCCAGAGAGAGAACACCAAGAGGCGTCTAGAGAAAAACGTATGTCACCGATATGTCATAGATCTAGTACGTAAATTTGAAGAAACTGTTCTGTGTGCAATAAAGGAAATAAACAACCTAGAAAACTCGAAGAAATTTCAGCATTGAACACATCACGAAAATTCCAAAGGTATCTGCTGAAACAAGGTTTTCTCTTGGTTCAATGCATAAAGCGCTACAATTGAATAATTTTATCACTAAAAATAAAATTAATCAACAGCTCAGCGAAGACTTTGACAAAAAAGTATAATTTTTTGAACAGGTGTCTGAGACAGTCAAATATCATAGAAATTTGACAGTATTTGCTTTAGTGATGAACAGACCGTGTAGAAGCCATTTAATACAAATGAAATATTTAAATGGCCCTCCACAATAACAATAATCTAGGCTGCTTTGCAAAGAATATGTAAAAATAAGAAAAAAAAAAAAGAAAGTAAAAAAGAATAGGAAAATAAACAACACGATATTCCTTGATAGCTAATATAAAACATGAAGCTATGACTGGTGTTACAGCGTCTATGTGTATAAGGTAATGGATGGTTAGTTAACATAGCTCTGACGTAACGCACGCAATTTGAAGACTGGCGCACCTAACTTCGAACCTCGCCGACAAAATAAACTCCCCTTCTCATATATCTTCTTTCGTCTGTCTCCATTTTGTACGTCAGATTCTTAATTTAAACTTATATTCTACATTAATAGGTTTACCGACATTGAGTATTAGACATATACCGCTATATGTATCTATATAATAGAAAATACTTCCAACTATTAGAGATAAGTTTGACACTCTTATCATTTCTGTGTTTTTTTCTGTGTTGCTCACATGCGTGTGGTTTAAGTTCAATTATCACGTAGTGTCGGTGGTGGGGCGGGGTAATGGCTGTAGTAGTAATTTTAGTAATCTAGTAGTAGCACTAGTAGTAGTAGTAGAAGAATTAGCAGTAGCAGTACTAGTAGTAGCAGAAGTAGTAGTAGTAGTAGTAGTAGTAGTAGTAGTAGTAGTAGTAGTAGTAGTAGTACCAGTAGCAGTATAAGTAGCAGTAGTAGTACTAGTAGAAGCAGAAGTAGTAGAAGTAGAAGCATAAGTAGTAGTAGCAGTAGTAGTAGTTGTTGTTGTAGTAGTAGTAGCATTAGCATCAGTAGTAGCAGTAACAGTAGTAGTAGTAGTAGTAGTAGTAGTAGCAGCAGTAGTAGCAATAGTAGCAGTTGTATTAGTAGTAGTAGTAGTAGTAGTAGTAGTAGCAGTAGTAGCAGTAGCAGTAGTAGCAGTTGTAGTAGTAGCAGATGTAGTAGTAGCAGTAGCAGTTGTAGTCGTAATAGAAGTAGTAGTTGTAGTAGCAGTAGCAGTAGTAGCAGTTGTAGTAGTAGCAGTAGCAGTTGTAGTCGTAATAGAAGTAGTAGTTGTAGTAGTAGTAGCAGTAGTTCAGTTGTAGTAGCAGTAGTAGCAGTTGTAGTAACAGTTGTAGTAGTAAAAGTTGTAGTAGTAGCAATAGCAGTTGTAATAGTCGTAGTAGTAGTAGTTGTAGTTGCAGTAGCAATAGTAGCAGTTGTAGTAGTAGCGGAAGCAGCAGTAGCAATAGTCGCAGTTGTAGTAGTAGCAGTAGAAGTAGTAGTATTAGTAGTAATAGCAGTAGCAGCAGTTGTAGTAGTAGCAGTAGCAGATGTAGTAATAGCAGTAGCAGTCGTAGTATTAGTAGTAGTAGTTGTAGTAGCAATTGTAGTAGTCGAAGTAGTAATTGTAGTACCAGTAGTAGTAGTGGCAGTTGTACTAGTAGCAGTAGCAGTAGCAGTAGTAGCAGCTGTAGTAGTAGGAGTAGCAGTTGTACTAGTAGCAGTAGCAGCAGTAGCAGTAGCATTAGCAGTAGTAGCAGCAGCAGGAGCAGTAGTAGTAGCAGCAGGAGCAGTAGTAGCAGCAGTAGTAGTAATAATAGTAGCAGTTGTAGTAGTCGTAGTAGTAGTAGTTGTAGTAGCAGTAGCAGTAGTTCAGTTGTAGTAGTAGCAGTACTTGCAGTAGTAGCAGCAGCAGTAGTAGCAGTTGTAGTAGTAGCAGTAGCAGTAGTAGTAGCAGTAGTTGTAGTAGCAGTAGTAGCAGTTGTAGTAGTAACATTAGTAGCAGTTGTAGTAGTAGCAGTAGTAGTAACAGTGGCAGCAGTAGCAGTAGTTACAGTTGTAGTAGTAGCAGTAGATGTAGTAGCATTAGTAGCAGTAGCAGCAGTTGTAGTAGTAGTCGAAGTTGTGGTAGTAGCAGTAGCAGTCGTAGTAGTAGTAGTTGTAGTAACAGTTGTAGTAGTCGTAGTAGTAATTGTAGTAGCAGTAGCAATATCAGTAGTACTAGCATTAGCATTAGTAGCAGTTGTAGTAGTAGCGGTAGTAGTTGCAGTAGTAGTCGTAGTAGAAGTTGTAGTAGCAGCAGTGGCAGTTGTACTAGCAGATGTAGTAGTAACAGTAGCAGTTGTAGTAGTAGCAGTAGCAGCAGTAGCAGCAGTAGCAGTAGCAGTAGTAGTAGCAGCAGTAGTAGCAGTAGTAGCAACAGTAGCAGTAGTAGCAGCAGTAGCAGCAGCAGCAGCAGCAGCAGTAGTAGTAGTAGCAGCAGCAGCAGTAGCAGCAACAGTAGTAGTAGCAGCAGTAGTAGCAGTAGCAGCAGAAGCAATAGCAGCAGTAGTAGCAGCAGTAGCAGTAGTAGTAGTTCAGTTGTAGTAGTAGTAGGAGTAGTAGCAGTAGCAGCAGTAGTAGTTGTAGTAGTAGCAGTAGCAGCAGTAGTGGTAGTAGCAGTAGTAGAAGTAGTTACAGTTGTAGTAGTAGCAGTAGAAGTAGTAGTAGTAGCGGTAGCAGCACTTGTAGTAGTAGTCGGAGTTGTGGTAGTAGCAGTAGCAGCCGTAGTAGTAGTTGTAGTGGCAGTTTTAGTAGTCGTAGTAGTAGTTGTAATAGCGGTAGTAGCAGTTGTAGTAGTAGTCGGAGTTGTGGTAGTAGCAGTAGCAGCCGTAGTAGTAGTAGTGGTTGTAGTGGCAGTTTTAGTAGTCGTAGTAGTAGTTGTAATAGCGGTAGTAGCAGTTGTAGTAGTAGTCGCAGTTGTGGTAGTAGCAGTAGCATTAGCAGTGGTAGCAGTTGTACTGGTAGCAGTTGTAGTAGTAGCAGTAGCAGTTGTAGTAGTATTAGTAGTAGTAGTCGTAGTAATAGTTGTAGTAACAGTAGTATCAGTTGTAGTAGCAGAAGTAGTAGTAGCAGTTGTGGTAGTAGCAGTAGTAGCAGTAACAGTAGTAGCAGCAGCAGTATTTGCAGTAGTAGCAGCAATAGCAGTAGCAGTAGTAACAGAAGCAATAGCAGCAGTAGTAGCAGCAGCAGCAGTAGTAGCAGTGGCAGCAGTAGCAGTAGTAGTAGTAGTAGCAGCAGCAGTAGCAGCAGTAGTAGTAGCAGTAGAAACAATAGCAGCAGTAGCAGTTGTAATAGCAGCAGTAGTAACAGTAGTAGTAATAGTAGTAGTAGCAGTAGCAGTATCAGCAGTAGTAACAGTAGTAGTATTAGTACTAGTAGTAGCAGTACCAGTAGTAGTAGCAGTAGCAGTAGCAGTAGTAGCAGCGGTACCAGTAGCAGTAGTAGCAGTAGCAGTGGCAATAGTAGCAGTAACAGTAGTAGTAATAGCAGTAGCTGTAGTAGTAGCAGCAGCAGTAGCAGTGGCAATAGTAGCAGTAGTAGCAGTAGTAGCAGTAGCACTAGTAGTAGTAGTAGTAACAGTAGCAGTAGTAGTAACAGTAGCATTAGTAGTAACAGTAGCAGTAGTTTTTTTTTTCATAAAGAGGGGAAGAACCCTCATGGGCATCAGGGAAGATAGCCCTAATGTGCCCGAATCTTACCGACTAAAAAACCCCTATTTTCCGTTGGAATCCCACTTGGAACTACCTAAAATTAGGTAATACATCAATTAGGAAACTCGATACCTTATAGTGTATTATATTTTTGTCTTTCATTTCTCTCTGCTTCCTTTATGCTCATTATCTCTGTGACCATTGATTGTATTAAGTAGTAGTGGTAGTAGTAGTAGTATCAGTAGTAGCAGTAACAGTAGTAGTAGTAGTAGTAGTAGTAGTAGCAGTAGCAGTAGTAATAGATGTAGCAGTAGCAGTAATAGGAGCAGCAGCATTTGCATTAGCAGTAGCACTAGTAGCAGTAGCAGCACAAGCAGCAGTAGCAGTAGTGGTAGTAGCAGTTGTAGTAGCATTAATAATAGTAGTTAAATAATAGTATCAGTGTTAGTTGGTGTGCTAGTAGCAGTGGTAGTGGTAGCGGTAGCAGTAGTAGTAGTAGTAGTAGTAGTAGTAGTAGTAGTAGTAGTAGTAGTAGTAGTAGTAGTATTAGTAGCAATAGCAGTAGTAGTAGCAGTAGTAGTAGCAGTAGTAGTAGCAGTAGTATCAGTAGTAGTAGCAGCAGTAGTAGCAGCAGCAGTTGTAGTTGCATTAATAATAGTAGTTAAATAACAGTATCAGTATTAGTTGGTGTGCTGGTAGTAGTGGTAGCAGTAGTAGTAGTAGTAGTAGTAGTAGTAATAGTTGTAGTAGTAGCAGTAGTAGTAGTAGCAGTAATAACAGTAGTAGCAGTGGTAGTAGTAGTAGTAGTGGTAGCAGCAGTAGTAACAGTAGTAGTAGTAGTAGCAATAGTAGTAGCAGTAACAGTAGTAGTAGTAGTAGCAATAGTAGTAGCAGCAGTAGCAGTAGTAGCAGTAGCAGTAGTAGTAACATCAGTAGCAGTAGTAGTAATAGCAGTAGTAGCAGTAGCAGTAGCAGTAGTAGCAGTAGCAGTAGTAGCAGTAGTATAAGTAGTAGCAGTTGCAGTAGTGGCAGCAGTAGCAGTGGCAGTGGTATCAGTAGCAGTAGCAGGAGCAGCAGTAGCAGTAGCAGCAGTAGTAGCAGTAGCAGCAGTAGCGGTAGCAGCTGTAGTAGTAGCAGTAGCAGTAGTAGTAGCAGTTGTAGTAGTAGTAGCAGTTGTAGTAGCATTAATAATATTGGTTAAATAACAGTTACAGTATTAGTTGGTGTGCTGGTAGTAGTGGTAGCAGCAGTAGTAGTAGTAGCAGTAGCAGTAGTAGTAGTAGTAGTAGCAGCAGCAGTAGTAGTAGTAGTAGTAGTAGTAGTAGTAGGAGTTGTAGTAGCATTAATAATGGTAGTTAAATAACAGTATCAGTATTAGTTGGCGTGCTGGTAGTAGTGGTAGCAGCAGTAGTAGTAGTAGTAGTTGTAGTAGTAGTAGAAATAGTTGTAGTAGTAGCAGTAATAACAGCAGTAGCAGTAGTAGCAGTAGTGGTAGTAACAGTAGTAGCAGTAGTAGTAGTAGCAATAGTATTAGCAGTAACAGTAGTAGTAGTAGTAGTAGTAGTAGCAGTAGTAGTAGCAGTAGCAGCAGTAGTGGTAGTAGCAGTAGTAGAAGTAGTTACAGTTGTAGTAGTAGCAGTAGAAGTAGTAGTAGTAGCGGTAGCAGCACTTGTAGTAGTAGTCGGAGTTGTGGTAGTAGCAGTAGCAGCCGTAGTAGTAGTTGTAGTGGCAGTTTTAGTAGTCGTAGTAGTAGTTGTAATAGCGGTAGTAGCAGTTGTAGTAGTAGTCGGAGTTGTGGTAGTAGCAGTAGCAGCCGTAGTAGTAGTAGTGGTTGTAGTGGCAGTTTTAGTAGTCGTAGTAGTAGTTGTAATAGCGGTAGTAGCAGTTGTAGTAGTAGTCGCAGTTGTGGTAGTAGCAGTAGCATTAGCAGTGGTAGCAGTTGTACTGGTAGCAGTTGTAGTAGTAGCAGTAGCAGTTGTAGTAGTATTAGTAGTAGTAGTCGTAGTAATAGTTGTAGTAACAGTAGTATCAGTTGTAGTAGCAGAAGTAGTAGTAGCAGTTGTGGTAGTAGCAGTAGTAGCAGTAACAGTAGTAGCAGCAGCAGTATTTGCAGTAGTAGCAGCAATAGCAGTAGCAGTAGTAACAGAAGCAATAGCAGCAGTAGTAGCAGCAGCAGCAGTAGTAGCAGTGGCAGCAGTAGCAGTAGTAGTAGTAGTAGCAGCAGCAGTAGCAGCAGTAGTAGTAGCAGTAGAAACAATAGCAGCAGTAGCAGTTGTAATAGCAGCAGTAGTAACAGTAGTAGTAATAGTAGTAGTAGCAGTAGCAGTATCAGCAGTAGTAACAGTAGTAGTATTAGTACTAGTAGTAGCAGTACCAGTAGTAGTAGCAGTAGCAGTAGCAGTAGTAGCAGCGGTACCAGTAGCAGTAGTAGCAGTAGCAGTGGCAATAGTAGCAGTAACAGTAGTAGTAATAGCAGTAGCTGTAGTAGTAGCAGCAGCAGTAGCAGTGGCAATAGTAGCAGTAGTAGCAGTAGTAGCAGTAGCACTAGTAGTAGTAGTAGTAACAGTAGCAGTAGTAGTAACAGTAGCATTAGTAGTAACAGTAGCAGTAGTTTTTTTTTTCATAAAGAGGGGAAGAACCCTCATGGGCATCAGGGAAGATAGCCCTAATGTGCCCGAATCTTACCGACTAAAAAACCCCTATTTTCCGTTGGAATCCCACTTGGAACTACCTAAAATTAGGTAATACATCAATTAGGAAACTCGATACCTTATAGTGTATTATATTTTTGTCTTTCATTTCTC